>OZ012677.1:118850393-121250393 GCA_963942445.1 Argyra leucocephala
GCTCTCGAGCCCACCTTTCACAGATGAAAAAAGTGTGCTCAGCATCATCGTGCATGTGGCAATATATGCACTCCGCTGAACGTGCCTTCCCCATCTTGTGCAGATAGGCCCGAAAGTATCCATGTCCACTCAGCAGCTGAGTGAAGTAGTAATCTACCTCTCCATGTCGTCTTTCTACCCATGGGGTAACCTCCCCGATGAGCCGCCTCGTCCATATCCCTCGTTCCTCCAGTTCCCAGTTCTCCTGCCATTGTCGAAGCGTGCGATTCCGCTCTTCCTTCTGCACTGACTCTATATTTCCTTCGGCCTTTCTCCGGTATATCGCCTGACGCTCCCTTGCGAGTAGGGCAATTGGAATGACGCCAGCGATAACCAGGACAGCTGGCTCCGAGACAGTTCTGTAAGCAGACGCCACTCGCAACGCCGCCAGCCTTTGGACCCGACCCAGCCTTATCCGATAGCACTCCTTTGCGATAGCGTGACCCCATATCTCGGCACCATACAGCAAGACTGATTGGACCGCGGACATCAGTAGCCGCCTCCGACTCGATCTTGGTCCACCTATGTTGGCCATCAATCGAGCCAGCGCCATGACACCATTTGCGGCCCTGTCAGCAGTTTTCTTGATCTGCTCAAAGTAATTTAGCCTGCTGTCAATCATGATGCCGAGATATTTTACCGCCCGTCTTGTCTGCACCTCTTCTTCGCCGATGCGCATCTGGAGCTCAAGGTTCATCCTCCTTTTTGTCAGCACTACGACCTCCGTCTTGCTCAATGCCAACGACAGTCCGCGGCTGTCCATCCAAGAAAGGATGGACCGCATGGTCTGATTGAGCTTCAATTGGGCGAGCTCCACGTTTCGCGCTGCTATCAGCACGGCAACGTCGTCCGCATATCCGACCAGCATTGACTCATCCGGCATGTTTAATCGCAACAGACTGTCGTATGCGGCATTCCAAAGGTCGGGACCGAGGATTGAACCTTGTGCTGCACCTCCAGAGACAGTGATACTCCCTTGTCCTTCAGTCGTATCGAAGAGTACTGTACGGTCGTCAAGGTAGTCGCTGATCATTCCTAGCAGATATTCCGGAACACGAAATTCCTGCTCTAGAGCTTGGAGCATGTCGCTCCATCTGGCCGAATTAAACGCATTTTTCACGTCTAAAGTCACAAGGAGGACTATACGACGTGAGAAATGGTTGTGGTCCTCGGCCCTGCTCATCGCAGATGTGACTTCCACAATGGCATCTGCTGTGGAACGACCAGCCCTGAAACCGTACTGACGCGGAGACAAACCTCCAGCTGCCTCGATGGCAGACAACAGCCTTGGCTTGAGTAACTTCTCAAGAACCTTTCCCGCAGTGTCCAGCATGCAGAGCGGACGGTATGAGGAAGGCAGCTCCGGGTCTCCTTTCTCCTTGCTGATTAGTACCAGCCTAGCTGTCTTCCAACACTTGGGGAAAATTCCCGCTGAGAGACAGGCATTGTACATACTCAACAGAATATTCGGATTATACCGAAAAACCAGCTTTAATATCTCTCCTTGGATACCGTCTGGACCTGGGGCCTTCTTGACCTTGAGAGATTGGATGGCCACTTCCAGCTCCTCCATTGTAAACGGGGAAGCGCCATCCCGGTTGTATACTCTAGCAGCTCGCTGGAGATGCACTGGAAAGAGGGCTTTAACTAGGCGCGTTGTGGTCCGCATGTCCATGGGCGGAGGGGTTTTCAGTGCCCCAATTTTCTGGGTTACAATTTTGTAACCTAAGCCCCATGGATCTGAGTTTATATCCTCTCTCAGTGCTTCCCAGCATCTCGCCTTGCTGTGATTGATTGCACGTCGCAACTGGCGCTTTTTCTCCTTGTGGTCCGAGGACCTGATCCTAACCTCCTCCTCCGTTCTAGCTCTCTGAGCCTTTCTCCGCAGTCGGAGACAATCTCTCCGGAGGTCAGCTATCTCGGCTGTCCACCAGTACATTGGCTGTTTTCCATGAGGAATTCGCCTCCGAGGCATTGAGCGGTCGCAGGCTAGGGTGATTTGACGTAGAGTGGCATCCACCAACGGCCCTGCCTGGTGAGGGGTTGCAGGCTGCCCCTCGACCTGCATTTGGACACCTCCCCGGATGATCGCTGCAAATACCGCTTCGTCAATTCTCCCCATGTTCCAGCGCTGTGGTCTGCTATTTATTGTTCTTTGGAGTTGCCGCCTCTCACGGACCACGAATACAATGTACTGATGGTCACTGCCCGTGTAGTCCTCGATCACATGCCAGCCTTCGACCAAAGCGGCCAAGCGCTCACAGGCAAAGGATACGTCGGGAATGGTTTCTGAATACCCCGGTCGACGAAAAGTAGATGTCGAGCCGACATTCAGCACAAGTAAACCGGTTCTGGATGCCAACCCTAACACCTCGCTTCCCCTTGAGTCAGGGTAGGGCATTCCCCACTCGGTTGCCTTAGCGTTGAAATCGCCACCAATCACTACGCGACCCGTCGTGTTCAAAACCGTATCCTCAAGGTTCGCCAATTTCGCTCGGAAATCCGCTATGACTTCGTTGGGTGTCAGATAGACGCTTATAAATGTGATATCCGCGTATTTAACCCAGACGAACCCACGCCCGCGCCCATGCTCTCGTACCGGGATTTTCGCTGCATCAGGTATCCAAATGGCCGCCGTACCAAGCTCGTCCGAGAACCAAGAAGTGGTTCTGTCCATATACTGCTCACTAATGAGCAGTATGTCGGAACTCTTCTCCCGAGCAAGCTGATGCAGGAGGTCATCTGCCACTCGGCTACGATTTAAGTTTGCCTGGAGGACGCTGATCATTTTCCAGTCTCTTTGGCCTTTCTCAGAGCGTCTCTGAACACCTTGCATAACCCTGTGCCTAGAGTGTGGCCTAGACTTTCCTGTTGCACACCCGCTTCGGCACAGAGTATGCAGTGTGCCTTTTCTTTACAGGCCTTAGCAACATGACCCTCCTTTCCGCAGCGGTAGCAGGCTTTGCTTCGGTCAGGTCCCCTGCAAGAACCAGCCACGTGACCGTAATTTAGACACCTGTAGCAGCGTTTGACATCGGTCCGTGACGTAACCCTGCAAGAAACCCATCCTACTTTGAGCCTTCCCTGCTTCAGCAGCTTTTCGGCAGCTTGCTCAGGAAGTTCAACGATGGCTGTCAGTTGTGACCTCGAATTTGGCGCTGTAAGACCAACCCTCATTACTGCGACATCTCCGAGATCCCTCCTCAGTGCCTGCTCCACTTCAGTCCGCTCAGTAAGGCAGTCCAAATCGTTCACTGCTACGGACCTCATCTGTACGATGCTCTTCACGCTACCTAGAGTGCCCACTGCATCTTCTAGGGCCTTTGTGAAACTTCCCAAGCTTTTCTGGCCGGTGATTTCAAGAAGAACCTTGCCATCCCGTGTTTGCCGGATTGCCTTTATTTCCGCACCTGTTTCCTCCGGTTTAACTTTCGCCTTGATGCTTCTTAGGACATCCGCATATGATTTACCCTCCGCTGGCTTGATGGTAACGGCGGGCCGACGTCCTTTGGTTCTTAATTTTTTGACATTTACCGCTACTTTATCTTGGGAAGCTTCAGGTACTTTTGTCTTAGGCTCTTCGGCTGTAAGATTTTTTGTTCTTCGCCTGGCCCTCCTCTTTTTCCTCTTTACTTCTGTCCACTGCTGTACGTTGGCGGAAAGTGGAGGAGTCATTTCCTTCTCTTTCTTCTTTTTAGGTATGGCCGCTTTTTCCGCCGGGCTAGTAGCTCCTCTTTTCAGCATTCCACTTGTGACTATTTCTGGCAGCATCACAGTCATCGTTTTTTGGGCTTTCGTGGTATCAAATGCCCTCTTTTCGCCAGTCTGGACAGCACAGTCTCTCATTTTTCTTGGGATCTCCGTTTGAGTTCCGCTGTCCATTCTTTTTGTGCATATTTTCCGGCTCCACAAGCTTTTTAACGTGTCCAGGGCATCCTGGAGCACCGCCATGCCATCTTTTATTTCCGAGCTGACGTTCGTTTGCCTGAGAGTTGCAGCTCTCATTTTGGCCAGAACACCATCAGTCTTCTGGAATATTTCTCCGACATTAGCCTCCATGCTGCCTTCGTGCTCATTTTCCCTTACCACCGCCGGTGGTGAGGAATTTGAGCGAGCTGCAGTTGGAGGTGTACGCAGTAATACCGGGCACCGTCTAAAAGGACTATTTGATGGGCTCTCCTCAAATCCCCTTCTTGAAGTACCTTCATCCTTCTCCATCTTCTTCATCGTCTCAGTATGGTTTTTTTTTCTTTCATTCATATTTTGTTCCCACGAGTAAGGCGAGAAAATCGGTCCGCCCCCGCAGAGCTCCCATACGGGGGTAAGGCTTTTACACTCAGAGGCTGCCAGATATCTGAGGACACCGTTTGCGACTGGGCTAGTTTTTATACAGGGCCCCCAGCCTAGCTGATTATCGGCACGGTACGTATGACACCTTAATCCGGCCCTGTTGATTGATAATAATAATAATAATAATAATAATAATAATAATAATAATAATAATAATAATAATAATAATAATAATAATAATAATAATAATAATAATAATAATAATAATAATAATAATAATAATAATAATAATAATAATAATAATAATAATAATAATAATAATAATAATAATAATAATAATAATAATAATAATAATAATAATAATAATAATAATAATAATAATAATAATAATAATAATAATAATAATAATAATAATAATAATAATAATAATAATAATAATAATAATAATAATAATAATAATAATAATAATAATAATAATAATAATAATAATAATAATAATAATAATAATAATAATAATAATAATAATAATAATAATAATAATAATAATAATAATAATAATAATAATAATAATAATAATAATAATAATAATAATAATAATAATAATAATAATAATAATAATAATAATAATAATAATAATAATAATAATAATAATAATAATAATAATAATAATAATAATAATAATAATAATAATAATAATAATAATAATAATAATAATAATAATAATAATAATAATAATAATAATAATAATAATAATAATAATAATAATAATAATAATAATAATAATAATAATAATAATAATAATAATAATAATAATAATAATAATAATAATAATAATAATAATAATAATAATAATAATAATAATAATAATAATAATAATAATAATAATAATAATAATAATAATAATAATAATAATAATAATAATAATAATAATAATAATAATAATAATAATAATAATAATAATAATAATAATAATAATAATAATAATAATAATAATAATAATAATAATAATAATAATAATAATAATAATAATAATAATAATAATAATAATAATAATAATAATAATAATAATAATAATAATAATAATAATAATAATAATAATAATAATAATAATAATAATAATAATAATAATAATAATAATAATAATAATAATAATAATAATAATAATAATAATAATAATAATAATAATAATAATAATAATAATAATAATAATAATAATAATAATAATAATAATAATAATAATAATAATAATAATAATAATAATAATAATAATTTTTTTTTTTTTTTTTTTTTTGCTTTTTTACGGTTATAGATGGTGTCGCGGGGAAAATCTGCTTAACAGACTACCGAGTGCCGGGTTGGTCGGTTTCTTTTTGCATTACACTAAGACGCACTGCAAAAAAGGAACCAACCGACCGGCTAAAAACCCCCACCATCTGTTCCCTTGACCCACGATGTATATCCCAGTTTGGAACCGCGTTAGCATTTCTTCAAACTGGCGAAAAAGTGCTGACTTCGGTGTTTCCGTGTGAATTATCCCGTTCGCTCTTCTCTGCATATATCTATCGACAGCGGCAGACAGAAAAATAAAATCTACTGTCCCTCTTCTAATATTATTACTAAGACAATATTAATTTTCTAAGCCTTTTCTATTATGGCTAGGTTATTTCCCATTTACAAAACAAAACTATTCTAAACAGAGCTATATAATCCCTAGAGGTGCTGTCTTGAAGTAGCTTCCAACATGTCAAGCTGCCTCAAAACGCTGGACTAGGTTCTTTCTGTTTACATCTATTCTACAAATAACTAGAAAACTAAAAACTATTCTATACAGAGCTACATAGTTCCTAGAAGTGCTGTCTTGAAGCAGCTTCCAGCATGTCAAGCTGCCTCAAGATGCTGAACTAGGTTATTTCTGTTCTACATCTATTCTACAAATAGCTACTTGGCTCCCAAAGTCGTTTTGCGTAGGCCCAACTATTTGGCGAGTTACTATCTACTTCCATATGTAACAAAAATAACAAAAAAACAGTACTACTGTGCTACATAACAAAACAGCGACACGTTTTATCTAATTTCGCTCATAAGTCTACCGAGATCTACCACACGCCGACAGCATCAGCAGTAACTAGTGTCGCAGAGTTAAATTTGTTGTTAATTTAACACAAACAAAACTGCGGCACCAGTAAGCCTGTATGCCATTGGTGCCAAGCAGACCACGCCAGACTCAAAAGCAGAAACCAGACTACACTGAGGTCTATTTCCTAACTTAGAAGATCTATTCCGAGTCTTCTAAGTAGCCCAGTCTCTTCTTCTTTCGTAATACCGCCTCGACGTAGACTGACACGGCGTTCCAATTTTCTTCCGTGTCTATCATTATGGTGGTTATATTATCCGGCGTAACATCCCCTACGATTCGAGTTAGAACGCTTCTTTCCTCCGCTGCGACGTCGCACTCGAAAAAAGTATGCTCGACCGTATCTTCCGCTGTGTCGCAGTGGCGACATCGCGGACTGTTTACTTTATTCATTCTGAATAAATAAGCTCGAAAGTATCCATGCCCCGAGAGCATTTGCGTGGTATAGAAGTTCACTTCGCCGTGCCTCCGGTTAACCCAAACCGCTAGTTGTGGTATCAATCTTGCGGTCCAGCGTCCTCTGTGTTCCCCATTCCATTGTTCTTGCCATTTTTCTAGGCTTTGTCTCCTCGCGTCTCCTGACACTTCTTTTCTGTCTCTTCCCGCAGCCCTATTATATATCTGCTTCCTCTCTCGGGCTAACAATGTTATCGGTATCACGCCTGCAATAACATTTACAGCTGGGTATGAGACCGTCCGGTAGGAGCACGCTACCCGCAGAGCCCCTCTTCGTTGTACCGCTTCAATGGGCTTCCGGCAATACTCTCTATTTAGGGCATCTGCCCAAATCTCCGCACCGTACAGGAGCACTGAATGTGTCGTGGACATTAAAAGCCTCCTTTTGCACGGTGAAGGTCCACCGATGTTCGCCATTAATCTGCTCAAATTCTTGGTTATCACGGCCGCCTTGTCTGTAGCTTTTTTGATATGCCTCCAAAAATTTAGTTTGGTATCCAACATGACACCAAGATACCTCGAAGCTTCCTTAGTTTGAATGACCACAGGCCCCACTTCCATTGGCACAATGGTTCTCATCCTCTTTTTTGTGAGTAGGACAATTTCGGTTTTTGCTTCCGCAAGCTCTAAGCCGTGTCTGTTCATCCAGCTACTCACTCTTCTCATGACTTGATTCAACCTGATTTGCGCATCTTCCATGGTCCGAGCTGATATTATTGCACCTAGGTCGTCTGCAAAGCCTACTAGAGTTATATCATCTGGCATTTCTGCCTCCAGCAAGCTATTGTATAATATATTCCACAGGTCCGGTCCTAGGATCGATCCTTGTGCTGCGCCGGATGTTACGCTTTTGATTACACTGCCGATCTTGGTTTCATACTGAAGGCTGCGTTCTCTCAGGTAGTCTTTTACCATCCTGAGCAGATATGCTGGGATGCTGAAATTTTTTTCCAGGGCATCAATCATGTCTTCCCATCTTGCCGAGTTGAAGGCGTTTTTCACGTCCAAGGTAACAAAGACAACTATTCTTCTTGAGAAATGGTTCCTTGCTTCCGCCGCTTCTACCTTTTCCATTACAACTCGTATTGCATCTATTGTTGATCTTCCTTGTCTGAATCCGAATTGCATATCTGACAGACCACCGGTCGTTCGTATCGCCTCTTCTATTCTGGGTTTCAATAGCCTTTCGAGGAGCTTTCCAGCCGTGTCCAGCATACACAGTGGTCTGAACGAGGACGGTGAGACTCTGCCGCCTTTCCCTTTGTCGATTAAGACAAGTCGAGCTACCTTCCATCTTTTGCTGAAAACGCCTTCTTTTAGACATGTGTTGTACATATTCAGCATCATCTGCGGGCAAGTTTCCACCACGGCTTTGATGACTTCCGCTGGAATCCCGTCAGGGCCTGGAGCTTTCTTATTCTTCATAGCTTTTGTTGCTTCCACAAGTTCCTCCTGCGTGAAAGCTGGTACTTCCTCTGGTGAAACCATCACATCACTCCAGTTTCTTATCGGGTGCGCTGGGAATAAAATATCTACTATATTTTCCATCGAGCTCTCTTCGATTGAATTTGTTGCTGTAGCTATTTTCAACTTCTTCATGACTATCTTGTATCCTAGCCCCCAAGGGTCACTGTTTACATCTTCGCAAAGCTTTTTCCATTCAACCTTTTTGCTCAATTTTATGGTTTTCCTGAGTGTTTTGCGGCTTATTTTATATGCTGCCATTTTTTCCGTTGCATCCGCTCTGTTCCGTGATCGCTGTGCAATTCTTCGAAGATGCTGACACCTTCTTCGTAGCTCCGCTATTTCTTCATTCCACCAGTATACCGGTTTTCTTTTTGTAAATTTCCTCTTTCGCGGCATTGACTCCTCGCAGGCTAGTATGAGTGCACTCATTGTCTGCTCTACCACTGCCTCAGCTTTTATCCTACCTTCTAGCTCTACACCTGCCTGCATTGTGTCACCTAGGCTATATCTAAGTGATTCACTCAATCTTCTAGTATCGAGTTTATTCACGTTATATCTAGAACTTTCCGTTGTGCTCTCGGATATCATTTCTTCTCTAATATTTATATTGAACGTAATGTACTGATGATCGCTCCCTGTGTAGTCCTCCATAACTACCCAATCAGTAATAAATGCCGCTATATTCTGTGTAGCCAGGGAGATGTCCGGTATTGTTTCTGCGTACCCTGGTCGCCGAAACGTTGTTGTGCTTCCGGAGTTTATGATTATCAGCCCTTGTCTGGCTGCCATGTCTAAAATCTGCGATCCTCTGCTGTTCGTGGTGGGCATTCCCCACTCCACTGCTTTTGCATTAAAATCGCCACCAATAATTTTCTGCCCCTCTTGTTCCGATACTGCGTCCTCTAGATTCTCGATCATCTCCTGGTATTCCTGCGCCGTTTGGTTTGGTGTTAAATAGCAGCTTATGATGGTGAACTGGCTACTCTTAACCCAAACGAAGCCATTTCCGGCCCCATGTTCCAATGCGTGTATTTTTCCAGGGTTTGGGATCCAGATTGCCGCCGTGTCGGTGACATCTGAGAACCAGTTGTTTCTGCTCCGGTGGACGTACTGCTCGCTGATTATTAGAACATCAATTTCTTTTTCTAGCGTGATCTGTGTTAAGAGATCATCTGCTACTCGACTTCTATGCATATTTCCTTGAAGAACTTTTATCATCTTCTATTTTTTCTATTTTTCCTGACTTCCTCAAGAGCTCTCCGAAATGCACTGCAGTCTTTCGTACCTGACACATGGCTCGTTGCCTTTGCCTTAATTTCCGTACACAGGATGCATTTCGCAGCTTGCGTGCAGCTTTTAATCTTGTGACCTTTCTGTCCACATTTATAGCACGTATCCTCTCGGTTAGGCGCTTTGCAGTCTCTTCTGAAGTGTCCAAAGTTCATGCACCTATAACAGCGGACTACTGGTGTTCTTTCCCGTATTCTACATCTGATTAGCCCTATTCTGATCTTGGCTGTCTTCAGGAGTTCCCTGGCGTCTTTTCCCTCCATTTCTATAATGGCCAGCATTTGCTCTCTCTTGTTCGGTTTAGTTAGGCTGAACTTACATTGGACCTCCTTTCCCAAGTCTCTATTAAGTGCTGCTTGCACCTCTTCGCTTGTAGTGAGACTATCCAAGTCCCGTATCTCCAATGTTGTTTTGGCCGTTAGGTCTTTAACGTCTGCCATTTTCCCTAGACTCTTTCGGAGTTCCTCCTTGATTTCCTCCTTTCCTTCTGCCTTATTGTTTAATTCCAGCAGAACCGCTCCGTTTTGTGTCTTCCGGATTCCCTTTATGTCGGCTTTGGAAGCGTCTGGGTTTACTCGCTCCCGTATTTCCCTCAGAATCTCAGCATATGTTTTGCCTTCGGCGGGCTTAATTATAATGGACTCTGGTCGCGGCCTTTTAAACTGCCTACTCCTACTTCTTCTCCTTCTCCTTCTCTTTCCTTCGCCGTTTTCTTTTTTCCCAGCACTTTGGCTGTTCGTTGCCCCTTTTTCCCTAGGGAAGCGTCGCTGTCTAGAAGTATCTGCTTCACCTGGCGGTCGGTTAAAGGTTTTATTTTTGTTGTTTTGGACGACTATCCATTCGCCTTCGCCTCGGTTTTCAACATTTTTCCTTTTTCTGGGTGGTGGGGTTTCTGTACAGCTGATAGGAGACCCCTCTATCTCCCTTCCTCTCTTCTTGTCCGTTGGCGGTACTTGTCTGGGGCTTTGGGCCTGATTTCTAGCTTCAAGGATGAGCTTTTTACTCTTTTCACTCTTGCAGTGAAATATCACTTCTACCGCCTCCTGGAGCTTTAGCAGTCCGTTCTTAACCTCCATGCTAACGTTCTTTTGTTTTGAAACTGCCGCCATCATCGTTTTTGTAAGCTCCTGAATCAGTAGGAGCTGTGTTTCTTCCTCTCTTTCAGGGTCTTTTTTGTGGCTGCATGCTTTTTCCTCCACTTGTTTATGCAAGCTGCTCATTGGCGTTTCCAGCATGAGATCGGTGGTTTGGATCTCCTCTGTATTCGCCGGTGTACCTAGTTTCTCCTGTGCCTGTTCAGGACCGTGCAACCCCACGGGTGCCGGGGGAGATCTAGGCGTCTTCCCGCTCCTCATGAATGGGGTCATGCCCATCCCAGCTCTTTCTTCCACTCTTCTATCTACTACTTTCTTCATGTTTTTGTTTTTATTTATCTCCATTTTGTTCCCACGAGTATCGCGGCAATGTAAGGTCCACCACAGCAGAGGCCCGTTACTGTGGTAAGGTCAATAATACTCCCTGAGGTGACCTGGTATCAGGGAGGCTCCGTTATCGGTGTGTTACCGTTATTAGTGTGTTACCGTTATAAGTGTTTTACCCCCTTGCTACCAACTAGTCCACTGAGCACGGGTCGCATGACACCACTGGATTAGGGGGTCGGTAGTAGTTTGTAAGCTGCTCATCATCAGCCAATCTGAATTGGGTGACCCTACCAGGAGAACATACTCCCTCCAGCACAGCCTGATGAATCACTGCAACCTAGGCCCCCACACCACGTCAAGGTCACTACCATGTGGGGGAATAATAATAATAATAATAATAATAATAATAATAATAATAATAATAATAATAATAATAATAATAATAATAATAATAATAATAATAATAATAATAATAATAATAATAATAATAATAATAATAATAATAATAATAATAATAATAATAATAATAATAATAATAATAATAATAATAATAATAATAATAATAATAATAATAATAATAATAATAATAATAATAATAATAATAATAATAATAATAATAATAATAATAATAATAATAATAATAATAATAATAATAATAATAATAATAATAATAATAATAATAATAATAATAATAATAATAATAATAATAATAATAATAATAATAATAATAATAATAATAATAATAATAATAATAATAATAATAATAATAATAATAATAATAATAATAATAATAATAATAATAATAATAATAATAATAATAATAATAATAATAATAATAATAATAATAATAATAATAATAATAATAATAATAATAATAATAATAATAATAATAATAATAATAATAATAATAATAATAATAATAATAATAATAATAATAATAATAATAATAATAATAATAATAATAATAATAATAATAATTTTTTTTTTTTTTTTTTTTTTTTTTTTTTTTTTTTTTTAGAAGGGAAAATCCTTTATGGATGAAGGGCGCACGTGCGTCCAACAAATGTCGGAGTCTCCCATATTGGGCATACCGACTAAAAAACCTCCCGCTCTCCACGGACACTAGCCTGGAACCGTTTGTCACATTACTTCGGGCTAGGTCCAATGCCATCGCCTTGAAGGCTGCTGCCTAGCCAAAGTCTGTAGGTTGGACCTCTGTGGTGTCTAGGTCCACCTTCTTTTTCCGCAGTATTTTCTGCGCAAAGAGTGACAAACTGTCCCACGCTCCCCTACCCTGTAAAATGTGGCCCACCACTGTGTCCGGAGAGAACCGCGGTACAACTTCCCTTAGCTGCACACGCTCTCGAGCCCACCTTTCACAGATGAAAAAAGTGTGCTCAGCATCATCGTGCATGTGGCAATATATGCACTCCGCTGAACGTGCCTTCCCCATCTTGTGCAGATAGGCCCGAAAGTATCCATGTCCACTCAGCAGCTGAGTGAAGTAGTAATCTACCTCTCCATGTCGTCTTTCTACCCATGGGGTAACCTCCCCGATGAGCCGCCTCGTCCATATCCCTCGTTCCTCCAGTTCCCAGTTCTCCTGCCATTGTCGAAGCGTGCGATTCCGCTCTTCCTTCTGCACTGACTCTATATTTCCTTCGGCCTTTCTCCGGTATATCGCCTGACGCTCCCTTGCGAGTAGGGCAATTGGAATGACGCCAGCGATAACCAGGACAGCTGGCTCCGAGACAGTTCTGTAAGCAGACGCCACTCGCAACGCCGCCAGCCTTTGGACCCGACCCAGCCTTATCCGATAGCACTCCTTTGCGATAGCATGACCCCATATCTCGGCACCATACAGCAAGACTGATTGGACCGCGGACATCAGTAGCCGCCTCCGACTCGATCTTGGTCCACCTATGTTGGCCATCAATCGAGCCAGCGCCATGACACCATTTGCGGCCCTGTCAGCAGTCTTCTTGATCTGCTCAAAGTAATTTAGCCTGCTGTCAATCATGATGCCGAGATATTTTACCGCCCGTCTTGTCTGCACCTCTTCTTCGCCGATGCGCATCTGGAGCTCAAGGTTCATCCTCCTTTTTGTCAGCACTACGACCTCCGTCTTGCTCAATGCCAACGACAGTCCGCGGCTGTCCATCCAAGAAAGGATGGACCGCATGGTCTGATTGAGCTTCAATTGGGCGAGCTCCACGTTTCGCGCTGCTATCAGCACGGCAACGTCGTCCGCATATCCGACCAGCATTGACTCATCCGGCATGTTTAATCGCAACAGACTGTCGTATGCGGCATTCCAAAGGTCGGGACCGAGGATTGAACCTTGTGCTGCACCTCCAGAGACAGTGATACTCCCTTGTCCTTCAGTCGTATCGAAGAGTACTGTACGGTCGTCAAGGTAGTCGCTGATCATTCCTAGCAGATATTCCGGAACACGAAATTCCTGCTCTAGAGCTTGGAGCATGTCGCTCCATCTGGCCGAATTAAACGCATTTTTCACGTCTAAAGTCACAAGGAGGACTATACGACGTGAGAAATGGTTGTGGTCCTCGGCCCTGCTCATCGCAGATGTGACTTCCACAATGGCATCTGCTGTGGAACGACCAGCCCTGAAACCGTACTGACGCGGAGACAAACCTCCAGCTGCCTCGATGGCAGACAACAGCCTTGGCTTGAGTAACTTCTCAAGAACCTTTCCCGCAGTGTCCAGCATGCAGAGCGGACGGTATGAGGAAGGCAGCTCCGGGTCTCCTTTCTCCTTGCTGATTAGTACCAGCCTAGCTGTCTTCCAACACTTGGGGAAAATTCCCGCTGAGAGACAGGCATTGTACATACTCAACAGAATATTCGGATTATACCGAAAAACCAGCTTTAATATCTCGCCTTGGATACCGTCTGGACCTGGGGCCTTCTTGACCTTGAGAGATTGGATGGCCACTTCCAGCTCCTCCATTGTAAACGGGGAAGCGCCATCCCGGTTGTATACTCTAGCAGCTCGCTGGAGATGCACTGGAAAGAGGGCTTTAACTAGGCGCGTTGTGGTCCGCATGTCCATGGGCGGAGGGGTTTTCAGTGCCCCAATTTTCTGGGTTACAATTTTGTAACCTAAGCCCCATGGATCTGAGTTTATATCCTCTCTCAGTGCTTCCCAGCATCTCGCCTTGCTGTGATTGATTGCACGTCGCAACTGGCGCTTTTTCTCCTTGTGGTCCGAGGACCTGATCCTAACCTCCTCCTCCGTTCTAGCTCTCTGAGCCTTTCTCCGCAGTCGGAGACAATCTCTCCGGAGGTCAGCTATCTCGGCTGTCCACCAGTACATTGGCTGTTTTCCATGAGGAATTCGCCTCCGAGGCATTGAGCGGTCGCAGGCTAGGGTGATTTGACGTAGAGTGGCATCCACCAACGGCCCTGCCTGGTGAGGGGTTGCAGGCTGCCCCTCGACCTGCATTTGGACACCTCCCCGGATGATCGCTGCAAATACCGCTTCGTCAATTCTCCCCATGTTCCAGCGCTGTGGTCTGCTATTTATTGTTCTTTGGAGTTGCCGCCTCTCACGGACCACGAATACAATGTACTGATGGTCACTGCCCGTGTAGTCCTCGATCACATGCCAGCCTTCGACCAAAGCGGCCAAGCGCTCACAGGCAAAGGATACGTCGGGAATGGTTTCTGAATACCCCGGTCGACGAAAAGTAGATGTCGAGCCGACATTCAGCACAAGTAAACCGGTTCTGGATGCCAACCCTAACACCTCGCTTCCCCTTGAGTCAGGGTAGGGCATTCCCCACTCGGTTGCCTTAGCGTTGAAATCGCCACCAATCACTACGCGACCCGTCGTGTTCAAAACCGTATCCTCAAGGTTCGCCAATTTCGCTCGGAAATCCGCTATGACTTCGTTGGGTGTCAGATAGACGCTTATAAATGTGATATCCGCGTATTTAACCCAGACGAACCCACGCCCGCGCCCATGCTCTCGTACCGGGATTTTCGCTGCATCAGGTATCCAAATGGCCGCCGTACCAAGCTCGTCCGAGAACCAAGAAGTGGTTCTGTCCATATACTGCTCACTAATGAGCAGTATGTCGGAACTCTTCTCCCGAGCAAGCTGATGCAGGAGGTCATCTGCCACTCGGCTACGATTTAAGTTTGCCTGGAGGACGCTGATCATTTTCCAGTCTCTTTGGCCTTTCTCAGAGCGTCTCTGAACACCTTGCATAACCCTGTGCCTAGAGTGTGGCCTAGACTTTCCTGTTGCACACCCGCTTCGGCACAGAGTATGCAGTGTGCCTTTTCTTTACAGGCCTTAGCAACATGACCCTCCTTTCCGCAGCGGTAGCAGGCTTTGCTTCGGTCAGGTCCCCTGCAAGAACCAGCCACGTGACCGTAATTTAGACACCTGTAGCAGCGTTTGACATCGGTCCGTGACGTAACCCTGCAAGAAACCCATCCTACTTTGAGCCTTCCCTGCTTCAGCAGCTTTTCGGCAGCTTGCTCAGGAAGTTCAACGATGGCTGTCAGTTGTGACCTCGAATTTGGCGCTGTAAGACCAACCCTCATTACTGCGACATCTCCGAGATCCCTCCTCAGTGCCTGCTCCACTTCAGTCCGCTCAGTAAGGCAGTCCAAATCGTTCACTGCTACGGACCTCATCTGTACGATGCTCTTCACGCTACCTAGAGTGCCCACTGCATCTTCTAGGGCCTTTGTGAAACTTCCCAAGCTTTTCTGGCCGGTGATTTCAAGAAGAACCTTGCCATCCCGTGTTTGCCGGATTGCCTTTATTTCCGCACCTGTTTCCTCCGGTTTAACTTTCGCCTTGATGCTTCTTAGGACATCCGCATATGATTTACCCTCCGCTGGCTTGATGGTAACGGCGGGCCGACGTCCTTTGGTTCTTAATTTTTTGACATTTACCGCTACTTTATCTTGGGAAGCTTCAGGTACTTTTGTCTTAGGCTCTTCGGCTGTAAGATTTTTTGTTCTTCGCCTGGCCCTCCTCTTTTTCCTCTTTACTTCTGTCCACTGCTGTACGTTGGCGGAAAGTGGAGGAGTCATTTCCTTCTCTTTCTTCTTTTTAGGTATGGCCGCTTTTTCCGCCGGGCTAGTAGCTCCTCTTTTCAGCATTCCACTTGTGACTATTTCTGGCAGCATCACAGTCATCGTTTTTTGGGCTTTCGTGGTATCAAATGCCCTCTTTTCGCCAGTCTGGACAGCACAGTCTCTCATTTTTCTTGGGATCTCCGTTTGAGTTCCGCTGTCCATTCTTTTTGTGCATATTTTCCGGCTCCACAAGCTTTTTAACGTGTCCAGGGCATCCTGGAGCACCGCCATGCCATCTTTTATTTCCGAGCTGACGTTCGTTTGCCTGAGAGTTGCAGCTCTCATTTTGGCCAGAACACCATCAGTCTTCTGGAATATTTCTCCGACATTAGCCTCCATGCTGCCTTCGTGCTCATTTTCCCTTACCACCGCCGGTGGTGAGGAATTTGAGCGAGCTGCAGTTGGAGGTGTACGCAGTAATACCGGGCACCGTCTAAAAGGACTATTTGATGGGCTCTCCTCAAATCCCCTTCTTGAAGTACCTTCATCCTTCTCCATCTTCTTCATCGTCTCAGTATGGTTTTTTTTTCTTTCATTCATATTTTGTTCCCACGAGTAAGGCGAGAAAATCGGTCCGCCCCCGCAGAGCTCCCATACGGGGGTAAGGCTTTTACACTCAGAGGCTGCCAGATATCTGAGGACACCGTTTGCGACTGGGCTAGTTTTTATACAGGGCCCCCAGCCTAGCTGATTATCGGCACGGTACGTATGACACCTTAATCCGGCCCTGTTGATTGCCATTTGGTTTCAGGTCTCATCTTTGAACAGGGTCCCAAGACTCTTTGCCCATACTCGGCCTCTGCACCGCGACGAGGTAGGCAATCGTGCAGAGGAATAATAATAATAATAATAATAATAATAATAATAATAATAATAATAATAATAATAATAATAATAATAATAATAATAATAATAATAATAATAATAATAATAATAATAATAATAATAATAATAATAATAATAATAATAATAATAATAATAATAATAATAATAATAATAATAATAATAATAATAATAATAATAATAATAATAATAATAATAATAATAATAATAATAATAATAATAATAATAATAATAATAATAATAATAATAATAATAATAATAATAATAATAATAATAATAATAATAATAATAATAATAATAATAATAATAATAATAATAATAATAATAATAATAATAATAATAATAATAATAATAATAATAATAATAATAATAATAATAATAATAATAATAATAATAATAATAATAATAATAATAATAATAATAATAATAATAATAATAATAATAATAATAATAATAATAATAATAATAATAATAATAATAATAATAATAATAATAATAATAATAATAATAATAATAATAATAATAATAATAATAATAATAATAATAATAATAATAATAATAATAATAATAATAATAATAATAATAATAATAATAATAATAATAATAATAATAATAATAATAATAATAATAATAATAATAATAATTTTTTTTTTTTTTTTTTTTTTTTCGTAGGTCGGTGGTGAAAACCTTTTATAGGTATCTTGAAGGGTCCGCACTTCAAGGGTATGTGAGACTCCCATGATCTTGTTCAGTCTACTAACCAAATACACCACCTCCTTTTCCCACGGTGAAACCAACCCGGAACCGCTTTCGCATTACTTCAAGTTGGGCCGTGCTTGTTCCTTTTTTTTAATTTTCTTTTATGATTCTTCTTCTAGGTCCTCTAAATATCTGAGCTCTTTCTTCCTGCGTAGTATTAATTCTATGTATTTAGCTATTGCATTCCATTTTTCTTGGTTTTCAAGCATTACAGAAATTATATTTTCTGATGGTAATTCTCCTACTGCTACTATTAAAGATTCTCTTTCTGTTTCTGCTAAATCACATTCGAAAAAAGTGTGATGCGCTGTGTCACGTGTTGCGCTGCAGTGACTGCATCCTGGATTGTTTACTTTGCCCATCTTGTAGAGGTAGGATCGAAAATATCCGTGGCCTGATAGGAGCTGAGTGATGTAAAAATTTACTTCTCCATGGTGTCGGTTAAACCAGACTTCTACTTGTGGGATTAATCTAGCCGTCCATCGCCCGTGCTGATCATTACTCCAGTGTTCTTGCCATCTTGTCATCGTGTACCTTCTTTCATCTGCTACAATGACATCTCGGCTCGTTGCTTGATCCCTCATATATATATTTCTTCGTTCTTGCGCTAGCAAATCAATCGGAATCACGCCCGCGATTACCATGACCGCCGAATGTGAAACTGTTCGATAGGAGCACGCGACTCGGAGAGTCCCTCTTCGTTGCACCGCTGCTATGCGTTTTTACAATACCTCTTGTCCATCGCATGTGCCCAGATTTCAGCTCCGTATAGAAGGATTGATTCTGCGGTTTTCATAATGATTCGTCTTTTTTCTGGTTTGGGTCCTCCAATGTTTGCCATAAGTTTGCTTAGCTTGATTGTAGGTTCTGCTGCTTTATCTGCTACTTTTTGGATTTGTTGCCAAAATGTTAGCCTTGTATCAAAAGTAACTCCTAAGTAATTTGCTGATTCTTTGGTCATTATTGTTTCTGGACCTACTTGCATTGGAATTATAGTTGGTATTCTTTTCTTAGTTAACATAACGATTTCTGTTTTTGCCGTTGCTAATTCTAATCTATGTTCCCTCATCCAACTATACACTCTTCTCATAACTTGATTCAGCCTAATCTGTGATTCTGCTATATCCCGTGCCGTTATAATAGCTGCTATATCATCAGCATAACCTACTAGCTGTATATTTTCAGGCATTTCCATACATAATAGACTGTTGTACAGAACATTCCATAGTTCTGGTCCTAGTATTGATCCTTGTGCTACTCCTGCCGTAAGATCCTTTATCCTCTTTCCATCTACCGTGTTGTATATCAATCTTCGCTCGCTAATACAATAATAATAATAATAATAATAATAATAATAATAATAATAATAATAATAATAATAATAATAATAATAATAATAATAATAATAATAATAATAATAATAATAATAATAATAATAATAATAATAATAATAATAATAATAATAATAATAATAATAATAATAATAATAATAATAATAATAATAATAATAATAATAATAATAATAATAATAATAATAATAATAATAATAATAATAATAATAATAATAATAATAATAATAATAATAATAATAATAATAATAATAATAATAATAATAATAATAATAATAATAATAATAATAATAATAATAATAATAATAATAATAATAATAATAATAATAATAATAATAATAATAATAATAATAATAATAATAATAATAATAATAATAATAATAATAATAATAATAATAATAATAATAATAATAATAATAATAATAATAATAATAATAATAATAATAATAATAATAATAATAATAATAATAATAATAATAATAATAATAATAATAATAATAATAATAATAATAATAATAATAATAATAATAATAATAATAATAATAATAATAATAATAATAATAATAATAATAATAATAATAATAATAATAATAATAATAATAATAATAATAATAATAATAATAATAATAATAATAATAATAATAATAATAATAATAATAATAATAATAATAATAATAATAATAATAATAATAATAATAATAATAATAATAATAATAATAATAATAATAATTTTTTTTTTTTTTTTTTTTTTGCTTTTTTACGGTTATAGATGGTGTCGCGGGGAAAATCTGCTTAACAGACTACCGAGTGCCGGGTTGGTCGGTTTCTTTTTGCATTACACTAAGACGCACTGCAAAAAAGGAACCAACCGACCGGCTAAAAACCCCCACCATCTGTTCCCTTGACCCACGATGTTTATCCCAGTTTGGAACCGCGTTAGCATTTCTTCAAACTGACGAAAAAGTGCTGGCTTCGGTGTTTCCGTGTGAATTATCCCGTTCGCTCTTCTCTGCATATGTCTATCGACAGCGGCAGACTGAAAAATAAATTCTTCTGTCCTTCTTCTAATATTATTACTAAAAACAATATTAATTTTCTAATCCTTTTCTATTATAGCTATGTTATTTCCCATTTACAAACAAAAACTATTCTAAACAGAGCTATACAATCCCTAGAGGTGCTGTCTTGAAGTAGCTTCCAACATGTCAAGCTGCCTCAAGACGCTGGACTGGGTTATTTCTGTTTACATCTATTCTACAAATAACTAGAAAACTAAAAACTATTCTATACAGAGCTACATAATCCCTAGAGGTGCTGTCTTGAAGTAGCTTCCAACATGTCAAGCTGCCTCAAGATGCTGGACTAGGTTATTTCTGTTCTACATCTATTCTACAAATAGCTACTTGACTCCCAAAATCGTTTTGCGTAGGCCCGACTATTTGGCGACTTATTAGAATCTACTTAGTTAAATCTACTTAGATATTTAACAAAAATAACAAAAAAAAAAACAGTACTACTGTGCTACATAACAAAACAGCGATGCGTTTTATCCAATTTCGCTCATAAGTCTACCGAGATCTACCACACGCCGATAGCATCAGCAGTAACTAGTGTCGCCGAGTTAAATTTGTTGTTAATTTAACAAAAACAGAACTGCGGCACCAGTAAGCCTGTATGCCACCGGCCCCACGCAGACCACGCCAGACTCAAAAGCTGAAACCCGACTACACTGAGGTCTATTCCGAATCGACGGTCGAGGTCTATTCCGAAGCGACGTCGCACTCGAAAAAAGTGTGCTCGACCGTATCTTCCGCTGTGTCGCAGTGGCGACATCGCGGACTGTTTACTTTATTCACTCTGAATAAATAACCTCGAAAGTATCCGTGCCCCGAGAGCATTTGCGTGGTATAGAAGTTCACTTCGCCGTGCCTCCGGTTAACCCAAACCGCTAGTTGTGGTATCAATCTTGCGGTCCAGCGCCCTCTGTGTTCCCCATTCCATTGTTCTTGCCATTTTTCCAGGCTTTGTCTCCTCGCGTCTCCTGACTCTTCTTTTCTGTCTCTTCCCGCAGCCCTATTATATATCTGCTTCCTCTCTCGGGCTAACAATGTTATCGGTATCACGCCTGCAATAACATTTACCGCTGGGTATGAGACCGTCCGGTAGGAGCACGCTACCCGCAGAGCCCCTCTTCGTTGTACCGCTTTCATGGGCTTCCGGCAATACTCTCTATTTAGGGCATCTGCCCAAATCTCCGCACCGTACAGGAGCACTGAATGTGTCGTGGACATTAACAGCCTCCTTTTGCACGGTGAAGGTCCACCGATGTTCGCCATTAATCTGCTCAAATTCTTCGTTATCACGGCCGCCTTGTCTGTTGCTTTTTTGATATGCCTCCAAAAATTTAGTTTGGTATCCAACATGACACCAAGATACCTGGAAGCTTCCTTAGTTTGAATAACCACAGGCCCCACTTCCATTGGCACAATGGTTCTCATCCTCTTTTTTGTGAGTAGCACAATTTCGGTTTTTGCTTCCGCAAGCTCTAAGCCGTGTCTGTTCATCCAGCTACTCACTCTTCTCATGACTTGATTCAACCTGATTTGCGCATCTTCCATGGTCCGAGCTGATATTATTGCACCTAGGTCGTCTGCAAAGCCTACTAGAGTTATATCATCTGGCATTTCTGCCTCCAGCAAGCTATTATATAATATATTCCACAGGTCCGGTCCTAGGATCGATCCTTGTGCTGCGCCGGATGTTACGCTTTTGGTTATACTGCCGATCTTGGTTTCATACTGAAGGCTGCGTTCTCTCAGGTAGTCTTTTACCATCCTGAGCAGATATGCTGGAATGCTGAACTTTTTTTCCAGGGCATCAATCATGTCTTCCCATCTTGCCGAGTTGAAGGCGTTTTTCACGTCCAAGGTAACAAAGACAACTATTCTTCTTGAGAAATGGTTCCTTGCTTCCGCCGCTTCTACCTTTTCCATTACTATTCGTATTGCATCTATTGTTGATCTTCCTTGTCTGAATCCGAATTGCATATCTGACAGACCACCGGTCGTTCGTATCGCCTCTTCTATTCTGGGTTTCAATAGCCTTTCGAGGAGCTTTCCAGCCGTGTCCAGCATACACAGTGGTCTGAACGAGGACGGTGAGACTCTGCCGCCTTTCCCTTTGTCGATTAAGACAAGTCGAGCTACCTTCCATCTTTTGCTGAAAACGCCTTCTTTTAGACATGTGTTGTACATATTCAGCATCATTTGCGGGCAAGTTTCCACCACGGCTTTAATGACTTCCGTTGGAATCCCGTCAGGGCCTGGAGCTTTCTTATTCTTCATAGCTTTTGTTGCTTCCACAAGTTCTTCCTGCGTGAAAGGTGGTACTTCCTCTGGTGAAACCATCACATCACTCCAGTTCCTTATCGGGTGCGCTGGGAATAAAATATCTACTATATTTTCCATCGAGCTCTCTTCGATTGAATTTGTTGCTGTAGCTATTTTCAACTTCTTCATGACTATCTTGTATCCAAGCCCCCAAGGGTCACTGTTTACATCTTCGCAAAGCTTTTTCCATTCAACCTTTTTGCTCAATTTTATGGTTGTCCTGAGTGCTTTACGGCTTATTTTATATGCTGCCATTTTTTCCGTTGCATCCGCTCTGTTCCGTGATCGCTGTGCAATTCTTCGAAGATGCTGACACCTTCTTCGTAGCTCCGCTATTTCTTCATTCCACCAGTATACCGGTTTTCTTTTTGTAAATTTCCTCTTTCGTGGCATTGATTCCTCGCAGGCTAGTATGAGTGCACTCATTGTCTGCTCTACCACTGCCTCAGCTTTTATCCTACCTTCTAGCCCTACACCTGCCTGCATTGTGTCACCTAGGCTATATCTAAGTGATTCACTCAATCTTCTAGTATCGAGTTTATTCACGTTATATCTAGAACTTTCCGTTGTGCTCTCGGATATCAATTCTTCTTTAATATTTATATTGAATGTAATGTACTGATGATCGCTCCCTGTGTAGTCCTCCATAACTACCCAATCAGTAATAAATCCCGCTATATTCTGTGTAGCCAGGGAGATGTCCGGTATTGTTTCTGCGTACCCTGGTCGCCGAAACGTTGTTGTGCTTCCGGAGTTTATGATTATCAGCCCTTGTCTGGCTGCCATGTCTAAAATCTGCCATCCTCTGCTGTTCGTTGTGGGCATTCCCCATTCCACTGCTTTTGCATTAAAATCGCCACCAATAATTTTCTGCCCCTCTTGTTCCGATACTGCGTCCTCTAGATTCTCGATCATCTCCTGATATTCCTGCGCCGTTTGGTTTGGTGTTAAGTAGCAGCTTATGATGGTGAACTGGCTACTCTTAACCCAGACGAAGCCATTTCCGGCCCCATGTTCCAATGCGTGTATTTTCCCAGGGTTTGGGATCCAGATTGCCGCCGTGTCGGTGACATCTGAGAACCAGTTGTTTCTACTCCGGTGGACGTACTGCTCGCTGATTATTAGAGCATCAATTTCTTTTTCAAGCGTGATCTGTGTTAAGAGATCATCTGCTACTCGACTTCTATGCATATTTCCTTGAAGGACTTTTATCATCTTCTATTTTTTCTATTTTTTCTAACTTCCGCAAGAGCTTTCCGAAATGCACTGCAGTCTTTCGTACCTGAGACATGGCTCGTTGCCTTTGCCTTAATTTCCGTACACAGGATGCATTTCGCAGCTTGCGTGCAGCTTTTAATCTTGTGACCTTTCTGTCCACATTTATAGCACGTATCCTCTCGGTTAGGCGCTTTGCAGTCTCTTCTGAAGTGTCCAAAGTTCATGCACCTATAACAGCGCACTACTGGTGTTCTTTCCCGTATTCTACATCTGATTAGCCCTATTCTGATCTTGGCTGTCTTCAGGAGTTCCCTGGCGTCTTTTTCCTCCATTTCTATAATGGCCAGCATTTGCTCTCTCTTGTTCGGTTTAGTTAGGCTGAAACTACATTGGACTTCCTTTCCCAAGTCTCTATTAAGTGCTGCTTGCACCTCTTCGCTTGTAGTGAGACTATCCAAGTCCCGTATCTCCAATGTTGTTTTGGCCGTTAGTTCTTTAACGTCTGCCATTTTCCCCAAACTCTTTCGGAGTTCCTCCTTGATTTCCTCCTTTCCTTCTGCCTTATTGTTTAATTCCAGCAGAACCGCTCCGTTTTGTGTCTTCCGGATTCCCTTTATGTCGGCTTTGGAGACGTCTGGGTTTACTCGCTCCCGTATTTCCCTCAGAATCTCAGCATATGTTTTGCCTTCGGCGAGCTTAATTATAATGGCCTCTGGTCGCGGCCTTTTAAACTGCCTACTCCTTCTTCTTCTCCTTCTCCTTCTCTTTCCTTCGCCGTTTTCTTTTTTCCCAGCACAGCCGTCCGTTGCCCCTTTTTCCCTTGGGAGGCGTCGCTGTCTAGAAGTATCTCCTTCACCTGGCGGTCGGTTAAAGGCTTTATTTTTGTTGTTTTGGACGACTATCCATTCGCCTTCGCCTCGGTTTTCAACAGTTTTCCTTTTTCTGGGTGGTGGGGTTTCTGTACAGCTAATAGGAGACCCCTCTAGCTCCCTTCCTCTCTTCTTGTCAGTTAGCGGTATTTGTCTGGGGCTTTGGGCCTGCTTTCTAGCTTCAAGGGTGAGCTTTTTATTCTTTTCATAATAATAATAATAATAATAATAATAATAATAATAATAATAATAATAATAATAATAATAATAATAATAATAATAATAATAATAATAATAATAATAATAATAATAATAATAATAATAATAATAATAATAATAATAATAATAATAATAATAATAATAATAATAATAATAATAATAATAATAATAATAATAATAATAATAATAATAATAATAATAATAATAATAATAATAATAATAATAATAATAATAATAATAATAATAATAATAATAATAATAATAATAATAATAATAATAATAATAATAATAATAATAATAATAATAATAATAATAATAATAATAATAATAATAATAATAATAATAATAATAATAATAATAATAATAATAATAATAATAATAATAATAATAATAATAATAATAATAATAATAATAATAATAATAATAATAATAATAATAATAATAATAATAATAATAATAATAATAATAATAATAATAATACTAATAATAATAATAATAATAATAATAATAGTAATAATAATAATAATTTTTTTTTTCGTAGGTCGGTGGTGAAAACCTTTTAAAGGTATCTTGAAGTATCCGCACTTCAAGGGTATGTAAGACTCCCAGGATCTTGTTCGGTTTACTCACCAAATACACCACTTCCTTTTCCCAAGATGAAAGCGACCTGGAACCGCTTTTGCATTACTTCAAGTTGGGCCGTGCTTTTTCCATTTTTTAATTTTCATTTATGTTTCTTCTTCTAAGTCCGCTAAATATCTGAGCTGTTTCTTCTTGCGCAGAATCAGTTTTATGTATTTAGCTATTGCATTCCAATTTTTTTGGTTTTCAAGCATTACAGAAATTATATTTTTTGCTGTTAATTCTCCTATTGCTACTATTAAAGATTCTTTTTCTGATTCTGCTAAATCACATTCGAAAAAAGTGTGATGCACTGTGTCATGTGTTGCGCTGCAATGACTGCATCCTGGATTGTTTACTTTGCCCATCTTGTAGAGGTAGGATCTAAAATATTCGTGGCCTCATAGGAACTGAGTGATGTGAAAATTCACTTCTCCATGGTGTCGGTTAAACCAGACTTCTACTTGTAGTACTAGCTGTATATTTTAAAGGCATTTCTATATAGACTTATGTACATTCCATAGTTCTGGTCTTAGTATTGATCCTTGGGCTACTCCTGCTGTAAGATCCTTTATCCTCTTTCGATCTACCGTGTTGTATATCAATCTTCGGTCGCTTAAGTAATCTATTATAACTTTCAGAAGGTACGTAGGTATAGTAAACTTATTTTGTAATGCGTCTATGATGTCAGTCCATCTTGTTGAATTAGAGGCATTTTTGACATTCAAGGTAACAAGTAGAACTATTTTCATCGAGTGATGTGTTTCCATTCGTGTGGCTTCCACAGTTTCTGTTACCACCTTGATAGCGTCAACGGTCGACCTTCCCTTTCTGAACTCGAACTGTGTGTTCGCTAAACGACCATCTGTATGAATTGCTGCTTGCAGTATTGTTTTTATTAACCTTTCGAAGAGCTTTCCGGCCGTATCTAACATACATAGTGGCCTGTATGACGATGCTGCTCCTCTTGCTCTTTTACCTTTGTCAATTAAAACCACGCCTGCCTCTTTCCACCTTTTACTTAATACTCCTTCTATTAGGCAGCAATTATGCATATTCAGTACCATTTGTGGATTATTTGAAGGTACTAATTTGTTGACCTCTGCTGGTATTGTATCAGGTCCGGGTGCTTTCTTGTTTTTCATAGATTTTACTGCATCTTCTAAATCTATTTGTGTAAAAATTGGGGCTTCTCTTTGTTCTTCTAGGGTGTGCAATGAAAAGTGTGTTTACAATGTTTTCCATAACGTCCGCTTCTACCTGATTTTCTGATGCTGGTGCTCTGTTTCTTTTCATTACAATTTTGTATCCAAGTCCCCAGGGATCATTGTTTATTTCTTCACACAAACTTTTCCAGTTTTTCATTTTGCTCTTCTTTATAATAATTCTGAGCGTTTTTCTCGCTATTCTATATACCTCTAGTTCGCTTGTTTCTGCTGCTCCATTTCTCTGTCGGTGTGCTATACGGCGAAGACGTAAACATTTTCTTCTCAATTCCGCTTTTCTTCCTTCCACCAATATACTGGGCATCTGTTTGTTTTTCCTAACTTCTTGGGCATTGATTCTTCACAAGCTCTTGCGATGGTGTCCATAGTTACTTTCACCATTGCTTCTGCTCGTTCTCTGCCTGTTTCGTTCTGTGGCACTTGGATTTCTCTTTCTAGGTTTCTCCTTATTACACTGGCCATTTTATCTCTATCAAGCTTATTGACGTTTTATGTACCTTCTTCCTGGTTGTTGCGATTTCCTTCTCTATTTCTCGTGCATATTTCGAATTGTATATACTGATGAACGCTAGCACTGTAATCCCCTAAAACCACCCAGTTTTCTATATTGCTAGCAAGTTCTTCTGTTGCTAGGGATATATCGGGTATAGTTTCAGTGTACCCGTGTTTCCTGAATGTGCTGGTATTTCCTGAGTTTAACACAATTTAATTTTGTCTTGCTACCATTTCCAAAATTTGCCTTCTCCTGTTATCTGTAACAGGCAATCCCCACTCTACTGCTTTAGCATTGAAGTCACCGGCGACTACTACATTTCCTCCTAGTTCTATTATCTTATCTTCTACTTGCTCCATTTTCTGTCGATATTCCTGTGCCGTTTGATTTGGAGTTAGGTAACAGCATATTATTGTTTCTTTGCCGTTTGTGATCCAGACAACCCATTTCCGGGTCCATGGCTGTTAATTTGTATTTTCCCTTGATTTACTACCCAGATGGCTGCTGTACTTGTGACATCCGAGAACCAATTCGGATAATCCTTATTTTTGCACTGCTCGCTGATAATTACTACATCGATATTCTTTTCTCGGACGAGCTGTAAAAGTAGATCATCGGCCGTTTTGCTCCTGTGCAAATTACCTTGTAAGAGCTTAATTATTTTTATGCTTTTTACTCTCCTCAAGTGCAGTTCGAAACACCCTACACAAACCGGATCCTGACACATGCTCGAAATTTTCTTATTTTATTTCCGCACAAAAAAAAACCCTTTGCCTTTTGTTTACAGTTTTTGACTGTGTGTCCTTTTTGTTCGCACTTGTAGCAGCAGTCTCTATGATCTTCATATTTGCATTGCCTACTTAAGTGACCGGAGCATTGCTTAACTTCTCTTCTCCCCTAATTCTGCATCTGATCCATCCAATTTTTATTTTCGATGTCACCAGCAATTTTTTGGCATCGATTTCTTCCACAACTACAACCGCAGCTATCTGTTCCTTGCCATTTGGTGCTGTCAAATATATTTTGCATTCGACAGCTTCCGTTAACTCCTTTTTTTTGCCTTTTGAACTTCTTCAACGGTTAGTACACAATCCAAGTTTTTAATCTCTATCGAAACCTTTGATGTGAGATTCCATACACTAGCCGAGTTCCCTAGAGCTTGTAACTCCTTGGTGAATTTATCTTTATCTTTCAGGCCTTTCCCCATTTCCAGTAGCACATCACCATTTTTAGTTCTACGGATTCCTCTGATCTCTATCTCTGTTTTTTCAGGGTTTGCCCTTCCTTTTATTTCCTTTAGGATTTCAGCTTAAGTCTTCCCCGTGGTGGGTTTTATCAGTATTGCTTCTGATCGGGGCCTTGTACTGTCTTGCTTCTCCAAGGGTGGCATCTTACTTCTTCTTTTCTGTGTTCTTTGGCCACTTGCTGCTTCTTTTTTTCCTGGCACATCTACTTTACCTTCGTTCAATCTGGCTTGTCGCTGCGTTGAAATTCTATTTTGCACAAGTGTCCAACCACTTTCTTCTGCATTATTCCTTTCTTGTATGCCGGAGGGGTTTCGCTTTGACCATGCTCATCTGCATAGTCTCTTTGCTTCGTTTCTTTCCATTTGCGAGTGTTAATGCTACATTTTGCTCTCCTATGCTGGAGATTTCCCTGGTATTTTTCGGTTGTTCCTTCCTTTGGGTTCTGCATTCGATAGTTACTGCTATCGCTTCCTGTAACTTTATTAGGCCATTTTTTATGTCCATACTAATGTTCTTTTGCTTTGCAGCAGCTTGCAGCATAATTTCTGTCAGCTGTTGTATTTTCTGAAGTTGCTGTCCCTCATTATCTTCAGGGATTTTCCTTGATCTTTCAATTTGGAAAACTGATCATTGGTGTACTCCTTCCTTCAGCGTTTCTCCATTTACCGTCTTTTCTGGTGTGGTGATTAGTTTCTTACTGCATTTAGTGAGTTCGGTTTATGCTCCTTTAACTGGAGAACTAACTATTTTGTTGCTTCTTTGAAATGGGAAAGTTCCCATTTTTGGTTGCTGCTTTTATCTCTTCTGTTCTTCGGTAACATATTTAACACTTAGAAGCCCGCATACCTCGAAGCGCCGGTCGCCAGCCGGGTCATTTGGCACAGATTTATTTTTTAGCAATAAGCGATCCCCTCCCCGGAATCCGTGAGATCGGCCTCCTTGGAAGATGGATTCTCAAGCATAGCTAGATTACCACCTGGGGTATTTATATTTATTGTTTTATTCATTGCATATTAATAAAAACTGAGTCTTTATTTATTTATTTACTTATTTATGCTTAATACAAATTTATTACAAAATACATAAGTGTACAAAATTGAACAAACAAAATTTAACTTTAAGCTTCTAGATCTTAATATTAAAATATTGATATTTATACATTTTTGTAATTTATTACCAAAAAATGTTAGAAAATTATAAATTTATACTAACTCTAAGATATATGTAAGTGCAGCTTTTTTTTTAGTTGGGCTGCGTTTAATGTAAAATCGATGTGGTGTTTTTGTTTATTTATTAACATAAACATTCTATTAACAGGCCATAATTGGTACGATGAAATATTGGACGAAAAATATTTTCCGATCTCAAGCGGTTTCTGTTAATATATAAGTGGATCGTATCTCTAACAGAAGGCCCGATCAACCATTCTTAGAATTCTTGAAGAATATTTAAAAGACATTTGAAGAATAATTAAGAATAATATACATAAAGTAAAATATTTACAAGTCTATACATTTATTTAAAATTCTTCTAATAGATTGTGATATTGATAAAGATATTTAAAAATTTTGCGATGAATTACATTTAAAAGATTATTGAACATTTTTTGATAAGTTTCTTTATAAAGAAAAAAAGATCTAACACTTTATATATTTATAAAGATGTATAAAGATTTTATGATATTTCATGTAAAGATAAATTGATGAATATATTCAAATTTCTTTATGTCGATTTCTTCAACATTCTTATATGTAATACGAAGAAAAAAAAATTCTTATAACAAATCTTTAGTTGACGTTTACACATCAAGTTAAGTTTCACGATTTCATTTGATTGGATGAAAAATTGAACAGAAATTGCGTTTGCACATCAAATTATCTGTCAAATTTTATGGTAAACAGTATTGCGTGATTAGTTTTTTTGTATGTAGAAGAACATTTAATCGTTTTGTTTTATAAAAATTTGAATAACGCTGAAAAAAAAAATGCAAAATCAGAAAGTTTTGATAGGTAGAGATGCAGTTCTAGCAAACTTTTTTTATTTTAATGCTTTACATTTGTCAATGGTGACATTTTTTAATTTTGTTATCACTTTTCATGTAAATTAAATTTAGTATTTGTAAATATAAATATATTAAGTGCAACTTATATAGTAAATGTAATATTAATGGCAAATCAAAGCATAAGGTATCACTTTTTTTGTCGGATCCGAGTAATTTCAGGTGACAGCACTAATTACTATTACAACTGTCACGCGCCGACTGAAAAATGCGACTCAATTATCACTTGCAATTTATATGTGACAGGATTCCGTTAGCCTGTAATTTTGTAATTTTTTGTGTCTATATAAATTTAAATAATGGATTCTGAAAAGAAAGGGTATGTAAATATTTACAAATTTATTGAAATAATTAAAATATATAATATATATTTGAATTTGAATTTATATTATATAATATATATTTGAATATATTAATTCAAAAATTGGATGATAAACATTTTTGTTTATTTTAGTTTAAAAAAAACAACAAAAACACAATTTCAAAAAATGGTTGAATTATTGGCAAATAATCCAGAAATTGCAAAATGTTTTAAAGCTGGAGGAACAAAGTATGAGGTTGACCAAAAGTGGAAAGAAATTTCAGAGGAATTAAATTTTTATGGACCCCCAGTTCGTACTGAAAAAGAGTGGAAAAGTAACTATTTTTAAATTTATTAGCTTACGAATATTCATTTAAATTTTTAGGTGTGGGATGACATGAAAAGAAAGGTTAAAGACAAATTGGAAAAAATAAAAAAGAAATCAAATCTACAGACGGAGGTCCCGATAATTTTTCCATTTTAACACCATTGGAGCAGGAAATTGATTAAATTTTGTCATTGTCGGTAGCGGTTGCATCAGCTGGATGTTGTTTTGGGGAGTCGATTTATAATGATAACAATAATGATAACAATAATGATAATAATAATGATAATTTCAATAATAATAATGTGAATACCACTAATAACAATAATACTTTTGATGATATAATAATATATGATAGTAATAGTAGTACAAATATTACTAACAGTTATAATAGTAATAATCAAAATGATAATAATAATAACACAAATATTAATAGTGCAAATAATAATAATACAAGTAATAATATTAATATCACAAATAACAATAATAATACAAGAATCGATACTCCAAATACTAATACAAGAAGATCACGAAGCAGCAGAAACGATCAAAGATTGAGGCTCCTGGAAAAGGACAAAATTCTCAAGAAGAATTTATAAATGAAATAACAGAAATAAAACACGGCGTAAAAGAAATAGTAGACGAATTGCGGGAAATTAGAAAAATTAAAGAAAAATCTTTTGAAGCATACAAAGTTGAAGCCAAAAGAAAAATTAAAATTGAAATTGAGCTGTTAGAAATAAAAAAAAGGAAAATAGATTTAGAAGAAAAAAAATTTCAATTAGAACAGTCCAAAACTGAACTATACTGAGTACAAACTGAAAGATAAGACTGAATATGATAAATTTTGCTGTGAAATAATATTCTTTTAAAGGGTATTTATGAATTAATCTTTTATGTTTTTTAATATTTTCTTTATAGTTTTGTTATTTATGAAAATAAAAATTGTCTTACTTTAAATAGAAAGTTAACGATTTGTGAAATAAAAACAAATTTTAATTTATTTTTTTAAATGTTTTTTTTTTATTCCAAACTTGATATTATTGGATTTCTTATTGTTTCACTTGTATGAGAATGTAACCCAATAGAAATTTCTTCAAAATTGTTTTGAGTTATATTTTCCATTTCAATTTCTGGAACTTTATATGATATGCAGATATTATGAAGTGCACATACTGCATTTATTACTTGGGTGCATTTTTCTGGACTGTAATGTAATTGCCTGGCACCTAAAATGCATCGAAATCAACTTTTCAAACACCCAATTGTCCGCTCAATTATATTCCTAGCTTTTGAATGAATTTTATTATAATTTTCTTCAAGACTGTTACTTTGAGGTGTTCGACATGGCGTCATTAGAAAAGGTAATAATGGGTAACCAGAATCTCCTAAAAAAAAAAAATCAATAAATTTTTAAACTTAAAATTTCCTTTGAAGAAATATCTTTTTTATTTACTTACCTAGCAGCCAAAAGTTTTCTTTCCCGGAATTAAATTCCCTTTGAAAAATATTACGTAAGGTATGAATCATGATTTGCACCAAGATTTGTAGCATCAATAAAACGAATTCTCATTAGATGATCACACATCTAAAATATACATGAATATTTATTTAAAATTAAAATTAAAAAATACTTCAATTAAGTATATATTTACAATCATTGCATTTATACTGAAAAATCCTTTCCTGTTATAGTATAAATGCATAATTTCTTTTTTTGGGGCAACTATGTGTATATGTGTTCCATCGATACATCCTACTACTCCCGGGAAACGGTATTTAGTGTAAAAAAATTTCTTACACTCTATTTCTTCTTCAGCATTCATTTTACAAATCCATTTTTTGCAAATATGAATTTCCATTAAATTTAAAAAATCAGTAGGAATTACTGAAACTGTTGGCTGAGCTAGAAGTACATTGTAATCGTTTCCAACACTTTTTTGATAGCTGCCATCAGCTACAAAACGTAAACATGCTGCCAATTTTATAATATCGGGAATAGATGAATTCAATTTTGAATTTTTAAATTTTCCCTTCAAATCCTCAAGCAAAGCAATAAAAGCGTCTTTGTTTAATCGGAAATATTTAGCGAAGCTAAAAACAAATCGTTTTGTTATATTTCACATATTTCTACATTAATTATTTTACAAATTGTTTTACTTACTTTTCATTATCAATTTCCAACGGATTTGAACAATTTCTAAGAATCTTTCTCTTTATACATAGATTCTTCTTCTGAATCACTATCACTAAAATAATGATCCACACTCGTAAATAAAAACATTTTTTATTTTTTAAATATTAAAAATTTTCACAAATTTATAAAAAAAACACATCAACCAACTTTGTATCTTATAAAAATATTTTTTTCAAATTCAAACGTCAAATGAGTTTTTCTGTCAAAGTACATAAAAAATACGTTCAGAATTTTTTTGCTGTCGGATGAGACTTGTAATACGAAAATAAATTTCATTCGGGTGACTGGGAAAAATGACTGGAAAAGTGGTGTGACACCTGTAATAGGCACAAATATGAAACAAAAATGACAAAAAAAACAGCTGAAAGCTAAAACTCGTCAAACTAAATTTGTGTAAACGCCATCTTATAATTTTTATATTTTGACATTTGGACATAAAAACCAAAATGCAACATAGTTGCGATCGCATCAAAGCAAATCAAAAACGATCATCGACAAATAACACAAAAGTAAAAGGAAAAAAGAATATTGTAGAAGTAAATGAAAAATTATAATTTGAACAACTATTCAAAAACAAACTAAATACTACCTATAAAGACTACATACCGATATGCACAGATGGATCGAAACAAAATAACATAGCAGGATGCGCATTTAAATGTATGCAATATGAAAAAAAATACAGACTTAACGAACATACAACAGTATATTCGGCGGAACTATATGCCATAAGCAGAGCAATTGTAAAAATCATATAGCATTTCTACGGACTCCGGGACATGCCAATATTACCGGTAATGAAAAAGCAGACAGACTGGCAAAGGAAGCACTTTTAGAGCCACTTTCCGAACAACAAAGCCGGTACTACAGGGATTATAAAGAGATATGTGATCGAACTTTATAGGACATACACAACACAAATTGGGAAAATGAACATCTCACCAACAAACTAAGGCACATTAAAAGAAATGTATCCAGATGGAAGAGTTTAGACCAGGCCAGTAGGAAAATCGCTGTTGTTCTGACTAGACTCCGAATTGGACACACACGATACACCCACAGCTATCTATTTGATGGACCCCAAAACGCACAGCCAACATGTCACTGTGTTCCAGATATCCCAATCAATATACAGCATATATTTGAGGCTTGCCCTTTATACGCTGATGTAAGAGGCAGGCTTGGAATCACGGGACTTGATATACTCACACAGGATACTATAGAAACAACAACTAATATCATGGCATTCCTTAGAGAAACTGAAATTTTCAATAAAATATAATAAAATTCAATAAAAACCAATAAAAAAAAATTTAATTTTTCTAATATAATATAAACTAGGCTAAAATCAAAATTATAAACTTAAAGAGGAAAAAAAAACTGAATTTTAAATTGCAATACAAAAAAAAGAAACAAAAAAGTAAATCAAAAATCTAAATTTAAAACAACATTATGTTAAAATAATAATGAAATAAACTTAAGATATTTATGTAAAAACTTTAAAGAATGAGGGCTTGACAAAACCCACGTGGTTGATAAGCCCATAATAAAGATCTTATAAATAAATAAATAATAATTTGATAAAAACTGTTTATTATAAAAAAAAATTAATGAAATAAGAAAGTTATGTTTTTTATAAAATTATTGTTTTGAAAGAACCATTATTTATTATAAATGGTGAATAAGGAGGCACACAAAATATTCAGCATTACACATAGGAAAACAAACACATTTTACAAATAAATATGTTAACTTGTTTTCAAAGTTACCCATAAGTATACTGAATTCCTTTAAACACGATTTGTTACTCAAAGGTCTGACATCTATCAGTATTTGACCATAGATATATATTTCATCTTCACCTTTTTGAAAATATTTTATTCGTAAAATATTGTGTCCTTGCAGTCTTTTCTTAGCATAATGCAATTATCACTGCCTTTATCTCCCCGTATTGTATAACTTAAAACTTTTCCAGTAAGATAAATATTTTCACCATATATTTTATTAGTTACCTCAAAATAGTTTCCGCTTTTTAGTGATTTTAAATTATTCATTTTAAGTAATGTTAGTTCGGCTTTTTCTTGAAACCTATTGTATATTTGTTGCAGTGGATTGTTTTGTGCATTTAGCATCTTCTTTAGTAGTTTTATGTATGATTCAAAGACATAGCAACTATAAATGTCCAGGGACCAACAACGAAACTTGAGATCAGTCTGCAAAGGAGCATTCAATTGTGGATAGACAATTTTACTTGTTCCAGGTATATTTACACCTCTTACTTGACATTTTGTACACGCTGAACATCCTCCATGGGATTTACAGTTCTTCAAATATGCAAGTGCTGGTGCATCTGTCACAAACGATTTAATTTTTATAACATAAGTTTGATTAATAATTTGAAATTCTGATTTTTTCAAATCACATAATTCTTCAACAAATTCAGTCAAAAACTCGTTAAATGATTCAGGCTTGCTGGAACCATTGAACAAGTATACAATAAATACTTCGTGCTTATTATCACCAATATGAATAGCTCCAAATATAGGCCACAAGCTATTTGGACCACTTATTGAAACTGGTGTTCCATCAGTACTAAAAGACATGATTATTTCGTAAGTCGATATGCTAGTATTTCCAAGGTACATAGCCAAAAAAATTTTTATTCCAAAGTGGATATAATGCCCGTTCGACATTTCTCGAACTGGGTTTTTTCTTGGTGTTTTCAGATCAAAAAAGATCTAGCATCCCGTGGTAGATCAATATATTTTCCGTCTTCGATTAATATTTTTAACAATGCACTTAAAGTAATAAGCGGAATATTATTTACTAGCTATTCCCGGCGTAATATTCGCCGGTCTAGCATTAGCATTATAAATGAAACAATTTATTTTATTTGTTTATTTTCTTTATTTTCTTAAAAAAATCAATGTTTTAAATATTTTTTTATTATATAATAAATAAGTTAAATTGAAAAACTTAAAACTATAATTCACTTGATTTAATATCTTAAAAATAGTTTAACATTTTAATACTTATTCAAACATTTCATAATATTTTATACTACACTAACACTATCAAAAGATCGTACAAGTGTCAAAGCAACATACAACTGTGAAATAGAGAATTGTGTTTTTAGTGAAATATTTGAATAAGTATTAAAATGTTAAACTACTTTTAAGATATTAAATAAAGTGAATTTTAGTTTTAAGTCTTTCAATTTGTAACTTATTTATTATGTAATAAAAAAATATGTAAAACATTGATTCTATTTAAGAAAATAAAGAAAATAAACAAATAAAATAAATTGTTTCATTTATAATGCTAATGCTAGACCGGCGAAAGTTACGCCGGGAATAGCTTGTAATTTAGCATATAGTTTGATCTATCTATAACTATTTTTTTATGTTTCTTATTTAGATATTTATTTACTTATTAAACAGTGGACTTGTAGATAAATCCGCAGGCCTACTTCAGGTTTATATTTTTTTCACTGTATGTATTAAAATTTTATTTTCACAACAGGTAGGTAGGTATTATAATACGTACGATATCATAAATTATTATAATTGTGATTATTATTGTTATTTAAATAATAATAATAAAATGAATAAAAAAATGAAAATTTCACAATTTTCAGGAGGACAAAAACAAACTTTAACCTTTCGTGTAAAATCAGGTTTTATACTTTTCGCTTTGATTTTTTTGGCATAGGCTTCATTATTAATAGTTATTTATTAATTTATTTTTGAAGTGTGAAAAATATTTGGGTAAAGCAAAGATTTACGAAAGAGACGAAAAGCAATTGCAGTTTCGTTACTTTGCTGTTGTTAGTTTTTCAGAGTTCCTCAAAATTTCGAGTTAAATTTTTTGCATGAAGTAACGAATCTGCATATAATTTTTGAAAAACTTGAAAATAATATTTAAAAAATTAGTAAAAAGTATATAAGTAATAGAATGTAATAGAATTTATTTTGTATTGGAATAGAAAATACAAAATAAATTTTATTCCAAAACATTTTATATAAAAATAAATGAAAACAACAATTAAAATTTCTATCTATAATAACGAATAATAAACAAAACATAACAATTAATTTTATTAAGTATAAAAGTTAAATAAGTTTATATATGAAAGGGCTTCAATCTTGAAGCTGTTCATAATCAGATTCTTCAGAAATATCTGTTATTGCAAAAGCATCTCTTACTGAACCAGAGGGCGTCAAATTCTCATAAAATACGTGATAGACTGGAATTTGCAATTCATCGCACAGTTTTTCTAAATCCCATTGATATTGAAAAATCCCATTGATATTGAAAATCTTATCGAATAGGCTCGTATTTGTTGTAAGTTCGAAGGGTAACCTGTCCTTTGCTTTAAACTGTATTGTATAAAAACTTGCTCATAATCAGTTTTTATATGCAATTTATCCGTGACCTTCGAATACTGAAACCAAACAAAAATTTTGAAAGGGAATGTGTTGTTTTCGTCTTCTATAAAAAAAAATTCTCTGAATTATACATAGTCTATAAAATCTGTGTGTGGTAGCGAAGAAACGCTATACGGAGATGGATTTTTCCGTGAATTTCTTACTTGCTGAACCCATTCTTCTGGAGTACACACCGGAAGTCATTTTGCCAGACATCTTAAATACAGTTTCAACTTCAGGATACTGCATAATATATTTATATATGCTGGTAGAAATTTCAATGCTTCCACTTTTTCCTTCGGCCTCATCCCAGAAAAAGCATTCTACTGAAGCATCCCCCAAAGTATATATTGTTAAAACATATACTGGTACCTTTAGGTAGAAAAATGGACTAGTAGCTCCCTACTAGTAATCAAAACGGCTTGTAAGTCAAATTCAAACGCCAAAAGTTTATTATATTTTTGAGTCTTTTCCTTTTGAATATTTTTTAAACTACGAGCAGCTTCTTTTCATTTTATGTGAATGTCAAGTTGGAATTTTTCTATAGCAGACAATTCACTTGTTTTTTGTTTTTCATTATATATGCAACATATCATTTATTGCAACCTTATATTATAACCTTACAGGGCTTTCGATTTTTAATTAATAATAAGTTTTTCGTCACCTGAATTTGGTAAACTTAATGAATGCAAAATTTCTAAAATTTTTAATCGGAATAAATTTTACTCAAACGTTTTAAAGTTATAAATAACTTGACATTTAATTATAACTAGATCACAATTTAATTTTATAAACTGAATACCGAAAGAACACCCACAACGTCTATTTATAATGTTCATTATTCTTTGCAAATCACAAGTTTTAACGTGACATTTTTCATGCTGTAACAAAATATTTTCATTCTGGTTCTCTATTTAAAATCAACTAAACATTTTAAAACAATTTTTAAATACATAAATAAGATCAAAGAGATAATAATAGCTATTTAGTAGGCATAAATAGGGATTATTGTAGAAATATTATAATAATTAAAAGATTCGTCACTTTACTGAGTGTAGATTAAGTAAATTTTAAGTTTAAATTAAAAATTCACAACGAAAAAGAAACTAATCTGACACTTTCGCTACTTTTTCAAAGTGAAAATTAGCATTTTAAAAAATAATGACAAAAATAAATTAACCCAAAAGCACATTCGACAGTTTGTTGTAGTGATAAATGTTAGATATGTACTTTCACCAAATTACAACAGGCAATTACATCGATTTAGAGACAAGATAGAGATTCGGGACTTTGTCACAGTAAAGAACTTAAAAAAACATGTAAAACTACGATGTCAGCTCAAATTCGCTGATTTTGCAGATTCGATAGTTTGTCATTGTGGGGACGATATAATAAATAATAATTTTATTTGTTTTTCATAGAATCAAATTGAAAATTTTGAACGCTAATAGTTTTGAAGAAAAACTTTTATATAAGGCATCGCTTATACGTTTTTGAATTGTGTTTATAAACAAAATAAATGATGTTCATTAAAGTTTGACATCCGATTTTGTTATAGAATATTATATATTTTTTTTTTAAATAATAGTGCTCGACACGCATTTTCGTTTTTCGCAAGTTGATAAAGTGATTTTGCGAGAAAAGGTATTTATAAACTCCTAATTGTGTTATGCCAATATATTGAAAGAATATATTTAAAAAATACAAAAAATTATAATTATTTATCAATACAAACACTTAGAATAATTAATTTACTATTTAAATATTTATATTTCATAAATGTTCTGAAATTACACTGAATATTTATATTTGTTTATAAGTATTTATTATTAGTACTCGTCACGCATATTCGTATCTTCGGATTTTGCAAGTTTAGAAAGTGGATTTTGCATGAAGAAATATAGTATACTTTGCAACTATTTTTGTTTATCTTTGAGATATGTAATTAAAACTTTTGAAATAAGATTTGATGTAATTGCAATAAAATTTGTAAATGTAATAAAAATAAGTAAAACAAAACTGTCATGAAATAAAATCTGATGTCTAAGCGCTTCCTAACAAATACTATTAATAGAGACGTAGATTTCAACAACATGTGGCGATCAGAGATTGCGTTGGCAGAATAGATATGAAATTAATTGCATTTAAACTAAATACATACCACACCCACATTAAAAACACATTAAAATAGCCATAGATACGTTTTTTGTGTTTTTTTTTTATTATCATAATAGCCGCCCTAACTCTTTAAAAACTCAAAATAAAAAAACAAAACATTTATTTATAGAATTTATATTTTTATTTCACTTCTTTTAAATTTTGGTTTTGACGTTTTGGTATGATTAGGTATGACCATTATAGTAAAGGTTAATTGGTTACGACTTTGTTAAATCATATCGAATCATATAGGCCATTTAACGAAGTATCATATGACATCATAAGACGCCTTATGACTATTTTAGTTAGGGGTAAAGCCAATAATTATGCCTTTTCTCTTATTGTTTAGTTTTTATTGACGCCTTATGACTATTATAGTTACGGGTAAAGCCAATAATTATGCTTTTTCTCTTATTCTTCAGTTTGTATTGTTATCCCGCTAGGGTGTCTGATGTAGGTAAGGGTAGTCTGTGATTTTTCTTTTTAAAGTTTTTTTAATTTTTATGTTTACTAAATTTGCTGTGTGTTGAATTGGAACTGATAATAATGTCATAACATATTTTGTTTTATTGTTCTTAGCAGATCGTAAATTTCGGTGTATGATTCTCCATGAACAATATAATATTTACTCAATGCTACTGTGCATTTGAATTTATACTTTTGAATTATTTGTTAATAAAATAAATAAATTTCAATTTGTGGAATTTGTGAACATGGTTTGGGTGAGGTAAAAAATATATTTTCTAAATTTACTATTTACTATTTGTTTACCGGTAAGTTTTTTTGCTGTAATATCGTAATATCGTAATATCGTAATATTTTAACAAAGCTATTATAATAATATTCTGATAATTCGGTTTTTGTCTTTGCTACTTTCTTTTTTTTTTTTAAAATTAATTCATATAATCAGATAGTCAATGCTATTGCTGGAACCGGTTAGGCTGGATCAATCCGCGCAAACGAGGACGTATGTTTTCGACGGTCGCGAACAATCGGTTAGTTAGGCGGAGACGGAAACTCCGTCGTCAAATGACCTGGCCCTCCTGGTAGGGGGTTTGTGTGTAGTTTTATCTGCCCTACCACAATAAAATTAATGCAGTAATCAAAAATGTAATGGACAAAACAAAATATTCTATTACCCCAGGTGGCAGACCAGTTGCACTGGAAAATCCACCCTTTTCGGAGGTCGGTCCCACGGATTCTGGGGGGGACCAACTATTACATACAAAAGGAAATTTCAACAGGAGTTCGTTAACATCAAGAACTCCCCCTAAATCAATAAACAAAGAGAGTAAAACAACAAGAACTCCTTTGAAAAACGTGCCAGTAGAAAAGCAAACAAGAGTCGAAAGCGTTGGCGATAACAAGATCCATCTAGACTCTGTAGGTGTAAATTTCTACAACGAATGGAAAAAAGAAGTAAAGGCACGGAAAGAAATGGAACAGATAGTGATCAGTCTACAGGATCACATTAAAGAACTAGAAAAAAAGGTTACCTTATTAGATAGAGGTAATTCACCAGCGCCAAGTAATTGCAACATCTTCAATTACTTCACGGATGAAGAAGAACTCACGAGAGAAACGGATTGGATTCTTAAAAAAACAAAAAGACCATCCAAAAAAAGGAAAGCAGAGGGTAGCCCCGAAACTGCCCAACAGAAAAAAGAATCACCAAAAACAAAACAAGCAGCACTTGGAAACAATACTGCGGATAAAAAAGCTAAAAAAGAGGAACATAAACCACCACCTATTATGGTTCATGGGTTAGGTACCTTTGGTGAGCTAAATAATTTAATAAAGCAAACCACTAAAAATGAATGCAAGTACACATCTTACAATAATAACGTCTGGAAGATCAATGTTACTGATAGTGACACATACAGATGTATAACAAACGATTTAACATCGAAGAAAGTTCAGTGGCACTCCTATGAGGACAAATCTACCAGACCAACAAAAGTTATGGCCAGGGGATTACATCCTTCATGCGATGAAAATGAAATAATTCAAGACCTGAGAGATAACGGTTTCCAGATACTAGAAGCCAAAAACATAATTATTAAAGATAAAATCGAAAAGAACGATGGTAGCTTTATCACTCAAAGAAGAGGATTACCATTGTTTATGTTAACATTCGATAATAGAGAAAATATAGAAAAAATTTTTTCTATTAAAACAATAATGAAAATAGTCGTTAAAATTGAACCACTAAGAAAAAACAAAAAGTTAATCCCACAGTGCAAGAGATGCCAAGTTTTTGGGCATACATAAAGTTATTGTAATAGAGACTGTGCTTGCGTTAAGTGTGGCGGTAAGCATTTCACAAAAAGCTGCATTTTAAAGTTGGGAGAAAAAGCCAAATGTATTAATTGTCGTGGTGATCATCCGGCAAACTACAGAGGATGCCCAATTGCAAAAGAACAGCAAGCCAGAAGAAACAAACAAGCAAAACTACCCCAAATTCAAAAGATTAATACTTTTAAAAATGAAAAATTTGTTGACACGAATAGAAAACCTACAGTAATAAATGCTGTACGTAATGTAAATGCTAAATCATATGCCCAAATTGTGAAAAACTCCCGTAAGGAAGATGATTACTCAGTCAAGGATATATTAAGTCTTATCCTACAGAGACTAACAAACCAAGACGAATTTATTAAAACATTATCTGACGAGATTACAACGATAAAAAACCATAGCAGAAAACCACCGCAGCCACATAAAAAATAAGCCACACCCTTAGAGTTGCTACATGGAACGCAAATGGACTCTTCCAACACATTTTAGAACTCGAAATTTTTCTGAAGGATCAAAACATAGATATATGTCTAATTTCTGAAACACACTTCACAAAGAAATTCAGTATTAAAATTCCTAATTACGTTTGTTATCATACTTCCCATCCAGATGACAAAGCAAGAGGAGGAACAGCAATACTGATAAAAGGCAACATTCAACACCACGAGGAGCAGAAAATAGAAAATGCAATGATGCAAGTTACAACAATTAACATTAAGGTCAAAAATAAGGACTTCAAAATCTCGGCTATCTATTGCCCACCAAGACACTCACCTACTAGAGTCGACTTCATAAATCTCTTTAAAATACTTGGAAACAATTTTATCATCGGCGGAGATTTCAATGCGAAACATACCCACTGGGGTTCAAGATTAACCACTACAAAAGGGAGAGAGCTATATCAAGCTGGAAGAAATCATAAGTGTGAATTTATTTCTGCCGGTGCCCCAACCTATTGGCCCACTGACCCAGCGAAAATAACTGATTTGATTGATTTCTTTATAACAAAGGGAATAAATAGAAACCACACATATGCCGTGAGCAATGATGACCTATCGTCTGACCATACTCCAGTGATCATGGTTCTAAGTGAAAAAGTTGAACACAAAAATTGCCTCCCAAGACTTACAAACAAGAAAACTGATTGGGATATGTTTAGAGAAAAACTTGAGCAATTCATTACTCTAGGATCCGTGGAAACAAGGAACCAAATTGATGCAGAAGTCGAGCAATTCATTGTAGACGTGCAGCAAGCAGCAAAGGAGAGCACGCCATGTTTTGACTCGAAACAACACTCGAGAGTGAGCTATCCTCCAGAAATAAGAGCACTGGTTATGGAGAAGAGAGGGGCACGACGAAAATGGCAATCAACGAGGTACCCAGGTGATAAAATTATAATCAATCGCTTAAATAATCAACTAAAACAGCAAATCAGAAATATAAAAAATAACTCATTTAATAAATTCTTAAACAATTTATCAGCCGATGCTTATACTGACTACTCGCTTTGGAAAGCAGCTAAACGAATAAATAGACCACAGGTGCAAGATCCACCTTTGAAAACACAGGCTGGTAGCTGGGTCGGTAACCCAAAAGAAAAAGCTAAGATTTTTGCTGACCACTTGGCAGAGATCTTCACAGCACCAACACAAAATCTTGCAAATGAAAATATAACTCTCGAAGTTAAAATAGATGAAGCGGAAATTTCGCATGTCACTCTAAGAGAAATTAAACAAATATGCAGACACAACCTGAGTGTCAAAAAAGCACCAGGTTACGATCTCATCAATGGCCAAATCATGCGGGAACTACCAGATCTAGCTTTGTTAAAGCTACAACATATATTTAATGCATGTTTTAAGTTCACATATGTTCAGAGACAATGGAAAATTGCAGAAGTAATAGTAATACCGAAGCAAGGAAAACCGCCTTCAAAGGTAACATCATATCGACCAATATCGTTGTTACCTATTATATCAAAAATATTTGAGAAACTGCTCCTCAAAAGACTTGCCCCGATTATTGAAGAAAGAGATCTGATCCCGAACCATCAATTTGGATTCAGAAACAAACATTCTACAATTGATCAAGTGCATCGGATCACAAATATAGTGTAAAAAGCGTTCGAAGAAAAAAAAGTCTGCTCAGCAATCTTCTTAGATGTTGCTCAGGCTTTCGACAAAGTGTGGCACCAAGGCCTTGAATTTAAACTACATCGTGATTTACCAAGACAATTTTATGAAATATTAAAATCATATATGAACAATAGATGCTTTCGTGTACGTTATGCCAAAGAATATTCAGAAGTAAAAGAAATATCTGCTGGAGTCCCACAGGGAAGTGTTCTTGGTCCAATACTTTACCTGCTATATACAAGAGATATCCCACAAATTGACAACATTTTTATGGCTACCTTTGCAGACGACACTGCGATTCTTGCAGTTGACGTATCTGTCGAAAACTCCACAGCAAAACTTCAAAATGCAATGAATAAAATAAGATTATGGACCCAACGTTGGCGCATTAAACTTAATGAAAGCAAATCAACTCATATAAATTTTACATACAAAAAGATTGCAACCATTCCTATCTCAATCAATAACAAAATAGTATCTGTCTCAATCAATACCATATGCCAATACAGCAAAGTATCTGGGAATGACACTCGATGCTAAGCTAAGATGGAAGGAATATATAAGAAAGAAAAAAGAAGAGCTAAACATTAGACTCAAAAAATTTTACTGGTTACTTGGGCGTGGTTCTGAGTTATCAGTACAGAACAAAATATTGATATATAAGCAGATATTAAAACCTGTGTGGACGTACGGTATCCAATTATGGGGCTGTGCAAAGAAAACCAACATTGAAATGTTGCAAAAATTTCAAAATAAAGTGCTCCGTGGTATAGTAAATGCACCATGGTACATACGTAACAAAGATCTCCACCGTGACTTGCGCATTGAAACAGTCACGGAAGAGATCAAGAAACATGCAGTCAAACACGAGCAGAGACTGCAAACTCATGTGAACTCGGAAATGGCAGCAGTTCTTCATATCGACAGCAGTATCCGTCGACTCAAGAGAACGAAACCCCACGAGCTGGTCACGACCTAAAATGGAAAATTCTACGATAATAGTTTCCTTTGCGGAAATTTTTATTTCAATAATTTTCCTTTGCGAAAAAATCTAAAAAATCTTCCCACGCGGAGCTATTGCTGTGACTATCTCCTTCACGGGAAATATCATAGTGATAAAGTTCCTACACGGTAATTATTATGATGTTAGCGATCCTCCACGGAAACTATCACTATAATAATTTCCTAAAGACGCGACCGAAAATTTACGAAAAAAAAAGTCATTAGTCGATCTTACGTAGATTGGTTATAACGGAAAAAGATAGGTGGGCTTTTGTGGGTTCGATTCCTACACTATCAAGATGCACACGCGGCTGGAGCTCTTGATGTCCTTCGGGGATTACCTCCTATCTTTCGCAAAAAAAAAAAAAAAAAAAAAAAAAAAAAAAAAAAAAAAAAATGCTATTGCTCAATAGGTGAATTGTTTTTAGGTTAATTTTAATTTGTTTTTGGTTTTATCGTTTTGTGGTTTATGTCTTTAAATAAAATTTTTCACACTATCGTCATTCTTAATAGTTCTAATAAAGTTGTCTAATGTAGTTGAAAAAAGCTTTGTGAAAAGTTTAACAGACGTTTAAGCGTATTAATATGTAAGATTATTCCCAATTAGCCAGTTTAAATTTAAATGAAGTTGCTTGAAGTTGATTAAAACATTCACCTTCATGCAAAAAAAAAAAAAAAATTATGTTAATAATGCATGTGTTTAATGTTGTTCATTCTTTTGGTACCTGAACTGTTTTTATGTCATAAATATCACTAAATTCTGATAGTTCATCTTCATTACGTAAGCCTCTTAAAATATCTTCATCACTAGACGAAATTTCATCGTACTGATTATCAGCAATTGATTCTGCTTCGTAGTCGGAGTCACATGTTACTAAGGATAAACTGGGATTACTATAATTATGGTTTTTATTTATATATGATACCCGCACACTTTTAGTTTGGTTTTTTTCATACGGATTTATATTAGTATTTCTTAGAGGGCGTAAGCTTCTGTTTTTATTATTAGCCCGTCTTAAACAATTTCTAGAGTTCATTATTATTTATTATGATTTAATTATAATTTTATTTGCTTTATATGATATATTTATATGATTTAATTATAATTTTATATAAATATTTAACATGTTTTTATTAATTATTACAAAACGCACGTCTTAACGACACTGACATTATTTTGACAATTGAAGAATCTTTAAAAATCTTCATAATTATTTATCATAAATGCCATTTTGTAAAACTTGCATTTAAGTTATACTTTTAATGATAACAATCAATACTACATGTAGCCGAATGGGTAGATATCTGGATCACAAAACAAATGAACATAAGGAGTCAAGTTCAATTCCGATGGTAAGCATAATAAAATAATATATTACAAAATAAAAAATGTGTATTAGGTACGTACAAAATTCAATATAAAAATAGACTTACAAATATTAATTAAAATTTCTAAAATAAAAAAAAAATATTAAAGAAAAATTTTATTTAAAAAATATTTTATTAAAAAAAAATAAAATAGTTTTTTTAAAAGCAATAATATTTTTATGAAGGTATTTAAAGAAGTACTTATAAAAATTTTTATCGGAAACTCAACATAGAAATTCATCAAACATATGATAAAGAAACGACAACTAGCTTTAACTTACAGACTTCACTTTTCTTTATATTTCTTAAGATGCCCGCATCAATTGGTATCGATTTTAAATATCTAATTCTTTACTATTCTTTACAACGATTTAAATTTATTTATTATGACGTTCAAATGTTGTTTGAAACATAATTTATTGTCAAAGAGTACACCAAGGTCTTTAAAATGTGAGACTCGTTCAATAGATTTATTTTCAAAAGTATAATCAACCATTAATGATTCAGAAGAGCGAGAAAAAGTCATTAAAGCACATTTATTCATATTTAAGGTCAGATTATTAATTTTACACCAATTTAAAAAAGAGTTTAAGTCTTGTTGAAGAAGGGATGTGTCCCTTGCTGATGTAATTTTTTTGTAAATTTTCATGTCATCTGCATAAATAGTAATTTTACTGTTCTTAATGACGGAAGTTGTGTTCTTGAGAATGTGAAAGTTTAAATAAAATTGATAAACGAATGCAGAGAGATTCAGAACACTTTTTTAAGATAATTTCTGGTACATTATCTGGTCCAGGAAATGAATCATCGCTAAGTTTTTCCATATATTTTTTCAGTTTACTCGGTTCAAAGTCCATCGTCGTGAGCGGGATTCTAGGAAAATTTTCTAAATCATGAAAATTGTTCATATTTAATACATTAGAGTTATTTATGTAGGAGCTTAAAAAAAATCTTTTCCTTATTTTTCTTGTTCCTTAATAACTTTAATTCCCTGTTAATCTAAACGGAATTGGAATTTAGATTTCTTTCTCTTGACAATGGAACATACAAGCAAAAAGCATGTGACAAAATATCATAAGACTTAGAAAGCGCTACATTAATACTCACAGTGTTCATTAATGTGTTAAAATCAATAGACAATAAAAAGTTATTAAGACCTGTGAAGTTTGTATTACTGAATTTATAACGATAAGATGTAATCTGTGTAACACTAATGGGGTTGTCGTAGCGGTAGATGAAGCTAATAGGGGTATGATAGTTATCAATATTAACGAGGATTGCTGTTGAAGTTTCATTGATTATAAGATTATGCCAGTCTGATGCGAAAATAAGGTGTAATTGATTATGTAGATAATTTTTAATTGTAGAAACCTGTTTCAGAGACTTAGCATTACAGCCGTCTATTAACACAACTTCGGACTTAGTTGAACTGTGGCTCGGAGTTAAAAACCGTTCTTCATCATCTGGAATCCATTCGATATTTGGAAGGTTAAAGTCACCGCTACGACATAATAAAATAAATAGTACTAATAAAGTTAATATAATTTTCAAGGGGAGAATTTGGTGGTATATAACAAGAAATAATAAAAACTGACTTATTTCGAAATTCAATTTTTACCACAATTAGTTCTAAATCCATATTGGGTGGAAGTACAATAGCAGAACTATTCAGGATATTTTTTATCGCAATTAAAACTCCGCCGCCTTTAGGGGTCATTAAATTACTAACAAGGGTATTGTATCTGTTTTTCCTATATACTGCATATGAGGGATCAAATAATTCCAGAGAATTGATTGCTGAATGTAACCAAGTTTCAGTTAAAACAAAAATATCAGAGGTCAAAATATTTGAGTTTAAGTAAACATTTGACGTTTTAGTGCGTAACCCCCTTACGTTTTGATAATAAACAGATAATTCAAAGGGTAATATATTTTTTAAGATTCTTTTTTTGGGAAAGTTTGCCAACTGTTTTAAATTAATTTCGTTAAGGACGATAAAGTCTATTATGGTTTTTCTGGGATCTTTGAAGATGGTTTACTTTATTACTTTTAGCGTGGCTGTGGTATGTTGCAAGATCTGCCATTAACTCTTTTTGCGATATTCCAAGGCCTTCGTGATACCTGATAAATAATTTTTTTAAGTCGTTAGGCCCTACTGGCAAACCATGTTGATGAATTAAGGCTTTTATCATCGTTTTGGTCTTCCCATCAATACAAACATGATTATCTTGGTTGTGTTGGTAAGCCAAATATAACCTAACGTTTTCATAGACTAGGATCACTCAGTCGACCGAGAACATATTTTCCCTCCTCTTCTTCAACAGAAACTTGAGTTAATCTAACAATTGGCGGAATAAGTGGATTAAAGAAATTGGGTGAGGAATTTCTCGATGAAGATGGTTGAGTATTAGCAGGGATTACAAGTTTGCTGGTAAACAATTCACTGCCTGAGTTATTTACAGGACTTGGTGATGCAGGGCGATCAATCATTGAAAGAGTAAATCAATTATTGAAAGAGCTAACTGATGCCCAATGGTAGCATCTATAAGATTTCCCCCTTTTTTGAACATAGGATATAATGCGTCGTCCTTTTTACGCAAGCTCTTATTTGTATTAGTCAATGATGACATAGGTGCCGACGAAGTTAATGATGTAAAATTATTACCAAAACTAACGTTTGGATTAATTAATGATGGAGTAGGTTTCGAGAAATTTAAAGAATGAGAGCTATGAGTAGGTGCAGTGTAAGTTTCGGCAGGATTTAAATGTTTTCTGTGAAAATAAACATTGGAATTAGGATGTGATGGAAGTATTTGAAGTGGAAGGTGTAAATTGAATTAGAATCCAAATTACGAAATGATGGGTACGCTTGGGCAAATGATACGAAACTGTTACTTATAGAAGATGACCTAGTCGGCTCGTTGTTAAAAGATGTTTTTATTGTGTTGCTACAACCTGTTATTTTAAATTGTTTTATGAACAGGTTGCATATCCATGTTTCATCAACATAATGTGGTGCTCCTTTTATAAAATAGGCTGTTAAATGAGTAGAATTCACATGAAATAGGCTGTTAAATGAGTTTGGGATGCTTATTTTCTTGTTTTTTATTTATTTGTACTATTTAGCTCAAACAGTTTACAATTTAGTATTACATTTCATATATTAATTAAAAATACAATTAAATTTACTTGGTGTACATTCAAAACTAACAAAATTCAATATACAAAAATAGTAATATTATTTTTTTAATATAAATTTTGTCTTAAAGTATCTTTAGATACTGAAAAATTTATACTATTCTTATATTTATTACTAATTATTAACATTCTATTAATAGGTTCAACACTGAAATTAACACGGAGAATGGAAACATGGTAATTTACAGTGGAAGGGAAACAGGGGGTGAAAGTGGAGTCGGAATACTAATATCAAAGAAATTGAGACAAACATTGGTTTCTTGGAAGGCAGTCTCGGATAGAATTGTTATAGGGCGATTTCGAAATATGACAAGACATGTAACAATAATTCAATGCTATGCACCAACAGATGTTTCTGAAGACCATATTAACGATGACTTCTACGAACAAATAGAAACAACGCTAGCACTCATAAATAGGGGAGATATCATAATATTAATGGGTGACTGGAATGCGAAAATAGGATCTAACAACAATGGACTTGAGGAGATAATGGGCAAACACGCGTTAGGAAGAGAAAGAAACAACAACGGGGAAAGATTGATAGAGTTGTGTCAGACTTTCGACCTAGCAATCGGAGGGAGTCTATTTCCACACAAAGATATCCACAAATACACATGGACAACACCAAACGGGATCTCAAGAAATCAGATAGATCACATATGCATCAGCAAGAAGTGGAAACAATCAATGTTAGATGTGAGAAATAGAAGGGGAGCAGATATACACAGCGATCATGAATTACTAACTGGGGACTTCAGAATGAAACTAAGCCAACAAGGAAGAGGCAGAAGAAATAGAAAGAAGAAAATAAATATAAACAACTTAAAAAATCCGCAAGTAAGAACTGACATAGTTACGGCGTTACGAGAAAATATTAGAAATAATAGAGAATACACTTGGGAAGAGATTCTGGAAATTTACAACCAAACAAGCGAACAAAATCTTGGAATTTCACAACCACAAAGAAAAATCTGGATAACCGATAACACATGGGCCTTGATTAAAAGAAGAGGTGAAATGAAGAAAATGATAAACAACAGGATGGCATCAAGAAGAGAATATGAAGAAATAGCGAAAACAGTAACAAGAGCAGCAAGAAGAGATAAAAGGAAATTTCTACAAAATTTAGCCGGAGAAGCAGAAAAAGCAGCACAGCAACATAACCTGAGAGAATTGCATCGCATAATCAAGAACTTAACAAGCCAGTCGGAAGAACAAAACAAACCAATTAAAGATAAAAATGGTGCGCTCATCACAAACTTAGAGGATCAATTAAAGACATGGAGAGAACATTTCCAAGAACTGAGCAACGAAGAAAGTACAAATAATGAATCAGACATAAGAAACAGAGACAATGCAAACTGAGGGACTGCCAATATCTACTCAAGCTCCAAATATAGAAGAAATCAAAGCTACAATTGATATCCTGAAGCACAACAAAGCAACAGGTGAAGATGGAATTCCAGCAGAAATAGCCAAACTGGACCCTGACTTATTCGCAAAAACAATTGAACCCCACATCAGGAAAGCATGGATAGAGGAGAATATACCACCATCTTGGAAGAAAGGAATGATTGTCAAGATACCTAAGAAAGGAGACTTGGCAAATTGCAGCAACTGGAGAGGAATCACGGTTCTAAATACTATTCATAAGATAATAGCAATTATTATAAAGAAAAGATTAGAAGAAGTACTAGAACCAATACTACGGAAAGAGCAGGCAGGTTTCAGACCAAACCGAAGCTGTGTAGACCAGGCACATACTTTACGGGTCATAGTTGAACAATCAGTAGAATGGAATGCCCCACTATATCTACTATTCATAGATTTTAAGAAAGCATTCGACACAGTCAAGAGATGCGCAATATGGAGAACACTTACAAAGAAGGGAGTTCCTGAAAAAATCATCAACATCATCAAAGCGATGTATGAAGATGCAGAGACAACAGTTCAACACAGAGGTAAGATCAGTGATCCATTCTACACCAATATAGGAGTTAGACAAGGATCTCCACTATCTCCACTTCTCTTCAACACAATACTAGACGACATTCTAAGAGAAGTTTGCACTGGAATAAACGGAATAGAATGGGATCTCTTCGGAAACTTAGAAGACTTAGATTACGCAGATGATGTATGCCTCATATCAAAAAATCAAAGGGACCTACAGAACAAAGTCAACAGATTACAGGAAGAAGCAAAGAAATCGGGACTGGAATTAAATATCGAGAAAACCAAAGCAATGAGGACAAATAATAGTTATAGTGAGCCAATAACAGTGAGTGGACAACAGATAGAATACGTAGAAGAATTCAACTACCTGGGGAGCATTATAACATCAAGAGGAGGTGCAACAGAAGATGTCAACAGTCGTATAAATAAGGGAAGAAGAACATTTGGGAGCCTAATGAAGATATGGCGGTGCAACCAAATATCGAGAACAACAAAGCTAACAATATTCAGAGCATGTGTTAAGTCAACATTAATATATGGCAGTGAAACATGGCTCACTTCGGTCAGAATCAAACAGAAGCTACAAGTATTCATCAACAAGTGCTTGAGAATTATATGCAGAATATTCTGGCCGGCAAGAATTAGCAACGAGGATTTATGGATGATAACTGGAGAAGAACCTATCAACAGACAGATAAATAGGAAAAAATAGAAATGGATAGGTCATACACTAAGGAAATCAGAAAGTGATATAGCAAGAAGAGCTCTAAAGTGGAAGCAAGAAAGTGATATAGCAAGAAGAGTTCTCGTAGTGGAGTTTAAATGATAATTTATCATCGAAATAAACTCCTCGGTCCTTAATTGAATTAACCTTTTCTAAGGTTTCGTTGTTTAGAGTATATCTAAAGCTAAATGGTTCGGTTCGACGTGTGTAACACATGAATGCACATTTACTAATGTTTAGTAAAAGATTGTTATTAATGTATCAAGTATAAAATTTATCTAGATCATCTTGAAGCATATAAACGTCTTGCATCGACATTATTTTTTTGAAAATCTTCATATCATGAGCGTAAATTTTCAAATCGCTGTTACAAATTATAGAAGCCACATCATTGATAGCAATAATAAATAACAGTGGTCCTAAATGACTCCCCTGGGGAACTCCAGAATTTGATGTGAATGGTGATGAAAATGAAGAGCAGAATAAAGCAGTATAGTTCCTATTAGTAAGATATGAGTTGACCCATTGTACAAATTTTGCAGGAAATCCTAGTTTTTTTGAGTTTTAGTAAAATAATACTATGGGGTAAAACATCAAATGCTTTACTTAAATCGGTGTAAATTACATCCGTTTGGAATCGCGCTTCTATATTGACTAAGAAGGTTGAAGTCGATTCTTCAAGGTTGGTCACTGTAGACTTCTTTTTCAAAAAACCGTGTTGATGTGTCGTTAAAATGTTAGTACAATGATTGTAAATAGAATTAAAAATCATCAACTCAAAAACTTTAGGAATAGTGGAAAGTTTGGAAATTGGTCTATAATTATTTATCTCATTTTTTGCATTTTTTTATGTGTAAGTTTAATAAAAGCTTTTTTCAAATTGATGGGAACAGGCCACAGGTGATAGAAATATTAAATATGATAGAAAGTGGAGCAGCCAAGGCATCTGAGCATTTCTTTAGAACTAGTTCAGGAACGCCATCAGGTCCAGGAAATATATTGTTCCCCAGGTTATTTCTTCACAAGACTATCGTCAATAATAAGATCTCTAAAAGTAGTTTTTGGGTAGGTATCCACGTGGGAGAACTTTGTTTCATCAGCCATGAAAACTGTTTTAGGGTAAGAGGCAGGGAAAAATTCACAAAAGAATTGAGAAATGGTTTTAGCGTTATTACTTTGTTTCCCATTGAATTTCATGAAAACTGGATACTCATCGCTTTTCATTTTTAAGTTAATAAATTTCCAGAAGGCTTTAGGATTGTTAATGAGTGCTATGAGTGTTAATGAGTGATATAAAGAAATGTTGTGAACATAGTTATTATAGCTTTGTTTAACAGATTGTTTGAACAGAAAGAAAAAATAGTTGAATGAATGGTAATCTGTTAGATTCTTGGTTTTCATGTATCTCTGCCATGCCTTGGTTTTTTTATTTCTTAACTTTCTAATATCCTTAGTGAACCAAGGCGGGCTTGAATTTGGATCTTTAATTTTAATAATAGGAATATAGAGTCGAAATGCCTCAAACATTAAATCGTAAAACTTTTTAGTCATATCTTCAATTTCATTATTTAAAAGATATATAGAGATATAATTCATAAATAAAGAAATGAAATCATAATTAATAAAAAAGTTATTGATATCATTAAAATTAGCCCTATTAAAGTCAAAACGACAACTGTGTGCTTCCTCGGGATCAGGAGGAACATTAATACATAGAGAGAAACATATACGAGGATGATAAGAATCAATTTCGACTAGTGGAAAAGGATAATCTAACATCGTTACGTTATTCCAATCTGAGCTGAAGATCAGGTCGAGTTGTCTTTCTTGCAAATTACATATAGGAGAAACTTGTTGTACACAATTAATATTGAGAGAGTCAATAAATGTACATTCAAGTTCACTAACTAGATTAGTTGGAATCAAGGACTTTATCATAATCAGATTGTTTTGGTAAGGGAGGAAAAAACTTGTTGTGATTTTCTCTGACTCCTTGTAAGTGACTAATTCTTTTAGAAGATACGTGAGTTTCATATGACGTGAGATCCGACATAACTTTATTAGGTGGTACACCAAGCCTTTCATGAAAACTCATGTAAATATTTTTTAACGCTTCCAATTCGATTGGGAGCCCTTCTTGTTGGATCAATATACGAAGAGAAGTGTTAGTCTTACCTTCTACGCAGATTGAGTCCGGTTTATCATGGAGATAAGCCAAATATAATCTCACATTTTCTAGTAATCTAGTGTTCCTAAGACGCGCGAGACCATAGCGACCATTATCACTTTCTACGGAGTTTTTAGTAATTTTTACAACAGGGGGAATCAAAGGGTCAAATAGAGAAGGAATTAACTGGGGCTGCGGGGTGGGAGGTGAAGTAAGCACAGGGGATGAAGTTTCGCGAGCTGTAATTGAGGAGGCTGTCGTTTTTACAATGTTACAGCATTAGAGGATCGCGTAGGAGTTACAGATAAAGTGTTCTCATTTGGAATGCTAATTGCATCATTTTTTTTATATGAGGATTTAAAGTGTGAGAGCGAACGAAGTTACTATATTTATTAGTGGAGTTATTTAACTTATTAGTATTGAATGGGGCACAGTGGATATTGAGGTTAGAAACAGGCTGGGTTAGTTCTAGTTTTAGTATTATTAGAGATTTTGGGAGCTTTATATGTGGATTTTGAAGTTTTTTTATGATCAGTGTTTGTGGTGGTTATATGTTTCCTTGAGTTATTATGTTTATTGTTATTATGTTTATTGTACTTCTATTATATTTACTAATGTTTTTAGTATTGTCGTTATTGTTTTTAAAATTGTGATTATTATTAATATTAATATTACTGTTTCTTAAAGTGTTTATAGTGTTCTTTTTTTTACTATTATTACAATATTTGTCCGTAATATTTATATTTTTATTTTGTACAGTGGTAGTTTTATTAGTGTGTTTTGTTTTAATACTATTATAATTACTTTTATAAATACTTACCCTCTTTTCTGCAGTATTTTCCTTCCAAACTGAAGCCGTTGCGTTAATGCTCTGCCATAAGTGTTTACTCTTTCCATCCAATAACTTCTGAGAAATATGCGACGGGATTGTCACTTTAAAGCAGCTATATTTCCTTTTTTTACATTTAAATATCGAGGGGTAATGAATTCACATTGTACTACATTTACTTTAAAATTGCGGTTGATGAATTTATGCAGCCAATCCTGTCCTAGTGAAGGCAGTGTTCCTTTAACGAAGATTATTTCATTTTCAGTAATGGTTGTCTCTAAAGCATTAACTGCTTTAAGACGATCTAGCCTTTGTTCCCATTGCTGCATCGTCCATTGGGTTCCAAATTTAGATATAGATTGATGCACAGATGAATCTATTGTATCTATATGTTCAATTTGTTGAATTTCTTCAAATTCTCCCATTTAAATTTGTTGGTTGAACCGGCGAGGTAACCGCTGCACTGGTCATATTCAAATCTTCAATATTCGTCTGGAGCTTTAGTACTTCTTTATACATTCCACTGACCTTAGAGGATAAAGGTTATTTTCCTCTAGTAAGGTATTAAAGGTAGTTAGAGTTACTGTATTAAAATTTTCGTCAAGTTTTTGTTTAATTGCAGATAGAAGATATGAATGATTACCACGAGTTTCCTCAGTATTGGAGGTGATTTCCTCTATAGATTTTCCAAGGCTTCCATTTTATTAACGACTGGGGAAATATAGCGTTTGTAATCATTTATTTGATTTTCTAACGTTAGTGTAATTTCATCAATTTTTATATCTAAAGTGTAAAATCCATTACCAAGTTTATTTTCAATAATTTTATCTGGTTTATTACGACATAAATTTTTTTCTAGCATAGAACTCAGGCCATCGAAACTTTGAGCTAAGAGTTCATACTTGTCGGAGCTAGCTGTGTGAAGCCTTTCTATTTGTTTAAGTATGGTTGAGAGAGTTTCGTCAATTGAAGGAACCACTTGTTTAGTTTGCATCTTGTCTGGACAATCGCCACACATAAAATGAAGGCTCTCAGCAAATTCATTTAGATTTCTTAGTGCTGATCGTGTTAGTCCAGTGCAGGTTTCATGAAAACGTTTATTGCAGTTCCCACGACATAAAATCGATACATTTCCAATTACGTTGCAATTTTTCTTTCCGCATGTCATTATGAATCACAATTAAAATTAATGTCAATGTTAATTAACAAAAGAAAAAGTTTTTGTTATTAATTTTTTTTTTTTTGTAATTTAAAACTTAATAAAATACTATAAAAAAGTTCTTAATGTGATTAGTATATTTATTTTGTGATATTTGTTTTTTTTTTTTTTTTGTTGTTTTGTAATTTAAGTAATGAACTACTACCGCGATAAATATAGGTAGAATGCAATGAAAAACTGACAGCGAATAATTTAAGAATTACAAAATAAGTTTATTATGAATCATACTTTAAAATTATAGATAGGCACTAAATTTAGACGAAGGTTAAAATAAAACAAAATTTAAATTTAATTATATTAAGCAGAAATTAAAGCGGAAGAAGTCAAAAATACGTCTACACCAAACGAAAGTGAAAGTAAAAAAAAAGTTCTTGATCCTATTGTTTCATTCATTTGTACCATTCATTTGTGGACCAAGTTGTTCCAAATTTGTGAATTATAGGAGTCAAGTTAAAGTAATATCAACATTTATTGGATTCTTTTGGAATGACATCCATTTATTAGAATTTATTTTCACTTCCTTCGTGAAGTCTGACAAAGATTCCTTTAGTAATGCCATTGTTTAATGATTAGAAATTATAGCATTATCTGTTAATTATAATAATAACAATAATAATAATAATTTTTTTTTTTTTTTTTTGTAGGTCGGTGGGGAAAACCTTTTATAGGTATCTTGAAGGGTTCGCACTTCAAGGGTATGTGAGATTTCCATGATCTTGTTCGGTTTACTTACCAAATACACCACCTCCTTTTCCCTAAACCAACCCGGAACCGCTTTCGCATTACTTCAAGTTGGGCCGTACTTGTCCAATTTTTAATTTTCTTTTATAATTCTTCTTCTAAGTCCTCTAAATATCTGATCTGTTCCTTCCTGCGTAGTATTAATTCTATATATTTAGCTATTGCATTCCATTTTTCTTGGTTTTCAAGCATTACAGAAATTATATTTTCTGCTGTTATTTCTCCTACTGCTACTATTAAAGATTCTCTTTCTGTTTCTGCTAAATCACATTCGAAAAAAGTGTGATGCGCTGTGTCATGTGTTGCGCTGCAATGACTGCATCCTGCATTGTTTACTTCGCCCATCTTGTAGAGGTAGGATCGAAAATATCCGTGGCCTGATAGGAATTGAATGATGTAAAAATTTACTTCTCCATGGTGTCGGTTAAACCAGACTTGTGGGATTAATCTAGCCGTCCATCGCCCGTGCTGATCATTACTCCAGTGTTCTTGCCATCTTGTCATCGTGTACCTTCTTTCCTCTGCTACAATGACATTTCGGCTCGTTGCTTGATCCCCTATATATATATTTCTTCGTTCTTGCGCTAGCAGATCAATCGGAATCACGCTCGCGATTACCATGACCGCCGAATGCGAAACTGTCCGATAGGAGCACGCGACTCGGAAAGCCCCTTTTCGTTTTGCCGCTGCTATGCGTTTTTTATAATACCTCTTGTCCATCGCATGTGCCCAGATTTCAGCTCCATATAGAAGGATTGATTCTGCTGTTTTCATGATGATTCGTCTCTTTTCTGGTTTGGGTCCTACAATGTTTGCCATAAGTTTGCTTAGCTTGATTACAGCTTCTGCTGCTTTATCTGCTACTTTTTGGATTTATTGTGATATGTTAGCCTTGTATCATTAGTAACTCCTAAGTAATATGCTGATTCTTTGGTCATAATTGTTTCTGGGCCTACTTGCATTGGAATTATAGTTGGTATTCTTTTCTTAGTTAACATAACGATTTCTGTTTTTGCCGTTGCTAATTCTAATCTATGATCCCACATCCAACTATACACTCTTCTCATAACTTGGTTCAGCCTAATCTGTGATTCTGCTATACCTCGTGCCGTTATAATAGCTGCTATATCATCAGCATAACCTACTAGCTGTATATTTTCAGGCATTTCCATAGATAATAGACTGTTGTACAGAACATTCCATAGTTCTGGCCCTAGTATTGATCCTTGGGCTACTCCTGCTGTAAGATCCTTTGTCCTCTTTCCATCTACCGTGTTGTATCTTCGCTCGCTTAAGTAATGTATTATAACTTTCAAAAGGTACGTAGGTATAGTAAACTTATTTTGTAATGCGTCTATGATGTCATTCCATCTTGCTGAATTAAAGGCATTTTTGACATCCAAGGTAACAAGTAGGACTATCTTCCTCGAGTGATGTGTTTGCATTCGTGTGGCTTCCGCAGTGTCCGTTACCACCTTGATAGCGTCAACGGTCGATCTTCCCTTTCTGAACCCGAACTGTGTCACTAAGCCACCAGCTGTATGAAATGGTGCTTGCAATCTTGTTTTTGTTAACCTTTCGAAGAGTTTTTCTGCCGTATCTTTTTTTTTTTGTATGATCTTGACAGTAGCTTAGGTAGAATCACCTTTTCGTGCTTAATTAAGTACGGTACTGCAATTTTACACTACAATATCTACAATAATTTGAGTATTTATTTTAAGAAATTACTGTCTTATTTTCTCATTAAATGTGGAAAACTACTACTATTTCCAGGAACTAAGCTTTCTTAAATAGAGTAGTTTCATTTTATTTAATTTGTTACCAGATTATACTCTCAATTATTTTTTGTCATTTATTATATCCCAATGACAAATGGTACTAGACCAGCTCGAAAAACCAATGAAGCATATTTTTTTTTTTTGCTTCGGGAATCGAACCCGTGACCTTTCGGTTGAAAGGCAAGCGCTCTACCTACTGCGCCACCCAGCGTGTCGTACTTACATAGTGGCCTGTCAGGCAATGTCTCCGGAGATCAGCTATCTCGGCTGTCCACCAGTACATTGGCGTTTTCCCATGAGGAATTCGCCTCCGAGGCATTGAGCGCAGAGTGGCGTCAATTAACGGCCCTTCTTGGTGAAGGCTTGCAAGCTGCCTCCTGACCTGCATTTGGATACCCCCCCCGGATGACCGTTGCAAATACCGCTTCGTCAATTCTCCTCATGTTCCAGCGCTGTGGTCTGCTATTTATGGTTTTTTGGAGTTGACTCCTCTCACGGACCACGAATACAATGTACCGATGGTTACTGCTCGTGTAGTCCTCGATGTGCCATCCTTCAACCAGAGCGGCCAAGCGCTCGCAGGCAAAGGATACGTCGGGAATGGTTTCTGAGTACCGCGGTGGACGAAAAGTAGATGTCGAGCCGACATTCAGAACAAGTAAACCCGTTCTGGATGCCAACCCTAACACTTCGCTTTCCCCGAGTCAGGGTAAGGCATTCCCCACTCCGTTGCATTAGCGTTGAAATCTCCACCAATCATTACGCGACGTATTGTTTTCAAAACCGTATCCTCAAGGTCCACCAATATCGCTCGGAAATCCGCTATGACTTTATTGGGTGTCGGATAAACTTTTATAAAAGTGATATTCGCGTGTTTCACCCAGACGAACCCACGCCCGCGCCCATGCTCCCGTACCGGGATTTTCGCTGAATCAGGAAATCCAGATGGCCGCCATACCAAGCTCGTCCGAGAACCAAGATTCTGTGGTTCTGTCACTAATGAGCACTATGTCGGAAATGTTATCCCGGGCAAGCTGATGCATGAGGTCATCTGCCACTCAACTCCGATTTAGGTTTGCCTGGAGGACGCTGATCATTTTCCAGTCTCTTTGGCCTGTCGCAGAGCGTCTCTGAACACCTTGTATAACCCTGGGCCTAGAGTGTGACCCAGGCTTTTGTGTTGCGCACCCGCTTCGGCACAGAGTATGCAGTGGGTCTTCGCTTTAGAGCCCTTAGCGATATGCTCTTCCTTTCCGCAGCGGAAACAGGCTTTGCTTCGGTCAGGTCCCCTGCAATAACCAGCCACGTGACCGAAACTCAGACATCTGTAGCAGCGTTTGACATCAGTCCGTAACTTTACCCTGCAGGAAACCCATCCTACTTTGAGCCTTCCCTGCTTCAGCAGCTTTATAGCAGCTTGTTCAACTAAGTCAACGATTGCAGCTTTCTGCCCCCAATTATTTTCCGTCGTCAGTCCAACCCTAAAAACCCCTATTTCCGGGATATCTCTCCGTATTGCGTCCTCAACTTCCACTTTTGTGGCAACGCATTCCAAATCCCGGATCACAACAGAGCATTTTGTTTCAAGGCCATTTACTGTAGCCTTGTCCCCCAATACTCCTTAATCGCTTCCCTGAAGGCTTCTCGATTTTTTGTCCCAGGACTTAGTTCTATTAGAAGACCTCTAGACCTGGTCTGCCGGACCCCTTTAATTTCAGTCCCCGACTCTTTTGGCTTAACTTCTCCTCGGATATCGGCCAGTACCTGAGCGTAGGAGCGTCCGTCGTTTGGTCGTATCAGCACTGCTTCAGATTTCGTTTTTTTAGAACTTCTCTGAGGCATTGCCTCTTCTTCTGCCTTCAATAGACGCTTCTTCTTTGGCTGGACCTTTATCCACTCCAGTGTTTTTGTGTTTCTGGAACAACCTTCATTTCCCGTCTCAGGTCCACGCATCGCCACATGGCGGTTTCCTCGTCCTCCCTCATCTTTTGCAAGAAGGCTCTTCGAGGCGAGTTCGTTAGAACCAGATTCCCTTGCTCCTCAACCGGCACGATCATTGTTGCTGGCTCCATCGCTTCACGGCCCATCTCCCGTGCCTGTATTTTGTCACTCTGTCCCTTAATTGTTTCTGGTGTTGTCTCTGTTAACATAACTGACGTCAGGGGAGACCCGGGCGTCTTCCCGCACCTGGTAAAAGGAGCCGTATTCGTTCAACTCTCTGCATCATCTCCACACTCCATCTCTCTTTAATTTGTTTTGTTTTTTTTTCTCAATTTGGTTCCCACGAGTATCGCGGCAATAAAAGGTCCAGCACAGCAGAGGCCCGATACTGTGGTAAGGTCAGAAAAAAAATTCTCTGATGTGACCTGGTATCAGAGAGGCTCCGTTTGCGATAGCTAAGTATTACCCCCTGGCTACCAACTAGTACACTGGGCACGGGTCGCATCACACCACTAGATTAGGGGGTTGGTAGTAGTTTGTACACCGCTCAAGCATCATCCAATCTGACATGGCTAACCCTGCCAGGAGCATATGCTCCCATGGTAGCATGATGAATCATTGCGAGCTAAGCTCCCACACCACGTCAAGGTTACTACCACGTGAGGGAATAATAATAATATAATAATATTAATAATAATAATAATAATCATAATAATAATAATAATAATAATAATAATAATAATAATAATATTAATATTAATAATAATAATAATAATAATAATAATAATAATAATAATAATAACAATTTTTTTTTTTTTATTAGAAGGGAAAATCCTTTATGGATGAAGGGCGCACGTGCGTCCAACAATGTCGGAGTCTCCCATATTGGGCATACCGACTAAAAAAAACCTCCCGCTCTCCACGGACACTAGCCTGGAACCGTTTGTCACATTACTTCGGGCTAGGTCCAATGCCGTCGCCTTGAAGGCTGATGCCTAGCCAAATCCTGTAGGTTGGACCTCTGTAGTGTCTAGGTCCAACTACTTTTTCCGCAGTATTTTCTGCGCAAAGAGTGACAAACTGTCCCACGCTCCTCGACCCTGTAAAATGTGGCCCACCACTGTGTCCGGAGAGAACCGCGGTACAACCTCCCTTACCTGCATACTCTCTCGAGCCCACCTTTCACAGATGAAAAAAGTGTGCTCAGCATCATCGTGCATGTGGCAATATATGCACTCCGCTGAGCGTGCCTTCTCTATCTTGTGCAGATAGGCCCGAAAATATCCATGTCCACTCAGCAGCTGAGTGAATTAGTAATCTACCTCTCCATGTCGACGTTCTACCCATGGAGTAACCTCCCCGAAAAGACGCCTCGTCCATATCCCTCGTTCCTCCAGTTCCCAGTTCTCCTGCCAGTGCCGAAGCGTGCGATTCCGCTCTTCCTGCTGCACTGACTCTATATTTTCTTCATCCTTTCTCCGGTATATCGCCTGACGCAACCTTGCGAGTAGTGCAATTGGAATGCGGCTAGCGATAACCAGGACAGGTGGCTCCGAGACAGTTCTGTAAGCAGACGCCACTCGCAACGCCGCCAGCCTTTGGACCCGACCCAGCCTTTTCCGGTAGCACTCCTTTGCGAGAGCATGACCCCATATCTCGGCCCCATACACCAAGACTGACTGGACTGCAGACATCAGTAGCCGCCTCCGAATCGATCTTGGTCCACCTATGTTGGCTATCAATCGAGCCAGCGCCATGACACCATTTGCGGCCCTGTCAGCAGTCTTCTTGATCTGCTCAAAGTAATTTAGCATGCTGTCAATCATGATGCCGAGATATTTTACCCCCCGTTTTGTCTGCACCTCTTCTTCGCCTATGCGCATCTGGAGCTCAAGTTTCATCCTGCCTTTTGTCAGCACTACGACCTCCGTCTTGCTCAATGCCAATGACAGGCCGCGGCTGTCCATCCAAGAAAGAATGGACCGCATGGTTTGATTGAGCTTCAGTTGGGCGAGCTTTACGTTTCGCGCTGCTATCAGCACGGCAACGTCGTCCCCATATCCGACCAGCGTTGACTCATCCGGCATGTTTAATCGCAACAGACTGTCGTATGCGGCATTCCAAAGGTCGGGACCGAGGATTGAACCACCTCCAGCGACAGTGATACTCCCTTGTCCTTCAGCCGTATCGAAGGAAACAGTACGGTCGTCAAGGTAGTCGCTGATCATTCCTAGCAGATATTCTGGAAACGAAATTCCTGCTCTAGAGCTTGAAGTCGCTCCATCTGTTGATGTCGCTCGTATGTTGCGTCTGGCCGTATTAAACGCATTTTTCACGTCTAAAGTCACAAGGAGGACTATACGACGTAATAATAATATTAATAATAATAACAATAATAATAATAATAATAATAATAATAATAATAATAATAATGATAATAATGATAATAATAATAATAATAATTGTTGAATCCTGTAGCTGACCTAAAAACGCACAAAAGAACAACAAATCAACAAAACAATCGGTACTTACCTGACTAACACCAAACATCATGTTTCACTAGGATTCATCTGATGTCCTCTTATATTGATTTTTTCTTTTGTTATTTCAATCTTTTTTTTGTTGTTTAAAAACAATCAATAACTTTAATTTTAATCATTTTTAAAATGTATTTTATTTTTATTTTAATTTAAAACTATGTAAATTTGAAAATATATCAAATTATAAATAATAAATAAATTCAAACTGTCAAAAATGATCAATAGAAATTCCTATGTCAAAACTATGATAAGGTAGTTGCGCGGTAACGTTTTTATTCAATCGGTAATTTTCAATCGATAACTTAATGAAGGTCATTTTTTTTTGTCCTTATTTCAAGGTTTTCTGGTCATTGACCATATCGGTTATTTTTAAACTTACAGTTTAAAATTTAGGATTACATTTTTATTTTTTTTGAATTTAAGGACTCACTTGGAAATCGGTTTGCGTGCGCGTAACATCATAGTCGTCCGATATACAAATTCGGAAATCTTTATAGAATAATAATAGTCGTCCGAGATACACACAAGATCGGAAATCATTATATGTATAAATAGAAAAGTGTTGATAGTCTTCCAAGTGAAAAATAAATTATATATAAAAAGGGAAGCAATTAGTTAATAACTTTCAAATAATTTAAATAATTTAAATAAATAATAATTTAAATAAAAAACATTGTATTATATAAATTACGTTAAGTTACTTTTGTATTAAATTTGTGGAGGAAAATATTCATCTTTGAAATAAACATTTAAGCTCATTATAAAACATATTAAGTTCAACACAAAACATTTTGAACATTTGTATTATATAGATTAAGTTAAGTTGTAAATTGTATTAAATTTATGAATAAAAATATTTATCTTTGAAATAAAACATTTTAAATTCAGTACAAAACATTTTGGTCCTTCGAACCGGATAGTAAAAAAAAAATATAATAAAAATTACTTTTACAAAAATAAAATTCAAAATTTTAAATTGAAAAGTGTTCACAAAACTTTAAGGAAAAGGGATTAATTAGTGGTGTATTGGTTTATCACGGTACGGTTACGGTAAACGGTATTACGGTCACGGAATACGGTATTACGGTTACGATCATCATCAACCCGACAGAGGTGCAGATTGGCAGTAAACAGGTCAGTGTGGTTTTAGTCTATTATTAAAATATTAAAATGCAAGACTTAATAAATAAGCAACTGGCGCATCAGGAGATGCTAGAGAACTGTTTTATTAATTATAAAAAGGCAGGGAAAGATAAAAGGACAAAAACCTTTTATGAAAAAAGATTGGCTGCATTCCAGGATTATTGGAACAAATTTGTTGAGGGTCATCAAGTTATACTAACAAAACGTTATACGGAGAAGGATGTGACCAAGAAATATGATTACTTCGAGAACGATGTGTTCTCAGAAGTAGAATCATTCTATTACAACAATTCTGAAACAATGCAAAATCGATATGAGGAACTGTTAAACGAAGGTTCGAAACTATCGAATGAAAGCCTCATCGAATCACAAAAATCGAAGCCAGACCTGGAATGTGGTCTGAGACTCCCGAAAATTTCATTGGACAAGTTTGATGGAGACTACAAAAAATGGCCAACCTTTTTTGATTTATTTAAAACCATGGTGCATGAAAACAATTCTATAGGTTCCGTTCAAAAACTACAATACTTGAAGATGTATCTAACAGGCGAGCCAGAACAACTACTAAGATCGTATCAAGTAACCGCAAAAAATTATGTCCCAGCATGGTCCCTATTGCAGGATCGGTACGATAACAAAAAGGTGCTGGTAAATACCCAACTAAAAACACTATTTTTTCAAACAAAAATACATCAAGAATCTGCTCAAGGTGTTCGGGGATTATTAGACACCACCTTGGACTGCTTGCACGCGTTAGAAAATTTAGATATAAGGACAAACAATTGGGATCCTATTTTGGTTTTCCAAACAATAAATAAGTTGCCACCAGAGACACAAGAACTGTGGGAGCAGGAAATTTGTAAGGAGAAACAGTATCCATCTTGGGCAATTTTAAAGGAATTTTTAGAAGCAAGATTTCGAACCTTAGAAGCAATAGATAGCAGGAAATCCCCACAGAAGGCTCATACAAATAATTTCAATAGTCAAAGGAATAAATCTTATACCCAAGCATTTCATGCTGCCACTGCAGTTTCATGTCCATTATGTCAAGGTCCTCACAACATTCGGAATTGCGACAAATTTCTACAGTTAAACCAAGCCAAACGTTTTGAATTCACAAAGGTAAAGGCTCTATGTTTAAATTGTCTAGGATCAGGTCATCGATTTATGAATTGTCCAAGCACCAAGACCTGTCTTCAGTGTAACAAGAGACATCACACGTTACTACACAAACAAAATGACTCTAGTTCAGATCCAACTCAACCTCATCAAGGAAATCAAATTCAAATACCTCATAGCTCAAGTTGGTTGCCTAATCAACAAATAACAACGAGTCACGTGTCCAAAAGGGATCACGGTCAAATTCTATTAGCAACAGCACTGGTCAGAATTGTAACTTCAGTGGGAAAACAGAGTATGGTTAGAGCGTTAATCGACCAAGGATCACAGGCGTCATTTATTACCGAAAGAATTGTACAACAACTAGGTTTAAGGAAAGAACAAGTTCGGGCTACTGTACATGGCATAGGAAGAGGTCAAGCTCAACAAATAACATCCAGAGTCAAGTTTTATCTCCATACCCTGACTAATGACAGGACATTAGAAGTAGAGGGCCTCGTATTAAATAGAGTAGTTGGACAATTACCAACATCAAGGGTAATTGCACAAAACTGGGACCATTTACATGGTTTAGAGCTGGCAGATCCACAATATTATCAGTCTGGTCCAGTAGATTTGTTACTTGGTGCAGATGTGTTTAGCTCTATAATTTTAGAGGGCCTCATAAAGGGCAATCCGGGTTCGCCTATTGCTCAAAAAACTATCTTTGGATGGATCTTGTCAGGAAATGTTGAGGGCATATGTCAGCCATCAGAAATCCAAATCAATAATTTTCATCTTTGTGCAGAATTAAATACTCAACTAAAGGCCTTTTGGGAATTAGAAGAAGTACCACAACAATCGAAGTGCACATCAGAAGAAGCCGAATGTGAAAATTATTTCAAAAAAACCACAGTTCGTCTAAAAACCGGACAATATGAAGTCGCTCTACCACTTAGAGAGCCATCCAATGAAAATCATTTAGGTAAATCAAGAGATATAGCTGTTTGTCGACTGCTTCAACTGGAAAATAGATTTAGAAGTAACCCACAACTCAAAAGGGAATACATGAAATGCCTCCAAGAATACCAGGATATGGGTCATATGGTAGAAGTGACAAAGAACGAAGATATGTTTGCAACTAACAATTCCGTCTTTTGTCACTACAAGTGTTGTTATCTGCCTCACCATGCAGTAATTAAAGAATCTAGCACGACCACCAAACTACGAGTGGTCTTTGATGCATCCAGAAGTACAAAAAGTGGGCTGTCATTAAACGATATGCTGTTGAAGGGCCCAGTGGTTCAGGATGATCTTTTCCAAATTCTGCTGCGTTGGAGAAAACATCGCATTGCATTCACTGCCGATATCGAAAAAATGTATCGGCAAATTAAAGTGAGAGATTCTGACACAGAATTGCAAAGAATAGTTTGGCGAGAATCAGCGGATCATCCAATAAAGGATTACAAATTAGTCACTGTCACTTTTGGAACAAAAAGTGCTCCGTATCTTGCAACTCGAACACTAAAACAAGTAGCCATTGACGGAAGGCAACTCTATCCTTTAGGAGCAACAATAATGAATGATTTTACGTTGATGATCTCTTATCGGGTGCCGACACCCCAAGAGAAGCTAAAGAGATTCAATCTCAAATTCTAACATTACTAGATTCTGCTAAATTATCACTTAGAAAATGGGCAACAAATTGCAGTGAACTTATCACAAACGTTGTAGAGGAAAACCTAGAGATAAATTTACTGGCAAATACAGGTAATGAGGAGACAGTGCGAACTTTGGGTATTTCGTGGAATCCGAAATTAGATAAGTGCATTTATAGCTTAAATTTGGGGAAGGTACCTGACATTTGGACAAAGCGTGGTGTATTATCACAACTAGCAAAATTATTCGACCCACTAGGTTGGTTATCTCCCATAATTATCGTCGCAAAAATTCTGATGCAACAACTTTGGTTGTCTGGTTCCAATTGGGATGAACCAGTTAGTCGAGAAATCGAACAGGAATGGAGAAAATATTTATTACATCTTCCAGAAATCGAAACAATCTCAATAGAACGATGGATTCAATATTCCAAATTAAATCATAAAATTGAAATACATGGGTTTGCCGATGCATCGGTCAAGGCCTATGCAGGAGCAGTGTACATTTGTACAACTAATAGCTCGGGCGAAAAATCAGTTCATCTACTGGCAGCAAAAACTAAAGTTGCCCCCATAAAAACCGTTTCTCTGCCAAGGTTGGAACTCTGTGCTGCAACATTGGTAGCGAAATTAATTAAATATGTTCTAGAATCCCTTAAATGCGAACAACCAATTAAGTTATATGCATGGACAGACTCTGAAATTGTATTATCCTGGCTCAATGATCATCCATCTCGTTGGACAACCTTTGTGGCAAATCGAGTGTGCCATATACACGAAATCCTGGAACAAAACATTTGGAATCATGTTCCATCAAAACAAAATCCAGCCGATTGTGCATCTCGAGGAATGTATCCTGGTCAACTGCGAGACCATACACTTTGGTGGCATGGTCCGCAGTGGCTCAGGACACCACATGAAAATTGGCCAACGCAAAAACATCTTAACACAAATTTAGAAACACGAAAAACAATCGTTGGTCATGTCCAAATGACAAAATCATATTTCGAAACAGATTTTTCTTCATTGACAAAACTTCTCCGAGTTACTGCTTATTGCATAAGATTTGCAAACAATTGTAAAAGGACCACAGCACAGGAGACAAGCTATTTAAAAAATCATGAACTAAAACTTGCATTGAAAATTTTAATAAAACGCGTTCAAGCACGACATTTTTCACGGGAAATATCTAAATTAGAAACCTCCACATACAACGCTAGTAACAATCCTCTATCAAATTTGACACCCTTCTTAGATCACGATGGAATTGTGAGAGTAACTGGAAGATTACAACAGTCATCCTTATCCTACAACCACAAACACCCTATAATTATTCCTGATAAGGATCATTTCACACAGTTATTAATAGAAAAAACTCATAAGGAAACTTTACATGGCGGATTTCAATTAATGGCAACCATTCTAAGAGGAAATTATTGGCTGCTAAAGGCACGCAACACAATACGACATCATATCCACAAATGCCTAGCGTGTTTTCGTCAAAAGGCTGAAACACGAAATCAGTTAATGGGCAATTTACCATCACCCAGAGTGCAAATTTGTCGGCCGTTCTCGCACACAGGAATCGATTACTGCGGCCCATTTGAATTGAAGACTTATAAAGGAAAAAGCACAAAAAAATATAAATCGTATATATGTCTATTTGTATGTATGTCCATCAAGGCCATACACTTAGAACTCGTCACAGATTTAACGAGTGAAGGTTTCATAGCAGCATTCCGACGATTCACCTCAAGACGTGGATTATGTACTGATATTTATAGTGACAATGGTACTAACTTCATTGGAGCACAGAAGGTACTTGCAAGGGAACGAAAGATAATGATTGACCAAATAAACATTGAAATTGCAGAAGCAATCGAAACAATAGGGGTAAATTTTCATTTTAACCCACCTGCGGCACCGCATTTCGGTGGTTTGTGGGAAGCAGGTGTAAGATCAACAAAATACCATCTCAAAAGAATTTTAAAAAATGATCTGCTTACATATGAAGAATTTACCACCGTATTGCATCAAATTGAAGCTTGTCTAAACTCACGACCACTGTGCGAAGTCAGTAATGATGTTGAAGATTTAAATATGCTTACACCAGCTCACTTTTTAGTAGGTGGTACATTACTAACTCCGCCTGAACCATCCATGTTGAATACAAAACTAAATCATCTAAGCCGATGGCAACATTTGCAACATTTGTATCAGAGTTTTTGGAAAAGATGGAACACAGAATATTTGACAAGATTGCAACAACGCCCAAAATGGACCAAGCAAAGTCAAAACACCAAAATTGGAGATTTGGTAATTTTAAAGGATGAAAATCTACCACCCTGTCGTTGGTTGTTAGCTCGCGTTGTCGAAGTACACCCAGGTACGGATGGGTTAGTACGCGTCGTAACCGTGAAAACAAAAAATTCGATTTTAAAACGGCCTATCAAAAAAATTTGTATTTTACCACTAAGTACATAAACATAATCTACTAAAAAAAAAAAAAAACAAAAAAAAACCTTGGCACTTAAATTAATACGTTAATACTAATCATAAACCTAAATCTAACTTTAGACACTTACATATCATTGATCAGCAAACATTTCAACAACAATATTTCAGCATGGAAACAATGAACATCAAACATACATTGCATTACTTGTTGACCTCGCTTCCATCGATGTCAAGAGGGGGAGTATGTTGAATCCTGTAGCTGACCTAAAAACGCACAAAAGAACAACAAATCAACAAAACAATCGGTACTTACCTGACTAACACCAAACATCATGTTTCACTAGGATTCATCTGATGTCCTCTTATATTGATTTTTTCTTTTGTTATTTCAATCTTTTTTTTGTTGTTTAAAAACAATCAATAACTTTAATTTTAATCATTTTTAAAATGTATTTTATTTTTATTTTAATTTAAAACTATGTAAATTTGAAAATATATCAAATTATAAATAATAAATAAATTCAAACTGTCAAAAATGATCAATAGAAATTCCTATGTCAAAACTATGATAAGGTAGTTGCGCGGTAACGTTTTTATTCAATCGGTAATTTTCAATCGATAACTTAATGAAGGTCATTTTTTTTTGTCCTTATTTCAAGGTTTTCTGGTCATTGACCATATCGGTTATTTTTAAACTTACAGTTTAAAATTTAGGATTACATTTTTATTTTTTTTGAATTTAAGGACTCACTTGGAAATCGGTTTGCGTGCGCGTAACATCATAGTCGTCCGATATACAAATTCGGAAATCTTTATAGAATAATAATAGTCGTCCGAGATACACACAAGATCGGAAATCATTATATGTATAAATAGAAAAGTGTTGATAGTCTTCCAAGTGAAAAATAAATTATATATAAAAAGGGAAGCAATTAGTTAATAACTTTCAAATAATTTAAATAATTTAAATAAATAATAATTTAAATAAAAAACATTGTATTATATAAATTACGTTAAGTTACTTTTGTATTAAATTTGTGGAGGAAAATATTCATCTTTGAAATAAACATTTAAGCTCATTATAAAACATATTAAGTTCAACACAAAACATTTTGAACATTTGTATTATATAGATTAAGTTAAGTTGTAAATTGTATTAAATTTATGAATAAAAATATTTATCTTTGAAATAAAACATTTTAAATTCAGTACAAAACAATAATAATAATAATAATAATAATAATAATAATAATAATAATAATAATAATAATAATAATAATAATAATAATAATAATAATAATAATAATAATAATAATAATAATAATAATAATAATAATAATAATAATAATAATAATAATAATAATAATAATAATAATAATAATAATAATAATAATAATAATAATAATAATAATAATAATAATAATAATAATAATAATAATAGTAATAATAATAATAATAATCATAATAATAATTTTTTTTTTTGCTTTTTTACGGTTATAGATGGTGTCGCGGGGAAAATCTGCTTAACAGTTGCGAGTGCCGGGGTGGTCGGTTTCTTTTTGCTTTACACTAAGACGCTGCAAAAAAGGAACCAACCGACCGGCTAAAGACCCCCACCATCTGTTCCCTTGACCCACGTTGTCTATCCCAGTTTCGAACCGCGTTAGCATTTCTTCAAACTGGCGAAAAAGTGCTGGCTTCGGTGTTTCCGTGTGAATTATCCCGTTCGCTCCTCTCTGCATATGTCTATCGACAGCGGCAGACTGAAAAATAAATTCTACTGTCCCTCTTCTAATATTATTACTAAAAACAATATTAATTTTCTAATCCTTTTCTATTATAGCTAGGTTATTTCCCATTTACAAACAAAAACTATTCTAAACAGAGCTATATAATCCCTAGACGTGCTGTCTTGAAGTAGCTTCCAACATGTCAAGCTGCCTCAAGACGCTGGACTAGGTTATTTCTGTTTACATCTATTCCACAAATAACTAGAAAACTAAAAACTATTCTATACAGAGCTACATAGTCCCTAGAAGTGCTGTCTTGAAGCAGCTTCCAGCATGTCAAGCTGCCTCAAGATGCTGGACTAGGTTATTTCTGTTCTACATCTATTCTACAAATAGCTACTTGACTCCCAAAATCGTTTTGCGTAGGCCCGACTATTTGGCGAGTTACTATCTGCTTCCATATGTAACAAAAATAACAAAAAAACAGTACTACTGTGCTACATAACAAAACAGCGATACGTTTTATCTAATTTCGCTCATAAGTCTACCGATATCAGTGTCGCAGGATTAAATTTGTTGTTAATTTAACAAAAATAGAACTGCGGCACCAGTAAGCCTGTATGCCACCGGCCCCGCTGCGACGTCGCACTCGAAAAAAGTGTGCTTGACCGTATCTTCCGCTGTGTCGCAGTGGCGACATCGCGGACTGTTTACTTTATTCATTCTGAATAAATAAGCTCGAAAGTATCCATGCCCCGAGAGCATTTGCGTGGTATAGAAGTTCACTTCGCCGTGCTTCCGGTTAACCCAAACCGCTAGTTGTGGTATCAATCTTGCGGTCCAGCGCCCTCTGTGTTCCCCATTCCATTGTTCTTGCCATTTTTCTAGGCTTTGTCTCCTCGCGTCTCCTGACACTTCTTTTCTGTCTCTACCCGCAGCCCAATTATATATCTGCTTCCTCTCTCAGGCCAACAATGTTATCGGTATCACGCCTGCAATAACATTTACCGCTGGGTATGAGACCGTCCGGTAAGAGCACGCTGCCCGCAGAGCCCCTCTTCGTTGTACCGCTTCCATGGGCTTCCGGCAATACTCTCTATTTAGGGCATCTGCCCAAATCTCCACACCGTACAGGAGCACTGAATGTGTCGTGGACATTAACAGCCTCTTTTGCACGATGAACGTCCACCGATGCTCGAATTAATCTGCTCAAATTCTTCGTTATCACGGCCGCCTTGTCTGTTGCTTTTTTGATATGCCTCAAAAAATTTAGTTTGGTATACAACATGACACCAAGATACCTCGTAGCTTCCTTAGTTTGAATGACCACAGGCCCCACTTCCATTGGCACAATGGTTCTCATCCTCTTTTTTGTGAGTAGCACAATTTCGGTTTTTGCTTCCGCAAGCTCTAAGCCGTGTCTGTTCATCCAGCTACTCACTCTTCTCATGACTTGATTCAACCTGATTTGCGCATCTTCCATGGTCCGAGCTGATATTATTGCACCTAGGTCGCTTGCAAAGCCTACTAGAGTTATATCATCTGGCATTTCTGCATCCAGCAAACTATTGTATAATATATTCCACAGGTCCGGTCCTAGGATCGATCCTTGTGCTGCGCCGAATGTTACGCTTTTGGTTACACTGCCGATCTTGGTTTCATACTAAAGGCTGCGTTCTCTCAGGTAGTCTTTTACCATCCTGAGCAGATATGCTGGAATGCTGAAATTTTTTTCCAGGGCATCAATCATGTCTTCCCATCTTGCCGAGTTGAAGGCGTTTTTCACGTCCAATGTAACAAAGACAACTATTCTTCTTGAGAAATGGTTCCTTGATTCCGCCGCTTCTACCTTTTCCATTACTATTCGTATTGCATCTATTGTTGATCTTCCTTGCTTGAATCCGAATTGCATATCTGACAGACCACCGGTCGTTTGTATCGCCTCTTTTATTCTGGGTTTCAATAGCCTTTCGAGGAGCTTTCCAGCGGGTGTCCAGCATACACAGTGGTCTGAACGAGGACGGTGAGACTCTGCCGCCTTTTCCTTTGTCGATTAAGACAAGTCGAGCTACCTTCCATCTTTTGCTGAAAACGCCTTCTTTTAGACATGTGTTGTACATATTCAGCATCATTTGCGGGCAAGTTTCTACCACGGCTTTGATGACTTCCGCTGGAATCCCGTCAGGGCATGGGGCTTTCTTATTCTTCATAGCTTTTGTTGCTTCCACAAGTTCTTCCTGCGTGAAAGCTGGTACTTCCTCTGGTGAAACCATCACATCACTCCAGTTTCTTATCGGGTGCGCTGGAAATAAAATATCTACTATATTTTCCATCGAGTTCTCTTCGATTGAATTTGTTGCTGTAGCTATTTTCAACTTCTTCATGAAAATCTTGTATCCAAGCCTCCACGGATCACTGTTTATATCTTCGCAAAGCTTTTTCCATTCAACCTTTTTGCTCAATTTTATGGTTGTCCTTAGTGTTTTACGGCTTATTTTATATGCTACCATTTTGTGCGTTGCATCGGCTCTGTTCCGTGATCGCTGTGCAATTCTTCGAAGATGCTGACACCTTCTTCGTAGCTCCGCTATTTCTTCATTCCACCAGTATACCGGTTTTCTTTTTGTAAATTTCCTCTTTCGCGGCATTGATTCCTCGCAGGCTAGTATGAGTGCACTCATTGTCTGCTCTACCACTGCCTCAGCTTTTATCCTACCTTCTAGCTCTACATCTGCCTGCATTGTGTCACCTAGGCTATATCTAAGTGATTCACTCAATCTTCTAGTATCGAGTTTATTCACGTTATATCTAGAACTTTCCCTTGTGCTCTCGGATATCATTTCTTCTCTAATATTTATATTGAATGTAATGTACTGATGATCGCTCCCTGTGTAGTCCTCCATAACTACCCAATCAGTAATAAATCCCGCTATATTCTGTGTAGCCAGGGAGATGTCCGGTATTGTTTCTGCGTACCCTGGTCACCGAAACGTTGTTGTTCTTCCGGAGTTTATGATTAACAGCCCTTGTCTGGCTGCCATGTCTAAAATCTGCGATCCTCTGCTGTTCGTTGTGGGCATTCCCCACTCCACTGCTTTTGCATTAAAATCGCCACCAATAATTTTCTGCCCCTCTTGTTCCGATACTGCGTCCTCTAGATTCTCGATCATCTCCTGGTATTCCTGCGCCGTTTGGTTTGGTGTTAAATAGCAGCTTATGATGGTGAACTGGCTACTCTTAAACCAAACGAAGCCATTTCCGGCCCCATGTTCCAATGCGTGTATTTTTCCAGTGACATCTGAGAACCAGTTGTTTCTGCCCCGGTGGACGTACTGCTCGCTGATTATTAGAGCATCAATTTCTTTTTCAAGCGTGATCTGTGTTAAGAGATCATTTGCTACTCGACTTCTATGCATATTTCCTTGAAGAACTTTTATCATCTTCTATTTTTTCTATTTTTTCTGACTTCCTCAAGAGCTCTCCGAAATGCACTGCAGTCTTTCGTTCCTGACACATGGCTCGTTGCCTTTGCCTTAATTTCCGTACACAGGATGCATTTCGCAGCTTGCGTGCAGCTTTTAATCTTGTGACCTTTCTGTCCACATTTATAGCATGTATCCTCTCGATTAGGCGCTTTGCAGTCTCTTCTGAAGTGTCCAAAGTTCATGCACCTATAACAGCGCACTACTGGTGTTCTTTCCCGTATTCTACATATGATTAGCCCTATTCTGATCTTTGCTGTCTTCAGGAGTTCCCTGGCGTCTTTTTCCTCCATTTCTATAATGGCCAGCATTTGCTCTCTCTTGTTCGGTTTAGTTAGGCTCAACCTACATTGGACTTCCTTTCCCAAGTCTCTATTAAATGCTGCTTGCACCTCTTCGCTTGTAGTGAGACTATCCAAGTCCCGTATCTCCAATGTTGTTTTGGCAGTTAGTTCTTTAACGTCTGCCATTTTCTCTAGACTCTTTCGGAGTTCCTCCTTGATTTCCTCCTTTCCTTCTGCCTTATTGTTTAATTTCAGCAGAACCGCTCCGTTTTGTGTCTTCCGGATTCCCTTTATTTCGGCTTTGGAAGCGTCTGGGTTTATTCGCTCCCGTATTTCCCTCAGAATCTCAGCATATGTTTTGCCTTCGGCGGGCTTAGTTATAATTGCCTCTGGTCGCGGCCTTTTAAACTGCCCACTCCTTTTTTTTCTCCTTCTCCTTCTCTTTCCTTCGCCGTTTTCTTTTTTCCCAGCACTTTGGCTGTTCGTTGCCCCTTTTTCCCTTGGGAGGCGTCGCTGTCTAGAAGTATCTCCTTCACCTGGCGGTCGGTTAAAGGTTTTATTTTTGTTGTTTTGGACGACTATCCATTCGCCTTCGCCTCGGTTTTCAACAGTTTTCCTTTTTCTGGGTGGTTGGGTTTCTGTACAGCTTATTTGAGACTCCTCTAGCTCCCTTCCTCTGTTCTTGTCCGTTGGCGGTATTTGTCTGGGGCTTTGGGCCTACTTTCTAGCTTCAAGGGTGAGCTTTTTACTCTTTTCATTCTTGCAGTGAAATATCACTTCTACCGCTTCTTGGAGCTTTAGCAGTCCGTTCTTAACCATGCTAACGTTCTTTTGTTTTGTGACTGCCGCCATCATCGTTTTTGCAAGCTCCTGAATCAGTAGGAGCTGTGTTTTTTCCTCTCTTTCAGGGTCTTTTTTGTGGCTGCAGGCTTTTTCCTCTACTTGTTTATGCAAGCTGCTCACTGGCGTTTACAGCATGAGAACGGTGGTTTGGATCTCCTCTGTATTCGCCTGTGTTCCTAGTTTCTCCTGTGCCTGTTCAGGACCGTGCAACCCCAGGGGTGGCGGGGGAGATCTAGGCGTCTTCCCACTCCTAATGAATGGGGTCATGCCCATCCCTGCTCTTTCTTCCACTCTTCTATCTACTACTTTCTTCATGTTTTTGTTTTTATTTATCTCCATTTTGTTCCCACGAGTATCGCGGCAATGTAAGGTCCACCACAGCAGAGGCCCGTTACTGTGGTAAGGTCAATAATACTCCCTGAGGTGACCTGGTATCAGGGAGGCTCCATTATCGGTAGCTAAGTGTTTTACCCCCTTGCTACCAACTAGTCCACTGGGCACGGGTCGCATGACACCACTGGATTAGGGGGTCGGTAGTAGTTTGTAAGCTGCTTATCATCAGCCAATCTGAATTGGGTGACCCTACCAGGAGAACATACTCCCGCCAGCACAGCCTGATGAATCACTGCAACCTAGGCCCCCACACCACGTCAAGGTCACCATGTGGGGGAATAATAATAATAATAATAATAATAATAATAATTTTTTTTTTTTTTTTCCGTAGGTCGGTGGTGAAAACCTTTTATAGGTATCTTGAAGGGTCCGCACTTCAAGGGTATGTGAGGCTCCCATGATCTTGTTCGGTCTACTCACCAAATACACCACCTCCTTTTCCCACGGTGAAATCAACCCGGAACCGCTTTCGCATTGCTTCAAGTTGGGCCGTGCTTGTTCCTTTTTTTTAATTTTCTTTTATGATTCTTCTTCTAGGTCCTCTAAATATCTGAGCTGTTTCTTCCTGCGTAGTATTAATTCTATGTATTTAGCTATTGCATTCCATTTTTCTTGGTTTTCAAGCATTACAGAAATTATATTTTCTGATGTTAATTCTCCTACTGCTACTATTAAAGATTCTCTTTCTGTTTCTGCTAAATCACATTCGAAAAAAGTGTGATGCGCTGTGTCATGTGTTGCGCTGCAGTGACTGCATCCTGGATTGTTTACTTTGCCCATCTTGTAGAGGTAGGATCGAAAATATCCGTGGCCTGATAGGAACTGAGTGATGTAAAAATTTACTTCTCCGTGGTGTCGGTTAAACCAGACTTCTACTTGTGGGATTAATCTAGCCGTCCATCGCCCGTGCTGATCATTACTCCAAAGTTCTTGCCATCTTGTCATCGTGTACCTTCTTTCCTCTGCTACAATGACATCTCGGCTCGTTGCTTGATCCCTTGTATATATATTTCGTCGTTCTTGCGCTAGCAGATCAATCGGAATCACGCCCGCGATTACCATGACCGCCGAATGCGAAACTGTTCGATAGGAGCACGCGACTCGGAGAGCCCCTCTTCGTTGCACCGCTGCTATGCGTTTTTTACAATACGTCTTGTCCATTGCATGTGCCCAGATATCAGCTCCGTATAGAAGGATTGATTCTGCGGTTTTCATAATGATTCGTCTTTTTTCTGGTTTGGGTCCTCCAATGTTTTCCATAAGTTTGCTTAGCTTGATTGTAGCTTCTGCTGCTTTATCTGCTACTTTTTGGATTTGTTGCCAAAATGTTGGCCTTGTATCAATAGTAACTCCTAAGTAATTTGCTGATTCTTTGGTCATTATTGTTTCTGGACCTACTTGCATTGGAATTATAGTTGGTATTCTTTTCTTAGTTAACATAACGATTTCTGTTTTTGCCGTTGCTAATTCTAATCTATGTTCCCTCATCCAACTATACACTCTTCTCATAACTTGATTCAGCCTAATCTGTGATTCTGCTATATCCCGTGCCATTATAATAGCTGCTATATCATCAGCATAACCTACTAGCTGTATATTTTCAGGCATTTCCATACATAATAGACTGTTGTACAGAACATTCCATAGTTCTGGTCCTAGTATTGATCCTTGTGCTACTCCTGCTGTAAGATCCTTTATCCTCTTTCCATCTACCGTGTTGTATATCAATCTTCGCTCGCTTAAGTAATCTATTAGAACTTTCAGAAGGTACGTAGGTATAGTAAACTTATTTTGTAATGCACCTATGATGTCAGTCCATCTTGCCGAATTAAAGGCATTTTTGACATCAAAGGTAACAAGTAGAACTATTTTCCTCGAGTGATGTGTTTCCATTCGTGTGGCTTCCGCAGTTTCTTTTACCACCTTGATAGCGTCAACGGTCGACCTTCCCTTTCTGAACCCGAACTGTGTGTTCGCTAATCCACCAGCTGTATGAATTGCTGCTTGCAGTCTTGTTTTTATTAACCTTTCGAAGAGTTTTCCGGCCGTATCTAACATACATAGTGGCCTGTATGACGATGCTGCTCCTCTTACTCCTTTACCTTTGTCAATTAAAACCAGTCTTGCTTCTTTCCACATTTTGCTGAATACTCCTTCTTTTAGGCAGCAATTATACATATTCAGCATCATTTGTGGATTATTCGAAGCTACTAATTTGATGACCTCTGCTGGTATTCTATCAGGTCCGGGGGCTTTCTTGTTTTTCATAGATCTTACTGCATCTTCTAGTTCTATTTGTGTAAAAATTGAGGCTTCTCCTGGTTCTTCGTGCCTCTGCAATACATTTCTTCTAGGGTGTGTAGGAAAAAGTGTATTTACAATATTTTCCATAACGTCCGCTTCTAGCTGATTTTCTGATGCTGGTGCTCTGATTCTTTTCATTACAATTTTGTATCCAAGTCCCCAGGGATCATTGTTTACTTCTTCACACAAACTTTTCCAGTTTTTCATTTTACTCTTCTTTATTATAATTCGGAGCGTTTTTCTCGCTATTCTATATTCCTCTAGTTTGCTTGTTTCTGCTGCTCCATTTCTCTGTCGCTGTGCTATGCGGCGGAGACGCAAACATTTTCTTCTCAATTCCGCTATTTCTTCTGTCCACCAACATACAGGGCACCTGTTTCTTTTTCCAAACTTCTTGGGCATTGATTCTTCACAAGCTCTTGCGATGGTGTCCATAGTAACTTTCACCACTGCTTCTGCTCGTTCTCTGCCTGTTTCGTTCTGTGGCACTTGCATTACTCTTTCTAGATTTCTTCTTATTACACCGGCCATTTTTTCTTTATCAAGCTTATTGACGTTCCATGTACCTTCTTCCTGGTGGTTGCGATTTCTTTCTCTCCTTCTCGTGCATATTTCGAATTGTATATACTGATGATCGCTGCCAGTATAATCCTCTAGAACCATCCAGTTTTCTATGTTGTTAGCAAGTTCTTCTGTTGCTAGGGATATATTGGGTATAGTTTCGGTGTACCCGGGTCTCCTGAATGTGCTGGTATTTCCTGAGTTTAACACAATTTAATTTTGTCTTGCTACCATTTCCAAAATTTGCCTTCCCCTGTTATCTGTAACAGGCAATCCCCACTCTACTGCTTTAGCATTGAAGTCACCGGCGACTACTACATTTCCTCCTAGTTCTATAATCTTATCTTCTAATTGCTCCATTTTCTGTCGATATTCCTGTGCCGTTTGATTTGGAGTTAGGTAACAGCATATTATTGTTTCTTTGCCGTTTGTGATCCAGACAACCCATTTCCGGGTCCATGGCTGTTAATTTGTATTTTCCCTTGATTTACTACCCAGATGGCTGCTGTACTTGTGACATCCGAGAACCAATTCGGATAATCCTTATTTTTGCACTGCTCGCTGATAATTACTACATCGATATTCTTTTCTCGGACGAGCTGTAAAAGTAGATCATCGGCCGTTTTGCTCCTGTGCAAATTACCTTGTAAGAGCTTAATTATTTTTATGCTTTTTACTCTCCTCAAATGCAGTTCGAAACACTCTACACAAACCGGATCCTGACACGTGCTCCAGACTTTCTGCTTTTATTTCTGCACACAAAAAGCACCTTGCCTTTTGCTTACAGTTTTTGACTGTGTGTCCTGTTTGTCCGCACTTGTAGCAGCAGTCTGTACGATCTTCATATTTGCATTGCCTCCTTAAGTGGCCGAAGTTAAGGCATTTGTAGCATCGCTTAACTTCTGTTCTCTCCCTAATTCTGCATCTGATCCATCCAATTTTTATTTTCGATGTTACCAGTAATTTTTTGGCATCGCTTTCTTCCATAACTACAACCGCAGTTATCTGTTCCCTGCCATTTGGTGCTGTCAAATGTATTTTGCATTCGACAGCTTCCGTTAACTCTTATTATAGCCTACTTATTTATAGCCTTTTGAACTTCCTCAACGGTTGTTACACAATCCAAGTCTTTAATTTCTATCGCAGTCTTTGATGAGAGATTCCTTACACTTCCTCACACTTACCGAAGTCCCTAGAGCTTCCTGTAACTTCTTGGTGAATTAACCTTTTTCTTTCGGGCCTTTCCCCATTTCCAGCACCACATCCCCATTTTGAGTTCTGCGGATTCCTCTGATTTCGATCTCTGTTTTTTCAGGGTTTACCCTTCCTTTTATTTCCTTTAGGATTTCAGCGTAAGTCTTCCCTGTGGTGGGTTTTATCAGTATTGCTTCTGATCAGGGCCTTGTACTCTTCTGCTTTTCCGAGTGTGGCATCTTACTTTTTCTCTTCCGTGTTCTTTGGCTATTCGCTGCTTCTTTTTTTCCTGGCAGTACTTTACCTTCGTTCAATCTGGGTTGTCGCTGCGCTGAAATTCTATTTTGCACAAGTGTCCAACCACTTTCTTCTGCTTCTCTTCCTTTCTTTTATGTCGGAGGGGTGTCGGTTTGACCATGCTGATCTGCATAGATCTCTCTGCCTCGTTTCTTTCCATTTGCGTAGGTTAATGCTGCATTTTGCTCTCCTATGCTGGGGATTTCGCTGGTATTTTTCGGTTGTTCTTTCCTTTGGGTTCTGCATTCGAAAATTACTTCTATCGCTTCCTGTAACTTTATTAGGCCATTTTTGATGTCCATACTAATGTTCTTCTGCTTGGCAGCAGCTTGCAGCATGACTTCTGTCAGCTGTTGTATTTTCTGAAGTTGATGTTCCTCCTTATCTTCAGGAATTTTCCTTGATGTTTCAATTTGGGAAACTGGTAATTGGTGTATTCCTTCTTTTGGCGTTCCTCCATTTACCGTCTTTTCTGGTATGATGATCAGTTTCTTACTGCATTTAGTGAGTTCGGCTGATGCTTCTTTAACTGGAGAACGAACTATTTTGTTGCTTCTTTGAAATGGGTAACTTCACATTTTTGGTTGCTGCTTTTGTTTCTTCTGTTCTTCGGTAACATATTTAACACTTAGAGGCCCGCATACCTCTAAGCGCTGGTTGCTAGCCGGGTCATTTGGCACAGATTTATTTTTTAGCAATAAGCGATCCCCCCTAGAATCCCTGGGATCGGCCTCCTTGGAGGATGGATTCTCTAGCATAGCTAGATTACCACCTGGGGTATTTATATTTATTGTTTTATCCATTGCATATTTATAAACTGAGTCTTTATGGAGTTACTCATCTCCGGTTTTAATTCCGGCCGCTCCTAACATGGAGTACAGACGCCGACCAAGTTGCCGCTCGCTACGAATACAGACGCGCTTGTATTTTCGAGCATTTCGCGCTTGTACGAGTAATACACGCCCGTCCTGCACCAACTTGTTTTATTTGGTTAGAGCGCCAAATATTCGCTTTTACCCTATCTCGTTAGCCACACTAAGTATGTTACCAGGAGGTGCCCGGCAGATAACTATGTTACCTACCTTCGAGGAGATGAGATTAGGATTTGCTGGCAGAGCTGATAATTACAGTAGGCGTTTCCCAGTTTTTTTCAAGACGTCCGTTGGTAGAACGTTTGTCTGACACCATATACCAGCTTTTACCTCCCAAATAATAATAATAATAATAATAATAATAATAATAAAATAATAATAATAATAATAATAATAATAATAATAATAATAATAATAATAATAATAATAATAATAATAATACTAATAATAATAATAATAATAATAATAATAATAATAATAATAATAATAATAATAATAATAATAATAATAATAATAATAATAATAACACTAATAATAATAATAATAATAATAATAATTTTTTTTTGTTTTTGCTTTTTTACGGTTATAGATGGTGTCGCGGGGAAAATCTGCTTAACAGACTACCGAGTGCCGGGTTGGTCGGTTTCTTTTTGCATTACACTAAGACGCACTGCAAAAAAGGAACCAACCGACCGGCTAAAAACCCCCACCATCTGTTCCCTTGACCCACGATGTATATCCCAGTTTGGAACCGCGTTAGCATTTCTTCAAACTGGCGAAAAAGTGCTGGCTTCGGTGTTTCCGTGTGAATTATCCCGTTCGCTCTTCTCTGCATATATCTATCGACAGCGGCAGACTGAAAAATAAATTCTACTGTCCCTCTTCTAATATTATTACTAAAAACAATATTAATTTTCTAAGCCTTTTCTGTTATGGCTAGGTTATTTCCCATTTACAAACAAAAACTATTCTAAACAGAGCTATATAATCCCTAGAGGTGCTGTCTTGAAGTAGCTTCCATCATGTCAAGCTGCCTCAAAACGCTGGACTAGGTTATTTCTGTTTACATCTATTCTACAAATAACTAGAAAACTAAAAACTATTCTATACAGAGCTACATAGTCCCTAGAGGTGCTGTCTTGAAGCAGCTTCCAGCATGTCAAGCTGCCTCAAGATGCTGGACTAGGTTATTTCTGTTCTACATCTATTCTACAAATAGCTACTTGACTCCCAAAATCGTTTTGCGTAGGCCCGACTATTTGGCGAGTTACTATCTACTTCCATATGTAACAAAAATAACAAAAAAACAGTACTAATGTGCTACATAACAAAACAGCGATACGTTTTATCTAATTTCGCTTATAAGTCTACCGAGATCTACCACACGCCGACAGCATCAGCAGTAACTAGTGTCGCAGAGTTAAATTTGTTGTTAATTTAACAAAAACAAAACTGCGGCACCAGTAAGCCTGTATGCCACCGGTGCCAAGCAGACCACGCCAGACTCAAAAGCAGAAACCCGACTACACTGAGGTCTATATCCTAACTTAGAAGATCTATTCCGAATCTTCTAAGTAGCCCAGTCTCTTCTTCTTTCGTAATACCGCCTCGACGTAGACTGACACGGCGTTCCAATTTTCTTCCGTGTCTATCATTATGGTGGTTATATTATCCGGCGTAACATCCCCTACCATTCGAGTTAGAACGCTTCTTTCCTCCGCTGCGACGTCGCACTCGAAAAAAGTGTGCTCGACCGTATCTTCCGCTGTGTTGCAGTGGCGACATCGCGGACTGTTTACTTTATTCATTCTGAATAAATAAGCTCGAAAGTATCCATGCCCCGAGAGCATTTGCGTGTTATAGAAGTTCACTTCGCCGTGCCTCCGGTTAACCCAAACCGCTAGTTGTGGTATCAATCTTGCGGTCCAGCGCCCTCTGTGTTCCCCATTCCATTGTTCTTGCCATTTTTCTAGACTTTGTCTCCTCGCGTCTCCTGACACTTCTTTTCTGTCTCTTCCCGCAGCCATATTATATATCTGCTTCCTCTCTCGGGCTAACAATGTTATCGGTATCACGCCTGAAATAACATTTACAGCTGGGTATGAGACCGTTCGGTAGGAGCACGCTACCCGCAGAGCCCCTCTTCGTTGTACCGCTTCCATGGGCTTCCGGCAATACTCTCTATTTAGGGCATCTGCCCAAATCTCCGCACCGTACAGGAGCACTGAATGTGTCGTGGACATTAACAGCCTCCTTTTGCACGGTGAGGGTCCACCGATGTTTGCCATTAATCTGCTCAAATTCTTGGTTATCACGGCCGCCTTCTTGTCTGTAGCTTTTTTGATATGCCTCCAAAAATTTAGTTTGGTATCCAACATGACACCAAGATACCTCGAAGCTTCCTTAGTTTGAATGACCGCAGGCCTCACTTCCATTGGCACAATGGTTCTCATCCTCTTTTTTGTGAGTAGCACAATTTCGGTTTTTGCTTCCGCAAGCTCTAAGCCGTGTCTGTTCATCCAGCTACTCACTCTTCTCATGACTTGATTCAACCTGATTTGCGCATCTTCCATGGTCCGAGCTGATATTATTGAAAAGGTTTCCCTTTTCTGTACAGCTTATAGGAGACCCCTCTAGCTACCTTCCTCTCTTCTTGTCCGTTGGCGGTATTTGTCTGGGTCTTTGGGCCTGCTTTCTAGCTTCAAGGGTGAGATTTTATTATTTTCACTCTTGCAGTGAAATATCACTTCTACCGCCTCTTGGAGCTTTAGCAGTCCGTTCTTAACCTCCATGCTAACGTTCTTTTGATTTGTGACTGCCGCCATCATCGTTTTTGTAAGCTCCTGAATCAGTAGGAGCTGTGTCTCTTCCTCTCTTTCAGGGTCTTTTTTGTGGCTGCATGCTTTTTCTTCTACTTGTTTATGCAAGCTGCTCATTGGCGTTTCCAGCATGAGATCGGTGGTTTGGATCTCCTCTGTATTCGCCGGTGTTCCTAGTTTCTCCTGTGCCTGTTCAGGACCGTGCAACCCCAGGGGTGGCGGGGGAGATCTAGGCGTCTTCCCACTCCTCATAAATGGGGCCATGCCCATCCCTGCTCTTTTCCCCCCTTTTTATCTACTACTTTCTTCATGTTTTTGTTTTTATTTATCTCCATTTTGTTCCCACGAAAACCGCGGCAATGTAAGGTCCGCCACAGCAGAGTCCCGTTACTATGGTAAGGTCAATAATACTCCCTGAGGTGACCTGGTATCAGGGAGGCTCCGTTATCGGTAGCTAAGTGTTTTACCCCCTTGCTACCAACTAGTCCACTGGGCACGGGTCGCATGACACCACTGGATTAGGGGGTCGGTAGTAGTTTGTAAGCTGCTCATCATCAGCCAATCTGGATTGGGTGACCCTACCAGGAGAACATACTCCCGCCAGCACAGCCTGATGAATCACTGCAACCTAGGCCCCCACACCACGTCAAGGTCACTACCATGTGGGGGAATAATAATAATAATAATAATAATAATAATAATAATAATAATAATAACAATAATAATAATAATAATAATAATAATAACAATAATAATTGTTTTTTTTTTTTTTTTTGTCGTAGGTTGGTGGTGATAACCTTTTATAGGTATATTGAAGGGTCCGCACTTCAAGGGTATGTGAGACTCGCATGATCTTGTTCGGTCTACTCACCAAATACACCACCTCCTTTTCCTACGGTGAAACCAACCCGGAACCGCTTTCGCATTACTTCAAGTTGGGCCGTGCTTGTTCCTTTTTTTTAATTTTCTTTTATGATTCTTCTTCTAGGTCCTCTAAATATCTGAGCTGTTTCTTCCTGCGTAGTATTAATTCTATATATTTAGCTATTGCATTCCATTTTTCTTGGTTTTAAAACATTACAGAAATTATATTTTCTGATGTTAATTCTCCTACTGCTACTATTAAAGATTCTCTTTCTGTTTCTGCTAAATCACATTCGAAAAAAGTGTGATTCAAAAAAGTGCTATTCTACTTGTGGGATTAATAATAATAATAATAATAATAATAATCATCATATCTTAATACAAATATGGTTGTGTAGTTCCTTGGTGAAACGATGAATTACTGGGCTCTCAGAAAAGAAGAAAACATAAACTTTTTTTTTTAATACAATTATAGCAATTACAAAACATATATAAAAAAACGACTCTTCCAAAAAAAAAACAACAACAACAACACTAAACAAAATTTGAAATTCTCATTCCACAATCCACACTTGCAGTAAATATTAAATTGCTGCGTGGTTTCTCTATATGAATGAATATGAATATATATATTATATTAATCAAATATCCTACCTAGGACATAGTTAAAAAAAAGTGTTTTCATATTATTGCAATATAAGTTCCATCAACACACCCAATAATTCCAGGAAAGTTAAATTTCCGAGAAAAATTTCTTTTATTTGGTCCTTTCCCTCTTCAGTTGCAGGGAATTTTATCATTTCCGGAAAAAGATGCCTTTGGAATATGTTTAAAATTTCTTCTAATATACGTATATATGTATATTGTTTAATTTTTAATATTATCTTACTTTATCTTACTATATTATAAAATTCAAAAATTCCAATCCAGTATGTAAAGAAATACCGAATAAAGAAAATGACATTTAAAAATTTTTACCAAATTGTACTAATACTAGAAGAAACCCTCGGGTATATACCCGGCCGAGCAAAGGAAAGGAATTTTTCCGTGAAACGGCACAATAAAATGATTATTAATACAATTATATATTTGACACGTTGAAATTATCTGACAACAATAAATAGAATAGTAATATTAATGGCAAACCACAAAAAAATAAAAAATGTTCAAAATTTTAAGTTAATATTAATTTTAAAATAAAATAAAAAAAATAACAGATAGCATTAAACTTGTTTTGTAAGCTTTCATTTGTTTTTATTATTTTTTTACTTCTCGAGGGAAGGTGAAAGCCTCGACAAATACTAAGAAGACTGCGCACGTAGGTACTGCTATGCTGTGTGGAACTCTAACCCACTAAAACCACCGAACCATAACTGATATTATTAACCGATTAATTGATTGTTCGCGTTAATTGGAAAAACGTGTGTTGGAATGTTATTAAAAAGTGGTTTCCGATAATTTTGAAAGAATGATCGACGATATGATAAAAGAATACATAGGCTATGCTACAAGAATACATACATCTGCTAAGTTTACATTGACGACATCATCATCTTTGGGAAAAATGAAGAAGAACATTTGCAGAACATCGAGAAAATCTTTGAGGAATTACAGGAGGCGAATCTCTGAGTTAACCTAGATACAACCGAGTTTATGAGAACAGAGGCTGGATTTTCAGGTTATAGAATAACCAACAAGGGAATCAAACCTGACCTCCAGAAACCCTTAGCAATTCAAAACATTAAACCACCGGAAAACCTAAAGGACTTGAAAGCATTTTTAGGGTTAACATCATATTATCGGAGGTTCATCAAGGACTTCGTTAAAGTGGTGAAAACCTTAACAAATTTAACCAGAGGTGATAATGCGCAAGGGAAGGCGAATCAAGGAAAGTAAAAATAAAGTTAGAGCAGGAAGAAGTACGGTGTTTCTTCAATAATTTATCAACTAATGTCAAAAATATTAATTTTTCCAAATTTCGAAAAACCGTTCATCCTAAATACTGATGCGTCGCATCATGCTATTGGAGCAATACTTTCCCAAGGAGATATCGAAAAGGACAAACCAATCACCTCCATCTCTAGATAACTTAGCAAAACGGAAGAGAATTATGCTACTAAGAAAAAAGAGATGTAAGCGCCGTTAAATGCGTTTCAAAATCAACTAATAATTAAAATATCAAGCGCCCCATCATAGACTGAAGCGTCGCACTCTAACTTTTATCGACATCACATAAACATTCCGGAAATAAACCAGCAAACTCTAACGCTAAATTTAAAGCAAAAGCTGAAACTCAATCTCACGAATGGAATCAAAATCGCTGAGGAACTATTCAAGTCCATCACGAGATTTATAAGAAAATTTTCGTTAAGTTCAGAACTTGCATAACCCAAGGCTAGTGGATGATATTCACGATGAAAAGACAAAATTCAGCATCATCGAAAAGAAACACAGAAGAGCACATAGGAATGGGAACGAAAATAAACTACAAAACTACTTCCCCCGTATGACCAGCCTCATAAAGAAGTACATTCAAACATACGAGTTTTGCAAAATAAACAAGTACGACCGACATCCGAATAAACCACAACTCCAGGAAAGTCCTGTGCCAACGTAATCATCAGAAATATTACATAGGTACATAATTGAAGTTAAAGGTGAAAAATTTATAACCTGTATCACCAAATTTTTCCGTATCAGAGACAAATCCGCTCTACACCTGCGAGACAAGGTAACGAAAATACTACACTTCTTTACCGTACCTAAGAATCGGTATCGACTACTGTATCCGAAAACGAAAGAAGCTTTATTAGCCCTCCTCATCAAGAATTCCAGATCCCAGATTATCTCGAATTTTATAAAAGCTCTAGATACCGAACTATATCGCACTCCTACCCAAGGGAGCGAAGTAAATGGAGCAGTCGAAAGAGTACAATCAACTATAATTGAAACTGTCAGATGTCTTCAGAACGAATTCCCGCAGTTAACTTATCGCAATAGACAGATACAAAAATAAACCAAGCGAAACAAACAAAAACCAAGCGAAATATTCTTCGGCAGAACACAAGGAGTTAACTTTCAAAAGCTCCTCGAACTAAGGGAACAAATCAACGAAAACCTGGTAGATCAAATAAAAAGAAATCAGAAAATAAAAATCAGCAGGGAAAATCTGAAAAAGAATAAGCCTAAAACCTACAAGGAAGGTGATGTAATATTTGTCACGATCAAACAAATCCAAGGGAAGACAAAACCAATCTTCAAAAAAGAAACGGTGTCAAAAAATCACAAAGTCGCTGTAACTACAATCAGTGGAAAACGGATTCATAAATCCCAAATCAAGAACTTGGCAGAATAATCAAAAACTTTCCTTTTCTCATTTTAGGTTACTAATATGTAATACCAACGCCACGCCCGACGTATACTTCAAGGGCCATTGGCGGTCATCAAACAAACTTTGGAAAAAGTTCTCCAAAGTTGCCATCGCAACACCACAAACCATTTTACAAGAAAATAAAACCAATGGAAAATATTCAACCAGTTCATCTCAACATGTGACCCACGGGACGCGGATCTTTCAGAAGAAAGGAGTTAACAAAACACACAATTAACTAACATCAATCAATATAAAACACACAATCAACTAACATCAACCAACATAAAATTAAACATAACTCTTTTTTTATATTCTAAATTGTAATTCTAAACTTTTGTCTTTCAAATAATTTTGTTGACTTATTTCACAACTGCATTCTATTTTTTTATAATTTAAATTCCCGTGTGAAATAAGTAAATTTTGGAGTTTGCTAACTCAGCAAATATTTTAATTTAAACTAACTGTTTTAAGATTCTGAGCAAAAGTTAAAATCAGAGTTAATTAGAAGCTTGTATGATAAAGTTGTATTTGAATTAATCAAATAAAAAATATTTGTATTTATTTTTAAAAATTTACAGTTAAAAAAATAAATTTAATAAATAAATAAAGTGTATTTATTAACTTATATAATATTATATGCAAACATCTACATGATACATCATAGTGTCAAAGCTGTCAACTGTGAATGCATTCCATGTATGGATAAGTAATAAGTATATATAATTTGTATGCTTAGATTTATTTTAAAACGTCTTCGTATTTTGTTGAAATAATTGAGAAGATAATAATAATTAAAAATTACTTTGTGTTGAAGCCACGAATCCTCATATTCCTAAAAAGAAAGATAATTTATTAGTATATTTAATTTAGTAAATAATTTTTTTTGATTTTATATAAAAAGTATAAATATATTAATTATTTTTGTTTATATAACTTACCTAATATGTAAACAAACGTCCATCAGATTTTTTGACGTTTACACACTAATATAATATGATAAAATAACTACGGTCGTTGTCACTTAACAAACATATGTTATTGTATCATATATTAAAATATTACGTATAGTCAGTATATATGACTGTATTGGTTTTTTAGTTGTAACTATCTAAAAGGCAAAGGTTAATGAACTTTGCCTATTTTTTTTAGTTGTAATTATGACGAAAATAATTTAAATCGTCCTCTTTTAATTTTAAAATTTCACGTGAAAGGTCATCTTCTCAAGAAAAAGGAAAAAAAAAACATTAAATAGTAAATAACTTTAATTTTTTTGTATAATTTTTAAATAACGCTGTTAATAATTTATATCGGTTTGAAGTAAATTTCAAAACTAGAATTTTTAATTTAAGTTGTTACTTTAATATTTTTAAGTTAATAAAAAGTGTTTGGATTTCAATAACATTATAAGAAAAAAATTGTTGTTGTTTTTTTTTTTTTTGAATTTTATTTTTTTTTTATTAAAATATACAATATATACATCTAGGTGAAACATTTTTTGGTCCTTCGAACCGTATATATAAAGGTAAGTCACTGAAATAACATAACAAGACATTATTAACAAAAAATAATAGCAAGTGGAAGATTTGAAATACACATTTTTTGTGGAAATTTTCAAATCGCATCAACTATTATTCTTTTGTTGGTAAGTCAATACAGTGATTTAAACTTTATATACCTTAGAATCTGTGATAATAACAATAAAGAAAAAAAAGGTATTTAGTAAAGTATAAGTTATTGTACACAACGATAATAGTGAGTGGAAAAATTCGTGGTACACATATTTTGTGGAAATTCATAAATTGCACCAGCTATTGCACCTTGTACAAGTTCAATTAATATATTGAATTATAAAACCAACAGTACTTATACGATTATTAATTAAAATAAAAAAATGAAAGAAAATAGAAAACCACATCATAGGAATCAGAAAGGCTAATCTAGATAGAAGAACAATTAACTTTTACAAGACAAAATTAGACTATTTAATACAATATTGGACAGAATTCGATAAGGGAGACACAGATGTGAACTTACAATTAAGTTTATCCAAGTCCGATTGTGTACATGACTACTTCATTAAATACAGATATAACACTCTTCAAGATAAATACATGGACTGTAGGTCCGTAGGTCCGATCTTGAAGAACAAATAAACAAATTGGCAGAAAACAAAGTGTCAAAAGAAGATTTAGACATTACAACAAAAACAATCGGAGGTAGTTCAGTGCAGCTACCAAAAATTAATATACCATCTTTTGATGGAAATTATGAAAACTGGTGATCGTTTCACGATCTTTTTATTTCGGTAATTCATAACAATACTCAGCTTGACCCGGTATAAAAACTTTACTATTTGTTGAACTCTGTGACCGGAGAAGCATCGAAGCAATCAATGTGGAAAATAGCTGCAACTAAAAAAATCTATTGGATCGAGTTGAGGATTGCATACAACAATTAATAGGGTTACACATTGACATCACGAATTGGGATCCAAAACTAATTTACGTAATTTGACAGAAGCTTCCACTAGCCACAATAAAATTATGGGAAGAACAATTAGGTGATTCCACTGAATTACCAACCTTCAAAAAATTCAGAGCATTTCTCCAGACTAGATTCCGAATATTGGAGTCTATGAGCCATGCCACAAAAAATAGAACACCTATAACTCCAGCGAGTACATCAAGAACCTTTCACGTGACAAAAAATTCAAAATCATGTCCAGCCTGCAATCAATAACATTACTTACTCAAGTGTCCTAAGTTTATGGGCATGAGTGTAAAGGAGAGAAGGACGTTGGTGCAACAACGGCAGTTGTGTTTCAACTGCTTTTCAAGTAAACATAAAGTCCTTGAATGCACCAACAACCGAACTTGCAGAACTTGTGATAAAAAACATAACACTCATTTACACATGGAGAAGCCACCTGATGAAGAGCAATGACTAAGGACAAGTACAAAAAACGACACAGTTTTCAACACTGTCAAAAAATTAAGTTTCCTAACGAAGGAAAATAATAATGTTATGTTAGCCACAGCACTAGTCATAGGCCGCAATGGTCAAGGGCTAACAAAACAACTAAGGTGTTTGATCGATACAGGATCGCAAACATCTTTAATAACCGAAAGGGCTTGCAGTGCACTGGGCATGCAAGGAAAGGAGACAAATGTAAAGATTGTTGGATTAAACCAGACACATGGTGCAAACGCATATAAGGAAGTGCAACTGCAATTGAATTCAACAATAGATGAAAGCAAGAAAATCAATGTCTCACCATTAGTAATTCGATTATATACAAGATTACACATTTCCTTCCCAATAGATTATATGAAGGCATAATTAAAGGTCCTAAGCATGCTCCAATCGCCATTGATACAATATTTGGTTGGATCATCATGGGAAAACAAAAAACATGTAAATTAAATCAACTAACATCACTACATAACACAGTGAAAACAAATGATGATTTATACAAACAACTAAAAAGATTTTGGGAAAAGGAAGAAGTTTTCGTTCTACATAAGTTAAATCCTGCGGATGAGCTCTGTGAACAAGTTTATGATGACACACATCAACGATTGCCAACAGGCCTATATATGGTACGACTTCCATTTATTCAAGGCATTCCTCCAAAGTTAGGAGCCTCCAAGGAAATGGCACTAAAACGTTTTCAACATTTGAAACATAAATTACAAATGAACTATCAGTTGAAAGAGGAGTATTCAAAATGTCTAGATGAATACGTGGAACTAGATCACATGGAGAAGCAGGATATGAAAATTAAGTATCAATCCAACTATTACATCCCACATCATGCTGTATTCAAAGAGAGCACAACAACAAAACTAAGAGTAGTTTTTGATGCCTCTGCCAAAACTTCAAACGGGAAGTCATTAAATGAAACACTATTGGTTGGACCCACAAAACAGCCAAAACTTTTTGCCACATTGTTAAAATGGAGAAGATATTGCAATGACAGCAGACATTGAAAAAATGTATAGAATGATGTTAGTGCAGCCAGACGATCGTCCATATCAAACAATTTTTTGGCACGACAAGGCAACACAACAGCTTGCTCAATATCAACTGAAAACAGTTACATTTGGAACAGCTTGTGCTCCGTATCTAGCTATAAGAACATTATTACAACTAGCTAAGGATGAAAAAATTAAATATCCAGACGCAGCTCCAGTCGTCTCCACAGATTTCTATGTAGATGATTTATTCACTGGATCTGATACCATTATAGAAGCAAAAAGATTACAGGAACAATTAATAAAATTGTTAAAGGCTAGCAATTTTCGTTTGCAAAAATGGGCCAGCAACACATCAGAGATATTGGACGAATTACCAAAAGAGGAATGTGAAATTAAGGATTTCGTAAGCTTGGACGAGAATGAAATATTCAAAACATTAGGCATTGGTTGGTGTCCTAAACAAGATTATTTTACATTTACAGTAAAATCAGAAGCTAACACATCCACCATAATCACCAAACGAAAAATGCTGTCGGAAATTGCATCTTTATACGATCCAATTGGGTGGATCGCACCAGTCATAATCACAGCAAAAATGTTAATTCAAAGGTTATGGATATGGGTTGCTCCTGGGATGGAAAGGTGGAAGATGACATAGCGTTGCAGTGGACGAATTTCAAGGCAAACTTATCCACACTACCTGAAATCAAAATAGAACGTTGGGTCGGAACATTAAAAACAATCGACAACATACAAATTCATGGTTTTTGCGATGCTTCAAATCACGCATATGCAGCCGTGATTTATATTCGAATAACAGAAAACGATGGAAGCATAAGCACAAAATTATTAACATCAAAAACCAAGGTGACACCTATTAAAGCCGTTACGCTTCCCAGGTTGGAATTAATGGCCGCTACGGACATGCAACTACAAAATGTATATATGTTTGCCTTGGTCTGATTCGACTATTACTCTACAATGGATTCAAAGTTGACCAGCAAGATGGAAGACCTTTGTAGCAAATCGAGTGGCGGAGATTCAAGAGATTACAGAACCATCTCGATGGAGACATGTGAACACAGCAAATAATCCTGCTGATGTCGCATCAAGAGGATGCACTCCCACACGTTTAGTGAATGATGACTTGTGGTGGAATGGTCCAAAGTGGTTGCGACAAGATGAGAACGCGTGGCCCAAAACAAAATGCTTTAAGGATAAAACATCGTTAGAAGCAAAGGCCATGATCGGTTTGACAACAAAATGCAACAGTGACATATTTTCAAAATATTCATCGTTACGAAAACTGACAAAGGTTGTTGGGTGGATAAACCGGTTCAAAAATAATTGTAAAGGTCCAAACAAAAAATTAAAAAGTACCTTAGAAATAGCTGAAGTTGATGCGTCATTGATAACAATATTGAAGGTCGTTCAAGAAACAACTTTTACAAAAGAATACTTTTAAATATTATCACACAAACAAATAGAAAGAAAAAGCAAACTATTATCATTGGCACCTTTTCTGGGTAGTGAGAAATTATTCAGAGTAGGTGGACGATTACAAAATGCAGACATCGCATATGACAAAAAACACCCAATTATACTACCATCGAACAATCATGTAACAAAATTAATCATACAACGAATCCATTTAGACATATTCCATGGTAACATCGCGTTAGTAATAGCCACAAGCAGACAATCATATTGGATATTAAATGTAAAGAGAACCGTGAAAGCTCAAATCAACAGGTGTGTAACATGCACTAGACACCGAAAACAAGTCAAACAACAATTATTGGGAAGCTTACCCGCGTGTCGAGTCAACACGTCAAGACCATTTCTGAACGTAGGAGTTGACTACGCAGGACCAATGACGCTGAAAATGTCACCTCATAGAACAAGCAAATTTTGGCCACCAAAGCAGTTCATTTGGAAGTAGTGTCCGACCTAACATCAACCGCCTTTTTGGCTGCCTTCAAACGATTTGTAGCTAGGAGAGGTGTATGTCAAAATATTTATTCCGATTGTGGAACAAATTTTAAAGGAGCAGCGGCAATATTAGATAAAGATCTGATCCAAACAATTAAGAATGCCACAGCTGATGCAGCCCAATATTGTAAATTCAAAAAAATAAACTGGCATTTTAATCCACCAGCATCACCCCACTTTGGAGGTTTATGGGAAGTAGGAGTGAAGTCCGTCAAATACCACTTACGTCGAACAGTCGGTACAGCCACATACACTTTTGAAGAATATTGCACACTACTATCACAAATTGAAGCATGTTTAAATTCACTCACATTGTGCACAGTTGGAGATGATCCAAATCAATGTGATATATTAACTCCGGGACACTTTCTAATAGGACAACCCTTAAATGCGGTCCCAGAAACAAACTTAAATGAAAGAATTCCAATTGGAAAAAGATGGAAACACATACAGTATTTAACCCATCAATTTTGGACTAAATGGTCCAATGAATATCTAACGAAACTTCAACAGCGACCAAAATGGTGTTCAATTGAAAGAAATTTTGAAGTTGGTAACATAGTATTAATAAAAGATGAAACATTAAGTCCAACGTGTTGGCCCATGGGGCGAATTGAAAAGGTTCATCCTGGAAAGGATGGTCTAATAAGAGTTGTCGAATTCAAGGTAAAAAATGGTTATATAACACGTCCAATTGTCAAATTATGTAAATAATTATGTACCTACAGAAACCGAATTCCAACATCCAAATAACATAGATGATAATGAAACTGACTTACAACATTAAACTGTCACAACAAGCAACGCCATACAAATCCAGTAACAATCAAATTCCAGTAATATCAAAACCTGCCTTCAATTATTGTATTGTTGCAGAGTTGTTTGTGCAACTTAACTAAAAAAAAAAGAAAAGCAAGTATCAATAATCTTCATATTTAATTTTTTGTTATGTTTTAGATAATTATTGTAATAATGGACAACTTAGCAGAAGATGTGCTAATCTTATCAGAGCACATAATGTTTTCACCCAAACACGATCCGGTCCATGATTAACAAATTGATTTAAATGTAGACATTTTAACTGGTCGTCCGAAACTATACAAAGCCGAATCCAAAGAAGGTCTACATATGAAAGCAATATCTGAGAAAACACCAACAAAACATACAGCTAGCAAGCATGCATTAACTAGACCTGAAGTTCTCATCAACGGCAGATATATGTCAAAATGGGGCCTGTTACGCCCCTCAACTACGATCAATAAAATCCAGGATAGGATCGACAAGGACATTCAAAAATTTATCACACGTGAAAAGGAAACGTTGTTCATCCCAAAAAAAATTGTGCAAAGAATAAATTTTGACAAGATTCAAAAACCTAAATCTCGACAATTCAAAGTTAATTTACCTGATCGCTTCGAAGTGCGACTGACTGTGTCCAACGATGGCAAGGTGCATTTTCACCATCATCAACGGCGCAAACGTTGCATAAAAACAAAGGGTAACATCAAAACAGTATAATTCACCAAACAAAAGCTGAATAACAACCAACTCAAAAATAATAATTTTGTTGAACTATCATGGTACACAATAGTTCAACGGGCGGGAGAATGTTGAAGCCACATATCCTCATATTCCTAACAAGAAACATAATTTATTAGTATATTTTTTTTTTGTTTTTTTTTTTTTTGCGAAAGATAGGAGGTAATCCCAGAAAGACATCCAGAGCTCCAACCGCGTGTGCGTCTTGATAGCGTAGGAATCGAACCCACTAAAGCCCACCTATCTTTCTTCCGTTATAACCAATCTACGTAAGATCGATTAATGACTTTATTTTTCGTAAATTTTCGGTCGCGTGTTTAGGAAATTATTATAGTGATAGTTTCCGTGGAGGATCGCTAACATCATAATAATTACCGTGTAGGAACTTTATCACTATGATATTTCCCGTGAAAGAGATAGCCACAGCAATAGTTCCGCGTGGGAAGATTATTTAGATTTTTTCGCAAAGGAAAATTATTGAAATAATAATTTCCGTAAAGGAAACTATTATCGTAGAATTTTCCATTTTAGGTAGTGACCAGCTCGTGGGGTTTCGTTCTCTTGAGTCGAGGGATACTGCTGTCGATATGAAGAACTGCTGCCATTTCCGAGTTCACATGAGTTTGCAGTCTCTGCTCGTGTTTGACTGCATGTTTCTTGATCTTTTCCGTGACTGTTTCAATGTGCAAGTCACGGTGGAGATCTTTGTTACGTATGTACCATGGTGCATTTACTATACCACGGAGCACTTTATTTTGAAATTTTTGCAACATTTTGATGTTGGTTTTCTTTGCACAGCCCCATAATTGGATACCGTACGTCCACACAGGTTTTAATATCTGCTTATATATCAATATTTTGTTCTGTACTGATAACTCAGAACCACGCCCAAGTAACCGGTAAAATTTTTTGAGTGATGTTTAGCTCTTTTTTTTATTTCTTATATGTTCCTTCCATCTTAGCTTAGCATCGGGTGTCATTCCCAGATACTTTGCTGTATTGGCATATGGTACTATTTTGTTATTGATTGAGATAGGAATGGTTGCAATCTTTTTATATGTAAAATTTATATGAGTTGATTTGCTTTCATTAAGTTTTATGCGCCATCGTTGGGTCCATAATCTTATTTTATTCATTGCATTTTGAAGTTTTGCTGTGGAGTTTTCGACAGATACGTCAACTGCAAAACTTGCAGTGTCGGCTGCAAAGGTAGCCATAAAAATGTTGTCAATTTGAGGGATATCTCTTGTATATAGCAGGTAAAATATTGGACCAAGAACACTTCCCTGTGGAACTCCAGCACATGTTTCTTTTACTTCTGAATATTCTTTGGCATAACGTACACGAAAGCATCTATTGGTCATATATGATTTTAATATTTCATAGAATTGTCTTGGTAAATCACGATGTAGTTTAAATTCAAGGCCTTGGTGCCACACTTTGTCGAAAGCCTGAGCAACATCTAAGAAGATTGCTGAGCAAACTTTTTTTTCTTCTAACGCTTTTTCAACTATATTTGTGATTCGATGCACTTGATCAAATGTAGAATGTTTGTTTCTGAATCCAAATTGATGGTTCGGGATCAGATTTCTTTCTTCAATAATCGGGGCAAGTCTTTTGAGGAGCAGTTTCTCAAATATTTTTGATATAATAGGTAACAACGATATTGGTCGATATGATGTTACCTTTGAAGGCGGTTTTCCTTGCTTCGGTATTACTATTACTTCTGCAATTTTCCATTGTCTCTGAACATATGTGAACTTAAAACATGCATTAAATATATGTTGTAGCTTTAACAAAGCTAGATCTGGTAGTTCCCGCATGATTTGGCCATTGATGAGATCATAACCTGGTGCTTTTTTGACGCTCAGGTTGTGTCTGTATATTTGTTTAATTTCTCTTAGAGTGACATGCGAAATTTCCGCTTCATCTATTTTAACTTCGAGAGTTATATTTTCATTTGCAAGATTTTGTGTTGGTACTGTGAAGACCTCTGCCAAGTGGTCAGCAAAAATCTTAGCTTTTTCTTTTGGGTTACCGAGCCAGCTACCAGCTTGTGTTTTCAATGGTGGATCTTGCACCTGTGGTCTATTTATTCGTTTAGCTGCTTTCCAAAGCGAGTAGTCAGTATAAGCATCGGTTGATAAGTTGTTTAATAATTCAGTAAATGAGTTATTTTTTATATTTTTGATTTGCTGTTTTAGTTGATTATTTAAGCGATTGAATATAATTTTATCACCTGGGTACCTCGTTGATTGCCATTTTCGTCGTGCCCTTCTTTTCTCCATAACCAGTGCTCTTATTTCTGGAGGATAGCTCACTCAAGAGTGATGTTTTGAGTCAAAACATGGCGTGCTCTCCTTTGCTACAATGTCTACAATGAATTGCTCAACTTCTGCATCAATTTGGTTTCTTGATTCCACGGATCCTAGAGTAATGGAATGTTATTAAAAAGTGGTTTCCGATCATTTTGAAAGAATGATCGACGATATGCTAAAAGAAAACATAGGCTATGGTACAAGAATACATACATCTGCTAAGTTTACATTGACGACATCACCATCTTTGGGAAAAATGAAGAAGAACATTTGCAAAACATCGAGAAAATCTTTGAGGAATTACAGGAGGCGAATCTCTGAGTTAACCTAGATACAACCGAGTTTATGAGAACATAGGCTGGATTTTCAGGTTATAGAATAACCAACAAGGGAATCAAACCTGACCTCCAGAAACCCTTAGCAATTCAAAACATTAAACCACCGGAAAGCATAAAGGACTTGAAAGCATTTTTAGGGTTAACCTCATATTATCGGAGGTTCATCAAGGACTTCGCTAAAGTAGTGAAAACCTTAACAAATTTAACCAGAGGTGATAATACGCAAGGGAAGGCGAATCAAGGAAAGTAAAAATAAAGTTAGAGCAGGAAGAAATACGGTGTTTCTTCAATAATTTGTCAACTAATGTCAAAAATACCAAACTTCGAAAAACCGTTCATCCTAACCACTGATGCGTCGCAGCATGCTATTGGAGCAATACTTTCCCATGGAGATATCGAAAAGGACAAACCAATCACCTCCATCTGTAGATAACTTAGCAAAACGGAAGAGAATTATGCTACTAAGAAAAAAGAGATGTAAGCGATAGTTTGGACATTAGATAATCTAAGAAACTATCTCTATGGTGCAAAGAAGATACGAATAATGACCGATCCTTAGCCTTGAGCAATAGAAACAATAACGCTAAACTAAAAAGGTGGAAGGCAAAAATAGAAGCGTACAATTACGAACTGGTGGCAGTGGTAGCAGACGCTCTATCGAGATTGATACTGGAAGCGAACACTCTAACATTTCTTTCATCAACGGAAACTGTCCCACCAGGATAACATGGACTTAATACCTCACACCGAAGCGCCGTTAAATGCGTTTCAAAATCAACTAATAATTAAAATATCAAGCGACCCATCATAGACTGAAGCGTCGCACTCTAACTTTTATCGACATCACATAAACATTCCGGAAATAAACCAGCAAACTCTAACGCTAAATTTAAAGCAAAAGCTGAAACTCAATCTCCCGAATGGAATCAAAATCGCTGAGGAACATATTCAAGTCCATCACGAGATTTATAAGAAAACGTTCGTTAAGTTCAGAACTTGCATAACCCGAAGGCTAGTGGAGGATATTCACGATGAAGAGACCAAATTCAGCATCATCGAAAAGAAACACAGAAGAGCACATAGGAATGGGAACGAAAATAAACTACAAAACTACTTCCCCCGTATGACCAGCCTCATAAAGAAGTACATTCAAACATGCGAGATTTGCAAAATAAACAAGTACGACCGACATCCGAATAAACCACAACTCTAGGAAAGTCCTGTGCTAACGTAATCATCAGAAATATTACATATGTAAATAATTGAAGTTAAAGGTGAAAAATTTATTACCTGTATCATCAAATTTTTCCGTATCAGAGACAAATCCGCTCTACACCTGCGAGACAAGGTAACGAAAATACTACACTTCTTTACCGTACCTAAGGATCGGTATCGACTACCGTATCCGAAAACTAAAGAAGCTTTATTAGCCCTCCTCATCAAGAACTCCAGATCGAGATCATCTCGAATTTTATAAAAGCTCTAGATACCGAACTATATCGCACTCCTACCCAAGGGAGCGAAGTAAATGGAGCAGTCGAAAGAGTACAATCAACTATAATTGAAATTGTCAGATGTCTTCAGAACGAATTCCCGCAGTTAACTTATCGCAATAGACAGATACAAAAATACCGTTAATTCGGTAATCAAACAAAAACCAATAGAAATAGTCTTCGGCAGAACACAAGGAGTAAACTTTCAAAACCTCCTCGAGCTAAGGGAACAAATCAACGAAAACCTGGTAGATCAAATAAAAAGATATCAGAAAATAAGAATCAGCAGGAAAAATCTGAAAAAGAATAAGCCCAAAACCTACAAGGAAGGTGATGTAATATTTGTCACTATTAAACAAATCCAAGGGAAGACAAAACCAATCTTCAAAAAAGAAACGGTGTCAAAAAATCACAAAGTCACTGTAACTACAATCAGTGGAAAACGGATTCATAAATCCCAAATCAAGAACTTGGCAGAATAATCAAAAACTTTCCTTTTCTCATTTTAGGTTACTAATATGTAATACCAACGCCATCCCCGACATATACTTCAAGGGCCCTTGGCGGTCATCAAACAAACTTTGGAAAAAATTCTCCAAAGTTACCATCGCAACACCACAAACCATCTTACAAGAAAATAAATCCAATGGAAAATATTCAACCAGTTCGTCTCAACATGTGACCCACGGGACGCGGATCTTTCAGAAGAAAGGAGTTAACAAAACACACAATTAAATAACATCAATCAATATAAAACACACAATCAACTAACATCAACCAACATAAAATTAAACATAACTCTTTTTTTATATTCTAAATTGTAATTCTAAACTTTTGTTTTTCAAATAATTTTCTTGACTTATTTCACAACTGCATTCTATTTTTTTATAATTTAAATTCTCGCGTGAAATAAGTAAATTTTGGAGTTTGCTAACTCAGCAAATATTTTAATTTAAACTAACTGTTTTAAGATTCTGAGTAAAAGTTAAAATCAGAGTAAATTAGTAGCGTGTATGATAAAGTTGTATTTGAATTTATCAAATAAAAATAATTGTATTTGAATTAATCAAAAAAAAAATATTCAACTTAATAAAACAATTTACAAATAAAAAAATAAATTTAATAAATAAATAAAGTATTTATTAACTTATATAATATTATATGCAAACATCTACATGATACATCATAGTGTCAAAACTGAATACATTCCATGTATGGATGTAAGGAGTAATAAGTATATATAATTTGTATGCTTAGATTTATTTTAAACCAAACGTTTTCGTATTTTGTTGAAATAATTGAGAAGATAATAATGATTAAAAATTAGTTTGTGTTTATTAAAAAAATATTGTTTTTTGTTATTAATTATATTATATTATAAAAATTATTATTATAATAATTGACAAGCATTTAAGGTCCTGCGCAGTAGACACCTTTTCATTTTATTTCGATTCTCCTACTCCTTAATGAACTTCTAAAATACCTGTATAATATATAAGATTATATATAAAACAAATATGCGCACACAGTTGAACATTTTGTACTCATATGATTTTATTATTCAGCAAATACATTATGCATAAGTGAGATCTTATGAAAATAATAAACAAAAGTAAACAAATCAGTTATTATATTTTATATTATGTACTTGCAAATGAATTTATGTACATATGCCAAAAAAAACAAAGAAACAAATTCATCTCAAATAAAAAATATAAAAAAGCAAAAACAAATAAAATCAGTTGAATTGTTCATATGACGAGCAAATTTATTTTTATATAGTAGAGTTGGAGTATATATAATTATCCTTATTGAACTTCTAATATAATAGTTGTATATAAAACAATAATGCTCACACAGTTGAAAATTTTTTAATCATATGGTTTTATTATTCACCAAATACATTGTTCGTGAGTTCTTATTAAAATAAAAAACAAAAACAAACAAAAATATAAAAAAAAACAAAAACAAAAAAAATTCAAAAACAAAAAAAATTCATATGACGGGCAATTTCATCTTTATATAATAGAGTCAAAGTAGCTATCTATAATTATAATTGACAAGCATTTTAACTTTATATTATTTTTTCAATTTACCAAAAATATTCTTAATTAAACACGGTTTTGGTTAATGAAAATATAATGAACCCAAATTTTATTAATTCTCTTGCAGAATTGTGAGCTTAATCTGTTTCAGAATTACATTCATACATAATCCATACATATTTATATACCTACAATTTTGACCAAAATTATTTTTTTTTTACTTTTATCAAATTACGTATCTACATAAATCTACTTCACTCATATATAAATACATAGTATATAGTATATGTATATTTGCAGTAGAAGAAACAGCATTTATTAGATGTACAATAATAAATGTAAATTGAAAATTTTTGATTTAAACTTTTAAATCATTTTTTTTTATTTTTATATACATAAGATGTATATAGGTACCAGGCAATATTTTATTATTTTTGTTTGAATACATAACATTCATAACTCAGTATATGAGGGACGTGTATTTATGTGTCATAAATAAAACTTACTAACCACAAAACTTTTTTTAAACACGAGTGGTTTCTGCTATATCGTGCGAAGTCTATGTCAGTACGTTAATTACTGTTTTTTTAAGAACTTTATATTTGACTTAAACTTGAAATATAATTACTCAACAGGGGCCCCTAGTTATTATTATAATACATAATAATAAAAAAAAAAATTTTTGAACAAAAAAAAAAAAATTTAATTAATAGAGAATCGAACTCACAAAAATTTGTGATATTTAAACCTATATTATATATATATATAATTCTTCATTTATCTGGATGTTTGTAAGTCCGACGGAATACTCCAACTCATATGCAAATTGCAATATGTATACAAATTGCTTTGGTACTCTTTTTTTTAACCTCTGTCTACCATGCTGAACATTTGCAGGAAAAAATTTCATTGCATGAAATATATTTTTTTAATTTAATGTTAGTCTTCTTCGCAAATAATAAGGAAAAATAAAAAATAATAACAATAATATAAATAAAACAAAGAAGGACTAATAGAAATTTTTAACCAAAAGGCAAACAGCATTTAAAACAAAAAAAACATAATGCACTTAAAGGTTATTCTTATTACTTAAAATTATACACAATATGCATGTGCCTACTTATTTTTTTTTTTTTTGGTTTTTTGTTGTTGTTATGATAATGATCATAGCATCATAGTTTTGCCACCGTATGCATTGCCTGTACTATAGTACTATAGGTATATATACTATAGCCAGAAATGTGATGCGATGAAGAGTTAAAATTGTTATTTATTTTTCATTTCTTGCTTTTTGTTGTTGTTATGATAATGATCATAGCATCATAGTTTTGCCATACCATATGCATAGCCTGTATGGTACTATAGGTATATCCCAAGTACCACCAAATAACTATTAAGTTAAATATCCGACTACTCTACTCAACCGACTATAAATTGAACAAATTAGAATAAAAGAGATAGATAGATTATATTTTAACAATAATGTTCTCCTTTTTTCTTTCACTATAATTAAATTATAAATATGCTAATGTATTATAATTTTATAAATATTAATTTATTATTGTAAATTATAATTATTGGAAATATTTTCACGAAAATTGTGCAATATATATATATATTTTTTTTTTTTATGCATAGCCAAAACACTAGGTGAGGACCTTTTATACCGATTGGTACGTTTGGCTAGGGTGGGAAAGGAAAATTTGGAAAAGAGGATGGTAAAAGGGAAGGAGGACAATTACGAACGAAGGTGTTAATGTTCGTCTTGAATTTGTTTAGGTCATAAATATAAAATTTGTCATGTTTTGGGAACACATAAGATGGAATTTGGTTCCACATTCGGAATGTTGAAGTTATAAACGAATTTCCATAACTTGTCTTTTGCCATCTAGGGATTTCAGTGGTGTAGGGATGCTGCCTTTCGTGTTTCGCAGGGGAAACGCTTAAGTGGAGGTAATATAGATTTAATTTCCACTGAGCATGTGCCGATGTCTACGAGATATCTATAAAAAAGTGAGAGAGCTCCGACTATACGAGAATGTCCAAGAGGAGCAAGATGGACTGTCACATTTTGGTCGTTCATTAGACGAATAGCCCATTTTTGGACTTTATTCAAATGTTTTAACGCAATACTAGAGGCGGCAGCCCATATGTGAGAATTGTACTCTATTTTGGGTCGTATGAAAGCTTTATAGATTTTCAAGAGGTCACAGGGGGAGAAGTGAGCCTTGCAGCGGTTAAGAAAACCTAAACATTTGGCTGCGTTTTTTTGCAACATTAAATATATGATCATTCCAGATCATTTTTCGATTAAGGTGCTTACTTAATATGCTTCAGCTTTCAACCCGATGAAGTTTATCTTCCTGAAACAAAAGAGTAGGACCAAAAATGGAAATTTTTCGGGAGATTGTACAGCTCTGACTTTTTGAAGCATTAAACTCGACTCTGTTTTTTAAGCCCCAATTAGCTATTACGACCAAATCGTGGCTGAAGGAACTGACCATGATGTCTCTTTAGGCTGACACAGCGGTGAATGTAGCTTCAGATTTTTTATGAAAATCGTAGGAGGCTACTAGGGTGTTGTCGTCTGCAAAGCTGTGGATTGGATTGAAAGTGGTTTGGAGCAAATCATTTATAAATATAAGGAATAGGGTAGGTGAGAGAACTGATCCTTGGTGAACACCAGCGTTTATTTGGAATTGATCGGACTTAAATCCGTCAACTAAGACTTGAATCGTACGATTCGAGAGGAAACTTTCAATCCATTTGAGAGAAGAGAGACCCAGGCTACTGCTCGACATTTTGCTAATAATGCGCTATGCCATACTCGATCGAAAGCTTTAGAAATATCTAGAGCCACAATATTTGCTTCACCCGAATTGTGCAAGCAAATATTAAGCTTCTCGTTAAGGTATGTCATTAAATCACCGGTGGACCGGTGGGATCTAAATCCATATTGCCTATCGTGGACAATACCTTGGCTGTCAAGATATTTGGTCAGCGTTTTGTTTATTAAGATCTCCATCACTTTGGAGAGGATTGATATTATAGCTATAGGCCTGTAGTTGGAGGGATCGCTTTTGTCGCCTTTTTTGGGAATTGGGCTAACATGCGCAATCTTCCATTGAGTTGGGTATACTCCTGTAGAGTAGGATAAATGGAATAAGTTGCGCAATGGTTTAGAAATAGCGAAGGCTATATGTCTTAGAACCATAGCAGGGATGCCATCGGGACCGGTAGACTTTCTGATATTCAGATTCTTAAGTACCTTAACAACGGCATGAGTTCTGAAGTAGACTCTTCCGAAGGATGAGTTACTTATAGGAACTGAAGGTGGATTTTGAGTCGTTGGGGGAAGTGTGGAATTAGCAGAAAACAATTTGGCAAATAAATTTGTTTTTCCAACCGAATCTGATATTATTTTGTCATGGTCTATTAGTGGCGGAAATGAAGATTCGCAAAAGTTATGCATGACGTTTTTAGCAAAGGACCAAAAGGTTCTGCTAGTGTTAGGGAGATATAAAATTTCTTGTCTCAACCTTTGGGTATGTTAAAACTTCTGCTGGTTAATGACCTTTTTACAATTATTTCTGACGATGTTGTAATTCTTCCTTGATTCCTCTTACTTATTGGCCATGATATTTCTAAATGCCACCTCTTTTTCTTTAATAGCTTTCCTACAGACGTCGTTGAACCACGACGTGGATGATTTTTTTACACTTTTTAACGAGTTAGAATACAAATTTTCATACCTAACTTAATCGTTTTGCTAACAACGTCTGTAGCAAAGTCGACATTTTTATGTTGGAAACACAAGGACCAATCAAAGCTTGTTAAAAAATTGTTTAGACCATCCCAGTTGGCTCGATTATAATGCCAGATCAATCTTTTGGGATGCACATTTTGGTTGGGCAATGTGCTTGTAAAGAAACTGACATTTACAAGACAAGGGTCAGATTTACCAAGTCCAGAGTTAACGAAGGTGGAATATTTCTCGGGATGAGAGGTCAGAAATAGATGTAAGAGATTCATTTTATCGCCAATCCGGTCTGGGGTTCTTGTTGGACTTTTTACAAGTTGAGAAAGGTTGTGTAAATTAGAAAAAAGTTCTACTTGCGTGCGTTCGGGATTATTGCGACTAGAATGCTTGAGCCAGTTGATATTATGAACGTTAAAATCTCCGGCTAACACAATTTCAGATTCTGGATGGTTTTCCAAAATCGTGTTGATTGTGTCAGATAGATTATAAAAATAAAGAGGGAAAAAAAAATAAATTTTACAACAAAAACAACATCAAGATAAACTGTGTTATTAGAAATTTGAATCGAGAAATTAGTAATTTTATTGTTTTATGATATTTTGAGTTAGTTTATATGTTAGTTGCATTGGATAATGATTTTGATTTAGATTTATTAATTTATTTAGTTTTATACATGTAAATATATAAACTATTACAATACTACTTACAATATTTTTTACATTCATTTTAATTTCATAAATAAGATGTTTTTATATTTTTAATAAGTTTTTTTTATACATTTCAATACTAGTTTCAGTTTTTATTTCCGGAGGTAAACTGTTAAATAGCTTTAACCCTTCATACATTAAGTTCTTTTGAGCCAGATCCGTTCTAAAAAACTGTAATCTAAAGTTGGAGATGTTTCTTAAACTATAATGTTGAACATCACCTACATATGTTAATTTTTCTGATAAATATATCGGCATCATATTGTGCTTAATTTTGAAGATGAGCACAAGTGTATTAAATATTAATCTTTGTTTTATATTCAGCCAATTTAATGATTTCAACATATTGTCTATATGTGTTAATCTATTATATTTCAAAATACTTCTCATATTTTTATTTTGTAGCTTTTGCAACCGACTTATTTGTTCATTATAGGCTATATCGAATATAGTTCAAAATTAGGCTTAATAATTGCATTGTATACTGATATTGCACATTTTTGAGATATTTTATCTCTGATTTTGTTGAAGAAGTATGTTTTTTTCGAGATTTTTTTGCATGTATAATCAAGATGTTTATGAAATTTTAATTGATCATCTAGTATTAACCCTAAGTACTTAAGTTCGCTTATTTTTTCAACAGGTTCATCATCGATTGCTACTTGGTATTCTGAACTACCATTAATTATCATGAACTTTGTTTTATCTAAATTTAGCTTTAATTTATTCATTCTTAGCCACTTGTTGACTCTTTCCAAATCATTATTTATTTTCTCCATGCAATCATCAGCTGATTTTCCTGAAACATATAGAAGTGCATCGTCCGCCTACCTTTCAAGTTGAATATATACAAAATTCTCAATAGTTTTTGACTCTATACTTGTCATATTGGACGGAATTCACTGCAAATTTTTGTGTTTTTTACTTTTTCTATTGGTGTTACTACTGTTTCCTTCCATGCTTCTGGATAAATTCCCATATGTAACGAGCCATTTATAACTTCAATCAAATTATGTGTTATTAAGTCAAAAACATCCAATAACATTTTACAGTTTACATAATTAAAGTCTTTTTTATTATTTATTTTTTTTAAAATACTTTTTAAATCATCTTCCTCCATTGTTTTAAAATTAAACTGATTTGTATTATTTCTTAATATTAAATTTTGGTAAGGTATGTTTGGAATACTATTATTAATTTCTACTACACTATTTACAAAGTATGTATTAAAATTTGTTGCTATATCCATACTGTTTTTATAAACCAAACCGTTAAACTTGACTTCGATAATGTTATTTTTTTTTTCTTTTAGTACTAGCATTTTTATTGTTTTCCACATTTTCGATTGGTCCTTGCTCTTGAGAATTTTATAACTTATAAAGTTATTTTTAGTCTGATTTAGCTGGTTTTTATATTTATTTCGTATGATTTTATATTTCACCCAGTCATCATAAGAATTTGTTGAAATTGCTTCATTATATTGGTTGATTTTTCTAATTTTCATATTACGAAGAGAGCTATTAAACCAAGGATTATTTTTATTATTTACCCTAATCGTTTTCACAAGGTGTTGGCTACTATTTCGTAATTCATTACTAAATATATTTGCTTTTTCATTTACACTTATTGAATAATATGTCGACATTATTTGACTACCAAAAATTTAGTTACGAAACCTTCTTTTATCCTAATTAAGATAAGTAACAGTATCTATGTTTTCACTTCCACCATTGTCCATTATAGTAATACTAATTCCTTGATGATCACTAATTTTATTATTTTCACAAATTTCAGCAGTTAACTTATTTCTATAATTTGTTACCACATAGTCGATCAAAGTTTTACTAGTAATAGTTATTCTGGTCGGCTCATTTATAATTTGTTTAAAATTTAAATCATTGAAAATTTGCGCAATACTTAAACGAGGTGTTGTGTTTTTTGTCCAGTCAATGTTGAAATCACCCATCATTATTATAATTTCGTTCAATTCAAAAAGATATTCCATTAAGTCATTTAAATGATTTATAAAATTACCATGCGTATAGTTACTATTTGGTGATTTATAAGTGACTACTAATACATAACAAAGATTTTGTTTTTGAATCTTTACCACTGAGTACCATAAATCTATACCAAAGTTTACTGATTTAAGCACTTCATGATACCAACTACTATTTGTGTACAGCACTACACCTCCAGCGTACCTAGATGTACTATTTACTCTTATTAAATTGTAATTAGCTATATTGATTAAGTTATCGACGTCCATATCATTCAAATGTGTTTCCGTTAGACAAATGAATTTAAATTCACCACTATTTGCAATTAATTCTATCTCATTGAAATTATTAATCAATCCTTGTACATTTGTATAAAAACATTTTAGATTTTCATTTTTAGTATTCTTACATTTTTTTTTTATTTTATAATCAATATTTATTAATTGCTAATAGTTATTTTTACTTCTCTCATTATTTAATTTATGCAAATACACACTACAGGATTTACTGAATACACTGTGGTTTATTTCCAGATTTAAGTTTCTTTTTTCATTATGTATACTAAAATTTATACATTTATTCACTATATCCTTATTGCAATTTTTTCCAGAATGTTTACCTTAACATTTTGAGCATATCTCTTCATTTTTACATTCATTTGATTTATGATTAAATCCAAGACACTTATAACAACGTTTAACATATGTAGCATCATGAACTATGCGTTTATCCCAACCTATATTTATTCGTTCTCTACTTATTGCATTTTTGAATCCGCTACTATCAATCCCAATGACTGCATTATATACATTTTTATTATTTTTACTCTCTCTTATTCTCAAACATCTCATCTCATTTAATTTTAAAAAGTCGTTTTGGTTTTTTATTTTAATGATAAGTTCACTTTCCTCATATTTGCTGCACATACCGTGTATAAACAGTTTTGGCTTTCTTAATTGTGGAATTTCTATGTTATAGTTTTCCCCAATCTTTTCTTCCAGAACTGATTTAATTTTTATACTTTCATCACTGCTTTTGCTCTCGATTAACATAATTCCATTATTTCTATTTTTAATGCTTTCAAAATTAATCTTGAACCTCTTTTTTTGTAGCATTCGTATTTTGATTTTTATTCTTTGGTTTAATTAATACAGGTTCGTTATTTTTTAAAACCGAGGAATATGAAACCTTTTTCGAATTATTATTCCTGGTACAAGAACCACCTTCTTTAATTTTTAAGATATTTAGATCTTCAGAAATCTTATCACTTTGTGTTTTGAATACTTCAGTTAAACTAATCATTTTTTTAATCTTGATGTACCTTTATTGCATTTAGCCTATTTACATATCTGGTTTCAATAGCCTCTAATAATCCTTTTATTTCTTTTTCATTTTTCAATATAGACTCATCGATTTCTCTTTTATATTCTTTTAAGTAATCACTGTTTCTGATGACCGCTTCACGAACGTCATTTAATACCAAATCTACGTTTTGGATATATGTAATGCATTCATCGCATATAAATTTTATTCTCCTATTTGTTTCTAACGACTTGCCTAGTGATTGATACAACCCTGAACATTTAAATGTAGTGTGGTATATTTTACCACATACTCCTGAACACCTAATTCCAGATTCACCACGAATCTGGCTTCTGCAATGGCTACACTCTGTCATTTATCCACTCGTCATCTATTTTTGATTTTAGTTTTTAATTTTTACCGTTGATAGGCGCTAGTGTAGTTTTATGCAAATACACCAATTAACCTCATTGGCAATACCAGTTGTTGCAATTAAACTGGCATTACCAGTTGCTGAATATTACTTATTTTGATTAATGAGTTGTCACTTGTCAATTTTAATTTTTAGTTTTTTTTAAAAAAAGAAAAAAATAACAAATGTAAACAAAGTGTTTGTGTAATTATTTAATTTATTATTTTAATTGTTAAAATTGGAAAAAATACTTTAATTGTTAAATTTGGAAATTTGTTAAATTTAAAATTAGTACACTATTGTTCAACTTTTATCAATATATTATACTATATGTTTATGGTCAAAAAAATTATTGTTTATTATTGTTTGTTTGTATATAATGAGATGAAAATATATTTCAATGTAAATTAAACTGTGTATTTTCGAAATCGATTAAATCACACTATGTTTTACTGTTTTTCAACAATGAATAATGAGATATAATTATATCAATATAGATTCTCTTTTGTAGGATCAACCAATAATTCCATTCAATACTCCATTCACCATCAATTCAAATTCAATGCTTTCAATAAATAAAAAAACTCATACTATAGATTTTCTTAATATTAAAAATTCACCATCAATAAATCAACCGCTCTTCTTAGATTCGAAACCGAAATTAATGAAGGAAGATTTGGCTATTTGTTTATTATTATTAGTGGTGTGATCAATTATATTATGGATAAAGGATTATTATATTTCGAGTCAACTGCACGTGATTTTTATTTTATTCATTTTTTTTTTCTATTATTTCGTTTTCACTTTAGTTGATTGTTATATTTTGAATAGAATTAACCCGGAATTTATATATATTTTTTTATTAATATCGGAATTCATATTATTGGTTTGTGTTTTAAAAATAAAGTTTAAATTAGATAAAAAATTGAGAACTTAAATTAAACATTGAACAGTAATTAATATCGGAAAGTTAAAATACATTTATTTTAATTGCTTGTATACACGACCGTAGCAATGACAATACTGACATCTTTTTGTAAACGAATAAAGATTTTTAGTAAAAATAAACATTTTATTTAACTAAAAATTTATGGGTCTTAAAATTTTTTAAAATTTAAAAATTTTTAAAATTAAAAAAAATATATTTTTTCTTATTATTATTTATTATTTGCTCAGATTCATTTGAATTTTTTTTAAAACAATCCCCTTATTAAAATAATGAAAGCAATTACTATTAAATTTGCATTAGTATTAAATTTGGGATTAGAAGCTAAAAATTTTTTTTTTATTTTCTCATACAAAATATATGTTGCATATAATAATTTTCGTTTTAGAAATGAAAACTAAATTATTTTTTTTTATATACATAATTCCATACATAATTTCTGTGCACTGAAATATGGTATAAACGAAAAATTCAACGTCTCTTTTAATTTGGGACTATTCAATTTATTTAACTTAGTGTACTCCACCACAAAGAAAAGTAGTTCTGGTTTTCTATTATTTCAAAAAATTAATAAATTTTTAGGTATATTTGTTTTCTTCAAGTGTGTAGAAATGTATATTGTAGAGAGTTATGTATTTTTTTTAATATAGTAGGTAGGTATATATAGGTATGAAATGAAATTTTTAATAACCGATCAATAGTTCACAAGTTATGAACAGTTTTGTAAATACCTATTTATTTGCAGTATATTTTTTTATTTTAATTTTTTCTCCAACACGAGTTTTTTTTTATTCATCAAAATAAATATTATGTGTACCTACAATATTATTGTTTTTTTATATTTACAATTTTATTTATTTTTGTTACTAAAATTGTTTTCGTTTAAAGTTGTGGCTCATTGTAAGATATTATTTGTTCGCTATAAACTTTGATGCTAAGCTTACGCAGCGAATGTTATTGAATGTTAACAGGGTTAACTTCATTCTGAATTATACGATAAGTTTTCAATGTTGGCAAAAAGGATGGCTTTATAATACAAAAATAAAGGTATGATAAATTAGTAAGCAAATACGTATTTTTCTTAAACTTGAAATGAAAACTCTAATGAAGGAAAGAAATGCTAGAATTTATTTTGCTACCGTCATTTATGGCGGGTTACAAAGCTAGTGAATAATATTATTCTACTAATTAATTTTTTTTCCGACTAAAAGTGCAAAAAACCAAATGCGGTAAATATAAAAAAAATAAAAAAAATTTGACTCAAAAGAGAATCAACAAGAAAAATTGATTGAATGAAAAAAAACGAAGCACACGAAACACCACGAAAGGTCGCGCTCTTGTATTATAATATAGATATAAATGTTGCCCGTTCAATTTTTTCGTTGTATCTTATGTCTATTATAATACCAATTTTATATTCAAGTGCGATTATTTTCATGTGTAATGTGATGGGGTAATAATATTTTAAGCTAGCGGAGCTACCCGGCGTTGCCCCAGAAAATTTAAAGTTCCTAAAATTATTTTTCGTTTTTAGTTTGAAAAGCGAAGTATTTTGTGAAGCAAACTATTGTTAAATGTTTTTATATGTAGTTGTTTTTTTTTTTTGTGTAAAGTTTGAAAACCAATACAAAGAATACACTCTCGTGCTTTGTAATAGTGTGGAATCCACCCCCACTAAAACCACTGCAAGTTTTTAAAAATTTAATAAAATGCTAATTCATAAAAATTTTAATATGTATCTACTTAAATTAAATACAAAAAAAAATCAAAAGTGAACGAAAATTAAAACAAAAAAAAACAAAAAGAAAAAGAAATCAAAAAAAAGTTCAAGAAATACCAAGAATAGATCTTTATTTGTGAAATTAGTTTAGCTTCAATAAATGATCATCAAGAAAGCGAAAAATCAAGTATAAATTCTCAATTATCATCAGCACGATTAAGTGGACAATCTTGTATAACTTTAATAGAAAAAAGTGAAGAAAAATTCGATGGAGTTATAGAAATGAATGAGAAATTACAAGACTTACATGGAAAGTTAACAGAAGAATTAAAACAAAGGATATTGTAAAAGATGCATTTTTATTTTTAATTCCCTTAATTTAATCAGTTTTATATATTAAATATGTATAAAAAATAAGGCTTTATATAAATAAAAAATTCAAATGATAAAGAGATAATAAATTAAAATGAAGATTATTTTTTTTTATATAATTGTAAATTGATTATTTTTGTATTTCGTTTTTGAAAGATTCTCAGAACTGAATGTTGAAGTGAGTGAAGTGGGTATGGTAATAAACTAAAATGTGAATTATTTTATTAAATTACAAAAAAAAACAAAAAAAAAGAAATCAAAAAGAAGTTCAAGAAATACCTAGAATAGATCTTTTTCAATAAAAAAACTTTTTCTAGTCTAAAAATTTAATTTACTCAACTAAATTTAATTAATTTAATTTTAGAAACAGACATTTACCTTTTTCCAAGTCATCTTATCTTGTGTAAAGTCTACAACAAGTCTATTGATTAACACTATATGATTTGCTATTATTAATTGTAATAATTTTCTTTTTTTTTAATAATAGTTTAAGTAAAGACTCAAAGATTAAAATTGTTTCTCTGATATTATTATTTTTTTTAAACCTTCCAAATTTATTTATTTATTTATCGTATGACCAATTAAATTAACAGCTGGTGGTTTTCCAAAAAAGTTTCTAAACACTTGACATTTGACTGGTTTATGAGCTAGTTGTTTATCCATAAACATTTTAGGATTTTAATTAGAAGTATTTTTTGAAAACTAAATTATGGTCCGTTTTTTATGTTAGCATACATTTGTTTTAGGTATTTAGGTAAAGACAAAGACAAATAGGAAAAACCAAAAGGACAGAAAAAAGGAAATACGAAAAAATACAAAATAATAAGCTAACTAAATTGACGGGTGATTAAATAATTTTCTCAAGTTAGCACTTGGTTATAAACAACGTTTTTAGTTTCGCCTTCAGGAGCAAGAATAAATAAATTATTGGGTGAGCCCACCCTTGAGCAAGAAACATAAAGTTGGCCATGGAGAAACATGGAAACATGGAAATCCACACCGCAGTACTTAATAGACTGTCCCTGTGCCTTGTTCATCGTAATGGAGACGCAAGTCTAACTGGAAATTGCAGCCTCTTAAAGTTAAAAGGGAGGTCATTTGGAATAAGTGGTATCCTTGGGATAAAAACGACTTCACCCCGTCCCTTCTCTGTTTAAATAGTCGCTTCAGTTACATTTAGCAGCATTTTTTAACACAAAGTCTTTACCGTTGCAAAGTTTTGGTAGGTCGAGGTTCCGTAATAAAATAATTGGTGATTCCAGTTTCAGTAAAAGACGATGAGGCGGTAATCCAGCTGGATCAGTAGAATTTAAGAACTCCGTTGGAAAATTGACTACCTTATCAACATTTACTACGTTATCAATGGACTTCTATTCATTTACTATGCCTGGTAATATGGAAAGTATTTGATTATTCATTTCGTGATATCAGCATTTTTAGCAGCAAGAATTGCCCTCTCTCGAAACCAGTTCAAATTATGATAGTTTTGCTGAATATCCCGATAGACTGCATCTATTAGTTCTGCGACGGACGACACCAAATTACAAAAATCGGATGGCAATTTTATTTTTCCAGATGGCTCAACTGCAAATCTACCTTTTCCGACCTCAACTAGCTTGTTGGCGAAAATATGAGCACTATCATCCCCCAGATGTACTCTCATGTTTTGTTTCAAACTTATCTTTCGTACAGGTCTCCACAAAGATGAATGTTTTAAACATTCGTAAATTTCATCAGCTGGTGTTGACTTTGGGATGACGGGCAAAGTTTGACGGAAGTCTCCACACAGGAGTACCAGAACTCCTCCCATAAGGTTGTTATTTCCTCTCAGATCTCTCACAGTTACGTCAAGGGCTTCGAAAGAGTTTCTTGTGAGCCATGGTACATTCATCCCATACGATAATTTTGCATGTCTTGACCACTTGCGCCCGCATACTTGTTTTACTAATGTTGTAGGTAGGATTTTCCTGTCTGGAGATGTCTATTGGCAACTTAAGTGCAGAATGGGCTGTTCTTCCTCTTTCTAATAATGTTTCCGCGATTCCTGTAGATGCAATGGCAAGAGCAACTTCTCCTCGAGCTCTGATTTCGGCTAGAATTAGGTTGGTTAAAAATGTTTTACCTGTTCCCCCCAAGGATCAAGAAAAACGATACCACCTTGTTGTTTCTCTATCTGATAATTTTGTATGCTTTTTTCTGATCTTGATTTAGAAGTGGTATTTTTTCCGCGACATACGCTTTCAGCCATTCGACGTTGTAGGTCTTTTCTCGTATGTAAACTGTATAAAGTTCGTTTCGTTGGTGTCGTATTGGTGAATATAGGCCGAGTTGCAATAATGTTTTCACGATCATAGCCATACATTTATCTTGAAGAATAATTAATGCGTTGTTGAATATGTCGGGACCAAACGTGATTTATAACACCGGATTTTTCCGCCGAACTTTGGCAGAACAGTATATACTCGATTCAGGGCGTCACTCTTTGCCACATCATATCCGGGGACGGGCTGACGGACTTTTCTTCTGCAGAAAACTTTCCTTGATGCATTCCATTTATAATATTGAGGTATCTCAAGATTCTGGCATGTGGCCAATGGCATTTTGAACAAGCAAAATAATTTGGAAATTCTATTGAGAACACAAAATATTGATATGTGTCTCCTGACAGAAACACATATGACAGATAAGTCATCGCTTCATATAAATGAATATACATGCTACAGCAAACCATCCAAGTAATGCACCCAGAGATGGTAGCTCAATTTTAATAAAGAAAGATATTAAGCACGACGAGGAGCTGAGTCTAGAAATAGATGAATTCCAACTAATCGTGCTACGAATTATGTCTGTTAAACAAAGCCTTTGTGTCGGTGCATTATATTGTCCACCCAGATACAACATAAAGAATAACATGTTTGAAGACTATCTTAAGCTACTTGGCGAGAGATTTATTCCGGGAGTTGACTACAACGCCAAGAGCATAGATTGGGGGTCTAGATTAACCTCTACGAGAGGAAGAGAGCTAAGAAAAGCTATAAAAGAAAAAGGCTGCGTTTACCAATCTACCGGTAAGCCAACCTATTGGCCAACTGATAGAAATAAAACTCCTGATCTGCTTGATTTTTAAATAACAAAAAAAATTTCACCCAATTATATTAAGCTAGAAGATAACCATGATTTATATTCACATCACTCTTCAGTCATACTAAATCTATATGAAAAGGTTATTAAGAAACAGTCGAAACTTCTGCTAACGAACAAAACAACTGACTGGGCTGGCTTTAAACAAGAAATAGAAAACAAAATAAATATAAAAACAAAATTAAGATCCAAATGTGATATAGATTCTGAATTAGAAAATTGTGTACCATAAATAAACTAAATAATATGTTACCTAAACAATACGTAGATATACTCTCATCATATCTAGAAAACAGACTATTCAGAATAAAACAAGACGAAGAGTAATCTACTAGCAGATATATTAAAACGGGTGTGCCTCAAAGTAGTATTTTGGATCCCATACTGTATTTGCTCTACACCAATGATTTGCCACAAATGGAAAATATAACTGTAGCTACATTCGCTGACGATACTGCGTTGACGGAAGTAGGATCAAATATTGACGAGGCTACAAATAAATTGCAAAGAGCAAGCGAGAAGCTATACCTCTGGGCAAAGAAATGGAAAATTAAACTCAATTAGTTAAAATCACTGTTAAATTTTACAAATAAAAAATTAGAAAATCAATCATCGGTAAATCTTAATGGGATAAATATACCCCAAGAAAACAATGCTAAATACCTAGGAATGACATTAGATGTCAAACTTAGATGGAAAGAGCACGTCAAACAGAAAAAAATTGAGCTTGAAAATAAATATAGAGAAATGTACTGGCTCTTAGGTCGAAATTCTAAATTACCTATACATAACAAGATTTTGTTATATAATCAGATAATCAAACCGATATGGTTGTATGGTATACAAATATGGGGATGTGCCAAACGAAACTAACAATAGAAATAAATTAATGGTTAGTCCATCGGACTAGTTTTAATGAGACGGGTGTGGTTTAGTCAATAAAAATCTGGCACACAATGGAAGCTACGGGGCTCAGTGTGTCTATGACGATTCCCACCAATCCACGCAAAAAAAAAAAATCTCAGGATACAACAAAGTCCTCTCAAAAAGATCCTGCTCACACAGTTTAAAAAATACTGTTATAGTACGTTTTCAAGCTCATGTTTATGGCTAAACAACTAGCTCATAAACCATTCAAATGTCAAGTGTTCACAAGCTTTTTGGAAAACAACCAGCTGTTAATTTCACATATTTATTATTTATATAAAAAATTTTTTTTTTGTATTATCTTTGAGTAGAACTTAAGCTATTATAATTGGCCATACGATAAATGAATAAAATAAAAAAAATATGGAGGACTTGAAAAAAATAATAATGTCAAAGAAATAAATTTAATATCTTTGAGTCAAAAAAATCAAGGGTAATGGAAACAATTTTTTAAAATCGACAAAATCAAAATTTCATGAATGGGTTACATGTTTTTGAAGAGGTTTATGATATAACCACCTAGCTAGTTGTTTATATAGATTTTCAGCAAATTTGTATGGGAAAACAACTACGTAATCAACAAGTTTATCGTAAACACCATGTTTAGCCATAAACATGAGCTTGGAAACGTACTATTAAGGTTGTATTTGGTGGCTGATCAATCACTCTTAATGCACTATTTGATGTGAAATAAACTCTCTAACCATTTTCTAAATGGACGCTGAGATGAACCAGAGTAGGGTGTCTTTCGTGCATCGGAAATCCCAGGATTCGCCAAACTGCCTCGTTACTGCTGACGTATCTTTCTAACTGATATCGCATCACTTCATCGTTTGTCCTCTCGTTGCTAATACCGAAAACAGCCATCCCACCTTTTTTAACATACTTGCATACGTATTTTATTGATTTCCCACTGTTGCAGTACTCCACATTGATGTGTGCGTTAAATATTTTTGATAAGAGTGGCGAAAATGGTACATAATACAAATGGTACGAAAATCGTACATAATAATAGAAAATAAAATTCAAATATTATTTATGGAAGAAAACAAAATTTGAACATATCAGTTATCTATCACTCAGTTACAAATCACTCTTCTCGCATGTAAAAAAGTTCAATTTCGATTTATGCATGTATATATACTTTTATATGCCAATTTATACTTAGGCAGCGTTTACACGTCAGACAAAATCTAATTTGATCGTATATAAAGTCGAATAAATGTTTACATTTCATACTTTTCTAAAAAATTTTTTAGAAATATTTGTCTTCAATTTAAGCGGACCAAAACTACAAAAATAAACTTTAGAATCGCAGTTTGATATAAGGTTTTCAAAGCAAGTGATGATTGTAATTACAGAAAAAGCAAATTAGCTGAAATTCTATGAAGTCTTGATATGATTTTATTAAGAGATTTGGAAGAAATATTGAAATTTTGTCAGGTGCTCGGAGTTGTATGACAGGTATCCGAACCAGTTAGAATTTTGGAAAACAACATATCACGGGCTCTATTCCAAGTAGTAAAAAACCATCCTGTAAAATGTTGTTGAAATTGGTTAATGCGTTTCGGAGGAGTTCTGACATAAACATACATACATACATACATCCATACAAACATCCTTCTTAACATATAAGAAGATAAAGCACTAAGATTTTTTTACAAATTTTTCATAAGGTTAATTTGACCTTTAAATGACTTTGTCGAGAAAGTTGGTATTCTATGAAATATTTGGGACGTATTCAGATACCGTTGTAAAATTTCGTTTCATTCGGACGCACCCAATACTAGGTTGCATCCAACCCAACAATATAGGTTGTCGCTTTAAAAATGAAAATATTTAATTTCAAAATTAACATTTTTTTTCAACATTAACTAAAATAATAGAAATGATATGAGCAAATACGAGTATACACAAATGACGATGTACAAACGTAAACAATCAGAATCATGTAATTTTTAAAAAAAAAAAATATGATATGTAACCCTAGCCTACAACATAACGTAAATACATCATTCCAATGAAGAAAATAAAAAACAAATAAAACTCATTAGCACTCATTTATATTGTTTGTAAAAGTGATTAATGTATTTTTTTAATTTGTTTATTTTTTCTTATTTTTGTCGAGTAGAATTTTTATTGAATATTTTTTAAGAGAATGCTGATGAATAACTACGATATAATATATTTTATATATTATATAATATATTTCATATATTATATAATATATTTCATACTAGGGGCCCCTGTTGAGTAATTATATTTCAAGTTGAAGTCAAATTTAAAGTACATAGACTTCGCACGATATAGCAGAAACCACTCGTGTTTAATAAAAAGTTTTTTGGTAAGTAAGTTTTATTTGGGACACATAAATACACGTCCCTCATATACTGCTTCGTTTACCATATATTCCCTATAGTAAGTGGCATTTAGTGATAAAATTACTAAAAATAAAAAGTTTTGTCATTAAAGAGGTACGTATATATATACCTACATAATACATAATTTTAATAAAAACTATATTATTACTACAAATAACCAAAATTTAGAAACAGTTACTTAAAAAGATAAAAATGAAGAATTCAAGTGATTTGTTTTTTTATTGTTTTTATATTTTTTATTTTAGATGAATTTGTTTTTTTGTTTTTTTTTGGCATATGTACATAGATTCATTTGCAAGTCCATATGTAAATTATAATAACTGATTTCTTTGCTTTTGTTTATTATTTTCATAAGATCTCACATATGAATAATTTATTTGCTGAATAATAAAATCATATGAGTACAAAATTTTCAACTGTGTGCGCATTTTTGTTTTATATATACATCTTATAGAATATTATATCAGAAGTTCATTAAGGAGTAGGAGAATCGAAATAAAATGAAAAGGTGTCTACTGCGCAGGTCCCTAAATGATTGTCAATTATAATTATAGATTAGGGGCCCCTGTTGAGTAATTTTATTTCAAGTTGAAGTCAAATTTAAAGGTTTTAAAAAAACAGTAATTTACTAAATAAAATCTATATTATTACTACAAATAACCAAAATTTAGAAACAGTTACTTAAAAAGATAAAAATGAAGAATTCAAGTGATTTGTTTTTTTATTGTTTTTATATTTTTTATTTTAGATGAATTTGTTTTTTTGTTTTTTTTTTTGGCATATGTACATAGATTCATTTGCAAGTACATAATGTAAATTATAATAACTGATTTGTTTGCTTTTGTTTATTATTTTAATAAGTTCTCACATATGCATAATGTATTTGATGAATAATAAAATCATATGAGTACAAAATTTTCAACTGTGTGCGCATTTTTGTTTTATATATACATCTTATATATTATATCAGAAATTCATTAAGGAGTAGGAGAATCAAAATAAAATGAAACGGTGTCTACTGCGCAGGACCTTAAATGCTTGTCAATTATAATTATAGATATTTCGTATATATATCGTATAGCCAAATAAATTTTATGTTTTTTATTGTGAAAACATCAAATTATCGAATCGAAAAATATTTTGGAAATAAAGGAAATTTTGCGGCAATGACGAAAGCAAAATAAATTCTAGCTTTTTTTCTTTCCTTTATTAGAGTTTTAATTTCAAATTTAAGAAAAAAACGTATTTACTTACGAATTTATCCTACATTTACTTTTTTTTAGAACGCTTTTATTTACCACATAAGCAGAATATTTGTAAAAAGGTGCACAATTTTCTATTCCTTCAGGGTCATTTACTCTATAAATTTATCGATATCTTATTTGCCAACATTAAAAATTTATCGCATAATTAAGAATTAAGTTATCAATGGTAACATTACATAGCTGCGTAAAATCAATGTAAAGGTTTGAAAAAAAAACGATCGATGTCCTATTAATATGGGTAATTTTTTTTCATGACATTGCAAAAATCTAAATGTCGTTAGTGTGATATTAAATTTGTTTTTATCAAATTATTTCTTTTTTCTGTTTTTTTTTATGCATAGCCAAAACACTAGGGGGACCTTTTATACCGATTGGTACGTTTCGCTAGTGTGAGAAAGGAAAATTTGGGAAGGAAGATAGTAAAAGGGAAGGAGGACAGTTACGAACGAAGGTGTTAATGTTCGTCTTGAATTTGTTTCGTTTATAAATATAAAATTTGTCATGTTTTGGGAACAAATAAGATGGAATTTGGTTCCACATTCATCAAACACATTGCACAATTAACGTTGCACAATTAATGTTAGTTTATAATTCATTGTTTGATTTTTCATACGTCAGCATAATTTGTTAATGAAACGGTTTTTTTTTGTAAAAACTTTTGAATTCCACGCTGGCTTAAATTTGTAAAGTCAACGTAATTGTAAATTTATTCGTGGATAAAAATAAATTGAATAATAAGTAAAGGCAGTCTTGAAAAAGCAATTAAAAAAGAAAAAGCAAGCTGTAAAAGGTAACCTAATCTTTATTACAAATAAAAAAACAACAAAACTAAAAAATAAAAGTCCCTTTTATTTTTCTTAAAAAAATTATTATGGAAATAATTAACTTACATAATTAATTTCATATACATAACTTTACATAACGTATTCATGGATAACTTATTATATCTAGCTCTCTATTTATCTCTAATCTATTATTAATAGGATATTATTTGCATATTAACATTTGATTACAATTTGAAATAAACATGTTATTGTTTATTAACTTACTAGCGGAGTTACCCGGCGTTGCCCGATATATTGGGAAATTCTTAGGTATTAATTTGGAACGGAAAATATTATTTGGTGCTTCGTTTTTAGGAAGTATTGGGGATTGGTTGGCTGATGTAGGTAGTTGGGTGAATAATTGAACTGATGAAAAAGAAAATATTGCTTATATTCAAGCATTTCTTTTAAATGTTTTAATATTATGTATTTTTTTTTAAATTGTTTTTTTGGGTTGGAATTGTAATAAGAAATATTTTTGGCAACTACATAATTGGTTATTTCTATGTTAGTATGAAACTTGTTTTATAGTAATTAGTAAATTATTTAATTAATTAATAGTTATTCATTCGTTTTTCACTGTAGTAGAAAACAGCAGTAGAAAATTTTATTGAAAGCAACAACAAATTTAGTAAGAAGTTAAAAGTGCAAAAGAAAACTCAAAAGGACAAAGAGCAAAAAGACGAAAAAACAAAACGATAAACCAATTAGATTAACGGGCGATAAAATAATATTTTGTTTCAATAGTATCTTAAAATAAAACTTGATTACAACATTATTAGTTTCACATTCAGGAGCAAGAATATTATTGGATACAGGAAAAGAAAATTATTGGGTAAACCCACCTTTGAGCAAGAAACATAAAGTTGTTCATGGGGGAACCTTGGCGATCTTAAGTCCACTCCACAGTACTTAATAGACTGTCCCTGTATCTTGCTGATTGTAATTGAGAACGCAAGGCTTACTGGAAATTGCAATCATTTAAAGCGAAAAAGAAAATCTGTTGGAGTTGTATTCTTGGAATAAAAACTATTTCATCTTGTTCCTGTTAAAATGCAAGCTTCATTTGCAATTGCTAACATCTTCTTAATACAAAGCCTTGTGAAGTTTTAAAATTTTGGCGGGTCGGAGTTACGTAATTAGGAATCCGACTTTAAATTTTTTTTTTTTTTTTTTTTTTTTTTTTGCGAAAGATAGGAGGTAATCCCCGAAGGACATCAAGAGCTCCAGCCGCGTGTGCATTTTGATAGTGTAGGAATCGAACCCACTAAAGTTCACCTATCTTTTTCCGTTATAACCAATCTACGTAAGATCGACTAATGACTTTTTTTTTTCGTAAATTTTCGGTCGCGTCTTTAGGAAATTATTATAGTGATAGTTTCCGTGGAGGATCGCTAACATCATAATAATTACCGTGTAGGAACTTTATCACTATGATATTTCCCGTGAAGGAGATAGTCACAGCAATAGCTCCGCGTGGGAAGATTTTTTAGATTTTTTCGCAAAGGAAAATTATTGAAATAAGAATTTCCGTAAAGGAAACTATTATCGTAGAATTTTCCATTTTAGGTCGTGACCAGCTCGTGGGGTTTCGTTCTCTTGAGTCGACGGATACTGCTGTCGATATGAAGAACTGCTACCATTTCCGAGTTCACATGAGTTTGCAGTCTCTGCTCGTGTTTGACTGCATGTTTCTTGATCTCTTCCGTGACTGTTTCAATGCGCAAGTCACGGTGGAGATCTTTGTTACGTATGTACCATGGTGCATTTACTATACCACGGAGCACTTTATTTTGAAATTTTTGCAACATTTCAATGTTGGTTTTCTTTGCACAGCCCCATAATTGGATACCGTACGTCCACACAGGTTTTAATATCTGCTTATATATTAATATTTTGTTCTGTACTGATAACTCAGAACCACGCCCAAGTAACCAGTAAAATTTTTTGAGTCTAATGTTTAGCTCTTCTTTTTTCTTTCTTATATGTTCCTTCCATCTTAGGTTAGCATCGAGTGTCATTCCCAGATACTTTGCTGTATTGGCATATGGTACTATTTTGTTATTGATTGAGATAGGAATGGTTGCAATCTTTTTGTATGTAAAATTTATATGAGTTGATTTGCTTTCATTAAGTTTAATGCGCCAACGTTGGGTCCATAATCTTATTTTATTCATTGCATTTTGAAGTTTTGCTGTGGAGTTTTCGACAGATACGTCAACTGCAAGAATCGCAGTGTCGTCTGCAAAGGTAGCCATAAAAATGTTGTCAATTTGTGAGATATCTCTTGTATATAGCAGGTAAAGTATTGGACCAAGAACACTTCCCTGTGGGACTCCAGCAGATATTTCTTTTACTTCTGAATATTCTTTGGCATAACGTACACGAAAGCATCTATTATTCATATATGATTTTAATATTTCATAGAATTGTCTTGGTAAATCACGATGTAGTTTAAATTCAAGGCCTTGGTGCCACACTTTGTCGAAAGCCTGAGCAACATCTAAGAAGATTGCTGAGCAGACTTTTTTTTCTTCGAACGCTTTTTCCACTATATTTGTGATCCGATGCACTTGATCAATTGTAGAATGTTTGTTTCTGAATCCAAATTGATGGTTCGGGATCAGATCTCTTTCTTCAATAATCGGGGCAAGTCTTTTGAGGAGCAGTTTCTCAAATATTTTTGATATAATAGGTAACAACGATATTGGTCGATATGATGTTACCTCTGAAGGCGGTTTTCCTTGCTTCGGTATTACAATTATTTCTGCAATTTTCCATTGTCTCGGAACATATGTGAACTTAAAACATGTATTAAATATATGTTGTAGCTTTAACAAAGCTAGATCTGGTAGTTCCCGCATGATTTGGCCATTGATGAGATCGTAACCTGGTGCTTTTTTGACACTCAGGTTGTGTCTGCATATTTGTTTAATTTCTCTTAGAGTGACATGCGAAATTTCCGCTTCATCTATTTTAACTTCGAGAGTTATATTTTCATTTGCAAGATTTTGTGTTGGTGCTGTGAAGACCTCTGCCAAGTGGTCAGCAAAAATCTTAGCTTTTTCTTTTGGGTTACCGACCCAGCTACCAGCCTGTGTTTTCAAAGGTGGATCTTGCACCTGTGGTCTATTTATTCGTTTAGCTGCTTTCCAAAGCGAATAGTCAGTATAAGCATCGGCTGATAAATTGTTTAAGAATTTATTAAATGAGTTATTTTTTATATTTCTGATTTGCTGTTTTAGTTGATTATTTAAGCGATTGAATATAATTTTATCACCTGGGTACCTCGTTGATTGCCATTTTCGTCGTGCCATTCTCTTCTCCATAACCAGTGCTCTTATTTCTGGAGGATAGCTCACTCTCGAGTGATGTTTCGAGTCAAAACATGGCGTGCTCTCCTTTGCTGCTTGCTGCACGTCTACAATGAATTGCTCGACTTCTGCATCAATTTGGTTCCTTGATTCCACGGATCCTAGAGTAATGTATTGCTCAAGTTTTTCTCTAAACATATCCCAATCAGTTTTCTTGTTTGTAAGTCTTGGGAGGCAATTTTTGTGTTCAACTTTTTCACTTAGAACCTTGATCACTGGAGTATGGTCAGACGATAGGTCATCATTGCTCACGGCATATGTGTGGTTTCTATTTATTCCCTTTGTTATAAAGAAATCAATCAAATCAGGTATTTTCGCTGGGTCAGTGGGCCAATAGGTTGGGGCACCGGAAGAAATAAATTCACACTTATGATTTCTTCCAGCTTGATATAGCTCTCTCCCTTTTGTTGTGGTTAATCTTGAACCCCAGTGGGTATGTTTCGCATTGAAATCTCCTCCGATGATAAAATTGTTTCCAAGTATTTTAAAGAGATTTATGAAGTCGACTCTAGTAGGTGAGTGTCTTGGTGGGCAATAGATAGCCGAGATTTTGAAGTCCTTATTTTTGACCTTAATGTTAATTGTTGTAACTTGCATCATTGCATTTTCTATTTGCTGCTCCTCATGGTGTTGAATGTTGCCTTTTATCAGTATTTCTGTTCCTCCTCTTGCTTTGTCATCTGGATGGGAAGTATGATAACAAACATAATTAGGAATTTTAATACTGAATTTCTTTGTGAAGTGTGTTTCAGAAATTAGACATATATCTATGTTTTGATCCTTCAGAAAAATTTCGAGTTCTAAAATGTGTTGGAAGAGTCCATTTGCGTTCCATGTAGCAACTCTAAGGGTGTGGCTTATTTTTTATGTGACTGCGGTGGTTTTCTGCTATGGATTTTTATCGTTGTAATCTCGTCAGATAATGTTTTAATAAATTCGTCTTGGTTTGTTAGTCTCTGTAGGATAAGACTTAATATATCCTTGACTGAGTAATCATCTTCCTTACGGGAGTTTTTCACAATTTGGGCATATGATTTAGCATTTACATTACGTACAGCATTTATTACTGTAGGTTTTCTATTCGTGTCAACAAATTTTTCATTTTTAAAAGTATTAATCTTTTGAATTTGGGGTAGTTTTGCTTGTTTGTTTCTTCTGGCTTGCTGTTCTTTTGCAATTGGGCATCCTCTGTAGTTTGCCGGATGATCACCACGACAATTAATACATTTGGCTTTTTCTCCCAACTTTAAAATGCAGCTTTTTGTGAAATGCTTACCGCCACACTTAACGCAAGCACAGTCTCTATTACAAAAACTTTGTGTATGCCCGAAAGCTTGGCATCTCTTGCACTGTGGGATTAACTTTTTGTTTTTTCTTAGTGGTTCAATTTTAACGACTATTTTCATTATTGTTTTAATAGAAAAAATTTTTTCTATATTTTCTCTATTATCGAATGTTAACATAAACAGTGGTAATCCTCTTCTTTGAGTGATAAAGCTACCATCGTTCTTTTCGATTTTATCTTTAATAATTATGTTTTTGGCTTCTAGTATCTGGAAACCGTTATCTCTCAGGTCTTGAACTATTTCATTTTCATCGCATGAAGGATGTAATCCCCTGGCCATAACTTTTGTTGGTCTGGTAGATTTGTCCTCATAGGAGTGCCACTGAACTTTCTTCGATGTTAAATCGTTTGTTATACATCTGTATGTGTCACTATCAGTAACATTGATCTTCCAGACGTTATTATTGTAAGATGTGTACTTGCATTCATTTTTAGTGGTTTGCTTTATTAAATTATTTAGCTCACCAAAGGTACCTAACCCATGAACCATAATAGGTGGTGGTTTATGTTCCTCTTTTTTAGCTTTTTTATCCGCAGTATTGTTTCCAAGTGCTGCTTGTTTTGTTTTTGGTGATTCTTTTTTCTGTTGGGCAGTTTCGGGGCTACCCTCTACTTTCCTTTTTTTGGATGGTCTTTTTATTTTTTTAAGAATCCAATCCGTTTCTCTCGTGAGTTCTTCTTCATCCGTGAAGTAATTGAAGATATTGCAATTACTTGGCGCTGGTGAATTACCTCTATCTAATAAGGTAACCTTTTTTTCTAGTTCTTTAATGTGATCCTGTAGACTGATCACTATCTGTTCCATTTCTTTCCGTGCCTTTACTTCTTTTTTCCATTCGTTGTAGAAATTTACACCTACAGAGTCTAGTTGGATCTTGTTATCGCCAACGCTTTCGACTCTTGTTTGCTTTTCTACTGGCACGTTTTTCAAAGGAGTTCTTGTTGTTTTACTCTCTTTGTTTATTGATTTAGGGCTTTAAATAAAAACGATGTGGTGGTAATCCCGCCGGACCAAGTGAGTTAGCTGGAAGTCTGTTGGAAAAATGGTGGCTTCGACGACATCTGCTATATCGTACTGACTGATAGTATATTGATTAACTTGAATTGTTACTGGTAGCATGGCATGTATTTGATTATTTATTTAATTAGTGCTAGTGCTGATTAATGTTTAAAAAGCAACATTTTTGGTTATGCATACGAGTAAGCAATAGTTTATTTGAGCTGTAAAAGTGAAAATAAAAAAAAAATGCTTCGCAGTAACAACAGTACTAAAAGTGTGGTATCTTCGGCTATAAACAACAAAAATCATAATAATACTAATGAAAATGTTATGAAACTATTTGAGGAGCTTTCTACTAAAATTTCCTCTTTTGAAACCTCTATCACGAGCACAATAAAATATTTAGAAATAAGATTAAATAAAAAATTGGATGATACTATTAACTCCTTCAATGGACGAATTCAATCATTGAGTGATAGACTGGATAAAATTCAGGATGGTGTTGACGAAAACTTATCACTAAATCAAAAAGTTCTTGACAAAATCACTAAATGAAAAAGTTAATACCGAGTTGGAGGAATTTTCTAAGGAGCAAAACGTATACATTAAAAACTTCTCTGGCGAATTATTAGATTGAATATAAAGCCTAGAAAGACATGCTCACAGTAAAGATCTAATAATTAATGGTATTTCTAAGAGGCCTGACGAAAATTTAGCTGGAATATTTTCATGTATAGCCAATACAATTAATTTTAAAAACGATCCCAATTGTGTCAGGGATATATACCGGATAAATAATAATACACTTGTGTTAAAATTTAAGTAGTTCGTATCTTGAATTAAGTGGTAATAAGAGAATTTTTGTTTATCAAACTTATTATCACTTTAGCCAATCAAATGCGTAATGATGGATGAACATTTAAAACATTTATAGCGAAGAAAAACCTATACATAAGGAAAACTGCTGAGGACATTACATGTAAGGATCAACTAATTACGAACAATTAACTCAATTATTAATTATCTTATAACTTTTAAAACTATTAATTGCAACTATTAATTTCTTCTCGTAAACTTTAAATTTATTTTGTTTTTTCTTTCTTTTTCGTTTTATCTTTCTAATATATCTTCTAATGTGGTTAAAATTCTGGTTAAAAGTCTACTAGACTTATTTTTAATATCATCTGAAAATCATGAGCTAGTTGAGAAGTTTGGACAGATTTCTCTTCCAGATTCGTCTGACCATGATTTGATTTACCTGTCATACAAAATTCCTTTTGAGATACTGAAAGACAAAATTACTTATCGTGATTACAATAACTGCAATATCTCCCATCTATTCCATTCTGCAACTAGATTACCATGGCGTTCCATCTGTACAATTAATAATATAAACGATAAAATGGAAATTTTTAACAATCTAGTTCTTGGTGTTTTTGATCAGCATGTTCCCTTACGTTCGTTCACCCCACGTGCTGACTGCATCCATATTTCTCTCCTGAAATTGTTAAAATAGCTTTAGATCGTGATGCTGCCTATGAAGTTTGGAAGAGAACTAAAAATACTAACGGCAAAAAATCTTTTAACAAATTAAGAAATATCTGGGCATTAAACAAGCCAAAAAACAATATATTTTAAAAGTTCTTGATCCTCGGCTCTCTTCGAAAACTTCCACCAAGCTTGGAATTGGAAAGGAAAACAAAATGCACGATTTGAGTAATTTTGATGTGAATGAAGTAAACAATAAATTTATAACATCGTCCACTAACACTTCTTCATTGCTATCCAATTTTAGTAATCGACACGCGTCTATTCCTAACTTAACTAATACGTTTTCTTTCAGAAATGTGACAACTGACGAAGTGTATAATGTTATTTTTCAGGTCAAATCTAATGCAATAGGACCTGATTTAATTCCATTGAAATTTATTAAATTAATTATACCTATTGTGCTTCCATATCTAACACACATTTTTAATGTTTTTTTAACTACTGGTCAGTATCCTCTGATCTGGAAGTTATTGCTACTCCAAAAAAGAATAATCCTACAATGGATGATCTTAGACCAATCAGTATACTCTCTGGTATTTCTAAATCATTTAAACGCCTATTGTATTCACAAATGGATAAGTACCTAAGTGCTAACAATTTGCTATATAAATTCTAATCAGGCTTCAGAAAACAGCATAGCACCACTTCAGCTCTCCTAGAAATAACTGATAATATTTACTGTGAAATCGATAAGAAACATGCTGTTGTACTAATTCTTCTGGATTTCTCAATAGCTTTTGATTGTATCAAGCATAGCTTGTTATGTTTTAAACTAAGATCAACTTTCCATTTTGAGTCCTCTGCTATCACTCTTGTTCAAAGCTATTTAAATAATAGAAGTCAATTTGTATACTTAAATGGTGTTAAATTCAATAATGTAGCCGTTTTATGTGGTGTACCTCAAGGATGGTGTACTGGGATGCTCCTTTGCTTTTTAGTATTTTCATTATTGATTTGTCCTGTTGTTTGTCTGAAGCACATTATATGCTGATGATGCCCAAATTTACATAAGTGGTCCAGTTTCTGAGCTTCACCATTTGATCGCCAAAATTAATGACGATCTCGACGCCGTAGCTTTCTGAGCTCTAAACATAAAATAGTACTAAATAGTACTAAAAATTTAGGTATTGTGTTAAATAAAACTCTTATGTGGAATGATCACACTAATGCTATTTCTAAAAAAGTTTTTTTAAACTACGTAAGCTCTAGAAATTTTCTTATTATATTAGTGAATGGGTGCAAAAGAAACTGGTTCTGTCTTTAATCTTTCCACATTTCACTTATTGTGATCTAGTTTATTCTGGAATGAGTGCAGGTGAGTTTTCTAGACTAAAGGTAATTTTTAATGCTTGTACACGTTTTGTCACAAGCCGGCGTAAATTTGACAGTATTAGAGATGTTTCCAAAGTCATACTTGATTGTACCTTTGAAAACTATCTGAAATATATGATAATACATGCTTTATCAGAAAAATTATATCTAAAAATACACCAGAATATCTCTATGAGAAACCCATGGTAGATCACTAAGAAGTCCAAACTTAATTATTCCAAGGCATACAGGAAGATTAAGAAATTAATCCTTTTTTGCAAGGGCAGTGGCGTTATGGAATTCTTTGACGAACGTTCTCAGGTGTGAGTTGTGTAGTTCTAAATTTTACGAGCTTTGTTGGGTGAACTTTAAAGAAAAGTTGTAGCCATTATCAACTTTAATTTTAATTTTTATATTGAGAATTATTATTTGAAATAATGTTTGTTATGTCTGTTATGTTTAGAAGGTGTTTTTGTTAGGAGAAGAAATTTTGCATTCAAAAATTTTATATACATTTTCAATTTTATTTTTTTTTTCTTTTTCTATTTGTATTTTGCCTTACTGTTAACTTCCATAAATTAATTTAGTTTAAGTACAATGAATTTTCATTCTTTTTTATCATATACTTTTGTAGAGACTTAACGTCTCATGTATACGTATATAATGAAATAAAAAAATTAAAAAAAAAAAAGCGTAAAGTGTAGATTTTTGCACCTTGATTTTAGTGTTAGCAAGTTCATTTATTTCCTGTTTTGCTATAAAACCTACTTCTTCTTTAACTAACATTCTTTCTTGATGCTTTAGGTTAGATGTTATGACCATATAGAATTTTCTAATGGAGCTTAAATTTAGTTTCTTTATTTTCACCTTTTTAGTGCAGTTAATGTTGCTACGAAAAATTTGTGGCACCCATTCAAAAAGCAAATTTTTAAAAATCTTTTTTTCTTTTATAATATTTTTGTTTAAAATTTGAAATATCGCTTGTTTAAAACAACAACGGCATAACTCAAAAAATTGAAGTTTTGAGTTATTAATGTAGAAAAATTTGTTATTTATTCTCTATTATCAAAGATAATATACAACTAAATTATCTTTGCTATTATATAGCAAAGCAACAAGTTTGTAGCTTTCAAATTGAAACCGTAAGAGAAAAATTATCGTTTTGGCATAACTCGATCCTCTCCGAAATTTTAGTTCAACATTGATTTATTTTTAGTTGTGCTAGTAAAAAGGTTAAATATTTAAGTAAAAAGTGGTACATTTCAGGTTAGTTCTTCATTGCAGTCAACGTAAGTATTGCTTTCATTATAATTTTATGTACGTATCACGTACTTTTTCGAGTTATGACGCTGTTCATTTCAAAACTTTACTGATCACAAAAGTCTTTTTCTGAGTTATGCCGTTGTTACTATAAAATTTTTTATTTATTTGTGTATTACTTAGGATAGTGCGTTATTGCAATTAACAGTTTGATAAATTTTAATATTGAGAGTTGGCATATTTCTTAATGTGACGATATTGTAGTAAAAACTAGAATTTAGTGATGAATTTTTTTGGCTTGTGTCAATATTACATTAAATTTTATGATGAAATTTATTATTACTTTTAGTTTTATGTATTTATTTTAAAAGAAGTAAGCACATTTCAAACAAATAATACAAATAAATTAAATTTATCAATGCAAAATTTAAATATTTAGAAATTTTGGGGCCAAACAGTGGAGTTGGTGGCTTGTTAAAAAATTTTTAAGCTAATATTGGAAGAGACAAACTTCTATTAAAAGTTATATTCATTTTTGATTCTAAACATCACTAGTAATTATATCATTTTACAAACAAAGATAAACTTTTAATTTGATTTGTGTAAAACATTAATTTTATTCAGGGCTTTACTCAAGATAAAGACCAAAATGTAATACCTAACTAAGTTTTTTTAATAGTAAAATAGATGACTTTAGAAAGAAATGCTTTCAACAAATTAGCGCTAGTATTTGAACGTTTAGAAATTTTCAAAAACTTAATCTACATTAATTCATTTCATAATATTCTACTTTGATTAACCGAGAAAATACATGCATTCCATTGACACCTGTCGAAAAATTTCCGGAAGGCAATGTTGTGTATACATACTTTTATATAATATAATACTTTTTTCAATACTTTTCATATTTATAATTATTTTTTTTTAAATCATGGTTTGCTATTTTTACATTGCGAAAACTTTACTGCTATTAATAAATGAAAATCATACACGGAATTGATGCTTCTGAAAGAGCATTCGGAAAACTGTGGAAACTTTGTACCTTTAAGTCATATAAGATTGTTTAGTTAATTTTTCAACATATTTTTTTTTAAATTCTATAATAATTGAAAAAGATTACATAAGGAGAAAAAAAAATTATAGCAAAGAAAAAAAAAACTATATTTTTGCAGCTTCCTTAATTTCTACCTCCACTTCATTTTCACCTAGCACATCTATGATAAAACCATGATAAAACTTATTTACCTGATGATACTTTTTGTGATGATAACATTTAAGAAAGTCATACATTTGTTAGTAATACTAGTGAAAGTGCTTTTAGCTTTAACTCAATGCTAGATTTTTTTAAAAAAGGAAGAAAACGTCAAAAAAATGAAAATTTATGGAAAAGAAATGTATCAAAAAGACTAAGAACTCTGGAAAGGAATACTACATGAATAGTGCAACTGTGAAAATACACAGGGAAAGAAAAATGAAAATCGCATGCACTGAAAAATGTAAAATGAAATGTTTTATTAAATTTACTGAGGAACAGAGACTTATAAAAATTTTGGGAATTAGGAAATGTTGAAAAACAGCGACAATTTTTAAACAATAGTATGTATCCCATTAAACCAAAATATCGTTATGTTCTTGTTGATCGAAAACAGCTAGAAAGAAATTTAAATAATGCATTATTTTTTCAACTAAACGGTGAGACAATTCGAGTATGCAAACTATTCTTCGAAGGAAAGCTTTCCAGACAAAACCTGGAATTTCTGAGAAAATAAAAAAAGATCTTCTCGAACTTCTTGAAAAAAACCATATTCCAAAGGTTACATTCTTTAAAAATTTATAGATAACCTGACTTTAAAGTTTAATTCAATTAAGTTTTCGCGATTTATTTTTAGCTTTAGCCAAAATTAATTTTTGTTTTGCTCAAGAAGAGTATTTTATTTTATGTTAAAGTTATGTTGTTACTAATTTTGATTGAAAACTAAAAATATTTTTATGATTTTTCGTTAAAAGATTTATATCGAATTATTACCTAAAATAAAATTCAAATGTAAATAGCATATTTTTTTAAACCTCTTTAACTATCTGACACTATTCTAAATGATAAAAAAACTTAAGCAGCTAATAAACTAAATTAAGAAACATAAATCATTCAATTTTTAAAACAAGATTGACATAAGTAAAAATAATTCGTTATTTTTTTTATTTTGTTAGGTGTTGTAACGTCACAATTCTATTTAAGTCGTCGTACAAAACAGATTCTGCTGCAACGACATACATTGGAACCCAGGTCCTTTTAAAGAAGAGTATTTTAAATATGTACCTATCGAGTTCGTTGCATCTTTACTTTCTAGTTTAATGTTGTTATAATACAAAGTTTTAATTTCAAGGAGAAATATTATGTATTAGCAGGGATATAGTAGTTTAACGCCTTAAAATGCGTCTAGCAAAAAACTATGTTTTTTGAGTTATAATGCCGTTGTTCTTTTAAACAACCGATATGTAAAAACAAATATTTTTAACAAAATACTGATATTTATAATGTATATAACTGTATATAGTTAATAAAGTTATTCCCATAAAAACTGTTTTTCTTATTAGAAAATTTTGGCGACGTGCATCCTGTAGCAGCTTTTTTTTTGGACCAGCTTTTTTTTTGTCTCGGAAATTACTGGGCCAACTGGTTAAAATTTTTTACACATATTGATTCCTGATAACAAAATTCTTTAGCAGAATTTGGTGGACCTGATTTTTGCTGAAGCCCTAATTTAAGTTGAAACCTGAATTTCAGAAATTACATGGCCGATTTGGTTCAAATTGAATACACGTACTTCGGCTCCGAAAAAAATTTTGGGTATCAGAAAATCTGAGAGAATAGATCCCGCCGAAGCTCTTACTTTCTCTTTTATTTGCATATCTCTTTTATTTTCATATCATATTATTTTCCATTTGTACCGATAATGAATTAACAGAATTGAACAAAATTTGGTTTTAAGTTTTTTTAAGTTATAGCACCCACCTTTGAAAGTGAAAAAGTTATTAGATCGGCATGGCGAATCGGATCATAGGAATTCAATAAAAATTTGTTTTTCGTCCTTTTTAAGACCATAGCAACTCCTCTTAAAATTGGAACCAATTCTTTTGCAACACATTTGTTTTTCAAAATTGATGTGTTAGAAAGGGTCAAAAACCAGTGAAAAACTAAACAAACCGGTGATCTTCTACAAAGTTTCCAGTCAATCAGTCACAGCTCTTGGACGACACAATGAAACGAAAAGTCTGTTGACCGACATGACGAAACGGATTAACGGAATTTACCAAAAACAATGGTATAATAAATACTCTGTATATGCCTAATTAAAAAGTTATTCACATCAACAAATTAGTTTAGAATTAATATTTATACTTACTCCCGTTTCATATATATATGAAGTTGGCTACCTAAACCAGTAACAATTTTTAAAATGGTAAAAGACAAATTTGTTTTTTTTTGAGAGAGTACCTGCGCAAATGTTCAGATATAGAGCACCTTTGGTTTTTGAAATATTTTTGGCGGGTACTCGGAGACAGCTACCCGAGCGAGACAAAATTTCGAGAAAATGTTGAAGGCATATTTGTTTACTTTCTGAGCATATTTGTTTACTTTTATAAAAAACCATCCTGTATAATTTGGTTGAACTTGGTCCATGCGTCTCGAAGAAGTTCTGAGACAAACATACATACATTAAATACATACAAACATCCTTCTTTATATATAAGATGAACTAATTGTTGATACTGGAAAAGATTTGTTAACAAAAAACCAATTTTTGAATGATTTTTTTTTTGTAAATTTTAAATACTACACTACACTAACTAACAATATAAACTTAACTAATAAGTAAAATCTATAACTTAGCCCCTTAAGTTTTATTATTTTTAACCTAATTGTTTCCAAAATAAAAGTTTGGAATTTTTTAATTAGTGCTGATTAGGAATAAATTTATCAAATGAAAGTATATCTGTATCGTTCACATAACTTACTAATATATCTTGTGGTATTTTTTTATTCCAGCAATTTTTTTATAGTTAGATATAATAGGAATGTATTCGTAATTTCGATTTAATTATTGTTATCTAGGAATACAAATCCCTCCGTTGGAATGAGTCCCGTACCTAATGACATTTTAATATATATATATATAGGTCCTTTTCGTAGCACGGTGGCTTTATTAATATAAGTTTTCTAGAGCTGCTCCGTTGGATATGATTTTGTCTGAGACGAATAATAAAATTATAGATTTTTATAATATTCGCCTTTGAATAACCTACTTTATTAGAATAAGTTTGTTGTAGGTTTTCTGTTCAAATATGTACAGGCTCTAAATAGGTATTTTCAAACATTCTGACTTTTCCCATCATACTAAAATTGGTGTTAAACCAGATTGGACAACCGTAAGTTAATATTGGCCGTATTAAGTTCTTGTAACAAAGTATTTTGGCTTTAATACGTAGAATTTTTGAATAAAAAAGTTTTCGTAATGTTAGAAAGGCAATTGTGACTTTTCTCATTTGATTTATTATGTGATCTTTGAAATTATACTTATGTCAGTGTAAAATGCTCAGATATTTAAAATTACTCGAGTTACTGGTGTTTGAATTGTCTGGTGCTTTTATATAGAATTTTCTACTGTGTTTTTTAATATTATAATTGACCAAGTTGATAGTGTTACGGGAAGAGAACACTATCGTGTTCTTCCAGTTAATATTATACTCAACTACCTTATTAAATAACTTCTGTAAATCGTGTTGAGCCATTTTGATGTTGTGATTTGCTGTGCATATGATTAAATTATCAGCGAAAGTTATGATGTGTTTAAGCTCAAAGCTTTTGTTTGGAGAGCCCAGAAGCTTAGTAGTATATAAATTATATACACAGGCGAGTTCGCGGTGTCTTGTTTAAGACCTTTGTTAAAAGAAAACTCTTTAGAGAACTTCTTGTTACCAGAAGTTACTCTAAAAGTTTTGTCCGTATAGGGATTTTACTGAATTTCAGATTACCGATAAACGGTTAATGAACTAATTTTTTTAGCCGGAAAACCCGGCATACAACGGTTTTAGATTTTACTACGACTATAGACAAATATTACTGAAATTTTGGGAATGACTATGACCGTGTTTTACTATATATATTTTTTTAAATAGCAGAAGCAAAATGAACTAACGAACTAAATAGCGAACTCGCCTGTGTTATTCAAAGCGTAGTAAAAAAAATTGCTTATTTATGTTATACAAAATTCAATAAAATATCTTTCGTATAACAATTTTAAACTTTATTTTATTCATAAATAGCAATTCTGTTTTGTAATCACAAAATATACATATTTGTAATAAAGAACAGGAAAAGACAATATATAAATCATTTTTGTAATAAAATAATTTGTAATAAATGAATTTATGAAGTTTATTACTCTCTTTCAAGTAAAATGTTAACTATAACAGATTTGTGACTACAATCGTTTTTGACTATAAAATACATGAAAAAATATTAAAAAAGGTGATGACAGTAATATTGTTGACTAAAAGCAAATTGTGAATTGTGAAACCACTTAGTGTCGTTTGAGGATTCACACCTACCTGCAGCAAGCAAAAAATAAATAAGGTTCATATAAACTGATATAAGCCAATGATGATGTTGTTATCCAGAATGTTTTAAATAAAGTTACTACTGTGCAATTGAACAGGGGCCTACTAGTATAATAATAAGAATTGAAAAATCAGCATCAAATATAGACTTGCTAGTAGTTTAAGTTTAATAACATAATTTGAAATTTACATATATCTAATTATTTTTTATTTAAATAAAAAGATTTGAGAAAAACTAGTGCATTGAAAGATTCGTCTGATAGTTTTGATTTTATTATTGTTGGTAAGTAACAAACCCATGCTATTGTTGGCTAATAGACTGATAGGTCTATAAGTATTTAGATAGAAAGAGTTCTTACCGGTTTTTTTATTGCGAAAACTAAAGTTTTTTCAATTTTATAAGAAATAACTTACGTTTAAACAATTATTGAATATTATACAATACATTTTTGGTCAGGTATGTTATCGAACCGGAAAAATTTTTATTTATTAAAATATTTTATTAAGGGTTTGTTCTATTGACCATCGATAAATCCAACAATTGTTTTTTACAAAAGCAAATTGAGTTAAACAACAACAATTTTTTTATTGAAAATTTATTTTCTTTTTTCCACCCAGGAGGTAAAGACAAAGGTGCGTTTTTATTTTTGCTTTCCCAATAGGCCTACTCAACACTCCGATGCAAGGCACCGTTGACAAAGGCAGCTTTTTTTCTATTTTTTCTCTAATGATTACCTAATCTAACATTTTTTGCATATATTTTTTTTTTTTTTTTTACACTCAACAGTAACTTAGGTAGAATCACTTTTTCGTGCTTAATTAAGTACGGTACTGCAATTTTACACTACAATCTACAATATTTCGAGTATTTATTTAACAAATTACTGGCTTATCAACTCATTAAATGTGGAAAACTACTGCTATTGTCAGGAACTAAGCCTTCTTAAATATATATAGTTTATTGGAATGCCGAATTAATTTACCTTGCTCTCTTCCCGCAGTAAGTTTTATTTGAATATCACCAAAATTAATCAAAAATTACAAACAGTATTGCCAAATGCGAATTGTTGTTGTTTATTGAAAATGGCGAAAAGACAATCTAGTTGAAATTGAAACCGTTCCATTATTTTCAACATTGTCTATAATAAAGCAAAAATCATAGCAAAAATTAAATTTATAAAAAATGTACCTAAAAATTAAGGCTATAGCCCAATGCTTCAAAAATAGCCCAAAACCAGTCAACCCGCCAATACGAAATTTTACCCGCGGGATTGAAAAATAGATAGCCCAATTGGCGAGAAATAGCCTAATCTGACTTCAGTGGCATGGTTGAAGTTGAATTATTCTAAAAAGTAGTTTACAGTAAAATAAAAGTTTGGTAGAAATGTTGTGGTTTTTTTTGCTTTTTGCTTTTTGTTAATAAATAAATTTAGTTATTTTATTTTTCAGTGGGCATAATCTTGTAATTCTTTAATTATATATTTACTCATTTCTTCAACAACTATTTAACAATTTATGCATTATCTATTGGATATGCTTATTGGATATGGAAAGGTTTTTTTTGTTATTTTTTTATTATTTTGTTTTACGAGGGAATGGTGGGAATCCCGAAAGACACCTAAAACTTTAATTCTTTTTTCTAATTTAGTAACTAAATTCTTATAAGATGCCAATTTTTTATCTCTTATAAGGTACTGTGTGTAACTTTCAGTTTGATCTTCATTTTTAAATTCAATGGCATTATTAGATTAAATGTTTTTGTGCTTATTAGAATCTTCTAAAAACAATGAAGGAACCGCATGCGCATACAATTTTTTGGAACCTATATATGTATCTTTAAAATGACGTTGACATATAAAGGGATAAATTAAAGCTTTAATATGGTAAATAAAATTTAATATAATTTATTTAAGAAAAAATAAAAATAATTTTTTCTCTCACCAAATTACTGGCTTATCAACTCATTAAATGTGGAAAACTACTGCTATTGTCAGGAACTAAGCCTTCTTAAATATATATAGTTTATTGGAATGTCGAATTAATTTACCTTGCTCTCTTCCCTCAGTAAGTTTTATTTAAATATCACCAGATCGGCGTACTCTGGAAATTGCAGCATACAGTTGACAATGGCCAATAACTGTTTCAGGAAAATAAGCTCCTTCTTTTTCCAATGTTTGACCTTGTGACTTATTTATGGTCATAGAAAAAGCCAATTTAACAGGTAATTGTCAACGTCTAAGAATAAGTGGCAGTTCTGCGGTCGTTGTAGCTAAATCTATTCTAGAAATAAATAGGAATTCTGCTATTATTAAATTTAGTTTTAGAGCTTTTACAGCTAATCGAGTCCCATTGCAGCACTCGCGTTTGGTATTTAGGTTTCTCATTCGTATTATTATACTACCAACTTTCAAATTAAGTTTATGTGGAGGCATTCCATTTGAACAGCAGCCGTTTAAAAACTCTACAGTATTTACGATAACAACAACTTATTTATATGAAATAAATAAATATACATATACATAACTGTATACATATATTTATTAATATACATGTGCAGTTTACAATCCCAAATCGCCAAAGTATCTCCTAGAAGAATGTATTTGTTCGTCGCGAATTCATTTTTTATTTTTCTGCGATTCATTGGTATTATGAAAAGGTTGACATCGCCGCGACAATCGTAAATTGAATCGCATTAGCATCCCGGGGAAGAAGAAAATATAAATGTTTTGAAGAATAAATAGCGAATTTTAAGAAGACGATAATATGAGCAAAGATAATATACAAGTAGATTTCCGAAGCAATGGGAATTTTTCATTCAAAAATTGGTGTCTAATCGCAGCTGATGGGTGTCTAATCACAGCTGATTGAGTAGCAGTGAGAGAGCTTTGAAATTTTCTCTTCTTCAAATTAAATTAGTTTTTAAAAAGTTTTACACATTAATTTGATACAGAAATATATACACACAATTATACATATTTCTAAAATTTTGAAGAGCGAGTAAAATAATAAAGAAAAAAAAATAATTTCATGTTATTTTACGATTTTATCCTTGCAGACTTTGGTTCTTTGTATCTCTTCACTCCTATTGTTTATTTCAGTTTTTGTTTTTCTTTTTGCATTGCATTAGAATTAGCTCCTCTAACACACGCAATTATTTCATGATTATGATGAACTGAGCGAAATTTTGGTAAGTAAAAATTTTAGATAATAAAAATAAGAGGAAAAAGAATTTGTTTTTATTTTGTTGTTTTTATGAGTTTACCAATCAAATCACATTGTTTTTGAAATAATTTTGAAAATAAAATAATTAAATTATTTACTTTTTAAATTATTTAAAAATAATTTGATAAATTTTATTGTTGTGTTAAATAGAAGGAAATCCGAAATTAGAAAATAATGTACATATGTGCTCAATGTACATTACGCCACCCCTCGGTGGCGCAGTGGTTATGTAACGGGATCCATGACCGAGGGTACCCCGGTTCGAACCTGGTTGGTGTCGATTTATAAAAAAAAAATCCATCATTAAATTTGTTAATTGAAAATTCGAGATTAATCGAATGAAAATCATTAATTGAGATCGAACCGGTAATAAGGTAGCGCCACGTTGTTACTAGGCAGCGTTAGATGGTTACTCCATCTCCTAGGACCGGTTACTGTAGGCCATTCACCTGCATAATCGGTAAATCAATGGATTCGAAATAATAGAAGAAGAAGCCTCGGATACACGAATGACTACTTGATAACGACCTTTGGCACTCAAAAAAGCACCCGAATTGCACAATGGAATGTAAGAACACTTAGAGAAGCTTCAAGACTCTCGCAATTAATGGCTACTTAAATGGCTACTTACGACATAGACATCCTAGGTATAAGTGAAATGCGATGGAACAACACCGGAGAAATCAACACGGAGAATGGAAACATGGTAATTTACAGTGGATGGGAAACAGGGAGTGAAAGTGGAGTCGGAATACTAATATCAAAGAAATTGAGACAAACATTGGTTTCTTGGAAGGCAGTCTTATATAGAATTGTTATAGGGCGATTTCGAAATATAACAAGACATGTAACAATAATTCAATGCTATGCACCTACAGATGTCGCTGAAGACCATATTAAGGATGACTTCTACGAACAAATAGAAACAACGCTAGCACTCATAAATAGGGGAGATATCATAATATATAGACTGGAATGCGAAAATAGGATCTAACAACAATGGACCTGAGGAGATAATGGGCAAACACTGGTTAGGAAGAGAAAGAAACAACAACGGGGAAAGATTGATAGAGTTGTGTCAGACTTTCGACCTAGCAATCGGAGGGAGTCTATTTCCACACAAAGATATCCACAAATACACATGGACAACACCAAACGGGATCTCAAGAAATCAGATAGATCACATATGCATCAGCAAGAAGTGGAAACAATCAATGTTAGATGTGAGAAATAGAAAGGGAGCAGATACACACAGCGATCATGAATTACTAAGTGGGGGCTTCAGAATGAAACTAAGCCAACAAGGAAGAGGCAGAAGAAATAGAAAGAAGAAAATAAATATAAACAACTTAAAAAATCCGCAAGTAAGAGCTGACATAGTTACGGCGTTACGAGAAAATATTAGAAATAATAGAGAATACACTTGGGCAGAGATTCTGGAAATTTACAACTAAACAAGCGAACAAAATCTTGGAATTTCACAACCACAAAGAAAAATCTGGATAACCGATAACACATGGGCCTTGATTAAAAGAAGAGGTGAAATGAAGAAAATGATAAACAACAGGATGGCATCAAGAAGAGAATATGAAGAAATAGCGAAAACAGTAAAAAGAGCAGCAAGAAGAGATAAAAGGAAATTTCTACAAAATTTAGCCGGAGAAGCAGAAAAAGCAGCACAGCAACATAACCTGAGAGAATTGCATCGCATAATCAAGAACTTAACAAACCAGTCGGAACAACAAAACAAACCAATTAAAGATAAAAATGGTGCGCTTATCACAAACTTAGAGGATCAATTAAAGAGATGGAGAGAACATTTCCAAGAACTGAGCAACGAAGAAAGTACAAATAATGAATCAGACATAAGAAACAGAGACAATGCAAATATCTACCCAACTGAGAAACTGCCAATATCTACTCAAGCTCCAAATATAGAAGAAATCAAAGCTACAATCAATATCCTGAAGCACAACAAAGCAACAGGTGAAGATGGAATTCCAGCAGAAATAGCCAAACTGGACCCTGACTTATTCGCAAAAACAATTGAACCCCACATCAGGAAAGCATGGATAGAGGAGAATATAAAAAATCAAAGGGACCTACAGAACAAAGTCAACAGATTACAGGAAGAAGCAAAGAAATCGGGACTGGAATTAAATATCGAGAAAACCAAAGCAATGAGGACAAACAATAGTTATAGTGAGCCAATAACAGTGAGTGGACAACAGATAGAATACGTAGAAGAATTCAACTACCTGGGGAGCATTATGAAACATGGCTCACTTCGGTCAGAATCAAACAGAAGCTACAAGTATTCATCAACAAGTGCTTGAGAATTATATGCAGAATATTCTGGCCGGCAAGAATTAGCAACGAGGATTTATGGATGATAAGTGGAGAAGAACCTATCAACAGACAGATAAATAGGAAAAAATGGAAATGGATAGGTCATACACTAAGGAAATCAGAAAGTGATATAGCAAGAAGAGCTCTAGAGTGGAATCCACAAGGACAAAGGAGACCCGGCAGACCATACAAAACATGGAGACGCACAATCGATCAAGAATTAACAGTCAACAATTATACCTGGGACGATATTAAGGAAGTAGTACTCAACAGAGAGGAATGGAGGTTCACTATCGAAGCCCTATGCTACCACGCGGAGTAATAGGAGAAAAAAAAAAAAAAAAAAAAAAAAACAAAAATGTGCTCAATGTAAATAAAGGCTCAATAATTTCTTATATACGCCAGTATTTCTATACGATAAATACACTGATACTTCGAAAAAAATAATAATTGTATAATGGAATCATTTTGATTATGATTTTGCATTGCTTTGTTAAAAATATATTTATTCAATATGTTTTTTAAATGTATTACAAGTATGTATATTGGCACCTATATTTCTTCAAAGTTTACTAATTCTATACTTATCAATAGTTTTCTTCCACAAATAGTCACTACTTGAAACTAATTTCATCCATTTTTCAGCACATAGTTAAAAATAACAATAAAAAGTAATAAACTCAAAACTATTTCAAAAATACTTTATAGTTACGTTATAAAACTTAAATAAATAAAATTTCGAATTTCAAAAAGTCTATTTATTATTTATGATTAAATAATGGCAATTTAAAACATTTGCAATTAACTTAATTAAGTAATTTTTTTGTACACTGTTCAAAGTTAAAATTTTAAATGTTAAGCTTACATTTATTTCGGAATATTCAAAATATTTTGACAGAAAATAGACTCAGAAAATAAACTCTTTTATTTAATTTGAGTACTACATTTCAAAACTATTTTCGTTTTTTATTCATTTAAATTAAAATAACGGAACAAAATTTGTTTTTTTAGAACATCTTTTACCATTTCCATTATTAATCGCGTAAGTTTCGAGTCTATAGCTGAAATAAAATTGTGAACTAAAATTTTTACATATTATTTTACGTATCGCTACTGCAGTATAAATAAAAATAATATCTTATACAATTTTTATACAAAAACAAAAACGTTCTGAACTATTTCAAGCTAAATAAACGAAAAAAGAGCGATTTACCTATCCAAAAACAAAACCAAAAGTAAATTTAAAGGGCCGTATACTTAAATTTAATTTAACTCAAGTGAAAAAAAAACAAATAAAGAAATAAAACCAAAACAGAGAATTTTTCATAAATCTACAACTGCAAATAAACCATTTCAAATATGATGCCCATTTGTATTAAATGATCTTTGGCAGTCTACCCTATTATATTTTTAATAAAAAATATGCATAGAAATAACAGCGACAAAACACACATCTTCATCGTCGTAAATCAATTACACAACTCAATGAGATTGATAATGAGTATGACTATTGACTACTATGGAAATTGAACTCATCCAAATGTTTTTTGTCAACTAAAAAAAGTAAGAAATAGAGAAAAGAAAACGAAAAAAAAAACACAAAAAAATAAAAAATTTAAAAGGAACAATGTAGCTATGCCGTGTGGTCATATTTTTTCAAAATAGCCCACCCAAAATTCACACAAACAACTCTCATTCTTCAACTCTGGCTTTTTCCTAGCCCAAAATAGCCTATTTTTTTTTTAAATACAAAAGTAAAAACTGAAACACATTTTTAATTTTTTTTACTTTATTTGACCTTGTTTTACAATTTTTACTTCACACACAAGTTACAATAATATAGAGATTTAAGAAAAACGAAAAAATAATTTTTTGTGTACCTATGTATTTTTTTTAAAAGAATATCTTTTTATTACACGTAGTCTTATGGAATAACTTTTTTGTTCTTGGACTGTCTCAGCTTGAAATGACTGTACGCCAGTTCTGTCGTTTTCTCTTTTTGCTTTGCAGTAGAAATGTAACTAAAAATGCAGTAGATTTCTTTAAATTGCAGTAGATTTTTTTTTACTATAAATTAATTATTAAGACAGTTTGTATATTCATACCTTATTTTTACTGCAAATTAATACATTTTCGTAAAAAAAAATAACAATTTTAGCCTCCTTGGCTTTAACAATAAATAACAAAAAATAATGAATATATAATAATAATATTTACTAATAATAAATAGAGAAACGTTTAAATAAAGAAGACACAAATATAGAAAATAAAAATTATAAAAAAAATCATTAAAATAGTTCGATTTATCGAGAAGTTCAAATTAGGCATAAGTTCGACTGTATATAAAAATGAACCAAAACTAATTTTATTTAAATCTCTGAAGTAGCCTCTAAAGCATCTTCAAATCTATTATAATCTTCATCGTCATTGTTTCTATTATTTTCAGAGAAATAAATTGATGAATTGAATCTGCTTGTCATTTCTTGGGTGATTTGAAAATTTTTACAACAAACGTTATTTGTTTTAAAATAAGTTTTTAAAGTTAAGATTGAAGAAAGTAATTCTAAATTCATTTTATTTCTTATTTTAGTTTTTGTTATATTCATAATTGAAAAAACTCGTTCTACCAAAGCTTTAGAATGAGGTAAACAAAGTAATGTAATTGCAAGTTTAGATAAACTCTCAAACATGAGATTACCTGAAGCCGATTTTATTTGAAAAACTTTAATCCAAAATTACAAACAGTATTGCCAAATGCGAATTGTTGTTGTTTATTGAAAATGGCTAGATAATCTAGTTGAAATTGAAACCGTTCCATTATTTTCAACATTGTCTATAATAAAGCAAAAATCATAGCAAAAATTAAATTTATAAAAAATGTACCTAAAAATTAAGGCTATACCCCAATACTTCAAAAATAGCCCAAAACCAGCCAACCCGCCAATACGAAATTTTACCCGCGGGATTGAAAAATAGATAGCCCAATTGGCGAGAAATAGCCTAATCTGACCTCAGTGGCATGGTTGAAGTTGAATTATTCTAAAAAGTACTTTACAGTAAAATAAAAGTTTGGTAGAAATGTTGTGGTTTTTTTTGCTTTTTGCTTTTTGTTAATAAATAAATTTAGTTATTTTATTTTCCAGTGGGCATAATCTTGTAATTCTTTAATTATATATTTACTCATTTCTTCAACAACTATTTAACAATTTATGCATTATCTATTGGATATGCTTATTGGATATGGAAAGGTTTTTTTTGTTATTTTTTTATTATTTTGTTTTACGAGGGAATGGTGGGAATCCCGAAAGACACCTAAAACTTTAATTCTTTTTTCTAATTTAGTAACTAAATTCTTATAAGATGCCAATTTTTTATCTCTTATAAGGTACTGTGTGCAACTTTCAGTTTGATCTTCATTTTTAAATTCAATGGCATTATTAGATTAAATGTTTTTGTGCTTATTAGAATCTTCTAAAAACAATGAAGGAACCGCATGCGCATACAATTTTTTGGAACCTATATATGTATCTTTAAAATGACGTTGACATATAAAGGGATAAATTAAAGCTTTAATATGGTAAATAAAATTTAATATAATTTATTTAAGAAAAAATAAAAATAATTTTTTCTCTCGCCAAAGACAAAGCAAATTGCCTTAGCTCTCACTAAAAATTTAAATTTTAAAATTACTTCACTTCACTTTGAGTTTTATTGAATAAAAATGACTGCAGATTTAATGCAAGTTCAAAGTACGAATGATTTGTTCTTTAACTTTAGTAAAATAAATTCACATATGTTAAACCAATTTTTTTCAAAAGAACTATATTTTAAAGTTTACTAATTTTCTCTTGTACCCATATTATATCACATCACACACAATTAAAAAAAAAACTAAGTACCTAAATATTGAAAATGAAAAAAAAAACACAATTTTTACTAGATTCTTTTCATATAATATTTATTTATTTTTATCATGCAAAAAAAAGTAAGTGTTGGTTGGAAACTGCTTATCGGCAGTTATTTTACCAATACCAACAAATCCATACAAATTTTTTTTTTCTTTTTTAAAAAAAAATATTTTGGTATTGATTGATATTGAGTTGGCATTGATAGTAAATCTGTAATAGTGCGACCCATGAGAAAAATTTTTATATTCTGTATTGTGATAAGCGATAATTACCCTTGCGACAGTCAAAGATGACACTAAAAATTTGTGGTATTCTGTATTGCGATCACTTGAATAATTTAAGAAAACGGCAGCATCTTAAAAAATACAATTCGGAAATGGCAGCACAAGTTATTTATTAAATGTCAAAGTGTCAAAACAATAGAAAACAAAAATAAGTTGCAAATTTTATTAGCGCTATTAATCAATAAAGTGAAATTATATATAAAAAAAAAAAAATTATATATTAAAAGAGAAAAAACTTAAAGTAAATTTCATGTAACAACTAATTTAATAAAATGTATATTTAAAAAGAAAAAAAACTTTATTGCTGACTTAGACTAAAAAAAAACTTAATGTGAAAATCATAACAACTAATTTAATAAAATGAAAAAGAAAATATACAATATAATTATATAATATATAAAAATAACTGATTAATATAAATGTGTACTATATGTAATTGAAAACAAAATAAAATTCAAACTTATTAAAAAAAAATTAACACATAATCACAGCATTTATTATTCAGTTCCATTATTTTTAAATCATTTGCAACTTTAGCGACTTTTAATTCTAAAACTCGCATTTTTTAATATTTACATCATAATAAATCTTAAAAAACCAAAACATAAAAAATCTAAAAGTCTAAAATCTTAAAAAACAACCAAACTTTCATGAGTGACACCAAATTAGCTGTCACCCTAAAATCACAAAAAAAAAGCGACTATCACTGTGACAATCACCATATAGAATACCGATTATGGATTTGCGACAGTCGCAGCGTGATTATCACAATACAGAATACCACTCAAGGTTAATAATAAAATCCCGATAATAATATGGATAAAATTTCTATGTAAAAATATTTATTTGTATGAAAAATTTGGGAAATTCCTTATTAAAATATTTGGATCTACTTGGAACCGACTCGAAGAGAATATGATTTTTGCATGTTGGGCTTTAAGGACAACAACTTACATTCTTGATATTAAGCAATTATTATATCATAAGTAGCAAGAAATTTCATACAAATACTGTATGATAACAATATTTAACTTAGATTTTGGGTTATTTTTGCTTTATGTATTTATGACGCCCCGCGTTAAATGACGAGAGTATTCTAACATTACTCAAACAGTTAAATATTAAAATTTGTAAAAAAATATTCAAATAACTCACATCCAATAACCCGCCATTTCAACTTCAAACTATTTTAATTATAACCCACCACAAAAACAAAGGTTTGCACTCGTTGGAGTAAAGTATGTAAAAATAAATAAAAAAACATAGGAAAAAAATAATGCAAATATACATTTCTCAATCAAAAATTTCAAGAAAAAATGAAAGCTATTCAAAAATAGCTTTAAAATAGCTTTTAAATTTCTGGTTTTTATTTTATTAGGCGATCAGACATCTACTTGTAAATTATCTTTGATATGAGTTCATATATGAATGAAATGCGAATTTTATTAGAATAAAAATAGAATTTTTAGAAGAAGATAATTTGTGTTCCAGGGATTTATAATAATTTCGAATAAAATTCAGCAAAATTTAATTATTAATTTATTTATTTTAACCGGTGGATCTGTATATTAATATACAGGCAAACTATAGGTCCTTTTCACTTTCAGAACATGGGCCTTTTCAAATTAGGTGAATTTCATGTTAGGTACATTTAATTAGGTACAAAATTATTCTAATATTATTCTAATAGTTTACTTGAAAAAATTTAAAAATAAAATTCAGTTAACTCATTTTTAAAATTATTTTCTTAAATCTAGTTTCCAAAATCAAAATTCAAATCCGAAAGTTGGAAATTTTAAAATAAATATTTAAGGTTATTTTATTTTTTACTTTTTTATGTACGTCATACATTGAAAAATTTTTAAGTTTATACTTAACACGTGCACTTTAAAAAAATAAGTGAAAATATTTTCATATACATACATAATATATGAAAAATAGATACGAAATGAAGAAAACAAAGATAAACATTCTGTTTATGAAATGTAATTAATTCACTTTTAATTCTTCTAGGCGAACATTCGTCTAGATTAGATTAGATTAGACTTAATTTATTCCGAGGGGGCTCTAGTCCCTACATCACCGCAGCGGCAAATGGGGTTATTGCGATTTTTAAGTTTTTGAGTCCTTAAAAATACCTGATTTTGTGATTATACTCAAGATATTCTTCAATGGTATGCTGAATAGCTTCCATTGTTCAGGGAACGCTGTTCCCAAATGGCGAAGTCTGCTACGGGTGAGCCTTTCGCATTCACAGATCAGATGTTGAATAGATTCTTCCTCTATTTCACAGATTCTGCATAGGTTATTTCCAGTTAGACTCATTTTATATAGGTGTTTCTTTGTTTAGCAGTAATCCTCAGCTTTTTGCTCTACCTAAACTCTTAATTGCATCTTAGATGTGCAAGGAGAATTCCACAGAACGGACTTAGACTTATGAAAGGCGTGTCCGATACTTTTCTAGCTAGATAATCTGCAACTTCGTTTCCTGCAATGCCGGAATGCCTTGGTACCCACATTACTGTGACTTTATTTGTTTTTGCCAGGGTTTTGAGTATATCTAACCAATCCCATACTGACTTTGATGTGATGGTATATCAATTAATAACTAGTATGGCTGCCTTACTATCAGACAGAATGTAGATTTTACATTTCTTGTAATTTCTTCTTAAATTCTCTCGTACACAGAGTTCTATAGCATGATAACCTCAACTTAGAAAACTGTGTTTGTAGAGTTTAGGTTTTAGTGAATATGGGCCTTCGTCCACGTTTTTAATTTGTGTATCATCATCAGTAATACATTTGTAGGTATGAATCATTGCTTCTTTTTGTATAAAGAGACGAAGGAGCTCTAGATGAAGCAGGTTCTCTAATGATGCGGTGGATGTTCTCCGCTTGGATACAGTTATCAACAAACAAGCTGAATGCTGTAGTTTGTTGAGTTTGTTTTCAGCTGTGATTTGCGTACCTTTTTTCGACCAAACTACGAATGCGTAGGTTAAGGTTGGCCTCACTATTGCGGTATATAACCATAATGTCATTTTGGGGTTCAGTCCCTATTTGCGACCATATGTTGTTCAATTTTTCCTGTTAGGTTTTGGAGAGCGAGAGTTGTTGATTTACCGGGCTGATATGTATATTTCTTTTCATGTAGTGGTGCATGTTGTCGTAGATATTTTCGGATATGCTGATCCTTCCATTTTTTAAAAAGAAATTATGTTAGGCTGAATGGACGGAATTGGGATGATCACTTTCTCTTTTACCTACTTTAGGTATGTATGTTACGTTGACCATTTTTCAAGGTGGCTCCACAGGCGTGACTAGCTTGGAAAAAGTTCTTTGAATTGGAACGAGTGTTTCCTCTCCTTTTTGGTAGCAGAGCTGGGAAAATGCCATCTATTCCTGGAGATCTATATGGTTTGAACGATCAAATAGCCCACCTTATTCTCTCCGTCGTGAAGATATTGGATGAATTTTTGCAGTCTCACTGTTTAGGTTGGTTGCTTTTTTGTACATGTTGTTGGGATGAATTTGCCTGCACTGTTTTACTACCCGGAAAATGCGTTTGAGCCATAAGCTCCAGTGTCTCTAACCGGTTTTCAGTATTTACCATCTCTTTTTAGTAGCGTGTCCATCCTGTTGCTATGTTCTTTAGAGAGAACTTTATGGATTCTTGCCCCACTGGGCAGGTCGTTTATTCCTTGGCAAAAAATGTTCAAGATTGTCTTTTAGCCCTTCTTGTTTCTAAGTTCTTAGTGTGTCTGCGTGTCTTTAGTAAGTGCTAAATTATATTCCATCCAGTTACCATTAGCTTTGGCTTTTTTAAACAGCTTTCTACTACGAGCTCTCAGTTTGGATAACTTGATGATTTCTGTTGGTTACTGTAATTTTTTCTGTACATGCATTGTCATAAGATGACAGAATAGCATTCCTAAAAGTTCACTCAATATTTCAATGCTCTCGATATTAGTATCTTTTTTAGCGACGATAGTTAGTCTATCAGTTAGTTCTTGAATATAAATATCCCAGTTTGTATAATGGGTGAATGTAATGGGTGTTTTCCCGCTTCTTACACGGGCTATCCTCTTCCTGAGAGGATCATTGGTTCCTCTGTGGTGCCTACTTTCGAACCATTCTCCATGGTGCCGCTCTTTAACTTACCAGTTAATGTCCTCTGCACTGTTGAGGTTTCTTTATTAGGGGACTCATCTGAAAATCTCTCCTCTAAGAGTTTAACGCTATTAAGAGATTCCAGGGTATCTGCTATTGTCCCCTTACTGACTTTTGTGATGACAGTGTCATCAGATGTTAGCATTATGTCTGACGCTTCAGTTGAACTAGACTCACTAGAGACTCACTATTGTATTGCTACATCAGTTTCCATCAGTTTACATGATTTCTTCCTCCTCTTCCGATTCGGTTTTTTATATATATCGTCCGTTTTGTTCCCACGAAAGGTTGGTCCACACTTGCAGAACTCCCTTACAAATGCAAGGCTAAGTACACACAGAGGGCGCCTGGTATCTGTGGTCACCATAAGCAACTACTTAATCCAATAGCCATTCATCCCCTCGGCACGGTACGAATGGCACCTTGGGATTGCGGTTTTTGTTTTCGAGGTTGGCTCCTCTAACCCACATTTCATAGCCTGAAACTGAGATTGTTAGGAAAGAACTGTTCAGGAGCTGAGTGAAATTATTAAAGCCAGTTCTAAATCAATTCTTTCTTCACCCTCTTAGCACTTAGTTACCGGTAGTTACCACGAGGAGGTGTAATGTGCACTTGCTGGTAGCACATTACACCTCCTGCTGGTACACAACTGCGGAACTGCAGGCAGAGCTTTCCCTGTCGCTTACCAACCACAACTACAACATTCGTCTAAATTTATCTTATTACATTCGTCTATTCTTTTCTAAGAGAACATTCACTCAAAATTACTTTAAAGTATTCGCGTGAAGTTCTTCCAGTCGAACATTCATCTAAAATTCTTTTATTTCATTCGCCATTTGTTCTTTTAAGAGCCCGTTATTCTAATGATACCTAATTAATTCGCTTTTGGTTCTTCCAGGCGAAAATTCGCATAAAGTTCATCCGGGGGACTTGTATATATTTCTTCTTAAAGAACACATTCATCCTACTGTTTTGGGATTATTCATATTAAAAATCATTTAACTATATATAATTTCAAAATCAATTCTAGAATAATATCTATCGATATATAAGTTAATTATTTCAGTAATAATTTTTTTTAATAAAAATATAAGAACGTTTTATTTTTATGTTTTAATCTTTTTTTATTGGTAACAAGATTAGGTTTATAATCTTTTACAACAATTATATTTTTAAGAGTAACTTTACTTTTATTTAATTGATTTTTATCAACGAATATTTGATTTACAATTACGCTGATTTTACAAATTTAAGCCAGCGTGGAATTCAAAAGCTTTTACAAAAAAAAATGTTTCATTAAAAACGCATAAAAACCAAACAATGAGTTATAAAATAGCATTAATTGTGCAACGTGAATTGTTCAATGTGTTACTTATATTATGTCAAAATTAGAAGTCTTTTTATTATGCATACAAATTTTGTTCTTAGTTTATTTCAAAATAAAAATAAAAAACAAAAAAAAACCTGTTTTATTTATTATTATTTGTTTTATTCAATTTATTATATTATTCAATTTATATATTGTTTATATTATTTTTACTTATTATTATTTAACTTATTTCACAAAACAAAATAGAAAAACAACAATTTACTTAAAAGTATGAAATCGAACTGCCACAATTAAAAAGTAACATAACATAATTACTCATTAGAAAATAATAGTTGTAATATGATATTTTTCATTTAAAGTTAAATTATTATTTTAATTGTAATGTGATAATTTTCATTTAGATAAGTTATGATCTTCAATGAAAATTATGATTATTAATTAGAACGTGTAATTTAGAAAAAAATTGTTTTTGTGCAAAAATTTATTTATTCATCAAAATATTAGGAGATTTATTCATTAACTTATGAGAAAAAAATTAAGGAATTTTATGGAAATAAATTTGAGAAATGTTTATGGGAATGGAAGTTGAAAGAATTATAGATTTAGAATATATAATTTACACAGTACACACTAAGTACAGATACGAATTTGAAGAAGTTAAGAAGAAAAACTTTTGGCTTACGTGGTTTTTTTGTTTTATAATGTACCACAGAAATGCTACTGAAAAAACACAAGTAAAATATTTCTTTAAACATTTTTTTTATTTCATTGACAGTTATAACATATAATTTTTTATGAGTACTTATACCCTTGACAGACTAAACTTCATTAGACTAAAATACTTCATTATGAAGAAAATCTGCTTCATAATGAAGTTCATTAATGAAGTAAATTCTACTTCATTTAGCATTAAATTAAGAAAAAGGAAATTTTAAAGCTAAATTTTTATTGAAAATCTAAATATTTGAAAATAACAACTCGAATTGACATTTTAATATTTTGCTTTATTATAATTCGAATTATCATTTTACTATTTTATTTTGGTTAAGTGGTTTAGATGATAGTGTTATTTTTGAAAAAATTAAAAATAATTAAAAATAAGTGAAAACAATTGAAAGTAAACTTTCATAATTATATACATACATAGAGTAATCATATAAGTAGAGTATTCACGTAGAACAAAATTTGCTAGTCACTTTTTCAAATATCAAAATTCTGTGTTCACTCAAAATAATATTACTCAATTTTTAACTGATTATAAGTTGAGCGCAATGTATTTTGTACTCATAAATAAAAAGATTTTGTGTACCTATTACTTATGAACATATTTATTTTTGTAATTATGCTGCCAACAGTGTCAACAATATAAAAGTTGTATGTACTCAAAATTGTATAGTTATATGCGAATGTGCATGCTAGCTACAGTATATACATACTTCTTTATTTCGCTGCTCGCATTTCTACTTTACTTATGTGATAAAAATTAAAAATTACACAATGTGTATAAAAAAAACTATACATGCATTTAAAGTCCTTTCAATAGACCACAAATAATATTACAAATCAAAGTATTGAATTTTTTTTTAGAAATTGAAAGAATTCAAGATTATTGCTGGATTTGTTGTTATTTTGTTTTAATTTTTAAAATTTGAAGAATTAATATTTTTATTTGGACTTGGTCAATGTGATTTATGAAATTTGTGATTTCAAATTTTATAAAAGAAAGGGACAAAAAAATTAACGTTGGTTTTGTAAAATTAAAAATAATTCAAATTAATTTCTATTGAAAAGTATACTGAAAAGTAGGTACCTACATGTATTTTTAAATTTTCAGCAATTTTGGTTTTGTTAATTTTGTCTGTTTCTTACCGTAGATAGTAATATGAATAGTATATATATGAATACATAATATAATTATGAATACAAACAAACAAACAAGCTATCAAAATTTAAAAAAATAAAACTGGACATTTTATTCTTTATATGGATTGTTGGCTGTTTTTATTTCTTCAGAAATTATTTCATCTGAAATAGAAATACGATTTTTAACCAACTTCTGAGAAAAGAAAACAAAACGGTATTCCGTACAAACTTCACGATTTGTAATGCCTTACTAATAAATTTTATTCTTTTATTAGCATTATTTTTAAAAAAAATTTCTGGATTATGTGATGCTATCATTGACCTATTATTGTATGGATACAATTTCATTCATTATCTTTGCGATTAATTGTGTTTTTTTGTTTACATTTTTCTATATACATATATTTTTTGTATTGAATTAGATATGTAAATGTATGGTGAACACATATACGATATTAAGATATACACTCTTCATATAAATCAAAAGTACATAGGTATGTAAATACTTTTCAAATTATCAAACAATGCCTCTATACTCCTAGCCTAGTCACTGGGAGAGCAAAACTTTATACACAAAACTAAAACAAAACTTAAAACGAAATCGTAATTCGATAAAATTCCGAAAAAATCATTCTGTGAATAGGCTAGAAGTATAGTGGCATTGTATGAAATATTCTTCTCAATAAAAAAAAAATTTTGAGTAAAAATAATTGAGTTTCGAAAATTATATTTGAGTGTTTTGGGGTATTGAGTAAAAATGGGACGGCATTTTCGTGTTTTGAGTAAAAATGGGACGGCATTTTTAGAAGAAAATGATTAACAAATATTGTTCTACGTGAATATTCTACTTATATGATTACTCTATGATACATACATAATAAAATGCCTAAAGACCATCCGGGTAACATATAATTTTCAAACGGATAATGTTCTATTAAAAAAAAACATTACATTATTTTGAGTTATGAGTCTGATAGAAAATAATCTTATCAGGGCTTAATTATTCACCAGAGAGGCTTAAGTGTTTATTATGGTTTTTTTTGTGTATTGATTTTTATGAAAAATGAATGTGAAAAACGGAATGTTTATTTAATTTTTTTATAAAATTGATAACGAATTAAATTTTGCTTGCGATGAAGATATTATAAGTTTTTGGCACAAGCGTCAAGTTCTTAGCATAAAATTGTTTACCTATTTGAAATTCTCATAAAAAGGATGTTTAATGTCATTCTAAGAATCTTCCAAATATTATATTAATTTTCACTTGAAAATTGTTTATGAATCATATTTCTCTCTATAATTCTCATAAAATTTGTTTTCATAATTGAATCAGTTAATTAAAACTTTTATTATAAATCTGTGGTTGAATGATTGAATAATATAATGCATTATTTCATTTCTACTGTATAATTTTTTTAACCAGGTAATATAAAAAAAAAGATTATTAAATTCTACATACTGAGGCTAAATGTCACCAATAACGAGTTAAATACTAAATACTGGCATAAATTATTTTTAACACATAATTCAAAAATTTTAGTATTCCAACTAGCGATCTTGGTCACTCCCTCTGAAACTATTAAATGTGCAATAATTACACTAGACCAAAATCATTAATTTACCAGTTTGAATTTTTTTTTATATTGTGTGTGGGTAGGTATATAAACAAACGCAGCAGAGAAGAAAAAAATTTTATTTACAGACTTTTTTTTATTGTTGATAACCCGGTTAACATAAAAATATCAATGCTATTTTTGTTGGAATTTCTTTTTGTATTGATTTTTGCATGAAATTTTGGATAACAAATTAAATTTTTTTTAGAAATTCGTTTATTTCGGTAATTGATAAATGTCTATCATTGGGGATGCTGTTTAGTGATTCATCAAGCTGAATATGTTTATATTAATATAATATTGTCAAAAATTGTTGCAATTGGCTTTTCCGTATAGGAAGTGCTCACTATTTGTAGAACTTAGTGCGCACTATTTGTAGTGAATTCGTTTCGCCTGAGTAATTACTCAGTGCAAAAAGCTAGATGATCGTAAATTAGAGTTTTTAATTTAATAGTATTAGTAGTTTTTAATGTGAGTCTAGCATCGGCAAGAACTACATCTAGAAAAGAGTTCCCCCAAGATATAAAGGTATTTCGGTAACATAAAAGGAAGTTTTGCATACTATTCGATTATCTTCAATAAATTTATAGGAATACTCCCCGAGGGTTGCGGTGAGTATTTCACCAAGATTGGTGTTTGGCATTTAGATCGCCACAAATAATGTAATAGTTATAATTATAATAGACAAGCATTTAAGCACCTGAGCAGTAAACACTTTCTCATTTTATCTCTCTTCTCCTTAATGAACTATATAAATAAGTTGTACTTACAATAGAAAGGTGCTTACTTACTTGCTGGGCGCTACAGATCTTGAAGGTTCTGGGCCTGGCGCAAAATTGTCCTCCGATGATTTCGGTCACGAGCGGAATCTCTCCAGTTGGTGATTCGAAGCTTTTTCATATCTGTCGATACTTCATCTCTACAACGATGGTGTGACCTCCCTCGACGACGCGTTCCCTTGGGCTTGGATTCGAAGTAGCAACGGTTTGTAAAGGTAATTCTTCGCCTTACTGACAGTATATTATATGAGCTGACAGTGATGTTGTGAGGACATTTTATTTGTCGACAGCATATATTTTGTTTTATTCTCATTTATAAGAAGACCCGCTTTACCTGCTTCCTCCGCAATCTGGGTAAAGGCTTCGATGACTGCTCGTCGTGATGTTCCGATAATATCGAAGTCGTCAGTGAAACCCAGGAGCTGCACCGATTTGTAAAATATATTGCCCTGTGTGTTCACACCGGAACGTCGCACTATATGCTCCAACACCAGATTAAAGAAATTACATGACAGCGCATCGCCTTGTCGAAATCCGGAGCACGTTCGAAATGAATCAGAAATGTGCCTCCCAATCACCACAGCACACTGGATGTTTTCCAGGGTAATTTTTGACAAACGGATAAGCTTGGCTGGGAAACCAAATTCCGACATTGATTCGTAAAGCACTGTTCGATGTATGCTGTCATAGGCAGTTTTAAAATCGATCAAAAGATGGTGCGTATCGATTTGAAATTCAGTTCAATTCGATTCGATTCGAAAGGGCCTTCTCCAGGATCTGCCTTAATGCGAACACCTGGTCGGTGGTTGATTTACCAGAACGGAAGCAACACTGATAGTTTCCTATCACAGCGTGACAATGGGGCTTCAATCGTTCGCACAGAATATTGGAAAGGATCTTATACGCAGCGTTTAATAAGGATATTCCTCTATAGTTTTGCGCAGGATATGGAATCGCCCTTTTTGAATATTGGAGATATTGATCTTAAACTCCAGACATCAGGTATGCTCTCCTCGATCCAGATTTGTTTGATGATTTGGTGCATGAATTCAATCATCACTTCACCTCCTGCCTCAAAAAGCACAGCTGGCAGGTTTTCTTGTCCGTCTAGACTTTTCGAATAAACGGTTTTTGCGCCTTATAACTTTCTTCTCGTCTCTTCTTTTCGCTCTATACTCTTCTTGAGCTGCTCTTGTTTTACGTTACAGCGCTTTCCTGTAGGCCTCATTTTTCTCTACCGTCTTTGCTAAATATTCATCGTCGTACCATGGGTTTCTCACGCGAGGTGTTTCAAAACCCACGGTATGTGTAGCAGCCATCGTGATGATGTTTGCGCATTGTTTCCATTTTTCGTTGACGGAGAGATTGTGTTGTAGAGGTGTGGTATTGAGTATATCGCTTATTCGCTCCCTGTATGCTATGGGTACCTCAGGTGACTGAAGTCTTCCAATGTAAAACTTCCTATTTTGGCTGGTGCGACCTTTTTTGACATTGGATATTCGTGCTCTGAACTGGGTCACAACTAGGAGGTGGTCAGAGTCGATGTTAGTTCTTCGATAGGTACGTACATCCGACACACTGGTAGCATGTCGGGCGTCAATCATAATGTGGTCAATTTGATTCGCTATACGTCCATCCGGAGATAACCAGGTTGTTTTGTGGATATTTTTATGGGGGAAATTTGTGCTACTTATAACATTATTACGAGCTGCTGCAAGATCAATTGTTTGGTATATGTGATGTTTTTCGTGGCAGCTGTAAAATATATCGCATGTTCGCTTTTTAACATGGCAGATACTTTCCATCGCATTTCCTGTATCGCAGTAATGTCTGCTTTACACTGCGAGAGAATATTTTCAATTTTGTTAGATGCAGCTGAATGGAACTCGACAGTTGCACATCTGGATCAGCGACCGATTAAATGTTTCCCTGCCTGTAAATTACTGTTCTTTTAAAAGCTTTAACCTTGGTTTCAGATTGAATTATAATTACTTAACAGAGGCTCCTAGTAGTTATATAATTCAGAAAATTTCAAAATTTATGAAGAGTTTCATCAATTCAAATAATATACAGCTTATATATATTCTTACAGATTTAAGTATTTATGTTTAATAAATAATTCTTCAGATTATTCTTACAGATTTAAGTATTTATGTTTAATTTTAATTTGTATTTATTTTGCAAATATCCATACGACTAATAAGAATCGCAAGCACTGAAGGAAGTAAGTTGCTTCCGAAATATGGATATTTGCAAAATAAATACAAATGATTAGTGAAGGGAAACTCGCCTTTTATTCCATAATTTAAATATATCACTAAAACAAATCTGATTATCAAAAACAAAAAAATTGTTGTTTAAAATTTCATTTCATTTCAAAAAATTTATTTTTATTGTTAATGTTAAAATAATAGAAATAATTAAAATTATGTGTACGGTTATATTTTTCGAATAGTTTTTCGGAGTAGTTTGTTTTTTTTTGTTGAAATATCGGGAATCATGAAAATTTTTAACAAAAAAACTTGCATAAATCATACGTATAATACTGTAAGAGCTTCGAAATTCAAAAAATACTCTACAACATTACATACAACAGAACGTAGGATTAATGTTTAAAATTATATTAATAAGCTTTAAGATTGTCTTTTACTAAGCTTTAAGATTATCTAATTTACCTATACCTACGCAAATAGCTTAAACTCTAATAATAATTCAAATAAAAATTTATAAATCACGGAAAATCCAAAATTATTGAAAAAAATTAATTGTGACCTAGCAAATAAATAAATTAGAACATATTCAGAGCATCTATATATAATTCTTCGACGGTGTCAGCATGTAACGTTATAATTTTTGTTTTAAAGAGAAATATTGTTTCTGTTTTATGCATACATTTTGTTTTTAACATAAATGAAGAAGAGAATTTGCAATCAAATTGGAAGAGATTTTTTTCTTTCCTTCTTACACTTTCGATTTTAGCGAATCCTTCTAATGATTTGAAAAAAAAAAATTAATACATACATAGATATTCTATTTTGTATCCTTCCTTTTATGTGAGATAACAATGCAAATACAACATGCAAAATATAAGCAACGCGTTCACCTTCTATGTACACGAAATCTCCCTTTTTGTTGTAATGAATGAAAATAAAAAAATTGATACATACATAACATATTCTATACTGTCTGCATACTTTTATATGCAAAATAAACACGCGCACCTTAAATTTGCACAAAATCTCTCTTATGATTGAAAAAAAAAAAAACAAAAAATCCAACAACAATTTAACCAGCCATTTCGTTCAAATTTGTTATGAACGATAGTCTTTGCTTTGAGAATGAGAATATATGAGAAAATGAGAATAATGAGAAGAAATACACGAAAAAAAAATTCTTAAAATTTTATTTGCACATACGCTTATACTAATGTTATTTTTTTGTTGCTGTTGAAGAAAACAAAATAAGTAGGCATCGTAAAATATTATTTTATTTGGTGGACTGGACAGAGGTTATTATAATAGTTAATTTTTTTTGTATGCATATTAAAAGGAGAACTTAGTAAGTTATAATTTTATTTTCATTTTACTCTGTTATGTAGGTACTACAGAAATAATTTATTAAAAATAAATTTTGTTGGAAATAAAGATTGTTGGTTTTTTAAGCTACAGGGAGGCACAAAAAATGTTAATAAAATTTTGACAAGAATTTCAATTTGAATTTACAATATGAATTTTCATAAAACTCATATAAGTATATAATAAATTTATAAATTGCTAAAAAATAAAGTTATTATCTATCTAATAATTTGGGAAAATGCTTGGAATCACATTAGGTAGTAAACGCCGCCTTCGAGAACTTGTTTTACTGAAACTTACATTTGTGAAATGTAAAGAACAAATAGTACTATATTTGGTCGGTTTTCAACCTAATTTTGAAACTGCATTTACCCAATTTTTTTTAAATTCTAATCTTTAGGAAAAACATCTAATAAAGGGTAGTGTATAGGTTTCAAAGCTAGATTGATATCCGGGAACACAGCATTTACGTCCCAAAATTTAAAAAAGTAATGCAAATGCTAAAAATCACAAAACTTACAAAAAAGAATTTAAATCAATTACATTTATATATTCATAATATAAATTCAAACTTATTATAATATAAATTTGTATTTATTGTATTTATATACATACGTATATATTTATTATCTTATTATACAAATTAATCAAATAGGTACTTACTATTTATTCTGTAACTTATCTTTTTTTTCCTCACTAACTAGTCCAACCACTATCACTTCTAAAATGCAGCTTCATTTCTTGCTAACTTGAAGTTGAACGAATAGTAAGCAAAAGATGGCCTTTTTTTTCTTACATACTGTCTACGGGTGGTAAAAGGGTGGTAAAGGCTCTAGACGGAACATATGCTAACCTATGTTTCAGATAAAAACTAGGAAATGCCATCTGGTAAAACATCTACAGCTCTGCCATCAAATCCGACTCTCACCTCCTCGAAGGTAGGTAACATAGTTATCTGCCGGGTACCACCTGGTAACTTGTAAGGCTAACGAGAGCGGGTGAATGCGAACACTTAGCGCAATATCTAAGTTAATCGATTTGGTTAGCACGTGCGCGGACGCGATTTATAGTAATTGAAATTGTAAGTGCCGGCACAAACACAAAAAAAAAAAAAAAATCCAGAAGCGTTTGACCTGCGGCTGATCCCAGAGGGGCGGCAGTTAAAATCACCTGGCAGGAGGTATAAAATGCAACATAAAAACAAATAATAATGTATAGTCTAAATAACAAAATAAACTCGGTAGGGATATCTACCAAAGTGTTGGCAGAGACCACGGCTGCCGGCGAGGGCTTGGCTGAATGTACTAGACTTTCAGATGAGTCGCCAGTGGGGAACAACAATTTAGACAAGCTGATTAACCCTTTTAAAAAGAGTGCGAGGGTTCCAAGGTCGCCATCAAGGATGACCGAGCCAATAATTGATATACGGAGTCAAAATAATAAAGAACCAAATGAAAACCATATACTCCAAAAGAGGCTAAGCGAAATAGAGGCATTATGTATGTCACTAAAAAAAGAAGTTTCGGCATTAAGAGCAGAAAACGAAGCTTTGAAAAAACGAGAAAAACGTAATGCACCAAATGAAATCATCGAGCAAAAAGAATATTTCACGGATGAAGATGAATTGAGCAGAGAAACTGACTGGCTGCTAAAAAAAAACAAAAGATCAAATAAAAAAAGAAAAGCTTCTTCTTCACCTGAAGTTGAATCGTCACCATCTGGCTTAACAAAAACCTATGAGGACAAAAACTCCAAAACAACTGAATTTGTGAGTAAAAGGAAAACCAAAATTCCACCTCTAATCATAAGTAACATAAATGATTTCAAACCATTAAATAAAATGCTGCAAGCCAAAAATATGAAATATGAAATAAAATTGCTAAACAATAAGCAGCTGAAAATAAATCTGGACACGGAAATGGATTATAGAAATCTAGCTAAAGATCTCAATGATACCAAATACGAATGGCATACTTATGAAAGCAAAATAAATAGACCAATAAAAGTCATGGCACGCGGCTTGCACCAATCTTGCATGCCACAAGATATAATAAGTTAGCTTCATCATAGGCAATTCAATATCATCAATGCAGTAAATATGATAAAGAAAGTCAAGGAAAATGATAAACAGGTAGAGCCTTTACCACCCTTTTAACACCCATGGAGTGTACTAAGTAAGGAGTAGTACTAAGACAAAAAAATTTAAAAAAATCAGCCCTAGATATCCGGTGTATATCCTTAACATGGTAAAAGAGAAACGAAAAGCGAGAAGGAGGTGGCAACAAACGCGTGACCCATCCAGCAAAACGGATCTTAATAATAAAAGTCAGGAGTTAAAAAGAGAGAAATAAAGAAATTAAATGATAGATCTCTGAATTATTACCTAGAAAATTTAACAGCTACTAAAGAAACAAATTATTCTTTATGGAAAGCTACGAGTAAAATGAAGAAGTCTATTGTGCATTCTGCACCACTGAGGAAAAATGATGGCTCATGGGCAAGAAGCGATAAAGAAAAAGCTGACACTTTTGCAGATCATCTCGCTGAAATTTTTAAGCCCAATGAAATGAACACTGTTATTGATCTAACTGAAATATATAACCATGAAGATATAAATATTCCCTTAAAAAGTCGAAAAGAAGTAATTAAGGAAATAAAAAACCTAAAATTAAATAAAGCCCCAGGTTTTGATTTAATAACTTCAAATGTGCTAAAAAATATACCCAACAAAGTTCTCACACTCTTGGTATATATAATGAATGCCTGTATTAAGCTTAAACACGTACCTAGTATATGGAAAGTTGCCGAGATAATAATGATCCAAAAACCAGGAAAGCCTGCTAACGACAGCAAATCCTACAGGCCGATATCTTTGCTCCCTACAATATCGAAGTTGTTTGAAAAGTTACTATTGAGAAGGATTCAACCCCTCATAGAAAACAGGAATATAATACCTAATCACCAATTTGGGCTTAGGCAAAAACACTCAACAATAGATCAAGTACATCGAATAACAGACATTATAGAAAGGGCACTGGAAAATAAACAAATTTGTTCTTCAGTATTTCTAGATGTAGCCCAAGCTTTTGATAAAGTTTGGCATGAAGGACTCATCAAAAAGCTAAGTTGTTTGCTCCCTAAAAATTATGTTCAATTATTTTCATCATATCTCTCAAATAGAGTTTTTCGAGTTAAAAATGAGAATGAATACTCCTCTCTAAGAGATATAAAAGCTGGAGTACCGCAAGGTAGTATACTGGGTCCAATTTTATATTTGCTATACACCTGTGATATACCCGATGTAGAAAATATAAAAATAGCAACCTTTGCAGATGACACAGCGTTGATGGCAGTTGGTTCTACTATAGAAGAAGCTACAAACAAACTGCAAAAAGCTAATGACGAAATTTCCAACTGGTGCAAAAAATGGAAAATTAAATTAAATGAAGCCAAATCTAGTCGTGTAAACTTCACCTATAAAAACATAGTAACTCTTCTCTCAGTTAAAATTAATGATGTCGTGATTCCATACGAGAATAAAGCTAAATATCTTGGCATGACCTTGGATGCAAAACTGAAATGGAAAGAGCATGTGAAAATCAAAAAACAAGAACTCCAGTTCAAATATAGAGAAATATACTGGCTGATTGGGCGGAATTCTACGGTCTCGACCTATAACAAAGTTTTGATGTATAATCAAATATTGAAGCCTATTTATTGGGCATACGGTATTCAAATATGGGGATGTGCTAAACAAATCCATATTCAAACTATCCAAACGTTCCAAAATAAGGTACTGCGCAACATAGTCAATGCTCCATGGTATGTTCGCAATGCCGATATTCATCGAGATCTGAAGATCTCATCTATAAAAGACGAAATAATTAAATGCGCTGCACGGCATAAAACTCGTCTGATCCAACATGTCAATACCGAAACTTCTAGCTTAATTGACAATCAAAACGTTGTGAAGCGACTAAAACGAACATGACCACTTGAGTTAGGTTAAAACCTTTTATCTATTAAAACCTTATTGGATTTTGGTGGATCAAAGGTATCTATGTTTCTTTGAGTTAAATGTAAATTAATGGTTAGTCTATAAGACTAGTTTTAATGTTGCAATAATGATAGGAGTTTTTAGTGGGTTAAAGTCCCACAGTCCTTCAAACTGCCTTCCCCGGTAATAGGTAGTCCCTGAAGCCTCTTTCGATGATTTACTACTATCTGGAAAAAAAAAAAAAAAAAAAAAACATACTGTCTACAATAAAACATCCTTCGAACCAAACATTTTGGGTGCATTTATTTTCTTTTTAATAAATTACCACTCAAAAATACGAGTTCAACCTTCTTTTTTTAGAAAATTAAAATAGAAATTCTAAATTTTATTTTAATAGTAAATTTAAATTTTGAGAACGAAAATTAATATATTATTAAAACTCGATTTTAAAATAATTTGTTTATCTAATTTTTTAAAAGCTGCTTCAAAAAATTACAGCTATCAAGAAAAATAAATGAAATTTTTTTTTGTTTCATAAATGCCAAATGTCGGTAAAAAATGCTAGGAAAAAGTGACTTTTGGACTTGAATTGAACACTTCTAAATGCCAAGTCATTACCTTTTCTAGGAGAATTTCCTTTTCTAGGAGAAATTTAGTTGGTTCAACTACCAACTAAATGACGGTTTGCTTTTAAGAGCGAATTCTATTATAGACCTCGGGTTAACTCTTGACCCTAGACCGAGCTTTAAGCTACATTATGATAAAATAGTGAGCAAAGCAAATTCTTCTTTAGGTTTCATTAAACGTTGGTGTAAAGAATTTTCTGATCCCTACCTCACGAAACATCTTTATGTTAGGCCTACCCTTGAATATGTCAGTCAAGTGTGTTCTCCACACTACTTGACTGACATTAACCGAATTGAATCGGTTCAACGAAAGTTTTTACGTTTCGCTTTAAGTAGCTTTTCGTGGAATGATCCATTGCGACTTCCACCTTATTCCCACCGTCTTAAACTCATTGACTTACAGTCGTTGTCTGATTGTCGAATAATTGCAGATATCTCTTTTATTCACCAGATCCTTTCGGGTACGACGTTAGCCCCTGAAATTTCAAATTATTTGGTTGAAAGATCCAATCAGAATAATCTCAGAACCGTTGAGTTGTTCCACATTCCCTTTAACCCTACTGAATATGGTAGATTCAAGCCAATCACTAGAATGCTCCGTGAAGTAAATTCTAACTCTAGTTCTTTTGATCGTCAACTAAGTGCTTTAACTATTAAAAAACGATTACGTTTTAATATACGTTCAACTGAGACTAACTAACAACTGTTGTTCTTTGATGTAAATTGAGAAAAAAAAATTAAAGAAAGAAAAAGTTTCTAATTTTTTTATTAGTATGGTTTTGAATCCTCTCCAGTTCGCTGCTTTAGCTTGTGAAGGTAAGATATAATATGTCGGATTGTTGAGTAGATTTTTTTTTTTAAATCAAATTTTTGAATGAAATTTTAATTAGTTTTTATTAGGATTTTCAGTAAAAGTAGATAAAAATTTATGTTTTTAAAATATATTTCATTTTAAAAATATCTCTGCTAACAAAAAAGATCCTTCGATTTTAAATATTCACATCAAGTTTATACACAAATAAGATACATTTTGAAAGTTGCGCTCTGAGTAAGAAGGCCTGTAGTAGAGTGCATTGCATCATACATAATAGTAAAAGATATTCATTAATAAGAAGATATGCACTGGGGAAGTCAAGATATTTTTATTACTCCATTTATAAAAACACGCCATTAGTTAAAGAAGCAAAGAACTATTGTTTTTCTTATGTAATAATTTATGAGAAAGAAAGAGTGCAATATAAATCATTTAAAAAACAACTTAATTTTTGCAATGTAATTTTAAATAGCCCACGGGAGAAGAGATTTTTCATGTGTATGGTCGTCTGAAATCTTATGTTCGAAATTTTTTAAAAATGAACGTATTAAATTTATAAGGTTAGCTATGAGAGTAAAGAAATTTTGAATGATTGATTTTTTACAGGTACCTACATAACATAATATTGGTTTTAAAAACATATGTTATTTCTTAAACATCATATTATTTTCTTTTATTGTCTTATAAGGCAAGTAAATTTTTTTTATGTCAAATAGATTATAATTGATGTATTTTCAATATATAAATTTTTTTAGGTATTGAACCGGGTAGCTAAAAAGAATACCAAGAACCAATCGTTTTTTTTAATCGTATGACTCGATGCATTTTTGTTTCTTTAAAAATTAAATTTTGCAATTTAATAATCAATGATAATTTATTAATTATTAATAATATTAGAATTCATAAATAGGTAGGAAATTTGAATGTTAATATTATTTATATGACATATTATTGATTTATTAATTTTTCAAAGGTAAACAAGCAAGGTGGTATTGTATACATACTATTTTTATTCAAATTTAATTTTAATTATTCTTTTGTTTTTAGAAATGCTTCAATATTCTCCCGCCCGTTGAACTATGCAATGGTTCAACAAACTAATATTTATATCATTGGTTTTTTGTTTTTTATATATACTAAAAATTTGAAAGTTGGCTTCATCCTTCTATTTTAGGTACTTATTATTGTTTGTTTTTATACATTATGGTATATATCCCTTTTTGAATTGTCAGTTATCACCCTTTGGTTTTATACAACGCTTGCGCCGCTGATGATGGTGAAATTGCACCTTCCCATCTTTGGACACATGCAATCGCACTTCAAACCGATCGGGTAAGTTGACCTTAAATTGTCGTGACTTCATTGTTTGTATCTTGTTAAAATTAATTCTTTTTAGAACTTGTTTTGGAAAAAACAAAACTTCGTTTTCACGAGTAATAAATTTCTGCATATCATTTTTAAGTCTGTCTTGAACTTCTTGGATCGTGCTTGACGGACGTAGTAGGTTCCAATTTGATATATATCTGCCATTAATAAGAATTTCAGGCCTACTTGATGGATGTTCAGTGTCTGAATGATAAATTTTTGCGGATGTTTCTGGGGTGTTATAACATTCCTTCGATGCGAGTTTACTTAGTTTTGGCCGACTCGTTAAAATATCTAGATTCGCATCGACTTGATAATCACTGGCGGGATCATGTGATGGTGAAAATAGTATATGTTCGGATAAAATTAAAACGTCATCTGATGAGTCATTCATTGTTAACAAAAAAACTATCAAAAAAAGGCAAAAAAAAACTAGAATTATATGTATATATATATGTATGTATATTTTTTATTTGTTTTTTTATATTTTTTTTATATTTTAGTGACACCAACGACACTATAAACAGCATGAGCTCTTGAACATGAGCTGAAGCTAGATTATTTTTCACTTACTGTATTGTTATTCCACAGGCTGTGCCGAAAGTCACTGTGTTTAGTTGACATTGTGTTGTCTGATTTGTATTATTGACACGCCAAAAAAATTTCTGATATTTCCGATCACTTGGATGCACCAATATCATTCAATACATTTTTTCAATATCTGCGGTCATTGCTATTTTGTACCGTCTCCATTTTAACAACGTCGCAAGCAACTTAGGTTGTTTGGTTGGTCCTGTTAACAATGTTTCTTTTAATGATGTTCTATTAGTTCTTTTGGCGGAAGCATCGAACACAACTCTTAGTTTAGTTGTGGTGCTTTCTTTAAAAACGGCATGGTGGGGAATATAATACCCAATCTTATGTTGTCTTGGTACCGGGACTTCTTCCATATGTCCCAATTCTAGATACTCTTCTAAGCACTTTGAATACTCTTCATCGAGGGCCGTATCCTTGCTTAATTTTCTTTCTAGATTTTGATATCTCTTCAGAGCTGCCTCTTCAGAGTTTCCCAGTTCAGGGGCGGTTGAAATAAATTCAGGGCGCCGTTGAATGGGAACCTAACCATGTATTGGCCTGTTTCTAGCCGTGTGTGTGTTTTATCATAAAATTCTTCACAATGTGTGTCTTCTGGTTTGAGTTTATGTTGTATAGAAACTTCTTCCTGTTCCCAAAACATTCGTAATTGCTTGTGCAAATCATCGTTTGATTTCACAGTGATATTAAACGAATTTGATTTGTTGAATTCTCAATTTGCGTTATTGCCCAATAAAATCCAACCACATATCGTTTTCATTGCGATGGGCGCTTCTTTTGGCCCTTTAATGATGTCACCTAGTACAATTTCAGCAAATGCACTAGCTCCTAATACTATATCAATTGTTCCAGATCTCCAGTATCTTGGATCTGCCAATTGTATATTTTTTAGATGGTCCCAATTTGTTGTCTTTTCTGAGTGCGTTGGCATTATGTCTGTGATGCCCTTGATCACCAGCATTCCGTCACTTGCACCTTCACTTCTTTGCTTGCTCTGGTGAATTGACTCTTGTTTAATCCAAAAATGCCTACGTTGGTTTTTCTTCCTTGCAACCCTAATAGTTTACAAGCCTTTTCAGTAATAAAGGATGATTGGGAGCCAGAATCAATCAAACACCTTAATCGTATCAATTGACCTTGATTTGTACTCCCGTAGACTAGCGCTGTGGCTAACATGACACCTTTTCCTTCCTTTAAGAAAAAGTTACATTGCTCATTGTTATTTATTATTTCATTATTGTTGACCACAATGGTTTCATGGGTTGCCCTTGTGCTTGGTCGAGTGTTCTGCTCCACGTTAGTGTGCAGTAATGAATGGTGTCGTGTGTTACACTTCCGACACGTTTTTTGACTGGAACATTTATTGACTTGATGTTTGGTTGAAAAGCAGTTGAAACACAAATTTTTCTGTTGTGTTAATGCTCTTCTGTCTTGAATATTCATTGCAATGAATTTACTGCAGTTTCTTATGTAATATCCCTTATTGCAAGCTGGACATGACATATGGTTGTTTAGAAATGTGTTAGATATTTGGTTTCTTGGTGGATTTTGTGAGTTAGTTGTTACTGTATAGAATATTGCTTCTAATACTCGGAACCTTGTTTGTAGAAATAGCTTAAATTTATCAAAAGTTGGTAACTCTGATGTATTTCCGAGCTCTTCCTCCCATAGTTTCATCGTTTGGAAGAGTAGTTTTTGGGTCACTAGATGGATCAACATTGGGTCCCATGTACCAATATCAATATCTAGTATGGTCAATTGTTGAACACAATCCACAACGTGATTCAACAAAGTTTTCAGATTCGTGCTGCTTTCAGTTGTGAGTTTTTGAAAGCTGGTTAAAAGATGTAACTGAGTGTTTACTAAAATTCGTTTGTTAAAAAATCTAGTCTTCAATTTTTCCCAAGCCCCTGGATAGTCTTCATTTGTTATGGGTGTGTGTTTGAGCAGTTGCGCTGCTTCCCCAGTTACGTACTCTTTCAAGTAATCTAATTTTTGTACGGGCTCCAACTGTTCATTATCGTGAATCATTGACTTAAACAAGTTGTAGAAGGAGCTCCAATTTGCATAACTACCATCAAACGTTGTCATGTTTATTTTTGGTAATTTTAGTTGATTACTTGCGCTCGACTTTACCATACCGTCCGAGTTGTGAAGCATTTTTGTATTATTATTAATTGAAAGTCGCTCTATACACCTCTCTAATTCACTCTTGAAGTCTAAGTGTGTATCTGCTACATTGAAGTATGTATCTTCAGTGAAATATTCTTCCTTACACTCATGCTTGGAATGAGCGACCATTGAACATATGTTTACATCTCCGACTTCAAACTCCTTCCAACTTTCTTCTAAGTTCTGTAGTTGTGTACGGTCTTTCCATATTCGCCTTTTTAGTGTTTATAAGCAGTCGGTTCATTCTACTAGCCCACAGGCCTTGGTTAATCAATAATTCTTCTATTGTCTTTGTATTAGTAGTCATTTTATTTTATTTTGTGTATACTTGGATGTCTCTGTATTACAATATATTACTAGAATCTATAGTATATCCCATATCATTTGAATCAATTATTAGAAAGTTGATTAGAATAGTTGGTGACAATTCAAAGAATTCCACAATTGCTTGTGCTCTTTAGATTCTTCCCCTCGCTATTCGGTTTTGTACAATTATTAGAAAGTTGATTAGAATAGTTGGTGACAATTTAAAGAATTCCACAATTGCTTGTGCTCTTTAGATTCTTCCACTCGCTATTCGGTTTTGTACACTTTATTTAGGGCACTATAATTGTTTTTCACACAATTAAGTACCTACTTAATTGGTTCACCTCTATATACAGATCCGGTTCGAAGGACCAAAATGTTAAACCACAAATAAAAAATACAATTTTATTTTTAAGAAAACACTTATTTCTTTTTATTTTTAATTCATTAAATGTTTATTTATTATTTGTAATAATCATTAATTTCATTTAATGATAAAATTTATTGCAAATCTAATTTAAAAAAAAAATAGATTACAAAAAATCAAAAATATATATATTATACGAAAAAAAATTGTTACCAAAAAAACCTTGCTTCCACTGAACCTTGCTTGACGAACTCCAAAATGAAAACAACGTTTTTTAATTTTAATTGTGGCTGTACAATTTAAAACAACCGCATTCTTTTTATATTTCGAATTTCGAATAAACATCTGATCATATGCGAAATGAAAAATGTACTACCAGAAAGGTACATACCAATTGAAAGATCATTGGATCTGATCATATGCGAAATCAAAAATGTACTATCAGAAAGGTAGATACTAATTAACAATACTTAACGAAGAAATTGTTAAAATGGCAATTCTTATGATTGACATATTATTGATTTATTAATTTTTCAAAGGTAAACAAGCAAAGTGGTATTGTATACATACTATTTTTATTCAAATTTAATTTTAATTATTCTTTTATTTTAGAAATGCTTCAATACCGATCTTCACGATTTATCACATTTTATTGATCCCAATTTTCACCAATTCTACAAAAGCTTATGAAGTGAAGATACTCATGATATTCATCCAGATTTCGTTGAAAAGGATTCTGATGTAGAATGAAGTTAGTAATTTTATAAAAGTAATAAAAACAACTGTTGATATTTTAAGCAACTTTGACAAAATTTAAACAACTGCTTAAAATTTTTTTAAAAATGATCATTAAATATTTAAAATAATTTTTTTATTTATTTAAAATATGTTCATTTTCATTTTCTATACACATGGAATATTTTTAGTTTTATCATAGAGTAATCATATAAGTAGAGTATTCACGTAGAACAATATTTGTTAATCATTTTCTTCTAAAAATGCCGTCCCATTTTCATTCAATACCCCAAAACACTCAAATATAATTTTTGAAACTCAATTATTTTTACTCAAATTTTTTTGTTTATTGAGAAGAATATTTCATTTCCACAATGATTTTTTCGGAATTTTATCGAATTACGATTTCGTTTTAAGTTTTGTTTTAGTTTTGTGTATAAAGTTTTGCTCTCTCAGTGACTAGGCTAGGAGTATAGAGGCATTGTTTGATAATTTGAAAAGTATTTACATACGTATGTACTTTTGATTTATATGAAGAGTGTATATCGTAATATCGTATATGTGTTCACCATACATTTACATATCTAATTCAATACAAAAAATATATGTATATAGAAAAATGTAAACAAAAAAACACAATTAATCGCAAAGATAATGAATGAAATTGTATCCATACAATAATAGGTCAATGATAGCATCACATAACCCAGAAAATTTTTTTAAAAATAATGCTAATAAAAGAATAAAATTTATTAGTAATGCATTAAAAATCGTGAACTTTGTACGGAATACCGTTTTGTTTTCTTTTCTCAGAAGTTGGTTAAAAATCGTATTTCTATTTCAGATGAAATAATTTCTGAAGAAATAAAAACAGCCAACAATCCATATAAAGAATAAAATGTCCAGTTTTACTTTTTTTACTTACTTTTTTAAATTGTGATAGCTTGTTTGTTTGTTTGTATTCATAATTACATTATGTATTCATATATATACTATTCATATTATTATCTACGGTAAGAAACAGACAAAATTAACAAAACCAAAATTGCTGATAATTTAAAAATACATGTAGGTACCTACTTTTCAGTATACTTTTCAATAGAAATTAATTTGAATTATTTTTCATTTCACAAAACCAACATTAATTTTTTTGTCCCTTTCTTCTATAAAATTTGAAATCACAAATTTCATAAATCACATTGACCAAGTCCAAATAAAAATATTAATTCTTCAAATTTTAAAAATTAAAGCAAAATAACAACAAATCCAGCAATAATCTTGAATTCTTTCAATTCCTAAAAAAAAATTCAATACTTTGATTTGTAATATTATTTGTGGTCTATTGAAAGGACTTTAAATGCATGTATAGTTTTTTTTATACACATTGTGTAATTTTTAATTTTTATCACATAAGTAAAGTAGAAATGCGAGCAGCGAAATAAAGAAGTATGTATATACTGTAGCTAGCATGCACATTCGCATATAACTATACAATTTTGAGTACCTATACATACAACTTTTATATTGTTGACACTGTTGGCAGCATAATAACAAATAAATATGTTCATAAGTAGTAGGTACACAAAATCTTTTTCTTTATGAGTACAAAATACATTGCGCTCAACTTATAAGCAGTTAAAAATTGAGTAATATTATTTTGAGTGAACACAGAATTTTGATATTTGAAAAAGTGACTAGCAAATTTTGTTCTACGTGAATACTCTACTTATATGATTACTCTATGGTTTTATATAAATAAATTTATAATATTAAAATAAAATATGAAAAATATAAAAAAAATATTTACATTTTCGCCTATATAAACTATATGCTCCAGTTTCAATTTTACAATAATAAACTAAATCAAGGTAAGTTTCCAAAACTACTGAAATGTGTTTTACAATAAAAGCTTAGGTCATTATAATATCAAAAATACCACATTATTAAATTTGCAATAATCGCTTAACTTCGTTTTTTTAGCTTTTTTTATTCAAATTATAACTAATTTGCTCTTTTGAGAATTAAAAATAAATTATCTGTTAACATTTATTGAAAATTTACAAATATTGGTTCATTTACTTCAAAAACCTTTTTCAAAATTTAGTTTAAACCTTTAAATTGATTTTACTCGAAACTGCCATTTCAGACATAAGCGATTTATTGAAGCCACATATATTTTAAAACCATCACGCTAATCATCAACACATTGATAAGTGTAAGTTATTTTACTTTTACACATCAGATTTTATTTGATAAAACTTACTTATTTATTTATTTATTTAAGGTTTCTTTAGTTCAAATAAAAAACAATGATTTTAAATACAGAAATTAAAAATTGTAGACAAATAAAATAAAAAATAAAAAATACAATAAAATGAAAAAAAATACAATTAAGAAATCTTATAAATGTAGGTAGTTTAGTATCTACTAATTGTTATTATGAATACTATAATTAATAACAATCAATAACAACAAAAATAATCAAAAACAACAAATATTAAACACAAAAATTTAACAAATGACAAGTCGATTTCGATTTAAAGGATAAAATTAGTTTCCAGCATTTTTTGTTTCAAAAATTTTTGCTGATAATAGGATAATATTCTATTTTTATCATTCAACAAAGTCGGATGTCAAAATTTGGAACAAAGTTTACAGGACAGCCAAACTTTCAATAGTACAAACAAAATGTTGATGTCTAAACGGTACCTAATCGTGAGTTGATTTGATGCCGAAACAACATCATTTTATAAGAATTTTTTTTCTTATATATATCACGTGTAAATGTGTTGATGTTGTTTATATTTTAACAATTTTAGTAAATAAAAACAACAGCTATATTAGTTTACTTTAGATTTGATATTTTAGTGTTTTTTAATTTAAAAAAAAATAAACAGTAGTTAATGATAAAAATACACTTATATATGTGTATATCTATATCTGTATTCTATCATAGAGTAATCATATAAGTAGAGTATTCACGTAGAACAATATTTGTTAATCATTTTCTTCTAAAAATGCCGTCCCATTTTTACTCAAAACACGAAAATGCCGTCCCATTTTCACTCAATACCCCAAAACACTCAAATATAATTTTCGAAACTCAATTATTTTTACTCAAATTTGTTTTTTTATTGAGAAGAATATTTCATACAATGCCACTATACTTCTAGCCTATTCACAGAATGATTTTTTCGGAATTTTATCGAATTACGATTTCGTTTTAAGTTTTGTTTTAGTTTTGTGTATAAAGTTTTGCTCTCTCAGTGACTAGGCTAGGAGTATAGAGGCATTGTTTGATAATTTGAAAAGTATTTACATACGTATGTACTTTTGATTTATATGAAGAGTGTATATCGTAATATCGTATATGTGTTCACCATACATTTACATATCTAATTCAATACAAAAAATATATGTATATAGAAAAATGTAAACAAAAAAACACAATTAATCGCAAAGATAATGAATGAAATTGTATCCATACAATAATAGGTCAATGATAGCATCACATAATCCAGAATTTTTTTTTAAAAATAATGCTAATAAAAGAATAAAATTTATTAGTAATGCATTACAAATCGTGAAGTTTGTACGGAATACCGTTTTGTTTTCTTTTCTCAGAAGTTGGTTAAAAATCGTATTTCTATTTCAGATGAAATAATTTCTGAAGAAATAAAAACAGCCAACAATCCATATAAAGAATAAAATGTCCAGTTTTATTTTTTTTACTTACTTTTTTAAATTTTGATAGTTTGTTTGTTTGTTTGTATTCATTATTATATTATGTATTCATATATATATATACTATTCATATTATTATCTACGGTAAGAAACAGACAAAATTAACAAAACCAAAATTGCTGAAAATTTACAAATACATGTAGGTACCCACTTTTCAGTATACTTTTCAATAGAAATTAATTTGAATTATTTTTAATTTTACAAAACCAACATTAATTTTTGTGTCCCTTTCTTCTATAAAATTTGAAATCACAAATTTCATAAATCACATTGACCAAGTCCAAATAAAAATATTAATTCTTCAAATTTTAAAAATTAAAGCAAAATAACAACAAATCCAGGAATAATCTTGAATTCTTTCAATTTCTGAAAAAAAATGCAATACTTTGATTTGTAATATTATTTGTGGTCTATTGAAAGGACTTTAAATGCATGTATATATTTTTATACACATTGTGTAATTTTTAATTTTTATCACATATATAAAGTAGAAATGCGACCAGCGAAATAAAGAAGTATGTATATACTGTAGCTAGCATACACGTTCGCATATAACTATACAATTTTGAGTACCTATAAATACAACTTTTATATTGTTGACACTGTTGGCAGCATAATAACAAATAAATATATTCATAAGTAGTAGGTACACAAAATCTTTTTATTTATGAGTACAAAATACATTGCGCTCAACTTATAAGCAGTTAAAAATTGAGTAATATTATTTTGAGTGAACACAGAATTTTGATATTTGAAAAAGTGACTAGCAAATTTTGTTCTACGTGAATACTCTACTTATATGATTACTCTATGATTCTATATCTATACTGTTTGATGTTGTAGCGGTTTTATATTTTAAGATAAAAATGTATTGGAACTACACCATGCGCTTTTAAGAGACGCCAGTTTCCCGCCGTCAAACTCTTGAAAATGTTGGTCTTTTACTTCATACAGCAGTTTTTTTTCACATGGACAACTATATGTCGGGATGTCGCGCACTGGGAATAGAAGTCATTTGAAAATTGTAACCGAAGAAAATAGAACTGTTAGAAATATAGTTTTTAATGAAATATTAGTTGATTAAATATTTGAATATCTCAATCCAATTACATAATCTGTCTGCTAATCTACTAATTTAACTTAAGTATAATTACTAAAATATTGTTGATATTTTAGATTTTGATAATTTATAATGGAGTACAACCTAGAATGCTCTAGTTTTGATTTTTCACTATATATAACGGTAGGAAAAAGTTACGTAGTAATGGGTATTTAACTAGTAATAATCGAATTAGATTCTTTTTTTCAAATGTATAAAAATTATTTCAAATGAAAATTTTCGTTTTAACCCTTCTCAATAAAAATTCCAATATCCTTTTTGTAAAAATATTCAATTATCCAAATAATTTTTTTAAAAATTTTTTACCCCTTTGTATCTTTATCAATGTATAGCATATAAATGGTTGCATGACAAAACTACATAAGACAAAATTACATATGGACAAAATTATATTTTACAAATTTTTATTAAAAATTTAAAATTATTCGGTTTTGTAATGAAGGTCATTTTTCCTTAACAAAAATGCAAGAATAGTAATTCCTTTGATGTAGAAGAATAAATTGTCAAAACCTTTATAACCATTATACAATATAATATTATGTACATATCTATTTAGGGATTTTTACGTATTTAAAATAGTATTTTTTGTTTTACATTTTAAGAAATAATTCTTTTATTTACTTTTTTTAAGAAAAAATGGCCTTCATTACAAAAACAGATAATTTTAAATTTTTTATAAAAATTTGTAAAATGTAATTTTGTCCATATGAAATTTTTTCCCGACATCCTGACACCGAAACATATTTATAATATGTATGTATTATACTATTATAGTATTTGTATACAAGTGGTTTATTAAAATTGAAAATTTTTTGAATTTATAAATACGCGAATAAAAATATCCAATATGTATGAGTACGAATTGTGTAGCGAATTTTTATTTTGACAGTCATATGAAATTGATTTATTAGGGAAATTGAGCATATGTTCTTGAAGCTTGAGGTTCAGATTTAGTTGAAATCGTTACAGTAAACAATAAATTCAAATGTTGCATATATTTTTCTGTTTTTAGTTTTTGTTTTCATTGAATTTTCAATAAATTTTTTACATAATAATATGTACCACAAATATGCTACTGAAAAAACACAAGTAAAATATTTATATAAACATTTTTTTTACTTGATTGACAGTTATAACATCTAATTTTTTATGAGTACTTATTATGGTTTTTTTTTTTTTTTTTAAATTTTTATGAAAATTGCATCTGAAAAACGGAATATTTATTTAATTTTTTTATAAAATTGATAACTAAACTTTGATAACCATAAAATTAATTCAGATCTGAACAGATTATTTGATTGGCTTTGTATGAATAAGTTGAAATTAAATTTAAGCAAAACTAAATACATTATCATAAATAACTGTACTGACAGTGATGTTGCTTTACATATTGGTGGTGGGAGCATTGAAAGAGTAAACGTCATAAAATATTTAGGAGTACAGATAGATGATAAGCTAAAATTAGACAAACACGCTGATTTCATAAGTAATAAAACTTCTAAAAAAGTAGGTTACTTACAAGAATGATAGAAAAATAAGATTACGCATTGCGCATGTCGGCCATGTTTGTTTACATTTTTTTCAAAACTCGTGACGTATGCGGTGAGTTTGAAATTTCTTATAAGAATATTTCTTATTGAAAAAGTGTATATTTTTGTAAGTTGTTTAAAAATAAATAAATTATAAATAATATACTTAAAAATATAAAAAGTTAAAAGTGTAAAAGTGTAGAAGTGTTTTTGATTGTTTTGAAATAAGTAATTTGCGAATTTTTGTTTTTGTTAAAACAAAAAAAAAGTAAATATGAGGTGCGCGGTTTTTGGATGCAATAATAACAATGAAAAAGCGGGTAATAAAAGTTTTAGATATTATTGCTTTCCAAAAGACCCCCAAGAATTGAAAAAGTGGAAACACTTTTGTAGGAGAGGAGATGATTTCAACACAAAAACATCTCGAATTTGTTCGGATCATTTCAAACCGGAAGATATTGTAAGAAATCTTCAATTTGAAATGGGTAAGTATTAAAAATTTATATATTGCATAATTTATATTAAAATTATAAATATAAATTATATTTATATTTATATAAAAATTTAATTTTTTTTAGGACTTTGTAAAAATAATGGCTTTAAATTAAAGCCAGGAGTTGTTCCCAGTGTGGACAATGTAGAATTATCAAAAAACCGTCTTCAAAATCGGCACAATAAAAAAATGGTTCAAACATTACTAGCGGAATCGAATGTTCACGAGGTACCTACCAACATCGATTCGAAAGATGAAAGAAATGAAGGAACTGATAATTTCCTTCAATGTACCAAATTCTTTGTTCTGGCTATTTTGCAACCAGTTTTTTTGTACTTTCTTCATGTTTTTTTGCAGCATTTAGAAGAAAAAATGTAATATAAATCAACCTATAATAAGTTATTTTACAATGTTAATATTATAATTCATTTTTAGGGAATCTTTGAAACGGGAAAACTATATGCTGAAGGAAATTTTAGAGAAAAATGCTCTAACAATCAAGTCATTGGAGCTTAAACTAGCTAAAAGCGATTTCGAAAAACGAAATATGGAGGACAAATTAAAAACAATTTTTACAATAGGCCAAATCAACAAATTGAAAAATGGGTCCAAAAGATTAAATTGGACTGAAGAAGATATAGCCAGGTCTATTACACTGCATTCTGCTAGCTCCAAGGCTTACAAATTACTCCGCAAGAAGAATTTTCCTCTTCCAGCTGTTCGAACGCTGCAGAGTTGGGCAAAAAAAATTGATATCTCACCGGGAATTCTCCAGCCAGTGGTAAAAATAATGTCTGCAGCTACCCAACTTGATGATGCTCAAAAGGTTTGTGTTCTCAGCTTCGATGAGATGAAAATTCGAAAAACCTACTGCTATGACAGATCAGCGGACTCCACTTTGGCCCCAGCTAATTATGTTCAAGCATTACCACTTGAACATAATTAGCTGGTCAGAGGTAAAAAATATTTAAAATAAAATTAAATAAGTAAAATAATTAATAAAAATATTTTTGTGCAGGTTTAATGGGCAACTGGAAGCAGCCAATATTCTATGATTTTGATTGTCAGATGAATAAAACAATATTGTTTGAAATTTTAAGAACAGTTTTTGAATGCGGTTACAAAGTTGTGGCAATAGTTAGCGATCTAGGCGGAGGTAATCGGCGTTTATACAATGACCTTAACATTGAATTTGATAAGCCATGGTAAATCAAAATATTTTATATTATTTAATAATTATTTTATAATATTATTCTTTTAGGTTCTTATACGATGAAGCAAAAATATATGTTTTTGCAGATGTTCCTCACTTAATCAAGTTGCTGAGAAATCATTTCATCGATCATGGATTTGTAATAAACGGAAAACCTGTAACGAAGGAAATAATTGTTAAACTTTTAACCTGCACTTCTTCTTCTTAACAATAACACATAAAATAACAAACCACCACTTAAGTGTTGCTGGAGCAGATCGCCAAAAAGTCAAAATAGCAACAAAACTTTTTTCTCATACCATTGCCCAGAGTATAACAAGAGCAGCAAGTCTTGGATTTTTGGAAAATGAAAATTGGGAGGAATGTCACGAATTATTTAAGCTCGTAATATTTAAACAAATTTTTTTGATTCTTATATATATGTATAAATAAATATTTTTATTACAGACTAATGATTGGTTTGATGTTATGAATACGCGCATTCCCAACGTTGATCCAAGGCAACGAAAGCATGCATATGGTTTGGCTCTTGATCTGCAAAATTCAATTCTTGAACGCATGAATGAAATGATGTCAAATATGAGAGTAATAGGGAAGCAATCTTTACTACCTTTTCAAAAAGGTAATCCATCAATTTATTTCTTTATTACACGTAATATTAAATAATGAATTTTTTAACAGGTATTATTCAGTCCAACACCGCGCTTAAATTATTATTTCAGGATATGAAACAGCGCTTCGGGTATACGTATCTACTATCTTATAGATGCAACCAGGACATTTTGGAAAGCTTTTTTGGTTTAATTCGGACAAAAGGTGGCCTTCATGATCATCCCGACAGGCAAGAATTTAAGTATAGGTTGCGGTCATATATTTTAGGATATAACGAAGGTGTATTATCCACTAACGCTAATGTGGCGACCGATGACACACCAGATTTGGTCGCAATTGGACATCCACTAACTGGTAAATTATAACTATGTATTAAATTTAAATTAAATTTCTATATAGCCTGAAAACATCGAAGCACAGCCCCGGAGTCATTATGCATCTCAGCTATGCCGAAGCTCTATGGGAGTGAAAGAAGGACGTGAAAGCCCAACATTTTTATTGAAATTGAATTGATTTTTTAGGTATTATTTTAAAAGGCATTAGTTTAGCACCAGAACCAGAAGACAGAGATGAAATGGAGTCAATGGAATACGACGGCCTGGAGAACTTGGCAGGATATATTTGTCATAAGCTCAAGGACTCAATTTACCTTGAGCAGCCTGAAGATGATGTGTATACATGGATAAACCACCTTACCGAAGGTGGTTTATCCAAACCTTCAATGAAGTTGATGTCAGACATCAGTAAATTAGAAGCTATATTTAACCAAGTAAATGGGGAAGATTTAATTATAACAAATAATTTTATAAAAACACATTTAGATTTAAGTAAAAATATAGATTGTAATATTAAAATTAAAAAACTTTTTTTCCGGTCAAGAATGTACTTCCGTATTAGAAAGCTAAATAAACTTATAATAGAATGTCTAAACTCAAGAAAAAGAAAAAATAAAAAAACTATCACATAAATAAATACATGTTTTAAAATATTTAAATTTTGAATTTTTTTTTCATTTATTTATTTTTATAGATATCTTAGGTACGTAACATAGGCATTTAGACAATTACATTTTTAATGTATTTATGTTTAAAAATTCTTTATCTTCATTTCGTAAAAGTCTAATTACTTAAAATCAATCAAAATTAATTTAATCTAAATCAATAAAAATCAATTTAATTAAAATAAAACCAAATGTAATTCCAACAAAATTTTCTATTTGTTGTTTGTGAGTTATTTACATTTTTCCTTGTTGATAAAATTTCAGCAATTATATGTTCACGATTAATATATCAACATCAATTAATGATACAATTTGAATAAAATTATATATCATTTATTTACTAATATGAATTATTTATTTATTCTATTTAATTTATTTTATTCATTTATTCCAACACTTATTTCTTATATTTTTCTATTTTATATTTTTCTTGTACCCAACCAATATTTTATATGTATAATAATTGTCAATATCAAAAGTCAAAAATCAAACTCACTCGTGACGTATATGCGCAGTAGAAATAAAAATTGAACACCGGAATGCGCAATCTTATATTTCTATCATTCTTGGGTTACTTAGGAAGAATTCGCTGTCAACTCATGCAGAAATGTGCAATAAACATTTACCAGTGGAAGTCGGAAACGCAGAAAATTTAGATTTTTTAAAAAAAATTTAATAACTTTTATAAAGTATAACGAATTATGAAATTTGTATATTGCCTATTGAATATTCATAAATTTTTATCTTATTATATTTTGATTTTGTATTTTGAATTTTCTAATTACTTTAAATTTCGTAGTTTAAATTTTTTATAAATTATTTTGGTAAATTATTATTTATAATTTTTTTAATTTTTTAAATTGAACTAACTTTATTTTATGTAATATGAAAATAAATAGATTTAAGGCTTTAAAATAGTATTAATTACTAATATGTAAATGAATTTAAAAAAAAAAAACAGTTTTATTGTGTTTAGTTATATCACTATAATATTTTGTAACTTGTAACATTTTACACATTTACCCGAAAATAAAGTTGATTACTAAACCATACATACATACCTTTTACGGCTTAGTAAAATCAACATCCAACAATACAAAAAAAGCTTTGTAATTTAGTGTAGAAACACTATTGGTTACGTTGTACTGTTCAGGGCATTATCCAACTTGATCACTACCTTTAGATGACACAAGCCATAACTTTATGCCGCAAATACCTAAAACTTTAACTCAAGATGAAGAGCACACAAGTATGTTACTGCTGGTACAAGTGATTATGTATGATATAAGTATGTTACTTCAAAAATTAATCAACTTACAATATTTAATTTTTGAAAGAAAACAATCATAACTTACGATTTGTTCATCTTCATAAAATTAATAGGTAAGTTGAGAAGCAGAGCTATTTATATATTTTTTTTTACACACTACCAAAACACTAGTAAAGGATTACAAAATTATTGTAGGTTTAGGTACGGAGAAAAACGATTTGGAGAGCAAATATTGTGCTTAAGGAGAATAAAGGAGAATTTAGGTAAGTTCAATAAAAAAACTTTCGATAATTAATCTAAATTCAGTGTCAATAACATAATTATTAAAATGGAAAATTATAATCACAATAATTGCTTAAACAAACATATTTAATTAAAATTAACATTGCGGTAGTTGGGTTTGGTAAGCGACAGGGAAAGTACTGCCTGCAGTACCGCAACTGTGTCTGCTACCGGCAAGTGCACATTACACCTCCTCGTGGTAACTAAACTGAATGCTGAGAGAGTGAAGAAGGAATTGATTTAGAACTGACTCTAATAATTGCAGTCAGCTCCTGAACAGTTCCTTTCTAATAATCTCAGTTTCGGGCTAAGAAATGTGGGCTAGAAGAGCCAACCTCGAAAACAAAAGCCCAATCCCAAGCTGTTAGTCGTCCCGTACCGAGGGGATGAAAGACTACTGGGTTAAGTAGTTGCCTACGGTGGCCACAGGTACCAGGCGCTGTCATTGTCTGTACCAGACAATGTCTGTACCACAGACACAGACCAGACACTATACAAGACACTATACCAGACACTGTCATGACAAAAGTCAATAAGGGGGCATACCCTAATCTCTATACCAATAGCACACACCCTTGAATCTCTTAAGAGCCTTAAACTCTTAGAGGAAACATTTTCGGGTGGCTCAAAAAGGCACATCAAAAAATGGATGGTCTATGGTGAACTATCAAAGAAAGAGGCAGAAATTAAGGAACGCGAGCGCATAAAAGCTCGTGATCAGGTGCCCTAAGAAAGAAGCCTCCAAAGTGCAGAGGACATTAACTGGTTAAAAACCGGCATCATGGAGAATGTTTCAGATACAAATAAAGCTCCTCTGAGTTAAAGGGACGCCGTTACTGCAACTAAAGTTGCTGTTATCCATGCCTTGCATTTGGAGGGAACCTTATTCTCTGAACAAATGCAAAATCGTAGAGTTATTAATTCTCGACCTGGTTGACGAAGTCTCTGAAGATGGATCTTTCCCGCAATTTGAGACTGTTTCTCAAAGACCGGGTTGGATATCGATAACGTGTGGAAATACAGACACACGTAACTGGCTATTTGAGCAGTCTGAAAAAATCAGGCTAAAACATCAAGTACGAATAGTTGACGGGGACCAAATACCCAGATCAACTATATGAATAGCATACATCAGTGCGAGAAACAAAATCGCAAAAGAGAAATTCATCTCAAGACTGGGCAAACAAAATCCTGGTCTTAAAATTGCGTCCTGGAAACTAATCAGTTTCAATGAAGAAAAAGAGGGGAACCAGGTAGCAGTGCTCTCTAATGACGATGCTTCTCTTGCACAGCTAAAGAGAATTGACTTCAATCCTTATCTTAACTTTTCTAAGATAGCAGTGAGAATCAAGAAAGATAAGGACCAAAGAAGACAAGAGCCTACTGGAAAGGTAAGTAAATCTACCGTCACGGAAACGAGACACGCTCTCGCTCTCCAAAGCTCAAATCCACCTCTACACCAAAGGAGCATTCAAGGAACGAGGCACGATCTCATTCCCTGAAACCCGAGTACTAGGAGGGAGTACTCAAACAGAGACCGATCGGGAAGAACATCAGTGCCATACGAAAGTGGGCACCACAGAGGGACCAATGATCCCCTGAGGGAAAGAATACACCGTATCAGAAGCGGGAAAGCACCCATTATCCTTCCAAAGCCAAAAATTGAAAAAATGGTTTTAAGGTGTATACACATAAACTTACACCGGGCTAAAGCAGCCTAAGCAGTATTCACAAACACATTCATACACAACAGCCTGGACATAGTCTTTTGACAAGAGTCACACACTCTTAAAGACCAAATAAAGGGCCTCCCATGTGTTGTATTGTATGATATCAAAAACGTAGCCAGGCCTCGTGCCTGCTTAGTATTTAACAAAAAATTAAAATTTTTTCCTATTTCAGAGTTTTGAACTAAAGATCTAGGGGCAGCAAGTATTAATTTACCAACAAGTGAGGGGTTCAGAGATTTACGTATGCTCTGAATACCTACCCGGAGACTCAACAGAGGTCATCCCTAAAGCACTGAGGGAACTAATTGCGATCGCAGCAGAAAACAACTGCTGATAGGATGTAATGCCAATGCTCACCACACGATCTGGGGAAGTACCAATATAAACAAACGGGTTGAGTACCTTTTTGATTTTTATAAACTATTGTAGATTAGAATCCTAAATAAAGGTAACACCGCAACATTCAGCAACATAATTAGGGAAGAAGTTTTAGACCTATCACTTGCTACACCACTTTTGAGTCAAAAATATCAAAATGGCATGTATAAAACGAAACATCAATGCCAGATCATAAGCATATCAGATTCGACATTGCAACACCTGAGAAAATAAAAGAAGTATATAGACAGCCAAAAAACACAAACTGGGATATTTTTACTCAAGAACTAACTGATAGACTAACTATCGTCCCAAAAAGAGTTACTAATATCGGAAGCATTGAAATATCGAGTGAACTTCTTGAGAATGCTATTCTGTCATCTTATCACAATGCATGTACAGAACAAATAAGAATCACCAACAGAAATGTACCTTGGTGGAACTATCCAAACTGAGAACTCGTGGTAGAAAGCTATTTGAAAAAGCCAAAGCTAATGGTAACTGGATGGAGTGTAAATGGAATCGAGAAATAAGAAGGGCTAAAAGACAATCTTGAAAATTTTATAAAAATAAACGACCCGACCCGCCCAGTGGGGCATCAAATTCATATGAATTCACACTGAAAACCGGTTAAAGACACTGGAGCTTATGGCTCAAACACATTTTCCGGGTAGTAAAACAGTGCAGGCAAATTCCCCAACAACATGTACAAAGAAGCAACCAACCTAAACAGTCAGACTGGAAAAACTCATCCAATATCTTCACGACGGAGAGCATAAGGTGGGCTATTCGCTTGTTCAAACCATATAAATCTCCAGAAAGAGATGGTATTTTCCAAGCTCTGCTACATAAAGGAGAGGTCATGCTTGTTCCAATTCACAAGAACATTTTCTAACCTAGTCTCACGCCTGGGGCCACATACCCAGTGCTTGGAAAATGGTCAAAGTAACATACATACCTAAGGTAGGTAAGAAGAGAAAGTGATCAACCTAAATCCTACTGTCCAATTAGCCTAACATCGTATTTTTTAAAAACAATGGCAAAGCTATTGGACCAACATATCCGAGAACATATGCAACAACATGCACCACTACATGAAAAGCAATATGCATATCAGCCCGGTAAATCAAAAACTCTCGCTCTCCAAAACCTAACAGGAAAAATTGAAAATGAATCTGGCATAGAAGCACAAGGCTACGCTGATAATGTAGCTGTTCTTATCAGAGGTAAATTTGAGTCTACTGTGTCTGAATTAACTCAACAAGCCCTGCACATGATATCCAAATGGTGCCAATAGGTTAAACTCTCTACTAATCCATATAAAAGCACGACTTTTGATTTCACAAACAGGAGAATTAGGGACAAACTAAAGAAACCTAACCTAGATGGGGTAATAATTGACTTTTCCAAAGAGGTCAAATACCTTGAAATCGTACTTGATGAACATCTGAACTGGAATGCTCATCTAGACAATGTCCTTAACAAAGCCAGAATTTCACTCTGGACATGTAAAAGCCTATGTGGTCGTAAATGGGGACTGAACCTCAAAATGACATTATGGTTATATACCGCAATAGTGAGGCCAACCTTAGCCTACGCATCCGAAGTTTGGTGGAAAAAAGGTACGCACAACTCAAAACAAATTCATGCGGACAACATCCACCGCTTCATTAGAGACCCTGCTTCATCTAGAGACCCTTCATCTCTTTATACAAAAAGAAGCAATGGTCCATACCTACAAATGTATTACTGGTCCACAATTTAAAAACGTGGTCCACCCAGAACTACTTCAGGTACTCCAGAAGGATAACACGTTTTCGATAGTATTATCCGGCTACTGCTTGTCGAGAAGTAATTTTGAAAAACCTTTTAATATAATCATGCCAAGCAGAGAGGCGTGGGAAATCTGCCCACCCTCTTTCGGCAAATGATCATTAGTATGGTTAACTGACGGTTCCAAGAAAATAAATGGAGTAGGATTGGGAGTATATGAAAAAAGCCTCAAGGCCCATATTCATTCAAGCCTAGACTCTACAAACACAGTTTAAGCTGAGGTTCATGCTATAGAACTTTGTGTGCGAGAGAATTTAAGAAGAAATTACAGGAAATGTAAAATCTACATTCTCTCGGATAGTAAAGCAGCCATACTAGACATTAATTCATATACCATCACATCAAAGCTAGTATGGGATTGCTTAGATATACTCAAAACCCTGGAAAATCTAATAAAGTCACAGTAATGTGTGTACAGGGGCATTCCGGCATTGCAGGAAATGAAGCTGCAGGTTATCTAGCTAGAAAAGCAGTGTCGGTGTCCAAGTTTCATAGGTCCCAGTCCATTGTGTGGAATTCCCCTGAGTACAGCGAAGATGCAATTAAGAGTTTGGGTAGAGCAAAAAGGACTGGATCCCTGTCTGAATAAATTAAATGTAATCTAATCTAATCTAACAATAGCCAAAACTTAAATTTCATTTCATTCACTCCTATTATTCAAAATGTTGTTAACTGTTCGACTTAGTTGACAATAGTTAAATCGTGACGCGCACGTACATACTGGTTCTTGTTTAATCGTATCAATACATAATCTCAAACCACAAAACTTTTTTGTTTTGTTTTTCTTTTCCAACTTTCTTTTTCTTTGTAAATCTCTCATTAATTCATTATAATTTTTTTTTTTTGTTACTACCGTAATTTTTTCATTGTTCTAACCTGCAGTGAATGTCTCTGAAAATATTTCTACACCCAATAAAGTATTAAAAACTGTTATGTGTAGATATTGGTCTCAGTTACATTCATGAAGGGGTGGTTTAAGTAAGTCGTGATGTAGGCCAATTTTTTTTTTTAAATTTAAAGGGCAAAAAATAAAAATTTTAAAATTGAAATTATATTTTTTATTTTTTTTTTAATTTTTTGATTATTTCTGTTAATTTTAATTTATTTGCTTTTTCTCTTTGTAAGATTTTTGTAACATCCGCGGCCTATCAAAGAACTTCCATTCCGTCGAAGAATGCTATCTATCGAAACGAAGATGGCTATCTTCGGCTTCAAAATCTAACAATTTTAGCACTAAGTGAAGCACAAGTTGTGATTAATGATATTAATTTTAATATCAATAATTATTCGATGGTGCCACCTCTTATACCCCATAGAGAGATTACTTTGTATACACGAAATGATGTAGCTAATAAGACATTCAAAATTTTAAGTGCTCCAACTCAATTTATCAATATAATTGGATGAAAATACACGTCGATAAGCGCATTATTCACTTCTGTTTTATTTCAAGCGAACCAGAAAGTAAATCCAAAGAAAGTCTATCCAATCAGATAAGCTTATAAAAAGTCTATCCAATCAGATAAACTCAATTCTGGAAACCAATCCCGAATTTGAGATTGTTTTGGTGGGAGACTTTAATATTCATAACAGACACTGGCTTTACTTTTCTAGTCCAGTCCCAAAGCAAACCGTCCCAAAGGCAAACAAGTTGAACTTTTTTCCAATTTTTGCAACCTTTCTCAACTTGTTAAAACCCCTACGAGGATACCAGACCGACGTGACCAGAACGGACATCTCCTGGATTTATATCGAGCTACTCATTCAGAGAAATATTCAATCTCTATTAATTCTCCACTAGGTGGCTCCGACCACTGTCTTGTAAGCACAAGCTTCGAGGTAGGCACCAGAGCCAGATCCAATTATTCTCCCAAAAGACTAGTTTGGCGTTATCACCAAGCTGACTGGAAAAACTTCAAAAAGTTGTTAAATGCATCGAATATGTTTCCAATATAAAAATGTCAACTTTGCTGCAGTGATTACCAAAAGGATTCTATTAGGAATGAAAACATCCATATCATCGTTTCAGTTGACGGTTCTGTTTCCGACCAACTTCGAAAAAATGCGGGTGTTTCGCAAGGCTCACCCACCCTATTTCTCATTTTATTAAAGACCTTCTCAAATTAACTTTCAATCCAATCCATAGTTTTGCTGATGACAGCAATCTAGTAGCATGATTTTCTTAAAAAAACTATGAACATATGATTTTCTTAAAAAAACTAACGCTACAGCTTTTGCAGTCACGACTTAGTCAAAACTGTTGACAGAGGTAGAATAAACAGAGTTGAGTTTAACACTTCAAAAACTCAAAGCTGTCTTGTTAGTAATAATCTTACAGCGTTCGAACCAACTCTCTGGTTTCAAAATGAAGCTATTATACAGCGACTTGAACATTCTCGGAATGCGAGTGATTCAAAATAAGCACATATGGAATGAGCATATTTTCGATATGCAAAAAGCGCCGTCAAATGTTTGGGCTTTTTGAGTCACTGAAAGCATATTTTTCATCTCAAGTTCTTTTTAAAATCTATTAAGCATTTATACGACCCAAGCTGGAGTATAACTCACATTTATGGGTAGGTGCACCAAAAACTGCTTTAAATTTTTTGGACAAAGTTCAAAACCCCGTCATTCGTCTTAAGGGCGACATAAATGTGCCCTCATCAGTCATCCCTTATAACACTTAGTCTTCGTCGTATTATTGGAGCACTTTCTCTATTTTATAGATATCTACTTGGTGTTGGCACTTGTTCCGAGATTAAAATACTTCTTCCTACTCTCAAGCAATTCCATCGCATAACACGAGAGGCATCAAGTGCCTTCTTTTCACAGTAGAAATTTCGAGATGATTTAAGTCCGGTTATGGAAGTTCTTTTATAGTAAGAACATCTCGATTGTGGAGTCGCGTCCAAATCCAAGCAGAATGAATGTAGGCAGAATTTTTTATTTATGATTTACAGAGATTTAAGACGAATATCAACAACATTGTTTGCTCTTTCCCACAAAACTTTTCTTCTTCCTTTTTCTTTGCTTTCCTTTAACTATCATTTCCTTTTTCAAATAGTCAACGGTACATCAGTACTCAAAGTTTCACAGCCTAAGTTTTGGCTATAATTTAAAAAACGTTGGAGATGGACCTGAAGAGCTTCAAATTGTATAATGAAGCGTATCTACAGGAGAGGAACACGTGAGATGTTCTATATTCTAGCTTTTCCTACAAAAAATTAATTTTTGGAACTAGTTTTGGACCACTTAGGTACTTCCACAGTGTAGAAATGGGCACTTGAAGCCTCTCTGGGGTTGCGCTGGAATTGTTCGAAAGGAGGCATTTCTGATTTTATTTCAATAGAACAAGTGTAATTTCCAACAAGATATCTATAAAAGAGGTAAGAGATATCTATAAAAGAGCTCCACTTTAAATTTCGTCAAGGAAACCTAGGGAAATTTGAGGCGCTTTGAATTTTTCTTCTTGAAATCACAAAGTTTGACTGGTTGGTCTCTTTGACAATAGATCAAACAGCTTTGAGTTTTGGATTTGGTTTATATTAAATTTAAATATTGAAAATTAAAAGCATTTATTGTAAATTATAATAAGTGTTTATAAATTTAATTAGTAATTATCATTACAATAGTTCATTAAAAAACCTAAATATTAACTTTACGCGGTAAAAAAAAAAATATAAATAAAAAGGAAAACAAAAAACAAAAAATCTTGTGTATAATAATACCTGTAAGATCTTACGAATATATTATAAATATTTTTTGTATACTTGAAAACAAAAAAAAAATTATATTGAAGGAATTATTGATAATACTTCCAGAAGTGTATACAAAAAAAAAAAAAAATTTAACAAAATAAAACTTGAGATTTATATTTGTCTAATCTCAATATTAACAAAGACAATTATTAACTTACCCAGAAAAATCTTGATGTTCTTGGTGTTGTAGATTTATATAACTTATAATTAGTGCATTTATTTAAATATTTATTTAAATTAGTGCACCAAAACTTAATACAAAAAAAAAAAAAAAAATAAGAAAGAAATAAATAAAAATTTATTTTTGTATAAAAAATAAACTAAAAGTTAATTAAGTATACTAATTGTAATCAAAAATAATTTTTAATATTTTGATTTGAACCTTTAATAAACAAGTAAATTTCACACAGTTTTTCCAATATTGTATATATATACACTTTATTTGGTACACATATTTATTAAACAAAATCAGAAAAAAGAAAACAAAATAAAAACATAATAAGAATAATAGAAATGAAATTCTTACAATAATAGATTTTTCAAAACTGGTAATCAAAATATTTTTATTACTATAATATTATTATATAACAAAAAGAAATAAATTATAGAAAAACAAAAAAAAAATAATAATAAGAAGAATAAAAAATTCATTAAAGCAATAAAACTAATATTAAATTTAAATTAAACATATTAATAATACTTATGTATATTTCATAAACACTTTAATATTTATTTAATCACAATTACCGATAATTTATTATTTTAATAATTTATTAAATAAAAACATTAAATAAAAATTAATACCCGACCGCTTTTGATAAGCACGCACTATTTTTGTTTATTATAACTATCAAATTATTATTACTAATAATCAACCAAATGTCAATATCAAAACTTTAAACAGAGTTTCTCAAACTTTCAAAGAATTAAATTTAGTGTTATCGCTCTGTTCTGGAAATTAATTGTAATTGATTTACAAATAGAAAGTCATAATTTTTTAAATTAAAAATTAAACAAAAATAAATTTATTAATTCGAAAAAAAAAATAAAAAAAATAATATATAATTTGTAATATCATGAGTTTTAAATGTGAAATTGCCAGTTGCATCGCCTATGATAAAACCCTGAAATTTATTACATGTAAGGGTTTCTGCAAAAGAAAATTTCATGGGGTATGCATTGATGCTCCGAGAGATAGTAGTTTAAGTTTCATAAATAACTACTTCGTATGTAACGAATGCCAAAATTATCACATCCTTCTTTCGAATATGCACGAGAGTCTTGCAGCTGGGATTAGAGAATTAAATGATAATAATGCTAATATATTAAATAGAAATGCCAGAGACTTTGAGTCTTACACTGAAAGTTTTGGACATATGGGAAGTAGCTTTGATACGCTTATTAATAAAATATCAGAGTTTACTAACCACCAGAGCATGATTACGAATGAAGCATTAAATAGCAGCTTAGCTGATACTAAATCTGAAATTATATACATCCTCCGATCTATAAAAAATGACGTAAGAAATCCATCTGATAAATGTATATGCGAATTTACAGATCAGAAAATAAATAAAATAATAGATATAGTCACTAATATCGAGAAAAATGTTACGGACAACAGCAAAATGATATTGGAAGCCATATTAATGACGGGCTGTGGTAGCAGTAAATCAGTACCATATAGCGAGTCGTTGGATATTGGACTATTAATTTCTGAACTAGATTCACTAAAAAAAAAGCTAAATGCGATGGATGACAAAATTGACAACATATCTGCTTCAAATTCATATATCTCTACTATTCAAGAAGAACTAGCTATTAAAAATGTAAACATTCGAGATGAAATTGCCGCTGCTATTAATGAACCAAAAAACTCAATATTCAATGATAATACTTTAGATGCAGATGTAGTAACAAATACCATAGTGTCAACTGTCAATAAATTTGGCACAACTTGGTCATCATCGGATTGGAAGAAGCGAATTGAAAAATTGAGTCTCTCAAATAACTCTAACGAATCTAAAAGGTCTAATGAGTTAACTGATTTCTTTATGAGAGGGGCTCCATGCTATGCTGGAAAAGAATGGGTTGAAGAATTTTTTGAAAGTAAATTTTGTATTCCTATTATGAATTGCCAACGTTTAGCAGCAAATCTAAAAAAAAAGAACAGCTGGTATTCCTGCTTTAAGTTTTCAGTTCCCAAGAAGTACAGTTGGCTTTTTCCAGTTAACTTTAATCAAATAAAGGGACTCAAAATTACTGTTGTACCATGGCGTGTGAAAGAACTAAAATCCAACAAAGTAAACAAATCACTTAAAGTAAATAAATCAAATAAAATATCAGACAATACTAACATTAACAATGCTAATCACATTAACGCTCATACTAACTTAAAATCTAAGAAAATAATTAATAAAAATTATTGGTCTAATCCTAACACCAACCCTATAATTAGAAATTATTCTAGCAGTAAAGCTAACGTTAACTCTACTTTATCTTATAGAAATTATCATAATACTAATAAAAACATAAATAACACTAACCCTATTTTGATAGCTCATAAAAAACATTATAAATCACATTACAATAATATTAATAAAACTAACAGCATAAACAATGTTAACAATAAGATTTTCACACCCCCTACCTTTATTCCTCCTTCGTCACCATCAAATAGGAAGTACCCTAACTTTATTCGAGGTGAAACTTTTGTTCGAGGAACTGTTTGTAGCTCCCCTGTTAAAGACGGTGTAAAACATGACTCACCTAATTTCGTGAATCCCTTGATGCCACCAAAAGTTCGATTCACTCAAAATAAGACTCAAAAGGGTGAGAACAGGTATATTCTTTCTAGATTTAGAGATCATAGAATTTATGACAATGTGAGGCTGTTCCTAGCGTATTTACACGACCATCCAGATACTGCATGCCTAGATGGCAAAACCAAAGTCAACATTCAAATTTTAATTCAGCAAGAAGGATTGCCAACCAACTATGAAGCTCTTCGAGAGCTTTTCATTACATATCATGAATCTCTAGGTGTATCTAGCGAAGTTGTTCAGAAGGATCTAGCAACATATCGTAAGCACGTCTCAACAAAAAGGATAAAATATTTTCAAGGCCCTAAAGGCAAACATGAGAAACCTCAACGTCCCTAACCTTTTAAACGTAGCCCTAAATCAACCAACCTCAGTTTCTGCTTCTAATAACACTCCTATTAGTACCTTATCTATTTTCTATCAAAATGTTCGGGGTCTACGTACAAAAACTTCGAATGTGTTTCGTAACTCCATTACTCTTAACTTTGACGTTTACTCTTTAACAGAAACCTGGTTGACTAATTCAATTCAGTCCTTAGAACTATTTAACCAATCCTACACTGTTTTTAGAAAGGATAGGTTTCAACAAACTTCTATCACCTTAAATTCAGGATTTGTTGCTAAAGGAGGGGGCGTTCTGGTGGCAATTAAGAATAGCTTTAATGCTATTGAGTTGTTTCTTCCCCATTGTGATTCACTTGAATTAGTTGCTTTAAAAGTTGAACTTCTTAACAAATCGCTTTATATTGTTTGTTGTTATATACCTCCAAAATCTGTTGTTGACATATATTCTAACTTTAAGCTTTCTCTTGACCATATCTCAACCTTAATGAATCCCTCTGATGAATTATTAGTTTGCGGTGACTTTAATTTACCGAAAGTATCATGGGTACATCACGAGGATGAACCATATCTAATTCCACTTCAGATTAATTCTGACTGTGAATATACTTTACTGGATGGTTGTAATTTAAATGGTCTTCAACAAATTTCTTCAGTGACTAATTGTATGGATAGGCAACTTGATCTTATTTTTGTAACAGATTGGGCTAATTATACTTTTAGTGTTCCTATTATGCCATTAGTAAATGTTGATAATTTTCATCCTCCTATATTTCTTTCATATTGTTATAATAGCCCAGTATTACCTGCTTATGAACTATCTTATAAATATAATTTTGCCAACGCTAATTTTTCTGCGCTAAATAATTTTCTTTTATCAATTGACTTTAATTTTATAGTTGAAGATGATGACATCAATAAGGCGGTTTCTAAATTCTACGAAATTCTATCTAAAGGTTTGGAATTGTATGTACCCTTGGCTCGTAATAGAGACCTTAGTTCTAGTCCTCCTTGGTTTAATCATGAAGTAAAAAAATTAAGAAATAAAAAGAATAAAGCTTGGAATAAGTACTTAAAAGAGAAAACCAATAAAAACTATCATGAGTTTGTAATTTTGTTCAACTCCTACAAACTGACATTAGATTTCAGTTATAAAAACTATTTAATAAATGTTAGCTCTCAGCTAAGGATTAATCCTAAGTCCTTTTGGAAATTTGTCAACTCCAAACGTAAATCTGATCAATTTCCCGTCACCATGTCCTATAATGATGTTAGTGCTAACTCTCCGAAATCTATTGCACATCTCTTCAAGCTATTTTTCTGTAGTTCTTATTCAGAAAATCTCTTTGAAGTTGATGAAAATAATTTTAATCACATGATAAACCAACCTGAAAACCAAGTTATCTCAATAGATTTCTCTACTCAGAAAATAAAGAGTTATTTGAATAATCTCAACAGTGATGTATTTCCTGGACCTGACAAAGTACCATCTTTAATCTTAAAAAACTGTTCTGAATCTTTTGCGTTACCATTATCCCTTTTATTCAATCGATCGTTTACTTCTGGAATATTTCCACAATATTGGAAAAATTCATTTATTCGCCCTGTTTATAAAAAAGGTGCTAAAAATATGGTCACAAATTACCGTCCAATAGCAAAACTTTCATGCATACCTAAACTTTTCGAATTAATAGTTTTTGATTCAATTTATGATATTTGTTCTAAACATTTATCAATTAATCACCATGGTTTTGTAAAGAAAAAATCTACGGTTACAAATTTAGTTGAGTCTTGCTCACACTTCCTGAACACTATGGAGGCTGGCTTTCAGACTGATGTCATTTACACAGATTTGAGCAAGGCATTCGATTTACTGCCTCATAGTGTTATTTTATTAAAACTTAAAAAACTGGGATTTCCTAAATTTTTTATAATGTGGATTAAATCATTTTTATCCAATAGATCTTATAGTGTAATGTTTAGATCAGCTTTTTCTGAATCATTTTCTGCCACCTCTGGTGTACCACAAGGCAGCCATCTAGGTCCCTTACTATTCATTATCTCAATTAATGATGTCAACAATCTCATTAACAATAGTAACGTGATCATATATGCTGATGATATGAAAATTTATAAAAAAATATCTTCATATAATGATTGTACTGTACTACAGAACGATCTTGATTCGTTTTTTAAGTGGTGCGGCTATAATAATCTTCTCCTTAATATTGATAAATGCGCTGTTATTTCCTTTACTCGTAGATTGATTCCAATAATAACTGATTATACTTTTAATTCTAAACTAATCAACCGAGTTTCTCATTTTAAAGACCTTGGCGTACTTTTTGACGATAAACTCACATTTAAACTTCACTTTAATAGCATAATTAACAAGGCAAATTCTATGTTAGGTTTTATTAAAAGATGGTCTAAGGAATTTGATGATCCATACATTACTAAATCTTTATTCACTACTCTTGTTCGCCCCCACCTTGAGTACGCAAGCCCTGTCTGGTCACCTCACTATTCCACTCATATTAATAGAATTGAATCTATTCAAAAAAATTTTTTGCGATATGCTCTACGTAATCTTCCCTGGTCTAACCCAATAATCCTACCTCCATACATAAATCGTCTGAAGCTTCTTCAGATGAACACATTGCAATCAAGAAGGGTTGTTGCAGATATCTTATTCATATCCCAAGTATACAATGGTGAAATTGATTCCAAAATTATAAAAGATCAGATTAACTCGTACATTAACACCAGTACGCGTTTTCGTATAGAACATCTTTTTAATCTTCCTTTCCATAGAACTAATTATGGTAAATTTGAGCCAATTAATAGAATGTTAATGGCAGTTAATCAATACAAAAACAGTGTTGACTTTTCTTTGAACAAAACCAGTTTAAAGAAAACCTTGTTTCACTTGCTTCCTTAGTCCTCCTAATTAATCTTGTTTTTCCGCTACTAATATTAACTAATTTGTAGTGTTATAATTAACTTTTAATACTTTTAATAACTTTACATCTTCTCTTTTTTTTCTGATGAAATTTATTATATCTAATTTTGTTTTTTGTTTTTTATAAAAACTATGTTGTATTAAATTTCAAAGTAATTTAAACTTTAAATCATAAATCTTATTTGATACATTGTGTTAATTCAAAATTTTAATAATTAAATTGTATTATATTTTGTAAACTGTTTGAACTAAATAGTAAATAAATAAATAATAATATTAAGAGTTGAAAAGAATAAATGATTGATAAAAATCAAAAAAAGAGTAGGTGATAAGACGGAGTCTTATTATATATTTTTCAGACATAAAGCTGTTTTCAGACATAAATTATTTAGGTTTTCAGCACTTTCACTGGAAAGTAGCTTTTTTATTATTTATATTTTCAGCATGGAATTATGTGCTGATATTGTATACAGTTATCAGGATTGACGCTCCATGCTTTTCATGGCAAGTTCATATATTTACTTTTTTCGTACAAACATTTTATCTAATATTATTTTTTCCTGCTACAAACATTTTATCTAACATTATTTTTTCGTACAAACATTTTATCTAACATTATTTTTTCCTGCCTGAAGTCAAATGTTAGAATTACACACATAACATTTTTTAACAGACCTTGAACTACCTAATTTATTTCCATTATGTTCGTCTTATTGCCTTTCATATACACACAAAAATTGAAGTATTAACCTCTATTAGACTCCAAGATATTTAAGAAAACATAATCGCTTAAGTCATTAATATACCAATTTACACATACAATAAAAGCGTAAAATGACTTAAGAATTATAATGGAAACTTTTTTTTATACAATTTAAGTTTATATCGACCTAAGTTGTTATTGCATATCGCTTATAATAACATACATTCACCATATATATGAACTTCAACAAAAACTTATATCGAATTAAGCTCTTGTTGCTTTTCCAAAATAATATTTTATGAAAAATTATTTAGAGTTAAGCACTTATTGCATTTTAAAGGTACTGCCTGTTGGAAAACTTATGTCAAAGTAAGCTAATAAACTCAATTTAATACTGAGAAAACGAAATTATTACATATGTAACAAAGACTTATATCGACTTTAGAATGTTAAATAAAATTTTGTTGTTTTTTTATAACCGCTTATAGCCTTTTTTCTTTAATAAGTTCTTTAATATTATTCCTTTTAATTTTAAACTTACATAAACTTATTTATCTTTAAAAAACCTTTTTTTTGATAAAAGTCTTTATTTAATAACTGTCTTATATATATACAAATTTTTTTTAGAAACATGTTTAAATTTTTCAAATTTTCAAACTGCAATTACACGAAACAGTGATTTTCGACCTAAGCGGTAATTATATGTAAATATTGAATACAAAAAGATAGTCAACATTTAAGATAGTCAATTCGATCCGAGGGAAATCTCTTCAAAGACGACTTTTTCAATTTGAACTTGATGACAGCATGATTTCTACGGACAGCATGGGTTATTGTTGCACACTGATGTGAGGTGGCTAAGCCGCAGTAAATTTTTGCAGAGATTTCGCGATCTGCTGAGTGAAATTATAAATTTTCTTCAACAAAAAGATAATGAATACCAACAGTTGCATGATGAAAACTGGCTATCTGATTTAGCTATCCTAGCAGATTTTACAAGTATATTAAGTACGTTAAATTTAAAATTGCAGTGGAAAATAAAAAATTATGTGACATGATCAGTATTGTAATTGCATTTAAAAATGAATCTGCGATGTTTATTATTGATCTTCAAGAACAAAATTTTTTCTACTTTGCCAATCTGAAGGATCATTTGATAAAATATCCTAATTCCACTTGCAATATTGAAAAGTACAGAGGTGAAATAGAAATTGTTATGGAAGATTTTGACATCAGATTCAGTGATTTTAGAAAAGTTGAAGATGTTGTTCAGTATCTTTCGTTTCCATTTAAATCTGATTTAAATCTAAGATCTATTGCGGAAAAAGTTGCTGAAATTTTCCACTTTGACAAGGATGTAATTCAAAAAGAAATTGTGACATTGCATACTGATGTATTTTTTAAAGCTAGAGCGTCAGAAGTAAATTTTTGGGAGTACGTTTGTCGGGAGAAGTATCCAAACATAAAAAAATGCTGTGAATACATCCATTCATGTTTTGGATCCACTTATTTATGTGAATCCGCTTTTTCTTATTTAAAGCAGGCAAAAACGAAGCATCGTTCTTGTCTTACAGACTTGAATACAGCAGATTCATTAAGATTGTCTTTGTCAAATTACATTCCGGATTTTGAAAAATTGGTAGAGGGTAGTATAACACAAGTATCAAATTAAAATAATAATTTTAAATTTTTTCTATTTCTGTTTGCTTTCTTATTATTTAATATTTAATGAAGCTGTTGGTTTTAAAAAAAAAAAATTATTTTAATAAAAACATTTTAAGTTCTGTTAATGAATCAATTATTTTATTTATAACTTTATTTATCGTTCTTTTTATTTTGCATGGTAGATCGACATTTATTTTATAATCCCAAAATCGATGTCTTATATTAATTTAATATCATCAAACATTTTATAAAGCCCGACGATAATATACATCTAAGTCTACATATATTCCAAGTCATCACCCTGCTGAGAGGATTCTCATTTTGACCCCTATTTATACAGGCCAGCATAGGAAAAGTAAGGACCAGATTTTTTAAGTCTAATAACGGAAAAAAAATTATTTTTTTCGAGTTTTGCTCTAAAAAGAAATTGAAATTTTGTATTTTTTAGATCGAATAATAAAAAAAAAATATTATATACTTTAATGTTTTATTCTAGAAAAATTGATTTAAAAAAGATCTTGCCGTTTGAAAAGAAAATATTTACGCCTTTCAAAAGAGAGTAAAACACATAACAAATTATTTCTAATCCTCACAATTTTTTTTACCATTTTTCTTTAACCAACAATTTTTTAAATTTTAAAATATATTTTGTGTAATATTTTTTTATATAATTAAAGTATAAATTCTAAACTTTATTTTGATATTAAATTTATATTTTTTTATTTATATTTAATGAGCTAAAACTTTGTTTAAACATAAAAATATCTGCCAAATTTATAAAATTACTTCACAGCGCGCTCAAATTGGTTGAAAAGAAATACAAAAAAAAAGAACAAAATCTAATATCTTAGGCAAATACATAATACACAATGTCATTTTTCATTCTCATTTATTTAGAAGTATTGTTATGTATTAAAGAATATTATCTTATTGTTGTCTCTTTTTCACGCATGCAGTCTCTCAAAGCGAATGTCATGAGTTTGAATAAGTGTAGACTTAGTATACATACATCTACATGATACATCAAATATATAGTGTCGACTGCACTGCCAACTGTCAATGCATGTAGAAGTAATAAGTATACAATATACATAATTTGTATGCTTAAAAGAGTTGCTTAGATTTATTCTAAATTAAGTTTTCGTGTGTGTTAAAAAAATTGAGAAGAGAATAATAATTAAAAATTACTTTTTTTTGTTAAAAAAATATTTTTTTTTGTTATATTATATTATGGAGATTTCAATGCGAAACATACCCACTGGGGCTCAAGATTAACCGTAACAAAAGGGAGAGTGCTATATAAAGCTAGAAGAAATCAAAAGTGTGAATTTATTTCTTCCGGTGTTAAAAAAAAATATTTTTTTTTTGTTATTATATTATATTATGGAGATTTCAATGCGAAACATACCCACTGGGGTTGAAGATTAACCACAACAAAAGGGAGAGTGCTATATCAAGCTGGAAGAAATCATAAGTTTGAATTTATTTCTTCCGGTGCCCCAACCTATTGGCCTACTGACCCAGCGAAAATACCTGATTTGATTGATTTTTTTATAACAAAGGGAATAAATAGAAACCACACATATGCCGTGAGCAATGATGATCTATCGTCTGACCACACTCCAGTGATCATGGTTCTAAGAGAAAAAGTTGAACACAAAAATTGCGTCCCAAGACTTACAAACAAGAAAACTGTTTGGGATATGTTTAGAGAAAAAGTTGAGCAATTCATTACTCTAGGATCCGTGGAATCAAGAAACCAAATTGATACAGAAGTCGAGCAATTCATTTTAGACGTGCAGCAAACAGCAAAGGAAACCACACTATGTTTTGACCCGAAACATCATTCGAGAGTGGGCTATCCTCCAGAAATAAGAGCACTGGTTATGGAGAAGAGAAGGGCACGACGAAAATAGTAATCAACGAGGTACCCAGGTGATAAAGTTATATTCAATCGCTTAAATAATCAACTAAAACAGCAAATCAGAAATATAAAAAATAATTCATTTAACAAATTCTTAAATAACTTATTATCCGATGCTTATACTGACTACTCGCTTTGGAAAGCAGCTAAACGAATAAATAGACCACAGGTGCAAGATCCACCATTGAAAACACAAGTTGGTAGCTGGGTCGGTAACCCAAAAGAAAAAGCTACGATTTTTGCTGACCACTTAGCAGAGGTCTTCACAGCACCAACACAAAATCTTGCAAATGAAAATATAACTCTCGAAGTTAGAATAGATGAAGCGGGAATTTCGCATGTCACTCTAAGAGAAATTAAACAAATATGCAGACACAACCTGAGCGTCAAGAAAGCACCAGGTTACGATCTCATCAATGGACAAATCATTCGGGAACTACCAGATCTAGTTTTGTTAAAGCTACAACATATATTTAATGCATGTTTTAAGTTCACATATGTTCCGAGACAATGGAAAATTGCAGAAGTAATAGTAATACCGAAGCAAGGAAAACCGCCTTCAGAGGTAACATCATATCGACCAATATCGTTGTTACCTATTATATCAAAAATATTTGAGAAACTGCTCCTCAAAAGACTAGCCCCGATTATTGAAGAAAGAAATCTGATCCCGAACCATCAATTTGGATTCAGAAACAAACATTCTACAATTGATCAAGTGCATCGAATCACAAATATAGTCTCTTAGTCTTCTTAGATATTGCTCAGGCTTTCGACAAAGTGTGGCACCAATGCCTTGAACTTAAACTACATCGTGATTTACCAAGACAATTTTATGAAATATTAAAATCATATATGAACAATATATGCTTTCGTGTACGTTATGCCAAAGAATATTCAGAAGTAAAAGAAATATCTGCTGGAATCCCACAGGGAAGTGTTCTTGGTCCAATACTTTACCTGCTATAAGCAAGAGATATCCCTCAAATTGACAACATTTTTATGGCTACCTTTGCAGACGATACTGCGATTCTTGCAGTTGACATCTGTCGAAAACTCCACAGCCAAACTTCAAAATGCAGTGAATAAAATAAGATTATGGAGCCAACGATGGCGCATAAAACTTAATGACAGCAAATCAACTCATACAAACTTTACTTATGAAAAGATTGCTACCATTCCTATCTCAATTAATAACAAAATAGTGCCATATGCCAATACAGCAAAATATCTGGAAATGACATTCGATGCTAAGCTAAGATGGAAGAAACATATAAGAAAGAAAAAAGAAGAGCTAAACATCAGACTCAAAAAATTTTACTGGTTACTTGGGCGTGGTTCTGAGTTATCAGTACACAACAAAATATTAATATATAAGCAGATATTAAAACCTGTGTGGACGTACGGTATCCAATTATGGGGCTGTGCAAAAAAAACCAATATCGAAATGTTGCAAAAATTTCAAAACAAAGGGCTCCGTGGTATAGTAAATGCACCATGGTACGTACGTAACAAAGACCTCCACCGTGACTTGCACATTGAAATAGTCACGGAAGAGATCAAGAAACATGCAGTCAAACACGAGCAGAAACTGCAAACTTATGTGAACTCGGAAATGGCTGCAGTTCTTTAAATCACACAGCAGTGTCCGTCGACTCAAGAGAACGAAACCCCACGAGATGGTCACTACTTAAAATGGAAAATTCTACGATAATAGTTTCCTTTACGGAAATTATTAATTCAATAATTTTCCTTTGCGAAAAAATCTAAATAATCTTCCCACGCGGAACTATTGCTGTGGCTATCTCCTTCACGGGAAATATCATAGTATTAAAGTTCCTACACGGTAATTATTATGATGTTAGCGATCCTCCACGGAAACTATCACTATAATAATTTCCTAAACACGCGACCGAAAATTTACGAAAAAAAAGTCATTAGTCGATCTAACGTAGATTGGTTATAAAAGAAAAAAGATAGGTGGGCTTTAGTGGGTTCGATTCCTACACTATCAAGACGCACACGTGGCTGGAGCTCTTGATGTCCTTCGGGGATTACCTCCTATCTTTCGAAAAAAAAAAATATTATATTATAAAAATTAATAATATAAATTTTATAATATAATAACAAAAAAAAATTTTTTTTAACAAAAAAAAAAGTAATTTTTAAAAAAACAAATGGTGGTTTCTTAGTCAGCTGGTACCCGTCCGCCATTAACCACCTACATTAAGTTTATTTTTATTTCAATTTCACACACTCAACGATTCAACAAGTCCACAGAGTAGTAAATGTAATAAACGACACTTTGAAAAGAAACAAATACTGCTCAGCAGCGTTCCTAGATATTGCACAGGCGTTCGACAAGGTGTGGCATGAAGGACTTCTATACAAATTGAAGCAAAGACTACCTCATGAATTATATCTCCTCATAAGATCATACCTAGACATTCGTAAATTTGTAATAAAACAACAACAAGAACACACATCAGAAAAAATAATAAAATCAGGAGTCCCTCAAGGCAGTGTGCTAGGACCTACCTTATACTTAATATATACTGGAGATTTGCCAACAACAGAAAACACAGTTACTGCAACGTTTGCTGATGACACATTAATATTAGCAACAAACACATGCTTAACTGCTGCCTCAAACCAATTGCAAGAACACTTATTAAAAATTGAAGATTGGCTAAAAATATGGAGAATCAAGGCGAATGTAAACAAATCAGTGCATGTTACTTTCACCACCAGAAGAAAAGATTGCCCGGCTGTAACACTAAATAATGTGGCATTAACACATGCAAACTCTGCAAAGTATCTTGGTATGCATCTGGATAGGCGTTTAAATTGGAGAGAGCATATTGTCAACAAAAATAAACAACTTGAAGTTTGTGATTGAAGTTTAACAGCCTCTACTGGTTAATAGGACGTTATTCGCAGTTATCAATGGAGTGCAAGATCCTACTATACAAGGCCGTCTTGAAACCAATCTGGTACTATGGTATAGAACTGTGGGGAGCCACAAGTAATTCCAACGTTGAAATACTGGAAAGGTTTCAATGCAAAGTACTCCGATCAATAGTAAATGCACCATGGTTCGTGAGAAATGAGGAAATTAGAAAGGACTTAAAAGTCGAATCGGTTAAAGAAGCCATAGCAATAAGAAGCTCAAAATACTTTGCGAGATTGGAAATACATCCCAACGATCTCGCATCACAACTACAGTGTACAGACCAACATGTGCGAAGGCTGAAAAGGTTTCATCCGATAGATCTAAGCAGCAGATTTATAAATAGTCAAACCAGAAATCCTCACTAGCTTGGCCAGAAATATAAAACTTCGGAGATAAGCCAATGGGCTCACTCACCACCTGTTACAAAAAGAAGCCAAAACAAATTAATTAATATCATCTATTTTTAGACATACTATTATTAGACAAAAATAAGATAGATTGTAAAGTTAAATAAATAAACTAAAAAATAATTTCACACGTAAGTTTTAATTTGTTTTTATTTTTTTACACTTTATAAATAGTTTGGTAATGCTACAGTTTTATAAAAAGTTTGTAAATGAGATTAGATTTACCTACTAGTTTAGTTAAGTTTATATTTATTTAAATTTTATTTTTCTTTTCTTAATTTCATCTTTGTAAATTAAATAAACTCAAAAATAAAAAATAATCTGTATTAACCGATCTTGGGCATTCAAACTTTTTACACCTTTTTATTCAATTACTTTAATTTTATTTTCATTTTTTTTCTTTCCTTTTTCATTTTAAAGAAAATTATTATTAACACGCTGGGTGGCGCAGTAGCTAAGAGCGCCTGCCTTTCAAGCGAAAGTTTCCAGGTTCGATTCCCGATGAGTCAAAAAACCTGGTCTAGTACCCTTTGTCATTGGGATATAATAAATGACAAAAAATAATTGAGAGTATATAATCTGATAACAAATTAAATAAAATGGATGTATTCTATTTAAGAAGGCTTAGTTCCTGACAATAGCAGTATTTTTCACATTTCATAAGTAAATAAGCCAGTAATTTGTTGAATAAATACTCGAAATATTGTAGGTAATGTAGTGTAAAATTGCTGCACCGTACTTAATTAAGTGCAAAAAGGTGATTCAATCTAAGTTACTGTCCAGAGTGTAAAGAAAAAAAAAGAATAGTTTATTTATTCATATTACAAAAAATAAGTTACGAGCGTCTCCCATTTCTTTCAGATAACACATTTTTCAGTCTGATCTGTCTCATCAAAAAATAGATTTCACAGGCAGGATAAAATTAAATGAAAATATTTTTTACCAGCTAACCATATGCACAGTATTAGGAGACAACATAAAATATATCAAGTTTAAGCTTTTAAATTTAGATAACATATGGTTATCTAAATTTAAAAGCTTAAACTTGATACCGTTAAATCTTGTATTATTTTAACGAAGTTAATAAGAAGAAAATTATTTATAAAAATCCAACCATTATCATATTAAGTTAAAAAAAGATTTTTTTTTCTGAACTTTCAACGTATAAACTCTTAGAATGATCGTACCACCTAAGATTTTGTCTTTTTTTTCTGTTCACACACAAGTATGAATATAGTGTATAAATATAATATTCTAGTATAATGCCACTGCTAACCAACTATAGTAAAGTTTGTGTGCAGTTTAAAAAGAATACATGTATAATACGCTGTATTCTTGAGGTACTACAAACAAAATTAGAATAAAAATAAAATAAATTTATATAAAGAAGTTTAACTTATTGAGAATAAGTACCTTGAGATTGTGAAATAAGATATCTACCTAGCTTCAAGTAATTTCGAAAAAGAGTGTATTATACCTACTATATTATATTATGTAACAAAAAGTTAGATTCTTTAATCTAAAAGAACTTTGAGTGATCTCTTAATTACGCAATATGTCTCAGATATTACTACTTTAATTATTGACTCAGAGCACCAATAAGAATGTAAAGTGAATATGTCATCTTAATGCTACATCATACACCTACTTTCAATGAAATAAAATTTGAAATTAAATAAATATTAAAACTCTACGTCTGTTTCACAATTTTATTAAATATTGTTAACCGATTTCGGTTATTACACCATCATCAATTTTTATAATATTTCACCTAGAGCCTACAGCATATTTTATAAATTAAATAAAAGTTGGTTCATTTTCTCAATTTTCAATCTTTCATTCATGTATAATATAACGGACGTTAGAGTTGTTAATACTGTATATAATTGAGTGAGTTTTAAAAAAATTGATTTTATAAAGGTTATAATAATGTCAAATAATCATTAACACAAAACTCCAACTCCTATTTATTTAGATTAGAGACCGCAAGCATGTAAATTTGTGAAGTGGAAATTTAGTAGCGGATTCTCCCTTATTACTTTTAAGTGACAGACATTTTTCAATTAAAACTCTGAGTTATCACTCTTCTCACAGGTAGATGGCCTCCCTCGACGACGCGTTCCCTGGGGCTTGGATTCGAAGAGTTTCCTAGCCGGACCATTTTGATCCATACGCTCTACATGGCCTAGCCAATGAAGCCGTCTTATTCTGACTTTTTTTTTAGCTAGGTCCATGTCGTTGAACAGCTGGTATAGTTCGGCATTGTATCTTCTTCTCCAAACCCCTTCATCAGACACAGAACCATAAATGCAACGAAGAATTTTTCTCTCAAAGATACCAAGTGCATGCTCGCTTGCTTTTGGTAATGTCCATGATTCAGAACCATATAGCAGCATCGGAAGAATGAGCGTTTTGTATAATTGTGCCTTGGTATTTTGGGATAGGAGCTTTGAACCCAGTTGCTTGGACAAACCGAAGTAGCAACGGTTTGCAAGGGTAATTCTTCGCCTTACTTCAACATCGATGTTATTGGTGGAGTAGATGTTGGTTCCAAGGTAGATAAACTCCTGAACTACCTCAAAATTATATGAGCCGACTGTGATGTTGTGTCCTATATGATGTTGTGAGGACATTTTATTTGTCGACAGCATATCATTTCAACTAAAGTACTTTCTTACTGTAAAGACATGTTTTTTATTCGCTCGTTCCATTTAAATAATTTAAAAAGTTTTTATTTTTTTTTATTTTTATTTTTAATTATAAAATTTGCACAATTTGCTGATTTAGTAATTATCGTGAACATTTTCCTGAATAATCATTTTTATAATTTAAATATAAACAATTATTATTTAAATTTCTGTTCATAAAAAAAAAAAAAAAAAAAACATGCCAGCCTGCAGTGTTTTTGACAAATTTTCAAATATTGTCATTTGCAAGGGGTTTTGTGGCCGTAGTATGCATGGATCATGTATTGGAGAGATTGGTATCACCCTTTGCTTGAGGAATATTTTATTTGCATTGAATGCCAACAAACAGAACACCAAATAAGCTCTATGTATGACAAAATTTAGTAATATGGTAAATTCCATAACGGTTGATAAAGATAGCATTATTAAGAAACAAGCAGCGGAACTTAGAATAAATGCAGACAACAGCAGAGAAACCGCAAAATGCCTTGATTGTCTTATTTCTAAGATAAGTGATGATTCAAAGAAAACATCAACACTCTTAAATAATTTACATACTGACGTTATTCTATCGTTTGAAAATAGATAGCCGAAGAATTCCTGCAACTTTGAGGAATTCAAAAAACATATAGATGAGTCCATTTCCTCAAAATTTTCTGCACATATTGGGGAGGTAATTAATTTATTTGGAGGTATGATGGATATGACGGAGCTTCTAATGGAAAAATCGAGTGAAATTCTGTTGCAACCTACTTCTTCACCCAGAGCCCAAGCAACACAGAGTACCGAACAAGCAAAAATAATTAGATTTGGTACAACATGGTCTAAAGAGGAATGGGACAAAAGAATTCATCAGCTTGATTTTAACCAAGTCAGCATTCCACAAAAATTAAAAAAAGTAAAATTCCATCAAGAAATTAGTAGAAAATTTCCGGTAGTGAATTCCAGTAATGATACCTCTTTCTTCTTTATAAAGGGTGCCCCATTTAATGCGGACATCAAATGGATAAACTCTTTTATAAGAAGAAAATTTGCAATTGTCACCTTAACATGTGAGCGGATAATTCCAAAGAGAATTGCAAAAAGGAAACAAAACTTATTTTCATGTTTTAAGTTCTCTATCCCCATGAATAAAATTTGAAATTAAATAAATATTAAAACTCTACGTCTGTTTCACAATTTTATTAAATATTGTTAACCGATTTCGGTTATTATACCATCATCAATTTTTATAATATTTCACCTAGAGCCTACAGCATATTTTATAAATTAAATAAAAGTTGGTTCATTTTAACAATTTTCAATCTTTCATTCATGTATAATATAACGGACCTTAGAGTTGTTAATACTGTCACTCTCAATAATAGTTCTATTTACTAAGTAATATGTAAAATTTTTACTTACTGTATATACTAAAAACAATATTTTTCTCCACTTAAAATTTTGTTTTGAGTAAAATTAATAATAAAATAACCAACACCAGCCCAGTAGTGAATTTATTTGGTTTTTTTTTCAAACTATGTACCTAGGTATATTCTTATATTTTTGTCCATTTGGTTTTAAAAAATTTGAGAATCAAATTAAGAAGCTTCATAACAGCTAACAAAACAAAATATTTTGAAAATATAAATAATATATAATATGCATATATAAAAAAAAATAAAATCAGAAAAAACAACAAAATAAGCAAAAACAAAATATGGGATGTTTATTTTCATTATTATTTTTGTTGTTATAATTGAGTGAGTTTTTGAGAAATTGATTTTATAAAGCTTATAATAATGTCAAATAATCATTAACACAAAATTCCAACTCCTATTTATTTAGATTAGGAGCCGCAAGCATGTAAATTTGTGAAGTGGAAATTTAGTAGCGGATTCTCCCTTATTACTTTTAAGTGACAGACATTTTTCAATTAAAACTCTGAGTTATCACTCTTCTCACAGGTAGAAAAAATTTCAATTTCACTTTTGTATGTTCATAAGAAAAAAAAACAAATCAAGTACAAAATCAATGACTATGTATATATACAATACCCATGTATAGATAATTTATAGTAATTGCCAAAAATAAAGAAAAATAATTTTAAAAAAAACTATACTTATAATTAGATGCCTCTACTCTACCTATTAGTTGATTTTTTTTTTTTGAGTAAAATGAAAATGTTTGTGAGTCTAAGTCTTAAATCTCTCCTAATTCACCACTCTTCTACCGTATCGGTAGTGAGCCATAACACTGCAGATAATTGCTTTTATTATTTTAAAAAGTTAAAGGGCACTGGCGGAACGAACATACGGCGGGAAGTCTGGGGCGAGCGCTTTTACCGCATATACAGTATAAATATTATAAATATTCTCGCAAATGGAATTCCCGGATTTTAATCCTAATCCAAAATACGTAATTAAAATTCAAATTTATCATTATCATCTTGTTAATAATATTTTTGCATTTATTTAGTTTTAAATAGTAAAAAGTTCATATGTCGTATTGATATAAAGCCAAGAAAGTATAAACTGATTTTTAATCTTATTTCTTTTTAATTTTGACTTTATTTCAACACCCATATAAAATAAAGTTGGAAAATGTCATTTGGCTTTATTTCTTTCGGATTTACTTCAGGTAACAGTTTCATAAACCCATACTTACTTACTTACTTGCTTGGCGCTACAGACTTTGAAGGTCCTGGGCCTGGCGCAAAATTGTTCTCCACTGATTTCGGTCACGAACGGAATCTCTCCCGTTGGTGATTTGAAGTTTTTTCATATCTGCCGATACTTCATCTATCCAAAGAAGGTGTGGCCTCCCTCGACGACGCGATCCCTGGGGCTTGGATTCAAAGAGTTTCCTAGCCGGAGCATTTTGATCCATACTCTCTACATGGCCTAGCCAATGAAGCCGTCTTGTTCTGACTTTTTTAGCTAGGTCCATGTCGATGAACAGCTGGTATAGTTCGGCATTGTATCTTCTTCTCCAAACCCCTTCATCAGACACAGGACCATAAATGCAACGAAGAATTTTTCTCTCAAAGATACCAAGTGCATGCTCGCTTGCTTTTGGCAATGTCCGCGATTCAGAACCATAGAAATATAGCCGCACCGGAAGGATGAGCGTTTTGTATAATTGTGCCTTGGTATTTTGGGATAGGAGCTTTGAACCCAGTTATTTGGACAAACCGAAGTAGCAACGGTGTGCAAGGGTAATTCGCCTTACTTCAACATCGATGTTATTGGTGGAGTAGATGTTGGTTCCAAAGTAGATAAACACCCGAACTACCTCAAAATTATATGAGCCGACAGTGATGTTGTGTCCTATATGATGTTGTGAGGACATTTTATTTGTCGACAGCATATCATCATTGTCCTGCAACCCTATCCGTGGGGCATAGGCGGAAACGACAGCATATATTATTTAGTTTTATTCTCATTTATGACCCGCTTTACCTGCTTCCTTTTCAATCTGTGAAAAGTCTTCGATGACTGCTCGTCGTGATGTTCCGATAATATCAACGTCATCAGTCGCGAAACCCAGGAGCTGTACCGATTTGTAAAATATAGTGCCCTGTGTGTTCACACCGGAACATCGCACTATATGCTCCAACACCAGATTAAAGAAATTACATGACAGCGCATCGCCTTGTGGAAATCCGGGGCACGTTCGAAATGAATCAGAAATGTGCCTCCCAATCACCACAGCACACCGTGTGTTTTCCAGGGTCATTTTTGACAAACGGATAAGCTTGGCTGGGAAACCAAATTCCGACATTGATTCGTAAAGCACTGATAGATGTATGCTGTCATAGGCAGATTTAAAATCGATCAAAAGATGGTGCGTATCGATTTGAAATTCGAGGGCCTTCTCCAGGATCTTCTTTAATGCGAAAACCTGGTTGGTGGTTGATTTGCCAGGACGGAAGCCGCACTGATAGTTTCCTATCACAGCGTTAAAATGGGGCTTCAATCGTTCGCACAGAATATTGGAAAGGATACGCAACGTTTAATAGAGATATTCCTCTATTGTTGGCGCAGGACATGGAATCGCCCTTTTTGAATATTGGAGATATTGAACTTAAACTCCAGTCATCAGGCATGCTATCCTCGATCTAGATGTGTTTGATGATTTGGTGCACGAATTCAATCATCACTTCACCTCCTGCCTTAAAAAGTTCAGCTGGCAGGTTATCTTGTCCAGCAGCTTTGTTGTTCTTTAATTTTCGGATGGCTGCTTCCACTTTTGCAGGACTGGGTGTATCTGAATCTTCGGAGTTGACTGGGCTAGAGCGAGGCGTATCTGTGTGTTCTATGTTTGCGCCATTCAGCAGGTTCTTAAAATGCTGTTTCCATGTCTCTAATATCCCTTGCGTATCGGTTACCAAATTTCCCGAATCATCCTTCAGCGCGTGCGTACGGGGCTTGAAAACAGCTGCAAGCTGCTTGGCTTTGTTATAAAAGCTCCTTACTTCGCCTCTGTCTCGGTTTGATTCTATATCCAAAAGTTGAGACTTTTCGAATAAACGTTTTTTGCGTCTTAAAATTTTCTTCTCGTCTCTTCTTTTCGCTCTATACTCTTCTTGCGCTGCTCTTGTTTTACGTTGCAGCGCTTTCCTGTAGGCCTCATTTTTCTCTACCGTCTTTGCTAAACATTCATCGTCGTACCATGCGTTTCTCTCGCGAGGTATTTCAAAACCCACGGTATGTGTAGCAGCCATCGTGATGATGTTTGCGCATTGTTTCCATTTTTCGTTGACGAAGAGATTATGTTGTAGAGGTGTGGTATTGACTATATCGCTTACTCGCTCTTTGTATGCTAAGGCTATCTCAGGTGTTTGAAGTCTTCCAATGTTAAATTTCCTATTTTGGCTGGTGCGTCCTTTTTTGACATTGGATATTCGTGCTCTGAACTGGGCCACAACTAGGAAGTGGTCAGAGTCGATGTTAGCTCCTCGATAGGTACGTACATCCGACACATTGGTAGCATGTCGGGCGTCAATCATAATGTGGTCAATTTGATTCGCTGTACGTCCATCCGGAGATAGCCAGGTAGCTTTGTGGATATTTTTATGGGATAAATTTGTGCTACTTATAACCGTATTACGAGCTACTGCAAAATCGGTTGTTCGGTATCCATTATCTGTGGTGGTGGGGTGAAGACTATGGTTACCAACCGTTTTGTCGAAAATTCCTTCCTTACCGATTTTAGCATTGAAGTTTCCAAGCAAGATTTTCGCATCGTACTAAGAACAGGACCCATATGTTTTATCTAGGAGATTATAGAATTCATCCTTCGTCTGCTTCGTCGGTTGGTGCGTGTACACATATTAGGCTGATGTTGAAGAATTTTCCTTTGATACGGATGACGGCTAGATGTTCATTAACCGGTGTAAAATCAATGACGTTTCCTTTAAGCCGTTTTCCCACTACGAATCCGCATCCAAATATGTGATGTTTTTCGTGGCAGCTGTAATATATATCGCATGTTAATTTTTTTGACATGCCAGATCCTTTCCGTCGGATTTCCTGTATCGCAGTAATGTCTGATTTATACTGCGAGAAAATATTTTCTATTTTGTTAGATGCAGCTGGATGATAGAGTGTTCTTACTTTCCAACTGCAAATTCTTAAATCGGAGTCCTTTAAACGTTTGCTGGGTCTGTTTCCAATAATTTCGATCGTATCGGAGGCTTCAATTGCGTCTCTCCAAACTATGTAATTTTTACGGGTAAAGGAGTCAGCCTTACGCCAACCTCAAAATTTGAGGATTTTTTCAGCGGATGCTTAGTAAAACAGTTCCCCAGGGTCAGGTAATGTAAGCACTTGAATGGGAACTCGACAGTTGCGCATCTGGGTCAGCGACCGATCAAATGTTTCCCTGTCGATCTCAAACCAGACCCCCAAACTAAACTATACAATTATTTATTTGATGATACGGTGATGAAGTTACATGCAAACTGTACGGTAAGTACGGTAGGTAACGTGTATGGTAACTAAGGAAATATGTACGGTATCTATGTCCTCAGACCAAAAACAAAATTAGTAAGATACTGGTATAATGGCACTCCTAACCAACTGTAATAAAGTTTGTGTGCAGTTTAAAAAGATTACATCGCTGTATTGTAGAGGTACTAATCAAAAATGTTTCAATCCTACTTTAGACGTATACTTAAAAGAAGTAAAAAGAGAAATAAATATATAAAGAAGGTTAACTTACTGAGAATCAGTACCTTGAGATTGTTAAATCAGATATTTCTAGTAATTTTGAGGAAGAGGTTGTTAAGTTCTAATCTTAAGTTATTCAAGAAAAAACACTTTTTACTTAAATGAAAATACAATTCTTAGTGACTGTACTTTTATCTTTATTTCTTCATTCTTAGATAAATTTTGACTTTACTCGACGACAATAATTCAAATGCAAAAGAGAGATATACTATTAAGAAAATAAGTTTTATACAAAAATAATGTTATTCCAAAATAAAGTTTGAGTGGCGTGATTTTGGAACAGTAAATAACAATTACAATGATTATTGATGCATCTTTTCAAAATTCGATTTTTGATGCTGCTCTTCGAATATCTATGTCTTATTTTTATGTTGTGATAGAATCGTAAAATATATGCAAAAATACGACGAATTTTAGCAAAATTATTTACAAATTTGTGCCTTGACACCATATCATAAGTAACATGTTTTACACAATGTAGAATGTTTTTTATTTTTCGACGACCTGCTACTTCTTTTGTAGTCCGCTGTTTAGTTTTCGGCCACTCGTCACAATTTTTATAGAGAAAATTAGGACCCGAAAACCAAATAATTTTTACATCGACTATATAAACAACAACCATATGCTCGAGGAGATGCATCTGCAAACCCATGGAGTTCCAGCTCAACAGCCGACGACACTATAATGTGACGAGGGATTCGAATTACATTTAAGTCATTAAGTTGGTTTCGATATGTGATCTACTGCTCAGCTAAATCGTTATTTGTTGGTGTATCCCAATCAACATTTTGAATCCACAGATTTTGCATAAAATTTTTTGACAAAACGATGACTCGATTTACAATTCTCAACGGGTCAAATAAACGAGCTAGATCCGACAAAACTGATCTTTTTGTAATTAGTATACGGTAATTCTCATCGAATGGATAAACAAATCTAAATTCATCAGTGGCTGGTTCCCAAACGATTCCTAAAGTTTTTATAATTTCAGAATCGCTTAAGCGAATGGGTGTTTCGCGATCAGCTTCAGCTATGTTATTTAGCAGTTTATTATCTTTAGTATACCATTTTCTTAATTCCAAATTAGCGCTATGGAAAATTACTTCTTCTTCAAATCGAATTTTTTCTACTTCTTCACGCGTATTACATCCAGTCATTAACATAATCATCTACATAAAAGTCTCTTTTAATTATCATAGCACCAGTAGTATACAAATGCATATATTTTTCTGCTAAATAATTGAGACAGCGAGTACCTAAAAATGGAGCGGACGCAGTACCATATGCAACTGTTTTCAAATGGTAAAGCCTTATATCCTCTCTCCACAAGATACATTGGTAATAACTATCTTCTTGTCTGACAAAAAATAGCCGATACATTTTCGATACATCAGCAATTATTGCAAATTTATGTACACGAAAACGTGTAATTATCGAAACAAAATCTTCTTGCACTGTTGGTCTTATCATAATGACATCATTCAACGAAACATTTGATGAAGTTCGAGCAGATACGTCAAACACTACTGGTAACTTCGTTGTTGTACTGTCAGGCTTTATAACACAATGGTGGGGCATTATGTAACGAACTAACGAGTATTTATCTTTTTCAACAATTTCCATATCCCAAGTGCCTTTTAAGCGATTTAATAATCGCTCCTCCAAATTAAGAAAACGACGTTCAGTCGTTTTGAATGAATCACCAAGGGTATCAGGAACAAACGAGGATTTGAACGGCAATTTTACTACTAAATTCCCACTATTAGTTTGAGTGATCCTTTTAAGAAAATGTTCTTCTATTTGTTTTTGATCTTCTGGCAACCCCAAATTTTGATATTCGATTTCCTCAATTTTCCAAAATCTTTGAACAAGTTCGTGTAGCAAAATTTCTTGCAGATCTGTTAAATTTTGTGTAACTATCGAGTGTCTATTAACTGAAAGTTTTGTTGCACAACTACCCGAAACAATCCAACCGAATAATGTATCGTATCGTAAAATTAGTTTCCCTTCACCTAAACGTACTTGTTTATTTAACAATATATCAAAAAACAGTTCAGCACCAATCAACATTTCAATTCGCTGTGGTTCATTAAAAATTGGATCAGCAAGAACAATACTATTTGGAATAGACCAATCATCTATATAAATTTTACTATCTGGTTGATCAGTTGTTATTGAAGGTAAAATCCAGAAATCTAAGCATGTTTCAAAATTGCTATGCATTGATTTGATACGTGATGAAGTTTTATGCCGCATCCTCGAATTTGATTCACCAATACCTCCTATGTTGACACTGCATTTTTCCTTGTCTAATTGTAGTAATTGAACTGCGTATTGAGTAATGAAATTAATTTGAGACCCTGAATCTAAGAGTATTCGAATCGGCACAAGACTGCGTGTTGTACTTGCTAGATATATTATTGCTGTAGATAAAAAAACATGATTGCTACCTGATGAAGTAAATGTAAAGTCTGAGATTGCAGTGTTATATGCACCGTGATGCAATTTATTATTTTGCGAATTGTTATTAAATGATAACGAGCGAGGTGCAGTAGTGTTTGAGGAAAACAATGTATCTGAGTTTGTTAGCGTTTGCGAATCAAACGAATTAATTGCAGGTAATGATGACGACGATAGTGACGAATTTGTTGCCGATTGCAACGGTGAATTTCTATGATGTAAATAATTATGTGGCTTATCACAAATTTTACATTTTTGTTTGTTACAATCTTTTACCGAGTGCCCAGGAGTTTAGCAATCTAAACGTAGCGATTGTTATAATTTTTGATTGATATAGTGCTTAAAATTAACCTTCACACCTTATGTTCTTGGTAAACCTACTGTCCAGGTGTGAATGAATCCTACAGTCTCGTAAGGCAAGAGTTGCCGCTTTTATAGGTCGTTAGGCCGATCTTAGAAAATCTAATATGTTATTTAACAATGCCTGTCCATGAAGGCCTAGCTGTACAATAACATATTAAATTAGTTAATTAAAAACAAGATGTTTGTTTTTAGGTTGTGGTCATCATTGATAACCAAAATTAACTCTGACTTTATTTAAATTATCAATCTTATTTATACTAAATTTTTACATTGATTCTTATGGAATACATTTAAATTCTATATAAAAAAAATGTAGAATCACTTTACATAAATGTATTCCTAATATTACAATTATTAATTTTAAGAAATATTTTAAATTCCTAAAATTACGTATAATAAATTATTATTGCTTTCTTTTTTAGGGTCAGTGATATTCATATGTATAACAAACCCAAAACAATTAATAATTTGATGCTCAGTACTTAAAAGTAAAAAGTGATATTTCCATTAATTATATGTTTGAAGTAATTTATTAGTTCAAAAAATAAAAATTAGTAAATAGAAATTATTTTGTATGGTCCTTTAAAAGGTTTATCTAATTTTTTCTTATTGCCTACTTTTATATACACATAATCGTTTACTTTAAAATTTGACACATTTATGTCTTTTTGATTTTCTTTTCTTTTAGTTTTTTCTTCTATAAGATATTATTTTGCTTTTTTATCAGCATATTCTAATTTTAGTTTAAGTTCAGTTAAATTTATTTATTTATAATTTATGTTATAAATATTATTTTTATTATCTAATATTTCACACGGTAGGGTGCATAATTTGCCAAATACTAATTGACATGGTGAATATTTTGTCGTGCTGTGGGGGGTAGAATTATAGTAATAAGTGTAATACGGTATGAACTCATTCCAGCAATCTTGTGTATTTGTTGACATAAAATATTCATTAAAAACTCTATGATTTCTTTCTATGGACCCAAGTGTTTCATGATGAGACGGTGTGGATGTAACCTTTTTTATTTTTAACAACTTACAAATGTTTTTTAGTAGTTCATTTGTAAATTCTGTTCCTTTATCTGTTCTTAATTTTCTAAAACATCCATATTTGAGAATGAATTTTTCTACTATTGTTTTCGCTACAGTAACAGCAGCTTTTGTTTCCATTGGGAAGGCTACTACGAATTTTGTTAATTCACATTGTATGGTAAGTATATATCTTACCAAGTTGTTGGAAGGTCTTAATGGTCCTACAGTGTTTATGGTGATTGTTTCAAATGAAGAGTTTGGTGTGTCTGTTATCTCATATGGTTCTTTTGTGTATTTTCTTATTTTCATTTTATGACACATGTCGCAGTTGTTGATATAATTTTTTACCATTTTATTCATATTTTTCCATACATATTTCTGTTTAAGTTTGTTTATACATTTTCTATTCCGCAATGTCCGCCAAATAATGTGTTATGGTGTTATTTAATTAAATTTTTCATTTCATCTTTATTCTTTATTTCTTTTGGAGGTGTATATAGTATAATGTTCTAGTTTCTTAATGTGCCTTGTTTCTGATATTGATGTGCAATCCCATATGTGAGGGTGATCAATCTCCACATTTGGTGCTGAGGCTTATTATTATTCCTTATTTTTGCGGTTTCATTTTTATTTTCAGTTTCTTCCTTTTTATTTTTGCTCATTGCTCTTGCTAACACATTTATGTTGTTTTTAGGTATCATTTCTACTAATTTGTATGAATCAATTTGTATTCTTGATAGTGCATCTGCGTTGGTGTTCATTTTGGCCTGTTTGAATATTATTTCAAAATTATAGTCCATCAGATCAACTCTTATTCTTCTTAGTTTTGATGAAAGAGTTTTATGTGTGAATAAGCTCACTAACGACCTATGATCTGTGTATACTATGAATTTTTTTAAATCTAAAGATGAATGGCTTCGAGAAGTCTGGGTAGCTTAGGATTGGGGGTTGAATTAACTTTTGCTTAAATTTTTCAAAAGCTTTGTCACATGCTTCCGTCCAGCTGAATATGTGTTTCTTCTTTAGTAATTGATTCAGTGGTCTTACTATGTCAGCAAAATTTTCAACGAATCTCCTATAACAGTTGTAGAATGCTACAAATCTTCTAACTTCATCTGCATCTTTTGGTGCTGGATAGTTTTTCATTAATTGGTACTTTTTGGGATCAGTTTTTATTCCCTTTGAAGTAATCAGATGTCCTAGATACACTACTTCTGGTTTCAAAAAGTTACGTTTGCTTGGGTTTAGTTTGATGTTATATTTTTGTATTCTTCCTAATATTTTTACCAGGTTTTTATTATGATCTTTTAAATTACTTCCAAATACTATGATGTCATCTACATATAGAAATGATAAATCTTGTAGTCCACTTAGAGCAACTGATAATATTCTTTAAAAGCTGTTTGTTGAAATCTTTAGTCCAAAAGGTAATCTTTTAAACTGATAACTCTAAACTTTAAATGAAGTGCCCTTTTTTTGTGCAAAACACTTTAATGGTATCTGATGAAATGAACTTGTCATATCTAGGGTAGAGAAGTACTTTGCTCTTCCTAGTTTATTTAATACGTCATCCAATCTAGTGAGTGAGAATTTGTCATCTACTATCTTTTTATTCAAACATCGAAAAGCCACTACTAGTCTCCATTTTTTGTTTTCATTCGTTGCTTTCTTGGGTACTTTTAATAAAGATGAGTTGTATGGACTTATCGAAGGTTCAACAATGTATTCTTTGATTATTTTTTCTACTTGTCTGTCTATATCTTGTAGTTGTACTTCGGGTATCCTGTAGTTTTTGATATAGAATGGTGTTTTATCTGTTGTAGATAATATTTGCTCATAGAAATTTTTTGTAGAAAGTCGCTCTCCTTCTATGTGGAATACATTTTGAAATTCCTTGCAAATGTTTAAGATTATGTTTTTGCATTTTCATCTAAGTTTTCTACTTGTATTTCTGCTCTAAATTTTTCAAATCTTCCTGTTTGATTTTTATTTGAGTACTTTAGTATCTGATAGTTATTTAAGTCTTGTACTTCAAGTTGCGTATTCTCTATAATTGCTGTCTCAGCACTTGTATTCAGAACCTTTATGTGTTTGATACCTGTGGCTGGTACTATGGAGTTTGCTATGTATAATATTCTTTTTTTTATTTCTTTTGCGATTACCAAACTGTCTTCTTGTATGTTCATATCTATGGATTTTATTATTTCAGTTCTAGGTGGTATAGTGATTTTTCCTACTGTTCTGATGTTCATATTCATTGGGAATACTATTTCTTCTTCGTTTATTAAAATTATGAGTACACATGTTTCGTAGTCTATTTTACATCTATATTGTATTATGTAATTTCTACCTAAAATACCATCAGTTGTTATGTTAATATTTTCTTCTACAATGTGAAATTTATGCTTAATAATTTTGTCTTCTATGTTTAAATTTATTTTTACTATACCCATGAGAGTTATGTTTTTATTTGCTATCTCATTTATTTGACAATGATCTTCATTTATGATGTCAGTTTCATCTAATATATTGTTCTTAAGTATTTAAATGTCTGCTCCAGTGTCAATGTATAGCGTTAAAGGTTTTTTGTTATTGTTAATGTAATTTGAGTTCTTGTTATTATCAATTAAATGGATTAATTTCTTTTTGGTGTATGTGCCCGGTGTTGTTGGCTGGGGCTGTCCCCGTTTCCTGAATTGTTGGATCTCTGATTTTTGTTGTTACTTTGTTGTTTTTGTTGTTACTTTGTTGATTATTAGATCTTCTATAATTGTTACCATTATTATTATTGTTGCTGTTGTTGTTGTTACTGTTGTTATGGTTGTTATTATTATTATTGTTGTTATTATTGTTATTGTTGTAGCTATTTCTGTTAAAATTTCTGTTATATCTGTTAAATGTATTTCGTCGAAAATTGTTCCTATTCTGACCGTGATTATAGTTGTTATACCTTTGAGGTGCATGTGACCTGAAGTACATCACGTCGTTTTGTCTATTACTACTTGTATCTATTTCGGTTGCAATTTCTATTGCTTCATTAAATTTCTTTGGTCTATCTGCCTGTATGGTTGTTTTGAATGGTTCATTTAAACCTTCCTTAAAAGTACTTAGACCTAATTGGTCATTCATGTTGACTATAACTTGTCTGCTTTCTTCAGCTTGTTCCGTTATTTGTAACTGGTTCAAGTTCAAATACTCGATTCTTGTTACAAAAGTATTTATATTTTGATTTCCCTGACTTAGATTTGCTTTTTGTCTTTAGCTGGGCTAACGTTGATGGTGTTGCCTCCGTTAGTAGTCTATTTTTCACCTTTTCTGCTAGCTTTGTTACTAACACGAATTTTCACGAAACAGTTTATCTTTCTCTTCTTTTCTTATTAAGCAGTTTTGGAGGTTCTTATAATCTCGTTCAAATGTTGTTATCAATTTGTTGGCGGTTAAAAGGTCGAATTTTGCCATCTTTGTATTCTTTAATTTTAGCAATTTTAATATGCTTTCCTTTATTTTATTAAATTTCGGTGTGATTTCTATAAGTTGAGTTTTAGTTAGTTTTAGTTCTACCGAAAGCCATATATTCTCAATTTCTCTAGTCTTTACATTTATATATTGACTTGAACATTCTCTATTCGGATTTTTCTTCAAGTTCTTTAGTATATTTTTCAAAATATTAAATTCCATATGAATTTAGGCATATTAGACATATTAGACATTTTATTTAAAAGAAATCATGTTTGTTTTAAAAGTACAAGTTTTTTATTTTTATTTATTTTAAAATATAGAAATATTTTTTTTTTTTTTTTTATATTTTATTTGAAATACAGAAATATTTTTATATTTATATTTTTTTTTTAACGTACAGAAAAATTTTCACGTAATCTATTCCGAAGAGATTGTCCTTCTGCAAGTCTGTCATTAGTTTCATTATCCTGATATTAGTTCCTTGAGATTCATTTTTTTATAGTTTCCATCAGTTTTTATAGTTTCCATCAGTCCGATATTTGCAGGGTCGCCATGTTATAATTTTTGATTGTTATAGTGTTTAAAATTATCATTTACACCTTATGTTCTTGGTAAACCTACTATTATTGGATTTATTAAAGCGATTTGACGAGGACGTGTTATTGTTATGATTAATTTTATGTGCGATATCACGATTTTCAATATGTCGACAACGTTTATAAGAAAAATTGAACATTGATCCCAAGTTGGTATCCCATCGAGATCTAAAGAATCTTCCCACTTGGCCAATGGGCCTTATTCTGAGAAGCGAATCACTTTTTCGCTACGTACCGGTAGAGCATCACATTGTATCACATTTGGTATTCTGAGAAGCGAATGATACGATATTTTGCAAAACTGACAGCATTGCTGGTTAAAACTGTCAAATTTATTTTTTTTTTTATGTTTTGACATTTTTTGTTTTAATTTTCTGTTTGAAAAGTGAAATTAAGTGAAGTTAAATTCAAATTTTATAGATATTAAAAAATGTTTTTGCATTTATATTACGAAACATCGTCTGATGAGAAGGAAGAGATGAATTTACTTAGAATAAAAAGAAGAGAATTGAGGGATAAAGCGAATCCATTAGATTTACATATTTTAACGTAGGTATAAGTTATAACAACTATATATGTATGAATATGATATGAAATAAAAAAAATATGATCAATTTTATTTGGTTTGTTAGATTTATTAAGTATTTCAGGCTTCCAAAAGAAACCTTTGTAATGGTTCTAGATAAATTAGACAATAATTTAAATCCTGCGTAGGTACAATTAGTCCATTATTCAGTAAAACCCAATATTGGCTGGAAGATTGCGCTTCCTTGCTGAAGGAAGTTATCAAAAAGGCGTGGGGAACGATTTTTTGGTAGGTTTAGCTACGAAACATTGTCAATATTTGAGACGGAATTGTGTCGAGAGTATATAAAATTTACTAAAACCAAAAATAAGCAAAATCATCCATCAAATTCGGATTTTATAATAAATTTGGATTTCCAGGAATAATTAGATGCGTTGATGGAACACATGTAAAAAATCATTGCACCAACAAACATTCAAACTGCCTACTATTTGTAACTTTTCTATAATTAAAAATGTATTATAAAATTTAATAACTATTTTTAAATACAAATATATAATTAAATAAAATTAGTTTACTTGAATTTTACTTTAATTATATACTTACTTTTTCTCATTCGCCATCTTTCATTAACTTTTTCTATAATGATATATTTATCGTTTTTTCTGACAGCGAACAAAAAAAACGATTCTCGTAATACAATGAAAATCGAAACGTTGCGATAAAAACCGATCAGTATCGCTATTTCGCTTCACAGAATACCAAAAATAAAATTTATCATATTTTTCAGTACGTACCGAAAAATTCGCTTCTCAGAATAAGACCCAATGTAGTTTGGAAGTTTAAGTTTTGATAACCTAAATGTTTGTGAGGAAGGCAAGAGAAGTGATTGATTGATTGATAAGACATTATTTATTTATGGAATTGATGATTCATTGATTGATCAGACAATATTTATTTATTTATTTAGTTTAGCTCAAACTTCATTACAATTATTATTAATATTTTTTTTTTATTTTTTACAGTACAACATAACACATTCAATTTACAAAATCTGAGGAGCAAAATAACATCCGCCACTTCTCGTCTTAGTTTCAAAGTTTTCAAATGAATTAAGTTCAATCTATGCTCATATGGAGATAAAATTAATGGATTTGACCATTGGATATTACGCAAAGTAAATCTTAAAAAAAATGTACACTGCTTCAATCCTGTTAATGTGAAAACTATAGAAAGGTGACCAAACATGACTAGCATACTCCAAATTTGGTCTAACGAGACTAGAATACAAAGATTTGAGAACATAGGGATCGTTAAATTCCTTTGACCAACGTTTAAAAAAACCTATAATATTACAAAAATGTGATTTAAAGTTCAGCTTGTCGTCAAAGTAAAGGAGTCTTTAATTGAGCTCATTTTGAAAAGGCTAATACCATTTAAAGAATAATTAAAACAAACCGAACGTGTGTCGACGTGTATAACACATAAGTGCACATTTATTCACATTTAAAAGAAGATTATTAGCTGAACACCATTTAAAGAAGTTATCTAAATCGCATTGAAGGAGTACAGCGTCAAAGAAGTATTTTTTTTTTAAATTTGCATGTCATCCGCTTAAATTTTCAGTTCACTATTAAGAATTCAGTTCACGGTCCTAAATGACTGCCTTGTGGGACTCCTGAATTAGCATAAAAAGGCTTAGAAGTATTTTTTCTAAATAAAATACTATAAAATCTATCGGTTAGATATGATTTAACCCATTTCAGAAAGAATTCTGGGAAACCAAGTATCCTTAATTTTAGGAGTATTATTGCATGTGGTAAAACATCAAAGGCTTTACTATAATCGGTATTGATAACATCCGTTTGAAAACCTGCTTCCATATTTCTCGTAAAAGTTGAAACTGACTCAACATGATTAGTAACTGTGGATTTTTGATCCACAAATCCATGTTGGTTATGAACTAAAAAATATTTACAGTGATAATAAATGGAATCATGCAATATTAATAAGTTTAGGAATGGAGGAAAGTTTCGCGATTGGTCTATAATTTTTGGCGTTCTTCTTATGAATATGAACTGGTCTAATAAATTAATGCTTCCAAATAGAGGGAAAAACTCTTGATTTTAAAGAAGAATTGAAGATGAATGACAGTGGAATTGCTAAGGCACTTGAGCATTTATTAAGTATAACTTCGGGAATACCATCTGGTCCAGGAAACTTATTAGTCTCAAGATTGTCCAAATATTTTTTTATTAAAGCTCCATTAATATCAATATTAGACCAAATAGTTTTAGGAAAATCATTCAAATGAGAAAAATCATCATCATTGGTGCGAAAATTGAGTTAGTGTACGCTCAACTAAAATATTCGCGAAAGAAATTAGATATTATTTCTGAATCATTACTAGAAATTCCATTGTATTTCATATGAGTAGGAAACTCATCACATTTCCTTTTGGAATTGACGAATCTCCAGAAATGCTTTGGATTTGATATTAATTTAGAAGACATTCCATTCCACGAACAAAATCGTTATAAAGTAATTCCGGAAATGCTATGAATTCATCAAAAATGCTTTAAATTTTTTATAATCGTAAGGATTCTTTGATTTAACATAACAACGCCAGGCTTTATTTTTTTTATTTCTAAGTTTCCTCAAATCCGAAGTGAACCATGGTGGACTCGAATAAGGGTTCCGGTCTTTAGATATTGGAACAAATTGCCTAAAACCATCAAACATAATTTCATAAAACCTATTTGTCATTTGGTTAGTATCCATATGATTAAATATGGAAAAAAGTCAAAGGAAATAATGAATTCATTTAAAGCAACAAAATTTGTTTTATTAAACTTAAAACAATAAGACTTAGTAACATCCGATTCGATTGGCGAATTTATACAAAACGTAAAACTTAAGGGAGGATGGAATTGATCAATACTCACAATAGGAAAGATATTATCACAAAAAATCATATTGTTCCATTCCGAGGTAAACATTAAATGAAGCTGTTTATGCTGAAAGTTACAAATTTCAGAGACTTGTTGTAAATAATTAGTATTTAATTTATCAATAAATACATATTCACATTCCGCCCTAATATGTTTCGGAATCACAAAATATTCCTCGTCATGCTTTATCCATCTTAAGTTCGGAAGATTAAAATCGCCACATAAAATAAGCTCTTCATTTGGTCCAAAATCATTGCAAATTAAAGCAATGGTTTCACCTACAGAAGGTTAAGTATAAGATAGTATAATAGATAGATAGATATAATAAAAGAAGGAAGAATATAACAATTAACCAGAAATAAATTTTTTGAATGAAACTCAATTTTTACAATAATTAATTCAAGACTTTCAGAACAAGGAATATTAACTTGAGTTGCATTAAAAGAATTTTTTATAGCTATCAAAACACCACCCCCTTTCGGAACTATACCATTAGAAAAATTGGAAAGATCAGAGTGTCTATCCTTCCTAAAAACAGTATATGAGTTATGAAATAGCTCTAAGTCTAAAAGGATGGATTTAGTCATGTCTCCGTTAAAGTAAATACGTCAAAATTTAAAATAGTTGAATTTAAAAACACATCCTTTATCTTCTTACGTTTTGATAATAAAAAAACATATTATATTTATTTAAATTAGAATTAATAGGCACATAAAGAACATTATAACAACAGGTGCTGGGGAGAAAAACCTTATTAAAACTTTCACGTGAGGAATTCAAGTGTTTGTAATAATCACTTTCACAATGACTTCGATAATATCCGAAGATCGTCTTCTACTTCTTGTTCATTAACACCAGTAGAATTATAAAATTTGATATACAGTTTATGTAGATCATCATATTTCGTTGGGAGCCCTTCGTTATTTATTAACACCCTAAGGTTGGTTCGAGTCTTACCTCCAAACACGATTATACGAATCATTGTGCAGGTAGGCTAAAAATAATCTTACATTGTTATAAACCCTTTCCTCTCTAAATCTTCACCTTGTAACGATTGTTGCGTCAATCTAACGATAGAAGGGCTCGAGAGTTCAATGATTGGTTCTTTAACTGTACCGCCGTGTATAAAATTCAGATAATTATTCTTAGCAATAATATCTTAGATTTTATGGTGCAATATAATTCTTCAAGTTCTCCTCTCTTGTCAGCTTCAACAATATTATCTGGCAATAACTGCTCGATAGAATTTTGATGATCTAAAATTTGTTTAAAATGTGACTCTAGTAGTACTAATCTACATTCCAAATCTGACAGAAAAATGCATCTTTCGTTTTGTCAATATAATTTTTATACGAGTAATTCTACCTTGAGCACTGGCTCTACTAGCCTTTTGTTGTTCTAAATTTAAAACACTCATATTTCAAACGATACTTTAAATTGTATGTTGCTAAATATTAGCAAAAGTCACTGAGTTACGATACTATGTTCGTTGTTTCAAAACCAAATGAATAATAATAAAAACTTCCAACAATTCTCCAAATATTTCAATCAAATTTATTAAATATTTATTTCAGCAATTTAATTTATTTTAATTTTAATAAATACCATTAAATATATCAAATAAAATATATTTAATGGTAATATTTCTAAACTATATAATGAAGATATAAAAAAAAAACCTCAATTCACTTCCGCAGAGCTCAATTCGATTTCAATATGAATTATTATATTATTTCCAATTACAAAAATGTGAACATTTCATATTTCCTTTAATCACTTTAAAATTAGAAATTCTCTAGACTGATGTTTTTGTTTTGTTTTTTCCAAGTATGTCCCCATACTATATTAAATTTTACTGTAAGTACTAAGAAGCAACAAAATAATATTTCGTACCACGATGAAAAACCTTATTTGCCATTTCAAATGAGTGGTTTGTATGTACGTATGTATGTAAATATATACGTTTATTTATATATACAGTTTAAATTATCAAACTGAGCCTTACTTGTAATTTTTATGTAACATACCTTAATTATGATGTCAATTACTATAATTTTACCAATTTTGTATCCAAATTTATCTAAACTTTTCCCCGAGTGTGTGTTTCCAATGATTATAACCTTTTTGATAATTCCACAGCTAAATAATTATTTATAATAATTAAAAAAATAAATTGTATGTCTCAATTAAATTTTCTATAGTAAACGCCACACGAATTACCCCACGAACCGATTTTCAATATATATATATACAATTAATGTTTTTTAAGATCACTTTGAACTTATAGTCTTTTATTTTAATCAATTTTTTTCACTTTTCGATACAAAAATTCAATCTATGAAATTCAAAGTCTTTTTTTTTGTCTATAATAGTATAGTTTTTAATTAAGTTTTTTATAATTCAAATTTACAATTTTAATAAAATACACGAAATAATCCACTAAGAATAATTTCTAAAATCCGGCTCGAAGGACCAAATGTTAAGTGCTGATCTTTTGTTATTCAAGAAAAAACACTTTTTACTTAAATGAAAATGCAATTCTTAGTGGACTGTACTTTTATCTTTATTTCTTCATTCTTAGATAAATTTTGACTTTACTCGACGACAATAATTCAAATGCAAAAGAGATTAAAAAACTAAGTTTTATACAAAAATATTGTTATTCTAAAATAAAGTTTGAGTGGCGTGATTTTGGAACGGTAAATAACAGTTACAATGAGAGCACAAATTGTAACCCAATACAGGGTGGTTAAAAGAGGGTATTATACCTACTATATAGTAGTTTAATCTAACAGAACTTTGCGTTATCTCTTAATTACGTATTACTACTTTAATTATTGATTCAAAGCACCAATAACAATGTAAAATAAATATGCCATCATAATGCTACATCATACACCTACTTTCATAATCCAATGAAATAAAATTTGAAATCAAACAAATATTAAAACTCTAGGTTTGTTTCACAATTTTATTAAATATTGTTAACCGATTGCGGTTATTACACCGTCGTCAATTTTTATGTTTCACCTAGAGCCTACAGCATATTTTAAAAATCAAATAAAATTTGTACTGTGTATACTAAAAACTATATTTTTCTCCACTTAAAATTTTGCTTTGAGTAAATTAATAATAAAATAACCAACACCAGCCCAGTAGGGAGCTTATTTGGTTTTTTTTTCAAACTATGTACCTAGCAGTGACGGGGCGTGGAATTTTCAACAAGGGAAGCACTATAAAAGGAAGCATCAGTTTGCTTTGGCTTTTCTTTTTCTATTGAAATTTTTGCTAATTTCGACAGTCAAAGTTTTTACTCACATCTACTTCTCAAAGTAGTTTTAATTATGTTTAGGCAGAAAAACGATCGCTCAACTGAAGCAGTTATTATGTTATTATAAATTTACAAAGTTGGGAATATTTATTAAACGAACTGTTTAATCCAGTTTGAATTAAAAATGCTAATATTTGCATATACTGTTTTTGTTATTTAAATTTTCATCTGAAAATATAACTTAAATTTAAGCTCTGACTTTGAGAAAGGAATGTAAAAAAGTGTGAATACGAATTTTCTATATTTATGTTGGAAAATACCACGTATACGAATTAAAAGATTTTACTGAAAAATGCTGATTACATCGTTTTATTGTTGTTGTTGTTATTAGTAGAGCAAGCACTGATTTACCATCTTTAACAAATTAATAATTTTTCCTCAAAACTTCTAACCGAAAATGATTTTTTCTTAAAATTTCAATAACACAATTACAATTATCTATTTTAATTATTTATAAATAATAAAAAAAAAAAAAACATTTTAAATTTTTACATTTGTTAAAAAATTGTTTCAAAACTGCATAAAACAAAATTATGGCTGAAAATAAACAATGTAGCATTCAATAACAAAAAACTATAGAATTACTTAACACAAATCAATACCACTCTCTAAAAAAAACCCAAAACTACATACATTATTTATATAAATATTAATTCTCATTTAAGTCAACAACCACAATAATGCATAAAATTAATTCATTTCCTGATACTTTTTTTATTTGTAAATTCATTTTGTGTCATGCGATATTTTGTTGTTGTTTCCCTAGATAATCTATTTTCTATCAGATATTTTCTAATTATATCAGGTAAATTTGGAATGAATATCAGCCACTCATTCAAATTCAATTTTTTTTCCTTCTAAGATTTTATTTTATTGTCGCTTCGTTTATTATTTTGTTGTGTTGCTACGAAACTAAATACAGACAGTGTGTTTGAGTGTATGTATATTTTAAATGCGAAGAGAACTGAGGAGAATTATATTATTTAAGTTGTCATTATATTTTTTTACAATGTATAACTATTATAGCATATTGGTAAGAGAATAATGATTTTTAATAGGCATTATTTTCAAATATTATAAATTTGTGGTTGTTGAATATCTCTTGTTGGCTTGTATAATTGAAAGAATAATAGAAAATAATGATGTTTATATAGGCATTATTTTCTAAACATACATAATGTAGTTAATATCTATGCACACAATTTTTGGTTTAAATTTTTTTTTCATTCGATTTGAATTTTTGTATTTAAGTAATTTTTATATTAAATTAAATATAAATTTTATATTAAGCTGTAAGAAATAATAAATAATATTTCATTTGGGGAAGCACTCATTCAACTCAATATATGGACGCTTCGTGCCTGGTACCTAGGTATATTTTTATATTTTTGTCCATTTGCTTTCAACAAATTTGAGAATCAATCATAGCAGCTAACAAAATATTTTGAAAGTATAAATAGTATATATTATGCTAAGAAAAGAATAAAATCAGAAAAAATAAACAAAATAAGCAAAAACAAAATATGGGATGTTTATTTTCATTATTATTTTTGTTGTTATAATTGAGTGAGTCTTACAGAAATTGATGTACTTTTTTATACAGCTTATAATAATGTCAAATAATCATTAACTCAAAATTCCAACTCTGATTTATTTAGATTAGGAGCCGGATACATGTAAATTTGTGAAGTGTAAATTTGTGAAGTGGAAATTTAGTAGCGGATTCTATAAGTACAAACATTTTTCGGTTGCTTTAATATGAAAAAGAATAATAAAATATATTAGGTTTGTTTACTAAAAATATAAATATAAAGGTGAAAATACTGATAATCACGTTTTTTTTAATTAATACTACATAATATTGGTAAATATTATTATTAAAAGTTATTTATTTTATTTTATTTTATAACGTAAAAAAAGAACTAAATTAAAACTCTCAGTTATAACTCTAACAGGTAGAAAAAAATTCAGTTTCACTTTTGCATGTTCATAAGATATCGATATGTGATTGACTATACATATATATACAATACTCATATATACATAGATAATATATAAATTACCAAAAGTAAAGAAAAATAATTAAAAAAAACTATACATATAATAAGATGCTTCTACTCTACCTATTAATTGTTTTTTAAAATAAATGAAATAGGTAGAATAAATAAATGAAAATAAAAAATTTACTGCAAAATAATAGGAAGTGTGGGGACAAAATAGCTCATAACTTCTGAAACATTGGTCCCAGTATAGCCGTTCGAGGCGAATTATGTGAAAAAAAATTATCTTCGGACTTTCACTATTGAATTATAAATTTAAAAAAAATAAAAAATAGTAGCATAAAATTTCATTTAATTTCTTACAAAACGCATTGGTTTGGTTGTTTGTTCAAAATTTAAAATGTACCTACTTTTCGTCAAACAAAAAAATTAAAAATAAAAAAAAACAAAAAGAATATGCAAAAAACATACGTTTGATGAGGATTTTTAAAAAATATTTTTTTGTTTGATAAATAGGTTATTTGAAATAAAGCCGGAAGAAATAAAACCGAAATTATATAATTTTTGTTTTCGTCTTTATTTTATTTTAAAAAAACCAATAAAGCCATTTCAAATATTTACATAAGTATTCAAATGTTTATCAGAACAAATTCTGTGTGTAACTCATATACGTATATGAATATTCTATGAAGGTGGTATACCCTGATTTTGAACACCGCACATAATTGGTTTTATTATTTTAAAAAGTTAAATTGCACTGGCGGGATGGACATACGGCGGGAAGTCTGGCGCGTGAAGTGTTACCGCATATACAGTATGAATATTATAAATATTCTGGAAAATGGAATTCCCTGACTTAAATCTAAAATACATATTTAAAATTCAAATTTATCATTATCATCCATCTGTTAATAATATTTTTAATTTTAAATGGTAAAAAGTTCATGATTTCGGCTTTATTTCAAACGTAGTATTGATAAAATTTCATAAAAATTATAAAGTCGAGGGTGACAACCAATAATAAAGAACTGACATATAAACAGTCATCAGTTATCATTGTCAAATTTAAATGTCAGAAATCAAGATCGAAATCCAAAAAGTGCTACCGTTGTAAGTAAATACAATTGAGCGACATCTACCGGTGAACATCATATCATTATAACATTTACAAATTAATTAATAAATAAATAAAATACTATTAAAAAAATATTTTCTTATGAAATAAATTTTATCTACTAAAATAATATCTATATTATTGTGTACTAAATATATTTTAAATTTATAATTAATCACAATATTCTAATAACTTTATAATATAAATATCTATTATAATTGTATGTATATAGTGAATTCTATATACATATTAATTGTAAAATATTGAATATTGTACATATTACCATTCTTGTGATTGAGTACAATTGTATATGCATATTGATTATATTTAACTACTTTGGGATGGTAACTATATATGTATTAATAATACTAATAATACCTTTTTATATCGTTTATTGATATTAATTACTAAACCATATTATTATTTATATATTATATTATTATTAATTATATATTAAATATATATATATTATATATTAAAAAAAATTAAGCAATAACTAAATGGGGGTGGATCGAACTGCACCACCAGGAGGTGGTGCAACAAATAAGTAAAACCAGGAACACGGAAATGAAAGAAAAAAGGAAATGGCACCTAATCATATTGCAGAAGCACCTAAAACAAAAGAATTTAACAGTACAAATATTTTACAAAAGGAAAATGAGGAATTAAAGGAAAAGTTAAACAAAATAGAAAAGCTCGCTGAACAGCTTAGCAAAGATGTTCAGTCCTTACGAAATGAGAACGAAGAGATGAGAGAACTACTCACCGCAGAGGAGAAAGGTGGTTTTGCTCCAACAGAAATTCATTCTGAAAGCAGCACAAAGCGAAAAAGAAGTAGTCCGTTGAAGGCACCTGCCCCAAAGCAAACAAAGATAAATACCAATGACATAACACCAAAAAAATCCCAAGTAAACAATGATGGATTCATCATAGTGAAAAAAAACAAGCAAACAAAAAACGATAACAATAAAAATACCATAAGCAGTCAAAAGAAAAAAGAAAACAACACACAAAAAGCACAAATTCAAAAGCAAACGATAATAAACGACTATTGGCTGAATCAACTTAGTGCCAGTGATATACAAAAAGAGTTTGCAGAGCTGGAGGATGAAAAGACTGAAGTAAAACAGCCTAAAGAAATTAAACCGCCAGCAATTTATATAGCAGGGGTTCAAAATATTGCGCCATTGAATGGACTTCTAAATCAAGTGTGCCAAGTTGAACATTTTACAAAAATATTAAGCACTGAAGAAGTGTAAGTGCAAACAAGGAATCCGAATGATTACAGAAACCTAGTAAAATGCTTGAAAGAAAAAAACACTCAATTCCACACTTATAAACCAAAACAGGAAAAATCATTTCGAGTAGTACTAAGAGGATTACATCCGTCGACACCTACTTCAGATATTGAAACGGCAATAAATGATCTGGATCATGAAGTAACAAATATTCACAATATAACGCAAAAAAGAGGCGAAGAAATTGTCTCATTACCTCTCTTTTTTTTTTTTTTTTTTATCTTCTTGACAGTAACTTAGGTAGAATCACCTTTTCGTGCTTAATTAAGTACGGTACTGCAAGTTTATACTACAATATCTACAACTTTTTTCAAGTATTTATTTATCAAATTACTGGCTTATCAACTTATTAAATGTGGAAAGCTACTGCTATTGTCAGGAACTACGCCTTCTTAAATAGAATAGTTTCATTTTATTTAATTTGTTACCAGATTAATTAACTCTCAATTATTTTTGTCATTTATTATATCCCAAAGACAAAGGGTACTAGACCAGACCGAAAACCCATAAAGCATTTTTTTTTTACTTCATCGGGAATCGAACCTGGGACCTTTCGGTTGAAAGGCAAGCGCTCTACCTACTGCGCCACCCAGCATGTACATTGATATAAAACAAAAGTACAACAACCACAAAATATATAGTACAAACGACTACTAAACACATGTATCACGTTCGAGTCACCACACAAACAGAAAACAATCCCACAATGTACAAATTGCCAACGTTATGAACATACGGCACAATATTGCAACAGATCACCTAGATGTGTCAAATGCGCCGGAGACCATACAACAAAAAACTGCCCAATAAATCATATGGGTGAAGCTAGAAAATGTGTCCTGTGTATGGGCAACCACGCAGCAAATTACAAAGGGTGCCAGCACTATCAACAGTTAAAACAAAAAAAATACCCAAAACCTAGAAATAGACAAGAAATGATAGACAACCAACAAGTATCACTACCACAAAGTGTTGCCCCAGGTCTGCAATATTCGCAAGTTGTCAAACAAAATAATGATCACTGGCAGCTTAACCAAGGTCAAACAATTAAATTCCACCAAAGTCCACCTGCGCAAGAATCTGCAAGTGACATGGAAGAGCTAAAAAGTATGGTGAAAAATATCTTGGAACAGTTTGCTCCAATGTTAAATCTATTAACCACACTAGTCGCAAACATAAATAAAAATAGTTAAGCTCTTAAAAATTGCCGTATGGAATGCCAACGGATTAAACGAACAATCATTGGAACTAAGAAGATTTATTATAGACAACAAAATAGATATAATGTTAATATCAGAAACACATTTTACAAATAAAAGCTTCTTCAATATTAATAATTACAAAATTTATGATACAAAACACCCGGATGGCACAGCACATGGAGGTTTAGCCATAATCATAATTAAAACAGTGAAGCATCTTGAAATTCAAAAGTACGCCAAAGAATAATTGCAAGCTACAAGCGTGGTACTAGAAGATTGGAGTGGTCCACTTACCATCTCAGCCTTATATTGTCCTCCTAAGCATACCATCAGTAAACAACAATACATTACTTTTTATAAAACACTTGGAACAAGATTTCTGGCTGGTGGAGATTATAACGCCAAGCACACACATTGGGGGTCAAGAATAATCACGCAAAAGGGTCGACAACTACTAATGGCAATGGAGGAATACAATCTGCAGCACTTATCAACGGGACAACCAACCTATTGGCCTACAGATAGAAACAAAACCCCAGATTTAATAGACTCTTGTGTCACGAAAGGCATTTCCAACAACCATTTATGCGCTGAGTCTTGTACGGATTTATCATCAGATCATACACCTATAATTATTTCTACATTAACTGGACTATTAGAGGTAACACATGAGCAAAAACTTCACTCAAAAAGCACAAATTGGAATACCTATAAAAATAATCTCAATGCTAGTATAACACTAGATATGCCGTTGAAGAATATTGTAAATATAGAGGAAGCTATCGAAAAATTTAATAAAGTAATATCAGAAGCAGCGATGGCAGCAACACCAAACAAAAGCTCCAAAAAAACATGAAACTTGTCCGGAAATTATAAAAAAAAAATAGAGGAAAAGAGAAAGCTAAGAAAATCGTGGCAGAAATTGAGATCGCCAGAAAACAAAACAAAACTCAATCGGGCGGTAAAGAATTAAGGCATTTAATGAAATCCGTAAGAGATGAAGCTGTACAAAAATCCCTAAAAGAGCTAACTGCAACAGCAGATACAGATTACGCATTATGGAAGGTGTTGAAGAATTCATATCGACCCCAGCAACGTGACACTCCATTGAAAAAAAGTGATGGTAGTTGGGCTAGAAACCAAAGAGAGAAAGCAGAATTATTTGCTTCGCATCTAGAAACTACATTCACATACCCGCAAGAAATCGCAGAACAAGGAAATAATAGATTATCTTGATACACCACTTCAGCTTAATCTACCAATAAAAAAATATAGCGTAAAAGAAGTAAAAGCAGTCATTAAAAATGAAATAAACCCAAAAAAAGCACCAGGATATGATAAAATAACTTGTAAAATGATAAAAGAACTTCCAGAAATAGGTATAAGATATATGATATACCTATTCAATGCTATCCTAAGGTTAAGCTGTTTTCCGGATCAATGGAAGAAAGCCCAAATTATCATGTTATCAAAACCAGGTAAGGATCCAAGTGCAGTAGCTTCATACAGGCCGGTCAGTTTACTACCTATACTGTCAAAGGTATTTGAAAAATTGTGATGACGCGACTAAAGCCAATATTGATAACAGAAAACCTAATACCAAGCCACCAATTTGGGTTTATGCAAAATCACTCAACGATTCAACAAGTCCACAGAGTAGTAAATGTAATAAACGACACTTTGGAAAAAAAAAATACTGCTCAGCAGCGTTCCTAGATATTGCACAGGCGTTCGACAAGGTGTGGCATGAAGGACTTCTATACAAATTGAAGCAAAGACTACCTCATGAATTATATCTACTCATAAGATAATACCTAGACAGTCGTAAATTTGCAATAAAACAACAACAAGAACACACATCAGAAAAAATAATAAAATCAGGAGTCCCTCAGGGTAGTGTGCTAGGACCTACCTTATACTTAATATATACTGGAGATTTGCCAACAACAGAAAACACAGTTACTGCAACGTTTGCTGATGACACATTAATATTAGCAACAAACACATGCTTAACTGCTGCCTTAAACCAATTGCAAGAACACTTATTAAAAATTGAAGATTGGCTAAAAATATGGAGAATCAAGGCGAATGTAAACAAATCAGTGCATGTTACTTTCACCACCAGAAGAAAAGATTGCCCGGCTGTAACACTAAATAATGTGGCATTAACACATGCAAACTCTGCAAAGTATCTTGGTATGCATCTGGCTTTTTGTGGACAGCATATTGTCAACAAAAATAAACAACTTGAAGTTTGTGATTGAAGTTTAACAGCCTCTACTGGTTAATAGGACGTTATTCGCAGTTATCAATGGAGTGCAAGATCCTACTATACAAGGCCGTCTTGAAACCAATCTGGTACTATGGTATAGAACTGTGGGGAGCCACAAGTAATTCCAACGTTGAAATACTGGAAAAGTTTCAATGCAAAGTACTCCGATCAATAGTAAATGCACCATGGTTCGTGAGAAATGAGGAAATTAGAAAGGACTTAAAAGTCGGTTAAAGAAGCCATAGCAACAAGAAGCTCAAAATACTTTGCGAGATTGGAAATACATCCCAACGATCTCGCATCACAACTACAGTGTACAGACCAACATGTGCGAAGGCTGAAAAGGTTTCATCCGATAGATCTAAGCAGCAGATTTATAAATAGTCAAACAGAAATCCCCACTAGCTTGACCAGAAATATAAAACTTGGGAGATAAGCCAATGGGCTCACTCACCACCTGTTACAAAAAGAAGCCAAAACAAATTACTTAATATCGTCTAATAGTGACATACTATTATTAGATAAAAATAAGATAGATTGTAAAGTTAAATAAATAAACTAAAAAAAAAAAAAAAATAATCTTATTTCTTTTTAATTTAATTTTGACTTTATTTCAATACCCATATAAAATAAAGAAGAAAATAAATAAGAAAATGTCATTTGGCTTTATTTTCTTCGGATTTACTTCAGGTAACAGTTTCATAAACTATACAATCATTTATTTGATGATATGGTTGGTATGAACTTACATGTAAACTGTACGGTAAGTACAAAAACAAAATTAGTATATATAAGATATATGTACATTGATTTAAAATGTTAAAGACGCTTAAAAAGTTTTCTTACTATCAAAGATAAATAAGAAATAATAAAGAAAATAATTCTCCTTTGATGCTTTTTATTGATTTTTTAAATTTAGATTAAATGACACACATTTACGTCTACATAATACTTTTTTATATAGTAATAAAACAGGTCATGATATGTTGGCTTACTTTTAAAAATAAAGTCCTAATTTTTAAATCTGATGTCCTATAATTGTGCATGAGTGTGTATTTTAACACAAATTTCAAATTCTTTAAGCTATTAAGTGAAAAGAAGTATTGTATTTCTGTTCTCTTGTTTTTTTCTGTGTTTTCAATATTTTGCGGATGCATTAATCCAAACAAAAAATTTAAAAAATAATTATGACTGGTGATGTCATAAATGATGTGGATTTAACCAGTTAAACAAATTTTTATGACAACTTAATATCATTAATAATATAATAATATTATATTATAATATATAATAAACTTTTGCATTAGAAGCGAAAAAAGGGAACTTTTAAGGTTGATTGCTAAATTTTTTTTTTAATTTGATTTTTAAAAAAGGAAGGACTTCTAAGTTTCGGCTATCTATTGCCCATCAAGTCCTTCGTCTACTAGAGTCAACCTCTTAAATCTCTTTAAAACACTTCGAAAAATACCCATAGGGGTTCAAAACTTACCATGAACAAAAACGAAAGACCTATACCAAGCAGGAAAAAGTTGTAAAAGTAATTTTATTCCTTCCGGCGCTCCAACCTATTGGCTTACTGACGCATCGAAAGTACATGATTCTATAGGAAATAAATAGAAACCACATATATGTTGAGAACCATATAATGAACTCTCGTCTGATCATACTCCAGTGATCATGGTTTTAAGCGGAAAATAAGAGCATAGAGAAGGCATCTCAATAATTACAAACAACAGAACTGATTAGGATTTGGGATATGTTTTGAGAAAAACTTAAGCAATTCATTACTCTAGGATCCGTGCATTCAAGAAACTAAATTTTAAACTTAATTTTTCAAAGTATTTGCTGACAAGGCCTTGAATTTAAACCACATCGTGATTTACATTTGCAATTTTATGACATAATTAATTCGTACATGGTCAGTAGATCTTTTCGTGTACATTATGCCAAGGAATATACAAAAATAATGTAATTTCTGCTGGAGGTGCACAGGAAAATGTTCTTAATGCAATACTGTACCACAGTACCATTGTACTACTGTAGGAAGCTATTCCCTAAATTGACAACATTTTCATGACTATATCTTTTCAGACGACACTGCGATTCTTGCAGTGATATAAACTGCTTGAATTTTCTTTTTCTTCATACGCCAATTTTTACTTTTTGACTTATGAGTTGTTTTATTATAGGGTTTGCAAAATTGGCGAAATTCTAATAACAGAATACAATTTCTAATGCTGTTATCAGAATTACCCTATCTGTTTCATTTTTCGAGATATGCAGTATGCATTTTGCTCCATAAGCCACATTTTTTTCATATTTTAGTACTATTTTGCTATGATCTTTTATATGAAAAAATCAGTGTTTATATTGTTAATTCTCTTTTGCTCATGCATTACCATGTGATATGAGTCATTCATATTTAAAATTACATTGAGTACTTATTTGCTCCATTAACAGGTATTTAAGGTTATCATTATTATCATTAAATTTTCTATACCTAAGCAAACATTAAAACTTATTTTTTAACGCTTGTTTGCTCCACGTGAACATTCTCGAACAAAAAATTCGTTGGGTATGTCGAATGTTCTTTGTAAATATTCTGTGAATAAACCAAAACTTTTAGTAACTTATGTCTACCTGATTCTAAAACACCTATCGCTCGTAAATAGGAAAAACATAAGAAAACATTTAATTGAAAATTTTTGAATAAAATTTGCTTCAATAAGTTAAGTTTGAGAAAAATTACTTTCTGGAGTGAACAAAATCGAAACAAAATAATGTCGACCCAACAGCCTTAAAATATTTTTTACAAAACTCTAATAATATCGTTGAATTGATCCAAAACTTCTCTGAATTCGGTCAGTCAATGTTACAAGAAGTTGAGTGTTGGCATTCAGTGAAAGAGAAATATTAAAAAAAAAATCTTTATATACTTAGCAGTTTATTTATTAAAATTATTATTAAATTTAAAGAATCCTAAAACTAAACTACAAAACTTTTCAAATGGTACAAAAAGATAGCGTATCATGCATTGCGCCTGAAATATAATTAAATTATATGAAATTTAATTACAAAATAAAAATTGAAATAAAAAAACAAAAAAAACTTTAAATTTTTTATTTTTTCTTCTCATATTAATCGTAAGCCTTTTTAATTCTGATCAAATGACTGCTACCTATATTTTTAAATACCCATATTTTTAAATAATTTGTTCCATGTACTTGACATTCTCGTGTATTTTAACCTCGCAAACTTTTTAATTCTCATTTGCTCCATAGTAATAGAAGCTCAATGCACGTTTGCTCCATAAGCACATCGAAAAAAATTATGTGATCGATTTGTACAGTGTGGAGCAAACTGTCCACTATGACTTTTATAATAAAATATCAAATATCTCGGAAAGTATTTGAGTGACACCCCTAAAATTTAGAATATAACTAGTTAAATAATCAATAAACTTAAGCTTAAAATTTCGACTATAGTTTTTCGAACCAATTTTTTTCTTTTAACGTCCAAACCTTCTTTTTCGATTATCTCGGAATATACTTATGTGCGTATGGATCAAAAGAGATCCAGGTGACGATATATCTGTCGAAAAATATACAGTAATATTTCAAAATGCAGTTAATAAAACAAGATTATGGACCTAACGACGGGTAGTAAGTAAGTTTTTATCAATCAACCAGTATCAGACCTACATCTTCTATGTGGAGACTTGTGGAAAGTGCCAATTTCAAGAAACTTGCATCCAGCAAATATAGTTGCGGGTCCTGTCTCACAAAACACTCGCAAATTTTTTTTTTTTAACTTGTCTTTAGTACAATGGTTCTTATACACAGAAGAGGTCCGGCGTCCCAAGTGTCAGAAACGAAGATCTTGATTTTTGTTTTCTTCTCTTTGGAAATAGGTAGGTAATCAATTTATGTATATACATACCTACCTACATATATGGTCATCATCATTATTTTGTTGGTTTTTGTTTTTGCTTTTGGCTAATGAATAAATGTAATGAAAAAATAAAAAAGAGATTGAAAATAAAAAAAAGAAACAAATTTTGTAGGTATGCAATTTTTTTTTTTCAATGCATTAAGAAATAAATAAGAATACGAACAGAAATAATAGGAGTTAAAAAATTTTAGGAAGTAATAATGCCATAAAATTATTTCGAAGTCAGCATTTAAAACTTTATATTTTGCCAACATGATTTTGTTTAAAAAAAACCCAGACTTGAATTAATAAATAAACGAAAATAAGAATTTGTGCATAGTCAAGAAATTTAAGTAAAAATATGCGGAGGTAATTTTTTATGTTTTTTCAGGGTTGGTAAAGAATGAAAAATATTTTTATTTAATAATGATTATTGATAATATTGATTTTTATTTATTATTTTAAATTATTTTTTTTTTTTTTTTGCGTGGATTGGTGGGAATCTTTATAGACACAATGAGCCCCGTAGCTTCCATTGTGTGCCAGATTTTTACTGACTAAACCAAACCCCTCCCATTGAAACTAGTCCGACGGACTAACCATTAATTTATTTCTATTGCTATTTTCTTAAAGAAAAAGTTTACGAAATTCTATCGTATTAAATCTAGTTGCTTAGTTCTTTTAAGCCTTCTGACATCATTTTGGTTATCTAGCAGTTGAGTGGCCTCAACGTCAACATAACCTTCCAGACTTTGTTGCATATCTTTTTATTTCATTTTCTATGCAAGGAATTTTTAGATCTCTGTGCAAGTCACTGTTGCGAATATACCAAGGTGCATTTACCATGTTGCGCAAGACTTTATTTTGGAGTTTTTGTATACAAAGTACATGTGTTCGTTTGGCACATCCCCATATATGTATATCATACAACCATATTGGTTTGATTATCTGATTATATATAACAAAATCTTATTATGTATAGGTAATTTAGAATTTCGACCTAAGAGTCAGTACATTTCTCTATATTTATTTTTAAGCTAAATTTTTTTCTTTTTGACGTGCTCTTTCCATCTAAGTTTGACATCTAATGTCATTCCTAGGTATTTAGCATTGTTTTCTTGGGGTATATTTACCCCATTCAGATTTACCGATGGTTGATTTTCTAATTTTTTATTTGTAAAATTTTCATGTATTCATTTTAACTAAATGAATTTAATTTTCCATTTCTTTGTCCAAAGGTATAGCTTGTCGCTTGGTATTATTTGTGGCCTCGTCCATATTTGATCCTACTGCCGTCAACGCAGTATCGTCAGCGAATGTAACTACAGTTATATTTTCCATTTGTGGCAAATCATTGATGTAGAGCAAATACAGTATGGGACCCAGAATACTACCTTGAAGCACATACGTTTTAATATCTCTAATAGTAAAATACTCTTCGTCTTGTTTTATTCTGAATAGTCTGTTTTCTAGATATGATGAGAGTATATCTACGTATTGTTTAGGTAACATATGATTTAGTTTATTTATTAAACCTCGATGCCATACTTTTCGAAAGCTTGGGCTACATCTAGAAATATGGTACAAAAGCAAGTATTCTTCTAAAGCTTTTTCTATTATGTCTGTTATTCTATGTATTTGATCCATTGTCGAGTGCTTAGATCTAAAGCCAAATTGATAATCTGAAATCAAATTACTATTTTCTATGATCGGGCTCATTCGAATCAATAGTGGTTTTTCAAATAATTTTGATATTATTGGTAGTAGTGATATTGGTCTGTAGGATTTGACCTCATGTATGGGCTTGCCTGGCTTTCTTATCATAATTATCTCTGCTATTTTCCAAATATTCGGCACATACCTTCTTATAGCAGCGTTTATAATGCGTGTTACCATTGTTATAGGTTTTTTCGGAAGTTCTTTCAACACTTCGGATGTATTTAGATCAAAACCTGGAGCTCTTTTATCTCTCAGTTTTTTAATTTGTTCAACTATTTCTCTCTGTGAGAATGGTGATATGACATTTTCTTGCCAATTATTATTTTCTTCAGTGAGATCATCCGAATCTCTCTCGTCTGGACAAAAAATTTCTTCAAGATGATCTGCGAATGTTTCAGCTTTATTTATATTATCTCTCGCCTATTCACCATTTTTCATTCTGATTGGCGGGATTTGACAGATTGAGTTTTTTGTAATTTGTGTTTCTTTCCACAATGAGTAGTTATTTTCTGTTTTAGCTGATAAATTTTTTATATATTTTTCCAATTTTTCATTTTTCAGATCTTTAATTTTTCTTTTAAGATTCTGAGTTAACCTATTTAGCAGAGTTTTGTCTGCCGGATCACGCGACTGTTGCCGTCTGTATCTAGCTCTTCTTTTTATTTTTATCATATTTAATATTTCTCTAGGGTAGTTGAATCCTACAGATTTATATTCACAATTTTTTGTATTATTCCATCCAGCATTTTGAATAATTTTAACAAAATTTTCTACTTCAGAATCTATATAACATTTGGATCTTAATTTGGTTTTTATGTTTATTTTGTTTTCTATTTCTTGTTTAAAGCTAGCCTAGTCAGTTGTCTTGTTCGTTAGCAGAGGTTTCGACTGTTTCTTAATAACCTTTTCATATAGATTTAGTATGACTGCAGAGTGATCTGAGTCCAAATCATTGTTATCTTCTAGCTTAATATAATTGGGTGAATTTTTTTTGTTATATAAAAATCAAGCAAAATCGGTAAGCCAACCTATTGGCCAACTGATAGAAATAAAACTCCTGATCCATTTCTATCAGTTGGCCAATAGGTTGGCTTACCGATAGATTGGTACATACAGCCTTTTTCTTTTATAGCTTTTCTTAGCTCTCTTCCTCTCGTAGAGGTTAATCTAAACCCCCAATTTATGTGCTTGGCGTTGTAATCAGTTCCCAGGATAAATCTTACGCCAAGTAGTTTAAGAATGTCTTCAAATATGTTATTCTTTATGTTGTATCTGGGTCGACAATATACACCGACACAAAGGCTTTGTTTAACAGACATAATTCGTAGCATGATTAGTTGGAATTCATCTATTTCTAGACTAAGTTCCTCGTGGTGCTTTTTTTTTTGTTTTTTTTTACACTCTACAGTAACTTAGGTAGAATTACCTTTTCGTGCTTAATTAAGTACGGTACTGCAATTTTACACTTCAATCTACAATATTTCGAGTATTTATTTAACAAATTACTGGCTTATCAACTCATTAAATGTGGAAAACTACTGTTATTGTCAGGAACTAAGCCTTCTTAAATAGAATAGTTTCATTTTTATTTAATTTGTTACCAGATTATACTCTCAATTATTTTTTGCCATTTATTATATCCCAATGACAAAGGGTACTGGACCAGGTCGAAAAATCCATAAAGCATTTTTTTTTTGTTTTGCTTCATCGGGAATCGAACCTGGGACCTTTCGGTTGAAAGGCAGGCGCTCTATCTACTGCGCTACCCAGCGTGTAATATATCTTTCTTTATCAAAATTGAGCTACCACCTCTGGGTGTATTACTTGGATGGTTTGCTCTGTAGCATGTATAGTCATTTATTTTAAGCGATGACTTATCTGTCATATGTGCTTTTGTCAAGAGACATACATCAATATTTTGTGTTCTCAATAGAATTTCCAAATTATTTATCTTGTTCAGAATGCCATTGGCATTCCACGTGACTATACGAAGCCATGCCGTGCGGATGTATTTTTTGATGTATACATATATGTTTCATTATGTTTGTTTTCTAATGTGCAGTCTTGTTGAGATTTGATTCATTGTTTTTATCATATTTTGCATCATCTGCATATTTTGTGTAGAAGCTTAATTTTGTTCTTTCGTGTTTCTTTTTTGACTTAGGTTGTTTTGTATTACCTGTGAATATGATAAGCCTTCTACGACTTTTTGCGACGTAAAAGTTTAAGGTATCTCTGGAGTTTCAATGCAAGTCTGTCTCTGTGCACGAGGTTGCCTAGGTTTTGTCTTTTGTTTTTCTTGTCTATGTTGCGTTTGTTTTGGGGCATTTTTTTGTAGCTGCTTTCTTTTTTGCAACTCTCTAGCCACCTGGCAACCACGATAACTCGCTGGGTGTGCCTCAAGGCAGTTAGCACATTTAGGTTTAATATTTTTTCTTTCTTTATAAGAAATTGTTAACTGGGGACCAGCACATTTAACACACTGAGCTAGACGCTGGCAAAACTTTTGTGTATGGCCAAATCTTTGGCATCTCTGCAGGAGGAATGGCAGTCGCTTTACGAATAGCCTCAATTTTAACCCTCATGTGCTGGATAAATTCAATTTTGAATATTTTGTTTATATCTTCAGAGTTTTCGAATGTTATCATAAAGAAAGGAAGACGTACCGTAGATTCTTTGTTGTTTTCTTTTTTCTTTATTATTTTATTTGTGACTTCTAGACCAAAATCGGGAGTCAAAATATATCAAAGACAAGTATAAATTCTGGTTAAACAAAGCAACAAATCTCAAAAGAAGAAAAAGAGAAGAGTTTGATGATAATCGATTTCAAATGGTAGGTAATGATGCCAAGAAAAATTGGCGCTGTATTAAAAATATAATAAGCAACAATGAAAGAGAAGTAAACGAATTTTGCACCGATAGTAAAATGAGTATAACTGATAATCTCGAAAAACTTGAAAAATTTAATAAGTTTTATGCTACAATCGGTGAAAGTTTGGCAAAAAACTTTGGAAGTATATATTTGCCAAAATTAAAAACAGATAAGGAATTTAAATTTGAAAAGTTAAACACTTTTGAATGTAAAAAACTGATAAATGGATTATCTAATACTAATGCCTCAGGGGAGGACTTAATGTCTGCAAGTATATTGAAAATGGTAAAAGATGATATGGCTGTTAACGTAATGAAATTATTAAATAAATCACTTGAGAGAGGTATAATGCCAATATGTCTAAAAAATAATAGAGTTATACCAATATATAAGAATGTAGGTAATCTGAATGATATTGATAACTTCAGACCTATTTCGATTTCTTCAGTATTTATGTACGCTGATGACCTGGCCATAATCTATGAAGAAAAAACAAACAAAGAATTGGAAGAATTAATCAACATGAACATGAGTGAAGTTCACCAATGGATGGAGCGACATAAGCTGACAATAAATACAGCTAAAACAAAATATATGTTATTTAAAAGAAAGACAGGTGATGCCTTAAATATTTACTATAACAAATGTAAGTTGGATCCCGTGAACTGTTACAAATATTTGGGAATATTATTAGATGAAAACTTAAAGTGGGAACAGCATATAAAAGCACTAATAAAAAAAGGAAGAAAAGTTGCAGGACTATTCAAACTAATAAATAAAAGGGTACCACTAAAAAATAAGAGATCAATTTATTACAGCTTATTTCATAGCGCAATTATGTACGGAATTCAAATATGGGGAAACACTGTGATAAATAAAAATTTAAACACATTACAGAAACTGCAGAATAAAGCGATAAAGAACTTGTTTGGATATAAAAGGCAAACTTCAACACAGGAAATTCATAGAAAGCACAAAATATTACAATTGAATCATGTTATAAAATGCAAACAGGCCACACAAATACATCTCATACTTACTAAGAATATTAATACAAATATTAAGCCGATGTTGAATAATGAAGTTCATACATACTCAACTAGAAATGCAGCTCAAATAAGGGTAACATCTTCAGCAAAAAGATTTAACAAATATGACACAATATACAATACAGCATACAAAACGTATAATGAATTACCAGTTGAGATCAAAGAAACTGCTAAAATATCTAAATTCAAAGGTAAAATTAGTGATTATTTTCATCAATTAAATAATAGTAATAATACTTAATATTATATAAAAAAATCATATTTAAATATCTTCTATAAAAAACAAAACATTCCTTATTTTAAAATTAAAGTTGCACTTTTACACTAATTAAAACTTAATTAGTTATACCAATAACTACAATAAGTAAAATTGTAAAAAACTAAAAACACTCTGTACGAGCAATGGAGCTTATTTGAGTAAATAAATGAATAAATAAATAAATAAATAGAATCTTGAAGCCTCTATCTTTCAATTAATTTTTTATATCTTCAGGTTAGCATGACGGACGTAAATGCCTAACCATTACTTTAATAGGCCTGGTGCTCTTGTTTTCATAAGTAATATTGGCTTCATTTATTGCCTTAGTCAACTCTCTATATTCTTTTTCTTCTTCAACATTAATTTTTAGTTGCTTATTGTTAAGCATATTAACTTTATATTTAATATTGGTTTGTTTTAATTTTTTGCTTATTTGAGGGTATTCCACTACATTACTAAGTATAACTGGAGGAGGTTTACCTTTTCTTTTGCTTTTGGCAACTTCATTTATTTGCACATTTTTCTCTACTTTGTCCGCAACATTTTCTGGGCTTAAAGTATGTGTTTTTCTGTTTTTCTTTTTTTACAGATTCTTTTTGTTTTAAAGATCCAGTCGGTTTCTCGGGCTCGTTCTTCGTCATCTGTATAAAATTCTGTAGCAGTTTTTAGTACTACTTCTTTAGTAAACGTATTTTGTGAATTTTCTAGTTTCTCATTTTCTTCTTTAATTATGCAGAGTTCATTTTTCAATTCCCTGCATAAGATTTCTAATTCTGTAACTCTGACATTAAGTTGATTATTTTTTGTCTCAAGTGCCTTTTTGTTATTATTACCCTCGTTGGGTTTTCTGTAGCTCTCTTTTTGGGACATGTTTTCGTAAACCTTCTGAGACCCTGCTGGAGGTGTTTTTTGGAGCCCAGATTTTGTTCTAAATGGGTCAATTAAAGCAGCAAACTAATTCACAAAATCAGAAAAATTTGGAAATAGAAATATTTATACATATATGCATATGTAAATATGAATATCATATTAAGCTTTTATATCTTTCTCTTTTTTGCTTAAGTTTTTTTTTTTTTTTACAAACCTATACCAGACCGAGAAAGGCAATGCATTTAATATACGTCTAACTAAAATTGAGATTGAATTTTTTTCTACGTGTTAAAAGAGTGCAACATGGGGGTCTGGTGTGGGATCGACAGGGAAACATTTGATCGGACGCAACTGTCTAGTTCTTATTCACGTGCTTACATTACCTCCACGTGGTGACTCCTGGGAACTGTTTTACATACCATCCGCTGGTTTGCAAGCCACAAGTGTAAGTACGCCAAAATCCTCACATTTTGAGGTTGGCATAAGGCTGACTCCCATACCCGTAAAAATTAGAGAGTTTGGAGAGACGCAATTGAAGCCTCGGATACGATCGAAATTATTGGAAACAGACCCGGCAAACGTTTAAAGGACTCCGATTTAAGAATTTGCAGTTGGAATGTAAGAACACTCTATCATCCAGCTGTATCTAACAAAATTGAAAATATTCTCTCGCAGTACAGAGCAGACATTACTGCGATACAGGAAATCCGATGGAAAGGATCTGGCATGTTAAAAAAACGAACATGCGAAATATATTACAGCTGCAACGAAAAACATCACATATTTGGATGCGGATTCTAAGTGGGAAAACGACTTAGAGGAAATGTCATTGATTTTACAACTGTTAATAAACGTCTAGCCGTCATCCGTATCCAAAGCAAATTCTTTTACATCAGATGAATACGAAAGATGAATTCTACGACATCTTAGATAAAACATATGGGTCCTGTCCTGAGTACGATGCGAAAATCTTGCTTGGATACTTCAATGCTAAAATCGGTCAAAAACGAATTTTCGGCAAAACGGTTGGTAACCAGAGTCTTCACCCCACCACCACCATGATTCCATGTCCTCCATAGAGGAGTATCTCTATTAAGCGTTGCATATAAGATCCTTTCCAACATTCTATGCGAACAATTGAAAACTCACTGTAACGCTGTGATAGGAAACTATCAGTGCAGCTTCCGTCCTGGTAAATCAACCACCGACCAGGTGTTCGCATTGAGACAGATCCTGGAGAAGGTCCTCGAATTTCAAATCGATACCCACCATCTTTTTATCGATTTTAAATCTGCCAATGAAAGAATATATCGATCAGTGCTTTACGAATCAATGCCGGAATTTGGTTTCCCAGCCAAGCTTATCCGTTTGTCAAAAATAACCCTTGAAAGCACCCGGTGATGTGATTGAGAGGCACATTTCTGATTCATTTCGAACGTGCTTCGGATTTCGACAGGGCGATGCGCTGTCATGTAATTTCTTTAATCTGGTGTTGGAGCATATAGTGCGACGTTCCGGTGTGAAAACTGATGACGTCGATATAATCGGAACATCAGGACGAGCAGTCATCAAAGTCTTTACAGATTGAAGATGAAGCAGGTGAAACGAGTCTTCTCATAAATGAGAATAAAACAAAACATATGCTGTCGACAAATAAAATGTCCTCACAACTCTCGGGAGGCCACACCTTCGTTGGAGAGATGAAGTATCGGCAGATATGGAAAAACTTCAAATCACCAACTGGAGAGATTCCACTCGCGACCGAAATCAGTGGAGGACAATTTTGCGGCAGGCTCTTCAAGGTCTGTAACGCCCTGCAAGTAAGTAAGTAAGTAGAACAGTGCAACATAATTTTTAAACGGTTCCAATTTGGTCAGTTTTACGATTTGATTTGTTTTTGTTTTTTTCGTAAAATGTATTGGATGAAAAAAAATATGAAAATAGAAATATCCATCCATATGAGTGAGTACATGGATGTATCTTATATAATAAAACGTAACAATCCTGCTGCCAACGTGCCGTAGTAACCGCTGCTAGGTTGCTACAACAAAATAAAATAAGAAAAAAACAAAATCTATAAACAAAATTTTTTTCTTTGCTGCGTTTGTTATAATAAAAGCTGCTTCAAAATTGTATCTGTACTTAATGTGTGTGCATAATGAAAACACTTCTAATTTTGGCATATGTAGATAGCTAATATTGTAGAACTGATTTTTAAATTATGTGTAGCTAAATGATGTTTAATATGAATAATTTATTGTAAATTGCACATGTATATTAATAAATATTATGTATATAGTTATGAGTATATTTATTTATTTCATATGAATAAGTTGTTGTAATTGTAAATGCTGTATGAAGTTATGAATAGTATAGATAAAAACTTTGGGTTTCAATTTTAGTTTTTTAAAAGTTTGTAATCAAAATATGTAATTATGTTATGAAGCTGTGTATTAACTGTGGTAGATGATAATCTAACGAATGACTAAAGTTTGTCAACTCTAGTCGAAGTTCCTTGGAATATGGTTTGTAATAATTATATCGTACAAGAAATTTTTGGAGAGTTTTGGTCTAAAAGTGGATAATTTTGCTAACTATTCAAAAAAGGCAATACTTTGCCCAAAAAATGATGTTGATACAAGTAACGAACGAATTTTAAGCATTTTGGAGGGAAATATAATAACTTATCTTAGTACCGATTCCACTAACGATTGCGGTGAAAATGATGCAGTGAGCTTTTAAACGGCTGCTGTTCAAACTGAATGCCTCCACATAAACTTAATTTGAAAGTTGGTAGTATAATAATACTACTGAGAAACCTAAATACCAAACGCGACCTCTGCAATTAGACTCGATTAGCTGTAAAAGCTTTAAAATTAAATAAAATAATATCGGGATTCCTTTTGTGGTACAGTTTTAATAAAAACCAAAAAAAAAATAAACGTAAACAATTTAAAAGTCATATTTAAATAAGATATGACTTATTTATATAATGTGCTATGTTACCAAGTTCAGAATAAAATTCTTACACCAAAAAATGGAAAACATTTAAAGTGTTAACTACTGGACGCATCAATCACTGAATTGTTGCGCTGTCATTTGTCAACATAAATATACAACAACGTCTAAATAAATAGTTATTTAAGTTGAACACTTACATAAAGAGAGCGAGTGTTACCAATGTAATTTTTTTTTTGTATATAAAATTGAAGGGTAACTAAGTTATTTCAAATAAACGTAGGAATGTATGATTAAATAAAAAACTGAAAAGTTTTTTCAAAATTCACGAAACTGTCAAAATGTCTACATGTATTAATTTAAATATGTAGCAATGATTTATGAAAATAAATAATTTTTTTTGCTATGTCCGTGACTTCTATATTGTAAACGTTTTTTCTAAAAAACGTTTTTTCTAAAATGCATCATATTCCATATTGTACACAAACAAATCTTACAATCTAGTCTATTTCATATTGTTAAATATACGTTTCAAATGTGCAAAAAAAGGGGAACACGCATCGAGAATTTTCGAAGCTTTTTATAAACTTTTGGTATACAGTTTTTCATTTGACTGGATACCGGGATATGACCCTCGCAAAAAAATTTTTTTTTTTTTTCTTTTTTAACTTGCATTTAGTGCAATGGTTCTTAAGCACGATGCAAACAATAGGTACGGCGTCCGAAGTATCGGGACCGAAGCCCTTGAATTTTTTTTTGTTATCAGTACAATGGCCCTTAAATGTGATAAAGACAATAGGTCCGGGGTCCAAGGAATTGGGGCTGAAACTTAATATCACGTGTTTGAATTGTACTTGTCTGAAAAAAGGTTATTAATAATTATTATAAATAATTTTTAAAAAATTTTAGAAAGGATTCGACGGTACGAAATTCGGGACCAAAGACCTTAAACCAAAAAAAAAACCAAAAAAACATGTTTTTTTATACTTATCTTGTGCATACGTAATGAACATTATTGACATTTTGGTTTTTGGACAATTTTTTTGTTCAAGGTCTCGGTCCCGATTTCATAACCGAGGACCTGTCCGAAAATTTTTTAAAAATTATTTATAATAATTATTAATAACCTTTTTTCAATTTAAACACGTGATATAGGGTTTCGGCCCCAGTTCCTTGGACCTCGGACCTATTGTCTTCATCACATTTAAGGGTCATTGTATTGATGACAAAAAAAATTCAAGGTCTTCGGTCCCGACACTTGGGACGACGGACCACTTGTTTTTATAGTCGGGCTGCTGCCCCCAAGCCCCTGCTACTCATTTAATAAAACCCTGTTTTTGCCGACAACAGGTAAACGCAGACGGCAAGGTTCTTCGATAAATTTTGGACTTTTTCTGCTAAACTTTGATAATAACAGAAAATGACAACAAAATAAGTGTCAAATATTTTAAATTGTGTTCCATAATGTAAAAATATTACACCAAAATTTGTGGAAAGTAAGTTTTAAAAATTAAATTCAAAAACAGTTTAAAGGCGGTTTAGGAAAGGTTTTTTTTACAATATGGAAGTCATGGAGTAATATAAATAAATATTAGCTACAAATAATTTTTTTAAATTGTCAAAATAGAAAATATCAATATTACAGAATACAAAATTCCAAACGTTGATGAACTGGAAGGAAAATTGGAATGATAACATTTACGCGCATATATTATTATGAAGATGCAATTTCAATTGATGACAGAATATAAACGCTAAGAGCTAGCTATTGCAACAGATTTTGTTGACTGCAATTGCAACTCAATGTGAAGGCATCCAATTAACACGTGACCTATTATCTTTTTTTCTCTATGATAAGTCTATTATTCCTTTTATGAAAGAGAGTTGGTTTATATAAGTTAATTTAAGATATATTTTTGTGATCAAATTTATTTAAATGATTAAACCGTACGTGAGCATGGACCGTTCCTACTAGTTTGAATAAAAACATAGACGAAACAAAATCATATCATATGAATTTCAATTAATATAACAAATATTAGAATGTAATATAAATTAGAACTGGTTTTACATGTTTACAAAATAGATTAAAATTTACAAAAATTAATTTGAATTAAATTTAATTATAATGCAAAATATCAGGGTTCTGCAACAGTTGGTATGCTAAACTGCAGTCCAATCGTGATATCTGTTTAATAAGAGGAAAAAGAATTGAGATTCAAAAAAATATAAATTAACAGAATGATTTAGGCCTGGCCTGTACAACGTGTGGTTCTTGGGCTCCTTAGAGTTGTGGCTCCCAACTGAAATCTGGACTGACAAGGTCGTGGCTCTTATAGAAATTCGGCAGTATCAAGAAAACCAAATTTCATTTGTAAAACTTTAAATCACATTATTTTAATCAAATTTCATTTGTAAAATTTTAAATTTCCTCCAATATCTGATTATATGTATTAGAGTGATTTTTTTTATCAACAACAAAAATGAATTTCTAAAAATTAAACAAGTAAGAAATCTGATTCCATTTTGTTCCTATTAGTTCCAATACCATTGGATTTCGAAACCGTTGATAATTTTAAAAATTCTAAAAAAATTATTTCTAATCGTAGTTTCACTGTTTATAATTCACTTTTCAATGTAAAGTTGATTTGTGTAGTAAGTCTTTTCGTTTATAATAGTATTTTATTCAATCTTTTTGCTAATTATATTATCAATTTGCTCAATCAACATTATTTGTGAGTATATTTTATTAGTCCTATAATTTTCATGTTGCAAATTTCACTAAATTAAAATCCCTTTTCAGAAATGGCAAAAAAGAGGAAACGCAATGAAAATCGGCAATATCAAGAAAACTGGGAAAACGACTATTTTGATATTATGGTTAAGGATACTGTGGTTTGTTTAATTTGTAAAACTACATTTCAAACTTGTAACAATTCAAATATTAGGAGACATTACATGACTCAACATATTAATTTTCATTATCTAGGTGGAGAAGAACGACTGTATAAAATTTCATCGCTGCAGAAAGCTCTAAGTTTACAACAAAACTGTATGAAAACGCCTGTACAACATCCGAATAATATAGTCAAAGCTAGCTTAGTTATATCGAACTTGATAGCAAAAAATATGAAATCATATAGTGATGGTGAGTTCATTAAAAACAGTATTGTATCTGCTATTGATAGTCTTTGCCCTGAGAAGAAGAAATTGTTTGAGACAATTAGTTTATCTCGGCAAACAGTTGTCCGAAGAATTTCAATTATAGCTGACCAAAACATAAATATTTTGAAGGAAAGAATTACAAAATTTCAATTTTTTTCTTTGTGCTTAGATTAGAGCACAGATATGTCAGATAGCGCACATCTTGCAATTTTTATTCGAGGAGTTGATCATAAATTGTATATCACTAAGGAACTTTTGAATCTAAAAACTCTTAAAGATACCACAAAAGGGACTGACATATTTAATGCATTTTGGGAAAGCTTAACAAAATACGAGATAAATCAGAATTAATTATCAGGTATAGCGACCAATGAAGCAAAATCTATGGTGGGTGAAAATATAGGATTTTTAGGTTGTCTAAAAACTAAATTAGTAAATCTTAAACTTGACATAAAACAAGTATATATATTTCACTACATAAAAATGCAACATATTATGAAAGTTGTGATTAAAACTATAAATATTATTAGAAGTCGTGGTTTGGTTCATCGCCAATTCCAAGAATATTGCAAAGAATTAAATGCCCAATATGGAGATTTAGTTTATTTTAGTAATGTGAGATGTCTTAGTCGGGGAAAGTGTTTGAAGAGATTTCTAGAATTAAAAAATGAAATTGATTTGTTTATGACCTTACGGAATGAAACAATTGCAGAATTATTTGATCCTAATTCTGCAATTGTTTGTCGACTTATGTTTTGTCGTTGACATTACTTCTCATCTCAATGAACTAAATTTAAAGCTTCAAGGGGACGATAAACTAGTTATTGATTCCTGTCGAGAAATAACATCTTTCAAGTTAAAATTGTAATTATGGGAACGTCAGCTGCTTTTTCACGAATTCACGAATTAAATAATTTTTATTTTCCTGGTAACAAAAATTATAAAAAGTATGCCGAAAATATAAATAATATTTCTAAAGTTTTTGAATCAAGACTCAAAGAAATAAGTACATATGAAAATAATTTTAAAATATTTTCATCGCCTTTCAATATCGATGTTACTACAGTACCAATATCACTACAATAGATAAATAATAGATTTACAGTGCAACTCTGAGCTTCAAGCAATTTTTTGTGGAACGAAGGAGATAGATTCTTACCGAAAATATATAAAAATATAATATCCCAAAATGCGCAAAAACAAGCATCGTTCATCTTTGATAGTCAAAATGTTAAAAAGAAAAGAAATTGAAAATTGTAATCAATGCAAAATAAAATTAAATTTAAAAAGAAAAGAAGGAATACAGTGTGATGGAGAGTGCAAAAAACTCTTTTTTGTATCCTGCTCTGGGCTGGAAAAGGAAAGTTTTAGCGAATTTATGGTCAATAATGACAAAATATGGTTTTGCTCAGGATATGGACAGAGAAGACTTAATCGAAGATCCAATATAATAGGATCAACGGCATCCAGCGCTGCGCTACAGTTTAAGTCAACTGCAAACTGAACTTAAAAGTTTTAAGGACACAGTAAATAATTTAATAGAAGCTTGAAAAGAAAATATCAATCTGCGAAACGAGGTGCAATGCAACCGGTCCTTAATTGAGAGATCCAGGCAATACAGACTCGAAAAAGTACTTGAATTCTCAGGAGTTCCCAAACTTGAGGACGATATAAATAATCTACAGTCAATCTTGACTCTTATAAACAAAGTAACAAACAAAATTGGAGTTAATGTAAATCAAAACGAGATCAAGCAAATATATAGAGTGAAACATCAGTCAAAACATTCAGGTGAGTCTCAAAAAATTGTTATTTAGCTAAAAACTAGAGAACTAAAAAACAAAAAATCCTGGCGGCAAAAAAAAACAAACGATAGACAAAATTTGCAATTTAGCTAAAAAACATGATAAGATTTTTATCAATGAAAAACTTACAAATTACTTTTCACTTTTATTCAAAAAAGTAAGAGATATAAAAAGTAAGACCAAGTTAAAGTTTACATGGGTTAAAGATGGCAAAAGTTTTACGCGAAAATCTGAAAAAAGCAAAATCATCAAAGTTTTATCTGAACAAAACTTAAATGTTACCTTTAAACCAAATACAATTAAACACCCATGTAAAACACAATGTAAATATCTCAAATATAAGTTTTGAACAAAACAACTCACTTAAAATAATGTATGTCAACATCAGAAACTATATAAATTGTATGAAAAATAACATATTTTAGACTCAATATTTCACCAAATACAGTTCATAATTTTCACTGAAACTTGGGTGTTAAATGATGAATTAGATACAATAAACCTCAATAAGTATAAAAAAGTATTCTCTTGTTGACAAAATTGTAGAGGTGGAGGAGTTGGTGTATTTGTGCATGAAAACATTAAATATAAAATCAAAGATATTTATTGCGATAAGTGAAACAGTGCTATTTCTATAAAATTACAAAACAAACATATAGATATTAATGCTGTCTATAGACCACCAGAAAAGAATAAAGAACTTGTTGAAAAATTTTATCACTTGCTTGATAATAAACTCGAAGCATCAACAGCAGCTTCTGTAATTGTAGGTGACTTTAATTTTGACATCCGTAATGCACATGATAACTCTGTTGAATTATATAAAACCATAGTTGAGTCAAATGTTTTCTTTTCCTGTGACGATTCAGTAACAAGACCTGCATTTAAACTTGTTTGGACCATGTATTAGTAAATAAATTAGATGAAAAAATTAATATAAATTACTTACCATTTGGATACAGTGACCACAATACAATTTTCATAGAATTGGCTTATTGCAGTTTTGATAATATGAAATCAATAAACCAAAATGTAAACAAATATCTATTTAGGATTCAATTCATGTTAAAATTTATATCTAAATTCAACTGAAGATGTCAACGAAAATTGTGATAAGCTGACATCTATTGTTTAGCACTGTAAAAAGATAGCAACTTCAACTAAAGTTACAAAAAAAAAAAATTAAATTTACAAAAAAGTGGTTTGATAGGGAATGCTTAGAAATGTTAAGAAAACGAAATTATTGGCATAGAAAACACACACAAAGTTATGAAAATATATATTTTAAGGATCAATTAAACCTCATTATTGGTTGAACAAATTTACAGGTATAAAAAGAAGTAAAAAAGCACAATATGAACGTAAAAAGTTTTGAAAAATATTGTATCGAGTTAACATACTAAAAATCAAAATGAATTTTGTGACACATATAGTAACAAAGAAATAATAGAAAAATTGAATAAATTTAACAATTATTATAGTACAATAGAAAAAATAATGGCAAATAAATTCGAAACAATTTACACACCGAAAAAAGCACAATTGAAAAAATTATTGATAACTTAAAAAATTCAAAGTCATCTGGAATAGATGAAATTGCAGCAGATCTAGTGAAATTATTTGAGAATGAATTAGCGTTGCCACTAGCACAACTTATTAATAGTTCATTTAAACAAGGAGAAATGCCTAATTATCAAAAATAAACAAAATTGTACCAATTTACAAAAACAATGGTAATGTAGAGGAAATTAAAAATTTTATACCAATATCAATATCAACCATTTTTAGTAAAATCATAGAAACTTGTGTTAATAATCAACTAGTGAAATATCTCGAAACTGAGAATTTGACAAATAGATTTCAATATGGTTTTAAACAAAAATCGAACACTAATAGAGCTGTATTTGATGTTATATCAGCAATACAGCATGAGATAGGGTACATTAAAAATGTATCAATAGTTTTCTTCGATCTCACTAAAGCGTTTGATTCAGTTGACAGAACAATTCTAATGCGAATACTATTTGAACATGGAGTTATGGGAAAAGAACACAAATGGTTTCAAAATTATCTAGAACAGAGGCAACAATTTACGGTCGGAAAAAAGTTAAAAAGTGACAAAAAAAATAAAGACTATGGAGTTATTCAAGGCAACTCTTTAGGCCCTACGCTATTCTCATGTTATATTAGCAGTTTTTCCACTATAGCAATTAGTGGAAAAGCATTCTGTAAAATGATTGAAAAACAATTATTAAACATAAATATAATACTTCTTTATTTTACATTCTTTTATTAGTTAGAATATATTTCTTATTAATTAGGCAAAATGCAAAATGAACCAATCACAATTATAATCAATGATCGACTGCAGAATTTCTTCTATCTCCCGTTCAACTGTCATTTTCTTTATGGTTGCGTTTGTTATCAAATCATTTTGGTTATGTTTTATATATCATGGTTGACAACTCGGCCATCCTGAAAATTGGAATCGTCCTCGATTTCATCGTCTGGTTCCGGGATGCACCACCTCTTGATTTTGTCTGGAGAATAAACTCCAGCATATCGACGTATTTTCCTTGGAGCTCCGGGAATATCTTCAACTAAATAACGATCATTTTCCAGAACCTTTGTTATTACATATGGTCCTTTAAACTTCGGTTGTATTTTCCGTGGCTGTCCCGTACTATTTGGTTCATTCTCCACTACTATTAAATCGTCCACTTCGTATTTTGTTGGTTGCCTATGTTTCTTATCAAATCGTTCTTTCCACATTTGTCGTGCGGCCATGATCTTTTCAGCGGCCTGCTGCCTGACAACTACTAATGGTTGACGATCTTCGTCGGTTATTTCATCATGTAACGCCAATATAATTTTATTTTTCAAGATGTCGCGGGGTTTAAAATCGAATATTATTTCCTGTGGGGTACGACCTGTTGTGGAAGATATCATAGAATTCAGAGACCATTGGATATTTCGTAGTTCTTGATCCCATTTACGTTCATTAATTGTTGAAGAAGCTATAGCTGTCGAGATCGTTCGGTTGACTCGTTCAATTTGGCCATTGGCCCTAGGTGTTCGTACGGCGGTCTTAATATGTTTCATGGAATGCTCTTTACAATATGTTTCAAACGATTTTGCAGTGAATGCCGTTCCTCGGTCAGTGATGATCCGTGCTGGTGTACCGAAATATTCTGTTACTTCGTCTAACACCTTTAATACTGAAGCCGTATTTGTAGACTTAACAGCTCGCAATATTACAAATTTACTAAATGGGTCTGAAATTCCCAACACGTGCATATTCCCCTTACTACTTTTAGGGAACGGTCCCAAGTGATCCAAGTGTATAGTATGAAAAGGTATTGGTTCAATTTCATCGAAATGCATCTCCCCTTCCGTTTTTCCACCCGGCTTCTTATTATAACAGCATTCGACGCAAGCCCTTAAGTATTTTGACACATAATTCCTCATTCGTGGAAACCAATACCATCGTTGAATACGTTCAAGTGTTTTTTCTAAAGCAAGGTGTCCGACGAGATCATGACATTCACGAACTATTCTCCAACGTACCATTTTTGGCACCACCCACCTTTTATTTTGATTGATTTTTTAAATAAACGTTCATTGTCAATACAATACTCGTTAGCAAGATGTTTATCTACTTTATCTGAACGTAGATTGTCAATTATATTTTTCAAATCAGGATCTTGTATTTGCATAGTTAACAGCCAGTCGAGTCGGGTAACTTCGACTCCCATTATTTTCAGAGAAGCGGTTTCAGGTTCATTAACCACTTTTTCGTTAGGTGCACGGCTCAAGGCATCAACATGAGTCATGCGGCTGCCACTACGATGCTCCAAATTGAAATCAAACTCCTGAAGTCTTAGCCACCACCGTGCAATCCTTGGGATTAATTCTTTTTTTGACATAGTTGTTCTCAAAGATGCGCAATCGGTGACTACAGTAAAACGTTTTCCTAATAAATAGTATTTAAAACGCTCCAACGATTCAACTATCGCTAGAGCCTCCAGTTCGTAGCTATGAAATTTATTTTCACATTCGCTTGTTGTTCGACTAAAGTATGCGACTGGTTTTAAGTATTTCCCGTCTTGTTGTAATAAAATTCCAGCAAGACCGTCTGAACTTGCATCGGTGTGAACTTCATGAATCATTCTTACATCATATGAGGTTAATAATGGTTTACTACACAGAATTTGTTTCAACGTATTGAAAGCTATCTCTTGTTGTTGAGACCAAATAAACTGGCTATCTTTTTTTAATAATTCGTTAATTGGTTTTGAAATTTTAGCAAAATTTTGTACAAATTTTCTAAAATAACTGCATAGTCCTAGAAATTGACGTACTTCTTTGACATTCGTTGGTTGTTTAAATTCTTGTACTGCTTTTACTTTTATCGAGCCAGGTGATATTCCGCTAGGTGAAATATGATGACCCAAGTACTCTATTGTTTGTTGTAAGAAACTGCATTTCGTTAAATTTAATGTTAATTTAAATTCTCTAATTTTATTTAATACTATTTTTAATTTTTGTAACCCTTCTTCCACTGTTGTACTTCCGATTAAAATATCATCCATATAAATTTGGATATCTATATCTATTTCCTTTTTTAATTTATACATAAGTGTTTGAAAGACAGTTGGGGCATTTTTGAGCCCAAACGGCATTCGTTTAAATTCAAACAAACCCTTTGATGTTATAAAGGCTGTGTACTTACGAGATTCTTCTTCTATTGGTATTTGGTAATACCCACTATTTAAGTCAAGACTGGTGAAATAGTTATAAGAACTGGCCACTTGTAATTCTTCCTCGATATTTGGTGTGGGGCAAATTTCTTTTTCAATTTTTAAATTTAATTGTCGATAGTCGATACATAGACGTTCTTCTCCATTTTTTTTCTTTACTAATAATACAGGACTCGAATAATTTGAAGTTGAATGGGTTACTATGTTGTTCTCCATTAATTCGTTTACCTTATCATCGATAATTTCTTTTTTTGCATATGGCACTCGGAATGGTTTTTGTTGTACTGGTTTCTGATCAGTTAATTTGATACTCATCTCGATTTCTTTAGTTAATCCTAGTTGTTTCATATTTTTAGGGAACAATTCATTAAAATTGTTTAATAGTTTGATTAACGATTCTCGTTCTTTTGCGTTCGACGTTCCTTGATTTATTTCATCCTCTTTCACTACACGTTTGACTTCACAGTTAACTTCTTTTTCAGAACATTTATTTTCTATAATTATTTCTCCGTTCTCTTTATAAAATTTTACATCTGGGCGATCTAGCACATCGCGTCCTATTAACAATGGTACGGGCATATATTTACTGTTTACTACATAGACATCTATTCTTAATTTTACGTTATTGATGATTAGTTCGACATTTGACTTTTCAGTTGAGCAATATTCTCCTCCTAGGAATCCAGCGAAGTTGACTTTACAGTTTTTTCGATCAGTTAAACATTTATCAGCATATTCTTTTGCAATCAGCGTAAGAGGACTGCCACAATCTATTTGTCCTACCATTTCGTTATTATTAACCATTACAATCTTATGATAGGGTGTTGATTTTGAATATTCGATAACTCCTACTCGTGAAACATCTGGACATTCACTGGGTTCACCTCGTTTATGCACTCGATTACATTTGGTGCAACGAGATCGACGTTGTGGTGCAGGACAATTTCTGGCGAAATGACCTGACTGGTAACAATTAAAACACTGCGTTGACGTTTTAAATTTTTCTTCCTTCAGTGTTCTTTGTTCGTTGTTGGCATTTTCAGATGTAATCGATTTGAAAGTCGGCTTTTGCTGAAATGTATTCTGTTTTTGTTTTACTTCCCTTATATTTGTGGTTCTAAAACTTTCACACCAAGAGATTCTATCACGCAATTCTGCTATCGTGTCAATACGTTGTCCTTGAAAAGCTGCATATAATTGCTCATCATGCATGCCTAAAATAAAATATTTAACAATGGCATTCTCCTTTAAATTACCCTTATTTCCGAGTCGTGACATCTCCGCGACATATTCCATTAGCGTTTCGTCATTTTTACGTTTTCTTCCTAGCATACCCATATGTATGTCGGCATCGTTTACAATTGGCATATATTTATCTTTAAACTGCTTTACAAAATCACTCCATGATGTACAAAAATCATCTGTACGATCATACCACGCTCTAGCTAATCCTTTGAACTTTGGTCCAATTGAAATTAGGACTAATGGATCTTCCCAACTATAAAATGTTTTAAGTTTTTCTACTCGCTTTAACCATTCTTCTGCCGTTAAACTTTTTTTATCCTCCGGATTGAACTCAGGGAGAATTTCCATTAATTCTCTTGGTCCGAAGGTTAAAAAATTTCCTTGTCCGTTCCAATTCATTACAGGCGTTGATGTATTTATTACTGGTGAGTTGAAGGTGACATTACGTGCCGAATCACTTCCAACATTCTCTACGATCGTTCGTGCTTCACTTCTTATTGACGTAACTGATTCATTTCTACTATTATTATCATCAATATTTAATAACCGATTAATTAATGATGACTTATTTCCATTTTGTGATAACTTTAAATTTTTTAGTAGATTTTTTAATTCTTTAACCGTTCGTTTATTTAATTCCTCACGTTCCATTTTTTTTAAGGTATCAATAATATTTCTGTCTTTTACGTTCTCGATAAATTTAGGTTATCTCGTTTAGCAATTCCCAATTATACGTACACTTTAATACTACCACCATGTGCTTCAATTTTTCATAACCTCAACCTTTTAGTTATGATTTTCGCTTTTGCTTGGATTTATTTATCCCACTTCTGAATTGTAAAATGATTGAAAAACAATTATTAAACATAAATATAATACTTCTTTATTTTACATTCTTTTATTAGTTAGAATATATTTCTTATTAATTAGGCAAAATGCAAAATGAACCAATCACAATTATAATCAATGATCGACTGCAGAATTTCTTCTATCTCCCGTTCAACTGTCATTTTCTTTATGGTTGCGTTTGTTATCAAATCATTTTGGTTATGTTTTATATATCATGGTTGACAATTCTTATATGCCGATGATTTGGCAATAGTATATTCTGCAGAAAGTTTTGCACAACTTGAAAGTAACATCAATGATGACATGAATAAAATACATAGCGGGATGTGCTTGCACATATTAACTGTCAATATAGAGAAAACAAAATATATGTTTGTAAAAACAAAGGAACAAAACTCAACAATCACTATAAAATATAGCAAGAATATGTCGAAAAAATTCTTTATTTTTATTTTTATTGTATTGATGCGATACATCATCCCCAACAACTTTTTTATACACAACTTTCATATCAGACTTGCCGTTTTTCAGGTAGCGAATTTTTTCGAGATAATCAACGTTTTTTTACAAAATTTTCAGTTTTTAAAAACAAAATTTTAAGTTTATGCAGTTATTATTCAAAAACGGTAAGTCTGATACTCATTCAACATATACCGTTAATTAGGTGTGTTAATTCTAAAAAAAATCTATGAAGAAGATGTTGCTCTAGTTTCAATTTCTTCTGAGCTGTAGTTGATATTCTTTAGACATAATGTTTCTAATCCGATTTTCTTTAACCCTCTGTAGCCCAGGTAAATTTAAAGATAGACCCCTCTTCTAGAACAACGTTTTTCCTAAAATACTCCAAGGAATCACTCCTTAAAACTTTTTGCTCTAAACCGGACCACTCTGTGTAAAAAAAAAAAAAAAAAAATACTTATGTATAATAGCTTTCTTTTAATTTTAAATATTAATTAAACATTGTTTCTTCTATTGGTTACATTCTTAAATACTTTTCTTTTAATTTGAATTAATAATATTTCAAAAATATAAATATGTAAATAAATATACTTTACATGAGTAGATATTGCTTCTTTTGAGAAAAATAAATAAAATAAATAAATGTTAATCTCGAGAACCAGTTGAGAATTTCAACCTCCAAATTTGAAGTAAATTTTGAAGAATTAACTAAACAAATTTCAGAGTGGCTTCTAAGCTGATTTGTGTTGGACAGGCCTGATACCGGTAATTACTTGGTGGGTTAAATCGAATGTTAGCGAATAATTTAGTACGACAACTTTAAATTAGTGATTAGAAAAAGAAAGAAAAAAAAGTGAGTGACTAAAAGATGGGTCATATTAAATTACGAAAAATACAAGCGTTTTTTTAGGGTATCTTTGGAGAGAGAGAAATCAATAAAGTCCTGGTATTTATTCTCCAGGATCATAATTCTATGGTTCATTAATTTAATAGTTGGTTCCATGAAATGAAAATACAAAGAAGGGAGAAAACGAAAACGCCTGACACTGTTTATTTAAACTAAGTTGGAAATAAAAGGAGAAATAATATTTCGTTTGATTATATCAGTGATGAAAATAACGTTAACAACGTTCACACCTTTTTTTTAGAGTGGCGAGATGAATTAAGTTTAATCTATGTTCATATGGTGGCAAAATTAGGGGATCGGACCAGGGAAGGTGACGTAAGGCAAATCTTAAAAATTTTTTTGAATTGCCTCTATTCGTAGCATATAAGCTTCGTAATAGGGAGACCAAACTTGGTTAGCATTTTCTAATTGTTGCCTACAAGACATATGTAAAGGGATTTTAGGATGTATGGATTAAATTCTCTTGACCATCGTTTTACAAAACCTAACATTGAATTAGCCCCATTTATGATATTGCTATGATGCAATTTAAATGATTTTTGAAATTTCATAAAAAAAAAACACCTAAGTCCTTGATAGAGTTGTTAACTTTTTGTAATACTCGCCCGAAATAGTTAATTAAAAAATAGGTGGTACGTCTATGGGAACTCATTACATCACATTTTTTGATATTTAAAAAAAGGTTGTTAATCTTACACCACATGCAAAAGTTATCTAGGTCAGTTTGAAGTAATATGGAATCATTTGGTGACGTTATTTTTTTTTTAAATTTTCATAGCATAGATTTGGACTTCACTGTTTTTAATTACTGATGTAACGTCATTAATGGAGATTATAAATAAAAGGGGACCTAAATGACTTCTCTGAGAAACTCAAGAATTTGCTTCAATAGGCGACGACGTAGTTGACCTGAATTGTACGCTGTATTTTCTATTAATAAGGTAAGATTCTACCCAGTTAACAAATGACTTGGGGAATCTTAGTTTTATTAATTTACATAAAATAACAGTATGTGGTAACAGATCAAAAGCCTTACTGAAATCAGTATAGATAACACCAGTTTGAAAGCCTTTCTTCACATTGTTGGTAGAAGAACATTCAACTAAATTAGTTACTGTGGATTTATGTTTTACGAATCCATGCCGATTTGGTATAAGGAAGCTAGTGCAATGGTGATACATTTGTTAAAACCGATTAATTCAAATAGTTTAGGAATGCGAGATAATTTGGCAATTGGACGATAACTACTTATTTCGTTCTTCTCCTTTTTTTATGGAGCTAGACCTCTAGACCTCTAGACCTCTAATGAAGGCATTTTTCAAGAAATATGGAAAAACTTCAGTAGAAATTGAGAGATTGAAGATTTTAGACAGAGTAAAAGATAAATATTTTCAGCATCTTTTTAGAATAATTTCTGGGACACCGTCAGAATCGGGAGATATATTATCACCAAGTTTTTTAAGTAGTCTATAACGAGAGTTTCACTTACGAGTAAGCAAGACAAAGTAGTTTTCGGAAGTTCATCCATGTGACTAAATTTATCAATGTTTACATTAAAAAGAGAAGCAGAATAAGAATTCATAAAAAAGTCACGAAAGTATTGTTAGATAATTTTTGGGTCGTTACTAAGTGTGTTATTAAATTTCATGAAACTTTTTTTATGTTGACAATTTTCCAAAAATTTTTGGATCGGCCAAAAGATTAGAAGATGTATTTTGTAGATAAATGTTCTAACTTTCTTCAACTAACAATTTAAATTGATCAAAGAGGAGCTTAAAGTTATTATAATTAATTGGGGTATTAGATTTTATGTAATTAGGCCTTATTTTTCTTGTTTCTAATTTTTTTAATATATCCAGTAAACCATGGAGGACTTGAGTTAGAGTAAACTTTTTTTTTGGTATACAGAGCGAGAAGCTTTTGAATAAAATTTCATAGGAACTAGTGATGGTTTTTTCTATGTCACAGATACTAAAAATGGAGAAAAAATCATAGGAGTTATAAAAAATCTGTTTAGTTTATCAAAATCAGCTTTACCAAAAAAAAAAATTGGGAAAAAGGTTGATCATTGGGAATACTAGCAGAATCAATAAAATACGTGAAGTGAATGGGGTGATGATAAGTGTCAATATTTACGAGTATATCCTGACATTCTGAAATTATTGTATTTTCCCAGTCTGACACAAATATCAAATCTAACTGACGATTTTGATAGTTACAAACTGAGGATGATTGCTGAAGGCAATTTAAATTAAGGGAATCTGTGAATATGTACTCTATTTCACTACAAAGGTTACGAGGAATTAAAATGGTTCTTAATTATGAGTATTTCATTTGATGTTTGGTAGATTAAAATCACCACATAGATTACCACATTAATTCTTCAAATTGCGTTAAGTTATTTGATATAAAATGGATTCATCTAAATAGTTTTTGTAGGTATCTAGGTTAGTGTTCGGAGGAATATAACAGTTATTAAAAAATATATTTTTGGAATAAAAAGCAATCTTCACACAAACAATTTTTATTGAATTAAATTTGGGTATTGAAATTTCACTAACGTTGAAAGAGTTATTTACACCGATTAAGACACCACCACCGTTTGGAAGGATGCTTTTAGCTTGTTGATCTAAATCAGAACCATGACCATGTCTATCTTTTCTAAATACGATGAATGTAGAGTGGAATAGTTCTAAGTCATTGATAGTGGGAGCCAACCAGGTTTCAGTTACTGGATAACAATCGAAATCAAGCGACATGGAGTTCAGATAGACGGATTTAGTTTTTATGCAGTCCTCTTACATTTTGAGGGTTTTGTTGGTTTTAGTCTTGCCATCAGTGGAAACACTATCGGGGTGGTCATGCAAATATGCTAGGACTAAACGAACATTGTCGTAATTTCTGTGATCTTTGAATCTGGATAGAACATATCTATGGTCATTACAACGAAGAGATAATATTCATTTTTTATTTCAAATATAAAACGTGCAATAAAAGTGTAGATATAAAAGTAGCATTAAATATTAAAATACTTATAAGTAAAAAAAAAACAAGTATATACCTATAATGTGTATATACATATATATACATTTATACATAATATATTATAGATCTATAACCATATATAATTTTATATAAATATATTCGACCAGACAGTGTTTTAGTCTTAAAATTAATCTATTCATTATAACATATTTTTATAATTTAAATTTTTTACTATAATCTTAGTTTTAAGTAATAATTGAATAAATACAATAAAGCAAAAAAAAAGAAGATACTAGCTGTTCCCGGCGTAAATTCGCCGGGCAAGTATTAAAAAAATATTCCTTTTATCTGCATTTAAATATTTAACTCAAAACAGTGGAAAGTTTTACAGACATTCTTAGCGTATTAATATGTATATGAGATGTATATATTTAAGTATTTTTATTATAATAAATTTTTGGAACTGAATATTCCTGGACATTAAGTTTTTCTAAAATTTCTACATTTGCATGTACTTATAATAATTATCAAAATTATTCATTTTTTAGTGTCTAACCTTGTCGGCCGCTGACTTTAAGAAAAAAATGTTCAAACTTAAAGAAAAAAACTTAAAAACCTCAAGAAAAGAAAATTTTCCAATCTAACTAAATATCATATTTTATTTGATTACATAATTTTATTTGAGAAAACCTGTTGTAAATTAATTTTGAAGACATTTTAACAAACGAGAACGTAAAATTGAATGCTTACTTCAAAATATTAAAAAGGTATCAATAATTAAAAATAATTATTATATATAAAGAAAACATAAAGATTTTAAAATAAATTTATAACTCAATTAGCTAACTACTTGAATAAATTTTGGAAGTATAAAAAAGATTATACAATTAAATCTTCTTTTTGGTTTACTCTAAAAATGTACAAATTTATGAAAGAGAATAAATTATAAAATTTATTTATCAGCCTTTTGCGATAAAAAATATCCTAAATAGTTCTGCTATTGTACTTCCACCCAATATGGATTTAGAACTAAAAATTTAATTTCGAAATAAGCCAGTTTTTATTATTTCTTGTTATATACCACCAAAATCTCCTCTTGAAGATTATTTTAACTTTTTTAGTACTATTGATTTTATTTTATCTCTATTGAATCCGTCCGATGAAATTGTGGTTAATTAAATAATATTTATTGAATTTGTAGATGAAAATTTAATTAAATAATATTTATTTAATTCATTTGCTGTACTATCTTATTCAACTAGCTTTTTAGTATATTTTTAAATACTTAACCTTTTAACCTAAATATCCTAACAAAAAACAATATGTGATCATAATAAATGACTGTAATATTAATATTGAATAATTTATCAGACTTTCTACTTCAACTAGCTACTACAATTTAGCACAATTTTATTTCCAAAAATTTCCGTTTTTTTTTACTTAAAATTCCTTTATAAATATTCAACGAAAATAAAATTATGTTAATTCTCGAATTTTAATACTATTTAAAGAAAAGACCAACATAAATTTTCACCTCAGACATACGTAAATATTTATTTTATTTTATTTCTTTTTAATTTCATTTCTTTTTAGTTTCTTAAAAACATATAGGTACATGCAATCACATATTATAAAATAAAGCAACTACTTAAATAAAACCAGAATCACCCAAACTTTTAGAATAATTTAATTAATATTGATAGGTACACAAAAAATATTATTACGAATTATTGTATGACTGAGGGTACCCGGGTTCGAATCTGGTTTGTGGCGATTAATATTCATAAATGAATATTTAATTTCTGTACGTGTACTTGTATTCGCGATTCGTGTACTTGTAACAGCGATTAGAAGGACTTTGTGAATTGAAAATCAATCGAACCCCTAATAAGGTAGTGAAACGTTGTTTCTAGTCAGCGTTAGATAGTTATTTCATATCCTAGGACCGGTTACTGTAGGCCAATAACCTACATAATCGACAAATCAGTGGAAGCTTCAAGACTCTCGCAATTGGAAGTTCAAATGGCTACTTACAACATAGACATCTTAGTTATAAGTGAGATACGATGGAACAAAACCGAAGAAATCAACACGCAAAATGGAAACATGGTAATTTACACCGGAAGGGCACAGGGAGTGAAAGTGGAGTTGGAATACTAATATCAAAGAAATTGAGATAAACATTGGTTTCTTGGGAGGCAGCCTCGGATAGAATTATTATAGGTCGATTTCGAAATATGGCAAGACATGCAACAATAATTCAATGCTATAACCAAGAAAGGTCGCTTAGGATCATTTATTTATTTATTTATTTATTTATTCTTACTTAGTTCAAGTGTTTACAAATTACAATATCAAAATTTACAGTAAAATCATTTTACAATAATAAAATATAAAACGAATACAATTAGTAATTTAAAATAGAGGGGTTGGGGTCGAAATCTAATTTTTGAAAATCTTATTTTCTGAAAATCTTATTTCTGAAAATCTTATTTCTGAAAATCTTATTTTTTCAAAATCTTATTTTCTGAAAATTAATATCACATGCTTTCATGCGTTTCGTATGTGTTTACTTATCGCCGGCAAAAATAGGGTTACAATAAATGAGTAGCGGGGGTTTGGGGGCAGCAGCCCCGACTTTAAAAATAAAATAATTATTTTAAAGGCAGGTTTAAATAAAAGAGCCATGTTGTTCATTTACTATAAATGAGGAACAGTAATTATAGATCGTATCAAATACCATACGTTCAAACAATTTGGATAAACTCGATAGTTTGGCAATAGGTCTATAATTTGAAACATTAATCTTTAAATCGTTTTTGTGAACTGGTCTTATGAAGGACTGTTTCTAAAAATTTGGGAATACCCCAGAAGTTAAAGATTTATTGAATAGAAATGAAATAGGTTGAGATAAAGAATTTGCGCAATTTTTTAATATGGTTTCTGGCAGACCGTTCGGTCCTGGAACTGTATTGTTAGCAAGTTTACTTAAGTAAATCTGAACATTGTTTCGTGTAAAGCATATTGATTCAAGTGGTATGCTTGGAGAGGTTTCTAAATGAGTGAAGTTTGCTTCATTAACTGTAAAGGTTGAAGAAGAATAATTACTTTCAAAAAATTCTCTAAAGTAGTTAGATATTTCATTTGCATCATTAGATGTTTGATTTTTAAATGTCTTATAATTGGAATATTGATCTGGTTTTCTTTTAGAATTAACAAGTCGCCAGAACGACTTAGAATTCGTCCTTATTTCGGAAGCTATTTTACTTATGTAGGCATTGTATTTCAAATTTAATAAAGATTGAAAAGCGTTATACAAATTTACGACATTCCAGGCTCTATTCTTTTTATTTCTTAGCCTTTTAAGTTCAATATCGTACCATGGAGGATTCAAATTAATATTTCTGAGTTAATATTAGTTGGAATGTAAAAGCATTCTTCGTCATGAGATATAATTAAGATTAGAAAGATTGAGATCACCACAGATTATGAGTTCGTCATTCACTAAAAGATTACTATTTAAAATATAAACCACCGTGAAGAAATCCTGGTACAGATTTAAACTACTACGGGGAGGTATATAGCAACATAGAATATAAATTTGATGTTTTTAAATCTATATTAATTGTTACAACATCACAATTTGATATCTGAGGTAATTCTACCACTGACGAGTTGAAACTATTCTTAATAGAAATAAGAACACCACCTCCTTTTGGAACTACTAATCTTTCCTATAAACTAAGTAGGAGTTGTCAAATAATCCCAGTGAGTTAATAGATGGATATAACCAAGTTTCTGTAAGCATAAATATATCTGAATTAAGAACTTTAGAGTTTTTAAAGATATGTGTTGTTTTTGTGCGTAATCCATCTTACATATTGATAATAAAATATAAGGTTACTTGTCAACTTTTTATGCTTTTGTGTTGATATTTTTATTAAAATATTATTATTTATTGGCAGTATTGGCACGAAAAAACTTATTGTAATAGTCATTTGAATGCTGAAGATGGTTATGATAGATACTTTTGCAGTAACTAAAAAAAGCTTTTAAATCTTCTTGCATATTTTTTATAGGCATACCAATTAATTCATGGTATTTAGTATAAAGGTGTAAAAGTTCCTTATGTTTTATGGGTAAGCCCTCGTTATGTAGTAACACCAATACATTAGTTTTAGTTTTACCCTCAAATACGCAATTATAGGAGTCATCATGCAGATAAGAAATATATAATCTCATCAGATGCAAATACCAAAATGATCTTTTTTCTTAAAATGTAAAATTAAGAATCAAAACATATGATTTCAATATGTATTCAAGTTCAAGCCAAGACCGTTTATATATAAAGATACACAAAAGTAGTTTGATCGTACAAAGATTAGAGTTGAGATGGAACATTTTTACGATCTTACTATTTCATATTAAAACATAAGCAAACACCACATCATTAAAGAAAAAAGAATTAAAAAAAATTTCAATTTTTATGCCAAACCAATGCTATTACCAAAATATAGTGTACGCTATATTATGCTGTGCAAATGATAAATATATATGTATTGGTTGTAGACAGTATACACACTTGTATAGATCCATTATAGTTATATATCTAATTAGAATTTTATTTTTTTGTTTTTCAATTCTCTTGCAATAACTGAAATGAAACTTGTCCAATAATCACCTTATTAATTTTGAACTCTTTGTAATAAATTAATAACAATTAGTAAAGATAACAACAACAAAATATCTTTCTAAATGTTACATATCAAGAAGATTTACCAACAATCAACAAATAATTAAATTATGCAACAATGTAAAAACAAAATAAGAAACAAAAATGTGCATATTCTTAGAATAACACTCCAAATCATAAAAAAGAAATCATATAATGCAAAAGAATTGTGATGACGTTAATCAGAGTTGCATAAATTGAATAAATGAATAAGTAAATTTCAGGTTATTTTGACTGAATGATTTTAAAAATAGTAATGTTTTAAATTGTAGTAGGTACTATTTATTAATATTATTTTATTAGTTGCTATCTACTTTTATGAAATAAATAGTAATTTATAATAATTAATAATATAAATATGTAATACAAATTACAAAATTTGATCTGTGGTGTATCAATAAATTTTTTATAGTAAATTAAATATATACCCAAGAATCGAGGTACTATATCAAAACGTCAGATTTATCAAAAACAATAAGTTAATAACCATTATAAAAAATTTATATTCTAATGAAAATATTGGCGATTTATAAAGACAGTATATTTTGTGAAATTAGCACATTTATTTTACATGTACCTATACCTACATTCAACAATTCACACTCTTTTTTCAATTCAACCAAAATATAGAAAGGAAACTTTTTCAAGGAGAATTTAAAAACAGAAAAATAAAATTCTAATTAGTTATATAACTACTAGGGGCGTCTGTGAAGTAATTATATTTTAAGTTGAAGTCAAATTTAAAGTTTTTAAAAAAACATTAATTTACGTACTGACATATACTTCGCACGATATAGCAGAAACCACTCGTGTTTAATAAAAAGTTTTGTGGTTAGTAAGTTTTATTTAGGACATATAAATACACGTCCCTCATATACTGCTTCGTTTCCGATATATTCCCTATAGTAAGTGGCATTTAGTGGATAAAATTACTAAAAATAAAAAATTTTGTCATTAAATAGGTATGTATGTATATATATACCTACATAATACATAATTTTAATAAAAACTATATTATTACTACAAATAACCAAAATTTAGAAACAGTTACTTAAAAAGATAAAAATGAAGAATCCAAGTGATTTGTTTTTTTGTTGTTTTTATATTTTTTATTTTAGATGAATTTGTTTTTTTGTTTTTTTTTTGATATGTACATAGATTCATTTGCAAGTACATTGTTCCGGCCGCAGCTGCGCAGCATCAATCCGCATATCTATATAAAATAAAGTGTTATTTAAAAATAAAGAGAAGTTTGTGTGCATTTTAACTTTCAAAATAATATTTAAAGGTTAACGATAAAATTTGAAAGAAGTTAATTTTGTCACGTAACATTTTGGTCCTTCGAACCGGATAATCAGAGCCGGATAATCACAGAGCATCATAACTTGTAAGGTATTAAAAGTGAGATATAACACATTGATTTAAATAAATTAAATAACATAAATTAAATAGTTTCTAAGTTGAAAAATTAATAATAAAAAAAATTAAATTAGTAGATTTAAGGATTGTTGATAAGTTTATAAATAATACGGCAATAAATAAATTTTAAAAATTACAAGAATTTTTGTTTATAAACTACTTCGTAATAATAAAAACAAAAAAAATGGAAGATTTAATTGTACAACAATTCGCCAGAAAGGAAATGTTAGAGACTTTCATGCTTAATTATAAAAAGAATGTCAAAGCAAGACGTACAAAAATATATTATCTCAAAAAGCTAGAAGCCTTCCAAAGGCATTGGGACTCATTTGAAAGCGGCCACCTAGAACCCATAACACAAAGGCATATGGACAGTAGCAAAGCCAAGATTGATTACCTCGAGCACGATGTTTGTTCACAAGTGGAATCGTATTTTTATGCCAACTACGAGTTCATTAAAACCGTTTCGATGAAGAGTATCCGGAGAAACAAAACAACGAAGATAGTAACATGAACCGAGTGTAAGGGGTAAGGGGAATGTTCATTGAAGTTGCCTAAAATTCAAAAGTTGTTTGGGTAAGTTTAGTGAGGATTACAACAAATGGCCAGCGTTTCACGACATATTCAAAACTTTAATGAATCAAAATGAAGATTTGATTCCAAAACAATCCAAACAAAATTGAGTCCAAAAACTTCAATATTTAAAAATTCATTTGACTGGAGAAGCAGAGCATTTGTTACGTCATTTTCAGGTAACTGAAAGGAATTATGAAACGCTGTTGAAAGACAGGTACGACAACAAAAAGGTTCTTGTAAACACACAACTTAAGGTTCTTTTTTCCCAAAATAACATGATACATGAATCATATCAAAGTGTGAAAACTTTATTGGACACGACATCTGAATCTCTTCACGCGTTGACTAATTTAGATGTATAAACTGAAAATTGGGATCCTATTCCGATCTATCTGATTGTACAAAAACTACCAACAGAAACTCATCAATTTTGGGAACAGGAAATCAGTAAATCGAAAGATCTACCAAAATGGGATGCACTGAAACAGTTCCTCGAAATGTGATTTCGTACGTTAGAATCTATTGAAGTCAAAAAACTTGGGTTATGTAGAATAAAAACACCCTTCAACAATAAAACAGAATCACCATCTCATGTTTTGCACGTCGGTACTGGAGTATCATGTCCATTTTGTTCAGGTCAACATAATGAAGAGAAAATGTGAAAGTTTCTTAAAGCTAAATTCAAGTAAACGATTCGATATTGTAAAGGCAAGGGAAGTTTACATCAACTGTCTAGGATCCGGTCATACTGTCAGTAGATATTCCAGCACGCACCGCTGTTATCACTGTCAGAAACAATACCCCACATTATTACATCATCAAGAGAACTCAATTAGGGCTACTATTCAGAATCATCATACTACGCCTACTCGAAACACTATCATGTCAAACACTAGCCCATCAACTTCAGTTCAGACAAATCACATAATGAATCCCGAACAAACTCCTTTTGTTCCACATAATACCACAAATTTTAGCGATTCAGATGTCAGAACTTTTGTAATCAAGGTGAAAGCAAAGGTCAAAGCTTATTAGCTACAGCACTGGTTGGTATCATATCACACACTGGTGAGGAACTTGTTGTAAGAGCCCTTATCGATCAAGGTTCGCAAGCATCCTTTGTAACTGAACATATTTGTCAAACATTAAGTTTGAAGAAGGAATCTATACAACTAAAGGTACATGGAATAGGAGACAATCAACATCAAAGTATACAGTCTAAGATTACAAGATAAAGTCGTTAGTAGATACGAAATCGAAAGAAATTCGAAATCGAAGTTGTTGGATTTGTTTTGGCCAAATTAGCGAGCGTTCTACCAAGCACAACTATAGATGGCACTCAGTGGAAACACATAGAAAAGATAGATCTGGCAGATCCGTATTATTATAAAGCTAAAAAAATTGATCTACTCCTAGGATCAGATATTTTTGAACAAATCATTTTGAAAGGTTTAATAAAAGCAGAAGTCGGAGCACCCATTGCCCAAGAAACCACATTAGGATGGATCTTATCTGGAAAAATATTGGGAACTGGTCAATCATCAAATAAAGTGAGCAATTTCCATGTATGTGATAAACTAGATGAACAATTGAAATCATTTTGGGAACTTGAAGAAATCACTGGTAATACGATGTATACCGAGGAAGAAAGTATGTGTGAAGAAAGCTACAAGGAAACAACTTCGAGACTTTTTAATGGACAGTATGAGGTAGAACTCCCGTTTAAAATTGGAAAAGTAGAAATGTATCTTGGAAAATCTAGAAATATCGATTTATCAAGGTTATACCAATTGGAACATCGATTAAAGAAAGATGAAAGAAAAATTGAAAGATGATTATGAAAAATGCATTGAAGAATACTTACAACTTGGGCATATGGAACTAGTACATACAACTGAAGAAAATTGTGCGAAGAACTCTTTAGCAACATCATTTAAATGCAGTTATCTCCCACACCATGCTGTTATTAAGACTTCCAGTAACACTACAAAGTTAAGAGTAGTATTTGATGCTTCAAGAGTAACCTTAAGTGGAAAATCCTTGACTGACATCCTGATGACTGGTCCTACAGTGCAAGATGATTTAGTGTCAACATTGATTAGATGGAGAAAGCACAAGGTAGCGTTCTCTGCAAATATTAAAAAAATGAAACCCCAAATAAAGGTCAAGGCACATCATACAGACTGTCAACGGATTGTATGGCGAGAAGTTGAGAATACATACATACAAGATTACAAACTGTTGACAATGACATTCGGAACAAAAAGTGCTCCTTATCTAGCGACCAGGACACTGAAACAACTTGCTCTTGATGAACAAAACCTCAATCCTCTAGGCTCAACAATGACATTGAACGATTTGTTATCAGGAGCAGATAACTTAGAGACTGCGTCAGAGTTACAAAGTCAAGTATTGAAGTTAATGAAATCTGTTGGATTCTCATTACGAAAATGGACATCTAATTGTAAACAGACAATTTCATTGCCAAGATTAGAAATTTGTGCTGCTCATTTAGTTTCTAAACTAATAAATTGGGTATTGAAATATATACAAATTAAAAATAAGATTAAAATATTTGGATGGAGCGATTCAGAAATCGTTTTAGCTTGGCTAAGATCTCACCCAACCAAGTGGACAACATTTTTTGCTAATCAAGTATCCGACATTCATAATCGGGTCGATGAAAATATTTGGAATCATGTGGACACCAAGGACAACCCTGCTGATTGTGCGTCACGTGAAATGTTTGCAGAGGATCTAGAAAAGCATCGTTTGTGTTGGCATGGACCTACCTGACTACAGAAGTCTCAAGAAACCTGAAAAAACTACAAAATAGTCAAGGAAACTTCAATCGACAAAAGAAAATTAACAATTCATCATCAAACAGTTTCAGTACATGAATTGAAGTCAGACGAATTTTGGGGAACTTTGGAAAATAAATATTCGTCTTTAACAAAATTATTACGGGTTACCGCATACATATATCGATTCATTAATAATGCTAAAAGGTCAACTAATAAAGTCGAAACTAAATATCTCACAAACAATGAAATTACGAATGCAGAGAAAATCTGGATACGTATAATACAACAAAAACATTTCGCAATTGAAATCAAGAATATTTCAGACAGTCAATTCCGTCGAACTAGTTTACTAAAATTAAATCCGTTTGTAGACGACAAAGAGATTCTAAGAGTAGGAGGTCGTTTCAAAAATCAGATCTGTCATTTGAAGAAAAGCATCCAATCATTCTGCGGGAGCGAGCTTAATTCGTTAGATTGTTAATAAAAAAAATTCTTGTAAATTCGTTTTATGGTGGTACTCATCTAATGATGAATTTATTATCAAGAAATTATTGAATATTAAATGCCCGAAACGCAATAAGAAATGTCGTACACCATTATACCATATGTCATCGGCGCAAAATCAAAGGACAAACTTAACTCATGGAAAATCTACCAAAACCTCGAGTCACAATAAATCGCCCATTTACTCATACTGGAGTCGACCACTGTGGTCCGTTTGAGTTGAAAACATATAAAGGAAAAAGTTCAAAATAATACAAAGGTTATATTGCACTATTCGTGTGTCTCACAATAAAGGCAATTCATTTAGAACTAGTAACTGATCTTATTGCAGAGGGTTTTATATTAGCATACCGTCGATTTACATCACGCCGAGGTGAATGAAGAGTTTAACAGAGTTCTCATCCAGATAGAAGCATGCTTGAATTCCAGGCCATTAAGTGAATTACGTAACAATCCAAATGATGTGGTAGCTCTCACGTCAGAACATTTCTTGATCGGAGACATATTACTAACACCCCCAGAACCAAGTTTATTGGATTTAAATATCAATCGTTTGAATAGATGGCAATATCTGCAACGATTACAACAAACATTTTGGAAAAGATGGTCACAAGAATACCTGTCTCGTCTTCAACAAAACCATACGAAAATAAAAAAATTAATGATTTAGTTTTGATAAAAAATGAAAATTTACCACCAAGCAGATGGCTACTTGTAAGAATTATAGAAACTCATCTTGGTTCAGATGGTTTGGTTCGTGTCGTTACATTGAAAACAAAAAATAACATAATCAAACGACTAATAACGAAAATATGCATGCTTCCACTTAAAAGGGAAAACACATCACCTACCGAATCAGGGACTAAATAAACTAACCAAAAACCAAGCGAATCCAACTACTATCAACAATCGAATCTACTTAAAAAAAAAAGAAAATGAAACATCTTAATGTTAAATTCAATCGTTTATAAAATATACCACATATATGTGAAAACAACAACAACAAAAAACGAAACCAAACAAAACTCAAAGACATTAAATACGCACACACACAAAAACAAATATAAAGAATCAAATCAATACGACACTTTGACTTGATTTTAGTAAGATCACTCACTGATGCTTACTTAGAAAATATTTGCATTCCCAATGTAATGCCAAGGGGGGAGAATGTTCCGGCCGCAGCTGCGCAGCATCAATCCCCCTATTTTTTAATCCTGAAAAGTTCTAAAAAGACAAAAGAAAACAACATAAGAAAAACAATAAAATTCTTCAATGAATATTTACCTCTAAACCATCCATATCCAGAACAGCCGGTCATCAGTTGGATAATTAAATCTGCAAAAGAAACAACATAATTATTAATCATAATAATTATAAACTCAATATTATTGTATAATAATATCGTAATTTTATATATAATATTTTACTTACATTTTTTGTGTATCCATCGATGTTTACCTTTTTTTAGTCTTCTATCTTAACAATTTGTCACTTTGACATTTCATCAGTATAATTAGCATCGATTAAATTTCACTCGAGTCTCACTTTTTTGAGCGATAATATTACTGAGTTTATTCTGTTGAGTAACTTTTATTATATAGGTATATCATTACTCAACTATATATTATATATTACAACCGTATGTTAGAGGCAATGAACTCTAATATACTATTGAACTTGAAAATCTATGAAGGTAGAAGGAAAAACGTAAAACATAAAATAGAAAGGATTTTTTATATTTTTTATTTGGGATGAATTTGTTTCTTTGTTTTTATTTTGCATATGTACATAGATTCATTTGCAAGTACATAATGTAAATTATAATAACTGACAAAAGCAAACAATTGTTTATTATTTTCATAAGATGTCACATATGCATAATGTATTTGCTCAATAATAAAATCATATGAGTAAAAAATGTTCAACTGTGTGCGCATTTTTGTTTTATATACAACTTATATATTGTATTAGAAATTCATTAAGGAGTAGGAGAATCGAAATAAAATGAAAAGGTGTCTACTGCGCAGGACCCTAAATGCTTGTCAGTTATAATTATAGATATATAGATCTATACCAGTGTGTAGCTAGACTGTTTACAGCCAATACATATATATTTATCATTTGCACAGCATAATATAGAGTACACTATATTTTGGTAATAGCATTGGTTTGGCATAAACAATATATTATGGGTTTTTTTTGTTTTAATTCTTTTTTCTTTAATGATGTGGTGTTTGCTTATGTTTTAATATGAAATAGTAAGATCGTAAAAATGTCCCATCTCAACTCTAATCTTTGTACGATCAAACTACTTTTGTGTATCTTTATATATTAACGGTCTTTATATATTAATGGTCCAAGGTTAACTCAATATATTAATTTATTTTAAAAACCGTTAAGTTCATATAAAAAATTCTAAAACAGAGCGACAGGCAACCTTTTGGAAAATCACATTTATTGAAGAAGAGACAAATTATTTTGTCATGTAATTTAAATTATTTTTTTTTAATCCCAACATAAATATAAACAGTAAATAATTTAAACAATATGTCTTATTAGATTTAAATTTAAATTTGAGAATTATAGAACTATTTATAAATTAATATTAAAATTAGAACAAAAATCAAAATTAAATCAAAGTTCAAATTAAAACTCTTTGTAAATAATATAGAAATTAAGATATTTAAATGTAATTTAGAAACTTTTAAACTACTCGAATTATATTTTAAGCTTTGCAAGCTTTAATTATATGCTTCTTCTTATTCTACGGAGAAAATCTTAAGGGGGGAAGAGTCTTATACCATCACATGTCTTCCTAAAGCTATGCAAACCAAATGTTAACTGCTATACTGATATACGATCAATTAATTTTTCAAATTGTATACATTAATTTAATTAATGGTATATCATTATTGAAATCTTCTATTGGACTAGTCAGCTAATTAAAGAATTAAAAGAATTCAAGGATCGATTATCGTCCCGGTTGGTACAAAATATGACACTGGAGAAACGTTTTCATAATTTTACTAGCTACATTTCCGGAAGAAAAGTCTTCCTTCGAAGCGACAACATCATAATCAAAGTAATTAAAAGGGTAAATGAATTTTTGAATTAACTTATTAGAAATAAGTATTATAAAGAAATATAATTTAATTGTATAAATTAAAATAATAAAATTGAAAATAAAATAAAATAAAATTTAATTGTATAAATTAAGAATTATAATTGAAAATAAAATGAGAATATATATTATAAGAAAATAAAATTATAATAAAAAAAAAATAAAATTTGCACCCCACCACCACAGATAATGGATACCGAAAAATTCATTTTTCAGCAGCTCATAATATTGTTATGTAGCACAAATTTCCACATAAAAATATCCACAAACCAACCTGGCTATCTTCGGAGCAGTGAATCAAATTGACTGCATTATGATTGACAGCCGACATACTATCAGCGTGTCAGATGTAGGTATCTATCGCGGACCTAACATTTAATATTTTGAAATGTTTTAATTTTATGTTGTAGGATTAGTCAAATGCCTTTTTTATTTTTTTTATTATAATGTGGACTTGAATTAAGGTCGGTAGCTATTTTGTACATAGAAATTTATGTAAAAACAGGAAATACGACATGACGTACCCAAACAAACTTCTTAACGTCAGGAATGTTAACGAATTATAATGTCATCTCATTACGTAGGCGCAAAGATAATCATATCAAAGTGGTCTTCCACTGTAGGCCATTCCTCTGTTGGGACAGTATAAATAGATTAAAAATGAAACTAAACAAAATCTTGGAAGTAGCACTGATATCACAGTAACACATATCGACACTCGAATAAGAACAATAATTGCACAATTGAACATTAGTTCGCTTCGTTAAGCATCAAGAATTGCACAATTAGAACACCAGATGCCTCACTACAAAATCGACATTTTAAGAATAAGTGTGATGAGGTGGAACAATAGGGATGAATCCGTTTCACTTAACGGCAACACCGTAAGCTACAGTGGCAAAGATAAGGGAGGTGAAAGTGGTGTGTGTATCTATAGCCATTACGATAAAACTTAAGAATTTTTGGAAAGTTGATAGCCAGTATCTGACCGGGCCATCAAAGCTCTCTATACTTGAAGAGCCGAAAAAAGAAACAAAGCCAGGTTTCTACGCACAACTAATAGCAACCCAACTTGGAGTACACCAAAGCGAGAGTAGCAGCAGCTTAAAGAAAGTCATGGGAATCAATGGTATAGTGAATACAAATAAGAACGAAAAAACATTGGTCGAACTTTGGCGAACCTTGGATGTGTGAAGCCGAAGAGAAGCTGAAGGAAAAATCATTACAGCACCAGGAAAAAGTAGTTCAACATACAGAAATTTCGGACCTCAAATAACAAGTGATTTTGCCACCACACTCCGTGAAAAGCTGCCAACAGAACAAGTAGAGCATTCGTGGGAAAATATAATGAATAAGATCCAAAAACGGCCTAAGAAACACTTTGTAGAGTAGACGTTATATGAAAATTGGATCTCTAACGAAACTTTGAACCTTATCAGGAAAAGAAGAGTAATTAAGTAACTAGAAATTGACAATTACTTAACTCAACATTACAGAGCTAGCAAAGCAAGCTTAGAAAACTGCAAGAAGAGACAAAGTCAGAAACCTCGAATTAATCACAAAAATCAATTCGTGAAGAACAAGCTAGTTTTTGTCTTTACCGAAGTTGCATTGATCAATCAAACGCTTCTCGGAAATAGTAGAACAATCAATTGGTGATCTACCATTATACATTCTCTTCATCGACTTATGAAAAGCACTAAGGGACAAAGGAACACCAGGAAAAATGGTCCACCGAATCCAACTATCATATAAAAGAAGCTGAACTCTCAGTAATATACAAGAGGCGAAAGAGCGATTTTTTCATCATCACAACAGATCTCAAACAAGGATTTTTACTCTCACTGCTCCTCTTGAAAATCGTCCCAGATAATACACTAGAAATTGCTTGCTAAAAAAAGACAGGAATAACTTGGACCTCGACTACGCGGATTATATCTGTCTTTTCGCGCATAAATTCAGCGACATGCAGAACAAATTAGAACATCTGGAAAAAATTGTCAAATTTTTGGAATAGAAATCAAGTTGTATATAAAACAATAATGCTCACACAGTTGAAAATTTTTTAATCATATGGTTTTATTATTCACCAAATACATTATTCGTGAGTTCTTATTAAAATAAAAACAAAAACAAACAAAAATATAAAAAAACAAAAACAAAAAAATAATACAAAAACAAAAAAAATTCATATGACGGGCAATTTCATCTTTACATAATAGAGTCAAAGTAGCTATCTATAATTATAATTGTCAAAGTAGCTATCTATAATTATATACAGGCACTTTAACTTTATATTATTTTTTCAAGTTACCAAAAATATTCTTAATTTATGGATAATGAAATAAACACGGTTAAATATAGACCCAAATTTTATTAATTCTCTTGCAGAATTGTGAGCTTAATCTGTTTTAAAATTACATTCATACATAATCCATACATATTTATATACCTACAATTTTGACCAAAATTATTTTTTTTTACTTTTATGAAATTACGTATCTACATAAATCTACTTCACTCATATATAAATACATAGTATATAGTATATGTACATTTGCAGTAGAAGAAACAGCATTTATTAAATGTACAATAATAAATGTAAATTGAAAATTTTTGATTTAAACTTTTAAATCAATTTTTTTATTTTTATGTACATAATATGTATATATGTAGGTACCAGGCAATATTTTATTATTTTTGTTTGAATACATAACATTCCTAACTAACCGCCAATTTTTATTGTACTATATGTTAAACATCTATAATTATAATTGACAAGCATTTAAGGTCCTGCGCAGTAGACACCTTTTTATTTTATTTCGATTCTCCTACTCCTTAATGAACTTCTCATATATATGATATATAAGATTGTATATAAAACAAAAATGCGTACACAGTTGAAAATTTTGTACTCATAAGATTTTATTATTCAGCAAATACATTATACATATGAGAAATCTTATTAAAATAATAAACAAAAGAAAACAAATCAGTTATTTTAATTTATATATTTACTTGCAAATGAATCTATGTACATATGCCAAAAAAAAAAAACAAAAAAACAAATTCATCTAAAACAACAAACATAAAAACAACAAAAAAACAAATCACTTGAATTCTTCCTTTTTTATCTTTTTAAGTAACTGTCTCTAAATTTTGGATATTTGTAGTAATAATATAGTTTTTATTAAAATTATGTATTATGTAGGTATATATACATACCTCTTTAATGACAAAATTTTTTATTTTTAGTAATTTTATCCACTAAATGCAACTTACTAGAGGGAATATATGGGAAACGAAGCAGTATATGAGGGACGTGTATTTATGTGTCCTAAATAAAACTTACTAACCACAAAACTTTTTATTAAACACGAGTGGTTTCTGCTATATCGTGCGAAGTCTATGTCAGTACGTAAATTACTGTTTTTTTTTTTAAATTTTAAATTTGACTTCAACATAAAATATAATTACTCAACAGGGGCCCCTAGTTATATTCTATTTCAAAAAAAGATGTTTTATGCTTTAATACAAAATCATCTTTATCATATAAAGTTGACTTAACTTTTGTAAATGGAATGTTTGGAAAATTTAGCTTGCTTGCAGCAACAGAGTAAGTTAAAAAGTCAGTTTAAGTGATTTGTAGAATTGTTAATTTTACTTTTGGTGTAGAATATAAAAGCTTTATTAGATGAAGCGGACTATGGATATCAATATATTTTTTAAATTTGTCTTATCAAAAATGAAATGCATCAACTTCCTGAATGTTGGAGTGCACAGGCTCCGAAAGTATTTGGATTATAGTTTCTATTTTTGAATGTGGCTGCATAAACTTAAGTGAACGAGTTCATTTTATTCCTATTTTGAGGAACACTGTCGATCCATAACTTAATTCGAATGACATCTGAAAAATCCTTAACGACTTGTTTTATTAAAAATTAATACATTTAATTTTCCGCATAAATAAAACTAAGATTCGTTTCCCTTTGGTAAGAGAAAAACTTTTTGCAAGTCGTAACATATCGTCGCTTAAACCACAGAGAGGCGTAACTGCAAATTTCCACTTATTGAGATAAGATATGCAATGAACGTGTCTTAACATGTTTTATCTTCTGACAAAACGACATAATTGCATTTCTATTAGTTTTTAAAATTAATTATTTCGATTTGTAATTGAGGCGTATATCACTCTTAATCTAAAAGTGTAAACCACAGAACGGCGTAAGACATTTACGCCTTTCTGTCGTTTAAAGATTTATACACTTATTATTGCAAGTGTGCCTTATAATTTTTTTATTATTGTTTTTTTTTTCTACTGTAAGATTAGTTTTATTGTAGTACCAAACCAATTATCATGAATCGAGGAAGAACAATGGTAGATATGGTTCCTAAAAGAACTTCAGCTAGGTCCAATTAATACCAATTAGTGATTAAAAATAAATGTCCGGTAAAAAATGAAGAAAATAAAGCTAATTTATCTTCAACAGTATTGGATGTAAATTTAAGCACTGATTTAAACAAATGCCATGATAGCAACGAAAACTCTGAAAATTTTCATAATAAAACACACAACGATTAAGTTATGGATACTTCTAATGAGAGAAAAATCAATGATAATGATTTTGATTCTGATGATACTGTCAAAGATCCGCATGGGGAATTAGAATATGAGACTAACGACATATTAGAAGAAAATATACTTGAAAATTTTGTCGTGGAAGGCTGCTCCAGAGAAGTAACTATGGGAAAAACAAAAAAAATAGATATAAAAAAAGAAAAATAGCAGCGTCACTTACAGGGTAAATGTTATACCATGCATTTATCCACGAATCTTGTGGGTTCTCATAAAATTAAGTCAAGATGTGCAGAAATTTATTGTGCTAAAAATAATAACGACTGTTCATTAATCAATGATGCCCTGAGAACAGCGATTTTGAAGCATTTTACAAACATAAGACTGTTCAGCAACAAAGAGAATACATAGCTCGGTACGTTTCATGTAAAAAAACGAAGAGGTGCACAACTAAAGGTCCCTCCAGGAGAAAAAATACATTACCAAATTTGGGGAGGAAGGTTCCTGTCTGCAAATTTTTTTTTTTTAATAAGTTGTGCTTGCCTGAAAAATTTGTGAGTTTTTCAAAAATTTAAAGATGATGGCAGTATTGAACATGACAAACGTAGTGGACGTGTAGAAAAGAACAAAGAAGGAGATCTTCAATTACATGAATCCATAAACCAACACATCAATCGGTTTCTTCGCATGGAATTGCATTACTGTAGAAACAACTCTTCTAGAGAATATATGTATGCAGACTTAACTTTAATTAAAATGCACTACATGTATCGGGTTATTTGCAAGTCCTCAGTTTTATTCAAAAATATTCCATAGTTTAAGTTTTGTCTATGCATAACCCCAAAAAAGACCAATGCTCACTTTGCAATAAGTATCACAAAGCAACTGAAGAAGAAAACCAGAATTTAGAAGAACATTATCAATATCACATCCCGGAGAAGACACTTGTAAAACAAATAAAGGAAAAATGTAAAGCTGAGTCCTCCAGTAGTAATGGCAAAGTTATAAGTATACAGTACTTGACTTACAACAGGTAATTCATTTACCTATTTCAACCGAGTCTTCATTTTTTATAAAAGACATTTTTCTGTTTTCAATTTCGCAATTCATAATTTGTCAACAAAAAATTGCTTTTGCTACAAATGGAATAAGTAAGCGACGATCATCTGAAATTTCAACGTGTGTGTATTTATACTTATCCGATTTATCCCATTGTGATCGACTAGGTGCCGAAGAAATTAATTCCGGCTTTTTGTTTTTTTGTTACGGCTGTTATGTACAAAATAAAAATTCAATAATGGCATCAATGCTTTTGCAGACAATGCCGACCAGTAAATGTATAAAGAAAATAAATCTGAAGATAATAAAAAGATTGAAGATAATCACAGCCAAAACGAAGGTTATTTTGCTCATAGCTATATTTCCACAGAGATATTAAATGTGGGCGACATCCTTTTCCATATTAATCACTCTCAATTTTTGCTCTAGCTCGAAAAAAAACAACCTTATATTGTGAAAGAAATGAAATTTTACAATATGTTAGATTTCAAACTATATTCACAAGTTAGAAGAGTTTTAAATGTTCGAAAATTTGATAACGGTGAAAAAATAAATTGGACAAAAATTGTTGAAATGATGGTATTAAAATCAAAACCACATAATATATTTTTTAGAAGAAGCCACAAACAAACATCATTCGACAGTCTATCATTAAAGTGTGTTCCCGAAATACAAAGTTCCCGAAAAACGCATTTTAACTATTTTTTGTTAGTACTACGAAACACAAATTTTTATATTTACAGAAAGACGTAACTGCACTATCTCTTGTTCAAAAACAAATTATGGCATACTTTAAATTGGGCTATGCTAAAAATAATCATATAAAAACTATTAAAAACAACAGGCACTGAGAAAACCCGACTTAATTGAAAATATGGCAAAAACTTAAAAAAAAAATTATAAAAAATTTTTAACCGCGTTTTACTCGGAATTAACTTTTTCTAGTTACGCCTTTATGTGGTTTGAGCGATGATATAATTGCATATTTTGCATCTTAATTTGAATTGTCCATATTCCTTTGGGCTCTGTGAGTTAGCCTTCTTTAAAACAAATAGCACTTACCACAATATCATTTTTTGGCTTGTGGAAAGAGTTACTGTATTCGTCATGAAATATTTTTCTATACATAAAGGTCTTAACCGAATTTTCATTCTGTTCTAAGAATAAGTGAGAAATTTTTGATAAAGTAACGTCGGCTTCTAGTTTTAGAGACTAGAATAGAATAGAATAGTTTTCGACTTATATAGTTTACTATAAAATTTCACACTCATTAAATGGAGATGTACGAGTTTAAATTACAATGAAATATTTCCTTTTCAGACAACTCCATGCTTACAATTAGATAATATGTGAAAGCAGATGCAATTTATCCGAAATAAGCACTGATATGGTTTTTTATTTGCTAGGATATATTAAATAGGTTTAATACAATATAGTCATTTAATAAATCGTTTAAGCCGAAATAAATTCCAAAACAATATATGTATATAACTTTTAGAAAACTATATGGTGTCAGGCGGACAAATGCGAAAGACATGAAATTATCCGAAATAAGTAATAATAAAATTTAAAAAGGATATTTTTTTCGAAAACTGATATAACAAAACTCATTGGAGAATTCGTAAAGCTTACCCTCATAAACATTAGAAAATATAAATATATTTTCTAATGTTTATGAGGGTAAGCTTTACAAAAAATTGAAAAATGGCGTTTGTTCGAAATAAACACTAAATAGACGATACAGCAACGAAACTTGGCTAATATAAAATATCCTCATCCGAAAGTTCCGAGTCTTAGGAAGAATCAAGACAAAAATCAGTGGATGTATGACTTATGTAATTCAATGTAACTTCTTATATGCTCAATAATTGGTGGTTTACATTGAGCGATTGGCATTTCGGACTTAGGACTTAGAGTGCTCCAAGAAACTGAATAATTTGCATAATTTGAATGTTTAGCAAGCAATTAGGGAACAAAACTAACATGATGTAGATCTGCCTGCTACACTACGAAGATACACTTAAAGATTCAATTTTGAAACAGAAATGAATGTATGCAGTTTGAGAGTTTTGATTGTATTAATATTAGTTTTCTCAGTTTTCAATACAATGCAGTACTACATGCATACACACATAAATAATTCAAATTAAAAGGTGAGAAAATTTTCAAATTAAATAAATTTAAAAAAAAAACATTAATAAAACCTCATGAAGAAAAAAAAATTTCATCTCTATGTACATATTACGTTTTCTAATTAAACTCAGTAAAGGATATCACAAATTCAAATTAACGACTCATAATACACACTAGTATGAAACAAATAAAACATTTACTAACATGAATTTACACTTTACCAAATAACCGAATTCTGGATACGAATAAAACTATTTTTTTTCTTTTATTTTTCGTTTTTGCTTTTGTATTTCTTTTGTTTTTAATTCTCTTAATATAATATGCACATATTAGATATATCTATTTTTTTTATTGTTTAAAGATAATAAATTGATGAACTTTTTTTTATTGTTTTTTGTATATTTTATGTCAATTTATGCAGAAGAAGAATATAAACCACCTTTCAGTCTCTGTTCAACTAGCTACTCTAACCAATTTTTAATAAATACTTCACTTAACTATTACTTACCTACTTTAAAATTGTTAATAATATATGTGGTATACAATAACATTTACCACTAAAGTCATAAAATGTTTACCACAAATAATTTCTACTGTTCTCCCACTACATGGCTATTCAAGATAATTTTTTTTTTGTTTTCATAATAAGTGACTACTGAATAAAATTTTCACTGCACAAAAATAATAAAAAAGAAAAATTATAGAAAAAAAATATATTTCAAGGAATTTTATTTTCCAAATGATCAATTTCGTATCTACCGGTATTTACAAGTATTTTACAGGTCGTTCTAAATTTATGTATGGTCATTTTTATTACTTATTTTTTTAGCGTGGCCAAATACTACTTTTTCTTTTTAAATTCAAGTTTCATTCTTCTGATGATAAACGTTTTTCTGCAAAATATGTACACTGGAGCTTTCCTAAGTACTTGCTTTTTATTAGTCCGTATACTAGACATTATATACTAGTATACTAGACTGTATATTTAGACATTTTAACCGAAGTAATGAATTTTCAACAAAGAGGTCTTATGAAATACGAAGTTTTACTAGATTTTATAGCTCACATACATTTAATGTTTTTATAATTTATGTATATATGAGTTGGGAAACTAATCAGATCAAACTAGAAATTATCTAGGTGGTCCAACATACCTATTGATAATACCTACTGATGAGTTTCAGTAGACTTGATGAACAAAACACTTTTAATAAAAGTTTTAGAAAGTGTTACACTTATGAGTATTAGTAAATATTAAAATATTAGATTATAATTTAATCTCATTAATTCACTTTTCTTAGCAGATGGCAAAGCTATAATGCTTGAATTTTCACATAAGTGTGCTGACAAAATAAATTACACATTTATGTTAAATTGTTTGATAACAAAAAAAAAACATATTTCTCTTCCCCCATTTATACCACTTAAAGCAATCATTTAATCAAAAATACTTTTTAAGACAAAATCCGGGAATTGGACAAAATTGCATTACCACATCACTTTCTAAGACATTAGTTAATACAATTCATGAATTTTATATTTATACACACACATACAGAATAACATGGTGTATTTAGGGAATTTAAGTTAGTTTCGGTGAATAAATAAAAAGATGTACAGAAACAAATAACCATAAAATATAAAAAAATATATAACCATAAAATATAAAAATAAATATATCTTGTGGTGCATATGGAAACGAAAGAAAAGATTCAAAGCAGAAAGGAGAAATTGAAAATATTCACAAATTTATTCAAAAACAGGAAATATACAAGAACTTAACGGTATTTCATGCATTATGAATGAGTTTTTTTTCGTTTTGTTTTTCATTTCGCATTACATGAACATATATACGGAGTATTTTTTTTCATATTTTATTTTAACTTCATACCACTCTCCATCACCCCAATTGTAGAGAGGCCGAAAATGGTGGTCGTTTACAGTGGTTATTGTACTTTTTACATTCCAGGTAATTCTAGTAAATTTTAAAATTTAACTAAAGTAAAATATTATAACCTCAATATCATAAATACAATTTATTTTATTTTGGCTAACATTAAGTATCTCGCTGGCTTTAGCTAGGTTGAAACTTCTTCAAACAATTTTCAATATGATCAGTTGTTTTACAGCAACAGCATAATCAATGCAATCCATAGTTAGTTACAAATCTAGTAGTGACTTATAATTTATTTAGAATATCTAATTATATAACTACTTCAGTAATAAAAGAAGAAAGAGTAGTCCAGTTTTAGACCTCCGAAACAAGTCAAACCAAAAGTTTGAAGTAGAAAGCTTTCAACGACTGGAAAATCTAAAAATGTTTGGAATGCAATTAAATCAAAATATCCTCTGAATGATTACATTGATATCGATAATACGAAAAGCTCCGCTACATGCTTGCATTTTCTTCTGCAGCTATAATAACTTTTCATCCCAATATCTACTTTATAATGCCCACATGCAATTATCCACAATGCGGATTACAATAAATACATGCGAATTACAATTCGCCGTTTCATAGAATAGAATAATGACTTCATACTTACGTTTACACCATGGAAATAATTATATGGTTGAAGAAATTAATCATTTCTCAAATAAAATGGTACTGAGTTATAAAGGAACTGAGTACTGAGTAAAATGGTACTGAGTAACCCTAAACTAAGTTTTGGCTATTCATTCATATAAAAAAAACGTGTCTTGGACTCATAATGGGTTTGAGTTATGCCAAGCCCAATGATTATTTCAAAATATTAAAGATTTGAAAGAGAAAAGAAAGAGGCAAAATTTATGCTTATGACACAAGAATGAGTTGATGTTGCGCTTTACTATTATATCTCGGTAATTTCATGGACCTCTGATAAAATTAATGAAGGAATATAATACGAACGAATACGAAGAACGAATAAAGCAAAAATAATTTCAAGGCAAAAATAAAACTGATTTCGATAAGTTCAAGATGTGAAACATGTATATTTTTATTATTTAATTATAAAACAAGATAACAGTAATACATACATATATCTGTAAGTAAAAATACATGTAAGGCAATAAGAAAAATGTAACTCTTTTTTTTTTTAAAGTAAATAGTAAGTATTTTTGTGCTGCTGCTTTTCCTTCAGCAATTTCATATTCCACATCCGTTAAAGAATATTTTCATTCCAGTGAATTATGTTTTACTTTCTGATGTATATTTTCAAAGCTCTTAAAGAACTGGAACAAATAAAAGTAAATTATTTTAGAATATATAGTTATATTAAACCTATATTATGTACTCAACACTAAAGCAAATTCATGAAGAAAAAAAATATAAAAAGAAAACACTAAAATAACTTAACACCCACATCATATATCATTAACATCACCATTATAAACATTACTCTATAAATCCAACAACCATAATCAACCAACCTTAATATTACACTCATTTAATTTTCAATGCTGCTTTTTTTCTCGCACTTTTTTATAAACCCGATTTGTTAAATCTTTAAAAAAGAAGACAAAAATAATAAGGAAATAAAAATAAAATAATATATCTCTTAGCCATTAACTTAAATGCCATCATAATAAATTTTAAAGCAAAAAACCAGAAAAGCAAAAATTGATTTCATCCTTAAATGCAACCTTTTAAGTAGAAAAAAACAGACACAGTCAACCAAAAAATAAAAATCAGTTAAAAATGAAATGAAAAATTGCTCATAAAAATCCACCCCTTCTAAAAATAAAAAAAAAACACCTAAAGAATAAAAGGCTATACATTACCAAACCAAAATTTACACTAGGTTATAATATGATTTATGTAATTATAGTGAAATATCCTGAAAGTAAAATCTCTGCTGTCCGCAGTTCATTGATTTAAAAAAGCAAGCGTCAATTACAATTGACTTAAGTAAAAAATAAAAAAAAAAACGAAAAACAAATGTGATTTCGTTTTAAAACAACTAAAAACGGCAAAAAATTTATTTTGCGTTTTCCCATTCAAATAATTATAAAAATTGGAAAATTTTCATCGGTATACCAACAATCTATTATCACACTCAAACTAACCATTAAAAACGAAAAACTAAATAATTGGATGCATCCAATTACAATTGCTGATCTGATCAATAAGAAAAAAAAATTAAATGTCTCGATTTTAAAGAAGTGCAATAAAAAAATTCTTTTATCACAATTTACACAATCTAGTATAGTTATTTATAAACTATATTTTAGCATCGATTGAACTAATTACATTGGAGAGCAGAGAGAAGAATTAAAAAAAAACTCAAAATTCATGTCCTTTGTAGTCTTTATACATATGTATTGGCATTGGATTATTCACGACTACGTGTTAAGGACAAGTAAATTAAAAACTATAAACCACTCATTTTTACCATTAATTTTCATTGAATGTAAAAAAAAACAAACAAAAATACAACAAAAAACAAAGCAAAGAATGCAAAATAAAATTTATTATTCACAGTAAAATAAATTGTCTGGAAAAATCTATTTATATATTTAGTAATTTTTATAAGAAAAACATAAAATAAAAAAGACAAACTACACAAATTGTAAAGTGACTTTTGGTATTATTACATTAAATTTTTTGTTTTTCCTTTATGACTCAACTCCTCTTCTGAATCTTGTCTGGATCGAATGAATCTCATATTAATTCGTTTCACAAACGTTTCATTCGATAATAAACTAATGATGACTATAAGATACCAGCAACCTTTAGCAATTTATTTTTATTAAGCCTATCCTATTCCGGTATAAGTTTTATTACTAGAAGTGTTTTCAAATCGTATTATCGCAGTTCTTCTAGTCGTGTTATTGTTCAAGTTTCATTTTCAACAATTTCAACTGTATGTAAGTTTTATTTGTGTAGTCAGATATAATGTTTTTTTGTTTATGTACTCCGCCACATAAATAAAGAAACATTGTCCGATTAGATATGGTATGCGCTGGATTATCGCTAAAATAATACAAACTGTAAGATGTCGCATGTTGAAGAAAAAATAGGTCGATAAAATTTTTTTTAAATGAATCTACTACTAGGTCCACAACATGTTGCTAAAATTTTGCTTGGGGGAACATGATGATGATAAGCTTTGTATAAAAATTTTAACACGTATTTGGGTTTTGAGTATGGTATATATTATGTAAATACAAAAGTTACTGTCAAGAACATAAAAAAAAAAAATATTATTTTGAAAAATTATTTTTTATTATAAAATAAAATTAAAAAGAACTTATAAAATATATGATATAACAAAAAATAATGGAATGGAACAAATACTTTCTACTTATTTAGAAAGAAGTTCGAATGATAATGCTTTTTTACTTTATTACTTTCACACTTGTTTGCAATTGCTTTATTGCTTTCACAGTGGGCACTTACAACTATAAGTATGAATTAAATTGATATTCAGAATTATGTAGCAAGGCTAATTAGACCTATTTGATATTTTTACAAAAGTTTTTATAAAAAAGTTACCAAAATAAAAATTTTGATGCCTGAAACCTATTCAGTAGAAAACGTTTTAAGAAAAAGACAAAAAATCAGCTGCAAAAACCATTGCCGTTAATTTAAAATTCTACAGTCAGAACTCTTGTAAGACTTCCAGCAGAATACATACCACTTTCCAATTAAAAAATATAACTTAAAGTGTTCATAAATAATAATAACAAACTTTCAACACAAAAATTAATGATTTTTATATATTCGTTTTTTGAGTTTAACAAAAATATGCATACATTATACATATACATACTTTCAAAACATTTTCACAATATGTTATTGCAAAATTTCAAAATACGTATAAAAGAGTTTCGATGTGTGCCTTACTCTTAAGATTTGATTAAATTAGATAAATTGTTTGAGGTTGGATAATGAATATGGATTAAAACAGTTTAAATATACCAGTTCAGTGACATTGGGCTAAAAGATATGTATGTTTGAAAAAATATATCATATTTACCAAAAAATTCAATAACAATAAAAATAAAATGTTGTTTTACTTTTTAACTTTTATTAAGGATACTTATATAATATTACGCAAAGCTGATTATTTATGTATCTTATCGACAAATTTTGCAGTTTCGTGTTTTTCCTTTTAAGAATAGTGAAATACTTATTACTTACATGATTAAATGTTACATGACACAATTACATAACACAAAATCATAGAAACAAAATTGCATATTTAAAAAAAACTACCTTCATTACAAAACCAAATAATTTTAAATATTATAAAAACTTAAATATGAAATTTTTTTAAATATAAAATTTTGCCCATATGGAATTTTGTCTTATTAAATTTTGCCCTGACACCATATATACATAATATGTACATGTACCTATAACAGAACCATAATTACGAAATAAAAATATTATCTACTCAAGCAACTTTAATTCAAAATACATATTTTTATTTTTATTTCTTAGGCAGCTTAGGCATACCAGCAATATTTAAATTATTTTAATTTTTCTATAAAAACATACTCATATATGTATGTATATGCACATCACATTAGTCTCACATTAGTGTTAACATCAATCTGTTGAATAGCAAAAAAAGTAACACCATAAAATATATAATTTTATTTTAGTCATATGAAGTTGTATTGTAAATCAGCTAATAACTTCCAAACGGCTTTTCGGCGGATACCCTTAAAGCAGACTTTTTTGTAGAGAATGAAATTTTCTTTATAGTTAAAAAATATATATATGTATATATATAAGTTGTCGCTTTAAAAATGAAAATATTTCATTTCAAAGTTAAAAAAGTTTTCTTCAACATTTAGTAAAATAATAGAAATCATGAGTATACCTAAATGAATAATATGTACAAACGCACATAATCACAATCATGACGTCATTTAATTTGGAACAGAAAATATTATTTGATGCTTCTTTTTTAGGAAGCATTGGTGATTGGTTGACTGTTATAGGTAGTTGCGTGAATAATTGAACTATTGAAATAGAAAATATTGCTTATATTCAATCATTTCTTTTAAATGTTTTAATATCATGTAATTTGTTTTGCGATAAAGAGACCCAGAGAATACGAATTGATACCGCTGTAGATTTTGGGTTGGAATTGTAATAAGAAATATTTTTGGCAACTATATAATTGCTTATTTCTATGTTAGTATGAAACTTGTTTTAGAGATATTAGTAATTAGCAGAAAGACGAAAAATAAAACGATAAAATAATTAAATTAACGGACGATAAAATAATATTTTGTTTTACTTGTATCTTAAAATAAAACTTGATTATAAACAACATTTTTAGTTTCACCTTCAGGAGCAAGAATTTTATTGGGTACAAGAAAAGAAAATTATTGGGTAAACCCACTCTTAAGCAAGAAACATAAAGTTGTTCATAGGGGAAACTTCGCGATCTTAAATCCACTCCATAGTAATTAATAAACTGTCTCTGTATTTTGTTGATCGTAATTGAGAACGCAAGTCTTACTGAAAATTGCAATCGTTTAAAACGAAAAAGCAAATCTGTCGGAATGAGTGGTATTCGTGGAATAAAAACTATTTTATCTTGTCCTGGTGGTAATCCAGCCGGATCAAGTGCTATGGTGGAAAAATGATGACTTCGTCGACATATGCTATATCGTACTGACTGATAGTATATTAATTAACTTGTATTGTTGCTGCTAGCATGACATGTATTTGATTATTTATTTGATTAGTGCTAGTGCTAATTAATGTTTAAAAAGCGTAAAACCTACTTCTTCTAACATTCTTTCCTGATGATGTAGGTTACGTTAGATGTTATTACCATATAGCATTTTCTAATTTTCACCTATTTAGTGCAGTTAATATTGTACGAAAAATTTGTGACACCCGTTCAAAAAGCAAGTTTTTTAAAAATCTTTTTTCATTTTTTTTTATTTTTGTTCAAAATTTGAAATATCTACAAACAAATATTTTTAACCTACACAATACTGATATTTACAATGTAACTGTATATAGTTAATAAAGTTAGTGTGTTTATTTTATTTTTTAAGTTTACCGTGGCATATGTCACAACGTGCAGAAGTATTGAGGCATTTTAGACCCACTTCCTGTTGAGCTGAAATTTGGAACACACTTTGGATCCCGATGTCAGCACTTTTTGCGAAATTTGTTGTACCAGCTTCCCACCGGAGCCATTATTTTAACGAAAATTTATATGTCTGGGCAATTTCGGTTCAAACTTAGGACAGATGTTGTAACTTCATTAATCGAAAAAGGACCTATTAAAAATGTGCAATTAATATCATAATATCCAAATATCCGAATAATGGAATGGGAAGATCATTTTCAAAGATTTATTTCTTTATATTTTATTCTGTTGTAAAATATTTGGAAAACAAGTAATAAAACTAGTTAATGAAGGCTTTAATGATTGGCAACATACTTCTGAAACCTTATCTCGCCACGAAAAAACATCGTTGCATATTGAAAATTGCACCAAATGTAAAAATTTCGAGTTAAATTTAATAAACCTCATATTTTACTATTTTTCTTGTATGTACTTTAAATTTTAGTTTGATATTTACTCGATCATGTTAGCTACATCCTTTCTGCCAACATTGAAAATTTATTGTATAATTAAGAATTAAGTTAATCCTGTTAACATTCAATAACATTCGCTGCGTAAATTTAGCGTCAAAGTATAATATAATAATATTTTAAATGAGAAATAATATTTTATAATGAACCACAACTTTGAATGAAAACAATTTTAAGAACAAATATAAATAAAATTGTAAATATAAAAAAACAATAATATTGTAGGTACACATAATATTTATTTTGATGAATAAAATAAAAACTCGTGTTGGAGAAAATATTAAAATAAAAAAATTTACTGCAAATAAATAGGTATTTACAAAACTGTTCAAAACTAGTGAATCATTGATCGGTTATTTAAAATTTCATTTCATTTAAAAAAATTCATTATCGAAATTTTCATGTTAAAATTCATACATAATTATTATTTATAACATACATTAAAAAGAAGAACAACAATCAATATGGTTTAACTGATACCTATATATACCTACCTACTATATTAAAAAAAATTCATCCCTCTCTACAACATACATTTCTACACACTTGAAGAAACCAAATATACCTAAAAATTATAAATTTACAAAGATAAGAAATAGTAAATAATAGTACAAAATTTCATTTAATTTCTTTAAAAACGTATAGGTTGTTATTGTTTTTAAGTGTAAATCAGCAGAACTAAAACCTAACCCCATAATATATACTAAATATTATATACGATCATAAATTTATATATCATATCGATATATATATATATATATATATATATATTAAAAAAAAAAATAAAATTAATTAACAATTTTAACTCATCATCGCATCACAATTCTGGCTAGAGTATATATATATACCTATAGTACTATACAGGCTATGCATACGGTACGGCCAATCTATGATGCTATGATCATTCATAACAACAACAAAAGACAAAAAACAAAAAAAATAAAAATAAATAACAATTTTAACTCTTCATCGCATCACATTTCTGGCAGGAGTATATATCCCATAGTACTATAGTACAGGCTATGCACACGGTAGCAAAACTATGATGCTATGATCATTATCATAACAACAACAAAAAATAAAAAAAAATAAAATGTAGACACATATGCATATTGTGTATAATTTTAAGTAATAAGGATAACCTTTAAGTGCATTATGTTTTTTTTTGTGTTAAATGCTGTTTGCCTTTTGGTTATTATACCATATTAAACTGTTGATAAAATTTCTATTAGTCCTTATTATTATAAATCAAAAAAATTGTTTGTTTTATTTATATTATTATTATTATTTTTTATTTTTCTTTATTATTTGCGAAGAAGACTAACTTTAAATTAAAAAAATATATTTCATGCAATGGTATTTTTTCCTGCAAAGGTTCAGCATGGTAGACAGGGGTTAAAAAAAGAGAAACAAAGCAATTTGTAATGTGTTGGAGTATTCCGTCGGACTTACAAACAGCCAGATAAATGCAGAATAATATATATATATTTGTACCTACATTTTAACTCTTTGAGTATACATAATATAGGTAGGATAAATGCTATTTGGTAATATTATATTATATGCAAATATTTACATGATACATCATAGTGTCAAAACTGTCAACTGTGAATACATTCCATATATGGATAAGTAACAAGTATACATAATTTGTATGCTTAGATTTATTTTAAACTAAACGGTTTCGTATTTTGTTGAAATAATAATTAAAAATTACTTTTTTTTATTAAAAAAATCTTGTTTTTTTGTTAATAATTATATTATTTTAAAAAAATTATTATTATTATAATACATAATAACAAAAACAAATATTTGTTTAATAAAAAAAAAAAAAAATTGGAATTAATAGACAATCGAACTCACAAATATTTGTGATATTAAAACCTATATCAATAATATTATCCTACTAATTAATTTTGTTTCCTACTAAAAGTGCAAAAAACCAAATGCGATAAATCAAAAAAAAAATAAAAAGAATTTGACTCAAAAGAAAATCGGCAAAAAAAATTGATTGAATGAAAAAAAAAAACGAAGCACACGAAAAATCACGAAAAGTGTGCCTTCAAAATTGTGGTCTTGTGTATTATAATATAGATAAAAAAAATTGATTTTGATCGCCAGGGCCTGCATCATCGCCGATTGATTGAATGAAAAAAAACTAATCACACGACAAACCACGAAAAGTGTGCCTTCACTAATCGTGCTCTTGTGTATTATAATATAGATATTCAAAGATCAAGCCATTCGGAAACAACTACAATCATACCAAAATAAATATTTCTTTTTATATAAAATCGTACCTGATAGAACTGCTTCTGTGCAATTGCACAGAGGATTCAACTTTTTATCAATATTACATACATTAAAAAGCATTATAATACATATAAATTTCATTTCCACGTTAATTATAACTGTTGGCTTCACCATTGCACAAAAAAATTAACTTTATTATACAGCCACTCGATATTGTGAGTGTATTTAATTTACTTACAAATTATCGACGTCCAGAAAATAAAGATAAATAAAAGTTTCATTTTATGGAGTTTCATTTTATGGAAAAATTAGCGATATTATCCTGTCAAGTTCTTTTTGTACTATTTTTTTTTCTCTTGTTTTGTATTTGGCGTATAGTTTGGATTTTGTGTGGAAGAAAATTAATGTGTTAAATCAGTGTGAACTTTCTTTTATTCAGTTCAAGAAACCACAAAATTTTTTTTTTTTTTTTTTTACACTCTACAGTAACTTAGGTAGAATCACCTTTTCGTGCTTAATTAAGTACGGTGCTGCAATTTTACACTAGAATCTACAATAGTATTTACTTAACAAATTAATTGCTTATCAACTCATTAAATGTGGAAAACTACTGCTATTGTCAGGAACTAAGCCTTCTTAAATATAATAGTTTCGTTTTATTTAATTTGTTACCAGATTATACTCTCAATTATTTTTTGTCATTTATTATATCCCAATGACAAAGGGTACTGGACCAAGTCGAAAAATCCATAAAGCATTTTCTTTTTTTTGCTTCATCGGGAATCGATTCTGTTGAAAGGCAGACGTTCTACCTACTGCGCCACCCAGCGTGTAGTAAAATAAAAAGATAATATTACCTCATATTTAAAGAAAAAAAGTCTTATAAAATTTTTTTTAGTTACGAAATGTGCAGATGTACATTGTACAATATACTACAACATAACTAACTCGTTATTTAAGTTCGTGATACTGAAATATTATATCGCTGTCTTTAAAATGTAAAGTTAAAATTTCGATTAGAAAGTATTAGAAAGCATTGGCATAAAACCCAGAAAAAGTCGGAAATAATTTGTTGACAGATTAATATATCCCGTTTACACATATGAATTTAAACAAAATGAAATGTAAAAACTATAATCGAATTATGCTCTTTAATACTTCTAATAAAATTTTAAAACATAATTACGCGTGTAAAATAAAGGGTTCAGTGAAAATCGAATCTTTTGAATCAAGCAAAGCATTGAAAAGTGTTACTAGTTTAAAAATATTTTAGTCTTCTGACCAGACCTTGATTATTAATCACTAAGTTTGCTTTCGTATTTGAATGATGTCAGATAATTTTATAATCGGGATATCTCTATATAAATCTGTATTTTACGTACCATGTTGCATTCGCTGTTGTTTTCTGATTATTATTTTAGAAAGTTAGAATATTTTTTCATTTTCAAATCAACTCAAAATACTATTTTTCATTTTATCAACCTCACAAAAATTCATATTTAGAAACAGAGCTGGGTAAAATATAAATACTATTCTACTCATTGAGTAAAAGTATTTGATTTCAAGTATTTGAGTAAAGTTATTTAAGTAAACAAATTTTAAATACTATTTTCAAGTACTTTTTAAACAAACATATTTGACTTGATTTTTTCAAATACAGGTAAAGTATTTAAAATACTATTTTTGAGTAAAAGTTTTTGACATGATTTTTTCAAATACAAGTGAAGTATTTGAAAATTTTCTTAATTTCTATATTACGTCAAAATGTCAAAAAGAAAAGAAATTGCAAATTGTAACCAGTGAAGCGCAGTGAACAACTTAAGCGAAGATCCAATATAATAGGATCAAAAGCATTCAGCGCTGTAGAAAATAAAAATAAAGTAAAATAGTAGTCAAAGATGAACATGCAATCATGAAGAAACTAGATCATATAATTGGCAATCAATCTTCGTTTGAATACAATTTAAGTCAACTGCAAAACGAACTGAAAAGTGTTAACGATTGACTGTGTCCTTCTAACTTAATTGAAGAAAACATAGCACTTCGAAAAGAAAATATCAATCTGTGAAACGAGGTGCAATTCAACCGATCCTTAATTGAAAGATCCAGGCAACACAGACTCAAAAAAGTACTTGAATTCTCAGGAGTTCCCAAACTTGAAGATGATATAAATAACCCACAGTCAATATTGACTTTTATAAACAAAGTAACAAACGAAATTGCAGTTGATATAAATCAAAACGAGATCAAGCAAATATGTAGAGTGAAACATCAATCAAAACATTCAGGTGAGTCTGAGAAAATAGTTATTAAGCTAAAATAAAATTCTGACGGCAAAGAAAAGCAAAACACTATTCATAGAAAAAATTTTCAATTTATCTGAAAAACATGATAAGATTTCTATCAATGAAAAACTTACAAATTACTTTTCACTTTTATTCAAAAAAGCAAGAGATATAAAAAGTAAGACCAAGTTAAAGTTTACATGGGTTAAAGATGGCAAAAGTTTTATTCGAAAATCTGAAAAAAGCAAAATCATCAAAGTTTTATCTGAACAAAACTTAAATGTTACCTTTAAACCAAATACAATTAAACACCCATATAAAACACAACGTAAATATCTCAAATATAAGTTTTGAACAAAACAACTCACTTAAAATAATGTATGTCAACATCAGAAACTTGAAACATAAATTATATGAAAAATAACATATTTTAGACTCAATATTTCACCAAATACAGTTCATAATTTTCACTGAAACGTGGGTGTTAAATGTTGAATTAGATACAATAAACCTCAATAAGTATAAAAAAGTGTTCTCTTGTTGACAAAATTGTAGAGGTGGAGGAGTTGGTGTATTTGTGCATGAAAACATTAAATATAAAATCAAAGATATTTTTTGCGATAAGTGAAATAGTGCTATTTCTATAAAATAACAAAACAAACATATAGATATTAATGCCTTCTATAGATCACCAGAAAAGAATAATGAACTTGTTGACAAGTTTTATCAATTGCTTGATAATAAACTCGCAGCACCAACAGCAGCTTCTGTAATTGTAGGTGACTTTAATTTTGGCATTCGTAATGTACATGATAACTCTGTTGAATTATATAAAACAATAGTTGAGTCAAATGGTTTCTTTGGAATGGAATGGAACTCGAGTACTCTCTTAAAAATATACAAATTTGCCTTTCACATTTTTCGAAATTTTGACTGGTTCGGGTAGCTTCTCATACAACTCCGAGGACTGGCCAAAAATATTTCAAAAACAAAGGTGTTACAGTGCTAAAAATTTGTACTGAGGTAACTTTTCAAAAACAAATGAATTTTGCTTTTTACTTTTTTTACAAGTTTTAACTGGTTTGGGTAGCTGCCACGAAACTCCTAGCACCCTGAAAAAAATTTCAAAAACCAAAGGTGTTACTGGATTGAATAAATTCAACAATTATTATAGTACAATAGGAAAAATTTTGCAAATAAATTCGAAAAAATCTACACACCGAAAATTAAAACACAAAGCAAACTTAAATTTAACTATATTGAAAAAAGCACAATTGAAAAAATTATTGACAACTTAAAAAATTCAAAGCCATCTGGAATAGATGAAATTACAACAGATCTAGTGAAATTATGTAAGAATGAATTAGCGTTGTCATTAGCACAACTTATTAATAATTCATTTAAACAAGGAGAAATGCCTAATTATCTAAAAATAAACAAAATTGTACCATTTTACAAAAATAATGGTAATGTAGATGAAATTACAAATTTTAGACCAATATCAACCATTTTTAGTAAAATCATAGAAACTTGTGTCAATAATCAACTAATGCAATATCTCGAAACTGAGAACTTAACAAATAGATTTCAATATGACTTTAAACAAAAATCTAACAGAATAGTGCTGTATTTATAGATATTCAGGAGTTCCAAAGGTGAGAAGAGAACTTTACAACGACTAAAATAACCTAAACATTTGGCAGCTCCTTTCGCAATATCAAAAATATGGTCATTCCAAGTAACTTTTTGATTTACGTGCATACCTTTTGCCCCAGTCAGCAATTTTGTTCAAGTCATGGTTAATCATATTCACCATGATTTGCCTTCTATTGCTAACTTCGACGTTTGAAGCATTGATTCTGCGGAGGCAATCAAAGGAAGCCACCAAAGTGCTGTCATCTACAAAGCTGTGAATTGGATTGAAGGTTGATTGAAGTAGATCATTGATGAAAATCAAGAAGAGAGTGGGGGAGAGGACTGATCCTTGCGAAACACCGGCATTTATGTGAATTTTGTCAGACGTGAAACCGTCGACTAAGACACGAATCGAGCGATTCGAAAGGAAGCCTTCAATCCATTTAGAAAATACAGAACCTAGACCAATGGCTTGGCATTTAACAATTAAAGCCACGTGCCATACTCGATCGAAAGCTTTGGAAATATCTAAAGCAACAGTGTCAGCTTCTCCAGAATTGTGTAGACTGATATTGCGTTTCTCACCATACAACCGTCTCACCGTCTAAAACCATATTGTCTGTCAGATATTATGCCTTTGCTCTCAAGATATTTCGAAAGTTTCTCATTGATTAGGCTTTCCATTACTTTGGAAAGAATCGAAATAATAGCTATTGGACTATAGTTTGTGGGATCGCTTTTGTCATCTTTTTTGGGAATTGGATGAACTTGGGCAAACTTTCCATTTTTAAGTTTTTAAGTACCATTACAGGAATTCCATCCGGGCCGGCAGACTTGCTTACATCTAGGTTCCTCAAAACTTTCACTATAGCTCCTCTTCTAAAGTAAATTTTTCTAATTGAGAAATCTACTTGAGGTATTATTGGTGGTGCAAGAGATGTAGGAGGAAGTGAGGAATTTGATGCAAAAATTTTTGCAAAAAAGTTTGCTTTACCGTTTGAGTTCATCACGATTTCACCATCATCAATAAGTGGCGGAAATAAGGATTCTTGAAAGTTGTGCACAACATTTTTAGCAAAGCACCAAAAGGTTCTGCTATTTTTCGGGAGTTGTAGAATTTTTTGCCTCAACCGTTGGTTATGCAACAACTTTTGCTGGTTGATGACATGTTTGTATTTATTTTTAGCAATATTATAACTCTTCCTTGTTGGTTCAGATCTATCCAGTTTAAATTTTTTAAAAGCTTCTTCCTTGTTCTTAATTGCTTCGACACACAGATATTATTAAATTACGAGGAAGAATTCTTTTTTGAACTCTTGTAATAATATGGAATAAAAGTTTTCATTCCAAGTAATATTGTTTTACTAATAATATCAGTGGCGAAGTCAATGTATCGAGATTGAAAGCACATTGACCAATCAAATGTTTGTAAAAAATTGTTGAAAGCATCCAAGTTAGCTTGGGCATAATGCCAAACTATTTTTTTGGGAGCATGTTTTTGGTTGGTAGATATACTTTTTTGGAAACTCGTACTCGTACTCGTACGAGACAATGATCTGATCTCCCCAAGGGAGAGTTAACCGAAACAAAATATTTTTCGGTATGTGAAGTCAGAAATAAATCCAAAAGATGATCCGATTGACCACTACGATCAGGAATTCTAGTTGGACTTCTAATAAGTTGAGAAAGATTGAATAATTTGGAAAAAAGTTAAACTTGTTTACCTTGCTGGGAATTGTGACTTGAGTAAATGAGCCAGTCCTTGTTATATATGTTGAATTCACCCGCCAGAACGATCTCAGATTGAGGATGAATTTCCAAAATCTTATTGATTTGACTGGATAAGTTGTCCAACGCTACAACAGTTTCCTGCTCATTTGTTTGAGGTGATCTGTACAAAAAACAGAAATGTATAGTACGCTTGTCAACATGGATTTTTATCCATATATATTGGAATAAAGGATTGGAGCTTGAATAGTTCTGAAGCGTGTTGAAAGCGAAACCCGACCGAATATATAAAGCGATACCACGATGGGGGACGAAGAGTGGCACTATTGTGTAGTTAGGAATGGTAAAGAAAGAAGCATCGCAAGTAACTTACGTTTCACTAAGTGCCAAAATAGCCGGATTTTCAGACCGAAGATGGCCTGGAAATTTGTTGATAGTCCTCTGATGTTACAGAAGTTCAATTCAAACATCAAACATTAGAAAAAATTATGATTTAAATGATGATTACTGGTAACAGTTGCATAAGCAGACACTACTGTATATGGCAGTTTTTAACACCTAACCATATATTATCAGCAGTCGCTACTGATGCACCTGCTACTAGTATGTAAACAATTAAAATTTGTTAGTTAATCTATCTCTGTTGAATCATTCTTTGGGCTAATGTGGGTGAGGAAGGGGATGGCTTTTTATACGTATTTTATTAATAATTACTTCAATTAAAACTAAACAATACATCAGATAATATACTGGAGCAAAAAAAATAGATTTACAACTTACATTTAAAAAACAAGAAATTTAAAAACTTAAAATACAAAATAAAATATGAAAAAAAAAAAAAAATAATATACAAAAGCAAAAACAATAGTTTTACAATTTACAATTAAAAACAAGAAATTTAAAAACTTAAAATACAAAATAAAATATGAAAAAAAAAAATAATATACAAAAGCAAAAACAATAGTTTTACAATTTACAATTAAAAAACAAGAAATTTAAAAAGCTAAAATACAAAATAATATACTATTTTATCAAATTAAACAAAAAATTAATATATGATGTATGAACAAAAGTAAATAATAATATGCTGCTAGAATGGTCCTCACTGATGATGATGATGGATGTTGGTGAAGTTTATTTAATTTACTGGTATCACTGTACTGGGTTGACATTTATTTTAGTTTGTTAATTTCTCTTTCTAATTTTATTTAGTTTCTATTTAGCTGTTATTTTGTACGGTTTCGCTTCAGCATAACATTTAACGCGGGTGCAAACAATCACTGTCAAAAATTATACTTTTATTATTTTGTTATTTTATTTTTGTAATTATTATCTTGCTCTGTATTTATTATAGTGTTAATTACAAATATTTAACAAAATTGATACTATCTCGATGATAATAAAACTTTTTCACTTTATTATTTTACTTTTGCAATTATTATCTTGCTCTGCATTACTATATTGCGTTGTATAAAAAAAAAAATTACTTATGATAATATTATTCTTTTAATTTTAAATAGTAGCTAATTAAAAATTGTTTCTATTGGTTACATTCTTAAATACTTTTCTTTTAATTGAATTAATAATATTTCAAAAATTTAAATATGTAAATAAATATACTCTACATGAGCAGATATTGCTCCTTGTGAGAAAAAAAAATGTCAACCGTCCAGTATGTTTTCCTAATACTAAGAGTAATTATTTAAACTAAATAAAGCACTAGCCCAAAAAACGATATTAAAAAATTAAAATCAGACCATAGAATAAAGTTTTAATTCGTACCAAATATTAGTAGATGATTTACATTAATACCTATATACTAGTCAGTTATATACTGTCAGATTTATGCTTAAAGCAAGCACATCAGACGTCTATAACTAGACGAAGGCTTGCTTCATTTAATTGTGCAATAACTCATCATCCAGTAGGGTTAGCATAAATCACCGCCACCTTCGATTAGAAAAATCTAAAAATAAACTAAACCAGATACATGCTGTTAGTAGAAGGGTAAAAGTCATAAGTTAATACCTATATTAATACTACACATTTATTAAAAACACTTCCAAAAGTTAGGCCGAAAGTATCAAAGCTAAAAAGAACAACAGTTGTTAGTTAGTCTCAGTTGAACGTACATTAAAACGTAATCCTTTTTTAATAGTTAAAACACTTAGTTGACGATCAAAAGAACTAGAGTTAGAATTTACTTCACGGAGCATTCTAGTGATTGGCACGAATCTACCATATTCAATAGGGTGGAAGGGAATGTGGAACAACTCAACGGTTCTAAGATTATCCCGATTGGATCTTTCAACCAAATTATTTGAAATTTCAGAGGCTAGCGTCATACCCGAAAGGATCTGGTGAATAAAAGAGATATCCGCAATTATCCGACGATCAGACAACGACTGTAAGTCAATGAGTTTAGAGTTAGTTCATTCCACGAAAAGTTACTTAAAGCGAAACGTAAAAACTTTCGTTGAACCGATTCGATTCGATTAATGTCAAGTAATGTGGAGACCTCACTTTACTGGCATATTCAAGGGTAGGCCTTACATATGTAACATAAAGATGTTTCGTGAGGTAGGGATCAGAAAATTCTTTAGACCATCGTTTAATGAAACCTAAAGAAAAATTTGCTTTGCTCACTATTTTATCATAATGGAGCTTAAAGCTCAGTTCAGGGTCAAGTGTTAACCCGAGTTCTATAATAGAATTCGCTCTTGAAATCAAACAGCCATTTAGTTGGTAGTTGAACCAAACTGTTCGACCGGAATTTCTCCTAGAAAAGGTATGACTGGCATTTAGAAGTATTCAATTCAAGTCCATTTTTGAACACCAAGAAGCGAAATTGTTGATATAGTTTTGTAGCTCTAAGCAATCCGATGAGGAAGATATAGGAGTAAATAGCTTTGAGTCATCAGCAAAACCAAGAACTTTAGAAAAAGTTATCACTTTAGGAGCATCAATTGTTGAAACTATTAAACTAAGGGGTCTTATATGACTACATTCAGGAACACCAGAAGACACTGAGTATTGGTCAGAAATCGAAGTTTTAAATAAAACTGAGTATTCCCGAGAGGAGAGGTAAGACTCAAGCCAATTAAAGCTATGTGGTGAAAGGCCTATAATTTTGTGCTTCAGTAATATGATACTATGAGGAGTTCTGCCAAACGCTTTACTTATGTCAGTAAAGATGGTGTCAATTTGAAAATCATTTCAATTGAAATTATTGTCTTGGAAACAAAGTCAACCATATTGGTAGTTGTTGTTCCTACCTCTTTGGAAATCGTGTTGCTCAACAGAAATAAAACGTTCACAATAGTCATATAAGAAGTCATATGTTATACGCTCAAACAGTTTAGAAATACATGAGAGGTTGGCGATGGGCCTATAATTGGTGCATTCAATTCTGGAGTCTGTTTTATGAACTGGAATAATGACAGACTTTTTCCATAAACAGGGGAAATGCCCGATTGAAGGGATAAATTAAACAAAAAATAAATGGGATACAATAAGTTAATAATGCATTCCTTAAGAAAGATCGGAGGAATACCGTTTGGGCCTGAAGAAAAATCGTCTTTTAATAAAGAAATATGTTTTAACAATAGTCCTGCAGTTATAAGAATGTTTTTGATTTCAAAGTTAACACCTAGATTACTCTGAGAGAAATCATTCAGATTGCTAAAATAGCTTTCATCAGGAGTGAAATCATTTCTTGAAAAAGTAGAGAAAAAAATGATGCAAAAAGATTCGCAATAGTAGTCGAATCATTAGAAGATCTTCCCAAATAATTTAGAGTTGCAGGATATCTATTACTTTTACGTTTAGAATTGATAAGTTCATGAAACTTTTACGGGTCAAAGAAATGACACGACTTCAATCTGATAAGATAAAACTTATAATTTCTGTCAAGTAGGGCTTTAAACTTTTCAAACATTTGAGAATAAATGACATAGTCAGAATCGAGTTTGGATTTGAGAAATTTCTTTCATGCAGCATTCCTTCGATTTCGTAATGAACGAATATTGTTGTCATAGTGAGGAGGTGACAAATTTGTATTTTGTAAAGACTCATAAGGAACTGACATAGAGATACATTTAAATAAACGGATATAAAATTCGTTTAGACAATAATTGATATCGTTTATAATGAAAACTTCTGAAAAATTAATTAACCGTAACTGGTTATTGAGAAGATTAAAATTAGCTTTTCGGAAGTTCACTCTATAAGAAGTTTCAAAATAAGTTTCCTCCTTCAGCGTATCATAACAATAACTAGAGGTGGATGGTGAACATCAATGTTGCAGAAAATGAGATTACTCTTTTCGACGTAAGAGTTTTCAACGTCAGATACAAAAACTAAGTCGAGTTTTTTACCGAGAGAATTTTTTATGTTAGAAATTTTCCGAAGATTACAGCTATATAGATCGTCAATAAACTCAGTTTCAAAAGAGTTCGACGATGCAGTATTATTATTTGACGCAACCAGACCACAATTGTCCTCATCATAGGACCAAATTAAGTTTGATAGGTTAAAGTCACCTAGCAAACAAAACTAAGACCTATAGCAGCAGGTGTCCCACAAGGCTCTGTATTAAGTCCTGTTTTATATAATATTTACACTCACGACATTCCTTTAATAGAGAACAGCTCTATCTCAATTTACGCAGATGATACTACTATATATACTTCGAACTCCTCCCCGCAAACCGTTATATCGAATTTGTAGATGTACCTAAATAACCGAAATGACTATTATTTCAAATGGAAAATAAATTTAAATTCAGAAAAAACAAATACTATATTTTTTACAAAAAAGAGAAAAACCTCCTTTTTGCCACAATCCAATCTCTTTCTTAACAATACCGAAATAAAGTGCGTGGACACCATAAGATACTTCGGCTTGCACCTAAATAAAAAATTAACGTTTATTATATAAAACAATTGACAAAATTAACATGACCATCAAAATACTATACCCATTTATAAATCGGAGGTAATTTCTATCTTTAAAAAATAAAATAATCATACTAAAAACCATTTTTTCCCAACTTTAACATATGGAGCACCAAACTAAACACATAGAAATAAATTACAAATTTCACAAAACAAAATACTGAAACTAATGCTGAACTTACCATTTTATTTTTCAACGAAAAAGTTGCACGATAAGACCAATGTGAATATGGTTGACGAAAATATTAATATTATTAAAGAGAAACTTAATAATAAATTGCAATATTCAAACAATATTATGATACAAAACTTGTATGTTAATTTGTAAATACATATAGATAATAAATTAAAATAAATAATATATATCTTAGTATTAATTAGGTTAGTTTTAAGTTTAATTAAATGTAAGTTTTATCTAAAAAAAAAAAAAAAATTTGGATAAGGTTTTTACTATCCTGTTTTCCCTTAAAGATTTAATATTGATATGAGAATGTATCATTTATTTTTTTTTCTTTTTTTATTTTATTTTGTTCATTTTCTTAGTTTTTTTTTTTTTATAATTAAGTTAGTTTTTAAGTTTTAGGAAAAAAAGAAATTGATCAAAACGGTTTCAACTTGCCATTTTTCCTTAAAAAATATATATATTAATAATAGAAAAGTTCAGGTTAGTCTAAGTAAATTATTTTTATTTTATTTTATTTTATTTCAAATACTTAAACAAGGTAAGTACATATAATACATTATAACAAATTATAATAATAATAAAAAAAAAAGAAAAAAACATGAAAAATCTTAGTATATAATTTATATTGTTCTTATAAATACAAGACTACAGGTATAAAAAAAAAAAACAAATTGTACATATAATATTTGAATACTAAAGTAAGTAAACCTACATAAAACTTAAATTATTACTTATGAGTGATTTTTTATTTGTTTTATTTTCTGAACTTGAATTTATTAATTGTCAGAGGGCAGTAAATTGGAAAAGTGTTGATGTAAAGTGTTTTTAAAGGTATATCTGGAAATGGATGACGAATATAGATGACTGATTTTATTGAATGTAATACAACATCTGTTTATCGGTTCGTTTTTCCGTACTCACTGTGTTTATACTCATTTAAAAATTTCATATTTCTTGTTTGTCTAACTCTGTCATTAAGTCTAAACTTGTTGTTAAGAGATTGGATAGCAATACTATTTTTCAGAATATCGAAAGTAACACATGAAGATAATATTTGTCTACGTGAGGATAAAGGCAGCATGTTTAAGATATTAAGTCTTGTTGAGTAGCTCGGAAAACTGGAAAAGTGTGAAGGGTTATATTGATTTCTTAATCCAAAAAGGAAAAACTGTTTTTGAACTGAGTCAATCTTATTAGAATGAACTTGAAAAGCTGGATCCCATATAATGCTACCGTATTCTAAAATAAATCGAACTAGGGCACAATAAAGCGTTTTTGTCACAGCTATGTCACTAAATTCTTTAGCTCTTCTCTTAATGAAACCCAACATTTTATTTGCCCTTGAAATTAATTGGTCATATAGTGGAGATTGAAGTTTAGTTTGTTATCAAGAAGAATTCCGAGATCATTAATACTAATAACCCTTTCTAGTATAAGATTATCTAGTTTATAGTCATAAACTAAAGAAGATCGCTTTCGTGTAAAGCTAATGACCTTAAATTTCTGTATATTAAGCTCTAATTTGTTAGTTGTGCACCAATCTTGCAATGTTGGTAAGCTTGATCGAAGTAAAGCTGCATCGGAACTTTCCTTAACAACTTGATATATTTTCAGGTCATCGGCAAACGCAATGTGAGGTGTAACACCTAAATATTCGGAAAGATCAGAAATAAAAATTTTAAACAAAAGTGGTCCTAAATGGCTACCTTGTGATGCACCAGAGGTAACCTCAATTGTATTGGACAATATACCCTGGACCATTTAACCTTTTGTGTCCTTCCCGTAAGATAAAAATAAAGTCATGCAAGAAAAGAACCCGAGATACCAAGAGTTTTAAGTTTATTAAGCAAAATGTAGTGATCTACACGATCGAAGGCCTTGCTAAAATCAGTGTAAATTGCATCAACTTGATATCCTTTCTCCATTTCATTGAGGATATCAGATGTGTATATCATAAGGTTCGATGTAGTGGAACAACCTTTTCTAAAACCGTATTGTTGCTCATTAAGTTTAGCATTTATTGCAGGAGTAATTCTATTGGCAACAATTTTTTCGAAAAGTTTTGATAAGATGGATGAATAATAGCTGATAAGATGGCAATACCTCGATAGTTTTCCACTGAAGATCTCTCCCCTTTTTTGTGGATTGGAGTTAAATGAGAGGATTTCCACCCGTAGGTGAAAAATTTATTTGAAATTAAAAGCCATAGGTGTAAATACATTAGTATAAGCTCTTAATTATTAAAATTAGAAATAAAGAAAATTGTAAAATGAAATTAAGGCATAATAAAATAATAATAATAATAAAATGTTTCAGCTGTATAGAGAATATCTCTAAACTCTGTAAAAAACTCTATATTTAAGGAAATAAGTTAATTGAATGGAATATCAAGCATCCATGTTGACGTCCTTATACATTGCGTTATATAAAAACTTTAAAAAAATTACTTCCTATAATAACTACTATTCTTTTAATTTTAAATATTAATTAAACATTGTTTCTATTGGTTACATTCTTAAATATTTTTCTTTTAATTGAAATAACAATATTTCAAAAATGTAAATATGTAAATAAACTGCTTCATCTGTATAATTAAAAATGCGGCGTATGGATCAAACTGGCAATTTACATATCAGTAACTGAAAGATCTATCTGAAAACTATTTGCAAAAATCGAAAGATCTAGTATCAAAACCTATAGATCCACTCTTAGGCCAAAAACAAAAAATGTCGTAGAGGGTTAAAGAGCACTCAGTGGACGATATGTGTAAGTACTAATTAGTTGAACAATACAAATTGAATTTGCCATGTAATAAATAATGAAGTAGGTATTTTCTTTTTTTGAAAATAACAAACAATTAAAAAAATTTGATTTTCCAATTTATTATTTTCTTTTTAAAAAACTACATTATATGAAATTTTTTTACCAAAAAGATTTTCCTTTGAACGTCTTGCAAAACTTTTGATAATGGATATTTTTATGTATCAGGTTACGCAGCTTTTTGAATAGCAAAAAAATAAATTGCAATGTTTGTAAACTATTAATTATGTTAAGCCAAAAAAATTTAAATAGTTACTTAAGTGTAGTAATTATTATTTTAATCAGATTCAGCGTGGTGGTTTAGTAGCATCTCCTATATATGTACAAAATATACTATTTCATATGAACGCTATTTTAAACAGTTTAATGATTTTAATAAATTATGAATTTCTGGCTGATAGTAATCAAAAGGAGTTATGTGTCCTTTAACTTCTCAAATTGTTGGTTATTAAGTTAAATATTTTATAAAATATTCTATTTCTGAAAATGTATAACCAAATAAATTTACTCATAAAGAACAACCATAAGCTCTTAGGACTTTTTAATTTTCAATTTTAATTTGAAATAGCTATAGTTGTTGGGTTCCTTTTAATTTTTTTAAAATCAAGTATACTTTACTTGTGGTATTTATTATACTCTCGTATACATATTCTCATTTTCAAATAAATCACTTAAAACATTTTAATAATGGTTTTTTATTATATTTTTATGAAACGTTTTATTTTAGTTTTGTTAATTTCTTTTTTTGAAAGTCATCCTTTTTCATTCACCTTTTAGAAAATTCCTATTTCAAGAATTAGAAATAAAATTCCGTTATTATCTAAATATTTTTTGCATAATAAAAAATAATACAAAAGAAATGATCTAAAAAACTATTTTGAAAATTTTTTAATATGTGTAACTTGACAGATATCGAATAAGAAGATATAGGTACCTATCTACCAGCTAGTATTATTATGCATCATCTTCCAGGTAAAATAAAAAACAAAGACTTTTCAAGAAGTTTATATTTATATGAAATGACACCCGAGATTTGAAATTTTTTGGTAGAATCAGAATTTAAAATTTCTACTTCAAGGATAACACAATCGAGGTAGATGTAATCAAATTTAACACAAAGTAGTCGAATTGAATTACTCGATTTTTTTTTAGATATATAGTTACGATTATGTATATGTTGAGTGTAGTAGTGTAGTACAAGAGGAAAGATCAAGTATAAGATAGCAATTTCTAGCATAAGAAACTCTACAAATTGAATCGAATTTATTTTTTTAAAGTAGAAAAAATAATAAAGAAAAAACAATTTTGTTATGTTAAATACGATTAAGTAAAGAATTTTGGATTAAAAAATTAAATTTAAAAATTATTTTGCAAAATATCATAGTAATAATAATATAAAATGGAAAACAGGATGATCATATTATTATGGAAAATCAAATATTATAATTAAAAACCAAAATAGTAAAATTTCCTTCACACCAATTTTTTATAAGTAGTTAGTAATGTTCTGGTCCTCATTTAATTATTGCCTTCTATTTGAACCATTTCCAAACTTTTTTTTTTAGTTGAAAAAAAATTTTCATTTTATTTCCAATTAAAACAATAGCGATAGGTAATTTAAAATTATACTTTTTATTACTTAATTATATAAGTACAAAATGCAATTTTCCTTTTCAATAATTTTATATTTATGTACTTAATTCATAACTTCAAAATTATAATAAAGATTCACAAATGCCTTCTGGATTCATAGCTGACCCTTCTAAACAAAAAAAAGTTGATGCAAACTCTTCAGAATGTTTCAAACCTTCCACTAAACGATTATCAACAATTGATTTACCCAAATAACAAAAACTTTGAGCATAAATTATAAAAAATAATTTTTTTGTATTTAAACTATAATCATGTAAGTGAAAATTTTCCTCATCGTTCACTTTTTTTGTTAAATCATTTTCATCTAGCCATTCGGCATATTCATTCCATGATGCTTCAATTGCTTCAAAATACGCTGCTGCTGTTCTTTGTTGTGGTTTAGTCATATATGCTGGCAATTGTAAACACTTTACAACATCTTCCAAAATTGTATCATTCTTAAAAATATCAAAATATAATTCTTTCCATAGATGAACATTAAAACTTGGATAAAAATATGATATTGGTTTATTTTGACTTTGATGCAAATACAATCCAATATCTACAACAATTGTATGTGTTTTATCTTTCATATAATTTTGATTTCTTTGTAAATTTACAACATTTTGATAATAATTGTGTCGATCTATTTGAAAACGATCATATTCAGCATTCATTTCATCAACACTCAAATATTCACTACGTTTCTCAATTATTTCAAATTTACGATCAATTTCAGCTTTGGCTTTGGTACCAGCAAATTGTGGAATTTTTTCAATTGCCTGTAAAAAACGACTCTTAACTGTGTTAAAAATATGTTTATCATATGAATTAACATCATAAGTCAGAGCTGCATAAGCTAGTAATGATTTAAAATATTTAAAAAATTGTTCATAACACATATCAATATTCATAAACATTTTACATGAATAGAAAAAATTTAATGCCTTTGTTTTAGCTGGGAATTGTCTACCTCGACCAGCCAATTCATCAACTAATTGTTTTACAACCCCATTTTTTAAATTTTGACCAATCATTGGGAAAACTGTTTTATTTTTACTACATGCATAATCAAAAAAACTTTTACATGGTAAATCATTTGGAAATGTTTGTAATGACATTTTAATTCGACGTCCAATTTCTTTTAACTCACTGATCCTATCATCGAATAGAATTATTTCAATTGAATTAACATTTGAACACACTAAATAATATAAATATTGAAATATTATTAAAAATATTGTAAAATGTTTCATTTCTTAAAAATAAGATTTTTCAATCGCGTTTAAACACTTTAAAAACAGTTTTAGTACTAAAATCCCAGAATTATTTTTTAAATTAAATATTCTTTTATTTGTTTGTTTGTTAATTATTATCGAAATTTAAACGCGAAATATTTTATTCTATACTGAAAGACTCGAATCATAGATATTTTTGCTTCATTTTAATTTTATTGTTTATTTACTTATCAGTAAATAGTCTTAAAATTTATAATATGTCATTGAATCGTTTAACATCACTTGGGTATATTTTTATTTATACATAAATATATTCTGTCATTTTTAGTTAGAGTATTCTAGTAATTTTGCCAGTCTGTTATCAGTAGCAGTTTTCTCAACCATCAATCAATGTATAAATGATTTACTGATAAGGTATATAATACAATTATATTCTTGTGCCAGTATCTTTATTAAGTTTGGGTCTTAAATAAATAATAATTACGTATGAAAATTACATTATAAAATTAATTTTTTTTTTTAATAAGCTCTATTATTATTTCGTAATGATTTAATTTAATTTTAGTTAATTTTCAAAGTAGATTCGTATGTATGAAACTACTATTTGATTTAATTGTTCATTCGTATGTATGAAACTTATATTTGATTTAAATGTTCATTCGCGAGATAAAATATTTTCACGAGACTTACATTACTTTTTCTGAAACTCTTTGATTTTTAGTTCAGGTAGATCTTTCCGTTTGTGTTAGCTTTTTATATTACAATTATAACCGGGACGATATCCAAATTTTACTTGGAATATTTTAAATATCTTTATCACCATTGATCTTGATTTTTAACCAGTAAGCCATGATGAATACTGATGACTTTGAAAGTTTGAAATCTTGAAATCTTATGTAAGTCGATGATACGAACACTCTTTCTTAATACTTCAAATTATTTTTATTTTGTTTATTTTATTTACAAACTTTGCAAGGATTTTACAATAATTAAATATTAAATTTAGAAACAAAAGATTTTTTATCTATTAATAATAATAATAATAATTATAATAATAATTAATAATAATAATAATAAAAATAATAATAATAATAATAATAATAATAATAATAATAATAATAATAATAATAATAATAATAATAATAATAATAATAACAATAATAATAATAATAATAATAATAAAATAATAATAATAATAATAATAATAATAAGATAATAATAATAATATAATAATTTTTTTTTTTTTTCGTAGGTCGGTGGTGAAAACCTTTTAAAGGTATCTTGAAGGATCCGCACTTCAAGGGTATGTGAGACTCCCATAATCTTGTTCGGTCTACTCACCAAATACACCACCTCCTTTTCCCACAGTGAAACCAACCCGGAACCGCTTTCGCATTACTTCAAGTTGGGCCGTGCTTGTTCCATTTTTTAATTTTCTTTTAAGATTCTTCTTCTAGGTCCTCTAAATATCTGAGCTGTTTCTTCCTGCGTAGTATTAATTCTATGTATTTAGCTATTGCATTCCATTTTTCTTGGTTTTCAAGCATTACAGAAATTATATTTTCTGATGTTAATTCTCCTACTGCTACTATTAAAGATTCTCTTTCTGTTTCTGCTAAATCACATTCAAAAAAAGTGTGATGCGCTGCAGTGACTGCATCTTGGAATGTTTACTTTGGAGCACGCGACTCGGGGAGCCCCTCTTCGGTGCACCGCTGCTATGCGTTTTTACAATACTTCTTGTCCATCGCATGTGCCCAGATTTCAGCTCCGTATAGAAGGATTGATTCTGCGGTTTTCATAATGATTCGTCTTTTTTCTGGTTTGGGTCCTCCAATGTTTGTCATAAGTTAGCTTAGCTTGATTGTAGCTTCTGCTGCTTTATCTGCTACTTTTTGGATTTGTTGCCAAAATGTTAGCCTTGTATCAATAGTAGCTCCTAAGTAATTTGCTGATTCTTTGGTCATTATTGTTTCTGGACCTACTTGCATTGGAATTATAGTTGTTATTCTTTTCTTAGTTAACATAATGTTTTCTCTTTTTGCCGTTGCTAATTCTAATATGTGTTCCCTCATCCAGCTATATACTCTTCTCATAACTTGATCCAGCCTAATCTGTGATTCTGCTATATCCCGTGCCGTTATAATAGCTGCTATATCATCAGCATAACCTACTAGCTGTATATTTTCGGGCATTTCCATACATAATAGACTGTTGTACAGAACATTCCACAGTTCTGGTCCTAGTATTGATCCTTGGGCTGCTGTTGTAAGGTCCTTTATCCTTTTTCCATCTACCGTGTTGTATATCAATCTTCGTTCGCTTAAGTAATCTATTATAACTTTCAGAAGGTATAGTAAACTTATTTTGTAATGTGTCTATGATGTCAGTCCATCTTGCTGAATTAAAGGCATTTTTGACATCCAAGGTAACAAGTAGAACTATTTTCCTCGAGTGACGTGTTTCCATTCGTGTGGCTTCCGCAGTTTCTGTTACCACCTTGATATAGTCAACGGTCGACCTTCCCTTTCTGAACCCGAACCCGAACTGTGTATTCTATCAGGTCCGGGGGCTTTCTTGTTTTTCATAGATTTTACTGCATCTCCTAGTTCTATCTGTGTAAAAATTGGAGCTTGTCCTGGTACTTCGTGCCTCTGCAATACATTTCTTCTAGGGTGTGTAGGGAAAAGTGTGTTTACAATGTTTTCCATAACGTCCGCTTCTAGCTGATTTTCTGATGCTGGTGCTCTGATTCTTTTCATTACAATTTTGTATCCAAGTCCCCAGGGATCATTGTTTATTTCTTCACACAAACTTTTCCAGTTTTTCATTTTGCTCTTCTTTATTATAATTCGGAGCGTTTTTCTCGCTATCCTATATACCTCTAGCTCCCTTGTTTCTGCTGCTCCATTTCTCTGTCGCTGTGCTATGCGGCGGAGACGCAAACATTTTCTTCTCAATTCCGCTATTTCTTCTGTCCACCAATATACAGGGTATCTGTTTCTTTTTCCTAACTTCTTGGGCATTGATTCTTCACAAGCTCTTCCGATGGTGTCCATAGTTACTTTCACCACTGCTTCTGCTCGTTCTCTGCCTGTTTCGTTCTGTGGCACTTGCATTACATTTTCTAGGTTACTCCTTATTACACTGGCCATTTTATCTTTATCAAGCTTATTGACGTTCCATGTACCTTCTCGCTGGTTGTTGCGATTTCTTTCTCTCTTTCTCGTGCATATTTCAAATGGTATATACTGATGATCGCTGCCAGTATAATCCTCTAGAACCATCCAGTTTTCTATATTGTTAGCAAGTTCTTCTGTTGCTAGGGATACATAAGATTATGCTGTTGCTAGGGTTGTAGGGATACATAATAGGGATACATGGGGTATAGTTTCGGTGTACCCGGGTCTCCTGAATGTGCTGATATTTCCTGAGTTTAACACAATTAAATTTTGTCTTGCTACCATTTCCAAAATTTGCCTTCCCTTGTTATCTGTAATTGGCAATCTCCACTCCACTGCTTTAGCGTTGAAGTCACCGGCGACTACTACATTTCCTCCTAGTTCCATTATCTTATCTTCTAATTGCTCCATTTTCTGTCGATATTCCTGTGCTGTTTGATTTGGAGTTAGGTAACAGCTGATCCATATAAACCCATTTCCGGCACCATGGCTGTTAATTTGTATTTTCCCTTGATGTCCTACCCAGATGGCTGCTGTACTTGTGACGTCCGAGAACCAATTCTGATAATCCTTATTTTTGTACTGTTCGCTGATAATTACTACATCGATATTCTTTTCTCGGACAAGGTGTAAAAGTAGATCATCGGCCGTTTTGCTCCTATGCAAATTAGCTTGTAAGAGCTTAATTATTTTTATGCCTTTTACTCTCCTCAAGTGCAGTTCGAAACACTCTACACAAACCGGATCCTGACACGTGCTCCAGACTTTCTGCTTTTATTTCCGCACACAAAAACCACCTTGCCTTTTGTTTACAGTGTTTGACTGAGTGTCCTTTTTGTCCACACTTGTAGCAGCAGTCTCTACGATCTTCATATTTGCATTGCCTCCTTAAGTGCCCGAAGTTAAGGCATTTGTAGCATCGCTTAACTTCTGTTCTCTCCCTAATTCTGCATCTGATCCATCCAATTTTGATTTTCGATGTTACCAGTAGTTTTTTGGCATCGCTTTCTTACATAACTACAACCGCAGTTCCCTGTTCCCTGCCATTTGGTGCTGTCAAATGTATTTTGCATTCGACAGCTTCCGTTAACTCCTTATTAATAGCATTCCTCAACGGTTGTTACACAATCCAAGTTGTTAATCTCTATCGCAGTCTTTGAGGTGAGATTCCTTACACTAGCCGAAGTCCCTAGAGCTTCCTGTAACTCCTTGGTGAATTTATCTTTTTCTTTCGGGCCTTTCCCCATTTCCAGCAGCACATCCCTATTTTGAGCTCTGCGGATTCTTCTGATTTCGATCTCTGTTTTTTCAGGGTTTACCCTTCCTTTTATTTCCTTTAGGATTTCAGCGTAAGTCTTCCCCGTGGTGGGTTTTATCAGTATTGCTTCTACTCTTCTGATTTTCCGTGTTCTTTGGCCACTCGCTGCTTCTTTTTTTTCTGGCAGTACTTTACCTTCGTTCAATCTGGCTTGTCGCTGCGCTGAAATTCTATTTTGCATAAGTGTCCAACCACTTTCTTCTGCTTCTCTTCCTTTCTTGTATGCAGGAGGGGTATCGGTTTGACCATGCTCATCTGCATAGATCTCTCTGCTTCGTTTCTTTCCATTTGCGGAGGTTAATGCTACATTTTGCTCTCCTATGCTGGGGATTTCGCTGGTATTTTTCGCTTGTTCCTTCCTTTGGGTTCTGCATTCGAAAATTACTTCCATCGCTTCCTGTAACTTTATTAGGCCATTTTTGACGTCCATACTAATGTTCTCCTGCTTGACAGCTTGCAGCATGATTTCTGTCAGTTGTTGTATTTTCTGAAGTTGCTGTTCCTCCTTATCAATAATAATAATAATAATAATAATAATAATAATAATAATAATAATAATAATAATAATAGTAATAATAATAATAATAATAATAATAATAATAATAATTTTTTTTTGTTTTTTTTTTTTTCGTAGGTCGGTGGTGAAAACCTTTTATAGGTATCTTGAAGGGTCCGCACTTCAAGGGTATGTGAGACTCCCATGATCTTGTTCGGTCTACTCACCAAATACACCACCTCCTTTTCCCACGGTGAAACCAACCCGGAATCGCTTTCGCATTACTTCAAGTTGGGCCGTGCTTGTTCCTTGTTTTCTTTTATGATTCTTCTTCTAGGTCCTCTAGATATCTGAGCTGTTTCTTCCTGCGTAGTATTAATTCTATGTATTTAGCTATTGCATTCCATTTTTCTTGGTTTTCAAGCATTACAGAAATTATATTTTCTGATGTTAATTCTCCTACTGCTACTATTAAAGATTCTCTTTCTGTTTCTGCTAAATCACATTCGAAAAAAGTGTGATGCGCTGTGTCATGTGTTGCGCTGCAGTGACTGCATCCTGGATTGTTTACTTTTCCCATCTTGTAGAGGTAGGATCGAAAATATCCGTGGCCTGATAGGAACTGAGTGATGTAAAAATTTACTTCTCCATGGTGTCGGTTAAACCAGACTTCTACTTGTGGGATTAATCTAGCCGTCCATCGCCCGTGCTGATCATTACTCCAGTGTTCTTGCCATCTTGTCATCGTGTACCTTCTTTCTTCTGCTACAATGACATCTCGGCTCGTTGCTTGATCCCTTATATATATATTTCTTCGTTCTTGCGCTAGCAAATCAATCGGAATCACGCCCGCGATTACCATGACCGCCGAATGCGAAACTGTTCGATAGGAGCACGCGACTCGGAGAGCCCCTCTTCGTTGCACCGCTGCTATGCGTTTTTTACAATACGTCTTGTCCATCGCATGTGCCCAGATATCAGCTCCGTATAGAAGGATTGATTCTGCGGTTTTCATAATGATTCGTCTTTTTTCTGGTTTGGGTCCTCCAATGTTTGTCATAAGTTAGCTTAGCTTGATTGTAGCTTCTGCTGCTTTATCTGCTACTTTTTGGATTTGTTGCCAAAATGTTAGCCTTGTATCAATAGTAGCTCCTAAGTAATTTGCTGATTCTTTGGTCATTATTGTTTCTGGACCTACTTGCATTGGAATTATAGTTGGTATTCTTTTCTTAGTTAACATAACGATTTCTGTTTTTGCCGTTGCTAATTCTAATCTATGTTCCCTCATCCAACTATACACTCTTCTCATAACTTGATTCAGCCTGATCTGTGATTCTGCTATATCCCGTGCCGTTATAATAGCTGCTATATCATCAGCATAACCTACTAGCTGTATATTTTCAGGCATTTCCATACATAATAGACTGTTGTACAGAACATTCCATAGTTCTGGTCCTAGTATTGATCCTTGTGCTACTCCTGCTGTAAGATCCTTTATCCTCTTTCCATCTACCGTGTTGTATATCAATCTTCGCTCGCTTAAGTAATCTATTAGAACTTTCAGAAGGTACGTAGGTATAGTAAACTTATTTTGTAATGCGTCTATGATGTCAGTCCATCTTGCCGAATCAAAGGCATTTTTGACATCCAAGGTAACAAGTAGAACTATTTTCCTCGAGTGATGTGTTTCCATTCGTGTGGCTTCCGCAGTTTCTGTTACCACCTTGATAGCGTCAACGGTCGACCTTCCCTTTCTGAACCCGAACTGTGTGTTCGCTAACCCACCAGCTGTATGAATTGCTGCTTGCAGTCTTGTTTTATTAACCTTTCGAAGAGTTTTCCGGCCGTATCTAACATACATAGTGGCCTGTATGACGATGCTGCTCCTCTTACTCCTTTACCTTTGTCAATTAAAACCAGTCTTGCTTCTTTCCACCTTTTGCTGAATACTCCTTCTTTTAGGCAGCAATTATACATATTCAGCATCATTTGTGGATTATTCGAAGCTACTAATTTGATGACCTCTGCTGGTATTCTATCAGGTCCGGGGGCTTTCTTGTTTTTCATAGATTTTACTGCATCTTCTAGTTCTATTTGTGTAAAAATTGGGGCTTCTCCTTGTTCTTCGTGCCTCTGCAATACATTTCTTCTAGGGTGTGCAGGAAAAAGTGTGTTTACAATATTTTCCATAATGTCCGCCTCTAGCCGATTTGCTGATGCTGGTGCTCTGATTCTTTTCATTACAATTTTGTATCCAAGTCCCTAGGGATCATTGTTTATTTCTTCGCACAAAATTTTCCAGTTTTTCATTTTACTCTTCTTTATTATAATTCGGAGCGTTTTTCTCGCTATTCTATATTCCTCTAGTTTGCTTGTTCCTGCTGCTCCATTTCTCTGTCGCTGTGCTATGCGGCGGAGACGCAAACATTTTCTTCTCAATTCCGCTATTTCTTCTGTCCACCAATATACAGGGTATCTGTTTCTTTTTCCTAACTTCTTGGGCATTGATTCTTCACAAGCTCTTGCGATGGTGTCCATAGTAACTTTCACCACTGCTTCTGCTCGTTCTCTGCCTGTTTCGTTCTGTGGCACTTGCATTACTCTTTCTAGATTTCTCCTTATTACACCGGCCATTTTTTCTTTATCAAGCTTATTGACGTTCCATGTACCTTCTTCCTGGTTGTTGCGATTTCTTTCTCTCTTTCTCGTGCATATTTCGAATTGTATATACTGATGATCGCTGCCAGTATAATCCTCTAGAACCATCCAGTTTTCTATATTGTTTGCAAGTTCTTCTGTTGCTAGGGATATATCAGTTATAGTTTCGGTGTACCCGGGTCTCCTGAATGTGCTGGTATTTCCTTAGTTTAACACAATTAAATTTTGTCTTGCTACCATTTCCAAAATTTGCCTTCCCCTGTTATTTGTAACTGGCAATCCCCACTCCACTGCTTTAGCATTGAAGTCACCGGCGACTACTACATTTCCTCCTAGTTCTATTATCTAATCTTCTAATTGCTCCATTTTCTGTCGATATTCCTGTGCCGTTTGATTTGGAGTTAGATAACAGCTTATTATTGTTTCTTTGCCGTTTGTGAACCATACAAACCCATTTCGGGCTCCATGGCTGTTAATTTGTATTTTCCCTTGATTTACTACCCAGATGGCTGCTGTACTTGTGGCATCCGAGAACCAATTCGGATAATCCTTATTTTTGTACTGCTCGCTGATAATTACTACATCGATATTCTTTTCTCGGACGAGCTGTAAAAGTAGGTCATCGGCCGTTTTGCTCCTGTGCAAATTACTTTGTAAGAGCTTAATTATTTTTATGCCTTTTACTCTCCTCAAGTGCAGTTCGAAACACTCTACACAAACCGGATCCTGGCACGTGCTCCAGACTTTCTGCTTTTATTTCTGCACACAAAAAGCACCTTGCCTTTTGTTTACAGTTTTTGACTGTGTGTCCTTTTTGTCCGCACTTGTAGCAGCAGTCTCTACGATCTTCATATTCATATTGCCTCCTTAAGTGGCCGAAGTTAAGGCATTTGTAGCATCGCTTAACTTCTGTTCCCTCCCCAATTCTGCATCTGATCCATCCAATTTTTATTTTCGATGTTACCAGTAATTTTTTGGCATCGCTTTCTTCCATAACTACAACCGCAGTTATCTGTTCCCTACCATTTGGTGCTGTCAAATGTATTTTGCATTCGACAGCTTCCGTTAACTCCTTATTTATAGCCTTTTGAACTTCCTCAACGGTTGTTACATAATCCAAGTCTTTAATCTCTATCGCAGTCTTTGATGTGAGATTCCTTACACTAGCCGAAGTCCCTAGAGCTTCCTGTAACTCCTTGGTGAATTTACCTTTTTCTTTCGGGCCTTTCCCCATTTCCAGCAGCACAACCCCATTTTGAGTTCTGCGGATTCCTCTGATTTCGATCTCTGTTTTTTCAGGGTTTACCCTTCCTTTTATTTCCTTTAGGATTTCAGCGTAAGTCTTCCCTGTGGTGGGTTTTATCAGTATTGCTTCTAATCGGGGCCTTGTACTCTTCTGCTTTTCCGAGTGTGGCATCTTACTTCTTCTCTTCCGTGTTCTTTGCCTACTCGCTGCTTCTTTTTTTCCTGGCAGTACTTTACCTTCGTTCAATCTGGGTTGTCGCTGCGCTGAAATTCTATTTTGCACAAGTGTCCAACCACTTTCTTCTGCTTCTCTTCCCTTCTTGTATGCAGGAGGGGTGTCGGTTTGACCATGCTCATCTGCATAGATCTCTCTGCCTCGTTTCTTTCCATTTGCGGAGGTTAATGCTGCATTTTGCTCTCCTATGCTGGGGATTTCGCTGGTATTTTTCGTTTGTTCCTTCCTTTGGGTTCTGCCTTCGAAAATTACTTCTATCGCTTCCTGTAACTTTATTAGGCCATTTTTGATGTCCATACTAAGGTTTTTCTGCTTGGCAGCAGCTTGCAGCATGATTTCTGTCAGCTGTTGTATTTTCTGAAGTTGCTGTTCCTCCTTATCTTCAGGAATTTTCCTTGATGTTTCAATTTGGGAAACTGGTAATTGGTGTATTCCTTCTTTTGGCGTTCCTCCATTTACCGTCTTTTCTGGTATGATGATCAGTTTCTTACTGCATTTAGTGAGTTCGGCTGATGCTTCTTTAACTGGAGAACGAACTATTTTGTTGCTTCTTTGAAATGGGTAACTTCACATTTTTGGTTGCTGCTTTTGTTTCTTCTGTTCTTCGGTAACATATTTAACACATAGAGGCCGCATACCTCTAAGCGCCGGTTGCTAGCCGGGTCATTTGGCACAGATTTATTTTTTAGCAATAAGCGATCCCCCCCAGAATCTGTGGGATCGGCCTCCTTGGAGGATGGATTCTCTAGCATAGCTAGATTACCACCTGGGGTATTTATATTTATTGTTTTATCGATTGCATATTTATAAACTGAGTCTTTATGGAGTTACTCATCTCCGTTTTTAATTCCAGCCGCTCCTAAAATGGAGTACAGACGCCGACCAAGTCGCCGCTCGCTACGAATACAGACGCGCTTGGATTTTCGAGCATTTCGCGCTTATACGAGTAATGCACGCCCGTCCTGCACCAACTTGTTTTATTTGGTTAGAGCGCCAAATATTCGCTTTTACCCTATCTCGTTAGCCACACTAAGTATGTTACCAGGAGGTGCCCGGCAGATAACTATGTTACCTACCTTCGAGGAGGTGAGATTAGGATTTGCTGGCAGAGCTGATAATTACAGTAGGCGTTTCCCAGTTTTTTTCAAGACGTCCGTTGGTAGAACGTTTGTCTGAGACCAGCCTTTACCTCCCAATAATAATAATAATAATAATAATTTTTTTTTTTTTTTTTGCTTTTTTACGGTTATAGATGGTGTCGCGGGGAAAATCTGCTTAACATACTACCGAGTGCCGGGTTGGTCGGTTTCTTTTTGCATTACACTAAGACGCACTGCAAAAAAGGAACCAACCGACCGGCTAAAAACCCCTACCATCTGTTCCCTTGACCCACGATGTATATCCCAGTTTGGAACCGCGTTAGCATTTCTTCAAACTGGCGAAAAAGTGCTGGCTTCGGTGTTTCCGTGTGAATTATCCCATTCGCTCTTCTCTGCATATATCTATCGACAGCGGCAGACTGAAAAATAAATTCTACTGTCCCTCTTCTAATATTATTACTAAAAACAATATTAATTTTCTAAGCCTTTTCTGTTATGGCTAGGTTATTTCCCATTTACAAACAAAAACTATTCTAAACAGAGGTATATAATCCCTAGAGGTGCTGTCTTGAAGTAGCTTCCATCATGTCAAGCTGCCTCAAAACGCTGGACTAGGTTATTTCTGTTTACATCTATTCTACAAATAACTAGAAAACTAAAAACTATTCTATACAGAGCTACATAGTCCCTAGAGGTGCTGTCTTGAAGCAGCTTCCAGCATGTCAAGCTGCCTCAAGATGCTGGTCTAGGTTATTTCTGTTCTATTCTGTTCTATCTATTCTGTTCTATCTATTCTACAAATAGCTACTTGACTCCCAAAATCGTTTTGCGTAGGCCCGACTATTTGGCGAGTTACTATCTACTTCCATATGTAACAAAAATAACAAAAAAACAGTACTACTGTGCTACATAACAAAACAGCGATACGTTTTATCTAATTTCGCTCATAAGTCTACCGAGATCTACCACACGCCGACAGCATCAGCAGTAACTAGTGTCGCAGAGTTAGATTTGTTGTTAATTTAACAAAAACAAAACTGCGGCACCAGTAAGCCTGTATGCCACCGGTGCCAAGCAGACCACGCCAGACTCAAAAGCAGAAACCCGACTACACTGAGGTCTATTTCCTAACTTAGAAGATCTATTCCGAATCTTCGACGTAGACTGACACGGCGTTCCAATTTTCTTCCGTGTCTATCATTATGGTGGTTATATTATCCGGCGTAACATCCCCTACCATTCGAGTTAGAACGCTTCCTTCCTCCGCTGCGACGTCGCACTCGAAAAAAGTGTGCTCGACCGTATCTTCCGCTGTGTCGCAGTGGCGACATCGCGGACTGTTTACTTTATTCATTCTGAATAAATAAGCTCGAAAGTATCCATGCCCCGAGAGCATTTGCGTGGTATAAAAGTTCACTTCGCCGTGCTTCCGGTTAACCCAAACCGCTAGTTGTGGTATCAATCTTGCGGTCCAGCGCCCTCTGTGTTCCCCATTCCATTGTTCTTGCCATTTTTCTAGGCTTTGTCTCCTTGCGTCTCCTGACACTTCTTTTCTGTCTCTTCCCGCAGCCATATTATATATCTGCTTCCTCTCTCGGGCTAACAATGTTATCGGTATCACGCCTGCAATAACATTTACAGCTGGGTATGAGACCGTCCGGTAGGAGCACGCTACCCACAGAGCCCCTCTTCGTTGTACCGCTTCCATGGGCTTCCGGCAATACTCTCTATTTAGGGCATCTGCCCAAATCTCCGCACCGTACAGAAGCACTGAATGTGTCGTGGACATTAACAGCCTCCTTTTGCACGGTGAGGGTCCACCGATGTTCGCCATTAATCTGCTCAAATTCTTGGTTATCACGGCCGCCTTGTCTGTAGCTTTTTTGATATGCCTCCAAAAATTTAGTTTGGTATCCAACATGACACCAAGATACCTCGAAGCTTCCTTAGTTTGAATGACCACAGGCCTCACTTCCATTGGCACAATGGTTCTCATCCTCTTTTTTGTGAGTAGCACAATTTCGGTTTTTGCTTCCGCAAGCTCTAAGCCGTGTCTGTTCATCCAGCTACTCACTCTTCTCATGACTTGATTCAACCTGATTTGCGCATCTTCCATGGTCCGAGCTAATATTATTGCACCTAGGTCGTCTGCAAAGCCTACTAGAGTTATATCATCTGGCATTTCTGCCTCCAGCAAGCTATTGTATAATATATTCCACAGGTCCGGTCCTAGGATCGATCCTTGTGCTGCGCCGGATGTTACGCTTTTGGTTACACTGCCGATCTTGGTTTCATACTGAAGGCTGCGTTCTCTCAGGTAGTCTTTTACCATCCTGAGCAGATATGCTGGAATGCTGAAATTTTTTTCCAGGGCATCAATCATGTCTTCCCATCTTGCCGAGTTGAAGGCGTTTTTCACGTCCAAGGTAACAAAGACAACTATTCTTCTTGAGAAATGGTTTCTTGCTTCCGCCGCTTCTACCTTTTCCATTACTATTCGTATTGCATCTATTGTTGATCTTCCTTGTCTGAATCCGAATTGCATATCTGACAGACCACCGGTCGTTCGTATCGCCTCTTCTATTCTGGGTTTCAATAGCCTTTCGAGAAGCTTTCCAGCCGTGTCCAGCATACACAGTGGTCTGAACGAGGACGGTGAGACTCTGCCGCCTTTCCCTTTGTCGATTAAGACAAGTCGAGCTACCTTCCATCTTTTGCTGAAAACGCCTTCTTTTAGACATGTGTTGTACATATTCAGCATCATTTGCGGGCAAGTTTCCACCACGGCTTTGATGACTTCCGCTGGAATCCCGTCAGGGCCTGGAGCTTTCTTATTCTTCATAGCTTTTGTTGCTTCCACAAGTTCTTCCTGCGTGAAAGCTGGTACTTCCTCTGGTGAAACCATCACATCACTCCAGTTTCTTATCGGGTGCGCTGGAAATAAAATATCTACTATATTTTCCATCGAGCTCTCTTCGATTGAATTTGTTGCTGTAGCTATTTTCAACTTCTTTATGAAAATCTTGTATCCAAGCCTCCACGGATCACTGTTTATATCTTCGCAAAGCTTTTTCCATTCAACCTTTTTGCTCAATTTTATGGTTTTCCTGAGTGTTTTGCGGCTTATTTTATATGCTGCCATTTTTCCCTTTGCATCCGCTCTGTTCCGTGATCGCTGTGCAATTCTTCGAAGATGCTGACACCTTCTTCGTAGCTCCGCTATTTCTTCATTCCACCAGTATACCGGTTTTCTTTTTGTAAATTTCCTCATTCGCGGCATTGATTCCTCGCAGGCTAGTATGAGTGCACTCATTGTCTGCTCTACCACTGCCTCAGCTTTTATCCTACCTTCTAGCTCTACACTTGCCTGCATTGTGTCACCTAGGCTATATCTAAGTGATTCACTCAATCTTCTAGTATCGAGTTTATTCACGTTATATCTAGAACTTTCCGTTGTGCTCTCGGATATCATTTCTTCTCTAATATTTATATTGAATGAAATGTACTGATGATCGCTCCCTGTGTAGTCCTCCATAACTACCCAATCAGTAATAGATCCCGCTATATTCTGTGTAGTCAGGGAGATGTCCGGTATTGTTTCTGCGTACCCTGGTCGCCGAAACGTTGTTGTGCTTCCGGAGTTTATGATTATCAGCCCTTGTCTGGCTGCCATGTCTAAAATCTGCGATCCTCTGCTGTTCGTGGTGGGCATTCCCCACTCCACTGCTTTTGCATTAAAATCGCCACCGATAATTTTCTGCCCCTCTTGTTCCGATACTGCGTCCTCTAGATTCTCGATCATCTCCTGGTATTCCTGCGCCGTTTGGTTCGGTGTTAAATAGCAGCTTATGATGGTGAACTGGCTACTCTTAACCCAAACGAAGCCATTTCCGGCCCCATGTTCCAATGCGTGTATTTTTCCTGGGTTTGGGATCCAGATTGCCGCCGTGTCGGTGACATCTGAGAACCAGTTGTTTCTGCTCCGGTGGACGTACTGCTCGCTGATTATTAGAGCATCAATTTCTTTTTCAAGCGTGATCTGTGTTAAGAGATCATCTGCTACTCGACTTCTATGCATATTTCCTTGAAGAACTTTTATCATCTTCTATTTTTTCTATTTTTTCTGACTTCCTCAAGAGCTCTCCGAAATACACTGCAGTCTTTCGTACCTGACACATGGCTCGTCGCCTTTGCCTTAATTTCCGTACACAGGATACATTTCGCAGCTTGCGTGCAGCTTTTAATCTTGTGACCTTTCTGTCCACATTTATAGCACGTATCCTCTCGGTTAGGCGCTTTGCAGTCTCTTCTGAAGTGTCCAAAGTTCATACACCTATAACAGCGCACTACTGGTGTTCTTTCCCGTATTCTACATCTGATTAGCCCTATTCTGATCTTTGCTGTCTTCAGGAGTTCCCTGGCGTCTTTTTCCTCCATTTCTATAATGGCCAGCATTTGCTCTCTCTTGTTCGGTTTAGTTAGGCTGAACCTACATTGGACTTCCTTTCCCAAGTCTCTATTAAATGCTGCTTGCACCTCTTCGCTTGTAGTGAGACTATCCAAGTCCCGTATCTCCAATGTTGTTTTGGCCGTTAGTTCTTTAACGCCTGCCATTTTCCCTAGACTCTTTTCCCTAGACATTTCCTCCTTTCCTTCTGCCTTCTTGTTTAATTCCAGCAGAACCGCTCCGTTTTGTGTCTTCCGGATTCCCTTTATGTCGGCTTTGGAAGCGTCTGGGTTTACTCGCTCTCGTATTTCCCTCAGAATCTCAGCATATGTTTTGCCTTCGGCGGGCTTAATTATAATGGCCTCTGGTCGCGGCCTTTTAAACTGCTACTCCTTCTTCTTCTCCTTCTCCTTCTCTTTCCTTCGCCGTTTTCTTTTTTCCCAGCACTTTGGCTGTTCGTTGCCCCTTTTTCCCTTGGGAGGCGTCGCTGTCTAGAAGTATCTCCTGCACCTGGCGGTCGGTTAAAGGTTTTATTTTTGTTGTTTTGGACGACTATCCATTATCCTTCGCCTCGGTTTTCAACAGTTTTCCTTTTTCTGGGTGGTGGGGTTTCTGTACAGCTTATAGGAGACCCCTCTATCTCACTTCCACTCTTCTTGTCCGTTGGCGGTATTTGTCTGGGGCTTTGGGCCTGCTTTCTAGCTTCAAGGGTGAGCTTTTTACTCTTTTCACTCTTGCAGTGAAATATCACTTCTACCGCCTCTTGGAGCTTTAGCAGTCCGTTCTTAACCTCCATGCTAACGTTCTTTTGTTTTGTGACTGCCGCCATCATCGTTTTTGTAAGCTCCTGAATCAGTAGGAGCTGTGTTTCTTCCTCTCTTTCAGGGTCTTTTTTGTGGCTGCATGCTTTTTCCTCTACTTGTTTATGCAAGCTGCTCATTGGCGTTTCCAGCATGAGATCGGTGGTTTGGATCTCTTCTGTATTCGCCGATCTTCCGATGGAAAAACTTTCCTGTGCCTGTTCAGGACCGTGCAACCCCAGGGGTGCCGGGGGAGATCTAGGCGTCTTCCCACTCCTCATGAATGGGGTCATGCCCATCCCTGCTCTTTCTTCCACTCTTCTATCTACTACTTTCTTCATGTTTTTGTTTTTATTTATCTCCATTTTGTTCCCACGAGTATCGCGGCAATGTAAGGTCCACCACAGCAAAGGCCCGTTACTGTGGTAAGGTCAATAATACTCCCTGAGGTGACCTGGTATCAGGGAGGCTCCGTTATCGGTAGCTAAGTGTTTTACCCCCTTGCTACCAACTAGTCCACTGGGCACGGGTCGCATGACACCACTGGATTAGGGGGTCGGTAGTAGTTTGTAAGCTGCTCATCATCAGCCAATCTGAATTGGGTGACCCTACCAGGAGAACATACTCCCGTCAGCACAGCCTGAAGAATCACTGCAACCTAGGCCCCCACACCACGTCAAGGTCACTACCATGTGGGGGAATAATAATAATAATAATAATAATAATAATAATAATAATAATAATAATAGTAATAATAATAATAATAATAATAATAATAATAATAACAATAATAATAATAATAATAAATAATAATAATAATAATTTTTTTTTTTTTTTTTTTTTTTTGTAGAAGGGAAAATCCTTTATGGATGAAGGGCGCACGTGCGTCCAACAATGTCGGAGTCTCCCATATTGGGCATACCGACTAAAAAACCTCCCGCTCTCCACGGACACTAGCCTGGAACCGTTTGTCACATTACTTCGGGCTAGGTCCAATACCATCGCCTTGAAGGCTGCTGCCTAGCCAAAGTCTGTAGGTTGGACCTCCGTGGTGTCTAGGTCCACCTTCTTTTTCCGCAGTATTTTCTGCGCAAAGAGTGACAAACTGTCCCACGCTCCCCTACCCTGTAAAATGTGGCCCAGCACTGTGTCCAGAGAGAACCGCGGTACAACTTCCCTTATCTGCATACGCTCTCGAACCCACCTTTCACAGATGAAAAAAGTGTGCTCAGCATCATCGTGCATGTGGCAATATATGCACTCCGCTGAACGTACCTTCCCCATCTTGTGCAGATAGGCCCGAAAGTATCCATGTCCACTCAGCAGCTGAGTGAAGTAGTAATCTACCTCTCCATGTCGACGCTCTACCCATGGGGTAACCTCCCCGATGAGCCGCCTCGTCCATATCCCTCGTTCCTCCAGCTCCCAGTTCTCCTGCCATTGCCGAAGCGTGCGATTCCGTTCTTTCTGCTGCACTGACTCTATATTTTCTTCGGCCTTTCTCCGGTATATCGCCTGACGCTCCCTTGCAAGTAGTGCAATTGGAATGACGCCAGCGATAACCAGGACAGCTGGCTCCGAGACACTTCTGTAAGCAGACGCCACTCGCAACGCCGCCAGCCTTTGGACCCGACCCAGCCTTATCCGATAGAACTCCTTTGCGAGAGCATGACCCCATATCTCGGCACCATACAGCAAGACTGACTGGACCGCAGACATCAGTAGCCGCCTCCGACACGATCTTGGTTCACCTATGTTGGCCATCAATCGAGCCAGCGCCATGACACCATTTGCGGCCCTGTCAGCAGTCTTCTTGACCTGCTCAAAGTAATTTAGCCTGCTGTCAATCATGATGCCGAGATATTTTACCGCCCGTCTTGTCTGCACCTCTTCTTCGCCGATGCGCATCTGGAGCTCAAGGTTCATCCTCCTTTTTGTCAGCACTACGACCTCCGTCTTACTCAATGCCAACGACAGTCCGCGGCTGTCCATCCAAGAAAGGATGGACCGCATGGTCTGATTGGGCGAGCTCCACGTTTCGCGCTGCTATCAGCACGGCAACGTCGTCCGCATATCCGACCAGCATTGACTCATCCGGCATATTTAATCGCAACAAACTGTCGTATGCGGCATTCCAAAGGTCGGGACCGAGGATTGAACCTTGTGCTGCACCTCCAGAGACAGTGATACTCCCTTGTCCTTCAGCCGTATCGAAGAGTACTGTACGGTCGTCAAGGTAGTCGCTAATCATTCCTAGCAGATATTCCGGAACACGAAATTCCTGCTCTAGAGCTTGGAGCATGTCGCTCCATCTGGCCGAATTAAACGCATTTTTCACGTCTAAAGTCACAAGGAGGACTATACGACGTGAGAAATGGTTTTGGTCCTCGGCCCTGCTCATCGCAGATGTGACTTCCACAATGGCATCTGCTGTGGAACGACCAGCCCTGAAACCGTACTGACGCGGAGACAAACATCCAGCTGCCTCGATGGCAGACAACAGCCTTGGCTTGAGTAACTTCTCAAGAACCTTTCCCGCAGTGTCCAGCATGCAGAGCGGACGGTATGAGGAAGGTAGCTCCGGGTCTCCTTTCTCCTTGCTGATGAGTACCAGCCTAGCTGTCTTCCAACACTTGGGGAAAATTCCCGCTGAGAGACAGGCACTGTACATACTCAACAGAATATTCGGATTATACCGAAAAACCAGCTTAATATCTCTCCTTGGATACCGTCTGGACCTGGGGCCTTCTTGACCTTGAGGGATTGGATGGCCACTTCCAGCTCCTCCATTGTAAACAGGGAAGCGCCATCCCGGTTGAATACTCTAGCAGCTCGCTGGAGATGCACTGGAAAGAGGGCATTAACTAGGCGCGTTGTGGTCCGCATGTCCATGGGCGGAGGGGTTTTCAGTGCCCCAATTTTCTGGGTTACAGTTTTGTAACCTAAACCCCATGGATCTGAGTTTATATCCTCTCTCAGTGCTTCCCAGCATCTCGCATTGCTGTGATTGATTGCACGTTGCCACTGGCGCTTTTTCTCCTTGTGATCCGAGGACCTGAGCCTAACCTCCTCCTCCGTTCTAGCTCTCTGAGCCTTTCTCCGCAGTCGGAGACAATCTCTCCGGAGGTCAGCTATCTCGGCTGTCCACCAGTACATTAGCTGTTTTCCATGAGGAATTCGCCTCCGAGACATTGAGCGGTCGCAGGCTAGGGTGATTTGACGCAGAGTGGCGTCAACCAACGGCCCTGCCTGGTGAGGGCTTGCAGGCTGCCCCTCAACCTGCATTTGGACACCTCCCCGGATGACTGCTGCAAATACCGCTTCGTCAATTCTCCCCATGTTAAGCGCTGTGGTCTGCTATTTATTGTTCTTTGGAGTTGCCGCCTCTCACGGACCACGAATACAATGTACTGATGGTCACTGCCCGTGTAGTCCTCGATCACATGCCAGTCTTCGACCAAAGCGGCCAAGCGCTCACAGGCAAAGGATACGTCGGGAATGGTTTCTGAATACCCCGGTCGACGAAAAGTAGATGTCGAGCCGACATTCAGAACAAGTAAATCCGTTCTGGATGCCAACCCTAACACCTCGCTTCCCCTCGAGTCGGGGTACGGCATTCCCCACTCGGTTGCCTTAGCGTTGAAATCGCCACCAATCACTACGCGACCCGTCGGGCTCAAAACCGTACCCTCAAGGTCCGCCAATTTCGCTCGGAAATCCGCTATGACTTCGTTGGGTGTCAGATAGACACTTATAAATGTGATATCCGCGTGTCTAACCCAGACGAACCCACGCCCGCGCCCATGCTCTCGTACCGGCAGCTTGCTCAGGAAGTTCAACGATGGCTGTCAGTTGTGATCTCGAATTTGGCGCTGTGACCCCAACCCTCATTACTGCGAAATCTCCGAGATCCCTCCTCAATGACTGCTCCACTTCAGTCCGCTCAGTAAGGCAGTCCAAATCGTTCACTGCTACGGACCTCATCTGTACGATGCTCTTAACGCTACTTAGAGTGCCCACTGCATCTTCTAGGGCCTTTGTGAAACTTCCCAAGCTTTTCTGGGCAGTGATTTCAAGAAGAACCTTGCCATCCCGTGTTTGCCGGATTGCCTTTATTTCCGCACCTGTTTCCTCCAGCTTAACTTTCGCCTTGATGCTTCTTAGGACATCAGCATATGATTTACCCTCCGCTGGCTTGATGGTAACGGCGGGCCGACGTCCTTTGGTTCTTACTTTTTTGGCATTTACCGCTACTTTTTATCTTGGGAAGCTTCAGGTACTTTTGTCTTAGGCTCTTCGGCTGTACGATTTTTTGGTCTTCGCCTGGCCCTCCTCTTTTTCCTCTTTACTTCTGTCCACTGCTGTACGTTGGCGGAAAGTGGAGGAGTCATTTCCTTCTCTTTCTTCTTTTTAGGTATGGCCCCTTTTTCCGCTAGACTGGTAGCTCCTCTTTTCAGCGTTCCACTTGTGACTATTTCCGGCAGTATCACAGTCATCGTTTTTTGGGCTTTCGTGGTATCAAATGCCCTCTTATCGCCTGTCTGGACTGCACAGCCCTTCATTCTTCTTGGGATCTCTGTTTGAGTTCCGCTGTCCATTCTTTTTGTGCGTGTTTTCCGGCTTCACAAGCTTTTTAACGTGTCCAAGGCATCCTGGAGCACCGCCATGCCATCTTTTATTTCCGAGCTGACGTTCATTTGCCTAAGAGTTGCAGCTCTCATTTTGGCAAGAACACCATCACTCTTCTGGAATATTTCTCCGACATTAGCCTCCATGCTGCCTTCGTGCTTATTTTCCCTTACCACCGCCGGTGGTGAAGAATTTGAGCGATCTGCAATTGGAGGTGTACGCAGTAATACCGGTCACCGTCTAAAAGAACTATTTGATGGGCTCTCCTCAAATCCCCTTCTTGAAGTCCCTTCATCCTTCTCCATCTTCTTCATCGTCTCAATTTGTTTTTTTTTCTTTCAATCATATTTTGTTCCCACGAGTAAGGCGAGAGAATCGGTCCGCCCCCGCAGAGAATTTAAAGTATTGTAGTTTCTGTCCTGGAGAGAGACGATCATTTTGATGCACTAATGTTCCAAACAAGTCATGAAAGGTGGCCTATTTCTTGTAGTCTCCGCTAAACTCTTCCAAAGTTATTTTTGGTAGTTGAATGTTCGATTCATTATTGTGTCGTTTGCTATCCTCCAATTTTTGAGTTGCTTTCACGCCCTGACTTTCGCCACTTGGAAAGTCTTGCTCCATTTTTTCTTTTATTTCGCAATAATATTCTATGAAGTAATTTTCAGTTTTACTTTGCAAATCCTGTGCAAGGTATTTGTGCTCTTCCAGTGTTTTATTTTGTTGGGCTGCTTTTAATTTGATCACTTGAGCGTGACCCTGCTCAAAGACTTCCCAATGCTTTACAAAATTATGCAATCTTCTTTCGTAGTATATTTTTGTCTTCCTGGCCGACCCATCTTTTTATAATTTTTGATAAAATTCACCAAATGTTGTTTGTTGAGCAGTTATTCATTGATAGCTTATAATAGCGTTGCCATTTTAGTTGTATCGTTTTGGATTTGTCTCTTTAAAGTTTAATAAGTTAAAAAAATTCAATATATATTAAGACAAAATAAAAATAACTTCAAAGATGTTTTCTTTGCTTCCTTTTCTTTTATTATTATTTGAATAGCAATCTCCACTGATAAAATTATTTTGTTCTGTTTAAAGTTTAGTAATATAAAATTCAATATAAATATATTAAAAAAAACAAAAAACTTTAAAGGATGTTTTCTTTGCTCTTTTTCTTTTTATTATTATTCAAATAACAATCTCCAATAATAGAATTATTTTGCTCTTACATTATGTGCATACATACCACTTAATATTGCTGCACGAGATGGTCCACATATGTATGATGATGTAAGGCATTCACGAATATTATTCCCTTTAAAGGATTATGCTCTTACGTTTTTATCATAGAAACTGAATTTTATCATATGTTTAAATGTTTAATTTTGTTTAAATGTTTTATAATTTGTTTAATTTTAGTTTAAATGTTTTATAAAAATATTTAATTTTAAACGGCTCTTCCGCCTAACGCTTGATTTCACCAATTTAATTTAAATTTAATTTTAATGTCTTATTTTTAACTTATATGTTATATAAATTAAGTTTGAAAAGTTGTGGTTCGTAAGTCCAGCTCCAACTTCTAACGGATCGCAAATCCGGCTCTTCACATTCACTGCTGTTAAATTTTGGATAATTTTCTTTATCCGGCTCCAAGGACCAAAATGTTTTTACAAGGACTGTATTTGTTCAAACTATAAATGAAACAATATAGTTTATAATTCATGGTCTTTAAATGTACACTATATTTCCTTTATTAAATCTAATAGTTTAAATAAAATAACTTTATTCTTAGTTTGTAAATTAACACTATATCTAAATATGATATTGGCAATTTATTTAATTACAACTTGTTTCTTTGAACTCTAAAATAGAAGAGGATATTTGAATTTTATTTTCCTAATAATTACAATTATTTAGCGTAACTTATTAATCTAAGTTCAATAACCATAACTATAACGAATTCCATTTAATATATAATACAATAGTATATACTGTATACATGAATAAGTTACTGACCTTGAAAATAGAAATATAATTCAATGAAATACATAATGAACATATGTTATCTTTTGTATAACAGAATGCAATAGAAAACTTGACTCGATTTACATTATTTACTCAATTCAATATCACTCAACACTGTGATATTCGAAAGTATATAATTACTAGAAGAAACCCCCGGGTACATACCCGACCGAGCAAAAGAAAGGAATTTTTCAGTGAAACGGCACAACAAATTGATTTTTAATAAAAATTAAACATTTGACATGTTGAAAGTATCTGACAACAATGTATAGAATAGTAATATTAATAACAAACCACAAAAAAATAAAAAAATTTTAAGCGAGTTTTTATAAAATAAAAAAAAACTATCAGATAGAATGAAACTGTTTTTATAAAATTTAATTCGTTTTTTTTTATTTTTCGAGGGAAGGTGGAAGTCTCGAAAGACAATAAGAAGACCGCGCACGTAGCTACTTAGTTATGTGGGACTTTAACCAACTAAAACCACCGAAACCCTTTACCATAACCGATATTATTGACCGATTAATGGATTTTTCGCGTTAATTGGGAAAACGTGTGTTGGAATATTAAAAATTAATTTCCGAAAATTTTATTATAAGCGAGTTTTAAAATTTATCATATAGGGAAAAAATTGTAAAAAGTGGACTATTCTAGAAAACCTCCTGGTATACAACATTGTCAGTTACAGTGTCCCTGCTAGGAGCTTTTCCCTATCTTGGTCCTTCTAGAATTTTAATTTTTAGAGCAGTGGATTGTTTTGCTCTCGACATTGCTGTATAGAGCTGACCATGTGTGAAGGCAGGTTCAGGAGGATAAATTCCGAGTCTTTGAAATGTTTGACCTTGGGATTTATTGATTGATAGTGCATATGCAAGACGTACTGGAAATTGATGTCTAATGAAGTTGAAAGGCATGGCTGGATCGTTGGATGTATCTAGAGATATTCTTAGAATGAAGTGTGGTTCCTTTTTTGTGCCGGTTAAAATTTCAACTTTTAATACATTCTTTCGAAAATCTGTAACTACGAATCTTGTTCCATTACACAAACCGTTTTTAATGGATACAATAGAACCTATTTTTAAATTTAAGATATGTGGAGGAAGGCCAGACGGATTCAACGTATTCAAAAATTCTATTGGAAAATTCACATCCAAATTAGTGTTCTCAGTACCGTCCTCATTTTTAACAGAGTCTTTTGACCGAAAAGACACTTCTTCCGCAATCAACTTTTTCAAAACTGCGTCATTTATATGACGAATATCTTCATTTTTTGGACACAAAATCGCCCTTTGAGATATAGGCTCCACATCTTCTGTGGTAAAACTTTCTCCAAACGTGTCTATTATAATATCTTCTGATAGATATTCATTTGGAATATTCAGTGAATGTTGAGTTTTTTTAAGTAATTCATTGGAGCAACACTTACCATCACCAATAAAAAGAATTGATGTGGAAAAAGCTGGATCAGTAATTGCTCTCATATTTTTATCTAGTTTAAATAATTTAAAATTTTTCCAGAGCGGAGATTTCTTTATGGTTGCATTTACAATGATAAGATGGTTACCTCCTCGGATAACAGGAAGAACTTGCCGAAAATCCTCGCCTAAAATAATAAGTTTTCCACCAAAAGATAAGTTATTTTTCATTAAATCACGGAAAACTAAATCAATATTTTCTAAAGCAACTGGAGGTGCCATAGGTGCCTTTTCCCATATAAGACAGTCAATTGATGTTAGGAACTCCCTCTTTTGCTCTGATAATTGAGGAAACTTAACGGTGTCAAGGATTAGAGGTAAGGCAAAAGCAGAATAGCAAGTCATGCCATGTGGTAGAAGAATTGCCGCAATTCCCGTCCAAGCCATACATAATGTTGTTTTATTAATAGTTTTTAATTTTTGAATTAAAGCTCGGTATAAAAATGTTTTTCCGCTACCTCCAGGACCATGTAGATAGAAATATTTATCTAAATTTGTTTCTTGGACGGAAGACCAAATGCTTGAGCCCGCCGCAAGCTGTGCATTGTTCAGATCATCCCAAAGAGTTGGTTCATTGTTAGGAATAGAAATTGGAGGCATAGTAAGGTTTGAATAAATTTCTGAATTTGGTAATGGTAATATAGAAAAAAGATCAAAACCAACATCTTCGCACAAATCTCGGAGTGCAATAATGCAATTTGTAAAAGCGGCATTTGCATCTAAACTAGAATGAATAAAATCTTCCATCATAGAAGCCTTATGGTTCTCGAATAATTCTAATGGGTTTGCCGGGTTGCAATGACAAATAATTGTAATAAACAGAGACCGCAAGGATTTTGGAAGCATAATTTGAAGCTTCCCAAAGGCAAAGATGCCACCCTGCAGAATCATTTATTAACCCTCTAGCTTCTCTATAAGTTGAACAAGAAATATTATTGAAACATTTTAAAGTTTCAAAGGAAACTGCTTCTGCACCTTTAACCGATAGTAATAAAATTCGGAGATGGTAGCGTTCAATATCTTTTGGGGAAAATGTTGTTAATCTCCCTATAGCTTTATAACCGTGATGTGAGTTTAAAGATCGCTTTTCCCATTTTTTATTTTTAAATACGTAATGCATTGGAATGTCTTGGTTTAAATAATTATGTGCATTTGGATCATTTAAATTAAGGTCGAAAAACGACGTTAATGTCGTTACTGAAATAGATTCACGTCGCAAATCATTTTCAATATTATCCTCGTTGAAAAATTTTGATTGTCTATATTTCAAGTGCACTGATAGCATCACAATATTGTGGGATTGGTCATGAATTGGAATTTCTTGGAGATGCCAGGCGGCTTCTTGTGGACTAATGTAACGACAGTTTAGATACTGTGAAATTTCTTCAAAATCGATAACAGATGTGGGATCATTAGTGGTAGGATCAATTTTTATACCAATTCTAGCACAATCATATGCTTTGGTAATATATTTATGAATATATTTTATAGCCTTAACTGTAGAACAAAGCTCAACATTAATGTGAGCATTATATTGTAAAGTCAAAAATGGATTGTACGGTACTACGAAACGATTATCCACAGGGACTTTTGAGGGCCTGATTTCAGGTGAAATATTTTGACGTCGTCTATATTTATGATAAGTTTCTTTAGATATTTCGGTTTCATCACAGAATGGTTTTGGAAAATTCTTAGTACATTTGTTATCAACCATGCAAACACATTTGGGATTTAAATTGTCGCATGGTCCATGAATATTATGTTTCATAACCATATCATATAGTTGTGGATACCTTATTTTTTTTTGGAATTTCAGCTGAAATAATGTTATCAACATCTGCAAATGTTTTTAATTTATCTTCCTAACCAAGAGTAAATAAACAATGAGCATGTGGTAGACCACGTTTTTGGTGCTCGATAACATAAACGTAATTGCTTATTTTTCCAAACACATGCTATTTGGTAATATAAATGATATTATATAAGAGCTCCGTTAATTTCAGATTGAATACTCGTGTTACTAAATCAGGGCGATCTGAAGAGTTTTGAAATTAATGTAGTTGAAATTTGATTTCTGGCCAAGCTGGATTACATGTAAATGTGATGAAAAGATCGGGACGACCAAATTTTCTAACCATAGCCATATTATCTTGATAAAGTTTTGACATGAAACGCGGCCCACCAACAAATGACGATGGAAGTATAAATAAATTTCCGACCCTTAAATTGTTGTCACTACTAAAGCTATTCATATGGCCTAAAAGTCCTTTATAAGGAACGAAAAGGTTTTTGATTAAAACGAATATACATTAAACGATTGGCTTCTACACGTGCAGCGTATACAATATACTGCTGAAATAGTTTTCCTTCATAGTCAAGGGGGTTAAAAATATTTGGTCTGACTGCTATTTTAAATTTTTTTTGTTTTTTATACGCAGACTGGTGGGAATCTTCAAAAGACACAATGAGCCCCGTAGCGTGACATTGTGTGTGGGATTCTTACCCACTAAACCACACCCTTCCTATACTACGATCTAGTTCTGCAGGACTAATGAACAATTTTTTTTTGGCTTTATTTTATTAAAATTCTTTCATGGAATGCCAACAGACTGCAACAACACCAACAAGAGCTACAAGCAGTCCTTGACATAAATAGTATAGATATTTGTCTTATAGCAGAAACACACTTTACCAAACAAACACATATTAACTTTCGTGGTTATGAAGTTTACCATAGCATACATCCGGGTAACTCTGCTAGAGGGGGAAGTGCAGTGATTCTAAAGCAAATTATACAACATTTTGAAGAAGCCAAATTTGAAACAGAAGAAATACAAGCTATTGCCGTAAACGTAAAATGTAAGAATTACTTTATTGTAGTAGCAAGTATATATTGTACACCTAAGTACTCTTTAAAGAACCATCATTATTTAGATCTTTTCAAGAAACTGGGAAAAAAAGTTAATTATAGGGGGTGATTTTAATGCCAAAAATACACACGGGGGTTCACGCTTAACAACAACTAAAGGCAGGGAATTGTTCCAGGCAACAAGCGAATTTGGCTGTGAAAGGAAAACCTACTTATTGGCCTACAGATCTAAATTAAATACCTGATTTAATCGATTTTTTTATAATTAAAAACATTTCGAATAATTTTATACAGATAGAAGATAGGCAGGAAATGAACTCTGACCACTCTCCAATACTACTAACTGTAAGTGAAGACGCTCTTCAAAGGAAGAGGAATCCGGTTCTGGCAAATAAATACACTGACTGGGAAAGCTTCAAAGTATGTCTGGAAGGAAAAATCCAACTAGCTGTACAGTTACAATACAAAGAACAATTGGATTCAGAGGTGGAGAAATACATTAGAGATATCCAACTAACAGTGTGGGAAAATACTCCAGTGTTAAAACAAAGACTAAAAGGAAGCAAATATTCACCAGAAATCTTAGAACTAATTGCAACAAAACGCAGAGCAAGGAAAAACTGGCATCAAACTAGAGCTCCACAAGATAAAACTAGGCTAAATAATTTCACGCAACAACTAAGAAGAATAATTAAAGAAGTGAAAAACAAATCGATTAATATATATTTGATTAAAAATTAACAAATGATAAAAGCACTGATTACTCTCTTTGGAAGGCAGCTAAAAATCTGAAAAGACCTATTGAACAAATTCCTCCAATTAAGACATTGGACGGAAATTGGGCTAGAGATAATAAAGAAAAGGCTAAATTATTTGCGGAACACTTAGAAAACATATTTCAAACAAACGACGGTGAAGAAGGTGAAAATCTAAATATAGAATCAGTTCAGGAAGAAGAAGAAATCGCATTAACAACCCCAGCCGAAGTGATCGCATTAACAACCCCAGCCGAAGTGAAAAAAGAAATAAACAATACTAATTCTAAAAAAGCTCCGGGATATGATTTGATAACGGGGCAGAGTCTAAAGAAACTTCCAGAAAAGGCAATAATTAAGATAACGAATCTTATAAATGCTGCATTTAGACTGAAATATGTGCCGAAATTGTGGAAACTCGCCGAAGTCATCATGATATCCAAAGCTGGAAAATCACCGAATGAAGTATTATCCTATAGACCAATTTCACTGCTGCCTATAATGTCAAAACTGTTCGAAAAAATTTATCTAAGAAGACTGAAACCTATTATTGAAAGAAAGAATATAATCCCGGATCACCAATTCGGTTTTAGAGAAAAACATGCTACAATAAACCAGGTACACAGAATAACAAACACTATTGAAGAAGCTCTAGAGGAGAAGAAGGTCTGTTCAGCAAGTTTTTTGAATGTTGCTCAGGCATTCGATAAGGTGTGGCATAAGGGGTTGAATTGTAAAATGAAAACAATCCTTCTAAAAGAACATTCGCAAATCATAGTAAGCTACCTATCAGAGAGATTCTTCTACATAAAACAAGAAGGAGCATATTCCGATCTTAAAGAAATTAATGCCGGGGTTCCTCAAGGAAATGTGCTTGGCCCGGTACTGCACCTGCTGTACACTTGTAATATTCCTGTACTAGAAAATAATATTATTGCAACGTTTGCAGATGATACAGCGGTTCTGGCTGTTGGGGAAAATAATAAAGAATCCATAGAAAAGCTGCAGAGAGCTATAACAAAAATCCAAGATTATACAAAAAGATGGAGGCTAAAATTAAATGAAGCTAAGTCAGTACATGTGGATTTCACAAATAAAAAAATTTACCATAAACCAGTATATATAAATGGTCAAGAAATACCCCATTCAAATACTGCCAAATATCTTGGTATGACGTTAGATGCGAAACTTTGCTGGAAAGCTCACATAAAAAACAAGAAAGAAGAATTACAAATCCGCTATAGAAAAATGAACTGGCTCATAGGTAAGAATTCTACCTTAACAATACAAAACAAACTTCTGCTCTATAAACAAATACTGAAACCAGTATGGTCATATGGCATCCAGCTATGGGGATGCAGCAAAAAAAGTAATAGAGATATTATTCAGAGGTTCCAGAATAAAGTCCTAAGAAACATTGTGAACGCGCTCTGGTTCATAAAAAACTATGACATATATAGAGATTTGCAAATAGAATCTGTCGATAAGAAAATACAGAAATTTGCAAAAAGTCACGAAAAAAGGCTTCAGCACCATGTAAATGTGGAGGTAGTCGAGCTCCTGGATAATAGAAATATAGCCAGACGACTCAAAAGAGTAAAACCTTTTGAGTTAGTGCAGCAATAATCACCCACATTCTTGAGGACTCGTCGCGCTGGTGATCGGAGGTTGACCCGCTGCCAAGTTTAGATAGATTTGTTTTTACGGGATTGGTGAAGAATTTTGTTATGTTGAAGTAAAACGAAACGAGGTTTTTCACAAGTCTTCCATAGTTATAAATTCGTTCGGAGAGCTGGTTTGGCTTTTCAATGTTATGGATAAATACGCCAAAGAAAAAGTTAAAAGACATCGCTGGATGTAGTCTACATTGAAAAATAAAATAAAGCTATTTTAAATGAGTAAAATTGGAGAGTGATTATATTATTTCTTACAGCTGTAGACACAGTTCTGTTATGGCACATATTTGTAGCCCATCCGCAATCCCCATTAGAAAAAAAAAGAGGAAAAATCATTGGGTCTAAATGCTTAGATAGGAAATTAATTCGTTTAATGCTTCTACTATTAGTAGGATAAACTGCGAAGCCGATTTGAGCAGGAATATTACCATCACGATTGGGTACATAAATTAACGCAACCTCATCCGTATTTCTAGGTGCATTATACACTATTTGGTCATCACCTAAATTTCTTGAAAAAATTAAGGACACTTGGTTTATTTGACAATTATTTTGTGCGGCATACGCTGATTCGATTTCGAATGCTTCTCGAAGCTTACGATAACTTATAGCGTAAGGAGAAATGTTATGGAAAACATTACCGATTGTTGTCATAATTTCTCTTAGACAACCTGAGTTATACGAATTATTCATGCGCATATTGACAGCGATATCTGTATCATAAAGAAATAATTCCGCATAAAAAATACCGGTATCAACATGGGCTCTTTCCACATTCAAATTTAAGTCGATTGAAATTTTTTCTGCAGTTTGGTGATAAACTTCACCAGAAATCTTAAAATAATAAACACCACCAGGCATATTATGTATTTTGGCTCCCATCGAAGCAAAACCATTAGAATTGTTATATTGTCTAATAAATTCCCAAAAATTTTGACTTATTCGATCAGTACCAATATTTTTTTTTTTTTTTCTCCTATTACTCCGCGTGGTAGCATAGGGCTTCGATAGTGAACCTCCATTCCTCTCTGTTGAGTACTACTTCCTTAATATCGTCCCAGGTATAATTGTTGACTGTTAATTCTTGATCGATTGTGCGTCTCCATGTGTTGTATGGTCTGCCGGGTCTCCTTTGTCCTTGTGGATTCCACTCTAGAGCTCTTCTTGCTATATCACTTTCTGATTTCCTTAGTGTATGACCTATCCATTTCCATTTTTTCCTATTTATCTGTCTGTTGATAGGTTCTTCTCCAGTTATCATCCATAAATCCTCGTTGCTAATTCTTGCCGGCCAGAATATTCTGCATATAATTCTCAAGCACTTGTTGATGAATACTTGTAGCTTCTGTTTGATTCTGACCGAAGTGAGCCATGCTTCACTGCCATATATTAATGTTGACTTAACACATGCTCTGAATATTGTTAGCTTTGTTGTTCTCGATATTTGGTTACTCCGCCATATCTTCATTAGGCTCCCAAATGTTCTTCTTGCCTTATTTATACGGCTGTTGACATCTTCTGTTGCACCTCCTCTTGATGTTATAATGCTCCAGGTAGTTGAATTCTTCTACGTATTCTATCTGTTGTCCACTCACTGTTATTGGCTCACTATAACTGTTGTTTGTCCTCATTGCCTTGGTTTTCTCGATATTTAATTCCAGTCCCGATTTCTTTGCTTCTTCCTGTAATCTGTTGACTTTGTTCTGTAGGTCCCTTTGATTTCTTGATATGAGGCATACATCATCTGCGTAATCTAAGTCTTCTAAGTTTCCGAAGAGATCCCATTCTATTCCGTTTATTCCAGTGCAAACTTCTCTTAGAATGTCGTCTAGTATTGTGTTGAAGAGAAGTGGAGGTAGTGGACATCCTTGTCTAACTCCTATATTGGTGTAGAATGGATCGCTGATCTTACCTCTGTGTTGAACTGTTGTCTCTGCATCTTTATACATCGCTTTGATGATGTTGATGATTTTTTCAGGAACTCCCTTCTTTGTAAGTGTTCTCCATATTGCGCATCTCTTGACTGTGTCGAATGCTTTCTTAAAATCTATGAATAGTAGATATAGTGGGGCATTCCATTCTACTGATTGTTCAACTATGACCCGTAAAGTATTTGCCTGGTCTACACAGCTTCGGTTTGGTCTGAAACCTGCCTGCTCTTTCCGTAGTATTGGTTCTAGTACTTCTTCTAATCTTTTCTTTATAATAATTGCTATTATCTTATGAATAGTATTTAGAACCGTGATTCCTCTCCAGTTGCTGCAATTTGCCAAGTCTCCTTTCTTAGGTATCTGGACAATCATTCCTTTCTTCCATGATGGTGGTATATTCTCCTCTATCCATCCTTTCCTGATGTGGGGTTCAATTGTTTTTGCGAATAAGTCAGGGTCCAGTTTGGCTATTTCTGCTGGAATTCCATCTTCACCTGTTGCTTTGTTGTGCTTCAGGATATTGATTGTAGCTTTGATTTCTTCTATATTTGGAGCTTGAGTAGATATTGGCAGTCCCTCAGTTGGGTAGATATTTGCATTGTCTCTGTTTCTTATGTCTGCTTCATTATTTGTACTTTCTTCGTTGCTCAGTTCTTGGAAATGTTCTCTCCATCTCTTTAATTGATCCTCTAAGTTTGTGATGAGCGCACCATTTTTATCTTTAATTGGTTTGTTTTGTTGTTCCGACTAGTTTGTTAAGTTCTTGATTATGCGATGCAATTCTCTCAGGTTATGTTGCTGTGCTGCTTTTTCTGCTTCTCCGGCTAAATTTTGTAGAAATTTCCTTTTATCTCTTCTTGCTGCTCTTTTTACTGTTTTCGCTATTTCTTCATATTCTCTTCTTGATGCCATCCTGTTGTTTATCATTTTCTTCATTTCACCTCTTCTTTTAATCAAGGCCCATGTGTTATCGGTTATCCAGATTTTTCTTTGTGGTTGTGAAATTCCAATATTTTGTTCGCTTGTTTGGTTGTAAATTTCCAGAATCTCTTCCCAAGTGTGTTCTCTATTATTTCTAATATTTTCTCGAAACGCCGTAACTATGTCAGCTCATACAACCTTTTAATTTCGATTGGGAAATTCGGATTAAAAGGCAACAGATTGGACAATTTTCCTTGACGACAACAATTCGATTTTAATTCACTTTTAAAATAAACTGCAGTACAATGAATACATAAGAACGAAAACGGTGTCATGTGATCATGTGTTTGAGGATAAAAAAAATTTCTAGATTCTAAAATAGTGGACTTATAACCAGGTTTATGTAATTCAAGGTGAATTATATTTCGATTTTGACTAATTAAATTATTTCGTTGTTCAGAACGCCGTAAACGTTGTTGTTCCACTTTTTCCCTTCGTCTTTTCCTATAGTCCATTTTTAATTTATTAAATTTAAAAATAAATAAAACCTAAACATTTTTACTTTTACCGTTTTCTTTTTTTCCAGAAAATTTTATATAGTTTTACTTACTCAGTAAATTTTACCTACAATTTTTGTTACAAACAATCTTTTCTATTTATCTACAATCAATCTGCTACCAAGAAACTTTTTTCTATAATAGTTTTTATTTATTTTTTATATTTTTTTGTATTTTCTTTTCATTTTTTTATTTATTTATTTAATTTTAAATCAAAGAAATTTAGATATTATCAATATAATTTTAATTACATACTTAATGCATGTAGGCACTACATTCAGAAAAATTTCCTGAATCACTAATTTTCTATATTCATATACTTAGGTAGGTACATAAATATTTTTTTAATTATTTGTTATTTAGATATATCTTTTTACTTTTTCTTTTAATTTCTAACTAATATATTTTAATTCTAGGCTAATAAATATACCTATCACAATAGTTTTAATCACAAACTATATAAATATAGTATAATACATTAATAACTATGAATAAATTTTTAACTTTTAAACATTAAAATTTATTCTGCTATTTATTTTGCTATCTACAAAAAATATTTATTCATTTACTTTTTAATATTTTTGTTTAAAAACAAATGATAATTCTTTCTTTATGAAATAAAAAATAAGAACTAATAATATGAACTCTGTAAGACTGTAACTACTCATAACTACTCTGTAATCTGTAACTATTTAAGTGCTCATATTAAAAAAAAAAATTTCTACTAAAAAATTTTGCTCAGAATAGATATTTGATTACTAAGTGGTTCTAAACTGTTCTAAAAAATTTCAGTATAAAAAAGATCAACTTCTTTTGCGCAAAAAAAGTTCAATTAATGGAATACAATGGATGCAAAAGAACTTACTTACTCCAGATTGTTCTAGAACTATCTGGAACAGGTTACTGAATAAACCTAATATTCTACTATTTTTCAATTGAAGTATGTACTTTAAATTTTAGTTTAGTTATTGACCGTCAGATGGATTTTTATGTAGATTTTAATAAATATATAATTTAACTATTAGTTTCCTTTTAAAATAAATTGTCAGTTTTATCATAAAGTTATAATAATATAGATATACAATGTATGCGAAAAAAAAATTTATATTGTTTATTTAAATGAAAAAGTTACCTATTTAAAAAAAAAATTTTTATTATTTACTTTTTAGTCATAAATTAAGAGATGTTTCTTTTTTATTTAAATTAAATATAAAATTTATAAAATAAATTTAAACAATAAGATGTTAACATAGGTTCGATAAACATAACATTTCACCAATATACTAATAAGACTTCCTAACCAAAATACATTTCAAAATATACAGCATACAGAAAAAAGTGTATTAGAGAAGCATTATTTGAATTTAAAATTTAATAATATAAAAAAATATTGTTTTTTGTTACTAATTATGTTATATTATAAAAATTAATATTATAATACATAATAAAAAAAAAAAAAAATTTTAATTAATAGAGAATCGAACTCACAAAAATTTGTGACATTAATAATATTAGCTTACTAATTAATTTTTTTCCTACTAAAAGTGCAAAAAACCAAATGCAAATAAAAAATAAATAAAAAGGATTTGAAGCACACGAAAAACCACGAAAAGTGTGCCTTCAAAATCGTGCTCTTGTGTATTATAACATAGATAAAATGAAAATTGATTTTGATCGCCACAGCGTGCATTATCGCCGATTGCTTGTATGAAAAAAAACGAAGCACACGAGGAACCACGAATAGTGTGCCTTCACTAATCGTGTTCTTGTGTATTATAATATAGATTTATTCAAATTAAATATCACTCAACACTGTGGAAATTCGAAAGTATATAATTATAGTGGAGACTTAAAATAAAACGTCAAAGTGACAAAATATTATCTAAGCTAAACAAGAAGAACAAGAAGATTTAAGTCAGTACAATTAAAGATTATTTAAATATTTAATATTTAAATAATATTATCAAATTTAAATAATAAAATATTAATCTAAAACTATTTCTGATTACAGGATAACAAATACTGGACATTTTGATGCTGATGAGCATCGTTGGAACGCTATTGGTGTAGGATTTTAGGAAAGTATTTGTTGACATAAATATGTAATTTGAAATACTCTAAGCTAGTTTCTTTTCGTTTATTTTTAGATGCTGGTTGGAGTTGGAACCATGCCGCAGTGCCGGAACAATTATTTTATTGCTATCTTATTAATATGAATTATTTTTTATTGAATACAAAAAAAAGCTTAGGTAAGCTTTACCGTGAGAATAACCAAAAATCTTAATTGCTAGATTAAAATATTTATTTACTAGGTAAATAAAAAATACTTAATTGCTTTATTCAAAATAATGCTTTTTATACACAGAAAACTTAACAATAATTTTTAAATAATCGTGGTACATTAGGATTGCAATGAGATGCTAGAAAATGATAATATAATTATTGTAAACGTTTTATTTGTATTAAGCAACTTCTAATAAGTTTGACTTTATCTCCAAAACATTGACCTCAATATGTTTACGTAGATGATCAATATGTTCCTCTACGTAAGATGAAAACAATCGTAACATGAAAAACTATAATATCTTATTTCAATTCAGCTATTAGAAATTAAGTTTATTAAGGGAAGCATTTCAAGAGTGGAAAATCAATATAACTTCTGAATGTCGTAAAACATTCACCATCCTTAGAAATAAAATGTCTCGCAAGGCTCGTAGGAATATATCTTGCGAAACTTTTAAGCCCCAATCTCCCCTCAAATAAATTCTGGAGTAAGGCCTCGAAATTAGACTTGAATAAACCAAGAGTTAGGGATGATATTGGAGATTTTGATGTTAATGAGCTAAATTTTTTTTTTATCTCTATGATTTTATTACAACTATCTGATATATTACAAATATGCAAGATAACATGTAAAAATTTATGTAAAAATGTATAATTAATTTGTGAGGGATGATTTCACTGAATCATCTCCTCATAACAATAAATACTACTTACAATATTAGTTAATTGACTCTTTGATAATAATTTTATTTGAAAAGCAAATATAAAAGTAAAGATATAAAAAATGTTATGATACATTACATAGTAAATATTTTATTATTTTGAATGACTTTAGAATCTGTTTAAAAGATCTTGAATACTGTACCGTTTCAAACTTCTTGTCTGGTTGGAGTTTAACAGATGGCCTACCAGTTGGTTTGGATGAATCTGTAGTCTTTCGTGGTACCTTTTGCTAGTTCTTGTCACTATTTTTTTTACGGAATATTAAGTCTTTCCTTATGTGGGTTTTTCTGATATACCATGGTGCGTTGACCACTTCACGAAGAAATTTAGCCCGAAACTTTTTCAGAATCTCGATGTTAAAGCTGCTGGCAGTTCCCCATAGCTATTCCATATGTTCAGATGGGCATTAAGATTGCTTTAGATCTTGAATACTGTACCGTTTCAATCTTCTTGTCTGGTTGAAGTTTAGCAGATGGCCTACCAGTTGGTTTGGATGAACCTGTAGTCTTTCGTGGTACCTTTTGCTAGTTTTTGTCACTATTTCTTTTATTTATTTATTTCGAGCTTAATTCAAGCAAGTTACAATAAATCATACTTAAATTAAATTTATAAACTAAAAATTAAACATTCAAAAAAGAATTAACAAAAAAAAAAAAAAAAATAACAAAATTTTAATATTATAACAAAATTAAAAAAGAAAACATAATCTTATATTTAACAATAATTAAAAAATAAAAATGAAAAAACTTCAATTAAGAAGACAGGTCAAAGATAAAAATTAGTTACACAAATACAGATTATTTTTTAATGATTGTTTAGTTAGGGAAAAGTTAATATAGGGTTTGTATGCATTACAGAGAGACATCATCCTATTAATTGGTTCATATTTACCATAATTAGTCCGATGGTACTGCAAATTAAACATATTATCAGTTCTTAGTCTAGAATGAGAACAATAATTAAGTTTAGCAAACAATTGGGGAGACGAAATGTTGTCTTTACTTAACTCAATTAGAAATACAATGTCAGCAACTTTACGCCGTTTTTCAAGGGTATTAAGATGAATTAAATTTAGTCGATGTTCATAAGGAGGTAATCTTAAAGGATCTTCCCAAGGAAGAAGACGTAAAGCATATCTAAGGAATTTTCTTTGAACCGATTCAATTCTGTCTATGTGAACACCATAAAATGGACACCAAACCTGACTAGCATATTCTAAATTAGGTCTAACCAAGCAGGTATAGAGGGATTTTAATACATACGGATCTTCAAATTCTCTAGCCCAACGTTTAATAAAACCGAGCATAGAATTAGCTTTGTTTAAAATATCTGAATAATGAAGATGGAATGAAAGTTTAGTATCGAAGAGTATTCCTAGGTCTTTAATTGATGTAACCTTTGGAATACTTTGGCTATTAAAAGAATATACATAAGAAATTGGGCATAATCGTCGTGTAAAAGTAATATAAGCACATTTATTGACATTAAGCTGCAGATTATTATACGAACACCAACTATAGAAACGATTCAGATCAGCTTGTAACGCTAATGCATCCTCTAAATTAACAACTTTTTTATAAATTTTCATGTCATCGGCGTAAATTTTAATATGACTATTAATTAATAAAGATGAAACATCATTAATAGAAATAATGAAGAGTAAAGGACCGAGATGACTACCTTGAGGCACACCTGTGGGAGGTTCGAACTCAGTGGAAATTGACGATCTAAACGAAACACTATAACTACGACCAGAAAGGTAAGAATGAACCCAATTAATAAAATAACTAGGAAATCCTAATTTATTTAACTTAAAGATGATAATGTTATGTGGAAGCAAATCAAAAGCTTTGCTGAAATCTGTATATATTACATCCGTTTGGAGTATTAAGTCTTTTTTAATTTATGGAGTATTAAGTCTTTTCTTATGTTGGATTTTCTGATATACCATGGTGCGTTGACCACCTACCGAAGAACCTTAGCCCGAAACCTTTCCAGAATATCGATGTTAAAGCTGCTTCCCCAGCTGTTCCCCACTAGTCTAGTCGAGTCAGTCGACTACACTAGTGTAGCTCGACTCCATATGACCAGATGGGCATTAAGATTGTTTTATATAGTATCACCTTGTTCTCCATTGGTACCGATGATGACCGTTCCATAAGCCAATCCAGGAATTAACTTGGTTCTCAGGTTCTTATTTCTGTTTTTTATTAAATCAAATGGATTTTTTTATTTTTATTTATAAAAGTACATATGTATATTAAACAGCTAAAGATTCATTTTGTGATTCGTGAATTAATTGGGTTTGCAAATTGAGATGCGCTTTTTCCAAGTTAATTTACGATCCAGATGCAAGCCTAGGTACCTTATTGATTCATCTGGAGTTATAGCCCTGTTCCTATGTGTACTATCCTCAGACTTCAAGATTACCGGCGGACATGTGATTTTTTTGTTGGTGAATGTAATATGAACTGATTTGGACTCATTTATTTTTATTCTGCAGATTTTTAGCCATTATTGAATTTTGTTTAGTGCCACTTGAAGGTTCTGCGATGTCATCTTTGGATCTTTATTTGAAGATAGTATTGCAGCATCATCGGCAAATGTGGCCAACATCGTAAGTTCGCTCGTAGGAATATCTGCAGTGTAAGTAAGTACAACATCGGGCTAATCACGCTGCCTTGAAGTACTCTTGAATCTATATATCTTTTGGTAAAGTGCATTCTTCTCCATATTAAACCATAAATTTTCTTATTTCAACTTAAGATCGTAGAATCAAATAGTAATGATAAGATAAAACTGTTTTCAATTTGTGGAGCAGATCTTCTTGCCATACCTTGTCGAACACTTGTGTTGCGTCGAGAAATGCAATATCTTTTTCCCTCAAAGTAATTTTGTCTGAAACCAAATTGGTGGCACGGGATCAAGTTTTTTTTATAGCAGGACTGTTTGTAGTCTACTCATAAAGAGTTTTTCAAAAAGTTTAGATATTATTGGAAGTAAATTTTAAAGATAATAAAATAATAGTAAAACATTTTTATTGCAGTATCTAACTGCAGCGGTACGTCTAGCAATTTTACTATTTCATTATTTAATTGGTTCGGTCCACTCTTCAACCACTATGCTAGTTGCTTGGATATATTCTTTAGAAAAATTCTGAAGTTGATAGCGTTTGATGTGTTTTTTTAATAATAGCAGTTCAACCATGAGTTGAACCGTCTGGGTATTTTGTGTCATAAATTATATAATTTATTATATTGAAATAGCTTTCATTTGCGAAGTGGGTTGGTTTTGATGAATGTTTTCAGTTCATGTATGTGTTGAACAAGACCATTGGCATTCCAGATTGCAAACTTTAGTGATTTGGCGATCTTTATATTTTTGTGATGAGTGTAGTTAGCAAATTTATCAAAGGACTGATCTGCTCCATTATATCTCTCATCAGGGTCGTCAATTCAGTAACATCTAAATTTGTCTGGACTTGGCTTCCCTGGATTTAGTTTCCTTGCTGGAGTTTCTGTGAATGCCCTCTGGCCGTGGCTGCATAAGTGATGTTATGCTGTGTTAGACTATGATTTGGTACTGATATAGGCGGAACTCGTGAATTTGTTGGGGCCATTTTTTGTTGTTTTATACGTAATGGAGGAAACTTTTGTTTTTTGTGGATCTTTATAGTGTTGACAACCTTTGAAGTTTGCTGGATGGTTTCCAAGCCATAATAGGCATTTCACATTATTGTCCTTGGTGACTCTTGTACAAGTTCTTGTTTGATGTGCTCCTGTACATTTGACGGACCTTGGTTCTCTATTGCAAAAATTATGTGGGTGTCCGTATCGCTGACATTTGAAACATTGAGGTATATCTCTATTTTTGTTGGGTGGTTCGAAGTTTACTTTTGCGTGTAGAATATTGTTTAAAGTGTAGATATCTTTGTTGGTAACATGGGGGAATAAATCCACATAAAATAGAGGAAGCACACTTCCATCTAATCTTTTTCTGATGTTGCATATACTTGCAACTTTATGATTTAGGGATTCAAGTTCCGCTTTTATGTCGGGCATAGCTGAAGAAATATGTAATCCTCTTAGCACCACTCTCAAATTTCTTTCTTCTCTAACTTTATAAGTGTGAAAATTGGTATTTTTTCTGTCATTTTTTAACTAATTGTCTGTGTTAACTAATTGTCATCTATATTTGAAGCTTGGGTTTTTACCTCATTTACACTTAGAGTTTTCGTAAAGCGTTCTGCCTGACATACTTCGTGTAGTAGTTGGCTTAGTGCATTTATATTTTATACTCCCGAGACATAAATAGGTGGAGGCTCGACTAGCTTTGCTATTTTAGCCTGGGCATCTTCGTTTTCGTTTTCAACATTTTCAAGCTCACTAAACCTGTTTCTTGCACTACTATCCTTTAGCTAATAATCTTTAAGCTTCGATTGTTTTGATCTTGGCAGTTTCACGGGACTGAATATTTTCCTTTTTGTGCTTTCTGGGTTACCGTAAGATTTATCCTTGGAGTCTGTGTTATTTGTCTTCTTTCAGTTTGTAACGATCTAGAAGTCATCTATTGTAATAACGCTTTGTTGATTTGGTTCATTACTTGAAATTTTCAGTATTTAATTTTATGTCGTGGATTTATTCTCTATAGGCTTGGTTACGGGCATTAAAAAGGTCCTGTTGAACTGCCCGAAATTGTTTTTTTTAGCTCTTCATGTTGAGCTAGAAGTTGTTGAAAGTTTTGTTGTAAGTCCTCCTCACTTGTCATTGGTACCTTTTTTATTCAGCATGACTGGAGTCAATTTCACAGCATTTTTTGGCGGACTAATCGTGTTATTCTCAGTAAGAGTAGTTCTCGAAAGTATTATTTTATATGAATTATGTCGTGTTATTGATAATAATATTTTATATAATACTATTGTTAAAATATAGAATTGACCATTCTAACATATTTGAACATAATTTATACGTATATACTCAGTATACGCATAAAATTATACACACATACAAGAATGCGTGTATATTGAATTATGATATTTAATAATTGGTAAAAAAATATAAAATTATATTAATTATACGTTATTACTCGATATATAGTATGTAAAGACTTTATTATAGTTTAATTTATAAAGTATTCAGCATATAAACTATATAAAGATATTGTTAGTTAGTAATAAGATGTAATGTACTAATGTACAGAAATATATTTTATATCATTATTAGTTTATTTGACGAAGGGTGTCTCCTCCTTGCTCCTTTACCCACAATGGTAACACTCATATAATTGTTGTATAGCACTTACAGATGTTGTTATATAATTACTATCTGACAGTTGACAGCAAAGTAAATGTCAATTAGTTTGTTTATTTAAAACGTGCGGTTTAATGCCGGTTCAATTTTATAATTTATGAAAAATTATAATATTTAAAACTATTACGCGGCTTAATAGTTTTTTTTTTCGCGGTTCTTTTCTCAAAAAATCCAAAACATACTTCATGACGTGCGAATAATAAATGAGCTAAATACAAATTTTCAAGTTACTTTATCTGCAGGCCACGTAACTGCTCACAATATTAACTTTACTCGTGATCTTAATGACAGGAATCTTGCTTTTAAAAATATTTCTCCTGATGAAGTATGCACCACATTAAATCTAATGCCAATAAAATGATCTTATTCCAATAAAATTTATTAAACTACTACTGCCTATTGTCGTGCCATACATAACCCATATCTTCAATTCTGTTTTAACTTCGTCTCTTTATCCAAAAGTATGAAAATTGGTTGAAATTATATCTGTACCCAGACCTCAGCCCTATTAGTATTTTAAGTGACGTTTCTTAGGCATTTGAATTTCATGTACATAATCAGGCTTCTCGGTATATTGAAGATCATGGCCTATACTTTGAATTTCAGTCTGTTGATAAAAAATATGCTACCATTCTGTTCTGCTATTGGATTTTTCTAAGGTTTTTGACTCTGTGAATCATTATCTATTATGTAGCAAGCTGTCACTATTTTGGATTTCATTCAGCTGCTGTTAACTTAATTAAAAACTATCTGTTTAGTCACTCTCAATTTGTATATCTCAATGAATCTACTTCCGATCAGCTTGAAGTTCAATGTGGTGTCCCACAAGGCTCTACATTAGGGTACCTTGTACTAAGCGTATTTATCAATGATATTCAAGACTGCTTAACTGAAGCTCATTGCCGCCTTAAGCTGATGATGTGCAGATTTATATTAATTGCTCAGCTTACAAATTATACAGCCAAACTGAATGTTGAACTGGAAGCTGTTTCTCAATGGGCTGCAGCTAATCAACTCATGCTGAATCCTGTTAAGTCGCAAACCGTTGTGATATATTCTAAAGATTTACCTTATAATTTCCCACCTCTGATACTGAATAATAAAAATAATCCATTTGTTGATCATGCTAAAAATTTGGGTGTTGTATTTAATAAAACATTAGGTTGGTCTGATCACATTACTTGAATTGAAAACCGAGTGTATCCATATTCCATTAAGAACTAAGGCCCCCGGCGGGTTGGGGTACGAAATACCCGCAGTAAGGCATGCTTGTGGTAAAAGTCCACTAAAATCCTAGAAAAATCCAGAAGCGACTGACCCAGAATGGGCGGCTTTCTGGTCTGCGACTGATCCCAGAAGAACGGGATCAGTCGCAGACCACGAATAAAAGGAAACGGCAGGAATAAAAGGTACCGCCTTGTACAAGGGAAATATTATCCTTAGGCTAGGAGATGGAATTCCGAATTAAAACAAAAAAAAAAGTATGCAATGAATAAAACTCAAAGATTGTATACCCCAGGTGGTAATCCAGATCTTCTGGAAAATCCACCCTCTTTCGAGGCAGGTCTCACGGATTCTGGGGGAGACCACTTATTGCAAAACCACAAAAGCAGAGCTGCTTTAATTGACCCATTCAGAAGAAAATCTGGGGTCCAGAGAACACCTCCAGCAGGGTCTCAAAATATCTACGAAAACATGTCCCAAAAAGACAGCTATAGAAAACCCGACGAGTGTAATAATAACGAAAAGGAACTTGAGGCAAAAAATAATCAACTTAATGCCAGAGTTACATATTTAGAAATCTTATGCAGGGAATTGAAAAATGAACTCTGCATAATTAAAGAAGAAAATGTGAAACTAAAAAATTCACAAAACATGTCTACTAAAAGAGTAGTACTAAAAACTGCTGAAGAATTTCATACAGATGATGAAGAACTAGCTCGAGAAACCGACTAGATCTTTAAAACAAAAAAAATCTGTAAAAAAAGAAAAGCAGAAAAATCACCTACTTTAAGCCCAGAAAATGTTGCGGACAAAGTAGAGAAAAATGTGCAAATAAATGAAGTTGCCAAAAGTAAAAGAAAAGGTAAATCTCCTCCAGTTATACTTAGTAATGTAGTGGAATACCCTCAAATAAACAAAAAATTAAAAGAAAGCAATATTAAATATAAAGTTAATATGCTTAACAATAAGCAACTAAAAATTAATGTTGAAGAAGAAAAAGAATATAGAGAGTTGACTAAGGCAATAAATGAAGCCAATATTACTTATGAAAATAAGAGCACCAGGCCTATTAAAGTAATGGTTAGGTATTTACATCCCTCATCCCAACCTGAAGATATAAAAAATGAATTGAAAGATAGAGGCTTCAAAATTCTAGAAGTCACAAATAAAATAATAAAAAAAAGGAAAATAACAAAGAATCTACGGTACGTCTTCCTCTCTTTATGCTAACATTCGAAAACTCCGAAGATATAAACAAAATATTCAAAATTGAATTTATCCAGCACATGAGGGTTAAAATGGAGGCTATTCGTAAAACGACTACCATTCCTCAATGTAAGAGATGCCAAAGATTTGGCCATACACAAAAGTTTTGCCAGCGTCTAGCTCAGTGTGTTAAATGTGCTGGTCCCCACTTAACAATTTCTTGTAAAGAAAAAAAAAATATTAAGCCGAAATGTGCTAATTGCCTTGAGGCACACCCAGCGAGTTATCGTAGTTGCCAGGTGGCTAGAGAGTTGCAAAAAAGAAAGAAGCTACAAAAAAATGCCTTAAAACAAATGCAACATAGATAAGAAAAACAAAAGACAAAACCTAGGCAACCTAGTGCACAGAGACAGAATTGCATTGAAACTCCAGAAATACCTAAAACTTTTACGTCGAAAAAAGTCGTAGAAGGCTTATCATATTCACAGGTAACACAAAATTACCTAAGTCAAAAAAGAAACCCGAAAGAACAAAATAAAGTTTCTGCACAAAAGGTGACTGAAAATACCATTATGCAGATGATGCAAAATATGATAAAAATAATGAATGTAATCTCAACAAGACTATGCACATTAGAAAACAAACATAATGAAATATATATGTATACACCAAAAAATAAATCCGCAAGGCATGGTTAAGAACGCACTTCGTATAGTCACGTGGAATGCCAATGGTATTCTGAACAAGAAAATTAATTTGGAAATTCTATTGAGAACACAAAATATTGATGTATGTCTCTTGACAGAAACACATATGACAGATAAGTCATCGCTTAAAATAAATGACTATACATGCTACAGCGCAAACCATCCGAGTAATACACCCAGAGGTGGTAGCTCAATTTTAATAAAGAAAGATATTAAGCACCACGAGGAACTTAGTCTAGAAATAGATGAATTCCAACTAATCGTGCTACGAATTATGTCTGTTAAAAAAAGCCTTTGTGTCGGTGCATTATACTGTCCACCCAAATACAACATAAAGAATAACATGTTTGAAGAAATTCTTAAACTACTTGGCGAAAGATTTATCCTGGGAGGTGACTACAACGCCAAGCACATAGATTGGGGGTCTAGAGAAACCTCTACGAGAGGAAGAGAGCTAAGAAAAGCTATAAAAGAAAAAGGCTGCATTTACCAATCTACCGGTAAGCCAACCTATTGGCAAACTGATAGAAATAAAACTCCTGAGCTGCTTGATTTTTATATAACAAAAAAAATTTCACCCAATTATATTAAGCTAGAAGATAACCATGATTTGGACTCAGATCACTCTGCAGTCATACTAAGTCTATATGAAAAGGTTATTAAGAAACAGTCGAAACCTCTGCTAAGGAACAAGACAACTGACTGGGCTAGGTTTTTAACAAGAAATAGAAAACAAAGTAAACATAAAAACAAAACTAAGATCCAAATGTGATATAGATTCTGTAGTAGAAAATTTTATTAAAATTATTCAAAATGCTGGATGGAATAATACAAAAAATTGTGAATATAAATCGGTAGGATTCAACTACCCTAGAGAAATATTAAATATGATAAAAATAAAAAGAAGAGCTAGACGCAGATGGTAACAATCGCGTGATCCGGCAGACCAAACTGTGCTAAATAGGTTAACTCAGAATCTTAAAAGAAAAATTAAAGATCTTAAAAATGAAAATTTTGAAAAATATATAAAAAATTTATCAGCTAAAAGAGAAAATAACTACTCGTTGTGGAAAGCAACAAAGAGTACAAAAACCTCGATCTCTCAAATCCCGCCAATCAGAATGAAAAGCGGTGAATGGGCGAGAGATAATAAAAATAAAGCTGAAACATTCGTAGATCATCTTGAAAAAATTTTTTGTTCAGACGAGACAGATTCGAATGATCTCACTGAAGGAAATAATAATTGGCAAGAAAATGTTATATCACCATTTTCAGAGAGTGAAATAGTTGAACAAATTAAAAAACTCAGAGATAAGAAAGCTCCAGGTTTTGATCTAATTACATCGGAAGTCCTGAAAGAACTTCCGAAAAAAGCTATAACAATGCTAACACGCATTATAAACGCTGCTATAAGAATAAGGTATGTGCCGAATATGTGGAAAATAGCAGAGATAATTATGATACCAAAGCCAGGTAAGCCCATAAATGAGGTCAAATCCTACAGACCAATATCATTACTACCAATAGTATCAAAATTATTTGAAAAACTATTATTGATTCGAATGAGACCGATCATAGAAAATAGTAATCTGATTCCAAATTATCAATTTGGCTTTAGATCTAAGCACTCGACAATCGATCAAATTCACAGAATAACAGACATAATAGAAAAAGCTTTAGAGGAATAGAAAGTATGCTCTACCATATTTCTAGATGTAGCCCAAGCTTTTGATAAAGTATGGCATCGAGGCTTAATAAATAAACTAAACAATATGTTACCTAACCAATACGTAGATATACTCTCATCATATCTAGAAAACAGACTATTCAGAATAAAACAAGACGAAGAGTATTCTACTATTAGAGATGATAAAACGGATGTGCCTCAAGGTAGTATTCTGGGTCCCATACTGTATTTGCTCTACACCAATGATTTACCAGAAATGGAAAATATAACTGTAGCTACATTCGCTGACGATACTGCGTTGATGGCAGTAGGATCAAATATTGACGAGGCTACAATTAAATTACAAAGAGCAAGCGACAAGCTATACCTCTGGACAAAGAAATGGAAAATTAAACTCAATGAGTTAAAATCAGTACATGTAAATTTTACAAATAAAAAATTAGAAAATCAACCACCATTGGTAAATCTGAATGGGGTCAATATACCCCAAGAAAACAATGCTAAATACCTAGGAATGATATTAGATGTCAAACTTAGATGGAAAGAGCACGTTAAAAAGAAAAAATTTGAGCTTGAAAATAAGTATAGAGAAACGTACTGGCTCTTAGGTCGTAATTCTAAATTACCTATACACAACAAGATTTTGTTATATAATCAGATACTCAAACCGATATGGTTGTACGTCATACAAATATGGGGATGTGCCAAACAAACACATGTACTTTGTATACAAAAATTCCAAAATAAAGTCTTGCGCAACATGGTAAATGCCCCCTGGTATGTTCGCAACAGTGATTTGCACAGAGATCTAAAAATTCCTTGCATAGAAAATGGAATAAAAAGATATGCAACAAAGCATATAGCTCGTCTGGAAGGACATGTTAACGTTGAGGCCACTCAACTGCTAGATAATCAAAATGATGTCAGAAGGCTTAAAAGAACTAAGCCACTAGATTTAATACGATAGAATTTCGTAAACTTTTTTTTTAAGAAAATCAAAATAGCAATAACTTAATGGTTAGTCCGTTGGACTAGTATTAATGGGTGGGGTGTGGTTTAGTCAGTAAAAATCTGGCACACAATGGAAACTACGGGGCTCATTGTGTCTATGAAGATTCCCACCAATCCACGCAAAAAAAAAAAAAAAAAAAAAATTAAGAACTAAGTGCAGATTAGTTAAATCTCACATCTTGCCATACTTTTTATATTGTGACGTAGTTTACTTTTCGATGAGTTAACTTACTATTATTTTCAATTCCTGTACCAGGTATCTCACAAATCGTCGCAAATATGATAGGATCTCTTATATCTCTCAGTGTATACTAGACTGCACATTTAACAATTATTTAAATTTTAAATATATCTGTTTTTTGTTTAATGGAATACATACTGGACTTCCTTCTTATATTCATAACAAACTCGATTTTGCTAGATCCTCGAGATCCCTCTCAATAAATATTCTTGGTCATCAAAGTAGATTAAGACATCTGTCCTTTTTTGTTAAGATAATACCCTTGTGGAATTCCCTTCCCAGTGCTATAAGGCGTGCTCCAACGCACCGATCATTTAGTAGACAATGTTTCGAGTATTTTAAGAGTTTATAGATAATGAAACCAACTATAATTTGTTTAAACATATTGAATTTTATCCTACTAGTTAAGTATTTCACATTTTATTTTAGTTGTAGTTTTATTGTAATTTGAAAATTTAGTTTGTGTTGGATTGTTTTAAATTGTTGTCATAGTCTATACACTTACTTAGATTATACAAATTGTAGAGACTAATCGTTTCATTGTATATCGAGCACATGTATGAATCAATAAATAAATAAATTAAAATTAAAAAATAAAATATTTTTTTTTTTTTTTTTTTTTTTTTCCAGATAGTAGTAAATCATCGAAAGAGGCTTCAGTGACTACCTATTACCGGGGAAGGCAGTTTGAAGGACTGTGGGACTTTAACCCACTAAAAACTCCTATCATTATTGCAACATCAAAACTAGTCTTATAGACTAACCATTAATTTACATTTAACTCAAAGAAACATAGATACCTTTGATCTACCAAAATCCAATAAGGTTTTAATAGATAAAAGGTTTTAACCTAACTCAAGTGGTCTTGTTCGTTTTAGTCGCTTCACAAAGTTTTGATTGTCAATTAAGCTAGAAGCTTCGGTATTGACATGTTGGATCAGACGAGTTTTATGCCGTGCAGCGCATTTAATTATTTCGTCTTTTATAGATGAGATCTTCAGATCTCGATGAATATCGGCATTGCGAACATTATTTTGGAACGTTTGGATAGTTTGAATATGGATTTGTTCAGCACATCCCCATATTTGAATACCGTATGCCCAGACTGGCTTCAATATTTGATTATACATCAAAACTTTGTTATAGGTCGAGACCGTAGAATTCCGCCCAATCAGCCAGTATATTTCTCTATATTTGAACTGGAGTTCTTGTTTTTTGATTTTCACATGCTCTTTCCATTTCAGTTTTGCATCCAAGGTCATGCCAAGATATTTAGCTTTATTCTCGTATGGAATCACGACATCATTAATTTTAACTGAGAGAGGAGTTACTATATTTTTATAGGTGAAGTTTACATGACTAGATTTGGCTTCATTTAATTTAATTTTCCATTTTTTGCACCATTTGGAAATTTCGTCATTAGCTTTTTGCAGTTTGTTTGTAGCTTCTTCTATAGTAGAACCAACTGCCATCAACGCTGTGTCATCTGCAAAGGTTGCTATTTTTATATTTTTCAAAAGCTTGGGCTACATCTAGAAATACTGAAGAACAAATTTGTTTATTTTCCAGTGCCCTTTCTATAATGTCTGTTATTCGATGTACTTGATCTATTGTTGAGTGTTTTTGCCTAAACCCAAATTGGTGATTAGGTATTATATTCCTGTTTTCTATGAGGGGTTGAATCCTTCTCAATAGTAACTTTTCAAACAACTTCGATATTGTAGGGAGCAAAGATATCGGCCTGTAGGATTTGGTGTCGTTAGCAGGCTTTCCTGGTTTTTGGATCATTATTATCTCGGCAACTTTCCATATACTAGGTACGTGTTTAAGCTTAATACAGGCATTCATTATATATACCAAGAGTGTGAGAACTTTGTTGGGTATATTTTTTAGCACATTTAAAGTTATTAAATCAAAACCTGGGGCTTTATTTAATTTTAGGTTTTTTATTTCCTTAATTACTTCTTTTCGACTTACTAAGGGAATATTTATATCTTCATGGTTATATATTTCAGTTAGATCAATAACAGTGTTCATTTCATTGGGCTTAAAAATTTCAGCGAGATGATCGGCAAAAGTGTCAGCTTTTTCTTTATCGCTTCTTGCCCATGAGCCATCATTTTTCCTCAGTGGTGCAGAATGCACAATAGACTTCTTCATTTTACTCGTAGCTTTCCATAAAGAATAATTTGTTTCTTTAGTAGCTGTTAAATTTTCTAGGTAATAATTCAGAGATCTATCATTTAATTTCTTTATTTCTCTCTTTAGCTCCTGACTTTTATTATTAAGATCCGTTTTGCTGGATGGGTCACGCGTTTGTTGCCACCTCCTTCTCGCTTTTCGTTTCTCTTTTACCATGTTAAGGATATACACCGGATATCTAGGGCTGATTTTTTTTGATTTTTTTGTCTTAGTACTACTCCAACCTGCAAACTGGACAGCTTGCATAAGTTTTTCAGTAGCAGTTCTAGTTGTTCCTCATTGTCTAATGTTACTCTTAAGTTAATTTTTTCTAGCAGAATCTTTTTGAAGCTTAACCAATCTGTAGATGAGTTGGTTAAAAATGGTTTACAAGATTTTTTCACTATTGTTGTATTTAATTTTAGGACGACAGCAGAATGGTCGGAATTGAGGTCATAGTTATCTTCTATAGATGTGAAATTAGTTGATACTTTTTTCATTATAAAAAAGTCTAACACATCAGGAGTTTTGTTTATATCTGCAGGCCAATATGTTGGTTTTCCTGTTGAAAGAAATAAACAACCTGTTTCTCTCAGCGCCTCTCTCAGTTCTTTACCTCGAGTAAGGGTCATCCTGGAGCCCCATTCTAGATGTTTAGCATTGTAGTCACCTCCAAGAATAAATCTTTCACCTAATTTCATTAATAAGCTCTTGAACATATGTTTTTTAATAGCGTGATTGGGCGGGCAGTACAGCGCTCCTACGTTGATATTTTGCTTTGTGCACCTTATTTGTACAGCTGTGAGTTGCATTTCTGTACTTTGTATGTTACAATGTTCATGATGAGTAATAAGATAATTTACTATGACCGCACTACCTCCTTTTGGTAGATTGTCAGGGTGCGTTGTATGATATACTTTGTATCCACGAATTACTAAATTGTGCCCCTTTTTTAGATGGGTTTCTGACACGAGACAGACATCTATGTTTCGTAAGTTTAGGAACATTTCCAATTCTTGTTTGTTGTTGCTAATGCCATTCGCATTCCAAGTACATATAGTGATTTTGTCCTTATTCATTATCTAATTGCGTTATGTGGCATATCAGGATACTTAACAGTATACCTACTTTCCAAGTTATCTAATCTTAGTAAGATTCTATCTACCAAACTCATTAGTTTTTCCATTGTTTTTAATATAGTTCCGTGCTGTTCTTTTTCTAAAATCAATTTCGTATTTGTTGAACGAGCTCTTCTCGGAATTTGATTGTTTGACGAACGAGTTCTTCTCGGCGTTTGATTATTTGCATTTGATGAATAAGCTATTCTAGGTGTTTCATCAGCAGTGAAATCTCGATTTTTTTTCATATTTTTATTGCTTTGGTAGACATCTTCATTGAGTTTGCCTTTTGCTATGGCAGAATAAGTTACTCCCTTTATTACTTTCTTTGATATAAATTTTCTTGGTTGTTGCCTTTGAACTAATTTTGGGTAAACAGAGTTTCTCCTTTTCTGAAGTTCTTTGGCAATAAGACATCCTCTGTAATTTGCTGGATGAGACTCTTGGCAGTTGGAGCATTTTGGCTGTGAAGTTTTCAGCTTATCGCATTCTGCTGTTAAATGTTTACCAGCACATTTCACCAGGCTCCCTATTACAAAATTTTTGCGTATGATTATAACGCTGACATCTTTTGCACTGAGGAATATCTTTGCTTTTTCTCAGAGGTTCAATATAAACTATCATGTTTTGAATATGATTGATTTCGTAAATTTTTTTCATGTCTTCCTTACTATCAAAGGTAAGCATGAAAATTGGGAGTTTAACAGTTACCTGTTTATCATTTTCCTTGACTTTCTTTATCATATTTACTGCATTGATGATATTGAATTGCCTATTATGAAGCTCACTTATTATATCTTCTGGCATGCAAGATTGGTGCAAGCCGCGTGCCATGACTTTTATTGGTCTATTTATTTTGCTTTCATAAGTATGCCATTCGTATTTGGTATCATTGAGATCTTTAGCTAGATTTCTATAATCCATTTCCGTCTCCAGATTTATTTTCAGCTGCTTATTGTTTAGCAATTTTATTTCATATTTTATATTTTTAGCTTGCATCATTTTATTTAATGGTTTGAAATCATTTATGTTACTTATGATTAGAGGTGGAATTTTGGTTTTCCTTTTGCTCACAAATTCAGTTGTTTTGGAGTTTTATTCCTCATAGGTTTTTGTTAAACCAGATGGTGACGATTCAACTTCAGGTGAAGAAGTAGCTTTTCTTTTTTTATTTGATCTTTTGTTTTTTTTGAGCAGCCAGTCAGTTTCTCTGCTCAATTCATCTTCATCCGTGAAATATTCTTTTTGCTCGATGATTTCGTTTGGTGCATTACGTTTGTCTCTTTTTTTCAAAGCTTCGTTTTCTGCTCTTAATGCCGAAATTTCTTTTTTTTGTGACATACATAATGCTTCTATTTCGCTTAGCCTCTTTTGGAGTATATGGTTTTCGTTTGGTTCTTTATTATTTTGACTCCGTATATCAATTTTTTGCTCGGTCATCCTTGATGGCGACCTTGGAACCCTCGCACTCTTTTTAAAAGGGTTAATCAGCTTGTCTAAATTGTTTTTCCCCACTGGCGACTCATCTGAAAGTCTAGTACATTCAGCCAAGCCCTCGCCGGCAGCCGTGGTCTCTGCCGACACTTTGGTAGATATCCCTACCGAGTTTATTTTGTTATTTAGACTATACATTATTATTTGTTTTTATGTTGCATTTTATACCTCCTGCCAGGTGATTTTAAATGCCGCCCCTCTGGGATCAGCCGCAGACCAGGGAGCCGCCTATTTTAGGTCAAACGCTTCTGGAATTTTTTTTTTTTTTTTTTTTTTTTTTTTTGTGTTTGTGCCGGCACTCACAATTTCAATTACCATAAATCGCGTCGTGCTAACCAAATCGTTTTACTTAGATATTGCGCCAAGTGTTCGCATTCACCCGCTCTCGTTAGCCTTACAAGTTACCAGGTGGTACCCGGCAGATAACTATGTTACCTACCTTCGAGGAGGTGAGAGTCGGATTTGATGGCAGAGCTGTAGATGTTTTACCAGATGGCATTTCCTAGTTTTTATCGGAAACATAGGTTAGCATATGTTCCGTCTAGAGCCTTTACCATCCTTTTACCACCCAAATATAAAATAAAATATGAAAATAATAATGTCCCAACGACCAATTACCTCTCCCGTGCCGTGCAAGCGGGGAGTCACCATTCTCATTATTATTATCATTTAGCATATGACTAGGAGTGTCGTATACAAAGTCATCACAGTGTTTGGAAGAATAAAACTCTTCGTATTAAAAGTATAGAAAGATTTCAATAAATTAAGTTATTCAGTATGTAATACTGTGACGAGCATACACTCAATGAACGTTCATTAATTAAACTTTAATATTTATTATTATATTTTAATTTTATTCAAAAAAGAATACAAGCACGTGATAACCCTTAATGAAGAATGTGTTACTAAGGAGAGAATTTGGTCAGGAAATGCTTAAAACAAGCATGCAAAACAAAAAAATAAAAAAAGGGGGGGAAATTAGTAAACACGATTAAGGAAATTAGTAATTAGTAATAAATTGATATAATACTAAAAACAAACAAAAATAAAATCCATAAACGGAAAAAACGTATAAAATCTAGTAACTTTGATTTGCCTTCCAACAAGTCAAGGCAAATCAAAGAACAAAAATCAATAAGCAATATGTTCACAAGTCAAAAGTTGAAACAATTTAAAATCTCCAATCAAATAAAAATTATATCATAGATTTAGACTATCTTCCAACATGTCAAGATAGGCTAAATCAAAATTTCGCGATTTTAAATTATGCCGAAGAAGCATTAGTCAATTTATTTAGGTATAAACTAAAGAAATTAAAAAAAAAAGAAAAAAATAATAAAAATATACATATATCCCACACCGAAAATTTTATAGTCAATTTAGACGTGTTTTTTTTCCTACTGAAAATATAATTAAAATTAAATAAAATTTGAATAAAATTTATTGAATTTAATATATAATTATAATTCTTTTTGTTTAATACATGTATAATTACAGTGTAAATAATAATTGATAAAATTAGATTTATTAAAATTAAAATAATAAATATATAAAACTTTAATATAAAATTTGAAAATTAACATTAATTTTAAACTAAATAAAAAATAAGTAAAAACAATAATCAAAAGGCATACTGAAATTAAAAATTCAGTATTTGCTCTAGTTTTTTATTTTCTTTCTAGTTTAATTTAAATTAGGTTAGTTAAATTCTTAGATATAATTAGTTTTATTAGACATTTAGTAGAATTAGACTTAATCAATAGTGTGTTAAGTGGATTTCTCCACGAGGGGTTTTCCTCAGTATAAATTAAAATAACTGATTCTATATTAATTGTTAATTTGAGACTTAATTTTATATAAATAAGTTATTAGTGGTGAACTCTATTAAGCTAAACTTCCATGGGGAGTAAAAACACGTTTTCAGAGCTGGCCCTCCTGGAGGAGACCAAGGTAAAAAGAAAAAGAGGATGTAAAATAAAAATACCTTCAGAAGTAGCATCTAACAACTTTCCAAGCCTTGGGGCTAAGCCCTCTGATTTGAAAAAGAAATACCTGATTATAAAATTTAAAGATCCAAATATCACACCTCGTAGCTTGAACTGCATCTTAGTAAATAAATACCTTCAGCTGACTTCCACTCAATTTAAAATGCAACCCAATAGAGATGATAACCTCATCCTTGAGGTGCCTAATCGTAGGATTGGTGATATGTTCACCCAGAAGAAAAAATTAGGTAATGTCGAAATTAGCTGTAAGTATTACGCCTCTTTAAATTCGTCCCAAGGAATAATTTTTTCAAGGGATATTATTTCGCTAACGGACGAAGAGATTTTGAAGGACATGCAGGATCACAACAAAAACGTTCTGAAAATTTATAGATTCCCAAATAGGAACCCAATAAACTCAAACAGTCGCAAATACTCTGGAGCTGTATCTATCACGTTCGAGTGCCTTGAACCTCCTAAAGAAGTGAAAATAGGCTATTTGGTATTGGAAGTGAGGAAAAGCTACCCGTCACCTAGAAGATATTTAAACTGCCAGTCACTCAAACACATTGCCAAGAACTGCAAGGAAAATCAAGGGATATGTTCTAAATGTGCTGTCCCTGTCACAAATGAAAAAGACAAAGAACACATCACAATTTGCGTTACTGTAAAATGTGTAAATGTGTAAATTGCGATGAGGAAAAGTTACCCGCAGAACAAGCTTCTAGTGACACAAATTGTCCAACATTTCAAAAAGAGAAAGAAATATTGAAAATCAAAACGGACCGAAGATGCACCCGCAGAGAAGCTGTTCTTGCATATTACCAAAGCAATAAAACAAACACACAAACAAACAAGCAAAACAATCAAATAATCACACCCACAATTACGCCTTTCAACACTTACAGTCTAGCACTACAAAATAAAATAAACACTAAACCACAATCAACAGAAACAGTATCACAAACACCACAGAAATCAACACAAATTCAAATAACACAAGTACAATCACAACAAATTCAACACCAACCACAAATAACAATACAACAACAAACTCAAATCAAAACGCAACAAACTCAACAAACGCAACCACAACAACAAACAATAAACAAAACACATCAACCACACCCACAACAACCTCAGCAATTATCTGCAGGACAAATTGTTCCTGTTATGAATATTGCAAACAACTCAACTAGCATTGAAACCAACAAAACAGGAATAATTAATTCTCACCTCACAACGTTATACAAAAAAATCAACACCACAAAGTTAGAAGATGGTGAAATGGAGATAGTAGACCAAGCTATCTAAAGATAAGTATAGGCATCCCAGAACACTTAATCCACAATCCAATTACACTAATTCTAACATATATACAAACACCCCCCACATTCCATTGTTCAGTGGAATATCCAAAGATTCCACACAAACAAGCATTACATACACTTGCTAATAAATAAATACAATCCACTCATAATAGCCATACAAGAAGCCAATACACACAATCCACATCAACAAAAAAGACTCCGCCAATATGATTTTTTTTTTTTTTTTATTATAGCCAAAACTTAGGTTTTGAACCTTTTAGCACTTGCGTACCGTTGACCATTTGAAAAAGGAAAGGATAGTTAAAGGAAAGGAAAGAAAAAGGAAGAAGAAAAGTTTTGTGGGAAAGAGCGAACAATGTTGTTAATATTCGTCTTAAATCTCTGTAAATCATAAATAAAAAATCCTTCTCTCATTGGGAATGCTTCGATTGACGCGATTCCACAATCGAGATGTTCTTACTATAAAAGAATTTCCATAGCCGGACTTAAACGATCTCGGAATTTCCACTGTGAAAGGGTGTGCACTTGATGCCTCTCGCGTTATGCGATAGAATTGCTTGAGAGGAGGAAGAAGTGACTTTAGTTCCTCGGAACAAGTGCCAACACCAAGTAGATATCTATAAAATAGAGAAAGTGCTCCAACAATACGACGATGACCAAGTGGTATAAGGGATGAGGTCACGTTTATGTCGCCTATAAGACGAATGGCGCGGTTTTGAACTTTGTCCAAAAAATTTAAAGCAGTTTTTGGTGCACCTGCCCATAAATGTGAGTTATACTCGAGCTTGGGTCGTACATATGATTTATAGATTTGTAAGAGGTCTCGAGATGAAAAATAAGCTTTGCAGCGACTTAAAAAGGGAAAACATTTGGCGGCGTTTTTCGCAATGTCGAAAATATGCTCATTCCAGTGCATATTTTGATTCACTCGCATCCCGAGAATGTTCAAGTCTTTGAGTCGCTGAATAACTTCATTTTTAAGCCGGAGAATTGGTTCGAATGTTCTTAGCTTGTTACTAGGTCGTGATTGAGTGCACCAGCCATCATTGTTCTTTTGGAGTTGACTGCTGAAGCTGTAGCATTATTTGTTTTCAGAAAATCATATGATGCTACTACAGTGCTGTCATCAGCAAAACTATGGATTGGATTCAAAATCAATTTGAGAAGGTCATTAATGAAAATGAGAAATAGGGTGGGTGAAAGGACGGAGCCTTGTGGAACACCAGCATTGATTTGAAGTTGGTCGGAAAAACTACCGTCAAATGAAACTATGATAGATCGATTTAAGAGAAAGCTTTCAATCCATTTAGAAAAGGTTGGACCGAGGCCTACAGCATTGCATTTTGCTATAAGAGCAGAATGCCAGACTCGATCAAAAGCCTTAGATATATCCAGAACTACAACAGCAGCTTCACCAGATTGATGAAGACTGGTGTTAAGCTTTTCGCAGAGGCATGTCATGAGATCACCGTTGGAACGCTGAGCTCGAAAGCCGTATTGACTATCATGAATTATACCTCTACTATCAAGATATTTCTTCAACTTTTGATTGATTAAGATTTCCATCGTTTTGGAAATAATGGAAGTAATAGCTATAGTTCGAAGGATTGCTTTTGTCACCTTTTTTAGGAATAGGATAAACTTTGGCAACTTTCCAATAGGAAGGGTAAGTTCCTGAAGAAAAAGACAAATAGAATAAGTTGCGCAGAGGTTTAGAAATGGCGAAGGCAATGTGTCGCAGCACAATCGCAGGTATACCATCGGAACCGGTAGATTTTTTTATATCAAGATTCTTCAAGACTTTTACTACAGCTCTTGTTCTGAAGTATATCCATCCAAGCGAAGAATTAACAACAGGGATTGTTGGCGGATTTTGGGCTGTATTAGGGAGTGTATAATTGGCTGCAAATAATTTTGCAAAAAGGTTAGCTTTTCCAACAGAATCTGATATAATTGTACTATTATCAATCATAGGTGGAAATGAAGATTTGCAAAAATTTTTCCCAACGCTTTTAGCAAACGTCCAGAAGGACCTGCTGTTGTTAGGGAGATTACAGATTTCTCGTCTCAACCTTTGGTTGTACAGGAATTTTTGCTGATTGATAATTTTTGTACTTTTATTCCTAACCACTTTATTCTTGTATTTTTTATAAGCTTCTTCTTTGGATTTCAGAGCTTTGCTGCAGGTCATTAAACCAGCCTGAGGGATTTCGTTTTATACTTTTAAGGCTATTTGGAATGAAGGTTTTCATTCCTAATATAATCCTTTTGGTAATCACCACTGCAGCAAAGTCGACATTTTTATATTGAAAACACAACGACCAGTTCGATGCATTTAAAAAATTGTTGAAGCCTTCCCAATCAGCTTGGTGATAATGCCAAACTAGTCTTTTGGGAGAATTAGAAGAACTGGTTGTTGTGCCTACGTGCCTCGAAGCTTGTGCTTACAAGACAGTGGTCGGAACCACCTAGCGGAGAGTTAACAGAGATTGAATATTTCTCTGGATGGGTAGTTAGGAATAAATCCAGGATATGTCCGTTCTGGTCGCGTCGGTCTGGTATCCTCGTAGGGCTTTTGACAAGTTGAGAAAGGTTGAAAAAGTTGGAAAAAAGTTCAACTTGTTTGCCTTCGGGACAGTTGTGACTAGAAAAATGAAGCCAATCCCTGTTATGAATATTAAAGTCTCCCGCCAAAACAATCTCAGACTCGGGAATGGTTTCCAGAATTGAGTTTATCTGATTGGATAAACTTTCTATAAGCATATCAGTTTCTAGCTGGTTCGCTTGAGGCGATCTGTAAATAAAACAGAAGTGGATGATGCGCTTATTGACATGTATTTTCATCCAATTATATTGATAAATTGGGTTGGAGCACTCAAAATTTTTAAGTGTCTTATAAGCTAAATCATTTCGTATATACAAAGCAATCCCTCTATGGGCATAAAAAGTGGCACAAGCGAATAATTATTGGTATTAAAATTAACATCATTATTCACAACTTGTGTTTCACTTAGTGCTAGAATTGCTGGATTTTGAAGCCGTAGACGGCGTTCGACGGAATGGAAATTCGTTGATAGACCGCGGACGTTACAAAAATCTATCTTAAACATTATAGCGAACAATTTACAATAGAAAAGGTAAATAAATTAAAATTAACAGAAGTAATCCAAAAATAAAAACAACAAAACAAAAAAAAAAGCACCCAAAAAAAAAATAAATAAATAATTTAAATTTGTAAAATCTTTCCCTTTAAATTTTAAATTTTTTTTTCTTTTTGGCCCATATTACCACTTACTTGTACCATGATGAATGAATAATGAATGAATGCAACTGAGACCAATATCTACACACAACAGTTTTTAATACCTTATTGAGTGTAGAAATATTCTCAGAGACATTCACTGCAGGTTAGAACACTGAGAAAATTACGGTAATAACAACAAAAAAAAAAATAAAACAAAAATAAAAATTATAATGAATTAATGAGAGATTTACAAAAGAAAAAGAAATTTAGAAAAGAAAAACAAAAACAAAAAAAATTTGGGGCTTAAGATAATGTATTGGATACGGTTTGAATTTGAACAAGAACGAGTATGTTATGTACGTGCGCATCATGATTTACTATTGCCAGCTAAGACGAAGAGTTAACAACATTTATAAAATAATACAATAATAGGAGAGAATGGAATAAAATTTAAGTTTTGGCTATTGTTAATTTTAGTTAAATATTTTGATTAATGCATTTATTATAATTTAATTTTCCGTTTTAATAATTATATTGTTATTGACACTGAATTTAGATTAAATATTAATATTTTTTTTTTTTGTTTTTTTCTTGTTTATTTAAAGCACTATTTCAATTGTTTTTGTTCATCTCTTTTTCATTTTAATTTTAGAATTTTAAATTTTAAATTTTTTTTTTTTTTTTATTAATTACACCGCACAAATTCACATGCACTGAGGTCGAAGTACAGTGGTAAAACCCCACAGATTGCCTGCTACCACCCATCCTGAATGGAATAGGAGGTGTAGGTTTTCTTATTGACAGAGGTTTGAAATATACGGAGATCAGTTTGAATACGTCACTCCAGGCGGTTGCCATAGCTGTTGGGCTCCCTGGGATCAGGGAACAAGTCACGCTTGTGAACGTATACCTTGAACATAACTTGGTATTGCGTAGAAGTCACTTGGATGACCTTAAAAATCAACTGACAGCGCCATATGTCATTCTGGGTGACTTCAATGCGAGGAGTGAGACCTGGGAAGATCATCTAACAACCGTACGGGGGCAACTGCTGGACGATTGGACGGATGATACCCCTGATCTCTGTATACTCAATAATTCGGTATCCACACACTTTAGTACCAGAGGCACACACACAGCACCTAACCTTACAATATCACACACCACAATAGCCTATAAATTCGATTGGGAGGTAGGTTATAACCCAAAAGGTTATGACCACAACCCAATTTTAATAACATTACCTACTACAGTCACACAATCTTAGACAAAAACTAAACCTAGATATAACGAGTCAAAGGCAGATTGGACCGTTTTCCAATTAACCATGACCAATTTCCTTAATGCAAAACCAATATCACAAAATATCAACAAGGAAGTAGCAATACTGTCCAAGTCGATAAGAATAGCAGCCTCCAGAGCCATTCCTATTAAATTTCAATATAATAATAGTAGATAAACCGGCCTGGTATAATTCAGAGATCCAGAAGCTGTATAAGGACAGAGATAGTCTCTGGAGATCTTACAAAAGATTCTCCACGACGGACAAACATTTAAATTTGAAAAAGACGAACGCAATTATCCGCCAAATCATAAGAAAACAAAAAAAGCAAAACTGGGTGGAATTTGCCAACAGGCTGAACGGCGCAAATATCTCTGAAACTTGGCGTAAAGCCAATTTTATACTTAAAGGAAGAAGGAATTCAAGTAACATCATCATCCAGCAAGGGTATGACCTAGTGCCAGACCCTGCGCTGAATGCGGAATTCCTCACCTCTAAATATAATACAAACAGGACAGCGCTCCCTCAAGAGTTTAACCTCCCTGCTTCAATAAACAAAAACTCAAGACTAGATGCCAAAATTACCACAGATGAAATCCTTGAGACCCTTGTTCACTTCTGGTGCTCTGGTGCTTCACCGGGTTTAGTCACTTATGGCATGATTAAACATGCCTCGGTGGACTTCATTTCAAGACTAAGAGGGCTTTATAACAACTTTTTCAGTTTGAGCCAACTTCCGTAAGTCTGGAAGATGGCAGAGCTGATACCGTTGAGAAAGCCTCAAAAGGATCCACAAAACTGGGAGAGTTACAGGTTCATCTCTTTGCTCACTGTACTATCTAAAATCCTTGAAAAGATTGTAGCCAAAAGGCTCTACTAGAAGACAGAAAATAACTAGTGCAAGTCATTGGTCAACACTCGGCTTGTAAACCTCTTACACTAGGTATACCTCAAGGATCACCACTATCAGTACACATGTTCAACATATACATAAATAGCCTCAGTACTAAATTATCCATAATCACTAACCTAAAACACCTTATATATGCAGACAACATCATACTTTACACTACAAGAATCTCAGACACTACGTCAAACACCTTGGAAAATTCCTTATAGTGTATTGATCGTTGGACTCAGGCCAATGGTGGTAATTTAGCTCCGGATAAAACCGAAGCGGTACATTTCTGCAGAAAACATATTTGTTCCAAATTTTCAATTTCCCACAATAATTTAACCATAGGCCCATTAGATAATATCAAAATCCTTGGCATCCACTTCAGCCGAAATTTGAAATTCAATTTACATATTAAAAACTTAACTTCCCAACTTAAGCGTTCAAACCACTTACTTAAGTTTATCTGCAGAAAAAAGGTGGGTCTACCGGTCGATGTAGCTATAACAATAGCGAAAGCTATTCAATTTGGTAAAGTAGATGGCAGCACCAGAGCTGACCTTGAAGCAAAAATAGTGGCCAAAAGCCCTCTTACCAGAGGCTCAGTATGGTCCTATGCTCACGCTAGAAGGTTGATTGCAATACACGCGGCGCACAACCGCCAAACATCCTGGAATTCTTCTAATCGTTTTGCCAGATTACACAATCTTAATGCTAACATTCCAGGACCAATTAAAACTAGATCACGAGCCCTAGGTGTCAAACTTACTAGAGTACGATAAGGGCATACCCTTCCTACACATAAACACTTATTTGACAGATCCACACCTCCGACATGTATTCACTGTTCAGAACCCCTAACCATAAAACACATCCTAACAGAATGCCCTTCAAATAACACAATTACATCTCAATTCACATTCACCCCACTACAAGCTCTGCGATTCCATACCAATACACACTTAAAACTTATAAAAAACCTTCTGCTACATCACAACATCTGGGATGAAAAATAATTTATCAATACCATTTTCATTGTTATACTACTATCATAACAATATTACTAATGTTACTTGGTAGGAATAAGTCCTATCAACCTTTTTACTTTTTCTTATAATTTTGTTTATCTACTATTTGCTAAAATCACTTTTTATTCTAGCGAATAGTAAGTATATTTACACTTTTTTTATTTAAGATTTTACACTTAAATATACTTTATTTTTTATAAATTTACACTTTGGTTACCTACTATTTACACCTGTATAGGTATACACTTCCTTTTTACATTACTTTACATTTTTCAATATTTAAGACTCTACACTTAAATACCTTTACTTTATTTTTTATAAGTGTACAATTATCTCTGTTTCTATTTTGCTAAATTGATAATTTGTTAATATGCTAAAATTTTGAATTTTAAATTTTAATTTCTGAATTGTTAATTTACTAATAATTATGTTTTAAATTTTAATTTCTATTTTGTTAATTTGTTGAGTCTTTTCTTTTATACCATTTATTGTATTTCTTAGATGTTATATATTTTATTTTGTAAATTTACTTTTATATTTTAAAGGCCCACATCCCGTAGTGGAAAAGGGTCTGGGTAGTTGGCCTGCAGATTTATCTATATAAAAGTATGAAGTACTACTGATTCAACGTGAACAACTACGTATACTACATGTATTACATGTCCTTTAAAAACTTATTACCTGTTTGAATAAAGCAGATTCTTTAGCTTGGACTTACTAATGTGAAAATCGAAGACATTAGAGTTATTGTTTACGTTACGCAACATTCTTGTAATTGGCTCATCCTTTCTATAATCCGTGCGAAACTTTAAACGAAAGACGGCAGAATGCCTAAGAGAACGACAGTTGATATTGAAGTTAATGTGTTCTAAAATACAAACCGAGTCAACTGCACCTGAGAGAATTTGGTGTACAAATTGGTGTATAATATCAGCCACTTCACGATGATTAAAGAGACTTTGCAGACCTAGAAGTTTAAGGCGGTCTCTGTAAGGGGGTAAGTTATATGGGTCTGTCCATGAAAGACCACGAAGAGCGAAACTAACGAATCTACGTTGAACAGATTCAATCCTGTCTATGTGAACTTGATGAAAAGGTGACCATACCAAAGACGCGTATTCAAGTAATGGTCTTAGCATAGTCAAATATAAAGCTTTGGTGACATATGGGTCGGCAAATTCTTTTGACCATCTTTTGATAAACCCAAGGCTGAATTAGCTCTACTGACAATATTATCTACATGAGATCTGAAATTTAGCTCGGTGTCTAATAGAATACCTCTTTACCTTATAACATTATCTGTCTAATAGAATACCTCCTAAGTCTTTAGTGGATGTGACATTAGAGATAATAACGCCGTTAATACTGTAATAACGCGCTGTAATTGCCGTTTTACGGGAAAAGGTGATGCTTTGGCATTTGCTAGCATTAAGTGCTAGGTTATTATTACAACACCAAATAGCGAAATTATTAACGTCACTCTGAAGAAGTTGAGATTCATGCGGGGATGAGATTTGTTTAAATATTTTCATATCGTCAGCGTACACTAGAATGTGATATAAAGATCAGAGGGCCTAAGTGGCTACCTTGTGGGACACCCGATTTAGCAGTGAAAGGATCTGAAATATTAGACCTAAAACGGACGTGATGCACTCTGTTGCATAAGTATGAACTCATACAATTTATAATGAGAGGTGGAAATCCTAGAGCACGAAGTTTAAATAAAATGACACTATGGGACAATTTATCGAAAGCCCTACTAAAGTCGGTAGCAATCAAATCCACGTCTAGCCCCTTTTCCATGGAGTTGAGACTAAAAGAGAGTAATTCGGTTAGATTAGTAGTAGTGGATTTCCCTTTAAGGAATCCATGTTGAAAACAGGATAATAATGGCTTACAATAATTAAAGAGAGAGTCGTATACAATACTCTCGAAAAGTTTAGGAATACAAGATAATTTGGCAATGGGCCTAGAGTTATTTATTTCAGCCTTACTTCCTTTCTAATAGATCGGAGTTATGGAAAAAGTTTTCCACATAGTCGGAAAAATTCCTGAAGAGAGGAACATTTGAAAAAGCCTGGTTAAGGGTTGTGTTAGCGTGTCAATGCATTTTTTTAGAACTATGGGAGGTAAACCATCAGGACCGGAAGAGTAATCATCCGTTAATTTGTTAATTTTGTAGTGAACATCTTCATAATCGATATTGATCGACATTAGTGTGATTTCAGGAGAGTTACTTAGATAACTGAAATACTCAGAGTCGGGCACGAAATTGTTATCAGTGAAGGCTTGACTAAAGAAGTTTGCAAATAGGTTTGATATAACCTTGGAATCGTTAACGGAATTATTTGCGTGGTTGAATGTCATAGGATTTCTTTTGTGAGTTAATAAAATGACAAAACCGCTTAGGATCTGATATTAAATCAAATTGCATTTTGACTATGCACTCATCGTAAAGACTTGTACATAGTTCAGAAAATTCGCAGAATGCACTAAAATACCGGTTATAATCAATTGGATCTCTTAGCGATAGAATTTTTTTCCATAATTTATTTCTTCGATTACGTAGGGTTCGAAGATGTTTATTGTACCAGGGTGGAGCCGAGGACAAATTTTTTTGAATTGATATTGGAACACACCGCGTGAGGCAGTTAAATAATATAGAGTAAAAATTAGTAATTGAGCTATTTAAATCAAGATTATTTGAAAGCAATGTACTGAAATCAATTTCAGATAATAAGTCGTTTAGTCTGTCAAAATCGGCACTACGAAAATTGAATTTGTAGGTATTTTCAGAATCTACATTATCATTACCATTGTCAAAAGAAAAAAAGAGATAAAGGAGGATTGTATAGATCGATTTTGGAAAGAGTGTATTCACTAGTCTCTACCAGGCAGTTGTTTGCGTTACTTGAGAAAATCAGATCCAGTTGTCTATTTAAGTTATTTTTTCTCCAACTGATCTGATGGAGGCCACAAGCAGTAAGTCTGTCGACAAAAACAGTTTCTTTTAAAGATGAAACAAAAACAAAAACAGTTTCTTTTAAAGATGAGAGATTTCATCTTCTGATTGGGTCCGCTGTAAATCAGGTAGATTGAAATCACCAAAAACCAAATTAAGTATGGTTCACAGTGTTCACACATTACTTGACTGACATTATTCGTATCGAATCAGGTCAACGAAAATTTTTATGTTTCGATTTGAGTAATTTTTCGGGGAATGATCCACTGCGACTTTCATTAAACTCATTGACTTACAATCATTATCTGATCGTCGGTTAATTGCAGATATCTCTTTAATTCACCAAATTCTTTCGGGTAAAACGTTAGCCCCTGGAGTTTCAAATCATTTGGTTGGACGAAGCAATCGTAATAATCTAATAATCTCAGAGGTTGTTCCACATTCCTTTCCACCCTACTGAATATGGTAGATTTGAGCCAATCACTAGAATACTCTGTGAAATGAATTCTAATTCTAGTTCTTTTGATAGTAAAATAAGTTTTTTAACTGTAAAAAAACGATTACGTTTTAATGTACGTAGTACGCACAACTGAGACTAACTAACAACTGTTGTTCTTTTAAGCTTTGATACTTAGGCGGCAGGCGATAGGCAGGCAAACTAGGCACTTTTATTTCTATATATATTTTTAATCAATGTATAGTTATTGAAATAGGTACAGTTATTGACTTATGATTTTTATTTTTCTACAAACAGCGTGTATCTGGTATCGTTTACTTATAATTTTTTCTAATCAAAGGTGGCGATGTCTTGCTAGTTACTGGATGATGACATATTTGCACAATCAAATCAAATTGAAGCAAACTTTCGTCTAGTAATAGATAGTCTGATATGCTTGCTCTAAGCGTTAATCTGACAGTATTAAAATAAATAGTATGTAATTAGTAATTTTTATACTGATACCATTAGATTCCGAATTCTATACTCCATTTTAAAATCACTCAAATTACGTAGAGAGAAAAAGACTACGTTAGCACATATCGATGTGATTTTAATGATTCTTTCCAGAAAAGCTTAGACTGAGTAAACAATGCGATTAATAAATAATTAAATATATAAAGAACTAAAATTTAATTTCACCATTAATAAGTAAACAATAAATGGAGAAAATCGTTCAAAAGATTATTTAAAAATTTCGTTTTAATTTTTTCCTCAAACTGAATGAAACTGAATTTTTTCCTCAAACTGAACAAACAAAATGCCCATTAAAATTTTCCATTCTTTTACTTTGCATTCAAACGTTTCTTTTAGATGTACATAAGATAAAAAATTAAATAAAAAAAAATTATCAAAAGGGAGAATTCAATTTAAATAAAAAAAAAACAAAAACTTCAAACACAAAAATTTATAAAGAAACATCTTAGATCCCGTCCTCATAACATTTGCATTATTATTTTCTATCTCCAAATATCTTTTTTTTTTATTTATTTAAATAATATATTTGGAAAGCCCTTATTATTTATTTAAAAAAACTAAAGAATAAAAATATAAAATGAAAAAAAATTACTGCTTATTTCTGTTCCCCATAATATACGAAATAAGTAGGTATAGCCATATTATTAACCAAAATTAATTTGAATAATACTTTGTGAACGAATTTTATAATCGGAGGGTTATTTTTATTTTGAGATTAACTCCTTATATATATTTGTCCATCTCTGATAATTCTTTCAATAAATAATTTATTGAAATTGAAGAGCTTAAATAAACTGAAAATTAGGCCCCTATTACACATCAATGAATGATCAATCAATCGTCAATCTGTTGTCAATATATTGACCGTTGATTGATTAGAAATGATTGATGGTGGTTCTATTCTAATCAATATTTCTGTCAAAATTCTCATCAATATTACTGTCAAAATCAGCAGAAGTAAAAAAATGCTTTTTGGTGAATGGTCAGACATTATTTTTTGGGAATATTCAGATAATGTTATAATGTTAATTTATAATGTAATTCTAAAAAGAACAATTTTTATATTAATTAAGCAATTATTGTAAAAAAAAACAATTGATATATTAAGTATTATTCAAATGTGTAAAAAAATAATTTGTTGTTTTTTATACACAACTTTTACTTCAAAAATTCAATTTAAATTTAAGTCAAAAATATTTCTTCAGAAGTTATATTGTCAATATTCATATTTGTTTCGAAATTATCAATGCATTCAGAATACTTTCACAATATGTCCTTGCAAAATGTCAAAATATGGATAAAAAAATTGATGCATTATTGATATGTAATCGCTCATCATTCTTTTCATCAGTATATTGTCAATATATGGACAAAAATTATGTGTAATAGGCACCTTATAGTTATATTTAAAGTGCACTTAGAAATTTCGAAATTATTACTTTTCACGTTTTTTGAAAATAATAAGTCTCTCGTCGAGAATTATATCTTGAGTAGAATTATTTGGAAATTTTGGAGAAGCTTTGCAACATCTCCAGTGGTACAGTTAAAGTTACTAGACATTTTCTATAGTATAAGTAATAAGTCTAACAAAAGTGTGATTTCAATTACCCTCTACAACAGCATTTTCGTTTCAGCAGAAATAACATTGTAATAAATTGAATTTGAGGTGGCAGTCAAAAGTAAACAAGTTCTCGGTCAAAATTTTCTTTCTATACTGTAGATTTTTTTTGGAATTGATTTGAAAAATTATATATGCCATAATTCCAAAATTCATATTTGTTTTATTTAGTAATTTACATCCCCCGAGTTAGGTGTTAATGCTTTTAAATCTCATAATAAGATCTTTTCTAAAAATTTTCTATAAAAAACAAAAATAAAAAAGATTTTGTAAAAGAAAATTACGTGGCGAACTATACGAAACGAAATCAAATATTAAGTAATATCTAATAACTGAGTTATGGTACAATCTAATCTCAAAATTAATACATAAATGTAAAATCGCAAATTGAAAATCCCAAATTTTGAAATTCTATAGAAACAATATCTCATAAAAATGATGACTATAACTATAGCTAAGTTCTATTAGTAGTTCAGTTTCAGTTTATACGCGTAAGTGCGAAGACGTGATTAGTAATTTATATTTAATTAATAATTACTGCTAATTAAGAACTGAATCAACAAACCGATTAAAAAATTAATAAAAAAAAACGAAAAACCGAAAGCGTTAGTAAAACATGCGCGCGAACACAAATTTCAAGTTTATTACTATAAACAATACTCAAACTGACACTGGATTTTTCATATCAACTATCGATTATTTAAGTAACATAAATAATCGATTATCAATACATATTTCTTAAAAAAAACCATCTATATTATTTCATAATAGAAAATATATGTTATAGTACGTTTTCAAGCTCATGTTTATGGATAAACAACTAGCTCATAAACCAGTCAAATGTCAAGTGTTCACAAGGTTTTTTGGAAAACCACCAGCTGCTTATTTTTTATATAAAATTTTTTTTTGTATTATCTTTGTGTAGAACTTAAGGTATTATAATTGGACTTGCTATTATAAAAAAAATATGGAGGATTTAAAAAAAATGATAATATCAGAGAAACAAATAAAATAATTCACATTTTAGTTTATTACCATACCCACTTTACTCACTTCATTATTTAGTTCTGAGAATCTTTCAAAAACGAAATACAAAAATATTCAATTTACAATTATATAAAAAAAATAATCATCATTTTAATTTATTATCTCTTTTTCCATTTGAATTTTTTACTTATACATAAAGCCTTATTATTTATACATTTTTAATATATAAAACTGATATTTAATAAAAGTGAATTAAAAATAAAAATGCATCTTTTACAATATCCTTTGTTTTAATTCTTCTGTTAACTTTCCATGTAAGTCTTGTAATTTCTCAATCATTTCTGTAACTCCATATAATTTTTTTTCACTTTTTTCTATTAAAGTTATACAAGATTGTCCAATTAATCGTGCTGATGATAATTGAGAATTTATACTTGATTTTTCGTTTTTTTGATGATCATTAATTGAAGCTAAACTAATTTCACACAAATTCACATAATTTCATCTATTCTTGGTATTTTGATTTCTTTTTCTTTTTCTTTTTTTTTTGACAAATGACAAAATGAATTTATGACAAAAAAATCAAGGGTCATGCAAAAAAAAATTTAAAATCGACAAAAAATCGAAATTTCATGGTTGGGTTACATGTTTTTGAAGTGGTTTATGATATAAACACCTCGCTACTTGTTTATGATTTTCAGCAAATTTGTATGGGAAAACCACTACGTAAACAACCAGTTTATCATAAACAACATGTTTATCCATAAACATGAGCTTGAAAACGTACTATTAGGTGAAATTAAACAAGGTGCAGATTAGTATTGCCAGCAAGTATTAATAAAAAAAAAAGTTCTAAGTGTGGATAACAATTGCCAGCAATATCAAAAAAGTCTTGAACTACTGCTAAATATTTGATTTATTTATTTATTTCATAAAATCTCATGAGAGCTTAAAGCTCATATAGAAAGTAACATATATAAATTAAAACTTAAATATAGTCAAAATAATTAAACAAAACAATTATCAAGTTCAGTGCAAATATAAAAATATCTTCATATACATATATAAGCCAATATATTCAAAATAATAATATATATTATAGGAATTAAAGAAAAAAAAATGAAAAAAACAAATTACAAAAGATAGTTTAGTTTATAAATTCAGTGTAAAATAATGATTCAACAACAATTATATATTAAAATAATTATAATCTAAAATTAATTTGAAATGCTCAATATTGTTCTATGTATAGATTTTTAGATTTATTTTTAATTTTGAAGTACACAGATTTTTCATAGAATCTGGTAATTTGTTGAAGGCAGAAGAAGCTGTATTAATTATAGGTTCTAATCCTTTAAAATTGTGAGTGGCGATAAATCTTAGATGGCTGGCTGATCTCGTATTATGACTGTGTATGTCTACATTTGTAACTAGTTTTGTATTCGATTTTATGTTGCTTGTTCTTATACTGCTAATGTGTAGAATCTGGATCATTTCCTTAAAGTCTTTTACTTTTAAGATCTTGTAGTTCTTATGTATTGTGTCAGTTGGGGTTCTAGCATGAAGCATAAATAAATTTTTTATGGCTTTATTTTGAATGATTTGTAAAGCATTTAAATTTTTTGTAAACTTATTGCCCCATACGCCATTACCATATGTTATCTTGCCATGGAAAAGACTGTAAAAAATAGATATTTTTGTAGCTTCAGGAACTCTAAATCTAATTTTTTTAAAAACGCCAGCTATTCTACGTGTTTTGGTTATATCATTACATCATTTATATGCTCATTCCAATTCAAGTCTTCATCTATTATGATACCAAGGTATTTGTATTTCGTTACTCGTTCTACAATTTGATTGTTGTATGTAACGGATATCGTCTTTCCTATGGCTTTAAACAACATAATTTTGGTTTTTGTTGTGTTGCCTGTGTGTTTGTGTACACACATCCATTTGTACACATTTTTCATGTCCTCGTTTATTATTAATTCTAAGTAAATGTAACTGATGTCTGTGTACACTATAGCTAAGTCGTCTGCAATAGAAAGGCTTTTCCATTTCTAACAAAACTGGTACAAGTTAGCTTCCTTCAATTACTCCATAATCTACATTATTTTGTTTACTTGCAAGGCCTTCACATTCAGAATATTGCTTTCTATTTTTGAAATAATTTTCGAACCATTGATGTTCTCTACCTTGTACACCGCACTCAAACAGAATTCGAAGTAAAATACCTCTATCTACAGAATCGAAAGCTTTCGTTAAGTCGAAAAAAACCACAGCCACCTTTTTTCCTTTACTTACTTCGGTTTGAATATGTAATAACATGAGTGTCTTACGATCGTCCATAAATGAGCGAAATAATACTCAAACATATAATTTACTTAGTCCTTCAAGTGATAATGAAGAAGAAGAAGGTTTCACTCAAGTCAAATTCACGACCACCAATCGCCTCTCCGAAGGGGTCTATTCATCATCAAAAAATAAGTAAACCAGGACTTATACAACGTAAAATAGATAAATAGTACTGGTTATCTAATAATAGGTACGAGATATTAGATGTTAAGGAAACACCTAGTACAAAAAAACGTTACTTTACCAACGTTACCAACTTTTCCAATACCTAAGCCTCGTCCAATCTTCATACATGGTGTGGAAAATATTGGACCTTTGTTGTCCGCATTAAAAAGCTCCTTACCAAGCAAAAACTACACTTTAAAGAACCAGCCAAATGGACAGGTAAAAATAACACTAGAAAACAAACATGATTATAAAACTATCACCGATATGCTAAACGAAAAAGGAACCGAATATCACCCTTTTCAATTCAAAGGAGAGAAACCTATCAAAGTTATTTTGAAAAAGATGCATCATTCTACCGATAAGTCAGACATCATTGAAGCTCTAAAGCAAAAAGGACATACTGTTACAAACACCTCAGTAGTAAAGAACAATACGACAAAATTACCGATGTTAATGTTTTTCTTGAACATAGCTTAAAATGAAAATAATAAGGAAATTAACTATATTAGACGATTATTAAATTGTATAGCTGAGTTTGAACCGCCAATAATTAAACGAGAAATTCCACAATGTTCCAACTGTCAGAGGTTCGGGCATACAAAATCTTATTGTCATCTCAAACCAAGATGTGTAAAGTGTACAGGGTTCCATAGTACAAAAGAGTGCCCTAGGCAATAAAGACAATAATGTATAATGCGTCAACTGTAAAGGAACCCCCTAGCCAATTATAGGGGATCTCAAACCTATAAAGAAATTAGAGCCAAATCCTGTCCTGCACTGCGAGAAAAAAGATTTGATCAAGCAACTCTACTTGCAAATTTGAAACTTAGTGTTAGCTTTGCAGATATACTCAAAAACAACAATAACGCAAACCAAATGAATAACGAACTATCAATATCTACCAAGAAGTCCGAAGCTGATAAATCAGATATTACTGAACTAAAAGATATGATGAAAAGTCCAATGACTCAAATGTCAACAATGTTAAATTTATCAACAACTATCATCTGCAAAATAGCAATCTAATAACCAAATTTCTAAAAATCATAGCGGGGAATGCAAACGGCTTAAGTCAACATACAAATGAAATCAAACTTTTTACAATGTCGATATTATGCTTGTTTCAGAAACACACTTCACAAATAACAGTTATCTAAAGATACCAAATTATAACATTTATACAACAAACCACCCTAGAGCCAGTGGAGGTGCGGCCATTACATAAAATTCGCAACAGAGTAAGGAGTAAGGAGTAAACTGAGTAAGGAAAATATTGCGAAAATAACTTACAAGCAACTGGAGTGGAAGTTAAAAGCTAACAAATTTAAAGTTGTAAGAGACTTCAATGCTAAGCTTTCAAATAGGGGGTCCAGATTAATAAATCCAAAAGGCCGAGAATTATTCAGTGCAATAAGCGATTTAAAGCTGAATCACATCTCTACTGGGGAGCCAACTTACTGGCCTAGTGATAGAAGCAAGTTACCAGACCTTATTGATTTTTGTTACCAAAGGAAGGGATATTAAAAAATGCAACGCTAAATCATACTTCGAGCTTTCTTCGAGAAAACGACATTGAAATAGCTGTTGAGTATTTCACGAAATCAATTCAAGAAGCCGCTTGGTCAGCCACTCCGACAAGAGTCGATAAAAATCCAAATACTAGTGAACGCATATTAGAAACCTTACAAGATAAAAACGCAAGCTAAGGAATATATGGCAAAACAATCACTCTATTACTAACAAAAGAAACATCAACAGAAGCACCAAGAAACTGAAAGCAGGATTATGGAATTTCAAAAATGACGCGGTCCAGCAATATCTTTCAAATTTAACACCAAATCAATCAACAGAATACGAACTACGGAAAGCTACAAAAAAAATAAAATAACCAACGTATGCGAAAAACCCACTACGGAAACCTAACGATTGGGTTCGCAGTAACCAAGAGATAGCTAACACATTTCCTGATGTGTTTCAACCTTGGAGCATATGTTCTACAGAAGCCGAACTATCTGAAATAAACAAAATTGTTAAATGTCCCTTTCTCATAGAATTACCAACTACAAGAAGTATCATTAAATCAGATATAAAAACAAATGAATCATCGGATTTCGATCTACTTAATGGTAGGATCCTACATAAATTATCTCTTCAAGGACTCAAATTATTAACACTTATATACAACGCGCTAATAAGGCTTAGATATTTCCCAATTTAATGGAAAACGTCAGAAATAATAATTATTCTCAAGTCAGGTAAAAAGCCAGAAGACGTTTCTTCATACAGACCAATAAGCTTGCTGCAAATTGTGGGAAAGTTATTCGCAAAGCTGCTGATGAAAAGATTGATCCCAATAATTGAAAATAAAAATCTAATTCCAAATCATCAATTTGGTTTTCGTCACAAACACTCAACAATTGAGCAGGTGCATGGTACCGTTTACGAAATAAGTAAATCCTTTAAAAGAAAAACTACAGTATTGCAACATTTCTGGGCATTAGTCAGGCCTTTGAGAAGGTATAGCACCTAGATCTGTTGTATAGAATAAAGAAAAATCTCCCAAGTGAGTTTTACAAAATCTTAAAAAGTTATTTTAAAAATAGATTTTTTTATGTTGAAATACAAAACGCGTATTCTGAATTGCTGCCAATTCACTCTGGAGCTCCTCAAGGTAGTGTTCTTGGACCTACGTTGTATCTACTATACATAGCTGACCTGCCATATAATAATGAACTGATAAATATAAGGACAAGACGACGCTGCGATTATGGTTCCCCACAATGACCCATATTTAGTCACCCACATATTGCAGCAACATTTAAACCTACTACAAACATGGCTTGAGAAATGGAAGTTTAAGGTAAACGAGCTAAAATCCCCACATATCATTTTCACGTTAAGGAGAGGAACTTGCCCGCCAGTTTCATTAAAAAATAATAACATTCCCCAAAAAAAGTCAAATACCTAAGATTTTACTTAGATAAACGACTAAAGGAAGCCCCTCCGTATTAAGTTGAAAACAATGCACTGGCTCATAGGGAAAAAATCACAACTCTCCTTAGAAAATAAAATATTATTCTACAATTTCATACTCAAACGAATCCGAACTTATGGCATTCAACTATGGGGAGTTGCGGCCAAAAGCAACGTGCAAATCATCCAACGATTTAAAAAAAAAGTGATAAGATCTATGATTAATGCTGCATGGTTCGTGCCAATTCAAATAATCGACAATAAGTTATGCATTCCTTCACTCTGCAATGAATTAATTAAATATAACACCAACTATAATAAGAGATTGGAACAACATCTAAATATTATAACCCACACGTTGATGAACACGTCTGGAACTAGGTGAAATTAATTAAGCATGTGGCTGCACTATTGGGTGAACTACTTCAAAACAAAATCCTCAGACAAAAAATATACTTATTTGTGTTTTAGTATACAGATTGTAAAAAAAATGAAGAAGTAAAAAAAAAAAAACAACAAAGTAGTAGTTGAGAATTGAAATAAATTATACGAGTAGTAGAAGTGAAAGACGTCGTAGATAAATTTTATGAAGATGATGGGAATTTTGATAATTAAGATTGAAAAATTTTAGATATGCTTCACAAATTGTAATTAATATCTTGATCGATTTCGGTTATTACATCATCATCAGAAAACCTAGAACTTTGATGTTTTAATTATTTTTTTTAAAGGAAAAACTCATACGGTAAGAAGTGAAATCTTTAAAAATTTATGAAAATTAAATCATTTGTACTACGCCTTTATCATAATATGTTGTTTTATGGATTGTTTCATATATCAGAAATTTTAAATGTACGATTTAGAAATTTTTCCTATTTTTTCTTGATATTATTTTTTTTAAATATTTTTCTTATTGGATTTGTTTAAACACCTAAATCTTCGTAAAAATTTGTCAAAATAATGAAAAACTCTAAAATTTTTTTAATTTTCACCTTTATTGACAAGATGACCTTTTTTATATGTACCTTTTTTTAAATAAAAATTTACAAATAACTTACACGCTGGATGACGCGGTAGGTAGAGGTCAACCGAAAGGTTGTTCAATTCCTGATGAAGCAAAAAAATGCTTTATTTGTTTTTCGACCTGGTCTAGTAACCTTTGTCATTAGGATATAATAAATAAAGATAAAAAATAATTGAGAGTATAATTTGGTAACAACTTAAATAAAATGGATTTATTCTATTTAAGAATGCTTAGTTCCTGACAATAGCAGTAGTTTTCCACATTTAATGAGTTGATAAGCCAGTAATTTGTTAAATAAATACTCGAAACATTGTGGACTTTGTAGTGTAAAATTCCAGTACCGTACTTAATTAGGCACGATAGGGTGATTCCTAAGTTACTGTTAAGAGTGTAAAAAAAAAAGTTCCAAAACAATTAAAACGGTTAATTAGATATATTACGATAATTCCACTTTATTTTAAGTTTTTATTAAATCAACTATCTTCTCAGGAATAATAAAAGCCAAAAACATTTTCATTAAAGCAAATAATAGCTATAGCCCTATATCTTATATGTATTAATGTATTTAAATGCTTAATCCCTATAGAATATCTTATGCCATTTTTTTTTTTTTTTTACACTCTACAGTAACTTAGGTAGAATCACCTTTTTGTGCTTTATTAAGTACGGTACTGCAATTTTACATTACAATCTACAATATTTCGAGTATTTATTTAACAAATTACAGGCTTATCAACTCATTAAATGTGGAAAACTACTCCTATTGTCTGGAACTAAGCCTTCTTAAATAGAATAGTTTCATTTTTATTTAATTTGTTACCAGATTATACTCTCAATTATTTTTTCCCATTTATTATATCCCAATGACAAAGGGTACTGGACCAAGTCGAAAAATCCATAAAGCATTTTTTTTTTGCTTCAATCGAACCTGGGACCTTTCGGTTGAAAGGCAGGCGCTCTACCTACTGACACCCAGCGTGTAAATTAATACAGTTTTTATACGTTTGTAATTTAATACAGATTTTATAGCGTATTGGGGTTTTTCTCCGTACGATAATGAAGAATATGATTCCGGTATAAATTTAATAACTTGATTTCCATCAAGTTAGTGTTGGCTGATGAGTCCTGCATTGTTTTGCACTTGAGTATACATTTTCTTGAAAATTTAATTTGTTTTTAATAATATTTGCAATTCTTATTAAGTCGAAAGTTATTCTTGGATTTCCTATATAACCCACAATAATATGTATTCCTTAACATATCCTTAAATTTTAAAAGACAAATTCATTATTTTATATTTATATATTTATTTATTTTCATATTAACATATTTTGTAAAGAAAAATATAATAATAATAATAATCAAAATAATAATAATTGACTCCAACAACAAAAAATAATATAAGAAAAAAATTAAAATAAATAAGAAAATTTAGAAAAAATCTTCATTTTCTGTCGGTAAATACCCTTAAGAGATAAAAATTACAAAGGAATTTCTGTAAAAAGGACTACGAGTAAAATCAAAAATAAAAGTAATAACAAAACAAATAATAATAACAATAATAATAATAACGTAGTAATAAATGTATGAAACGAGAAATTAAAGAGGAGAACCAGATAAAAATACTATTAACCAAATGCAAAAAGAATAAAAAAAAATATATGTGTTCATTCATACATATGTATATATATATTTATTCATTTGTATTTGCAAGTAAAGGAAGGAGAAACTGAAAATAAAAGAAAATTTAATAAATATATTAAATGTCAAAAGCATATGAAAAACACTTTTCATATTCTTTTCTTTCTCTAAAATTTTGTTTGTTTTATTTTTTTGATTTGGTTTTGTGTCCTTTTTAGTTTTTTTTTATTTTAATTCGAAGCACAAATTCGTTTCCATTTCTTTTCTTACTCTTCAAAGCTGTATTCATCTCTTTTGTAGTTGTTTTTTTTTTATTTTTTGTATTCCGGGAGTACAAAAAATCAAATACAAAAACCAAAACGCTTTCAATTTACAAACAATTCAATTTCCGGCCTTTCGGTTCCACATTTCACAAAAAATCAAAAATAAAACCAAAATCAAAAACAAAAAAAAAACAAGAAAAAATACGAGAAAAGGAATGTATCTGCACAGTTCCATTTAGTTCTTCTTATCGTACTTACTATAAATAATTTTTATTATTATTTATTTCGTCAGTTCTATTTTTCTATACACATTCATACACGTGCATATATGCACTTAAGTAACATCATATCAGATTCTGATAATGAAATGACAAAATATTTTTGTATTTATAAACAAAAAAAAATGCAGAGAAATTGAAATTAAATTATGAGGAGGAAAACCATGATTTCTCCTAAAAAAATTATTTAAAATCGATTACAGTTCGTAGAAAGTTTTTGCTATGATATAGTACATACATATATACAGTAAATTGGTTCTTAGTGGTGAATTAAAACTTTCGTGAAATAAAGATAGACTCGTTAAATTTTTTTATAACCTACCTACTTGTTATGAGTAAAATTTTTTGTACATCTTGAACTTCGAGTTTTATTTGTACTTTTACTGAAATTTTTATTTACCTACAGCTATGGTTACATAAATAGAATATAGTTAAAATTTTGATGAGTTTTGATTAATTTTGCAGAAATACTTCTTATGTAAACCAGAAATAGGCTATTTAAGAGGGCCTAGTTTTCCATACTTAATTAGTTGATATACTAAAGTTAATAAATAAATAAATACTCGTAAAACACTACTCTTTACTGTGTAAATAACTTGAAGTGCCGTACTTAATGTAGGAAAAAGTATTCACCCTGAATTACTGATAATAGGATAGAAAAACAATCAAACTTATCATCAAACAGTATCAAAACGCGTTGCTTGATATTGCGTTTTACCTTAATGTATATATCACTTTTTGTTTTGCTTCATTTCAGTTTCGAATTCATATGAAGTTTAAAATTTTAATGGGAATTGACTTTTTTGGTACGAATTAAATAGGAAAATTGTAAAACAAAAGTCAATGCATTGAAGAAAATAGGGTAATTTTATTTTAGATTAATTTTATTTCATATTAAGTATCGCATTACATATTCTATTCAACTTTTTATTTCTTATTTTTATTTTCTCTAATAATGCTCGAAGTTAATTCTTGGTATTAGTTTTAATAATTTTTAAAAGCCCTAAGAGAATTGAATAGAACAAAATAAATGAAAAAATAAAAAGGAAAGGCAAAAAAAAAAAAAAATCAGCAAAAGTTTTTTTCGCAAATCATCAGAGTATACGAATATGAAATTCTGCTGAGCACTGAGTTGGTTAACATTAGAGTTTTATATCAATTTACTAATTCCTACATAAGTATGTTTATAGACTTGCTTGTCTTAAATGATAAAACTGATGATGATGTCTTGATGTCTGATGATTAATAAACATGATTCATGTACCAAGTAAACCATATTTAAAAGGTTGCCAGTGGTTAAAATAAATTAGAGTTAGTGCCTATTTTATTAAAAAATTCTTTTTAAATTTGTTTACTAAAGATTAATTGCAGCAGGAAACTTAGTCTATAATTCACACAAATCAATAATCTTCAAGAGATATACTCCTTTTTTTTTTCTTTTATATCATAGCCAAAGTTTAGGTTGTGAACCTTTTAGTACTTGCGTACCGTTGACCATTTGAAAAAGGAAAGGATAGTTAAAGGAAAGGAAAGAAAAAGGAAGAAGAAAAGTTTTGTGGGAAAGAGCGAACAATGTTGTTAATATTCGTCTTAAATCTCTGTAAATCATAAATAAAAAATCATTCTCTCATTGGGAATGCTTCGATTGGGACGCGAGTCCACAATCGAGATGTTCTCACTATAAAAGAATTTCCATAGCCGGACTTAAACCATCTCGGAATTTCCACTGTGAAAGGGTGTGCACTTGATGCGCCTCTCGTGTTATGCGATGGAATTGCTTGAGAAGAGGAAGAAGTCACTTTAGTTCCTCGGAACAAGTGCCAACACCAAGTAGATATCTATAAAATAGAGAAAGTGCTCCAACAATACGACGATGACCAAGTGGTATAAGGGATGAGGTCACGTTTATGTCGCCTATAAGACGAATGGCGCGGTTTTGAACTTTGTCCAAAAAATTTAAAGCAATTTTTGGTGCACCTGCCCATAAATGCGAGTTATACTCCAGCTTGGGTCGTATATATGCTTTATAGTTTTTTAAGAGGTCTCGAGATTCAAAATAAGCTTTGCAACGACTTAAAAAGCCCAAACATTTGGCGGCGCTTTTCGCAATATCGAAAATATTCTCATTCCAGTGCATATTTTGATTCACTCGTATCCCGAAAATGTTCAAGTCTTTGAGTCGCTGAATGACTTCATTTTGAAGCCGGAGAATTGGTTCGAATGTTGTTAGCTTGTTACTAACAAGACAACTTTGAGTTTTTGAAGTGTTAAACTCGACTCTATTTGTTCTAGCCCAGTCGACAATTTTGGCTAGGTCGTGATTGAGTGCACCAGCCATCATTGTTCTTTTGGAGTTGACTGCTGAAGCTGTAGCATTATTTGTTTTCAGAAAATCATATGATGCTACTACAGTGCTGTCATCAGCAAAACTATGGATTGGATTCAAAATTAATTTGAGAAGGTCATTAATGAAAATGAGAAATAGGGTGGGTGAAAGGACGGAGCCATGTGAAACATGTGAGCCATTGAAGTTGGTCGGAAAAACTACCGTCAACTGAAACTATGATAGATCGATTTAAGAGAAAGCTTTTAATCCATTTAGAAAAGGTTGGACCGAGGCCTACAGCATTGCATTTTGCTATAAGAGCAGAATGCCAGACTCGATCAAAAGCCTTAGATATTCGAAAAGATTCACCAGATTGATGAAGAATGGTGTTAAGCTTTTCGCAGGGGCATGTCATGAGATCACCGGTGGAACGCTGAGCTCGAGAGCCGTATTGACTATCGTGAATTATACCTCTACTATCAAGATATTTCTTCAACTTTTGATTGATTAAGATTTCCATCGTTTTGGAAATAATGGAAGTAATAGCTATGGGCCTATAGTTCGAAGGATTGCTTTTGTCACCTTTTTTAGGAATAGGATAAGCTTGGGAAACTTTCCAATAGGACGGGGAAGTTCCTGAAGAAAAGGACAAATAGAATAAGTTGCGCAGAGGTTTAGAAATGACGAAGGTAATGTGTCGCAGCACAATCGCAGATATACCATCGGGAGCGGTAGATTTTTTTATTAAATAATTTTGCAAAAATATTAGCTTTTCCAACAGAATCTGATATAATAGTACTATTATTAATCATAGGTGGAAATGAAGTTTGGCAAAAATTTTTCCTAATGCTTTTAGCAAACGTCCAGAAGAACCCGCTGTTGGTAGGGAGATTAACGATTTCGCGTCTCAGTTGTGCAGGAATTTTTGCTGATTGATAATTTTTTTACATTTATTCCTAACCACTTTGTAACTCTCATACGTGTTGACAGTTTTATTATTCTTGTATTTTTGATAAGCTTCTTCTTTGGATTTCAGAGCTTTGCTGCCGAGGTCATAAAACCAACCTTTTTTTTTTTTTTTTTTGTTTTTGTTTTTTCTCATTTTTATTTACATCTGTCTTAAGATAAGACACCTAGTAATTTTCCTTACATTTTGGGTAGAGTATAACTATACAATCATTTTATATAGTAATTTTTTTCTAAAATTCATTTACATTATATTTTTGCTTTTTTTTTTTTTTTTTTAAACTTAAAATCTATTTATTAAATCATGAGGTCTGTATTTTTTCAGGCGTCTATTTCTTATTCTTTCTTGTTCTGGTAGAGTGCTAATTTCATTGTTAGAATGGGTTGATATTTTTTGTTGATATTTTAGACTTGTCTTTTTAATTTCTTCATTTATTGTTAGTATTTTTAAATCACGGTGTAGATCATCATTTCTCACATACCACGCTATCGTTCTAATTATTTTTGATTGTGCTCTTTGTATTAAATTAATGTTGGTATTGCTTGAGGTACCCCAGGTTTCTGCACCATATGTCCGTATCGGTTTTATGATTGTTTTGTAAAGTAGCAGCTTGTTGTTCATTGTCAATTTAGATTTATTTCCCAAAAGCCATTGTAGTTGTCCGGATTTTAGCCTTATTTGATTACGTTTGTGAATTATGTGGTTCTTCCATGCCAATTTATTGTCAATGTGCATCCGTAGGTATTTAGCTTGATTTTCGATTTTTATTTCTTTATTATTTATCATTATTGGTTCAGGATCGTATCGAGTTCTTGTTGTATATATAACTTGAGTAGTTTTGTCTCCATTAATTTGGATATTCCAAGTTTTGAACCAAGTCATTGTTTTATTCATAATTTTTTGTACCTGTTTAGTAGCTGTTTTTAAGCAGTCATGTGAAGCAAGTAGAACAGTATCATCTGCAAATGTTGCTAATAGTGTATTCTGTTTTCTTGGTATTGGAATATCAGCTGTATACAGGAGAAATAGAACTGGACCCAAAACACTGCCTTGGGGTACTCCTGCTTCTATTTTACTTATATTTGAACATTCAGACTTGTATTTAACAAAGAAATAACGATCACTTAAATAGCTTTTTATAATTAGGTAATATCCCTTTGGCAAGAAGTTTCTCAGTTTATGTAGTAGGCCTTCGTGCCAGACTTTGTCGAACGCTTTTGCCACATCTAAGAAGATACCAACACAGAACATTTTACCATCCAGGTCCATAGCTATTTTATTTATCACTCTATGGACTTGTTGTATTGTTGAATGTTGTCGTCGGAATCCAAATTGGTGATTCGGTATTAGATTTTTTTGTACTAATATTGGTTCTAGTCGATCAAACCAACCTGAGGGATTTCGTTTTATACTTTTAAGGCTATTTGGAATGAAGGTTTTCATTCCTAATAGAATCCTTTTGGTAATCACCTCTGCAGCAAAGTCGACATTTTTATATTGCAAACACAACGACCAGTTCGATGCATTTAAAAAGTTGTTGAAGCCTTCCTAGTCAGCTTGGTGATAATGGCAAACTAGTCTTTTGGGAGAATTAGAAGAACTGGTTGTTGTGCCTACTTCGAAGCTTGTGCTTACAAGACAGTGGTCGGAACCACCTAGCGGAAAGTTAACAGAGATTGAATATTTCTCCGGATGAGTAGTTAGGAATAAATCCAGGAGATGTCCGTTCTGGTCGTGTCGGTCTGGTATCCTCGTAGGGCTTTTTCAAGTTCAGAAAGGTTGAAAAAGTTCGCTTGGTTCGCTTGAGGAGATCTGTAAATAAAACAGAAGTGAATGATGTGCTTATCGACGTGTATTTTCATCCAATTATATTGATAAATTGGATTGGAGCACTCAAAATTTTGAAGTGTCTTATAAGCTACATCATTTCATATATACAAAGCAATCCCTTTATGGGGTATAAAAAGTGACACAAGCGAATAATTATTGATATTAAAATTAATATCATTATTCACAACTTGTGTTTCACTTAATGCTAAAATTGCTGGATTTTGAAGCCGTAGATGGCTTTCGACGGAATGGAAATTCGTTGATAGACCACGGATGTTACAAAAACCAATCTTAAGCATTATAGCGAACAATTTACAAGAGAAAAGGTAAATAATTTAAAATTAACAGAAGTAATCCAAAAATAAAAAACAACAAAACAAAAAAAAAAAAAAAAAAATAAATAAATAATTTAAATTTTTAAAATCCTTTTTCCCTTTAAATTTTAAATTTTTTTGGCCCACATTACCACTTACGTATACCATCTCTGTAATGAATGCAACTGAGACCAATATCTACACACAACAGTTTTTAATACCTTATTGAGTGTAGAAATATTCTGAAAGACATTCACTACAGGTTAGAACACTGAGATAATTACGGTAATAACAACAAAAACAAAAAAAATAAAAATTATAATGAGTTAATGAGAGATTTACAAAAGAAAAAGAAAGTTAGAAAGAAAAACAAAAAAAAAAAAAAAATTTTGTGGCTTAAGATAATGTATTGATACGGTTTGACTTTGAACAACAACGAGTATGTTATGTACGTGCGCGTCATGATTTAGCTATTGTCAGCTAAGACGAACAGTTAAAAACATTTATTATATAATAGAATAATAGGAGAGAATGGAATAAAATTTAAGTTTTGGCTATTGTTAATTTTAGTTAAATATTTTGATTAATGCATTTATTGTGCTTATAATTTTCCGTTTTAATAATTATATTGTTATTGACACTGAGTTTAGATTAAATATTGATAATTTTTTTTTTTCTTGTTTTTTATTTAGAGCACTATTTCAATTGTTTTTGTTTTTCTCTTTTTTATTTTAATTTTAGAATTTTAAAATTTTTATTTTTTTTTTCTTTTGTTGTATTAATTACACCGCACAAATTCACAAGCGCTTAGGTTGAAGTACAGTGGTAAAACCAACTGAGTACCTTGCTTGACGCAATTAGAGTACCATCGATAGGTCCCAGATTCAAGTTGGTGTGAAAGCAGAATAATTTATGGATTGTCTCGATCAGGCCCAGTACCGTTTGTCATTACAAGCGTTTTAAGTAAAAGAACGAAAAACTGAAAATAAAAGAAAATTTAATAAATATGATATAGATTATACCGGGTGTTCCAGAGCATGCGTCAGATCAGCTTTTTAAGAGGGCGTCGCCTGAGAAAATCGTTGTTGTACACTGTAAAAAAATTTTACTACTATAATATTAGGCAACTGTGTTTCCTAGTATAAATGTAGTAATATTACTAATTGACGTAAAAATGATAAATTACCCATAAGTTGTGTAAAATATTTGCGAATTAATTGTGTGAATTTACTGCTAAGACAGAGTAAAGCTCACATTAAAAAGATAAATTTTACCTAATATTCGTGTGAATTTACTACTAAGGGAGAGTAAAACTAAAACGACAATAATATCAATTTTGTCTCATATTCGTCTAAAATTACTATTAAGACGCAGTAAAATTCAAATGAAAAGTTGAATTTTACCTCACATTCGTGTGAATTTACTGCTGAGACGGAGTGAAATTAAAAAAAATATTGTGCTATTATAATAAGTAAAATTAAAATTTTGTTTTATTGTAGGATAAGTTAAAATAAAAAAATTTAACTTATATTTAAAGAAGAAATTGTATATTTAATAGAAACTGTACATAAATACAGAAAAATTATTTTTCTTAATAACTATATCAAATTTAAACCTCAGTGTTTTATGTTTATCATATTATTTTTGTATGTTATAGTGCAGACTAACTATAACTTATACAAAATTAAAATTACAAAAGTACAAAAAATCATATTTTTTAAATTAAATTTACTTCATTAAGTATTTTTAACACAAAAGTTGAAAAATTTATGGTTAAGTATAGTTCATTTATTGTGTGTTTTTACATTCATAATAATTATTATATTAAATTTAAGCTTTTAGAATTTTATGTGTCTGAAATTTTTTTCCAGCAAAACGAATCTTAATAATAAAAGTCAGGAGCTAAAGAGAGAAATAAAGAAATTGAATGATAGATCTCTGAATTATTACCTAGAAAATTTAACAACTACTAAAGAAACAAATTTTTCTTTATGGAAAGCTACGAGTAAAGTGAAGAAGTCTACTGTGCATTCTGCACCACTGAGGAAAAATGATGGCTCATGGGCAAGGAGCGATAAAGAAAAAGCTGACAGTTTTGCAGATCATCTCGCTGAAATTTTTAAGCCCAATGAAATGAACACTGTTATTGATCTAAATGAAATAAATAACCATGAAGACATAAATATTCCCTTAATAAGTCGAAAAGAATTAATTAAGGAAATCAAAAACCTAAAATTAAATAAAGCCTCAGGTTTTAATTTAATAACTTCAAATGTGCTGAAAAATATACCCAATAAATCTCTCACACTCGTGGTATATATAATGAATGCCTTTATTTAGCTTAAACACGTACCTAGTATATGGAAAGTTGCAGAGATGATAATGATCCAAAAACCAGGAAAGCCTGCTACCGACACCAAATCCTACAGACCGATATCTTTGCTCCCTACAATATCGAAGTTGTTTGAAAAATTACTATTGAGAAGGATTCAACCCCTCATAGAAAACAGGAATATAATACCTAATCACCAATTTGGGTTTAGGCAAAAACACTCAACAATAGATCAAGTACATCGAATAACAGACATTATAGAAAGGGCACTGGAAAATAAGCAAATTTGTTCTTCAGTATTTCTAGATATAGCCCAAGCTTTTGATAAGGTTTGGCATGAAGGACTCATCAAAAAGCTAAGTTGTTTGCTCCCTAAAAATGATGTTGAATTATTTTCATCATATCTCTCAAATAATGTTTTTCGAGTTAAAAATGAGAATGAATACTCCTCTCTAAGAGATGTAAAAGCTGGAGTGCCGCAAGGTAGTATACTGAGTCCAATTTTACATTTGTTATACACCTGTGATATACCCGAAGTAGAAAATATAAAATGAGCAATCTTTACAGATGACACAGCGTTGATGGCAGTTGGTTCTACTATAGAAGAAGCTACAAACAAACTGCAAAAAGCTAATGACGAAATTTCCAACTGGTACAAAAAATGGAAAATTAAATTAAATGAAGCCAAATCTAGTCATGTAAACTTCACCTATAAAAACATAGTAACTCCTCTCTCAGTTAAAATTAATGATGTCGTGATTCTATACGAGAACAAAGCTAAATATCTTGGCATGACCTTGGATGCAAAACTGAAATGGAAAGAGCATGTGAAAATCAAAAAACAAGAACTCCAGTTCAAATATAGAGAAATATACTGGCTGATTGGGCGGAATTCTACGGTCTCGACCTATAGCAAAGTTTTGATGTATAATCAAATATTGAAGCCAGTTTGGGCATACCGTATTCAAATATGGGGATGTGCTAAGCAAATTCATATTCAAACTATCCAAACGTTTCAAAATAAGGTACTGCGAAGACAATTTTAGAAAATTAAAATTATTTTGCAAGTTATTTCAGAAACTTAATAACTACAATTTCACAATTATCGTAAAACAATTTTAGAAAATTAAAATTTTTTTGAAAGTTATTTCAGAAACTTAATAATAACAATTTCATCACTTGTTGGGTAAAGATCAATATTCGGAACATTTTTGAAAATTAAATTTCGCAATTCGCAATTGTTTGATTTGATTATTTACTAACTAAATATTAAAATAAATAAAAAGAGGTATAATTCAATACAACACAAAAATAAAATTAAAATTGACCATATGTGCTTTGTTTACAAACACTCAATTAACGTGTATTATATTGTATAATTGAATCCATATTAAATATCTAATAATATATTGTATTAATTAAAGTAATCAGTTTAAATAATTAGTGCATTATTACATATCCAAATACTGACATTTTACATGTTGTTTATAATTATATTATTATTCTTGATTAAATTACACAACTACAAGGTTTGTACATTAATCATATGATCAGTATTATTAACACTCTAACATTTTATAATTTGCTTAATTATTTAAAAAAAAAATAGTATGATATATTATTAATCACCACCCACACATTAATCTACAAATGTAAGTGCACTAAAACTTATATCTATAAAAAATAAATAAAACAAAAATAAAATAAAAAAATAAAAATAATTAATAATTTGTTGGACAGTGATGGTATAATACTTCAAAAAATCAATTTATAATATGTAATACAATGAAATTTTAAATATTGATCTTAAACATACAATTCAAACTAATACAATACAGTGATTAATATGATATACAATTATAAAAAAAAACAATACTGTGTTAAAGATTATTAAATAATTTGCATTTTGTGCCATACATATAAATACCTTAATATTACAACCTATGCAATTGTAATCACTGTGGTGAATTTACGTATTTCATTATATATAATCATAAATAATAAATAATAATTAATTATTAATCTATTCAAATTGAATATTATTACCATATTATATTAACATTTTCTTGTAATAAATAAAAAGAAAAAGGTAATAACTAGGTAATAACTATGTAAAAAAAAAAAACTATTATTAAAAAATAAACCAACAAATTTAATTTAGTTAAAAGCCTTTTAAAATCCAAAATATTGATAAAAATGACATTAACATAAAAAAAAATAAAAACAAAATAAAAAGAAAAGGAAAAAAGAACAAAAAATTAATTTATATGAACAACAAAAATTAATACAAAAACTTATCATTAAGTGATAAAAAAATTTTTTAAACAACATTTATTCATTAAATTTCTTTAATTTTATTTAATAATTATTTTTTTTATTAATTTATTAATTAGATCTTTAAATTATTATTTACACTTTAAATAATTAAAATTAACTTATATTCTACACATTATATAAACATTATCTACACATTAAATAAACATTATATTATTATATACTACCGCGTGTTTGTACTACTATACTATTACTAATTAATCAACTAAATGTCAACATCAAAACTATAAACAGAGTTTCTCAAACTATAAAATAACTAATTTTAATGTTGTCGCTCTGAACTTTAAAGTGACTTTAATTAATACCATCCACATAAACGATTAAATAGTGTGATCATTAAATTTAATAAATACGTAAAATAAAAAAAAAATATAAATAATAAAATTCGTTATCAATAAAATTTAATTCAATTTCAATTTGGTTCACATTTTTTAAATAAAATATAATTTAAAAATGTCTTTTAAATGTGATGTCAATGGATGTATGGAAGGGATTTTGTAAACGAAAGTTTCATGGAGTATGTTTAAATGCTCCAAGGGAAAATAACCTAAATTTTGTGTCTAACTATTTCGTGTGTCCTGATTGCCAAGATTTTCATAACCTTTTGTCATACATGCGTATGAGCCTTGCCGATGGTATTAAGGAATTAAACGACAAGAACACAAATTTATTAAATAGAAATGGCAGAGACTTTGGGTCGTATTCTGAATCCTTCGCACATATGGGAAATAGTTTCGATGTCCTCAACAATAAATTTTCTGACCATATCAATAAACAACATTCGGTTATCTATGAAGCATTAAGAAACTGGAAAATAGAAAACAAAATTGATATGGAAAACCTACTTGAGGAGATTAAAAAAGAAACGAGAAGAACATCTGTGATCAAGTGTTCTTGTGTCCTGGAAACAAATCCAATAACTGAGGTCTTAGATCACAAACTGAATAATTTAGAAATAAAAATGGACTCTAAAATGAAAAAGATAATAGATACTATTTTAATAACAGGCTGCTTCCTCTGCCGAATATCGAGGCAGTGATGTCGGAGATAGACCTCTTAAAAATTAATTTAAACTCTATGGAAGAGAAAATAGATAACATTATTTATCTAAATATTCATCAACCAGCTGCACCCTGCAATAGCAATCGAAAATCGGATCAATTTCCCGTCACTATGTCCTACAAAAATGATTCTACTAATTCTCCGCAATCTATTGCTGATCTTTTTAAAATATTTTTTTCTAGTTCTTACTCGGAGAATCTCTTTGAAGTTGACGATACTAAATTCGATCATGTCGCAACCTTATCTGAATTACCCAATATTTCGATTGATTTTTCTCTTAAAAAAATAAAGGAATATTTGAACAAATTAAATAATGATTCTTTCCCTGGGCCAGACAAAGTACCAAGATTAATTTTAACAAAATTTTGTGATTCTCTTTCCTTACCATTATCGTTATTATTTAACCGTTCATTCATTTCAGGTATTTTTCCAGAATATTGGAAAAATTCATTTATCCGACCAATTCATAAGAAAGATGCTAAAAATAATGTCTCAAATTATCGTAAAATTGCGAAACTCTCATGTATTCCTAAACTATTTGAACTGATAGTATTTGAGTCAATATATGACATTTGCTCTAGTTCCTTAGCAGTTAACCATCACGGATTTATGAAAAAAGATCTACTGTAACTAACTTAGTTGAATCTTGTTCAAGCTTTTTGAATACTATGGAAGCTGGTTCTCAAACTGATGTTATTTATACTGACCTAAGTAAGGCTTTTGACTTATTACCTCATAGCGTTATTCTTCTAAAGCTCAAAAAACTAGGGTTCCCTGAAACCTTCTTAAAATGGATCAAATCGTTTTTATCTAAGAGAACTTATAGTGTGATATTTAGATCAAATATATCTGACTCTTTTTGCGCTACCTCAGGTGTACCACAAGGCAGCCATCTAGGTCCATTATTATTCATTATTTCTATTAATGATGTAACTAAAATCATCAAGAATAGTAATGTTGTTATATATGCCGATGATATGAAAATTTATAAAAAAATTTCCTCATCTGATGACTCCACCTTACTTCAGGAAGATCTAGACTCTTATTTTAGTTGGTGTAGCTCCAACAACCTACTCCTAAACATTGACAAATGTGCTCTAATTTCCTATTCCCGTAGTTACTCCCTCTTAGTAGTCAACTATACTTTTGATGCTAAACTTATTAAAAGAGTTTCCCACTTTAAAGATTTAGGTATCCTTTTCGATGATAAACTTTCATTTAAACCACACTTTAATATCATAATCAACAAGGCAAATTCTATGTTAGGGTTCACAAAGAGATGGTCTAAAGAGTTTAACGATCCATATACAATTAAATTATTATTTACATTGCTCGTTCGCCCTCACTTTGAATACGCTAGTCCCGTCTGGTCACCTTACTACTTCACTCATATCAACAGAATAGAGTCAATTCAAAAAACATTTCTTAGATTTGCCTTACGTATGCTTCCCTGGTTCAACCCAATAATCCTGTCTCCTTACCAAGATCGCCTCAAACTACTTCAATTAAATACTTTGCACTCGAGAAGAGTTGTTGCGGATATTTTATTTATAATTCAACTATTGACTGGCGAAATTGATTCCCAAACTATAAAAGGCATAATCAATAAACAGATTAATACTAGTACGCGATTTCGTTCAGAAAATGTTTTTAACCTTCCTTTTCACAGAACAAATAATGTTAAATTTGAACCCATAAATAGAATGTTAATGGCAGTTAACCAACATAAAAATAGTATAAACTTTTCTTTTAGTAAAGCCAGGTTAAAGAAAATCCTATTCCAAATCCTTCCTTAATCCTACTAATCCTATTTATATATGTAGTCACTAATTCACTAATTTACTTAATTGGTTTCTATGAATTTATTGTTTTTCCTCACACTTTTTCTTTTTTTTTAATCGAATTAAATTCGATGCAATTTCATTGAGTTAGTTGTTCATCATTTTGTTTTTTTTTTTTTTGGTTTATATTAATTTATTTCTAAGTTCATATAGTTTGTTATCAATTCTAATAATTTCATTTTTATTGTAATTATAATTTAAAAATTAAAGTTTAAATGAAAATCTAAATAAAAAAAGAGGAAAAACCAATTAAAAATTATATTAAAATATATTATTAATTTAAATTGTTAATTAAACTACAATATTGTAAACCGTTTGAACTAAATGGTGAATAAATAAATAAATAAAAAAATAAATAAATTGTTTAGAAGTTTTTTTTTTCTATAAAGTAGGCTAATTTGAATTAATTTTATTGGAAATTATTTTTTTATGCATCGTTTACCTTTACACATCAATATATATTGACAGTATTTACTGATGAGAGATAATATTGAAGAAATACTCATGTGTAAACACATATTGATATCAATATATATTGAAGAAAAAAATAGAAAATATGCTATTTTCTTCAATTATATTGAGAAAGACAAAATTAAATATGGCGAATATGAAAAACTGAGCAACATTCATATGTAAATTTTTTATTTGTTTCTTTTGATTTTACATTTGTTTTATATTCACAGGGTACTTGATTAAAAAACTTTTGTTTTTATATTAGTTTTGGTGAGTATATAAGAAAAAACTGACAAATAGTTTAATTGCTTAAAAACTGATGTGTAAACACAAATGTTTTTTCAGTCTATAATCGTCAATAAATATTGGAGAATATTGCTGTGTAAACGCTGCCTTAAATAAATTTGTAATTTAGAAGAGCTTACTTTTAAGACTGCCGTCTGCCACTATTACACATATACAAACATTTTCTTCTCTTTCCACCCATTATTTTATAGTCAGATTTATGCTTAGAGCAAGTACATCAGACGTCCATTACTAAACGAAGGGTTGCTTCATTTATTGTGCAATAAGTATATTATATATATTTTATATTTATATTTTTATACATTGTTTAATTGATATATAAAAAATATTCTATAGACTATATAAGAGATTTTTAATATATGTAAAAAAAAAAATATATATATATAAAATAATTAAAGTGGTATTTAAAAAAATTTATTAAAATTAATAAAAATATATACAAATTTAAATCTATATTATAATACACAAGAGCACGATTTTGAAGGTACACTTTCGTGGTTTTTCGTGTGCTTCGTTTTTTTTTTCATTCAATCAATCGTCGATGATGCAGGCCATGGCGATCAAAATCAATTTTTATTTTGTCTATATTATAGTACACAAAAGCACGATTTTGAAGGCACACTTTTCGTGGTTTTTCGTGTCCTTCCTTTTTTTTTTATTCAATCAATTTTTTTTTGTCGATTCTCTTTTGAGTCAAATTGAGTCAAAAATCTATTTTTTTTTTATTTATCGCATTTGGTTTTTTGCAATTTTAGTAGGGAAAAAAATTAATTAGTAGAGTCATATTATTAATATAGGTTTTAATATCCCAAATTTTTGTGAGTTCGATTCTCTATTAATTCAATTTTTTTTTTATTATTATGTATTATAATAATAACTAGGGGCCCCTGTTGAGTAATTATATTTCAAGTTGAAGTCAAATTTTTTAAAAAAACAGTAATTTACGTACTGACATAGACTTCGCACGATATAGAAAACACTCGTGTTTAATAAAAAGTTTTGTGGTTTGTAAGTTTTATTTAGGACACATAAATACACGTCCCTCATATACTGCCTCGTTTCCGAAATATTCCCTATAGTAAGAAGCATTTAGTGATAAAATTACTGAAAATAACAAGTTTTGTTATTAACGAGGTACGTATATATATACCTACATAATACATAATTTTAATAAAAACTATATTATTACTACAAATAACAAAAATTTAGAAACAGTTCCTTAAAAAGATAAAAATGAAGAATTCAAGTGACCTACTATATCAAAATGAAGGACTTTAACTCTACTATATAAAAATAAATTTGCTCGTCATATGAACAATTCAACTGATTTTTTTTGTTTTTGCTTTTTTATATTTTTTATTTGAGATGAATTTGTTTCTTTGTTTTTTTTTTGGCATATGTACATAGATTCATTCGCAAGTACATAATATAAAATATAATAACTGATTTGTTTACTTTTGTTTATTATTTTCATAAGATCGCACTTAGGCATAATGTATTTGCTGAATAATAAAATCATATGAGTACAAAATTTTCAACTGTGTGCGCATATTTGTTTTATATACAATCTTATATATTATATATATTAGAAATTCATTAAGGAGTAGGAGAATCGAAATAAAATAAAAAGGTGTCTACTGCGCAGGACCTTAAATGCTTGTCAATTATAATTATAGATTTTTATTATATTATATTATATATAGCAATATTTTTTTAATAAAAAAAAGTAATTATTAATTATTACTCTCTTCTCAATTATTTCAAAAAGATACGAAAGCGTTTAGTTTAATATAAATCTAAGCATACAAATTATGTATACTTATTACTTATCCATACATGGAATGTATTCACAGTTGACAATTTTGACAGTATGATGTATCATGTAGATGTTTGCATATAATATAATATATACCAATTAATCCTACCTATATATGTATACTCAAACAGCTAAAATGTAGGTACAATAAATATAATATAATTTATAAAATACAGACTTCCTCACCAAAATACAGTGGTTAGGAAGTCTGTATTTTGGTTTGGTTAGTATTTTGATTAGTATATTTGTGAAATGTTCTGTATATCGAACCTAGGTTAAAATTTTATTGTTCAAATTTGGGTCACCCCCGACATCTCGAAAAAAAAATATCGAACAAACAAAATTCTCGAAAAAAAAAATGTAAAAATGTCGGTTAGCAATTATGGCATTAAGGGCTCATTACGTCACTTTGACAATTTGGGGGCTAAATTCACTTAAGTCAATATATCTCCTAAACTATAAAGACTATTAGGGCGCTTAAAGGCTTAAAAGAAAGATATTAACATACTGGGTTGGGTACGTTATTCCAAACAAAAAATTCCATTTCTATAATTCCATTTCCAGAATTCAAAAAATAAATAAAAAAAAAAAATTCCAAAGTTACGAAATTCCAAAAATAAATATTTATGGCAAGCTTTTTTCTAAACAACATAAACAACAGATTTATAAAATTATTTTATAAAAACTATGTAAATGGATTATTTAAGTTTATTACAAATCAATTTTATTCCCCTAAAGAGTATATAATATATTTCTCTTTCTTGATGTGTATATCAAATGGAATTCCTTACTATAGAGCATGTAAAACGAAAAAAAAAATACGGGTATGGGTCTTATCGAAAAAAAAATGTCGAATGCAAAAATGTTGAAAAACAAAATGTTGAAGAAAAAAATGTCGTATAAGATTAAATGTTGAATGCAAAAATGTCGAAAAAAAATGTTGACTTTCGTGAACTTGGCTCACGTAATGAAAAACGCTTAGAGAAATTTTGAAAGAGGTCTAAGTCCCAGAATTTGAGGTCAAAGGCCCTAGAAAATTTTTTTTCCAAACTTGCCAGACATAATTAAGGTGCTTTAGAGACATTATTGGAGAAGTCCCAGAAATTAGGTATAATATATTCTGGAAAAATGGCTATATCCCTCTTTTTGCATCCAACAGCGGCTATGAATAAAAATAATTAAGGTAAATATTCTGGAAAAAGGGATATATTCCCTTTTTACATCCAACAGCGGCTATGCATAAAAATAATTAAGGTAAATATTCTGGAAAAGAGATATATCCCCCTTTTTACACCTAACAGCGGCTATGCATAATAATAATTAAGGTAAATATTATAGAAAAAGGGATATGTCCCACTTTTTGCATCCAACAGCGGCTATGCATAAAAATAATTAAAGTAAATATTCTGGAAAAAGAGAATATCCTTAATTTGAATCCAACTCTAAAGCCTCTCCTAGTTCAGGATCTTGCATATACACTTGCATAAATATTCTCCAAAAAGGATATATACATATGTACAGCACTTCTATATTTAAAAAGCCCCGAAACTAATTTTTGCTTCGTTAAAAAAAGATTTTATTTGTATAAAAAAACGAAGATTTACGAAGATTTTCCATACAAATAAAATCTTTTAAAAATTAGTTTCGGACTTTTTAAATATAGTGTATTTACTTATAACCTAATGCATCTACTTTCTAATTCAACAAAATTGTTGTTTTGAAACATATGACAGAAAAAAAAATATTTTGCTTAAAACAATATTAGGTACATATTGTATACATATTATATGTATATATTTTTTGAGAGACGGTCTTTTTGTTGAAAAAAAAATTTTGAAAACAAAATGTCGAATAGGAAAAAAGTTGAAAAATAAAATGTTGAAAAAAATCAGGTTGTTTTTGATAATAATTATTGTTTTTGATAGGGTCACCCCCGATATCTAGATAACGGGTGATCCCTTTTTGATAATCAGATTTTTTTTTAGTGATATATTTAAATTATGGAATAAAAGTAGAGTTTCCTTTCACTAATCATTTATATTTATTTTGCAAATATCGATATTTCAGAAGCAACTTACTTCCTTCATCCGTGCTTGCGACAAATTCAAATTTTACACTAATACTTACATATATTTATATAATTTGAACCCTTAATAATATGTTCTTTTGTGTACAATAGTACTTTCTTAATAGTGTTACCTGCTCTACAATTATTTTTTTTGTTTATAACTATTATTTATTCAGATTTAGAAAAAAAAGTCGAATAAAAAAATTTTGAAGAAAAAAATTTTGAAAATTTTTTTTTCAAAATTTTTTTTTCAAGAAAAAGACCGTCTCCCAAAAAATATATACATATAATATATACGTATGTCTGCGTTATTAAATTGAAGTTTTTGTTAGTGCTATAAAAAACTATTATTTGCAAATATGCCGTAAATCAAAACAAAAAAAAATCATTCGAATTTTGAGTATGTCATTCTTTTCTGAGTTTTTTTGGTAACACATTTTTGGTAAATATTTCTTTATATTTTTTTAACAATAGTGGAATTTTCAAATTATTAAACTAAATTATCGAATATTTAATTAAGTTTGTGTAATATTTTAAAATTATTGAAATAAAACTACATATTAGTTACATATTATTACACGGAAAGAAAAAAAACGTTCATGGCAAACGGAAATTCAAGAAATGAACTTCTTTTGGGATATTTCATTTGTGACAAAATCTATTATTATTTCAACCAAAAGAATTTATTTTAAACTTTATTGGCTTAACTGTACATAAAAAAACGTTTGCTCAAAAAGATAATCATTTATCGCAAACATTTTGATATTTTTGTGAAGAAAGTATATTTATTGATGGTGGACAGAGAGATTTTTAGTTGAAACCATTCTTTTTTTACGGCAAATGTATTTTAGTTTACCGGAAACACAAAACAACTTTTATGCAAATATAGTTTTTTTTTGTCAAATTCATCTATTTTCTATTGATTTTCCCGAGATTACACAACAACTTTTCCTGCAAAAGAAAAAGGAATATCATCTGAAAAAAATCATAATAACAAAAATTACTTTTAACATAACATAACAAAATAAACTCGGTAGGGATATCTACCAAAGTGTCGGCAGAGACCACGGCTGCCGGCGAGGGCTTGGCTGAATGTACTAGACTTTCAGATGAGTCGCCAGTGGGGAACAACAATTTAGACAAGCTGATTAACCCTTTTAAAAAGAGTGCGAGGGTTCCAAGGTCGCCATCAAGGATGACCGAGCCAAGAATTGATATACGAAATAAAAATAATAAAGAACCAAATGAAAACCATATACTCCAAAAGAGGCTAAGCGAAATAGAGGCGTTATGTATGTCAATAAAAAAAGAAATTTCGGCATTAAGAGCAGCAAACGAAGCTTTGAAAAAAAGAGAAAAACGTAATGCACCAAATGAAATCATCGAGAAAAAAGAATATTTCACGGATGAAGATGAATTGAGCAGAGATACTGACTGGCTGCTAAAAAAAAACAAAAGGTCAAATAAAAAAAGAAAAGCTACTTCTTCACCTGAAGTTGAATCTTCACCATCTGGTTTAACAAAAACCTGTGAGTAAAAAAACTCCAAAACAACTGAATTTGTGAGTAAAAGGAAAACCAAAATTCCACCTGTAATCATAAGTAACATAAATGATTTCAAACCATTAAATAAAATGTTGCAAGCTAAAAATATGAAATAAAAATGCTAAACAATAAGCAGCTGAAAATAAATCTGGAGACGGAAATGGATTATAGAAACCTAGCTAAAGATCTCAATGATACCAAATACGAATGGCATACTTATGAAAGCAAAATAAATAGACCAATAAAAGTCATGGCACGCGGCTTGCACCAATCTTGCATGCCAGAAGATATAATAAGTGAGCTTCATAATAGGCAATTCAATATCATCAATGCAGTAAATATGATAAAGAAAGTCAAGGAAAATGATAAACAGGTAACTGTTAAACTTCCAATTTTCATGATTACCTTTGATAGTAAGGAAGACATGAAAAAAATTTACGAAATCAATCATATTCAAAACATGATAGTTTATATTGAACCTTTGAGAAAAATCAAAGATATTCCTCAGTGCAAAAGATGTCAGCGTTATAATCATACGCAGAAATTTTGTAATAGGGAGCCTATATGTGTGAAATGTGCTGGTAAACATTTAACAGCAGAATGCGATAAGCTGAAAACTTCACAGCTAAAATGCTCCAATTGCCAAGAGTCTCATCCAGCAAATTACAGAGGATGTTTTATTGCCAAAGAACTTCACAAAAGGAGAAACTCAGTTTACCCAAAATTAGTTCAAAGGCAACAACCAAGAAAATTTGTATCAAAGAAAGTAATAAAGGGAGTTACTTATTCTGCCATAGCAAAAGGCAAAAACAATGAAGATATCTACCAAAGCAATAAAAATATGAAAAAAAATCGAGATTTCACTGCTGATGAAACACCTCGAATACCTTATTCATCAAATGCAAATAATCAAACGCCGAGAAGAACTCGTTCGTCAAACAACCAAACGCCGAGAAGAGCTCGTTCAACAAATACGAAATTGATTTTAGAAAAAGAACAGCACGGAACTATATTAAAAACAATGGAAAAACTAATGAGTTTGGTAGATAGAATCTCACTAAGATTAGATAACTTGGAAAGTAGGTATACTGTTAAGTATCCTGATATGCCACATAACGCAATTAGATAATGAATAAGGACAAAATCACTATATGTACTTGGAATGCGAATGGCATTAACAACAAAAAACAAGAATTGGAAATGTTCCTAAAAGTGTCAGAAACCCATCTAGCAAAGGGGCACAATTTAGTAATTCGTGGATACAAAGTATATCATACAACGCACCCTGACAATCTACCAAAAGGAGGTAATGCGGTCATAGTAAATTATCTTATTACTCATCATGAACATTGTAACATACAAAGTACAGAAATGCAACTCACAGCTGTACAAATAAGGTGCACAAAGCAAAATATCAACGTAGGAGTGCTGTACTGCCCGCCCAATCACGCTATTAAAAAACATATGTTCCAGAGCTTATTAATGAAATTAGGTGAAAGATTTATTCTTGGAGGTGACTACAATGCTAAACATCTAGAATGGGGCTCCAGGATGACCCTTACTCGAGGTAAAGAACTAAGAGAGGCGCTGAGAGAAACAGGTTGCTTATTTCTTTCAACAGGAAAACCAACATATTGGCCAGCAGATATAAACAAAACTCCTGATCTGTTAGACTTTTTTATAATGAAAAAAGTATCAACTAATTTCACATCTATAGAAGATAGTTATGACCTCAATTCCGACCATTCTGCTGTCATCCTAAACTTAAATACAACAATAGTGAAAAAATCTAGTAAACCATTTTTAACCAACTCATCTACAGATTGGTTAAGCTTCAAAAAGATTCTGCTAGAAAAAATTAACTGAAGAGAAACATTAGACAATAAGGAACAGCTAGAAACTGCTACTGAAAAACTTATGCAAGCTGTCCAGTTTGCAGCTTGGAGTAGTACTAAGACAAAAAAATCAAAAAAAAAACAGCCCTAGATATCCGGTGTATATCCTTAACATGTTAAAAGAGAAACGAAAAGCGAGAAGAAGGTGGCAACCAACGCGTGACCCATCCAGCAAAACGGATCTTAATAATAACAGTCAGGAGCTAAAGAGAGAAATAGAGAAATTGAATGATAGATCTCTTAATTTTTACCTAGAAAATTTAACAGCTACTAAAGAAACAAATTATTCTTTATGGAAAGCTACGAGTAAAATGAAGAAGTCTATTGTGCATTCTGCACCACTGAGGAAAAATGATGGCTCGTGGGCAAGGAGCGATAAAGTAAAAGCTGACACTTTTGCAGATCATCTCGCTGAAATTTTTAAGCCCAATGAAATGAACACTGTTATTGATCTAAATGAAATAAATAACCATGAAGACATAAATATTCCCTTAATAAGTCGAAAAGAAGTAATTAAGGAAATCAAAAACCTAAAATTAAATAAAGATTTAATAACTACAAATGAGCTGAAAAATATACCCAACAAAGCTCTCACGCTCTTGGTATATATAATGAATGCCTGTATTAAGCTTAAACACGTACCTAGTATATGGAAAGTTGCAGAGATAATAATGATCCCAAAACCAGGAAAGCCTGCTAACGACACCAAATCCTACAGGCCGATATCTTTGCTCCCTACAATATCGAAGTTGTTTGAAAAATTACTATTGAGAAGGATTCAACCCCTCATAGAAAACAGGAATATAATACCTAATCACCAATTTGGGTTTAAGCAAAAACACTGAACAATATCTCAAGTACATCGAATAACAGACATTATAGAAAGGGCACTGGAAAATAAACAAATTCGTTCTTCAGTATTTCTGGATGTAGCCCAAGCTTTTGATAAAGTTTGGCATGAAGGACTCATCAAAAAGCTAAGTTGTTCTCATATCTCTCAAATAGAGTTTTTCGAGTTAAAAATGAGAATGAATACTCCTCTCTAAGAGATATAAGAGCTGGAGTACCGCAAAGTAGTATACTGGGTCCAATTTTATATTTGTTATACACCTATGATATACCCGAAGTAGAAAGTATAAAAATAGCAACTTTTGCAGATGACACAGCGTTGATGGCAGTTGGTTCTACTATAGAAGAAGCTACAAACAAACTGCAAAAAGCTAATGACGAAATTTCCAACTGGTGCAAAAAATGGAAAATTAAATTAAATGAAGCCAAATCTAGTCATGTAAACTTCACCCATAAAAACATGGTAAGTCCTCTCTCAGTTAAAATTAATGATGTCTTGATTCCATACGAGAATAAAGCTAAATATCTTGGCATGACCTTGGATGCAAAACTGAAATGGAAAGAGCATGTGAAAATCAAAAAACAAGAACTCCAGTTCAAATATAGAGAAATATACTGGCTGATTGGGCGGAATTCTACGGTCTCGACCTATAACAAAGTTTTGATGTATAATCAAATATTAAAGCCAGTCTGGGCATACGGTATTCAAATATGGGGATGTGCTAAACAAATCCATATTCAAACTATACAAACGTTCCAAAATAAGGTACTGCGCAACATAGTTAATGCTCCATGGTATGTTCGCAATGCCGATATTCATCGAGATCTGAAGATCTCATCTATAAAAGACGAAATAATGAAATGCGCTGCACGGCATAAAACTCGTCGGATCCAACATGTCAATACCGAAGCTTCTAGCTTAATTGACAATTAAACCTTTGTGAAGCGACAAAAACGAACAAGACCACTTGAGTTAGGTTAAAAACTTTTATCTATTAAAACCTTATTGGATTTTGGTAAATCAAAGGTATCTTAGTTTCTTTGAGTTTAATTTAAATTAATGGTTACTCTATAAGACTAGTTTTAATGTTGCAATAATGATAGGAGTTTTTAGTGGGTTAAAGTCCCACAGTACTTCAAACTGCCTTCCCCGGTAATAGGTAGTCCCTGAATCCTCTTTCGATGATTTACTACTATCTGGAAAAAAAAAAAAAATTATTTTTTATTTTAATTCAATTTTGATTATTTTATTCACACAACAAATTCAATTTTGTTATATTAATTACTCTTAAATTATTAATAAAATGAAAATTAGTTAGGCATGAAAAACTTAAATTATCTACAAATTCACAATTACATTTATATTTTTTTTCGATTAAATATACATAAAAATCATCATCGAAACTTACTATTTTATAAATTGTAAGTAAAACGTAAAATATGTCATTACATTAAAAAATAAAATCTGCTTCTTCAAATTAATTTTTTGCAAACAAAAAAACTAACCCTTTCTTAATTTTAATACCATCGTAATTCAAATATTTAAAAAAATTTAAATAATTTTTTGATTTTGCATTGTAGCGTTCAAGCATACTTTTATTTTCCTTTATTGAAGGCGCTAAGGAGATACAAATTTTGGTGATATCTTTAAATCGTATTAAAAAGTTCGACATTTTAATTAATATGCAGCTGTACAGCATTTTACAGCTTCTAAGGGATCAACAAAAACGTATTTTACTTGAACAACTAACACCAAGCACTGCCCTATAGGTGAACCAATAAAGTGTTCTTTCTTTTTTATAAATTGACGTATATTGGAATCAGCTTCTCCTAAGTTCTATAAAAAAGCAAAAAAAATTATTCTAAAATTTCATTGTTTCAACAATTGAATTTAAAAACTAATTAACATTATTTAAATTAAATCCTAAATAATTTTTATAACTTACTATCAAGTTCTTTAAATTTTCTGCTAGAGTTTTTTATTTTGATTTACTTCGGGTTATGAGTTCAGCCTTCGCCAAGCTATGCCTATTGTCTATAATTATTATAGGCATCATGCAACTTTCTACTAGCGTGCTTCCTTAGCAATATTTTTGATAAAATGTTTGTGGCAATTCTTCAGTAAAAATCTGACTTAACAAAGTGAAGGTTTCCTAATTTTGTAGTAGACAAACTGAAAAGCAATTAAAGATAAAAATGTTTACTAAAAAAAAGCAAAAGCAAAATAATACTTACATTCGATTTGGATTTTTCAATAAATCTTGAATTATGGATTTACTTATTGTATTTCTATAAGAGGCTATTCTCCTCTTTATCATTTTATAACATTAGTTACTTATTTTGCTTTAATTCTAGTTATAAATTATTTTAAACCTTTAAGGCTTTAATATATAACTTTTAATTATCCTCTTATTTAAATATTTCTCAATACACATTTTTAATAGCACATACAATAACACTACTTGCCTTGTCGAATCAAATCAATGCACTGTTGAAGTGAATTTAAGTTTACGCCTGTTACGTAACTACTCAACTACCAAACTAAATATGAAAACTTTTGTTGCAAATGAAATTCGTTTGCAGCTAATGTTTTAGTAATTTTTTGTTTTGAGTTAAAGGTTTTAAGTTAGCAGTAAATGAATAATTTTATATTACGGCTTAAAACACTTCGGAGGAGTGAATTTCGTTTATGTGAAATTATAAAAATTTTCTTATATTTCTCGCAAAAGCTGTTTTTTTTGCGTTACAAATTACATTTTTGCGACAAAAGATTTTTTTGTGTAATATTTGTGACAAAAATATTTTATTAGTCACAAAATAATTTTAAACTTTTGTTACAAATGAAAATGCAATATTTTCAACACAAATGAAAAAAACATTTAAATTAAAAAGAGAATTTTCAATAACATTCAATAGAAATAAAAAGTGTTTGGTACAAAAGTGTTTTTGTTTGTTTATGAAAAAATAAAATGCTTACTACAAATAAAGTTTATTTGCGTTAAATAAGGTCTAAACGTATTTTTGCTTTCAGTGTAGTATAATAAATTGATAACAATTAATCAAATTTTGAGTAAATCAGTGTAACAGAGTAAATAGAACCAATAGTTTATAGTCTTAACAGAGGTAACATAGAACCAATTAAAGTTAATAAAACTTAAGTCAATACAAGTTGTAATTCTAATACAATGTATGTCATATAAAATAATTTATAAAAAATATATCTAAAGTAAGATTTCAATATTTCGAAACTGTAGTTTTTCAATATTTTAGTAAGAAAAAAAATATATCTTTCATATGATTTTTTAAATGAAATACATTTTTTCGTTTCCTGACAAATTGCGCAAGATGACTTACGTACTATTATAATTAAGGTATCGATATATAACTTTTAATTTACTTTGATAACTTATATTTCGGATTAAAAAACCGATTTTTAGAGTATTGTATTAAACAAAAATAAATTATAATTACTAGTTATTAGCATATATAATTTTCAGTAGTTTAAAAGAAATTTCTATTTTTTTTTTGTAAAAAATTGCAGCTGGAGCTGTGAAGGTACATTGTAATTTAATTTTGTTTTAATTAAAATTATATTTGTAATTTTTTTCAAGATGAGCTCTAATATTGAAATTATTAAGAAAAATCGTTTAGAGGCCATGCAAATTTTTTAAAATAACATGGACATAATAGATTTTTCAAGAGTTCCAGTCCATATCATAGAAGCTTGTTTTGGAAATTCGAATGCTGGTCACCGTTTTTGCTTTTAATAATGGCATCAGTCTCGACCAGTTATTTGATCTCCTTAAAAGAAAATTGTTAAAACGGGACGACAAAAGTAAAATTATTAATTTATACAACACTTTAAATAATCCATTATTTTCACAAAAATATTATAGTTTCAATGTTGCTAAAAATTTGCTAATTTTTTGTAATGGAGATATTCGCTTTTATAGCAGAAGAATCGGAAATTTAAAATAAAAAAAATTAAAAAATAAAAAAACATCCCATTTTAAGGACTTATTATACAGTTTATAAGGATTACTTTTAAAAAAAAATTCAATTTTGGAAAAAGGCGTATACTTGATTTTAAAACCTAATTTAATTTAATTATAGTAGTAAAGTAAATAAAAACTTAAAAATGTGTTTTATTTTTGTAATAAAAATATTTTGGTATTTATATAATATACATTTTATGAAATTAAATATTTTATATTGTTTTGGTATTGACATCAGTGGTGCATAATAGTATTTTCAAGGGCTGAAATCTGATTTTGTAGCCAATATAAGATCCCACCCAATAATTTTTTTAATACCTATTTAAAATAACAATAATAATTGTAATATATAATATATAATAGATTATTATTTTTAATATTTTTTTTTGTTTAATTTTTAGTTATTTAGACAATAATTTGCCCACTCAGAATTTCTATTAATAGATATAAACAAATATTTTTCCTAACTCCACCACTGGAAAATTTAAATTAACCAAAATTTTTAAAATATGATATTATAAGTATTATGTATTTTACAGCTACCGCTAAGGCTTTGAAATAAATAAATGAATATAAAGAAAAAACAATTACAATTATTTCTTTAATATTTGTAATTTTTAAATTGATTTTTAATTTTTAAGTCAATAGCAGACATTACTAGCAGTGTAATGTAATATTGTATAGCTGATTTGAGATTAACAAATAAAATATAAAAATAATACAACTATGTTAACTATGGAAGTTGTAGAAATACCTACAAATAAAAATTTGATTAAGATTGCTATCAGCGGTTTTGTTTACCATCGTTACAAAAAAATAAACGACACTTTTTACTGGTTATGTGAGCAAAATAAGTAACATTGCAGGGAAAGAGTCGTTACAGTTTTAGATAATGAGCTGCACAAAATAAAAGCAAATCTTACGAAACATACACATTCGGCATTATAATTCAAGCAAGAAATTTATAAAACTAATGCCAGTGTTAAGAGAAAGGCCAACGATAGTTCAAATAAACCTTCTCAAATAATACTTCAATCTAAGGTATGATTTTTTACTTAATACTTAATTATAAAATGTGTTCGTAGATAATAAGTCCGTATTTAAAATTTAATTTTGTAGGTTCAATGTAAGTCTGATTGCCGTGCATATTTGCCAAAAGACATAACCCAAACTAAAAAAGTCACAGAGTAAGATCAAATATTGAAAAGGAGCCTATTACACTAGACGACATTGAAATACCAGAACGACTAAAGTATGCTTAAAGATGATAATTTTCATTTCAAATGTATTTTTTATACCTTTTTTCTTTTGATTTAGAACAATAGAAGGTAACCAATTTGTCTTGGCTGAGAAGCAATGTGGTAATGACAAAATAATTATTCTCGGAACCATCCTACCATTGAAAAAATTGTCTGCGTCAAAATTATGGTTAATGGATGGAACATTTTACGTCTTACCTTGTGTGATGAGACAGTTATTTTCCATTAATTTCAAAATAAATGAAGAAGTTGTACCAGGTGTCTTTTGTTTAATAAAAAACAAATCATTCAATTCATATAAATTGTTTTTTGATGAATTATGTAAAATTGGTGCCGATAATGGCATAATATTTAATCCAGCGTACATTCTTTCGGATTTTGAAAAGGCCATTATTAACGTGTATTCTCCAAAGTTTCCTAATGCCAAAAACAAAAGATGTTTGTTTCATTTTGGCCAAATTATTTACCGAAGAATCCAAAAAAAGCATTTAGCAGGAGAATACGGACAAAATGAGACTTTTAGCCTTCAAATAAGGATGCTAAAAAGTTTGGCATTTCTTCCTCCCCATGAAATTTTAGAAATTTTTAAATACTACAACGAATTGTCTCAAGAATTCAGCGACAGTAGCAATAAAATTGCAAGATGGTTTGAAAAGAATTACATAGGTTTAAAATCAAAAAAATATAAACCAATATATTCGTCTTCTTTTTGGTCATGTGCAGACTTGCTGAAAGATAACCTTCCAAGAACACAAAATAAAGTTGAGTCTTGGCACACCAGGCTACAAATATTAGTGGACAAGCCACATATTGGACTATATAAACTAATGGGCATATTAGCGAATGAAACCAATTTTTGAAACAAAGAAAGGAATATTATAGTAAAGAAAAAAATATGTCTTAGAAGAAAAAGAAGAAAGATCGTTTATTAGCTTTTTAAAAGGAATACCCATGAACATGACCTTATAAAGTATGTAAATACATATATCTAATTTATATTTAACGTTTAAATAATTACTTTTTCAGATATATATATTTGAATTTTCTTTTCAATTTGCTTATATTATAATTGGAAAACGATTTTATTCTGTAAATAAATGTTATTAAAAAATCTCGAATTCGTGATTTTTTTTCAAGATATTTACTTTCCAGATTTTTTTTTTCGAGATTTGTTTTTTCGAGATTTAAAAAAAAAAAACTAGGAGCAAAATTATATATTTATTAAAATCTACATAAAAACCCATCTGACGGCCAATAATTAAACTAAAATTTAAAGTTGAAAGAAAGAAAAGTAGAAGAAAAATAGTGAAATATGAATTAGGTTTATTCAGTAACCTGTTCCAGATAGTTCTATATGAATATGAATAGTCATACGTTTAATAATTTCTTTCATTGGTCATCATCATTTGAAAATACATTATTAAAGTATGTTTAATTTATAGATTGAAAAAGTACGGTTCAAATCTGAACCATCTAACAACCGATATTTAAAAGGAAACTAAGCAAAATTATATATTTTTTTACATTTTTTTAATTTTTAATTAGAAATTTCAATTTTAAACTTCAAAATTTTTTTTAAATAAATTATTATTTACTGATTTCTAAGTAAAATAAATACAAAAATAAAATATAGTATTTACCTGCCAAGGATAAATTGAAATGACGGATACAATTCATAATGAAGCTGATTTTCCATTAAACGGTACAGCAAATCTGAGGTATATCTTTATGATTTCATTAGTTGTATTCCTTTTTCAATTTAAAATTATTTCGAAGTAATTTGAAGTACTTCGAAAATGGAATGATTGAATTTTTTGAAACAATTATTTGTTGACAATTATTTTTTTTATAAGAACAAAAATATAATATTCATTAAAATCTACAATCTAAAATTTAAGGTACCTCAATAAAAAAATAAATTATATTCATTCGCTAAATTGTTAATATTTCAGTAAAATATTAGGATTATTCAATAAACTGTTCAAGAACAATCTAGAGTAAAAAAAATTGTTGTGTTCAGTAGTTTCCGTTAATTTCACTTTTTTGCCCAAAAGTTCTCTGATCGTTTGAGTATATTGATTAAAATAGTTCTAAATTGATCTGTTTTGTTCTGAATCTTTTTGTCCAAAAATTTTGTAAGCATATTTTTTTTAATTTGAGCCCCTCAATAGTCAAGTCAAGAAAATTTTGAATATTTGACATGTTTAAATTATCTGAAAACAATGCATAGAATAATAATATTAATACCAAACCACAAAAAATCAAAATTGTTCAAAATTTTAGGTTAATCTTCATAAAATTAACTCTTTTATTTATAAAATAAAAAAAAATATCAGATATAGAATGAAAATTATTTTATAAGAATTTATTAGACATTTATTTCCAGTAAGTCTTGCATATGCAATATCAGTCAATAAATCACAAGGTCAAACATTTCAAAGAGTCGGAATTTATCTCCTTCAACCTACCTTTACCCATGGTCAGCTCTACACAATCCACTGCTCTAAAAACTAAAATTCTAGCAGGACCAAGGCAGGGGAAAACTACTAACAACGACACTGTAACTGACAATGTTTCGTGTCAGGAGGTTGACAATATGACAATGTTGCATTCCAGGTCTAGAATACTTAATTTTATCCAATTGTTTATTATATGATGAATTTTAAAACTCACTCATAATAATTAGGAAACGGTACTAACCCATAGGTATGATTAATGGTTTAATAAAATTATCGGATGTTATTTTTAATAACATCTCCCAATTTATCGCGACAATCAATTAATCGGTTAATTATATCAATTATGGTAAAGGGTTTCGGTGGTTTTAGTGGGTTATTGTTCCACATGTAGCTATGTACCTACATGCGCGGTCTGCTTAGTTTTTTTCGAGGCTTTCACCTTCCTTCGAGAAATAAAAAAATAATAAAAACAAATTAAATCTTACAAAAAAAGTTCTATCTGATAGTTTTGATATTGTATTTTAAAATTAATATTAACTTAAAATTTTGAACATTTTTTATTTTTTTGTGGTGTGCAATTAACATTACTATTCTATATATTGTTGTCAGATACTTTCAACTTGTCAAATGTTCAAATTTAATAATTTAACTTATAATTATAATATTAAGAATTATAAACTAACGAAAAAAGAATAGTGTTCTGCAAAACTAAGGTAAAAGATATTATATACTAAATTAAGCAAACAATAAAAATTAAAGTTAAAAACACTCTATGCGAAAAGCATGCGGTAGCGATTGTAGTTACAAAAAAAAATATGTGACCAAAATAAATGATAGAGCATTCAATAATAACGAATAAAAACCGAAAATAAGAGCATATAAACCTATTAAAAATAACTTTAAATAAAAATCAATATATTATATTAAAAAAAACAATTAAGTTTAATTAAATACAAAAATTTACGTAACTATGTGTACTAAGTTATTTACTTGATCATGATTGAAATTTAAAAGCCAGAGTTTTACCAAACTGAGTAATTTAAAACCATAACAATTGTTAGTTAAAGGTGGAGGTAGTAAATTATAAAGCCGAGGTCCAATTGCTTGAAACGAGCGTAAAAAATGTTGTACATTATGAGGTGGTATGATTGCTAATCTTCTGTTGTTGATTCTCAGATTATATATTTCAGAATACCTACTTCGTAAATAACAACTTCTGTTAAAGAATACTTTGAGGACTCGGAAGTAAAAGAGATGTTTCAAAGGTAGGGTATTAAAACATTGAAATAAAGGGAAGCTGCTTTCCCTACGAAGCTTTTTTAACATTAGTCTCATAACACATTTTTGTTGTATTAACAAAGATTTGAGATGATTATTAAAAGTGCCACCCCAATTAACAATCTTATTGTGTAGTGCCACCCCATATTGTATCTTAGAATTAAATAAACCATAGTATACAGACGTAAGCACTTTGGAAGAATGGAACTACTGGGTGGTGCAGTAGATAGAGCGCCTGCCTTTCAACCGAAAGGTCCCGGATTAGATTCCCGATGAAGCAAAAAAAAAAAAATGCTTCATTGGTTTTTCGAGCTGGTCTAGTACCCTTTGTCATTGGGATATAATAAATGACAAAACATAATTGAGAGTATATATAATCTGGTAACAAATTAAATAAAATGAAACTATTACCATTTAAGAAGGCTTAGTTCCTGACAATAGTAGTAGTTTTCCACATTTAATGAGTAGATAAGCCAGTAATTTGTTAAAATAAATACTCAAATTATTGTAGATATTGTAGTGTAAAATTGCAGTACCGTACTTAATTAAAAACGAAAAGGTGATTCTACCTAAGTTACTGTCAAGATCATAAAAAAAAAAAAACTGCTTAAGGTGATAAAATTGTCTGACAACTAAATGAAAATACTTATTTAAAATTCGTGTATGAATTGATCAATCTAACTTAGAATCTATTGTAACACCTAAATATTTGAAGGAATCAACACAATCAACTTTAAAACAACCTGCGGAACCGTTGTATAGTTCGTTAAAATTCCATAATTTCTGAGTAAGAAGAGAATTATTATGAGGAAGAGGAAGTTTTCTACATTTAGCACAGTGATACAAAATATTATCAACCATAGGAATAGAGCTACCTAAACTAAAATACATAACTTTAGTTTTATCACTTAATAATAATTTGTGATAGCAAAATCAGGGACGTAATAAGTCCAAGTCATATTTAATATTACACATATTTACAAAAAATTACTTATTATTGTAGGATAGACCAACATCGTCAGCAAAGGCAGTTGCATAACCTTTAAATTTTTGAAGAAGAACAGAATTAAAGAAGATTAAAAATAATGTAGGACCCAGAACAGATCCCAAAGAAATACTTTTAAGGTCACTAATGGTGTCATTAGCTTTAAGTTTCTGAGTTCGACTCGTTAAATACGAAGAAAGTAAATCAAAAAAATTGCCTCGAAAGCCAGCTTTATACAATCTAATAGAATTTTATGATCCACAGTATCAAATGATTTTTTAATATCAATATATAACGCATCACTTCTGAGTTTATTATTAAGAGCTTCATAGATACGCGAACAATCTTCAGTAGATCTGCCACTACAAAAACTAAATTGCTTACAACTAAATTGCTTACAAAAGTTAGTACGATCTAAAAATTGCTTCATTCTATTTTTTATCACTCTTTCAAATATTTTAGAGAAGGAACTTAACATAGAAATAGGACGACAGTTATCTTTTTTATTACATTATATATTATATTATAATGAGCAATTTTTATCTACTTTCTTGAATAAAGGTATTACATCAGCAATTTTTAGAGCATTAAGAAAAATTCCAATTTCTACACAGCAATTAAAGATATGAGCTAGAACATCCACTATATTAAGACTAATTTTTTTTAAAACATAATTTGAAATACCTAGCGTATCGAAATTAGAATTATTTAATTCCATTATCAGTCTATGAAGTTCAAGCGTTCAAGTGAATTTATTTCTTCAAAGTAACAACTTTGCTGCTGTCAAACATCTTCAATTCAACTATATTCATCTGGTTACTGTCACAAATCTCAGAACTAAATTCTGCAGTAAGATAACTCACATCTGTGAATTTTTCATCACCAATAGATAGAGAAGTAATAGATTTGCTAGAATTTTTATTTTCGATTAAGTAAATAGGCTACAGCATTATTCAATTCGGATAAGATATCCAAGTTAATATCGCCTAACATTATCAAATTATGAGCATGCTCAGAGATTAAAAAAATTGATAACTCATCCATGAAAACATCAAATTTAATACTATTAAATCTATAAATACAAACAAAACTAAATTTACAATTCTCAACTACACAATTGATTTTGAGAACATCTGCACTCCTAAATGAGAGATTATCTGTACTACACTTAATATTATTTTTTGCAAAAATAAAAATTCCACCAGCAGCATATGAATTGTTGCAGCAAAAATATTGATCGTACCCAGAAATTGTGAAGCTTCACAATCATTAATCCATGTCTCAGTTAAAAAACTAAAATCTGGCTTATTCGACAATGAATCCAGATAAACAATAAAAGCATCAAAATTAGCACGCACACTACGAATGTTTTGATTAGTTATAGAAAAGCAGTTAGTCAAAACCGGGTTTTGGAGAATACTTTCACAAAAACCATAACTAAATTTACAACAAGGAACACTATTATCAACAAACATATCATTACCATCCATCATGATTATTGTTATAGCCAATTCTCCTTCTTTTAGAATCCAACCTGTTATTGAAAACAGAACAAAGATTATCAAAAGTAGTATGATTTTCATCTAGCCCTAGTTTTAATTTGGCATTACCTCGGACACAGTTCATACATTTTATTAGTTGTTATTTAACACACTCTTTCGTGTGACTCTAGCGATCATCAGCTAGACACTTGGAGCAAACTTCCACCTCTATACAATCAGATGGCTTATGATTGAAACCTTTGCAATTGTAGCAACGATTAACTTCAACACCGTCATAAATCCTGCATCTTTCCCATCCAATATTAAATTCTTCAGCTGCTAAAATTTTGGGGAAACATCCGCTATCAGCTTCAAGTAAAGCAATATAAAAAAACAGCTTTCAGTTTTTTCACCTCATAATATTTTATTAAATTAAGGAAAAAATCCCGTAACAGTGGATTTTGCTTTTTAAGTTTATCAAAAATTTCATTTTCCTCGTGCTTGAATTTCATACTCACAAGTCGAAATCTCGGTTTAAGAGCACTAGGCACTTTAATTTCATATTTATAACCTATATTTTTATTAATGGCTGCCATAATTTTATCTCTTTCCTTAATACTGTCACTTTCAAAGTGACATAAGTAAAACCCCATTGTTCCTTCTATCAATGTTTGAAATTTTTAGACCAGCATGGTTGACTTTTCAATTTAAATCATTTTTGTAGTATCACTTTTTTGTTTAACTTTTGGATTAATAGTAGTAACATTGCTTCTTTTAATCAAATTATTATGAACTTCCTAATTTTTTATACACGTATTTTTTAACTCCATAGATAATTTGTTACATTGTAAATCAAACTTTTCCGTCAAATTGCAAATCTTCCTAATTTCAATCTCTTGGGCACACTTCATTGCATCAAGACGTTCCGTGTATCTAGTCTAGATGGTCTCTAAAAGTGATTTAACCTCAAGTTAATTTTTTTTCATAGACACGTCAAATTCATCTTTATACTCAGTGAGATACTCATTATTTTTTGTTACACTACCCTTATTTTTCTTAATATCCAGTCAACATTTTAAATATAAGTAACACAATCATGGCACATAAAAACAATCCATTCATTAAATTTTTAGAATTCAATACATTGCATGTCTTCTGATCTAAACCAGAACATTTTGCAGCAGAATGAAATATTTTACTACACACTCCAGTTCACCTTATACCTGTTTCACCTCGAATGCTTTTTTTGCATTTATTGCATTTTTGATGTTATTTATTTGCACCATGATGTTTACTTTAATTCATATTTTCAAAAATTAAGTTATTAATAATCTGGCCAACAGATGTCGCCAAGGCAAATTAGTATCTATATATAATTCTTCGACGGTGTCAGCATGTACCGTTACAATTTTTGTTTTAAAGAGAATTAATCTTTTAAAGAGTTTCTGTTTTATGCATACATTTTGTTTTTCAATCAAATAAAATTGGAAGAGATTTTTTTCTTTCTTTCTTACACCTCATCAACAATGCCTTTAATATAGGAGAAAAAAAATCAAACTTTTCTCAAATTGATTTAAATGAAATGGGATATACTGAGACTGACATACTGTATACATTTTTTGTTATTTTGTTTTGTTGTTTTTCTTCTTAATACATCATACAGTTGCAAAGAATATTCTTTAATAAGAAGATATGCACTGGGGAAGTCAAGATTCCATTTACAAAAAAAAACTTAGGTAAAGAAGCAAAAAACTATTGTTCTTCTTATGTAATAAGTTGCGAGAAAGAAAGAGTTCGATATGAATCATTTAAAAAGGAACTCTATTTTTTCAATGTTATTTTAAATAGCCCACGGGAGAAGAGACTTTTCATGTGTATGGATGTCTGAAATTTTGTGTTCGAATTTTTTTAAAAATTAACGTATTAAATTTATTAGGGTATGAGAGTAAAGAAATTTTGAATGATTGACATAACATAATATTGGTTTCAAAAACATTTGTTATTTCTTAAACATCATATTATTTTCTTTTATTGTCTTATAAGGAAAGTAAAAATTTTTTTTGATTTTAAATAAGAAAATAATTAATATAGTTTAATAAAAAAGGCCCACATTTCGAAAGGGAAAAGGACCTATAAAGTTGGCCTACAGATTTATCTGTAGGATCAACTGTTAAAATAAATAAATAAATAAAATAGTTGATGTATTTTCAATATATAAATTTTTTCAGGTATTGAACCAGGTAGTTAAAAAGAATACCAAGAACCAATCGTTTTTTTTTATGAATGACTCGATGCATTTTTAATTCCTTAAAAATTAAATTTTGCCATTTAATAATCAATGATAGTTTATTAATTATTAATAATATTAGAATTTATAAATAGGAAGGAAATTTGAATATTAATAATTTGAATAAATAATGTTTTTTTATTGCTATGCATTTTTAAGTGTAATACATCTCTAAATTTTGATAACTAAGAATAAATACAACAATATTTCTTTGAAATAAAATAAGTCGTTCGATAATTTTTTCCCCAATTTGTGTTTTAAATTTTTATATCTCTCCAACGCATTGACAAATTATAAAATTTTATTCAAATTGCATCTTCTTATTAATGGATATTATATTATTTGATGCATGTGCGGTTTTAATCTTAATACAGTGAATTTAAGAGAAAAAACTATTTAACTTTACTGACTGACTGTTTCTTCCCCTTTTTATTTCAATCTACTAAGAAGTGAATTGTTTTTTTTAAAGAGAAATTGTTTTTGTTTTATGGAATTATGGATACATTTCTTTAACACAAACGAAAGATAAAAGTAAATATAACAAAAAAAAATCAAATAATTGTCAAATGAGCACGTAATTCTTTCTGTTTCCTCCCCTGCTAATAGAGTGGATTAAAAATATTTGGAATAATAATTTCAATTTTCAAAGCTATTGAACACATTACTATGTACTTGAAAAATATATTTTAAAATCATTACGCTAATCATCAACACATTGATTAGTGTAAGTTATTCTACGTTTACACATCAGATTTTATTTGATAAAAGTTACTTATTTCTTTATTTATTTAAGGTTTGTTTAGCTCAAATAAAAAACAATGATTTTAAATACAGAAATTAAGAATTATAGACAGATAAAATGAAAAATAAAAAATACAATAAAATGAAAAGAAAATGCAAAAACACAATTAAGAAAAAGTTGAAAAAATCTTATAAATGTGGGTAGCTTAGTGTATCCTAATTGTTATTATTAATACTATTATTAATAACAATCAATAACAACAAAAATAATCACACACAACAAAGAATAAACAAAAAGTTTAACAAATGACAAGAGTCGATTTCGATTTAAAGGAAAAAATTAGTTTCCAGCATTTTTTGTTTCAAAAATGTTTGATGATAATAGGATAATATTCTAATTTTTCATTTAACAAAGTCGGATATTAAAATTTGTGGAACAACGTTTACAGGACGGTCAAACTTTCAACAGTACAAACGAAATCTTGATGTCTAAACGGTACCTAACCCTGAGTTGATTTGATGCCGAAACAACATCATTTAATAAGTTTTTTTTTCTTATATATCAAATGTGTAAATGTGCTGATGTTGTTTATATTTTAACAATTTTTGCTATTTTAAATTACTTTATAAACTATATTCTAAAATTATTGCGATATTAAAATATTAACTAAAAAACATAATTAATTAAAAACATGCATCTACCTGCATAAAGTATTATATGTACCGTATAATATCTAACATAATTTTAGCGGTTTTTTTATTTGTAAATAAAAAACAATAGCTATATTAGTTTACTTTAGTTTTAATATTTTAGTGTTTTTTAATTTAAAAAAAAATGAACAGTAGTTAATAATAATATTAGTGCAATATAACAGATAATAATAATAAATGTACCTATGCAATATATGAATATATATGTCATATCTATCTATTGATATTTGATATTGTAGTCTTTTGTATTTTAAAATTGAAAAACAGTAGTTTTTAAGTTTTTGGTTCTCCTAATTTCTAAAACAAATAAATAGTAGTTAATAAATATATTTTCAAATAACACTTATATATGTAATAAAATACACTTATTTATATCTGTATTCTATATCTATACTGTATGATGTAGCAGTTTTATATTTTAAGATAAAATAAAAGTATTGGAACTACATCATGCGCTTTTAAGAGACGCCAGTTTCCCGTCCGAGCTGCTCTTGCGATGACCATCAACAAAGCGATAAGGTTGGTCTTTTACTTGATACACCAGTTTTTTCAAATGGACAACTATATGTCGGGATGTCGCGCACTGGCAATAGAAATCATTTGAAAATTGTAACCGAAGAGAATAAAACTGTTAGAAATATAGTTTTTAATGAAACATTAGTTGATTTCAATCTATCAATCCAATTACATAGTCTGTCTGCTGATCTACTAAACTAATTAAACTAAAGTATTAATTACTAAAATATTATTGATAGGGGAATTTTTCATTTTAATAATTTATAATGCAGTACAACCAAGAATGCTCTAATTTTGATTTTTCACTATATATAACGGTAGCAAAAAGTTACGTAGTAACGGGTATTTCACTAGTATAATTAAATAATCAAATATTACCAGTGCAGCCAATTTATAGATTAGATATATATATTTTTATTAAAGTATTAAGAATAAAGTATAAATTAAATCGAGTGATATTAGTGGTAATAAACCGCAATAATTATTTTTATTGAAATATAGTAATTAGTATTAGCATAGAAAAAGTAGTATAATAGAAGTCCAGCGTAGAACAAATTTTTCTGGCAATTTTTTTCAATAGCCTGCCTCGCCACTCTCTTGCTTTTTATTTTGTTCTCTCGATACTGTAATTATAATTTATTAAACAAAATTTCTTACTATAAACTGTTATTTTATTATAAAAGCAAAAACAAAAAATAATATTTTTTATTAGAAATCAAATAATAATGAGAATATCCTTTTAATTTTTCATTTTTGGTTATTATTGTGTTTGTGTAATTTGAATTTTTTGTCAGTTAATATCTACCAAAATTTCAAATATGGTTATCATTTTTATCAAGTAGTCTTTTAAAAAAACAAATATTTTATTTTTCTCAATCCATGTAATGTTATAAAATAATTTTATAAATGTTGAATTGTGCGCTTACATATGTATGCATATTTATAATAATAAATAATTTTATAATGTTTGAAAATCAAAAATATATTTTTTTTACTTAAAAACTTGTAAAAATGTAAAATTTAAAAAAATTCAAATAATAGGGCACATTCATTCACGTGATGATTTCTAATATATGGATATATGTATGTACATAGTAATGTATGTATAAATTTAGGAATAGAATCACATTCTTCTTTAATTATTAATTTTGATAAACTCATAAATAAAATATTTTAACGGTAAATTACGGTAACGCTTATTTGAATATTTTTAGAAATGCACAGTTCTACAGTGGTTTCTTTCAAATTCAGAATTTTCTACGTTTTTCATTATTTTCATAACGAAAAAATGTCCAAATACTTGTCATGATCTGCTACATCATTTGAAAATATATTGTTTATAAAAAATTCATGCTCGTAATATTTGCAAAAATATTTCCAACTTGTTGTGCAGATGGATTTCTTAGAACTTTTAATTTTATAAGATAATCTAACATTCCCTCTACGAAGAAATATGGACAATTTTTCATAGTTGTTTTAGTTTTGAAGAATTTAAAGATTTAATTAAATTAAATTAACCAACAGTTGGGATTACCTTATTTACTCACTATATGAAAAAAGTGAAAATCAGAATTATTTGTTGCGGTCATAGCTGCATTTACATATTTACCTACTATATGACTAAATAATGTTGAAGAGCTAAAATAGGTGGGAAATTGACATTTTTTGAAAAGTGCTGGGATTGATATGAATTATGAGTATTTTTAATTTTCGGCAATATTTTTGTTAATACATACATACTTTTAATTAACCAATTGACTTGCTATACTCAAAAATTTGTTTGAATCTTTCTTTGAGTTGTACTTTGTGACGTATTAGCAAAAAATTCTTTTAAAAATTACCCTGTCTAGATTGTTCTTTAAATTTAACAAAAACTCATACAAATCAATAAAATTTTAAGTCGAGAAAGTTTGCTCAAAATAAAAAAATTTCCACCAACAAAATTCATCTTTGGTGCCTTCAGATCAACTTTTTCAATATTAAGAAACAATGAAAATGAAGGAAAAAATTTGTAAAATTTGCGTCCACGAAACTCTATATGTTTAGCGTTTTGTTTATATTATCCAATCCATAGTTTAAAATTTTTTATTAAAATTTGAGAAAGAAATAAAAATTTAGATGAGTAAATATCATGTTTTTTTTTAAATAACGACTTGATTATGAATTGAGCATGCACTATTTTACTATACATTTTTTCAAACAAATTCTATATTTTTCCAAACAAATTAGACAATTTCTTTTTCAAATTAGACACTTTTTTTTCCTTTTTTTATCTTTTTGAAAAAAATTTTCAGAGAAGAACTAAATTTTGCAATCTAAAAAAATTATTTATTTTTACTAAAACAAATCTCTGTTAAAATTGATAACTTAATTTATTAAATGTAAAATGTTGTATCATTTTACAAAAATAAAAAAACTTATAAAAAAAAATGTTTAAATTTATTTGAGAAAATGTTTAATTTGTTTAAAAAAAGATTAATTTGATAAAAAAAAAATTTTTAATTTGTTTGAAAAAATGTTGAATTTGGTTAAAAAAAAATGTTTAATTTGAAAAAGAAATTGTTTAATTTGTTTGACGAAATGTTCAATTTGTTTGGAAAAACGCTGAATTTGACTGAAAAAGGTATAGATATACATACATATGTACAGCGTTATTGTTATTGATTTCTAATTTTCTAATAAAAAATATTCTATAATAAAACAACAGTTTACAATAATTATTTTTTTAAATATTTTTGTTATCTGTTATAATTTATTCCAATGTATGTATATTCATGCATACATATAGAAAACATTGAATACTTTTCAAAAAAAAAATTTTTAAAACAAAATTTTATTCTATTTGTAAATTTATACATACATTGCTATATGTAATATGTATGTAGTTATGTACATATCCATATATTAAAAATCATCACGTGAATGAATGTGTGTGCACTATTATTTGAATTTTTTTAAATTTTATATTTTTACAATTATTCAAATAAGTAAAAAAAATATATTTTTGATTTTCAAACATTATAAAATTATTTATTATTATAAATATGCATACATATGTAAGCGCACAATTCAACATTTATAAAATTATTTTATAACATTACATGGATTGAGATAAAATAAAATATTTGTTTTTTTAAAAGACTACTCGATAAAAATGATAACCATATTTGAAATTTTGGTAGATACTACTGAAAAAAATTACAAATTACACAAACACAATAATAACCAAAAATGAAAAATTAAAAGGATATTCTCATTATTATTTGATTTCTAATAAAAAATATTATTTTTTGTTTTTGCTTTTATAATAAAATAACAATTTACAGTAAGAAATTTTGTTTAATAAATTATAATTACAGGATCAAGAGAAAAAAGTGACGAGGCAGGTTATTGAAAAAAATTGCAGAAAAATTTGTTCTACGCTGGACTTCTATTATACTACTTTTTCTATGGTATTAGTATTTTATTTAGCTAGTAAAGATATGTCGGCATTCGGAGCGGCAATATTGTCAAATCTTTTGTTTTGTATATTATTAAATGTTTATCTTATTAAATTTACTTTTATTAGCAATTTTCTAATTTTAATTTGAATAATTTTTAAATTCATTGTAATACTAGTATCAATAAAGCATTTCGGATATATTTTTTAGAACTGAACAAAATAAATTTTATTAAATGTTTTTAAGTTATATTTTTTTTTTTAATATAAATTTTATTTTTCCCCACTATTTTAACATTCTTACACTAGTCAAGCCTACAAAAATTTACAAAAACAGCTATTTATTTCTAATTTTATTAACATCTAAGCAAATTTTTCGTTTTTAAAAGTTTTTCTGTCTTCGAATTATATTATTGGAAAAGTAGGGAGTCAAAACCGCAGTTCTGTTTTTGTTAAATTAACAACAAATTGAACTCTGCGACACTAGTTACTACTGATGCTGTCGGCGTGTGGTAAATCTCGCTAGACTTTTAGATTAGATAAAACGTATCGCTGTTATATATAGAAGTTGTATATAGATATATAGAAGTTATATATAGATACATAGAAGTTAATACATCATCGCTGTTATATATAGAAGTTATATATAGAAGTTATATATATAGTTTGTTATATATAGAAGTAGATAGTAACTCGCCAAATAGTCGAGCCTACGCAAAACGATTTTGGGAGTCAAGTAGCTGTTTGTAGAATAGATGTAGAACAGAAATAACCTAGTCCAGCAACTTGAAACAGCTTGACATGTTGGAAGCTGCTTCAAGACAACACCTCTAGGGATTATGTAGCTCTGTTTAGAATAGTTTTTGTTTGTAAATGGGAAATAACCTAGCTATAATAGAAAAGGATTAGAAGATTAATATTGATTTTAGTAATAATATTAGAAGATGGACAGTACAATTTATTTTTCAGTCTACCGATGTCGATAGACATATGCAGAGAAGAGCGAACGTGATAATTCACACGGAAACACCAAAGCCAGCACTTTTTCGACAGTTTGAAGAAATGCTAATGCGGTTCCAAAGTGGGATAAATATCGTGGGTCAAGGGAACAGATGGTGGATGTTTTTAGCCGGTCGGTTGGTTCTTTTTTTGCAGTGCGTCTTAGTGTAATGCAAAAAGAAACCGACCAACCCGGTCTGTTAAGCAGATTTTCCCCGCGACACCATCTATAACCTTAAAAAAGCAAAAAAAAAAAAATTATTATTATTATTCCGACGGGATTCCAGCGGAAATCATCAAAGCCGTGGTGGAAACTTGCCCGCAAATGATGCTGAATATGTAGAACACATGTCTAAAAGAAGGCGTTTTCAGCAAAAGATGGAAGGTAGCTCGACTTGTCTGAATCGACAAAGGAAAAGGCGGCAGAGTCTCACCGTCCTCGTTCAGACCACTATGTATGCTGGACACGGCTGGAAAGCTCCTTGAAAGGCTATTGAAACCCAGAATAGAAGAAGCGATACGAACGACCGGTGGTCTGTCAGATATGCAATTCGGATTCAGACAAAGAAGGTCAACAATAGATGCTATACGAATAGTAATGGAAAAGGTAGAAGCGGCGGAAGCAAGGAAACATTTCTCAAGAAGAATAGTTGACTTTGTTACCTTGGACGTGAAAAACGCCTTTAACTCGGCAAGATGGGAAAACATGATTGATGACCTGGAAAAGAATTTCAGCATTTCAGCATATCTGCTCAGGATGGTAACACCTGAGACAACGCAGCCTTCAGTATGAAACCAAGATCGGCAGTGTAACCAAAATCGTAATATCCGGCGCAGCACAAGGATCGATCCTAGGACCGGACCTGTGGAATATATTATACCATAGCTTGCTGCAGGCAGAAATGCCAGATGATATAACTCTAGTAGGCTTTGCAGACGACCTAGGTGCGATAATATCAGCTCGGACCATGGAAGATGCAAATCAGGTTGAATCAAGTCATGAGAAGAGTGAGTAGCTGGATGAACAGACATGGCTTAGAGCTTGCGGAAGCAAAAACCGAAATTATGCTACTCACAAAGAAAAGGATGAGAACCATTGTGCTAATGGAAGTGGGGCCTGTGGTAATTCAAATTAAGGAAGCCTCTAGGTATCTTGGTGTCATGTTGGATACCAAACTAAATTTTTGGAGGCATATCAAAAAAGCAACAGACAAGGCGGCCGTGATAACGAATAACTTGAGCAGATTAATGGCGAACATCGGTGGACCTTCACCGTGCAAAAGGAGGCTGTTAATGTCCACGACACATTCAGTCCTCCTGTACGGTGCGGAGATTTGGGCATATGCTCTAAATAGAGAGTATTGCCGGAAGCCCATGGAAGCGGTTCAACGAAGAGGGGCTCTGCGGGTAGCGTGCTCCTACCGGACGATCTCATACCCAGCGGTAAATGTTGTTGCAGGCGTGATACCGATAACATTGTCAGCCCGAGAGAGGAAGCAGATATATAATAGGGTTGCGGGAAGAGACAGAAAAGAAGTGTCAGAAAACGGGAGGAGACAAAGCCTAGAAAAATGGCAAGAGCAATGGAATGGGGAACACAGACGGCGCTGGACCGCAAGGCTGATACCACAACTAGCGGTTTGGGTTAACCGGAGGCACGGCGAAGTGAACTTCTATACCACGCAAATACTCTCGGGGCATGGATACTTTCGAGCTTATTTATTCAGAATGAATAAAGGAAACAGTCCGCGATGTCGCCACTGCGATACGGAAATACGGAAGATACGGTCGAGCGCCACTTTTTTCGAGTGCGACGTCGCAGCGGAGGAAAGAAGCGCTCTAACTTGAATGGTAGGGGATGTTACGCAGGATAATATAACCACCATAATGATAGACACGGAAGAAAATTGGAACGCCGTGTCAGTCTACGTCGAGGCGGTATAAACGAAATAGAAGAGACGGGGGTACATAGAAGATTCGGAATACATCTTCTAAGTTAGGAAATAGTCCTCAGTGTAGTTGGGTTTCTGTTTTTGAGTTTGGCGTGGTCTGCTTCGGGCCGGTGGCATACAGACTTACTGGTACCGCAGTTCTGTTTTTGTTAAATTAACAACAAATTGAACTTTGCGACACTAGTAACTGCTGATGCTGTCGGCGTGTGGTAGATCTCGCTAGACTTATGAGCGAAATTAGATAAAACGTATCGCTATTTTGTTATGTAGCACAGTAGTACTGTTTTTTTTGTTATTTTTGTTACATATGGAAGCAGATAGTAACTCGCCCAGTAGTCGGGCCTACGCAAAACGATTATGGGAGTCAAGTAGCTATTTGTAGAATAGATGTAGAACAGAAATAACCTAGTCCAGCATCTTGAGGCAGCTTGACATGCTGGAAGCTGCTTCAAAACAGCACTTCTAGGGATTATGTAGCTCTGTATAGAATAGTTTTTAGTTTTTTAGTTATTTGTAGAATAGATGTAAACAGAAATAAGCTAGTCCAGCGTCTTGAGGCAGCTTGACATGTTGGAAGCTGCTTCAAGACAGCACCTCTAGGGATTATGTAGCTCTGTATAGAATAGTTTTTGCTTGTAAATTGGAAATAACCTAGCTATAATAGAAAAGGATTAGAAGATTAATATTGATTTTAGTAATAATATTAGAAGAGGGACAGTAGAATTTATTTTTCAGTCTGCCGCTGTCGATAGACATATGCAGAGAAGAGAGAACGGGATAATTCAGTACATTGTATTCGTGGTCCATGAGAGGAGGCAACTCCAAAGAACATTAAATAGCAGACCACAGCGCTGAAACATGGGGAGAATTGACGAAGCGGTATTTGCAGCGGTCATCCGGGGGGGTATCCGAATGCAGGTCGGGGGGCAGCCTGCAAGCCCTCACCAGGCAGGGCCGTTGGTTGACGACACTCTACCTCAAATCACCCTAGCCTGCGACCGCTCAATGCCTCGGAGGCGAATTCCTCATGGGAAACAGCCAATGTACTGGTGGACAACCGAGATAGCTGATCTCCGGAGAGATTGCTTCTGACTCAGGAGAAAAGCTCAGAGAGCTAGAACGAAGGAAGAGGTTCGGCTTAGGTCCTCGGATCATAAGGAGAAAAAGCGTTAGTTGCGACGTGCCATCAATCATAGTAAGGCAAGATGCTGGGAAGCACTGAGAGAGGACATAAACTCAGATCCATGGGGTTTGGGTTACAAAATTGTAACGCAGAAAATTGGGGCACTGAAAACGCCTCCCCCATGGAAATCCGGACCACAACGCACCTAGTTTATGCTATCTTTCCAGCGCATCCCCAGCGAGCTGCGAGAGTGTACAACCGGGATGGCGCTTCCCCATTTACAATTGAGGAGCTGGAAGTAGCCATCCAATCTCTTAAGGTCAAGCAGGCCCCAGGTCCAGACGGCATACAAAGAGAGATATTAAAACTGGTTCTTCTTTATAATGTGATTCTTTTGTTGAGTATGTACAATGCCTGTCTTTAAGCGGGAATTTTCCCCAAGTGTTGGAAGACAGCTAGACTGGTACTTGTCAGCAAGGTTAAAGGAGACCCGGAGCTACCTTCCTCATACCGTCCACTCTGTATGCTGGACACAGCAGGAAAGGTTCTTGAGAAATTACTCAAGCCAAGGCTGATGTCTGCCATCGAGGTAGCTGGGGGTTTGTTTCCGCGTCAGTACGGTTTCAGGGCTGGTCGTTCCACAGCAGATGCCATTTTAGAAGTCACATCTCGATGAGCTGGGCCGAGGACCACAACCATTTTTCACGTCGTATAGTCCACGTCGTATAGACTTTAGACGTGAAAAAAGCGTTTAATTCGGCCACATGGAGCGACATGCTTCAAGCTCTAGAGCAGGAATTTCGTGTTCCAGAATATCTGCTAGGAATGATCAGCGACTACCTTGGCGACCGTACTGTACTCTTCGATACGGCTGAAGGACAAGGGAGTATCACTGTCTCTGGAGATGCAGCGCAAGTTTCAATCCTCGTTCCCGACCTTTGGAATGCCGCATACAACAGTCTGTTGCGATTAAACATGCCGGATGAGTCAATGCGGGTCGGATATGCGGACGACGTCGCCGTGCTGATAGCAGCCCGGAACGTGGAGCTCGCCCAACTGAAGCTAAATCAGGCCATGGGGTCCATTCTTTTTTGGATGACCAAAAAACTTAAAACTAAAATTCACTTTATTTAATAAACTTAAAAATAGTTTAACATTTTAATACTTATTCAATCATTTCATAATATTTTATACTACACTAACACTATCAAAACATCGTACTCTAGTCAAAGCAACATACAACTGTGAAATAAAGAATTGTGTTTTTAGTGAAATATTTGAATGAGTATTAAAATGTTAAACTTTTTGTAAGATATTAAATAAAGTGAATTTTAGTTTTAAGTTTTTCAATTAATAATCTGTTAATGAAAGTTTTTCATTGTTAATATTAAATGTGACACTGATAGCGTTGTGATCACTGTCATATGGGAGTGTGGTGAGTTTAAGTATTGAAGAGGAATTCACTTTTATCCTAGTATCAGTATTGTAATGACCAAGTCTATATATGAATTTGCGCGAGGTAGTGTAGGTGCATCAGTCATATATAATTGAGATTTAACGAATACTTTATTATTTTGTAACCAATTATGTAGTTGAAAGCCACGAGTATTAGTTATATCGTTTAACCATGCTGTACAACTTGCATTAAAATCGCCAGTTAATATGTTGGTATAGGTTATTTGGATTTGAAAGATTTAGCAGACCAAATATTTTATGGAGTTCTGTTAAAAAATTATGTGAATTTCTATTCGATGCATAAATAGAAATTATAGATAATTTTTTTTTTTTGCTTTAATTGCTTTAATTAAATCTCTGTTATTGGAATTGCAAAATAATAATTTAACAATTTTTTATTTTAATTATGATAATTTGAAATTATAGACTTCTGATCACAGGAATAATATTTCTTGATTGAAATCTACTACTAATGTTATTGTAATTATTATTATTACTCATTATTATTTGCTAAGTTTGATCTCACCTCATTGACAAAAGACGTACTCGCTTGAGTTCTATTAAACATCATGTGTTTAGTTTCAATTTTGCGTTTTAGTAGTTCTTTTACTTCTTCGCGTCTATTTATCCTGAGCTGATATTCTGTACAGTTTTTGTAAGAAGACGGATGACCATATCCGTCGAATTATTTGGTGATCCAATTTATTAATTTTTAAAATATATTTTATTGTACTTTTTGGTGCTGCTTGTACAATAAAAAATGGCAGTTTTTTATTTTCTTTGATTGAATGTCTAGTTGTTAAACGTGTTACTTTTTCAAATTTCACGTCTTCATTTTCCTGTACTAAGGCGTCAAGTACCACTTTACATGTGTGTGAACTACTAAGACCTTTCAGTAACAGAGTAACTCTTTTGACATCGGTGACATCGGTGTAAATGTGAAGTAATTGATATCTGATTTCTCAAGTAATTCACATGCTTTGTTGAAATGTTCAATATTGTAGGTATATAGAATATTACTATCCTCCTTTACTTATCCTATTTACTCAGCAAATCTTTTATAGCAGTGTTATTTTTTATTAGTCCTTTTAAATAACTAATATCTGTACTTCTGAAGTTAATAGGTGGAATTTTATTTGCCTTTGGTGCTATTTTAATTGATATGTCGGTATTGTTGTCATGAGTGTTTTTTATCATTTTCTTTTTTTCATTCTATTCTTTTTTTTTTAGATTGGTGATTCTAAACATTTCCTCGATTGTTGTTTCAGTGATCGCAGCCTGTGGTTCAACAATGTCTGTGATATCAGTATCTGAATCAATGATATTTTCATCACATCACGTCTGCCAGAGAGTCATAATAATAATTTGAAATTTCAGGTGCTACCGTCTTACGCGAAAGGATTTGGTGAATAAAAGAGATATCTGCAATAACCCGACGATCAGACAACGACTGTAGATCAATGAGTTAAAGACGGTGGGAATAAGGTAAAAGTCGCAATGGATCATTCCACGAAAAGTTACTCAAAGCGAAACGTAAGAACTTGCGTTGAACTGATTCAATTCGATTAATGTCAGTCAAGTAATGTGGAGACACAGAAATTTCTCCTAGAAAAGGTAATGACTTGGCATTTAGAAGTGTTCAATTCAAGTAAATTTTTTGAACACAAAGAACCGAAATTGTTAATATCGTTTTGTAGGTTTAAACAATCCGATGAGGCAAATATAGGAGTAAAAAGCTTTGAGTCATCAGCAAAACTAAGAAGTTTAAAAAAAAATTATCACCTTAGGAGTTGATTGTTTTTGATCAATTGTTGAAACTATAAAACCAAAGGTTCCTATATGACTACCTTGAGGAACACCAAAAGATGCTGAATATCAGAAATCAGGTCAGAAATCGTCTATAATTTCGGGAGTTTTCTTATAAACTGGAATAATTGAAGACTTTTTCCATAAACAGGGGAAAATTCCCGATTGAAGGGATAAATTAAACAGAAAAGAGATGGGATGCAATAAATTAATCATTCCTTAAGAAGGATCGGAGTAATAGCGTCTGAGCCTTAAGAAAAATCATCTTTTAATAAAGAGATATGTTTTAACAATAGTTCTGTAGTTATAAGAATGTTTCTGATTTCAAAGTTTTGATTGCAAAGAACACCTTGATTACTCTGAGAGAATTCATTCAGATTGCTATTTGATGCAAACTATTTTCATCAGGAGTGAAATAATTTCTTGAAAAAGTAGAGGAAAAAAATTATGCAAAAAGATTCGGAATAGTAGTCGAATCATTAGAAGATCTTCCCAAATAATTTAGAGTTGCAGGATATCCATCAGTTTTACGTTTAGTATTGATAAATTCATGAAATTTTTTTGGGTCAGAGTAAATATATGACTTCATTCTGATAAGATAAGACTTATAATTTCTGTCAAGTAGGGCTTTAAACTTTTCAAACAATTGGGAATAAATGACATAGTAAGAATGGAGTTTGGATTTGAGAAATTTCTTTCATGCAGCTTGGCTTTCGTAAAGAACGAATATTGTTATACGAATATATATCAAGGAGGTGAGATACATTCAAAAAGACGGATATAAAATTCATTTAGACAATAGTTGATATAATTTATAATGAAAACTTCTGAAATTAACCGTAATTGGTTATTCGTCATTAATAATGATGAAAATTAGCTTCACGGAAGTTGAATTTATAAGAAGTTTCAAAGGGAGTTTCCTTCTTCAGCGTATCATAACAGTAAGTTACGACTAGAGGTGGATGGTGAACATCAATTTTGCAGAAAAAGAGATTACTTTTCCAGCGTAAGAGTTTTCAACGTTAGATACAAAAACTAAGTTGAGTTGTTTACCGAGAGAATTTTTGACGTTAGAAATTTGCAGAAGATTACAGCTTTAATTTATTGACGATCTATATGTCAATAAATTTAGTTTCAAAAGAGTTCGTCGATGCAGTATTATTATTTGACGCAACCAGACCACAATTGTCTTCATCATTAAGTTTGATAGGTTAAAGTCTTCATCATAAAGTTTCAATTGATGGTTGCCATGTCAATGGTTTGCAACAAGTCTCTAGTAAAACTAATTATTTAGGCAGACAGCTGGATCTTATTCAGTTCGGAATGGAATAACTTGATAGAAATCAATCAGTATTTGCCTCGTGTTACTATCGACAATTACCATCCCCCGATTTGTTTCTCATATTGTTATAACAGCCCTATTAATAACACTTTTTCCAACTCCTATAGGTACAACTTCTCTAAAGCAAATTTTGTAGCTTTAAATAATTATTTTTCTTCAACTAATTTTGAAGCTGCATTTTCTAACAATAATATTGAACTTGAACCATCATTTCAGAATTACACATAAATAATACAGAAGAACAATATTCAAAGTGTGGTTTGATCCATGTATTATGTAAATTGATTGCACACTTAATAGATATTTTATTTCTAATTTGATTAAAAAAATTTACTTTTTTAGCGATCTTCTTACAAACATAATTAATATGACTTTTAAAATTTAATTTACAATCTATTATTACTCCTAAGTACTTTATCTCTTCGATTCTTTCAATGTTTTTATTATCTATTATAATATTATGATTTTCATTTTCCCTTCCATTAATAATTAAACATTTAGTTTTATCTATATTTAATTTAAGTTTATTCATATTTAGCCACCTACCTAAACTATTTAAATCAACATTTATTTTATCAACACATTCACTTAAACATTCTCCAGCAATATATAACAATGCATCATCCGCAAAATGTATCAATTTACCATAATTCACCGCCTTCTCCATATCATTAATAAAAATCAGAAACAATAACACACCCAAGACACTTCCTTGAGGCACACCATATGACACCTCGATTGGATCTGACAAGCAACCATTGATTTTTGTTCTTTGAGTTCTTTCATTCTTTAAATAAGATTCAAACCATTCTAATTCTATATCACAAATACCATACTCCTCAAGTGTACATAATAAAATATCACGATCAACAGTTTCGAAAGCCCGCCTTAAATCTAAAAATACGGCCATTATTACTTTGTTATCATGTACTGAAATTTTCCAATTTGTGATAACTAGATTTATTAATGCCTCACAGTTATGTCCTCGTCTGAATCCGGATTGATATTCCGATATTAGTTCATTTTTTTCCAAATATTCTTCAAGCTGATTATATACAATTTTTTCAAAAAATTTAGCTTCTGTTAATATGGTATTTACTGGTCTGAATTCATTTGCATTTTTTGTGGTTTTAACTTCTTCTATTGGAACCACAATCGATTCTTTCCACCCGTTAGGGAACGTTCCAGATACTAGAGACTGGTAATTTATAGATAATAGATTTTCACCAATAAACTCATAGGCCTCAAACAATAAACCTGTACTGACAAAATTTATATCACGCTTGTTATTTAGCAATTTTAATGTTTCTTTTAAATAATCAATTGTTATTGTTTTAAATTTAAATATACATGGTTTACTTTCAATATAATTTACATATGTTTCACATCTAATGCTTCTATTAATTTGTTGAATGCTTTCGATAAAAAATTTATTAAATTTATTGGCTATAGTTATATTATCATTCACTGTTTCATTATCAAAAATTATTTCAGATATTTCAGTAAAACCTTTGTTTAAAACAAATTTTTTAATGTTTTTCCACATAGTTTTTTGATCATTAGATTCTTCAATTTTTTTACTTATATAAGAATTTTTGGCTTTATTAATTTGATTTTTATATTTATTTCTCAATTTTTTGTATTTATTCCACTCACTTATATTATTTGTCCATTTTGCAATTTCATAATGATAAATTTTTTTATTTTACTTACTTTTATTTACTATTTTTTTTTTTATTTTTTTATTTTCTTTATTTTTACTTTTGGAAATTTTATGTTATATTCTACTATGTAATTTTTTATTAATTCTTTTAAGTTAAAACTAAAACCATTTGCTTTGCTATTAACATCGGTATAATACACGGTCATAATATCACTTCTTGTTATATTATATAAAAAATTTTGTTTATTATATTTTAGCACTTTTATTATTTTATTTTTACTTTTGATTTCATCTTTTGTTTTAATATTAATTCTAATAGTTTCATAATCACTTATTTTTGAATTTTGATCAATATAAGCTAAAATGTCACTGTACTTATTAGTTAATACCCAGTCTATAAGTGTTTTTGAACTATTAGCAACTCTAGTATATTCATTTATTAATTGTCTAAAAGCATTATCAATTATTATTTGTTCGCTAAAATGTTTAATATTGTTATTAATTAGCCAATTTATATTAAAATCACCAATGATTATAATGGTCTCATTTAATTCACTCAATTGTTCCATCATATTTTTAAAATGATTCAAAAAACCACAATTTATACTTAAATATTTGGGTGATCTATATAAACCAACCAAAACAAAAATATTTTTACCATTATATACTTTTAAAATAATAAACCAGCATTCATTATCCAAACAATCACTTTTAATTATTTCATAATTCCATGTATTTTTTATATAAAATGTGACACCCCCAGTATGTCTCGAATAGCTATTATTTCTTATATGGTGATAGTTATTTAATTTGACTAGTGAATCATCATCATAACTTACTAAATGTGTTTCAGACAGGCACAAAAAGTCAATTTCTTCGGATACAATAGTTTGAAGTTCTACAAAATTGTTTATTAAACCTTGAATATTTAAATATAGGCACTGTATATTCCGGAAATAGTTTTAAAAAATTGCTCTGAATCCCTCGCTTATCCTTTGTGAATTTTATTTAATAAGTCTCTTGAACACGAAATATTTCCTCAATCTTGGAAATATGCCTATATCAAACCGATTCACAGGAACGGTCCAAAAAATGATATCGCAAACTATCGTCCAATAGTTAAACTGTCAAGTATACCAAAGGTTTTTGAACTTATGGTGTATGATGCTATAAATAGCGAATGTTCTTCTCTACTTGTGGCTAATCAACATGGTTTTATGAAGGGAAGATCAACCGCAACAAAGTTAGTTGAATCATGTTCCATGTTTCTTAAATCGATGGAAGCTGGTTTTCAGACTGATGTCGTTTATACTGATTTAAGTAAGGCATTTGATATCCTTCCTCATAGTGTTATTTTGCTAAAACTTCGCAAACTAGGATTTCCAACATTCCTATTAAAATGGATAGAATGGATAGAATCTTACCTATGGAATAGGTCCTACAATATTCTCTTAGACATGCCATTTCCAGTATGTTCCATGCAATTCTGGTGTCCCGGAAGGCAGTCATCTGGGTCCATTAATTTTCATCATTTTCGTCAACGATTTACCCTCGTTAATTAAAAACAGCAGCGTTATAATTTATGCGGATGATATGAGAATATTTAAAGAAGTTGTCACATCAATTGACACAGTTTTGCATCAAAAGGACTTGAATATCTTCATGAAATGGTGCATAGTTAACAATTTAAAACTAAACATCGACAAATGCAATGTCATATCTTTTACTCGTCGCTTAACACCAATTGCTTCTAACTACACCTTCAGCGATAGTGTTATTAAAAGAGTATCCTACTTTAAGGACCTGGGACTAAAGTTTAACGAGAAACTGTCTTTCAATGAGCACATCAAAGCAATTATTAATAAAGTTAATTCTATGTTGGGTTTCATTAAGAGATGACTCAGGGAACTCGACGATCCATATGTTACCAGATCATTGTATATGTTACTAGTTCGTCCCAATCTTGAGTATGCTAGTCAAGTGTGGTCCCCACACTATAATATTCATATTGACAGAATTGAGGCAATTCAGAAAATGTTTTTTAGGTATGCGTTACGTAGACTGTCATGGGCTGACCCTCTTATTCTACCCCCTTATAAAAATCGCCTAAAGTAACTTAACTTAATCTCTTTGGAATCTAGAAGAGATATTTCAGATATTTTCTTCATACTACAAGTTATGAAAGACGAAATCTATTCACAGTACATTAAAAGTATGGTGAATGCCCATGTCAATACTAGTACACGGTTTCGATCAGAGAACATCTTTAATGCCCTTTATCATCGAACAAATTACGAGAAATTAGAACCCATTAATAGGATGTTTATGTTATGCAATAAATATAAAAGCTACATTGATCTTTCATCACACTTAATAACCATTTGTTAATACTTAGTTCTAGTTTTTCCATTTCCTTCTATTTTTCTTTTAAATTGTAGAGTACTTTAGTTTAGAATAATTTTGTTAAATATTAATTACTTTTCTTTTATTTATTTTTATTTTTTTTTTTATTTTTTTAACCGAGTTTTTTTTAATTTGAATTCGAAGTTCCAGTAGTCTCCCTTCGTTTACAGCAATTGTTACGCAATGAATGACGTTATTTCAGGTAGCAATCTTGCAATTAACCTCAATATGTTGAAGGACATATTCTTTAGAAGTAGTACTCGGAAGAAGTCGAGAGATGAATAAGACTTTGAATTTTGGAACAACTTTTAGAAAATTACAATTTGCAAGGGCATTATCAACAACAACCCCGGAAGTTAAAACTTTAGACGCTTCATTGTTAGGTATAATATTAATTCCAGCAGTCTGAGTAAGGTTGCTTAAGCTGCTATCAACAACCTTAATACCTCCACTAGTGATAGCTTTATTCCTATTAATAATGTTACCAAGGGTTGAACCATCATTACTAGTTTTTTTTTACAGAAATAATTGATGATTTTGGGTTTTTGGTGCCGCTTAAATTGCTACCAGTCACTTTGGGAAATTCATTTATTATAAGAACTGCTAAAATGAGGAACATGTTTCCATCTCACCTTTTCCTACAACATCGCTCCATTACACAATTTGAAGCTTTTCAAAAAGATTCTCTTCAGTTTCGTCTCCAACTTACCTACCAATTCTCTTCTATCATCCTATTTTCCTCCTTACCCGAACCTACAATAATTTTGTATAAAGGAATCCTTTGGTAGTATTTGACAAAAAAAAATAAAACAACATAGATGTTGCAGTTTGGTGTGTATTTATATTGAGATTATCTATTCTTTATCATAAAATAAATGAATTGAAATCTATGAGTTCGAAAGCTAAAACTGTTCAGTTAATGTATCTTTTCTTTATATTTTGACCAATTATACTTCGTCGTAGTTTTCTATCAACTTCTTTTGATTTTTATAAATTATTTGGTAGACAAATTTGGTAGTTTCACTTTTTTTTTCAAACTTAGTCTGAGCCGGTCTATAGAGAACCAAAACCAGTCGCAGAAAATAGGTTTGATGAGTATATCTGAGTCTTAAGACCTTCACATATTCTATAGTTATCAGCACAGAATATCTTTATTCTATTACCCTTCACGTGCTTACTAGGCAAAACCTGCTAATTAAGCGGAAGCCCAGGGGAGGCTGTAAGAAGTTACACAACTTTATGTAAATATGAAAAAAAAACGTTTTTGTTTTAATTCCTTTTAACGAGAATAGCTTTTTAAGAGTAAAAAAAATGTACAGAAGGACATTATATATAATACATACCCATGAACGGACACAATTCCTTATTTTACTTTTCTTTTTTGTGAACAATTTTTTTAAAAATTCTTTTCTTATTTTTTTGAATTGTTACGACAGTAAACTGTCTTTGAAGCACTGATAAGGAAGTTAAATTAGAAGTTAAACTTTTTGACATGTACATACAAGTCTTTGTCAATGACATTGAACAGTGCGATAATAAAGTTAAAAAAAAACTTTGTCCTTTTTAAATTTTCAATTTTAATCAATTGTAATAGTGTATGCGAAAGACCTTAAAGAATCAAATAAAATAAAAAATAAAACATCAGTAACTAAACATTGAACCGTAAGGAATGCAATTATAAAGGAAATGTTTAATTCTTATAATAGATACTCCATATACACAGAAATGTGGGTATATATACGTGGGTAGGGTACATAGATATTATGTGGACATATCAATAATTTTAATTAAAAGTTTATACACGATAACAGATAATATCTATACATAATAATATATAGGACTGTAGATATGCATCAGAATAAGGAATGTTTTAATATTAAGTGTATTACTTTATGTTATTAAATTTGTATCCTTTTTAATTTTATGCTTACATTATAGTTTAATGTGGTTGACATTTTAAAGGTCTTGTTCTGAAAAATTAAAATTTTCAATCAGATAGGAGACTTTTTTTTATAATATTTTTGAAATTTCAAGCATAATTTTATAATATGACTAGTTTTTAATATAACGAGTTTCCCAGCGTTGCGCAAGAAATTGGGAAATTCTTAGGTTCTAATGCTTGCTTTGTTTTTCATTTGGAAATGAAAATATTATTTGATATATCTTTTTTAGTAAGCTAACCATTAATTTGAACTAACCAAAACTACCAGTTGTAGGTAGTTCTGTGAATTGAACTGATGAAATAAGAAAATACTGCCTTATATTCAAATGTTTCTTTTAAATGTTTTTATATTATGTAATTTTTTTTGTGATAAAAATACATACCGAGCGAGTATGAATTTATTCGTACGCTGAAGATAAAAAATTCTTGTTGGGTTGGAATTGTAATAGAATTTTTGCCAACCACATAATTGTTTGTTTCTATGTTAGCATGAAACTTGTTTTAGGTACTAGTAATAAATATTATATACTGTTATATTAACTTGTCAGTGTCTGTTTATTATATGTTTTCGTGGTAGGTTGGTTGGAACTTTTTTGTTATTATTAAAATCAAACGCAAAAAGAAAAAAAAAATAATTTTGTTTAAAAATTTTTAAGATATAGTTCTGGAATTTTGTACAGCTACTCATGATGAAAAAAACAACCGGACACGGTACCATACAAAGCTATCAAATGACAGGTTCGGGTTGCTGTCGAACAACTCCTAGCATGTACGTCTCAGGAATATTTCAAAAACCAATTGTGTTACAGGCAAGAAAATTTACACTTAGATACTTTTTCACAAATAAAGAAATACAACTTCTACCGATTTCGAAAATTTGGACCAGTTCGGGTTGCTGTCGTACAACTCTTAGCATGTACGTCTCAGGAATATTTCAAAAACCAATTGTGTTACAGGCAAGAAAGTTTACACTTAGATACTCTTTCACAAAAAAAGAAATACGACTGTTACCGATTTCGCAAATGTGGACTGGTTCGGGTTGCTGCCGAGCAACTCTTAGCACGTCACAGGCATATTAGAAAACCAATTGTATTACAGGCATGAAAATTTACACTTAGATACTTTTTCACAAATAAAGAAATACAACTTCTACCGATTTCGAAAATTTGGACTAGTTCGGGTTGCTGTCGTACAACTCTTAGCATGTACGTCTCAGGAATATTTCAAAAACCAATTGTGTTACAGGCAAGAAAGTTTACACTTAGATACTCTTTCACAAAAAAAGAAATACGACTGTTACCGATTTCGCAAATGTGGACTGGTTCGGGTTGCTGCCGAGCAACTCTTAGCACATCTCAGGCATATTTCAAAACCAATTGTGTTATAGACAGAAGAGTTTACACTTATACAATCTTTCTGAAAATATAATACCTATAGGTTTCACTTAAAACTAAAAAGTATAAAATAAAAATGTTTACTATATACTTTTAAAGAAACCAAACTAGCCCCCTAAAAAGTAGAAAATAAAACAAGTGGTGGATGTTGAGCATCTAGAACTGCTATAAGATAAGACACAAAAGTATATAATGAATCTTGCAGGAATATTGCTAAAGGAAAGTTTTAATATATGCCGCTTGAAAAAAATCACGAATATTAAAAGAACATCACAAAGCTTGGTTCTTTTAACATCTCAGAGCGTTTCCAAATTTCCATTAACAATATTCCAGCAACATTCATTATATACTTTTGTGTTTTATCTTATAGCAGTTCTAGATGCTCAAAAGACGGTCGACGAAAATCAAACACAGTGAAAAAAATATACTTTATCTGTTATTTTTCAAATAATATACTTTATCTGTTGCTGTTTTTTTTTTTTTAGTTACCAAATATTGTTTAATTACCAAAATTTGAAATATAGCTTGTCTGTTAAGAAAACAAATAGCTATTTTTTGTTTTTTTTATACTTTTATATATAAGATGTATAAGCAAAGAATGCGCGTATTCTACTCTACAAATAAATATTTTTGCATGGAGGATCGCTAACATCATAATAATTACCGTGTAGGAACTTTATTACTATGATATTTCCCGTGAAGGAGATAGCCACTGCAATAGTTCCGCGTGGGAAGATTATTTAGATTTTTTCGCAAAGGAAAATTATTGCATTAATAGTTTCTGTAAAGGAAACTATTATCGTAGAATTTTCCATTTTAGGTAGTGACCATCTCGTGGGGTTTCGTGCTCTTGAGTCGACGGACATTGCTGTCGATTTGAAGAACTGTTGCCAATTCCGATTTCACATGAGTTTGTAGTCTCTGCTCGTGTTTGACTGCATGTTTCTTGATCTCTTCCGTGACTGTTTCAATGTGCAAGTCACGGTGGAGATCTTTGTTACGTACGTACCATGGTGCATTTACTATACCACGGAGCTTTTTGTTTTGAAATTTTTGCAACATTTCGATGTTGGTTTTCTTTGCACAGCCCCATAATTGGATACCGTACGTCCACACAGGTTTTAGTATCTGCGTATATATCAATATTTTGTTCTGTACTGATAACTCAGAACCACGCCCAAGTAACCGGTAAAATTTTTTAAGTCTGATGTTTAGCTCTTTTTTTTTCTTTCTTATATGTTCCTTCAATCTTAGCTTAGCATCGAGTGTCATTCCCAGATACTTTGCTGTATTAGCATATGGTACTATTTGGTTATTGATTGAGATAGGAATGGTTGTAATCTTTTTATAAGTAAAGTTTATATGAGTTGATTTTCTTTCATTAAGTCTTATGCCATCGTTGGTCCATAATCTTATTTTATTCACTGCATTTTGAAGTTTTGCTGTGGAATTTTCGACAGATACGTCAACTGCAAGAATCGCAGTGTCGTCTGCAAAGGTAGCCATAAAAACGTTGTCAATTTGAGGGATATCTCTTGTATATAGCAGGTAAAGTATTGGACCAAGAACACTTCACTGTGGGACTCCAGCAGATATTTCTTTTACTTCTGAATATTCTTTGACATAACTTACACGAAAGCATCTATTGGTCATATATGATTTTAATATTTCATAAAATTGTCTTGGTAAATCACGATGTAGTTTAAATTCAAGGCCTTGGTGCCACACTTTGTCGAAAGCCTGAGCAACATCTAAGAAGATTTCTGAGCAGACTTTTTTTTCTTCGGACGCTTTTTCCACTATATTTGTGATCCGATGCACTTGATCAATTGTAGAATGTTTGTTTCTGAATCCAAATTGATGGTTTTCTTTCTTCAATAATCGGGGCAAGTCTTTTGAGGAGCAGTTTCTCAAATATTTTTGATATAATAGGTAATAACGATATTGGTCGATATGATGTTACCTCTGAAGGCGGTATCATTGGTTAAATGAATTATTTTTTATATTTCTGATTTGCTGTTTTAGTTTTTGATTATTTAAGCGATTGAATATAACTTTATCACCTGGGTACCTCGTTGATTGCCATTTTCGTCGTGCCCTTCTCTTTCCCATAACCAGTGCTCTTATTTCTGGAGGATAGCTCACTCTCGAATGATGTTTCGAGTCAAAACATGGTGTGCCCTCCTTTGCTGCTTGCTGCACGTCTACAATGAATTGCTCGACTTCTGCATCGATTTGGTTTGTTGATTCCACGGATCCTAGAGTAATGAATTGCTCAAGTTTTCCTCTAAACATATCCCAATCAGTTTTTTTATTTGTAAGTCTTGGAGGCAATTTTTGTGTTCAACTTTTTCGCTTAGAACCATGATCACTGGAGTGTGGTCAGAGGATAGATCATCATTGCTCACGGCATATGTGTGGTTTCTATTTATTCCCTTTGTTATAAAAAATCAATCAAATCAGGTATTTTCGTTGGGTCAGTAGGTCAATAGGTTGGGGCACCGGAAAAAATAAATTCACCTTTATGATTTCTTCCAGCTTGATATAGCACCCTCCCTTTTGTTGTGGTTAATCTTGAACCCCAGTGGGTATGTTTCGCTTTGAAATCTCCTCCGATGATAAAATTGTTTCCAAGTATTTTAAAGAGATTTATGAAGTCGACTCTAGTAGTTGAGTGGCTTGGTGGGCAATAGATAGCCGAGATTTTGAGCACAGTCTCTATTACAATAACTTTGTGTACGCCCAAAAGCTTAACTTCTATTGCACTGCGGGAGTAACTTTTTGTGTTTCTTAATGGTTCAATTTTAACGACTATTTTCATTATTGTTTTAATAGCAAAAATTTTTTCTATATTTTCTCTATTATCGAATGTTAACATAAACAATGGTAATCCTCATTTTTGAGTGATAAAGCTACCATCGTTCTTTTCGATTTTATCTTTAATAATTAAGTTTTTGGCTTCTAATATCTGGAAACCGTTATCTCTCAGGTCTTCAACTATTTCATTTTCATCGCACGAATGATGTTATCTCCTGGCCATAACTTTTATTGGTCTGGTAGCTTTGTCCTCATAGGAGTGCCACTAAACTTTCTTCGACGTTAAATCGTTTGTTAGACATCTGTATGTGTCACTATCAGTAACATTGATCTTCCAGACGTTATTGTCTGGAACCTTTGGCATATCTCGGAAAATGCCGAAGGGTCAACCAACTGATAACATTTCATGAAATATGACAACGAATGGTAGGTCCCCAAGAGGTAATCGCGATGAAATCACGGTATTTCCTCCTACAGCCTCGGTTGTTGTGAACCGCCCATCGGATTTGCGGGTGCGGCATATTTCATGTGGTGGTGTCGAGCGGAACACCGAGATAACTGAATCGGAAGTTTTTAGTGGTTTGCTTTATTAAATTATTTAGCTCATTAAAGGTACCTAACCCATGAACCATAATAGGTGGTGGCTTATGTTCATCTTTTTTAACTTTTTTATCCGAAGTATTGTTTCCAAGTGCTGCTTGTTTTGTTTTTGGTGATTCTTTTTTCTGTTGGGCAGTTTCGGGGCTTCCCTCTGCTTTCCTTTTTTTGGATGGTCTTTTTGTGTTTTTAAGAATCCAATCCGTTTCTCTCGTGAGTTCTTCTTCATCTGTGAAGTAATTGAAGATATTGCAATTACTTGGCGCTGGTGAATTACCTCTATCTAATAAGGTTACCTATTTTTCTAAATTTTTAATGTGATCCTGTAGACTGATCACTATCTGTTCCATTTCTTTCCGTGCCTTTACTTCTTTTTTCCATTCGTTGTAGAAATTTACACCTACAGAGTCTAGATGGATCTTGTTATCGCCAACGCTTTCGACTCTTTTTTGCTTTTCTACTGGCACGTTTTTCAAAGGAATTCTTGTTGTTTTACTCTCTTTGTTTATTGATTTAGGGAGAGTTCTTGATGCTAACGAGCTCCTGTTACAATTTCTTGTTGCATGTAATAGTTGGTCCCCCCAGGATCCGTGCCACCGACCTCCGAAAAGGGTGAATTTTCCAGCGCAACTGGTCTGCCACCTGGGGTAATATTATATTTTGTCAATGAAAAAAGTGGTGAAAATTTTCACCGTCTTTTTCAGTTCTTTAGTCGCTGCTGAAAACTGCTGAAAATTTTCATCGTCTTTTTCAGTGCTTTAGTTGGTGCTAAAAATTTTCAGCACCAACTGCTGCGATACAATAATGTGATTACTAAAAGACTTTTATTATAAATAAAATAAAGAATAGAATTTTTTTTTAGAAATAGCTATTTGCCTTCAATTTAAGCGTACTAAAACTACAAAAATAAACTTTAGAATCGCAACTTGATATAAGGTTTTCAAAGCAAGTCATGATTGTAATTACGGAAAAAGTAAATTGGTGTCAGATAATGATAATTTTTTGTTGAAGTATAGAAATACTCCTTCAACTGTAACTTGTAAAACTCCAGCAGAAATAGTTTTTAAAACAAAACCCAAAACCTTGTTAGATATTATGGTAGCTAAAAATAAAAGTAAAGAACAAAAATTTATTCATATAGCAACTGATGAAAATGAACCGAATAAATTATCGATATTGAAAAATAAAATAAATAATTTTAAAATTACACTAAGGAAATTTATTATAGAAACAATTTCAAAACACACATTAAACTGGAATCCAAGACGTATTGTAAAAAGTTTAACTAATTATTTGTATAAAGTAAATGTGAATGGAAATATTAGAGTAGCCCACATAAGCCAAATAAAAAGAGGGCATAAATCTGTAGAATTTTATAATAATTTTACAAAAATTGTAAATTCTCAAGATAACGCAATTGGTTTCTGATTGGTTATTGATATATCAGATTCAAATTCTGATGACGTTTTCTACAGTCAAGATTCAGATGAGAGAGAAAGGGATAGTAATAAAATTAAAGAAATTGAATATAGTAAAAATAAAAATAAAATTTATAATAAAAAGTCTTACGATGGACCTGTAAGAAAATCCAAAAAAATAAAATCAAAAATATCAAAATTAAATAAAATATAATAAGAATATATTAATACGTAGTATTTAAGAGAAAATCGAAATTAATTATAATTTTTATCTAAGTGGAGAAGAATTAATATGTATTGAAAGTAAATTATTAGATTAAGTACAGCTGGTAACCCTAATTATAATAATTGAAAGTTTGTAGCTGTTAAGTTAGATGTATATTAAATATTATAAGAAAACATGTTTTTATTTTAAGATTGAACTTTGATAGAACCTGAAAAAGGAACACATTAGTTTGTTTGTTTAAATTTAAATTTCTTTCTTCTATTTCTACCTTTCCTTTTTCTAGTTCATACACAGCTATTTTCATTTCCAGTTTTTTTATATCTTTTCTGAAATTCTATATTTTCTACTTCTTTCAAGGCCATTTTTTTTTAAATTGATTTCTTCTTTTTTCAAATCATACGTTTTTCTTAAGTATCTACTTATTTCTGTTGTGTTTTCACTAGTTTTTGGCAAAGTTTCAGAAACATTTCCATGGAAAGTGTTTTATAATTCTATTTTGTTGGCTTAGAGGTTAAAGTAGAAGTATTTTTACTAGATGCTTCTTTGCGTCTATTTCGAGTTCTGTTTGCGCTCTCCAGTAATTGTGCGAGTGGAGTTGACCTAATTCACTGTAATTTTCTAATTCCATTTCGTTTAAATTAGATGTATTACGAACCGCTTAATCAATGAACCGTTGAAATATTGAATCCTCGTTTTGTTCGGTTGATTCGCAACCAGTCTCACTGCCAAATTGTTGACTATTTTCAACTCCGTCAATAGCCACATTCAAATTTAATAACTCTGTCATGGTTTCTTCCAAAGCAAAAGAAGTATATGGTTTGGCTTTGTTTGGACACTGTCAGTTCCTGTAATGTTCTTTTTATTTATAAAATAATATATTCATCCTATATAACTATCAACTACCTTTTTCCATTCAGTTACTGATCGATTTGGAAAACCGTCAGAATTCAAATTGTTTGCCAAAATTTGCCACAATCTATTTCATTTCCCTCGCCAATACAATGTTCGCTCATAACTTTGACCTAATTCTTTATGTTGAACCATAAAATCCACCATAATTTGAAATTGTGACGGTTTTGTTGCTTGCTTAGACCTACAAAAAAAATTTAAATAGTGTAAAAATTTTTTTTGAAACAAAAGTAAGAATTTCAATTATAATTAAAATATTTTTTACTTACATTTACTAATTTTGTAGTATTATTTTATTAGGTTTTGATTTAATAACTTCAAATGTGCTAAAAAATATACCCAACAAAGTTCTCACACTCTTGGTATATATAATGAATGCCTGTATTAAGCTTAAACACGTACCTAGTATATGGAAAGTTGCCGAGATAATAATGATCCAAAAACCAGGAAAGCCTGCTAACGACACCAAATCCTACAGGCCGATATCTATGCTCCCTACAATATCGAAGTTGTTTGAAAAGTTACTATTGAGAAGGATTCAACCCCTCATAGAAAACAGGAATATAATACCTAATCACCAATTTGGGTTTAGACAAAAACACTCAACAATAGATCAAGTACATCGAATAACAGACATTATAGAAAGGGCACTGGAAAATAAACAAATTTGTTCTTCAGTATTTCTAGATGTAGCCCAAGCTTTTGATAAAGTTTGGCATGAAGGACTCATCAAAAAGCTAAGTTGTTTGCTCCCTAAAAATTATGTTGAATTATTTTCATCATATCTCTCAAATAGAGTTTTTCGAGTTAAAAATGAGAACGAATACTCTTCTCTAAAAGATATAAAAGCTGGAGTACCGCAAGGTAGTATACTGGGTCCAATTTTATATTTGTTATACACCTGTGATATACCCGATGTAGAAAATATAAAAATAGCAACCTTTGCAGATGACAAACCGTTGATGGCAGTTTGTTCTACTATAGAAGAAGCTACAAACAAACTGCAAAAAGCTAATGACGAAATTTCCAACTGGTGCAAAAAATGGAAAATTAAATTAAATGAAGCCAAATCTAGTCATGTAAACTTCACCTATAAAAACATAGTAACTCCTCTCTCAGTTAAAATTAATGATGTCGTGATTCCATACGAGAATAAAGCTAAATATCTTGGCATGACCTTGGATGCAAAACTGAAATGGAAAGAGCATGTGAAAATCAAAAAACAAGAACTCCAGTTCAAATATAGAGAAATATACTGGCTGATTGGGCGGAATTCTACGGTCTCGACCTATAACAAAGTTTTGATGTATAATCAAATATTGAAGCCAGTCTGGGCATACGGTATTCAAATATGGGGATGTGCTAAACAAATCCATATTCAAACTATACAAACGTTCCAAAATAAGGTACTGCGCAACATAGTTAATGATCCATGGTATGTTCGCAATGCCGATATTCATCGAGATCTGAAGATCTCATCTATAAAAGACGAAATAATGAAATGCGCTGCACGGCATAAAACTCGTCGGATCCAACATGTCAATACCGAAGCTTCTAGCTTAATTGACAATTAAACCTTTGTGAAGCGACAAAAACGAACAAGACCACTTGAGTTAGGTTAAAAACTTTTATCTATTAAAACCTTATTGGATTTTGGTAAATCAAAGGTATCTATGTTTCTTTGAGTTAAATGTAAATTAATGGTTAGTCTATAAGACTAGTTTTAATGTTGCAATGATGATAGGAGTTTTTAGTGGGTTAAAGTCCCACAGTCCTTCAAACTGCCTTCCCCGGTAATAGGTAGTCCCTGAATCCTCTTTCGATGATTTACTACTATCTGGAAAAAACAAAAAAAAAAAAAAAAAATTATTTTTAAACTAAATTTAAGTAAATTATTAAAACATTAAAAACTCTTCGAAAAAAAAATAATCAAATGTTCGCAAGTAGCACAACATGGTACCCCTGTTGCTACTTACGAAATCGCAAATTTACTAAAACACCTTGGCATTATGTCTAAAATATTTTCAGATGATTTCGTTGAAATTTTGTTTAAGTTTAAATATATTTAAATTTAAAAAATAACCTGGCGTTGCTTTTTAAGCCATTATGAGAGACAAAAAATTCAAATACAGTTGCATATTAAATGTAGTGTAACAAAAATGCTTACCATATTATGGAAAATCCGTGGAAAACCAATCAAATGCGGCTATAAGTTATGGGCTACGACAACTAGATTGGATTATATAGAACAGTTTAAGCCATACCAAGAATCTTCCACTTTAGTCACAGATAAATACAAACCTTTAGGATTAGGTGCAAGCATTGTTCTTCAGTTTCCTGCCGTTATACAAAATAATTTTCCAGGTGTTTCCTATCACTTATATTTCGATAACATTTTTACATCTATGACATTATTAGAGCAGTTGAGAGTTAGAAGAATTAAGCGTAATGGAATTATAAGAGAAAATAGAGTTGGAAAAAATTGTGATTCAGCGCATTAAAAAATTTTGACGAAAAAATAAAAAGATTATTTTGATTATCTTAGCACAGAAGAAAATGAAATTTTACTCAGAAAATGGCATGATAATAACATTGTTAATATAGTATCGAACAGCTCTATAGTTTTTCCCACACAAACAGCCAAAAGATACTACCACCAAGAAAATAAAATGCTAAACTTGGATCAACCTGGACTTATTAAAAGATATAATGATAATATGTGTGGTGTTGATTGAGCTGATCAAATTATTAGCATGTATGGAGTTTCTATATGTGGAAAAAAAGGTACTTCTCTCTCATAGCTCATTGTTTGTCATTATCATACTATTTGATTTTCTTTTATATTACTTATTTTGTTTCTGTAAAATTCTAGTTATGATTTTGCTTGTGTTTTTTTTTCTTTTGTTTTTATACATAGCCAAAACACTAGGTGGGGACTTTTTGTGCTGATTGGTACGTTTGGCTAGGATGGGAAAGGAAAATTAGAAAAGGAGGATGGTAAAAGGGAAGGAGGACAATTGCGAACGAAGGTGTTAATCTTCGTCTTGAATTTCTTTAGGTCATAAATATAGAATTTCTCATGTTTTGGGAGCACAGGGAGTGTGCTGTGTTTTGAGTGGGAGTGTTTTGCGGGGGAAACACTTAAATGGAGGTAATATAGATTTAATTTCCACTGAGCATGTGCCGATGCCTACGAGAGATCTATAAAAAAGTGAGAAAGCTCCGACTATACGACGATGTCCAAGAGGAGCAAAATGAGCTGTCACATTTGGGTCATTGATTAGACGAATAACCCATTTTTGGACTTTATCCAAATTTTTCAACGCAATACTAAAAGCGCCAGCCCATATGTGAGAATTGTACTCCATTTTGGGTCGTATGAAAGCTTTATAGATTTTCAAGAGGTCACAGGAGGAGAAGTAAACCTTGCAGCGGCTAAGAAAACCTAAACATTTGGCTGCGTTTTTTGCAACATCAAATATATGATCATTTTTCGATTAAGGTGCATACCTAATATACTTAAGCTTTCAAACCGCTGAATTTTATCTTCCTGAAACAACAGAATAAATTTTTCAGGAGATTGTACAGCTCTGAGTTTTAGAAGTATTAAACTCGACTCTGTTTTTTAAGCCCTAATTAGCTATTGCGACCAAATCATGGCTGAGGGAACTGGCCATGATGTCTTCTTTTGGTTGACACAGCGATGGATGTAGCTTCAGATTTTTTATGAAAATCGTAGGAGGCTACTAGGGTGCTGTCGTTTACAAAGCTGTGGATTGGATTGAAAGTGATTTGGAGCAAATCATTTATAAATATAAGGAATAGGGTAGGTGAGGGAACTGATCCTTGTGGAACACCAGCATTTATTTGGAATTGGTGTTATTTTATAATGTATAATATTTTGAAGTTACAATAATATGTTTTATTTTAAAATTTATTTTTTTAAAAAGTAGTTCGAATTGTCACCGTTCTTTTAAAAGAACACCCCTTTTCCAGGAAACTGCACCTAAATCCAAAAATTTTTGTATAAAAACAATGTTACTATAAGTATTTTATGCAAGTATAAAATATCAAATATTAAGAATTCAGAAAACAAAAGTTTCGGCATTATCTGGGATACAGTTAAACCAAAATATTATTTTATCGTCCGTTAATTTAATTGGTTTATGCTTTGTCTTTTTCGTCTTTCTGCTTTTTGTTCTTTTAAGTTTTCTTTTGTACTTTTATCTGCTTACTAAATTTTTGTTGCTTTCAATAAATTTTGTACTGAAAATAAGAATTGATTAATTAAATAATAGGGAGTATCAAAAATTACAATGTTACTAGTTACTAGTATAAATTTTATACTAAGATAGGAGTAAAAATTTAATTTTTGAGTGTTATGGAAATAGAAATGTTCTGCTAATACCTAAAACAAGTTTCATACTAATTAACTTAGTAATAAAAATATGTAGTTGCCAAAAATACTTCTTATTACAATTCCAAATCAACAAGCAATTTTTATCTTCACTTGAATATAAGGCAATATTTTCTTATTTCATCAGTTAAATTCACGTAACTACCCACAACAGACAACAAGTGGTGAGCTTACTAAAAAAGAAAATTCCCATAATATTTTCCTTTTAAAATTAAAAATAAGGAAAACTCCTAAGAATTTCCCATTTTTTCGGGAGCGCGGGTACCTTTGCTAGTAATAATATATTATTGGAAATCAAAACACTTATTCCACATTTTTGTAAGAGTTCGAAAAAGAACACAATCTCACCTATACCCTCTAAACTAAAACAACAACAAAAAATCCGGATTTATTGATGTGTGAAACATTCTGTAAAACTATATTTTTATGCACATAGAAAAATTTGAAGATTTTATTCTTATTTGCATATTAGGACATTCACTAATATATATCTTATTATATTTTCTTTATCTTTTTATCTGAAATTTTGTTTTCTCTTTTTTATATGGATTATCCTAATATCAATAATGGGTTCAACAATTTCAAAATTATTTCAAATAAAAACAAAAATAAAAGAAGATCATAACTTTATTACTACATCTAAGCATAAAAATAAATATAAGTGTGCGTGTGTGGGTTTGAAAGCAAGTTTTCAAAAAAAAAAAAACGGCAGCAAAAAATGACATCACGTTATTTGTTTTGTTTTTAATCCTAATTAATATTCAGATCGAGATATTGCTGACAAAGTTTTCCTAAAGGTATAAAAATGATTGTTTCGACAGGAATTCCTGTTTTTCTTTTATTTTTTGTTATTCTTTTTTATTGGGTTTCTTTTTTACTTTGTTTTCTTTTTATTTAACAAAAAATATTTTTCAAAAGATATTTATTATTTTATCCTTTAATATCCACACCAACCTATTCACAATATTATAATCTATAGTATTTAGAAAGGATAAATAAAATTTGTACGCGATTTGTAATTTCAGAATATAGGTAAAACAAAAGCCCTTAACCAATTGAAAAGGATAGAGAAGGATTTTGTTTTGTTGAACATTATTGATGTTCAAAGAGAATGTGAAATATTTGCAAGGGTTAAAAAACATATTTTCTTTCATATTTTTTGTTTTGTTTTATTATAACTACTACCTCTGCTACTATTTTGTGTTTGTTTTTCTCTTACTTTTTTATGAAATTGTAAATGTGAACAAAAAAATTATATTCAGTGGCAAGGACTAGGAAATTTTTTACCTTTACATAAATCGTTTACGTTTTTAGATTTTAAAATAGATAAGAAATAATTCATAAAGGACCTTTTTTTTCGTCGAAGAATCGAACAGTAATAAATTCATTCATTCGAAATTTGTTATACCAAAAATGATATTCGTTAGATGGGGTAAATGATTAATGATAAAGTTTTGTAAATTTTCATTATAATTGGTTTTAAAATAATTTTTTGATTTTTTTTTAATGAATTTTAATATCCTTAAAAAACTAAAGTCATGATAGTAAAGAATAAAAATCATCGTTTCGATGTGCAGCGTATAACATTGTACATAATCTATGTACAATGTTATCTATGTCGTATTGTCGTACAAATTAAAACAAACTAAAAAAATTTTTTTTTCTAATTTTGAAAAAAAATTAGTTTAATCAGAATCTTGTGACAGAAATATAAGAGTACTAGTGAATCCCCTGTGTAATTGCACAGAAGTAGTTCTTTCAAACACAATTTTATATAAAAAGAAATATTTGTTTTGGTATAATTGTAGTTGTTTTCTGAATCGCTTGGTTATTGAATGATATCTTAATACAAATAGGGTTGTGTAGTTCGTTGGTGAAAAGATAAATTACTAGGATAAATTACTCTCAGAAAAGAAGAAAAAGAAAACATTTATTTTTTTGAATACAATTATAACAATATACAAAACAACAACTACAAAAAAAATTTGAAATTTTCATTCCACAATCCACACTTGCAGCAAATATTATATTGATGCGTGGTTTCTATACATACGTATGCATATGAATATATATATATATTATATAAATCACGTAATTAAAAAAAGGTGTTTACATATGCATATGTATGTCCCAAACATGAAGCGTCCATATATTGAGTTGAATGAGTGCTTCCCCAAACAAAATATTATTTTATTATTTTTTACAACTTAATCTAAAAAAACCTTAAACAAAAATTCAAATCGAATGAAAAAAAAATTTCAAGCAAAAATCTTATGCATATGCATACATAATAATCAAGTGTGTCAGTATATTATGTGTAGTTGGAAAATAATGCCTTTATAAATATCCTTATTTTCTATTATTCTTTTCAATCATTCAATAAGAGAATAAGAGATATTCAACAACCACAAATTTAAAATATTTGAAAATAATGCCTATTAAAAATCATTCTTCTCCTACCAATGTAGCTATAATAATTAATAATATTGTACATTGCATAAAAATATAATGACAAATTAAATATCATTCTCCTTCTCCTTATTCACAATATATATATATACACTCAAACACACTGTCTGTATTTAGTTTCCTAGTAGAAAAATTCTCTAATAAAATATAGAAAATTTGAATGAGTTGCTGATATTCATTAAAATTTTACCTGATATAATTAGAAAATTGCTGATAGAAAATAGATAATTTAGAGAAACAACAACAAAATATCGCATGACACTAAATGAAAGTCCAGACAAAAAAAATTGCAAGGAATGAATTAATTGCGTGCATTATTGTGGTTGACTTGAAAGAAAAATATTGAGAAATGAGAATATGTATGTGAATTTGAGAAAATGTATGGAAATATTTAATTGTATTGTAGTTTTGGGTTTTTTTTTAGAGAGTAGGAGGAGGGAAGGATTTGTTAAGTATGTTGTTCTGCAGTTTTTTTATTATTGAATGCTGATTGCTGCTTTGTTTATTTTCCTTGGCTACAATAATTTTATTTTATGCATGCAGTTTTCAAACAATTAATTTTTGTTAACAAGTGTAAAAATTTAAAACAGAGTTTTATATTTCTTATAAATAAATAAAATGGAGAATTGTATTTGTGTTGTTGAAAGTTTAATAAAAAAAAATTTTCTGCAAGAAATTTTGAGGAAAAGCTGTTAATTATTAAAGAGGGTAGACCAATGCCTGCTCTACTAATAACAACGACAATAAAACGTTGTAATCGACATTTTTCAAATAAATTTTATGATTCGTATACGTGTTTAGCAGGTTGTAAGGCAACTACAAAATTGTATTGTTGGCCATGTCTTCTATTTTCCAACATTAATTCAGTGTGGACAACATCAGGATTTGATGATATGAATAATTTATCTGAAGCAGCAAAAAAACATAAAGAAACAGGTATTATAATATTGAAATATATTCAGAAATTGAAATAGCAACTTTATTCTTATTGGAATTTTAAGCTTGTCATTTAGCGGGACTACTGTCCACCCAAATACAACATAAAGAATAACATGTTTGAAGAAATTCTTAAACTACTTGGCGAAAGACTTATCCTGGGAGGTGACTACAACGCCAAGCACATAGATTGGGGGTCTAGAGTAACCTCTACGAGAGGAAGAGAGCTAAGAAAAGCTATAAAAGAAAAAGGCTGCATTTACCAATCTACCGGTAAGCCAACCTATTGGCCAACTGATAGAAATAAAACTCCTGATCCGCTTCATTTTTATATAACAAAAAAAATTTCACCCAATTATATTAAGCTAGAAGATAACCATGATTTGGACTCAGATCACTCTGCAATCATACTAAATCTATATGAAAAGGTTATTAAGAAACAGTCGAAACCTCTGCTAACGAACAAGACAACTGACCGGGCTAGCTTTAAACAAGAAATAGAAAACAAAATAAACATAAAAATAAAACTAAGATCCAAATGTGATATAGATTCTGAAGTAGAAAATTTTATTAAAATTATTCAAAATGCTGGATTGAATAATAATAAAAAATTGTGAATATAAATCGGTAGAATTCAACTACCCTAGAGAAATATTAAATATGATAAAAATAAAAAGAAGAGCTAGACGCAGATGGCAACAATCGCGTGATCCGGCAGACAAAACTGTGCTAAATAGGTTAACTCAGAATCTTAAAAGAAAAATTTAAGATCTTAAAAATGAAAATTTTGAAAAATATATAAAAAATTTATTAGCTAAAAGAGAAAATAACTACTCGTTGTGGAAAGCAACAAAGAGTACAAAAAACTCGATCTCTCAAATCCCGCCAATCAGAATGAAAAGCGGTGAATGGGCGAGAGATAGTCAAAATAAAGCTGAAACATTCGCAGATCATCTTGAAGAAATTTTTTGTCCAGACGAGACAGATTCGGATGATCTCACTGAAGAAAATAATAATTGGCAAGAAGATGTTATATCACCATTTTCAGAGAGTGAAATAGTTGAACAAATTAAAAAACTCAGAGATAAAAAAGCTCCAGGTTTTGATCTAATTACATCGGAAGTCCTGAAAGAACTTCCGAAAAAAGCTATAACAATGCTAACACGCATTATAAACGCTGCTATAAGAATAAGATATGTGCCGAATATGTGGAAAATAGCAGAGATAAGTATGATACCAAAGCCAGGTAAGCCCATAAATGAGGTCAAATCCTACAGACCAATATCATTACTACCAATAGTATTAAAATTATTTGAAAAACTATTATTGATTCGAATGAGACCGATCATAGAAAATAGTAATCTGATTCCAAATTATCAATTTGGCTTTAGATCTAAGCACTCGACAATCGATCAAATTCATAGAATAACAGACATAATATAAAAAGCTTTAGAGGAAAAGAAAGTATGTTCTACCATATTTCTAGATGTAGCCCAAGCTCTTGATAAAGTATGGCATCGAGGCTTAATAAATAAACTAAACAATATGTTACCTAAACAATACGTAGATATACTCTCATCATATCTAGAAAACAGACTATTCAGAATAAAACAAGACGAAGAGTATTCTACTATTAGAGATGTTAAAACGGATGTGCCTCAAGGTAGTATTCTGGGTCCCATACTGTATTTGCTCTACACCAATGATCTACCAGAAATAGAAAATATAACTGTAGCTACATTCACCGACGATACTGCGTTGATGGCAGTAGGATCAAATATTGACGAGGCTACAATTAAATTGCAAAGAGCAAGCTATACCTCTGGACAAAGAAATGGAAAATTAAACTCAATGAGTTAAAATCAGTACATGTAAATTTTACAAATAAAAAATTAGAAAATCAACCACCATTGGTAAATCTGAATGGGGTCAATATACCCCAAGAAAACAATGCTAAATACCTAGGAATGATATTAGATATCAAACTTAGATGGAAAGAGCACGTTAAAAAGAAAAAATTTGATCTTGAAAATAAATATAGAGCAATGTACTGGCTCTTATGTCGTAATTCTAAATTACCTATACATAACAAGATTTTGTTATATAATCAGATACTCAAACCGATATGGTTGTACGGCATACAAATATGGGGATGTGCCAAACAAACACATGTACTTTGTTTGTATAAAGTCTTGCGCAACATGGTAAATGCCCCCTGGTATGTTCGCAACAGTGATTTGCACAGAGATCTAAAAATTCCTTGCATAGAAAATGAAATAAAGAGATATGCAACAAAGCATATAGCTCGTCTGGAGGGCCATGTTAACGTTGAGGCCACTCAACTGCTAGATAATCAAAATGATGTCAGAAGGCTTAAAAGAACTAAGCCACTAGATTTAATACGATAGAATTTCGTAAACTTTTTCTTTAAGAAAATCAAAATAGCAATAAATTAATGGTTAGTCCGTTGGACTAGTATTAATGGGAGGGGTGTGGTTTAGTCAGTAAAAATCTGGCAAACAATGGAAGCTACGGGGCTCATTGTGTCTATGAAGATTCCCACCAATCCACGCAAAAAAAAAAAAAAAAATCAAAAAAAAAGTTATCACATTCATGCTCAAAAATTAAGCATTGTGCTTCATTTTTCAAAAGTTAACATAGTTTTGTAAGCTTTTTTAATCACTGATCAAAACGACTAGCAACGTTTAACCTAATTGTTAAAAAAAAATTCCAACTGCTGCTTCTACACGCTGGGAATATAATGGCAGAATTGTTCAAACAATATTCCAAGTAAAGAATTATCTTGTAATATTTTTTGAGAATATCATTGATAATGATGAAAATTGGTACAATGAAACTGTTTTGCAAACTAAAGGCTTGCTACATATTTTAAGGGATAAAAAATTTATTATACTTTTATAATTTTTCAACGAATTTTTCCCCCACATTTTTGGAAAAATGTGGAACTAAAAGAAAATTTGGAAATGCGAGAAATTGGCCAACTTCGCAGTAATTAGAACTTCAATACTAAAGAAGATTTCAAAATTTTAATTGTTGACATCGTTAACCATATGATTGAGGAACTAAATAACAGATTTGCTAGCTTACCTTCATTTAAATTTATGCAACTATCAAATATATAAACATTTCAATATCGAATTCCCGGATGACTTAATAAAAAACATAAAACATTCATATCCAAACTTTTTTGATATTGCTTTGTTAAAGTCAGAGCTTAAAGTTATATTTTCTGATGTAAATTTTACGAACAAAATCAATATTTCCGAAATATTAGAATTTTTAATTGAAACTGAATTAAGCAACTCCTTCAAAGAATATTTCAAACTTTGTAAATTAATAATAACTGTTCATATAACAACAGCTTCAGTTGAGCGTACATTTTCTGCCTAAACAGAATTAAAACTACATTAAGAAATAGATGTGAGCAATTTCGATTGGCGAATTTGGCCAAAATTGCAATAGAAAAAGAGTTACTAAACTTCTTCCTTCATTAAAGTTTCATTTCAAGTTTAAGAAAAATATGTATTTGCTTACTAATTTATCAATATCATAGCTTTATTAGAATTATTAGAATGCTTTTAATTACCATATAAACAGAATATTTGTAGTAAGGTGCAAAATTTTCAATTCCCTAAGGGTTATTTACTCGATCATTTTAACGACATCTTATTTGCCATCATTGGAAATTTAAACATATATTATCCTAAGACCTTAATAATTCCAAATAATCAATATTCTTAGACATTCTATTGTATTCAATTAATTATAATATAAGTTAGTCAAAAGGATAATTTCAATTTAAATTAATATAGAAATACTAAATTCAAATAATATTTTTAATGAAAACAAAATCTAACTATATAATATAAACTTACAATAACTTTATATTTTTGCAATCATACAGCGTTCTACTGTAAAATGAAATTAATTAAGACATAGTAAAAGTAAAAGGTTCTATGGCGCCATCTAAATTTAACACTTGAATGACATGACAATCATTATGAAATGATGGGCAAAATGAAACAAATGACAGATGACAGATGACAGATGACAGATGACATATGACATATGACGGATGACAGATGGCATATATAAGCAAACAGATACTATGTTTATGACAATTACATGTTGTTGCAATTTGAATATATATTGTAATTTGTATATGTGTTGGAGTTATCCGTCGAACTTACAAACATTCAGATAAATGCAGAAAATTATATATATAATTAAATAATTTAATTGTTCTCAGGTTCCCGTTCACTAATAATTTTTAATATTTGATTGCAAATATCGATATTTCGGAAGCAACATACTTCCTTCATCAGTGCTAGTGACTAACTGTATATATTAATTCATTTTTTCTCTTTTTATATCCTATTCCTTCCATACTAGATATCTATTTTACCTGTACTTTTTAAAATTATTTTATTAATTTAAATAGCGGTGAATATCCATTCCCTAAATCATTATTCAATCTGTCATCTACCTGTACCCTCGAAATTGCTAAACTCTCATATGTGTCTAGTTTGCTTATTTTGTGTACCTCTTTTATTGATGATAAATTCGTTTTATCAATTTTATGGTGTTCCTCTATTATGTGTTTAGCAATTGCCGACCTAAAATTCGTAGTACCTCTTATTCTTGCTAATTCGGCTTCCCTTATATGTTCTTGGAATCTCACCGTAATTAATTGTTTTGATTGCCCTATATATACTTTTGAACAGTTGTGGCATGATATTTTATAGATGCCGTTGACTTCTTCCATCTCCTTTTTATCCTTTGCTGATCCAAGTATACTGCTCATTTTTTGACTTCTGCTAGTTGTTACTAGTTCCAGATTGTGTTTCTTGAACATTTTCTTAAACTTATCGGTGAATGTTGAGTGCGTTACGCAAATCCTTCTAGGTTTTTCGGTATCCTTATTTTGTTGGAACAAACTCGTCATGTTATTGCGTTCGATGCGGTGCAGTTTCTTCCTTATCATTAGGTCTATGATTTTTTCATTATATCCATTTTTCCTAGCCGTCTCTTTTATGTAGTGCCTTTCCTTTTCAAAGTTAGCCTTTGATAATGGTATAGTTACCAATCTGTTGACCATCGTATGGTATGCTGCCATGTTTTGTCCATGTGGGTGATTTGACTCAGTGGGGATGGTTTGTTGGGTAGTAGTGTTTTTTCTGTAGATATCAAATTCTATGGTTCCATCATTATTTATTATTTTGATGACAAGAAATGGTATTTCCTTGTTTTTTGTTCTCTTGCTAATTTCCTTCTCTGTTTGATCTCTTGCTAATTTCCTTATCTAGGCCTTTGAAATCTTTTGTCAACCATTTTGCTATGTTGTACGTTGGAGAATTAGAGTCCGCAATAATTTCTCTCATTTCATTACCTTCTTTATGGATTTTTGGTTGACATCGAATTCGAGGTAAAGATGGATTTGACATTCTAAGTGAAGTAATTTTCTCTATACTTCCTTTACATTCCTTCAACGCTTTTCCACTCTCTTTATGGACTCCGGTAATGGGTTATTTCTAAGTTTAAAATAACTTCCTGCTTTCAGTTTCTCTTTTATTAGATTGTCATACTCATCTTTACTTTGGATTACGACATTATTCCCTTTGTCCGCTTTCAAGTAGTACACGTGTTTCTCGTTTAAAGCTTTGATGATGCGATATTCTTCTTTATTTTTTATGCCTGTATCTTCTTTGGTGTTTTTTATTATTTTTTGACATCTCCTCTTGTTTCGTGTTTAGCTTCTTCATTGCATATAGCTGTTCTATGTATAGATTCTATGTCAACAATAATGTCTTCTCTAGCCACCCTAGTTTTTATTGCGCAGTTTAACCCTTTGTTAAAATACTTCAACTCCTTTTCAGAAAATTCTACGTTAGTCTTATTAATGATAAAATTTGGAATAACTTCAGTACTACACCTCTCTCTTTTTCCCTTGCCAAAATTATTTTGTTCTGTCAATTTTTTTAATTTTTTTGTCAGAATTATATTTTTCCTGTGTTTTTCACATTCATATGCTCTTGAGATTTTCAGGATGTTTAATTCAATATTACCTCCTTCCTCAGTTGTTATTTTAGCTAACTTCAGATGAGTACTGTATGCTTTTAGAGTAATATTGTTTAATTTGTAATATAGATATTTTATATTATCTTTCACCAAATTTTTTTTTACGATGATTTTTTGTTTTTGTGCAGCTGGTAGATATGATTTAATCACTACTTTATGAGAATTCGGGTTTACTCCTTTCCTAATACATAATTTTAAGAGTTTAATGTCCTCCCCTATTCCAGCCATCTGCTTCTTTAATTTTAATAAGATGTTGAATTCCGATTTCGACTTGGTAGTCATTTTTATTTTATTTTTTATATTTTTTAATCGGCTTTTTATTATTATTTTTAGTGATAATTTAAATTAAATAATATAATTGTTGTCAGGTTTCCGTTCACTAATAATTTTTAATATTTGATTGCATATATCGATATTTCGGAAGCAACATACTTCCTTCATCAGTGCTTGTGACTAACTGTATATATTAATTCATTTTTTCCCTTTTTATATCCTATTTCCTCCATATTAGATATCTATTTTACTTGTTCTTTTTCAAATTATTTTATTAATTTAAATAGCGGTGAATATCCTAAATAAATAAATTCCCTAAATCGTTATTCAATCTGTGATCTACCTGTGAAATTGCTAAACTCTCATATGTGTCTAGTTTGCTGATTTTGTTTACCTCCTTTATTGATGATAAATTGGTTTTATCAATTTTATGGTGTTCCTCTATTATTTTTATTTTTTTTTTATATATTAGTGGAAACTATATAATATAAAACATATTTCAAAATTCACAAACAAATTTAAGCTTTCAAAATTAAATTTTTAAATTACTTTTTCAAATTAAGTTGTTTTTAATTAATTCCTTTAATCCTTTCTTAAATCTTACAAAATTTCTTTCTATTTTTATTTCATATGGTAAGCTGTTAAAAAGTGCTGATCCTCTATATAGTAGGTTGTTTTGCGTCCTAGCTCTTCTATTCAATGGCAATCTAAAATTTTCTGCATATCTAACATTGTAAGTGTGACTATCTGATATGTATTCTAAATTTCTCCTCAGATATTCGGGATATATTTCATATTTGGTTTTAAACATGAAAATTAATGCATTGAACTTCAACCTTTGTTTTACACTCATCCAATTTAACTGCTCTAACATTTCTTGTATATGTGTTCTCCTATCACATTTTAGTATCATTTTCATTACTTTATTCTGCATAATTTGCAGTCTTTGTATCCTACCAGCATCACCCAGAAAAAGCACAGATGAGCAGTAATCATAATGTGGCAATATTAATGTGTTGTACATGCTAGCTGCACAATTGTACGATACCTTATCTTTAATACGAGCCAAAAATCCAATCTTCTTCCAAATCTTTTTACATACAAAATTAACATGCAAATTAAAATTCAATTTATTATCAATGTAAACACAGTACTTAATTTCTGTTACACATTCAATCTCTTGATTATTTAAGCTCAATATTACAGTATGTCTTCCTCCATTAATAACCATACTTTTTGTTTTATCCACATTCATTTTAAGTTTATTACCATATAACCATTCAAATAAATTAGATCAACACTCATTTTTTCTCTGCATTCTTCCACACTTTTACTCTTTATGTACAACAAAGCATCATCTGCAAAAAGTACAATCTTAGCAAATCTAATGCTCGATTTAATAGAATTTATGTACATAAGGAATAAAAGAACTCCCAACACTGATCCTTGGGGTACTCCAATGTTTACATCTATCGAATCTGATAAACTATTACCGACTTTTGTTCTTTGCTGTCTTCCTGTTAAATATTGTTTAAACCACCTCAGTTCTACTCCACCTACTCCAATTGTTCTCAATTTTTCTATCAATATTTCTCTATCTATAGTTTCAAACGCTCTCTTTAAATCAATAAACACAGCTACAATAATGTAGCCATCGTCAGTATCTCTTTTCCACTCATTTATCACCCAATTTATTGCTGTTTCACAAGAATGCCCCTTTCTAAATCCTGATTGTTCTTCACATATTAAATTGTTTGTTTGTAAAAAAATTCTTATTTGATCAGCTACTGTTTTTTCCATGATTTTTTGATATATGTTGAGCATGTTTACAGGTCTATAATCTATTGGTGTATTTGAATCCTTTACCTTTTGTACAAGAACTACTATCGTATCTTTCCAACTATCCGGATAAACACCCTCCACTAATGATTTATTTATTATTTTTATTAGTAATGGAAAAAATAATTCTTTACATTCAATAATTATATTTTTGTTTAATCCCATATAATCATTTATTTTATTCATACTCTTTAAGCTCTTTTCTAATATTTCCTCATTTACTAAACAAAATTTGAATTTAACACTACTATTTACCATATTGGTATCATTATACATTAAATTATTAATACTGCTATTAATTTCTTGTACACTATTTACGAAAAATTCATTTAATACATTGGCAATTTCACTTTCATTTTTTATTTTTCTATTACCTACTATTAGCTTCTGTGGCAGTGTATAGTCTGTCTTCAAAACATATTTTTTTAAAACTTTCCACATTTCTTCCTGGTTTCCTGCTTTGTCCAAAATTTTTCCTTCGATGTATTTATTTTTGTCACTTTACATTCATATTTATAATTATTCCTGCAAGACTTATATTCATTCCATATTACCGAATTAGTAAATATTACAGCTCTATTGTACAAATAAACTTTCCTTTGATTTAGAAGTTTCAGTTCATTATTATACCATTTATTAGAATTCTCTTTAATTACTATCGTTTTTCTCATAATACTCAATGTCTCATACAAGTCTTGCTTAAATTTTAATGCTCAATCATTCACGTCATTTATTTCCATAGTAGCTAAGAAACTTTTTCTATTTAACAACATAGTCAAAACCTCCTTATTATAATTGAAAAAATTAATTGTTTTGTAGGCTTTTTCATTTTGATTATCCCTTAACTCCAACATAATCGTTTCATGATCAGTTATAATACATTTATGTTCAATTTTCACTCTAACATTTGCAATATGATCCGACAACACATAATCAATAAGTGATTTAGATTGCTGGGTTACTCTAGTAGGTTCTTCCACTAATTATTTAAAACTGTGATCACGTATAAATTCTTTCATTTTTTTTTCTTCTGCATCACTATTCAACAAATTAACATTAAAGTCTCCAGTCATTATTGTGTTACATGCACTGCTAATATAAGTATTATTTCAACCTTCCAGTATTTCTATAAATCTATTTACTGAGCATTTTCTACTCATATAAACACATATTAAAAACCAGTTAACCCTATTAATACATATATTTACACCCAACATCCAGACATTTTCAGAATACAGACTGCATACGACCTTACTTTTCAAATCCTTCTTTACGTATATTAGTACTCCTCCAGTGTGTCTAGAATATGAATCACATCTGTATACATTATAATTATCCAATATTATTTCACTTTGTTCAATCTCTGTTGTTATATGAGTCTCACTTAGACATCCGAAACTTAATTTACTTATAATCATTCAATTTTCAAATTCATTATAATTTGTAGTTAATCCCTGAATATTCAAATATACTCCCTTAACATAATTATTATCTTTTTTTATTATTATCTATAAAAAAAATCCTTCTTTGAGCAACTTCTATTCTTCTCTCATAAACTTCACATTATCTGTCATTGCAGTTATGATATTCATTTAGACCCAATTTATATTTTTCATTCGCCCTTATGTAATTTATACACCTTTCTTTTACTGCTAAGCACTCCTTAATTAAATGTTTGTCTCCACATTTCCAACAAATTTTATTCGTTTCTCTACATTTATCCTTTTTGTGTCCATAACCCAAGCTGTTTAAGCATCTTATTACATGGAAATCTTCAAAAACTCTACAAATATCCCATCCTATTCTTATATTACCATTTTTTATAACAGCATTATAATCTTCAATGTTTAGTTCTATAATGCTATTAAATTTATTGTAATCCACAAATTTTGACACCTTATTTTTTCTTCAATGAATTCTTTACTATAATTCTCTGACATTCCATTTATTAATATTTTTGGTTTTTTTTCCTTTGGTATTATAGCTTCATAATCCTTACCTAATTTTTTCTCTACATTTTCTTTTATTTTGTTAACCGAATCAACATCTCTACAATAAACAGCTATTTTTCCACCTCCTTTTTCAGAAACCTCCTTTATGCTTAAGTCTTCCGGTGATATATTTGTTTTAACCGCCATTTTAGTTTGACTACTACTCTGCGAATTTTTTGGTTTGATCACAACCAACGGATCTTGTTTAATCATATCAGCATAGATTTTCTTTTCCATTTTTTTTTTACCAATCCCTCTTTTAACGACTTTTCCCCAATCTTATCCGTTATCTTTGCAGTTTCATCTTTTATATTATTACTTTGTTCAGTGTTTGATTTTCATTCTTCGTAAATGTGTTCACTTCGATAGTCGAACTTCTTTGCAATCTCCTTTAGATTCTTTACTTCATTAACACTGTCTTCACATATTAATAGAACTGCTTGTTTTTCCTTCAATCTTTCAGTATATTTACCCTCAATTGCTTGAAGTAATATTTTAATTTCATTTCATTTCTTCTGAGTGAGTCCTCAAATTCATTTTTATATTCTTTTAGATATCCACTATTTTTTATTACCATTTCTTGCATATCTTTAATAACCAAATCAACATTTTGAATATACTGCATGCAATCATCACACATGTATCTCATCATTCTATTTGCATTTAATATATTTAGACCTCACTGGTCCACTCCACAACATTTTATTATTGAGTGATATATTTTGCCACAAACACCATCACATTTAATACCTGTCTCACCTCTAATTGTGTTTCTACATTTGTTGCACTCCATCATATATATTTTTCATAATCTTAGATTAACCCAATTTAACTTAAATTTTTATTCTCCTAGTTTTATGCAATTTTTTGTTTTATAGTTTTCACTTTTCTTCGTGTCTTTTACGAAATAGAATTGAAAATATTCTGTAAAATTTTTAGATTTTTAATCTTTAATTATTTTTACAATCATAATATATTTTTAACTGTCTATAATTGTTTTATAATATTATATTATCTCTATTATTTTTAATAATTTTTTTATAATAAATTTGACACTATTTCACTCTTAAATTTTGTTTTCAATTTATCCTCTCTTCACTACGTCTTTCCTCTAATAAATTGTACTATCCACTTTCGGAAAAAAACAAGGAAATACCATTTCTTGACATAAAAATAATAAATAATGATGGAACCATAGAATTTAATATCTACAGAAAAAACACAACTACCCAACGAACTATCCCCACTGAGTCAAATCACCCACATGGACAAAAAATGGCAGCATACCATACGATGGTCAACAGATCGGTAACTATACCATTATCAAAGGCTTACTTTGAAAAGGAAAGGCACTACATAAAAGACACGGCTAGGAAAAATGGATATAATGAAGAAATCATAGACCTAATGATAAGGAAGAAACTGCACCGCATCGAACGCAATAACATGACGAGTTTGTTCCAACAAAATAAGGATACCGAAAAACCTAGAAGGATTTGTGTAACGCACTCAACATTCACCGATAAGTTTAAGAAAATGTTCAAGAAACACAGTCTGGAACTAGTAACAACTAGCAGAAGTCAAAAAATGAGCAGTATACTTGGATCAGCAAAGGATAAAAAGAAGATGGAAGAAGTCAACGGCATCTATAAGATATCATGCCACAACTGTTCAAAAGTATATATAGGGCAATCAAAACGGTTAATTACGGTGAGATTCCAAGAACATTTAAGGGAAGCCGAATTAGCAAGAATAAGAGGTACTACGAATTTTAGGTCGGCAATTGCTAAACACATAATAGAGGAACACCATAAAATTGATAAAACGAATTTATCATCAATAAAGGAGGTACTCAAAATAAGCAAACTAGACACATATGAGAGTATAGCAATTTCGAGGGTACAGATAGATGACAGATTGAATAATGATTTAGGCAATGGATATTCACCGCTATTTAAATTAATAAAATAATTTGAAAAAGTACAGGTAAAAACTGAAACTTCTTAGAGATTCAACTTCCGAAAAGCTAATTTTAATCTTCTCAATAACGAATTACGGTTAATCAATTTTTCAGATGTTTTCATTATAAATGATATCAACTATTGTCTTAACGAATTTTATATCCGTCTATTTGAATGTATCTCTATGTCAGTTCCCTATGAACCTATAAAAAACACAAATTTGTACCTTGATACGACAACAATATTCGTTCTTTACGAAATCGAAGGAATGCTGCATGGAGTAAATTTCTCAAATCCAAACTCCGTTCTGACTATCTCATTTATTCCCAATTGTTTGAAAAGTTTAAAGCCCTACTTGACAGAAATTATAAGTCTTATCTTATCAGAATGAAGTCATGTATTTTCTCTGACCCGAAAAAGTTTCATGAATTTATCAATACTAAACGTAAAACTGATGGATATCCTGTAACTTTAAATTATTTGGGAAGATCTACTAATGATCCGATTACTATTGCGAATCTTTTTGCATCCTTTTTTTCCTCTACTTTTTCAAGAAATGACTTCACTCCTGATGAAACCTATTTTAGCAATCTGAACGACTTCTCTAAGAGTAATCGAGTTATTACCTTTGAAATCAAAAACATTCTTATAACTGCAGAACTATTGCTGAAACATATTTCATTATTAAAAGACGATTTTTCTTCCGGTCCAGACGGTATTCCTCCGATCCTTCTTAAGGAATGAATGATTAACTTATTGCATCCCATCTCTTTTTTGTTTAATTTATCCCTTCAATCTAGCATTTTCCTCTGTTTATGGAAAAATTCTTTCATTATTCCAGTTTATAAAAAAGACTTCCGAAATGAATGCACCAATTATAGGCTCATCGCCAAGCTCTCGTGTACTCCTAAACTGTTTGAGCGTATAACATATGACATCTTATATGATTATTGTAAACGTTTTATTTGTGTTGAGCAACACGGTCAACAACTACCAATATGGTTGACTTTGTCTCCAAGGCAATGACCTCAATGGAGAATGGTTTTCAAATTGACACCATTTTACTGTCATAAGTAAAGCATTTGACAAAATTTCTCATAGTATCATGCACAAAATTATAGGTTTTTCACCACATATCCTTAACTGGCTTGAGTCTTACCTCTCTTCTCGGGAATACTCAGTTTTATTTAAAACTGCGATTTCTGACCAATACTCAGCGCCTTCTGGTGTTCCTCAAGGTACTTATATAGGACCCCTTAGTTTCACCGTTTCAACAATTGATGCTCCTAAAGTGATAACTTTTTCTAAACTTCTTAGTTTTGCTGATGACTCAAAGCTTTTTACTCCTATATCTTCCTCATCGAATTGCTTAAAGCTACAAAACGATTTTAAAAATTTCGCTTCTTGGTGTTCAAAAAATGGACTTGAATTTAACACTTCTAAATGCCAAATCATTACCTTTTCTAGGAAAAATTCCATTCGATTAATTTGGTTCAACAACCAACTAAATAGCTGTCAGTTTTCAAGAGCGAATTCCATTATAGACAAGGGGTAAACTTGACCCTAAACTGAGCTTTAAGCTACATTATGATAAAATAGTGAGCAAAGCATTCTTCTCTAGGTTTCATTAAACGTTGGTGTAAAGAATTTTCTGATCCCTACCTCACGAAACATCTTTATGTTACATATGTAAGGCCTACCCTTGAATATGCCAGTCAAGTTTGGTCTCCACATTACTTGACTGCCATTAACCGAATTGAATCGGTTCAACGAACGTTTTTACGTTTCGCTTTGAGTAACTTTTCGTTGAATGATCCATTGCGGCTTCCCCCTTATTACCACCGTCATAAACTCATTGACTTACAGTCGTTGTCTGATCGTCAAGTAATTGCAGATATCTCTTTTATTCACCAGGTCCTTTCGGGTGTAACGCTAGCCCCTGAAATTTCAAATTAGTTGGTTGCAAGATCCAATCGGAAAAATCTCAGAACCGTTGAGTTGTTCCACATTCCCTTCCACCCTACTGAATATGGTAGATTCGAGCCAATCACTAGAATGCTCTGTGAAGTAAATTCTAACTCTAGTTCTTTTGATCGTCAGCTAAGTGTTTTAACTATTAAAAAAGGATTACGTTTTAATGTACGTTCAACTGAGACTAACTAACAACTGTTGTTCTTTTTAGCTTTGATACTTTCGGCCTAACTTTTGGAAGTGTTTTTAATAAATGTGTAGTATTAATATAGGTATTAACTTATGACTTTTACCCTTCTACTAACAGCATGTATCTGGTTTAGTTTATTTTTAGATTTTTCTAATCGAAGGTGGCGGTGATTTATGTTAACCCTACTGGATGATGAGTTATTGCACAATTAAATAAAGCAAGCCTTCGTCTAGTAATAGACGTCTGATGTGCTTGCTCCAAGCATAAATCTGACAGTAATTGTAAAATAGATATCTAGTATGGAGGGAATAGGATATAAAAAGGGAAAAAATGAATTAATATATTTATATAAATTAAAATTATATAATGAAAACATAAAATTTAAAATAAAATTTAATAAAATTTAAAGCAAAATTTAAATAATAAACGAGAGTAAGCAGTAGGTAGAGCGCCTGCCTTTCAACTGAAAGGTCCCAGGTTCGATTCCTGATGAAGCAAAAAAAAAAAAATGCTTTATGGATTTTTCGACCTGGTTCAGTACCCTTTGTCATTCGGATATAATAAATGGCAAAAAATAACTGAAAGTATAATCTGGTAACAAATTAAATAAATGAAACTATTCTATTTAAGAAGGCTTAGTTCCTGACAATAGCAGTAGTTTTCCACATTTAATGAGTTGATAAGCCAGTAATTTGTTAAATAAATACTCGAACTATTGTAGATTGTAGTGTAAAATTGCAGTACCGTACTTAATTAAGCACGAAAAGGTGACTCCACCTAAGTTACTGTAGAGTGTAAAAAAAAAAAAAAAAAAAAAACAGAATTAAATACAATATTATAACAAAAATAAAAAGTAAAGTAATAATTAAAATTCTGAAAGAAAATTCAAAAAATTATAGAAAAAAACCAAATTGAAGTTAAAACTAAATCGTATTAAAAACAGATTCAGTTTGAAGGTGATCCAGTTCAAAAAGCCAAAATCGAAGACTTTTTCAAAATGAAACAGGTTATCTGTCCGACCTTAAAGAATAAGGTAACATATTAAAAATTTTTGGAGCTATATAATCATAAAAGTGGCAAAAATGAGAGGTTCAGGCTCTTGGAACATTTACAAGACTAGATGATATCTAGTTATAAATCGTTGGGCCCGACCTATTGAAAAAATTTTTCAACGTTTTAAACAGATATAAATGTCTAAGTAGTAGAATATCCAACTTTTTAAATAAAGAAAAACTTAGCATTAGTCTATTTTTTTTTAAAACGAGTCTCGGCATTAGTCATGTTTTTGAGCGATGAGAAGAGGTTGAATTTTATTAAAATAAGAACCACCCCAGCAACTAATTCCATATTGCAGTTTAGAACTGAATAGAGCAAAATACACAATTAGCATAACTTTTAAAGAACAATACAGATTTAATGTTTCGCAAAACATTTTTAAAATAATTATTTAAATAGCAAGTATGTGCAGACCAATTCAGTCAAGTCAAATCATTATCAAGTAAAACACCCAAGTACCTAAACGTATCTACACTTTCAATGTTAAAACAAGAAATACTACAATGCGAAGAGAGGACAAAAGAGTTTCGAGACTGTATAGGAAATAAAGGAACTTTAGGACAATCAGGATAATGATACCAAATACTAAAATTCTCGAGTAGACAATTATTAAGCCTAAATTGCATAATTTTAGTTTTATTACTTATAACTAACTTATGAACATAAAACCATTTTCGAATTAGGTCCAAGTCAAAATTTAAATCGCAAAATAAGTCAAGTAAATTATTATTGTTGTATGAAAAAGCAATGTCATCCGCAAATGCTGTAGGTATACCCTAGAACTGTTGTTGCAATAATGAATTAATAAAAATATGAAACAGAACAGGACCTAATACTGAACCTTCGGCTACACCAATCTTGATACTAAGAAGCTCACTGAACTTTCCATACAATTTGACTCGTTGCTTCTTATTATTAAGATATGACTCGAACCAATTAAAAATAAATCGTCTAAACCCCGCATTATAAATTTTAGTTAATAGTAAATCATGACTCACTGTATCAAACGCTTTAGTGATATCAATAAACAAACCACTACAAAATTACCATTGTTAATACCACTATAAATTTCACTGCAAAAAACAATGAAATCTTTTTTCGCCATTAACTATCTGCATTACAAACAAAACTATATTATGAAGCAAAAAGAATCAAAGAATCACAGAAACTTGAATTTCTTTGGACTGAAAACAATCAAGTCTTCCTTAGAAAGAACAAAACTAGTAAAGTGTATAAGATTATATCACTTAATGACATTAACTACATCAAAAAAACTTTCAATATTTTGGAATAAAATGGTAAATCTGTGTATTTTTATTAAGCTTCTGCTTTTTATTTTTTCTATAAATTTTTATAAAAAATTTTTTAACACTAAAATATTAAATTTAAGGTTATATTTTTATCTCACATATATTTTCACAAATTCACAAAATTATGTTTAATTATACGTAAAATTACTTCAAGCAAATTTATATTTATAAAACACTCTTCATATTTCTTTTTTAAAAATAATTACAAAAATTTATATTCTAACAATTTCATAAAATTAAAATATAATCTATATTTTACTTAGTCTATACGCACAGTTTTATATGCTTTTTTGTTTTAATTGGTAAACTGGTTACCACTAACCCGGTCGCATCTCTTTCATATTTAAAAATAAATTTTGAACAAATTGCTGATCAACAAAAATGGAATCAAATGACAATTCATTAAATATTAGAGATAGTATAAAGGCTGATTATTTTTCAGGAGTGAACAACCTCTTACACGAAATTAATAATGGAAGATTTGAAGATGGCTTGAATATAATACATTTAAGCATGCAGAGCTTACGAAATAAACTTCAGGACCTAGAACTGTTAATACAGTCATATAAATGTGATATATAAATTAAAGTTTTTAACAATTTTATTATTTTTTATTCCGTTCCTTTATTCTTGGAATCCAACTTAAAATTAAAATTCTTATTTCTAATTTTATATTTCTTATCCTAAATTGTACCATTATTTTATATCCAGTTTTATCGTATGATTATTTTTAGCCAATCGCTTGATTATACTTTCTAGTTGTAAAAACATGTGGTTTTCAAATAAATAACTAAAATAAAATCAGTGACGACTCAAAATCAGTGACAACTCGGTTATATTAGAAAGGGTGTGTTAACTACCCTCTCCGTTAAAATGAGACGTCCTCGTCTTATAAAATTACAATTTCGATTAGTTTTCTAATATTTTACAAATTTCAATATTTAATATTTTTTTAATTTTTATAAAAAATTTTTCATTTATTATTTTATTATAGAATTATAAAATTCATTATAGGTTGATAAAATCATGCTATTTTTATTATTTTTCAACTTTTAAACCTTTTACTTATATTATTCTGCATTTTTCTTTTCTTTTGTTTCTGTTTCTTGCAATTAATAAAAATTCGATACGTAATATAATTTTAAAATTCAATTCGTTAATTTGAAGTGTAATATAAAATAATTTTATCGTTTATAATACCATATTTCCCTTTTACAGTGTTTTTTTTTTCCTTTTGTTTTTTTATTTCTTAATAATAAAGAGAACCATTGGTAAAATCTCTATTAAATATAATTAGACAGATAATTCTTATAAATTGCATTCTTTAATTCGTGTAAAGAAAAAATTATTATTTATTTCGTAACTTAATATTTGTATGAACAATTTTCAAAAAGAATTATTAAAAATCTCAAAAGTAAAATTACCAGTATTTTACTTGGAAATATTCATTCTTAAATATAATTTTATTCATTTATTAAAAAGGAAAATAGAAAATAAAAGCAAGAATTTTAAATGTACCTAATTGAGAAAAATTGAAATTTTATTTTTGATTTTTTTTAATTATATTTTTTTTGTGTTTTTGTTATTTGTACACTAAATCTTTTATTTCTAAATTTATTAGTTAGATTCGGCATAGAAGTTTTAATTTTTTGTATGATTTTTTTGAACTATTCGCCCTGATTTTGTTTTGATAGTAGAGTTTAGATTTTTTTGGTGAAACTCTTTTTTTGTTATGATACTCGCGGTCGCGATTTTTGTTTTTCTATTAATTTTTCCACGTTTTCTTTTCTAGATTGCTCAATCTATTCTGGACTGGTGCTAACAGTTCTTCCGAAAAAAATTTCAATTGGTTTTTTTTCGGTTACGGAATGTATGGTGCAATTGTATTCATAGATGGACCTTTCTAGGAGTTCGGTGAAAGATCTGTGTACTTTATCGGCCTTTAAACACCGCATGATTTCTGTAAGTGTAAAATGGAATCTTTCAACTTTTCTATTGAATTATTAAATTAAAACCACGTCCGTTCAGTTCACAAATTTTATTAAGAAGAAAGAATAAGAAAAGAAATAATTAAAATACATCTTACATTCAATTCTTATAACTAATACAATGTAATTACTCTTATACGATACGTCTAAACATCAAGAGACATGAACGAAATATTGTACACAAATGTGATGATAAACTAATTTCAACACTAACACTTTTATCAATCATATTTGTTTTGCTTCCTTTTTTTTTTTAAATTCAATACATACTTCAAAAATCTAAATCAATATTTTTTTTAAATATTAACATTTTTCATTATGTTTTTTTTTTTACATTAATTTTTCTAAAACTTTAATTTTACATAAAATTTGAAAATTAATTATTTAAGAAACTTACAAAAACATCTGCTTCAAGATAACAAACAACTAATTTAAATTAAAATATTTTTTTTTTTTAAATTTTTACATTCAAGTAATATGTATGTACTTATGTATATAGCAATTTGATTAATTTTTTTTATTATTTATTATCAATAGTTTACTTGAGTAAACAAAAATTTTAGGGTTACCAGATATCCTTTTGTTTTTAACAAAACTAATTTTAATCAAAATAACTAATTCTTTAATATTTTCACATTCATATATTTACATTTTATAATTAAAGCTTAAATTTATTTTTTGAACTAACAAATGCTCATCATATTCCTAAATCTAGTAAATTTTTCTTTGAGCAAAGGCTTAGTAAGAATATCAGCGACTTGATCATTTGTTGGTACATAAGTTAGAGTAAACAGATTGTTTTCAAACTTTTCACGTATGAAATGATATTTGACATCTATATGTTTTGTTCTTTTATGAAATTCCGGATTCTTCACTTACTTTATTGCACTTTGGTTGTCCATTAACAGGGTCGTCGATACTTCGTAATCTGGTAGTAGATCTGTAATTAAGCGCTTTAACCAAACTAATTCCTTAACCGCTATATACTCTGATTCTGTCGTTGACAATGCTACACATTTTTGTCTTTGTGATTGCCAGGAAATAGCACCACTTCCAAACAGACAAACATATCCACTAGTAGATTTTCGTGAACCAATATCACCGGCATAATCAGCATCACTGTAAAAATTTATATGTAAAACATTACTGTTGTTAAAATAAATATCTTTATTTGGTGATCCTTTCAAGTATTTCAATATTCTTTTGACAGCATTTACATGTACTGTGTTTTGACTTTCAAGAAACCTGCTAACACTGCTTACAGCAAAAGCAATATCCGGTCTCGTGCTACTGCTAAAAACATAAGACAGCCAACAGCTTCCCTAAAAGGAAAGTCTTCTTTCCTCGATGATTCAGCATATAAACACAGTGATGAATCTACAGGAGTTGTAACAGGCTTCGCCTCAAACATATTGAATCTCCTCAACACTTTATTTACATAAGAATTTTGATGAACATGAATTGAACCATTTTCCATTCGTATTATTTCCAATCCAAGAGAATAATTAGCAGTTGAAACTTTTATTTCACATTCACATTGCAAATAATTTATCAATGCATTTATATCGGCACCTTCTGCTGCAGCTACAAGTCCATCATCGATATATATGGCCAACAAAATAATATTTCCATTTTGAACTCCAGTAAAAACACATGGATCAGCTGTTGATGCTGCTAAATTAAACCTTTTTAGAAATTTCGTAAATTTTTTCTTCCAGCACCTCGAAGCTTGCTTTAAACCATAAAGACTATTTTGAAGGTGGCAGACTCTACCAGTTCCATCATCATATCCTACTGGTTGTTTCATGAAGACATCCTCATCTAAATCACCATACAGAAAAGCTGTTTTCACATCAAACTGCATTATTTTAAAATTCTTATTAGTGGCAATAGCTAAAATTGCCCGAATCGATGTAAATTTCACAACTGGGCTAAACGTTTCAGTGTAATCAATTCCAAATTCTTGTGTGAAACCTCGTACAACTAATCTGGCTTTGAACCTATCTATTCTTCCATCTGCTGAAAATTTAATTTTATATATCCATCTATTATCAATAATCTTACGTTTGTCAGGAAGAGCAATTAAATTCCAAGTATTGTTCTTATGTAAAGACATTATTTCGTCATCCATTGCCTTTTTCCACTCCAATGCATTAGATGACACAACAGCTTCATCGAAATTGTTTAGTTCAACACAATCAGCCAAAAAAGCAAGACTTTCCGATACAATGCTGTAGTTAGAAACAGTACTATGTTTTCTCTTCTTTGCTAATTTTATACATGAACTATGATCTATCATTTCTACATCTTCATCACAAAAGTCTTCCACTAAATATCTACCAGGTTGATTATCTTGTTGGTCTATGTTTTCACAATCTTTCATTTCAATTAAATTGTCACTATTATCTTCTGCAAATAAATTTACATAATTCTCTTTTTCAATTAAATTTTTATTATTTTTATTAACTTCAACATAATTTTCTTTAGTATTATTTTGTCTTACCACATTTTCAATTTTTTTATTCATAGTTGAGTTTTTAAATAAATTTGATGATTTCATATTATGCCCGAAGTAAACATCATTTGAATTCTCATTTTCTTTTTCAGCAGGTGATTGTAAATCTTTTTCATTAATTTCCACAACACTTGAGCTATTTGTATCATCATTCATTTCCTTGAAAACAACATCACGCGAAAATTCAACTTTCCTTGTTTCTGGTATCCAAACACGATACCCTTTTGTATTTTCACCGTATCCCACAAACTTTCCTTTAATTGACTTTTTATTTAACTTTCGACGTTTTTCTTTCGGAATGTGTATATAAACTTCACATCCAAAAATTTTAAAATTTTGAATTGTCGGTTCCTTGTTGAACCATAATTGAAAAGGTGTCTTTCCTTCCACTGGACTTGGACCAGCGCGATTCAACACGTACACCGCTGTGTTAACTGCTTATGCACAAAATTTTAAACTGAGATTCTTAGCATGTATCATTGTCCTAGCTGCTTCCATAATTGTCCTCATTTCTCTTTCAGCTTTACCGTTTTGCTCTGGAGTATACGCTATTGTAGTTTGGTGTCGAGCACCATGTTTTTGTAAAATTTGCCTTACATATGTGTTAACATATTCTGTACCATTGTCTGACCTAAGAATTTTTACAGTATTGTTCGTGTCTATTTTTACTTCATTTAAAAAATGCTCTATTAAATTTCCTACTTCAACTTTTTCTTTTATACAATACACTGTACGATAGTGAGAAAAATCATCTTTAAACAAAATGAAATACCTTGGTCCTCCAAAAGAAGTTTCTTGCATAGGTCTACAAACATCTGTATGAACAAGTTCACCCTGCTTCGTTGATTTAGTTTTGCTGCTTTCAAATGGTGACCTATGGTGTTTACCCATAACACAAGCTTCACAAAAAAAATAATCTGAATCATTAAACTTGATATTCATTTTATTTAAAAAACTTTTAATATATGTAATGTTTTGGTGACCTAAGCGTTAATGCCACATTTTGAGTGACTTTGTTTGTTTAATTTTTATTGATAAATATGCTGATACGTCACAATTTTCACTTTTAACAACTTTAAACAACATTTTAAATAATTTACCTTCACGTACACCAACAGCTAAAATTTCTTTGTCCTTTTTTATTTCGCATTTAATATTGTCCGAAGATAATTTTAAACCTTTATCCAGAGCACAATTCGAAGAAAATAAATTCATTTTGATTTCTGGTACAAAAAGAACATTTGATAAATATTTTTTTACCCAAATTTTGTTATTGAAAGCTAAAATATTTATATCACCATGACCATATGCAAAGATGATGTGACCATTTCCCACGCGGACTGCAACTGGATTTTCAAACACTTAAACACTTTATAATTTGTGAAGTAGTCCTTTCTACTTGTCATGTAATCACTGGCTCCAGAGTCCAAAAACCAGTTATTTTTGCTTTGTGTTGAAGATACAAAGGCTTGACTCACAAGTGCATCACTGTTTGTTTGAAAATTTTCATTTATTTTATTTCGAGGACAATTTTGTTTCCAATGTCCACTTTGCTTACAAATAAAACATTTTCCTGGTTTCTTTTTATGAACATTTTTATGATGAGTTTTATTATTGGAAATTTACTTTTTAACCACTAAAGCTTCACTTAATTCACTCGAACTTTGTGCCTCCATACGCGATTCCTCCATTATTAACCTTGAAGTTAGGTTTGCTAATGTTTGTTGTTTCATGGATGTAGACTCCCATGCCGTATAAAAGTGGTTGTAATTTGATGGCAATGTCATTAATATTTTTGTTATGACCATTGAATCTGACATGTACTGACCTAAATCTTTTAGTTGCTGAACTAACTTCTTCAGCTTTGAAATATGCACTGAAATATTATCTTCACTTGAAACTTCCATGTTGACCAATCATCAACATTTCTAAGTTTTTCAATCTTAAAATCTCTTTCCATGTTTCAACCGCGTGCTTTTATTTTTTTTTGCTTCAAAATAAAAGTAACCGAAACGAAAATGAATACCGAACCGATTAATTAATAATTAATTCCAAAATATTTCATAAAATTTTTTTAAACAATTGCTTCTGCGTTTTTCCAAAATTAAATAATTTTAAACGCGCTAATTTTCCGTAAAAAAAAACATCTTAGTAAAAATATTTAAAACGTGACTGGGTCCATAACCTATTGAATTATTAAATTAAAACCACGTCGTTCACAAGTTTTATTAAGAAGAAAGAATAAGAAAAGAAATAATTAAAGTACATCTTACATTCAATTCTTATAACTAATACAATGTAATTACTCTTATACGATACGTCTAAACATCAACAGACATGAACAAAATATTGTACACAAATGTGATGATAAACTAATTTCAACATTGTCCGTTGGTCGTACTCGTATATGGTGGTGTCCTAAAAATTTCTATTCCTAATTGATCCTTGAGCATAAAATTAATTGTATCTGAGTTTAATGATCTTCCATTGTCGATGACAATTAATTTAAGATATTTTTTTAAGATTTAGATCAATTGTTCTTGACTATAATCGGGTTTTTTGAAAGTATGACGATGAAATGTAGAAAGGGACCGAAAAATTATAACTAGACTCATTATCTATTAAAAGGATGAGTTGATTTTTAAAACCGTTTATTGGAATTAATACAACGGGAATGAGTTGATGAGATGAACTTTCATCGCTGTGAACTGTGGCACTCATTGAATTTATTTGATTTTTATTGTCTTACCCGGGGCGTCTGCTACAACATTGCTTTTCCCGGGTTTGTATTGCATCTCGTAATTGTATTCTTCCAGTATGGCCTTCCAACGCTTCATTTTTTCATTGTTATTTTTGTAACTTAAGGCGTATGTTAGTGGCTGATGATCTGTGTAGATTTTAACTTTTGCTGAGCCATATAAATAATTGCGTAATGAAGTTAGAGCCCATATTATAGCCAACATTTCCTTCCCATTCGCAGCATAAGCTTGTTCTGTTCTGTTGAGCATTCTGGAAATAAATGTTATAGGTTTATCTTCTTGAGTAAGTACTGCGCCTAGCGCATGATTTGACGCATCGGTTGTTAACTGAAATTCCGTGTGAAAATCTGGATATTTTAAAATTAAATCCTTTGAAACCAGTGTTCTTTTTAGGTTGTTGAAAGCTTCGTCGCTTAACTGGATTTGCTTTTTTTTTTGACAAGTTGTTGGACAGTCGTTTATCCTCACCTCTTAAAAGCGGGGTAAGCGGTTTAGCTGGCTTGACATAGTCCCTTACAAACCGATGGTAGTATCCGGAAAGTCCCAGAAATGAACGAAGATATTTCATGGTTTTTGGTTCAGCAAAGTTAGTTAAAGCTTCTAATTTTTTTGGGTTAGTTTTACCTCCCTCTGAAGATATTATGAAGCCAAGAAATTCTACATTTGTTTTAAAAAACTCGGATTTATCCAGTTGTACCTTCATAATAGCCTCCTTAAAAGTTTGGAAGATTTGCCTGATGTTTATGACATGGGGTTTTTTCATCTTCGCTAAAGATGATGGTATCATCTACGTAAACATAGCAAATTTTCCCTATGTGCTCCATCAGAATCGAGCGTTCTTTGGAAAATTGAGGATGCATTCTTCAGCTCAAAAAGGAGTCTGGTAAATTCATATTTACCGTTGTTAACGGAGAATGCTGTTTTTTCTATATCCCTTTCTTTTAGTCGAATTTGGTGGAACGCACTTTTTAGATCTATTACAGTGAACCATTTATTATGACCTAAATGCGGAATTACTTCATTTATTTCTGGTATAGGATAACGATCTGCAATTGTAACTTCATTCAATTTCCTATAATCAATATCCAATCTATATTTTTATTTTCACTCATCAAGCTTTTTGGGTACGATCCAAACCGGCGAGTTGTACGGAGATCTAGATGGTCTGATTATATCGTTTGCCAAGAGTTCCTTAATTTGTTTTTCTACTTCGTCCTTTAAAGACATCGGGTACGGGTAATATTTTGTTTATATTGGTCTATCGGTTGTTATTCGTATTTCACCTTTGACTCTAGTGGTGAATGTTAATTTTTGATCTGGCTCTGAGAAGAGATCTGAATAGTCTTTTACTATGGATTCAATTAGGTTTTGTTGAGCTCCTGTCATGGAGTTTACTGAATTTGATTCCTGTTGTTTTATTAATATCTAATATCTTGAATAATCATGAAATTTTCTTTCGCGTGAATGACAGCAGACAAGTCCTTTAAGCTGTTATTACTAAGTATAGCGTCGAAGGATTGCAGAGTTGGCAAAAAGAAAAATTTGATTTTGATGTTACTAACTCCAAATAGGTTGGTTTCCCTATAAGAATCTATTTTGATGTTTCCAGCTACAGAAGTTGCGTGGAAACATTGTTGATTTGGTTTGGGGTTTTTTACAAAACATGGTTTTATGTAATTTTATTTGAACCGATGTCTATGAGGATCTTTAAAGTTTTTCCGCTCTTCGTTCTGGATTCGAAGTAAGGTAACGAAGAGCTATTTAGCCTAAAAAATACAAATCTGATAATTCTATACTTTCTAATTGATTTTCAATCTCTGCTTCGTATTACTGTAGTTCATATTCCGATTGGTTATTGTTGCTAGAATCTGCTGTTTCACAAAGAATTTTGTTTGCTGAATTATTTTCTTCCATGTTTATGTGAAAATTCCTTTGAATTTTTGAGGCGTGCGACTGGTGATATTCTACAGGTGGTATTTTTGATGTAAATTGATTTTGACGTGGTCGATTCCTGTAATTGATGTTTCGAGTCCGCATACTTTGGTCAACTTCCATAGGTTCTGGGTTTGTCAGTTGACGTGGCTGGTTGTTGTAATTATTTCTTATGGGATAATGATTGTTGTAATTTAGATTATACTGTTGAGGTCTTGGTGGTAGGTTATTAGTTACTGGTGGCAAATATGCAAGATTCGGATAAAATGGCCTTTGGTTTGGTCCTCTTGGTGGAATGTTAATTGGTGTTTGAAATATTTTTCTCTGTGGTTGAATAATATTGGGTCTATGTGTTTGATTGTAATTGTTCCACCTGTATGATTAATTTTCTAATTTCCTACACAAATGTAGTGTTTGAAGTAGGTCGGCAGGTTCACGTATGCCTAATAGCCTATAGTTTGTTGTTAATAACCTTATAGCTGCTGGACCAGCTGTTAACGATGCTACTGTGTTTAGTATTAGAGAAAGATATGTGTAGACTTTATGGTAAAATTCTTCTATTGTAGAAAGCCCTTGGGTTAAGGATGCTAGTTGGAATTCTAGGGTGCCCAAGTCTCGTTTGTCCGCGTAATGTTGAGTTAAACAAAGAGATATAGCACTCCATGTATTGTACGACTCCAACGAAATATCAACATCCCCTAGATCACCCATTCCCGAGTATTCCGTAATACTTAGCTGTACCTTTGATTGGTTCGTAAATGTGTAGGATTCTCTCTACACTCTTCTTCCATGAACTGAATTCCGAAAGGTTTCCATCGAAAATTCGGTTTCATTCGAAAATTCATTTGACTACGTCTGGAATTTTATCCATATCACCTATATTGGCACGTTGTTCTAGTCTGATTTCCTGGTCTTGATATGTGTCTGATGGTGGATTCGTCGGAGCTTGATTTTGATTTTGCAGAACTTAACGCACTATATTTGTTATAAGTAGTTCTTATTGTTCAGTTAATGGACCTGATGAACACTGAATTCTTGATTCAACTAGAGGAGCTGCATCAGTCGTTTTTAAAACGGCAGGTCGTATTAAGTTTTGATTTTCCATTTTGGAAATGTTTTCTTGGCGTCTTTTAAGTTGTTTTGAAAATTCTTTTTCTTGTTTTTCTTTTTTTTTTATTTAAATATGAGAAAAAAAATTCAAACTTCTTCCCCAATCTAATTTATTTATTTAAATATGGAAAATTTTTCAAACAAATTTTTTGTTAATTTAATTTATTTTTTTAAATTGTTTTCTTTTTTATTTATTTAAATGTATGGAAATATTTTTTCTTTTTTTTTTAATTTTTTTTTTATTTATTTAAATATTTCGTATCAAATTTTGTATTAATTTACTATGCCTAGAGCAGGCTTACACTAGGAAAATTATGGCTTGATTCATAGTAATTAATACACTTAAACTTAAAAATTAACAAAATTTATTTTTAATTTTAGTTTAATTACAATTACTAAATTTTGCTCTTTATTCTATTTATTACAATTTGCTTACTTTTTTCTTTCTTTTAAACTTTTTATTTAAGTTTTTTTTTGGTTGTTTTTTTTTGTTTTTGATAGATCTGACTTACAATAATTCTGTTGGTTCTTCCACGTGAGCGGCTGTTGATATTTTCAACTCCTTTTTGCTTTTCGCTACTTAGGGGCCTCTTTTCTCCCGTAATCCAAAACGTATTTGTTGTAAGGTTGACCAGGTGTAAAGTTGACAGGGCTGATACTGCTTGAGGATCCTTTGCCTTATTTTTGTTTAGTTTAATAACTTTTTCATTTTATTTTATTAGTTTTTATTATAATTTTATTTTCGTTTTTATTTTATTATTTTCTTATTATTATAATTTTATTTTGTTTTAATTTTATTATTTTCTTATTATTATAATTTTATTTTTGTTTTAATTTTATTATTTTCTTATTATTATAATATTTTTGTTTTTATTTGATTATTATTATAATATTTTTGTTTTTAAGTTAAAAAGTATTTATTTTTGAAATATAATGAAATATAATCAGTGACGACTCGGTTATATTAGAAAGAGTGTGTTAACTTACATGTTATTGTTCTGACAGAGATTTGGATAGGTGAATCAGAAAATTTTTCAATCTACCAGATTATATAGCCTACTTCTCGAATAGGAAAAGTTTATATAGAGGGGTGGCAATTTATGTTAATAGGTTTATAAGTAGTGGTTTAATTCTTGAAGAAGAGTTTTCAAATCCAGTATCTTGGTAGTAAACTTAACTAGACAAAAAATTAATATAATAGCAACATATAGATCTCACAAAACGAACATGAAACAATTTATAAGTAGAATTGATGAAATGAGTTCTACTTATAATAAATCCTTAATACTTGGTGATATTAATTTAAATCTTTTGGACTCGCAAAATCGTGATGTGAAGTATTATCAAGATGTTCTAATATAGAAAAAGAAAGAATATGGTCTGAATTGCATGTACATTCAAACACAGAGATGATTTTATAAATGACTTGAGCCAAACCATAACTAATAATACTCAACTTCTCCTGGTTAGTGAGAATAATAAAAAGCATGAATGGATTACCAATGAAATCTTGAATCAAATAAAAATAAGAGACTCGTATTATAAATATTCCAAAAAATATAAAGATAACACAAGAATTTCAAATTTGTATATAAAACACAAAAAAGAAACAGCTAGTCTAATAAGAAATGTGACAAAACAATACTACTCAGCAGAAATTTTAAAAGATCCGAGTAATAGTAGAAAACTCTGGAGTATATACAAACAAATTATATTCAATAAAAACCCAAATGAAAATAAACATCATATTAAGATTTTGAAAAATGGTAATGAAACAATACAGAGTGAACACGCTATTGCTGAATGTATGAATAATTATTTTGTGAATGTTACAGAAAATCTTAAAATTACTGCCAATTCAATAAACCCTAATAATATTATTCCTATTACTAGAACAATTCACAACAGATTTGAATTAAGTCCTACTAACATTCCCGAGGTTAACAAGATTATTGAAACACTTAAACCAGCGGCTAGCACGGGTTATGATGATATCTCAACCAAATTTATTAAAAAATATAGATCCGAATTATCCCCAATAATCTTGAAACTAGTAAACTCCTCTTTTCAAACAGGAATTTTTCCTGAATCACTTTAAACGGCTATAGTGAATCCAATTTTTAAGAGTGGTAATGCAACCAATCAGTCAAACTATCGTCCAATTTCTGTTTTAAGTTCTATGTCAAAAAATTTTGAAACCATAATCAAAAATAGGCTAAGAAATTTTATTAGAACAAACAATTTGTTGCATCACGAACAATATGGTTTCGAAAAGTATTCTAATACTACTGCGGCTTGTCTTAGTTTGATTAATTTTATAACAAGAGGTTTGGATGAAAGAAAGTATGTCGTGTGTACGTTTTTAGACCTTCAGAAAGCCTTTGATAGCGTAGACCACGATGTACTTTTAAGAAGATTTAGCGAGATGTACTTTACAACTAGCCAAATGTCCTTCTTTAAGTCATATTTGACAAATCGCATGCAAATGGTTAAAATAGGGAACGCAATAAGTACAAAAAAATTAATTAAGAAAGGTGTTCCACAGGGCTTAGTCTTGGGGCCGGATCTCTTTAAACTGTATGTTAATGAGTCTCCTTAATCTGAAAGGACACATACAATTAGATGCCAATGATGCTGCCTTAAAATATTGTGAAAAAACTGAGGATGAACTCAGAGTTGCTGTACAAAACGATTTGAAAATTATAGGGTACTGGTTGAGAAATAACCTATTACTCCTAAACGTAGACAAAACAAAGGTTCTATTATTTGGTGGTAAAGATTATTTAACCTTTACTTTACGTTTAACAACACTCCAATTGAGACGGTGAAGAAATTTAACTACCTTGGTTTGTTAATAGACAATAAATTGAAATGGGTCGAACACATTGAACATCTAAAAAAAAAATTACTCCATACGTATTCATACTTCGACGAATTCGACATTATCTGCCAATGAACATAATTTTCAATTCATATATCATGTCTAACATTATTTATCTAAACCCTATCTGGAGTAGGGCTGATCGTTCAGTTTTGAATAAATTGAATACAATACATAAAAAAGCTATAAAGTTTATAAATTTTTATCCGGCTACGTATCCTACTGCCTTATTATACTCACAAGATTATTTAAGTCTAGAAAATATTTGTCTGAAAGAGATCTTCATGACTGCATTTCAAATAACAAATAACTTAATAAAACATAATTTTGTTCTAAATAGAATGATAAACATTCACACATAAAACACAAGAAATAAGCCAAATTTCTATTTGACTCTTTTCAAAACTAATAACCAAAAAAACAATTGCCTTTACACTTGTCTAAAAATGCTTAATGAATTACCGAACAACATGAAAGAGATAACTTGCATATCTCACTTTAAAAGAGATATAAACAAGTTCCTTATAACCAGAGTATAAACAAATTTTATTACCTTATTATTATTATCAATTGATAAAAATTATTATAACAATATCAATGAATAAATACTAAACAGGCTTTAATTAGAAAAAAGAAAAAAAAAGAAATAAAAAAAAAAAGAAATAGAAAAAAAAATAAAAGGAAAACAAAAAAGCAAATACAGTATGTAGTTAAAATTAAAGTTAATTTCTTATCGTATGATTTTGTGAATTTTTTGTTAACTGTAAGCTTTTTGCAATTTGTACCTTAAACTTGTTATGACGTTGTAAAAATTAAATTTTAAAATTATAAGATCCCACAGCTGTAAAGCTAAAATCAAAAAAAAATTATTTGCTCCATTTACATTTATTTTTAGTTTAATTGTATTTGCATAAAATTTGAATAAAGAAAAGGTAACGAATATTCTTCTTTATTTAAATTTTTAGTGAAATATAATAAAACAAATAACATCACCCCTACCTGGCACTCTAACGTCGGAAATATTATTTCAAATACCAACAATAAAATAAATAAAAATATTTTTATTCAACCCCCTACCTCCGCTATTTCATTGGATAATAAACCACCATGCAGCTGCGAAAAACATCAAATTGTTAAAAAGAAAGAAAAACGCATAATTCCTTTTATTTTACTAAATTCTTTATAGGCCAATACACTGAAGAAGGCAACATATTATTGCCAAATATCGATATTTGTAGAGTAGACAAATAAAGAATTTAGTAAAATAAAAGGAATTATGCGTTTTTCTTTCTTTTTAATTTAAGAATTTTACTACAAACTAAAACTAAATTTAAATATCAAATTGTTACCTGTGCGAATAGAATAAATAAGACGATTTTAGATTTATTTCCTCAGTCGAGTACAAAACATTGAAGAAGTCTGCAAGTAGTAGACGAAATACGCGTATCTGTACGATAAGCAATAAGTAAAATGAAAATATTCGACTATTTTCACTATTATATTATACCAAAATTTTAATCTAACGCTGGAAAACAAGTTTTTATAAAAAATAAAATAATAAATAAAATTGAAAAATAAGAAAACTTTCTCAACACTTGTATACCCAACAACAGTTTGTGTGAGAATGATATTAATGACATCTTTTAATAAGCTCGAAAGTCAATAAGTAAAAGCTAGCATTTATTTTACTCCCGTTATTTATGGCGGGTTAAAAAGCTAGTGTTAAAATAATATTGAAGTTAATGTATTTTAAATACATAATAATAGGAATTAAAGAAAATATTGCCTTGTAAACTTAAATTATGAAAATAAAATCTTTAATTTAGATATTACTTTGTTTAAATTTTTACGTAAATAAAGTCGTAATAAAGTTACGTAAATGAGTTTTAATAAATAAATTCTTCATTCATAGTATTTTCATCATAACTCTAGATGTTTCTTTCTTTAATATCAGAAGTTATTACACCATAAAGTCCAAATATTGTTAAAACTGTTGCTCATAAAATATCATTTAATGTATTTTTATATAACAAAAAAAAATCTATGTAATACGTAGGAAAAGAATTTCAGGAGAAGGTTTTTTGATCCGGTTTCTAAAAATAAAAATCTAATATATTTACAGTGAAAAGATCCTTAACTCCTAAAAGGTTAAGAATCGACCTTACAACGGAAAAAGGAGTTGTTTTTTGTTATGACTTGCCTCTGAGGTTAGTTCAGATTATTCTCGAAACCGCCTTTGTAAATAAATCTCATGGAAATCAGTTTCAGTTGTAGACGTCTTAAACTCACTACTTACGATAGGATACAAGATCTTCATTTCTTACTTCAAAATAATTTTTCTATAAAATGTGTAATTCAATCATTCCTTGTTTTATTTTAAATTATATAAAATATTATTCATACGAGTAGCTTTTCACTTAAAAATTTATTTTATTATCAGTATCAGTCTCAAAATTTCTTTACAAAAATAGAACCAAATTAAAAAAGTAAAATTCAAACAATATTACCATGTCAAATAAAAATACATATGGTGTATGTATATCCTTTGTAAGCCTTTAAAATTCAATTGAATCATCTGATTCAATTACTATATTTGGAGTTGATTCAATTTGTTTGAGAACTTCAGCTTCATTTGCAATCTCTTCATGAACAAGTTTTCGATTTGTTTCAAATTTACTTTTTCCTATAAAAAATGTTCCCAATACCAGTAATAAAATAAAAGACTGAAAAAATAATTCATTAATTCTTATTAGAAAATGTAATTTCTTTACAAATTTTGTATGAGTATACAAATATGTGTTTGAAATTTTTTAAATTACAAAAGTATGAAATAGGTAGGTAGTAAGTACATTGCACATAATATAGAAAAGTTAATTTTTGTTTTACTTTGACAACTTACAATATGTTCAAACCATGTTCCAAAATGCATTTCAATAAATGAAAGTAAAACCGTAAATATAATGCCAAATACATGAGATGAAATATTCAATAGAGCTGCCAAGGGACTTTCTGTGTTATAATATTCGATTTCAAGTGCTAATTCTTGTCCAACTGTTTGGTAACCTGTCATAAAAAAGCTTTAAGAAAAAAAAATATTTTACAGATATTAGTATCTAATTTTTTTTTATATAAAATTTATTAGAATTTGAAAACTAAAATAGAGCCAATTAAAGTGTGAATTTTAACCAATAGTTAATTTTTGAGGTACACAAAAATGGTGTCGGGATAAAATTACATAAGACAAAATTACATATGGACAAAATTTCTTAAGACAAAATTACATATGGTCAAAATTAGATAGAGACAACATTTCACAAGGACAAAATTTTCTATTTAAAAATACAATATATTTAAATTTTCATAAAACTTTAAAATTATTGGGTTTTGTAATGAAGGTGCTTTTTTCTCGAAAGACAATATTATTTCAAAATCTAAACCGTTCAGCCCAGTAATTTGTGAGATAAAGTCCAAAAATTTTCTAATAAGAAAAAGAGTTTTATTCGGAACTCAATATGTCTCCTAAATCTGAACCAAAATTGACCAGTAGGGTGTCCCTGAAATTTCCCGGCGAGAAACAAGTTTAACAAGTTTCGAAGATAGTGTTAATATCGGTATATACAGCAACATTGAAAATCAGTATTTTGTAGGTTAAAAAGATTTATATCTACATTTTTAAAAATTTAAAAAAAAAATAAATAAAATGTTTTGAAAATAAATAAAACTTGCTTTGTGAGCGGCTATTACAAATTTTTCGTAGTCATATTAAGTGTGCTAAAAAGGTAAAAATAAATAAGCTAAATTCAAGTTCCCTTAGAAAATTCTATGTGGTCATAACATCTGACCTCAAGCAGCAAGATAGAACGATAGTTAAAAAAAATTTTATAGCAAAAAAGGAAGTAAAGGAAAGTAAAGGAAAATGCTTAGACCAAAATCAAGGTGCGAAAATTAACACTCTACGCGTTTTAAGCATTAATCGGCACTGGCACTGATCAAGTAATCATCAAATACTTGTCATGCTGCCAGCAACATTAAATAAATACAAGTCAATCGATGTAGTATCAGCCAGTACGATATAGTAGATGTCGACGAAATCACTATTTTTCCAAAGGAGTTCTTAAACTGACTTGATGCGACTAGATTACCACCATATAACTTACGTTTATGTGGATTTTCTTACTGGATTACCACCACTTAAAATACGAACACCAGTTATTTTATCACGTAACTTCAATCCGCCAAATGTTTAGAACGGCACAAGGCTTTGGGTTATGAAAATTTTGGAAAATGTAAATTGGAGCAACCATTTTAATAAGCAACGGACAAAATGAAACAGTTTTTATTCCACCAATACCACTCATTTCGACAGATTTGTTTTGTAACTTTAAAAGATTGCAATTTCTAGTAAGACTTGTGTTCTCAATTATGGTCAGCAAGTCAAATGACAGTCTATTAAGTACTGCGGAGTGGATTTGAGATCGTCTTGTTTCACGTGTCATATGCCCGTAGTATCATTTGCCTGTATTTTCATTTGCCTGCATTTAATTTGCCTGAATTTCATTTGCCTGCTCTTCATTTGACTGAATATATATTATAGGAACCGGTTGAAGTTATTGGATCTTAAATCATTAGAATCCAGAAGGGAGGTTGCTGATATTATATTCATTATTAAAGTTTTAAATAATGAAATTGATACTCTTTATGTTAGAGATATGATCCACTTTCAAATTAACAATAGAAACCGCTTTAGATAGGAAATTATTTAATTATACAATATTTCTTCGTACCAGTTAAGGTAAATATGAGCCTGTTAATAGAATGTTTATGTTAATAAATAAACAAAAACACCGCATCGGTTTTACATTAAGCACAGTCCAACTTAAAAAGAAGCTGCCCTTACATATATCTTAGCGTTAGTATAAACTTATAATTTTCTAACATTCTTTGGTAATAAATTACAAAATTATATAAATGTCAATTTTAATATGAAGATCTAGAATAAGATTAAGCTTAAAATTATATTTTGTTTGTTGAATTTTATACACTTATGACGTATAATATGTTTGTATTAAGCATAAATAAATAAATAAATAAGAAGATATAGTTCTGACAGTTCTGATAGAGCTTGGGAGCGTGTCATATGCCTGTATTTCATTTGCCTGTACTTTCATTTGCCTGTACTTTCATTTGCCTGTATTTTCATTTGCCTGCATTTCATTTGCCTGCATTTTATTTGTCTGCTTTTCATTTGAGTGATATGATAAAAATATTCATAATAAAAATTTTATGTAGCAAGCCTTTATCAATCAACGGATACCAGAACTACATCTTCTAGGTGGTGACTGGTGGGAAATTCCAAATCTAAGAAATTGAGCCGCCCCCAGCAAAAATAGGTCCGGGTCCCGTTTCACAAAACCCCCGATTGTTGTTTTTTTTATTAACTATTCTTTAGTACAATGGCGATAATTATTCTTTAGTACGATGCATACAAGAGGTCCGTCAGCCCGGATGTGGGGACCGAAGACCTGGGAGGTTTTATATTTTTTTGGCATCAGTACAACAGCCCTTAATGTGATGAAGACAGTAGGTCCGGGTCCCAGGAATTATTACAACCTGTATTTTGTATATTGTTTTTTGTTAAATATTTTTTACTAAAACTTTGCCGTTTGCGTTTGCCTTTTGTCGGCAAAAACAGGGCCCAGTAAATGAGTATTGGGCGTTTGAAGGCAGCAGCCACCAACTTTAAAAATAAAATATTTTTTTTAAAAATAGTTTTTACTAAAATTGTGCCGTACGCGCTTACATGCCGCGCAAAAACAGGGTTGCAATAAATGAGTAGCGGGGGCTCGGGGGCATTAGCTTCCGACTTTAAAAATGAAATGCAGGCAAATGAAAAGCAGGCAAATTAAATTTAGTCATGTAGTCTTAAAAATGACCAGCAGGCAGGCATAAAAACAGGAAAATGACACTTGGGACGCCGGACCTCTTTTTTGCATGGTGTTTATGAGTGATTGTCGTAAAGACAAGTTAAATAAAAAAAAAACAAAAAACTAATTTTCTTTTCGAAGGCTTTGTGAGACGGGACCCGGACCAATTTCTCAATTTCTTGAACTTAGTACTTTCTACCAGTCACCACCGAAGCTGTAGTTCTGATACCCATTGATGAAATTTTTATTACGAATATAGCTATATCCAGTCAAATGAAATGTAGGCAAATGAACTGCAGTCAAATGAAATTCAGTCAAATGAAATACAGCCATGTGATAGTAACTTGAATTAATTAATTAAATAATTTACAGTACCGAAAATTAAAATGTTACTACTGACATCTAGGCTATAAAACTAGCTATAAAACTTACACTAATTTAAAATCAAGAATTAAATAAATACCTAAATCAAGTTTCATATAATAACATTGAAATAAAACATTAGCATTGATTTCAGTGATACATTAATATAAGTTAGCTTAATAAAAAAGAAACATCAAACAATATTAACAATAAAAACAAAACTGTTTTTTCTGTTTCTAGAAGAGTATTTTCCAGTAATATATCTATCTATACTATATAAAATTGAATGTATGTTTATGTCCAAAAAGTATTTCCCACTTCCAGTTGACCTGCAGACTTGAAATTTTCAACAAAGGTAGGGTTTAGGGCCGTGAGATAGGGTAATCGAAAAGTTCGAAAAAGTTATCAGGAGAGGGAGTTATTTTAGATTTTCTGTGATTTTCATGACGTCACTGTGTGTTTGGGTGAATATGAACATAATTCAAAACATTTTTTTAATGATTTTTTTTGTGTATTTCTCTTTTGTATTTATTCGTAATATAATTTAGTAATGTGCGAAAAGTATCTACTCGATACTTAGTATCGAGTATTGACCAAGAATAAAAGTATGGGTTACTTTTCTGTAAAAATATCGAGTATTGAATATTGATCAAGAATAAAAATCTCTACTGTTACTATTGAGTATTGGTATTGTTTCAACTCGAAGTATCGATAAGAGTACTAACAATAAAAAAAATTTTTCTTGTTCAAAAAAGAGAATAGGGAACAAAACAGAATTGAAAAACTAAAAATGTGTATAGTGTATGTATACATATTAATGTGACTACTACACCACATGTAGAATAGACTAAAAAATAAAGATATAAAAATATGTATACTCCTGCTGCTGAATATCAAAACAAATACAAATGGTTAATATTGTATTAATGTTTTATTGTGTTCGTTGATCAATACTTTATAGATAATCGAGATTGATAGTGCAATGGATACTCGATACCGTGTTCGTTGATCAATACTTTAGTGGTAGTGGAGATTGATAGTGTAGTGGATACTCGATACCGAATTCGTTGATCAATACTTTAGTGGTACTCGAGATTGATAGATATCGAGTTCGTTAGGAAAAATTAAATATTAGTTTTTCAAGTTAAGATTTTTTTTTTTGTTAATCAACAAACTGAACTGAGATAAAGAAAAAAACCGAAATATAATATAACACCAAAGATATTAATTTTTTAAACTAAAATAATTATTATGAATAATGTTTTATTTAATGTTATTTTTTTCATAATTTCATACTCATTATTTAATATAAAAACTATTTTATTCATACAAAAAAGAACCCAAAATATAAAAACAAAAAATTAAATGAACTGAAGTAACGATAAAAACTGAAAAAATGCATACACTATACAATTAAGTTGCTTTTCATTTTTTCTTTATAAAATTTCAGTTAACGAATCTAGAAGCATCGGTTAAAAAGTATCGAGTAGGAAGTATCGAGTATTGATGATGAAAGTATCGAGTAGTAATGATTACAGGAAAGTATTGAACATGCACATTCCTATAATATATACAATGTATCTATGATTTGTATATAAATATATATATACTAGGGGCCCCTGTTGAGTAATTATATTTCAAGTTAAAGTCAAATTTAAAGTTTTTAAAAAAACAGTAATTTACGTACTGACATAGACTTCCCACGATATAGCAGACACCACTCGTGTTTAATAAAAAGTTTTGTGGTTAGTAAGTTTTATTTAGGACACATAAATACACGTCCCTCATATACTGCTTCGTTTCCAATATATTCCCTATAGTAAGTGGCATTTAGTGGATAAAATTACTAAAAATAAAAAATGTTGTCATTAAAGAGGTATGTATCTATATACCTACATAATACATAATTCTAATAAAAACTATATTGTTACTACAAATAACCAAAATTTAGAAATAGTTACTTAAAAAGATAAAAATGAAGAATTCAAGTGATTTGTTTTTTTGTTGTTTTTATATTTTTTATTTTAGATGAATTTTTTTTTTTGTTTTTTTTTGTCATATGTACTTAGATTCATTTGCAAGTATATAATGTAAATTATAATAACTGATTTGTTTGCTTTTGTTTATTATTTTAATAAGATCTCACATATGAATAATATATTTGCTTAATAATAAAACCATATGAGTAAAAACTTCAACTATGTGCGTATTATTGTTTTATATACAATTTATATATTATATTAGAAGTTCATTAAGGAGTAGGAGAATCGAAATAAAATTAAAAGGTGTCTACTGCGCAGGTCTCTAAATGCTTGTCAATTATAATTATATATAGTATATATTCATATATACAATGTTACTCACATAGTCACATCTGGTCACATCATATCATAAGGAGATTTGTTTTTTTTTTCATTTTGTTTTTGTTTATTGTTATTTTTTTATATACATATTTACACAAGCCAATAAATTTTTTAAGAAATAAAATGAAATTTTATAATATACTATTTGTTATTTCTTTTTAAGCTTATAACTAATAGCGAAAGTCTTAAAATAACTTTTTTTTTGCACCATATTAAAGAAAACTTAATTTTCTTCAAAAAATCCTCGAAAGGCTATAGCTACTTCTGAAGTTGCTTCAAAAGTTGTAAACTATTTTGTCCCCACACTTCCTGCTGTTTTGCAGCAAATTTTTTTATTTTCATTTGTTTTTAATACACGAATTTTTATTTTATTCATAAAAAAACAAAAATCATTAGCAGGTAGGTAGCAAAGATAGAACATATTATATGCACATACATAATGTATATGATTTTTTTTTTATAATAATTTATGACGTTAATTTTGTAGTTGATTTGTTTTTGTTTTTTTCAAATGCACTTGCAAAATCGAAACCGGTTTTTATATTTTGCATGTAGATGAAATCCCAATTTCGTCACAATTTTTATTAAAATTTCGATTTTAGAGTGATGACTTCAAATTGTTCTTGTTTTTTTTTTTTTTCCAAACAAAACCAATTTTTTTTCTTATCCTACGTTCCTTCCACTTACTTTAAGGAATTGACGAAAAAAATTGATACAAAAACGCATTATAATTTGTTTCTGTATTTTTTTTATAGTTTTTACAGATGCAAACACATAACCATTGTAAGTCTATATGGCCTAGCATAGACTTACCATAATATATTGCCTGCTTTAAAGTTTTTAATTATCATGGTTATTTTATTGACAATGAATTAGAAACAATGAAATTGTTATTCATATAAAAAATGAAACAATGTTTTAGTTTACATTCTCCATTTCTTTACACTGATATTTGCCAAAAATTGTGAAATAGAATGTTATTGAAAAAAGAGTTCTTATTTTAAACTGTAAGAAATAGAATACGATAAAAAAATGCACGAAATGTATAGGATAGCGAAAAGATGCAAAAAAAAGTGAGATAACTAGGATGCTCTAGTAAGAGTAATGTTTTTATTTTTATAATTAAATCTGACTACCCTTTCCAGTCTAAACGCCATCAATTCCCTTAAAATATGGTTTGCTATTTTTATAACTAAAACCCAAGGCAAACTATAAGTGTCTTAGCTATTGACTTAAGAGAACCATGCTTCTCGCATGCTTACATGTAGCTCGAAGAACCATGCTTACATGTAGCTCGACAGTAAGTAGCAAAAAAATATTTTTATTTCAATTCCTGCAAATAAACAAAAAATATTGTCTATAAAAAAACTTTGATGCAACAAAATTTTGATGGTTTCTAACTTATTTATATAAATATTGTTATTGGACCCAATAGATGATTAAATCAAATAGGTCTGATATAAATATACTTTATCTTATCGTGACCACGCCGCCGATTGTTTGTGTGAGTATTTGATGAGCATGCAAAGTTTCATTTGGTGAGCATGAATATTGAAGCGCATGCTGAGCCTTTGCTTTATTATATTTCAAAATTCGAAATTTTATAAATTTTGTGTTGAGCCCGAATAACGTCGGGTGACTTTGCTAGTCATATAATAAAAAAAAGCTATATGTTTAATCGAACTGAAGAACTACTGCACCAAAATTTATGTATAAGTTATATGACTTATAAGAATGGTATATCTCTATTTTGGATCCGCTAATGGTACTAGAACCAGTGTTCAATATAGATGGGCCATTTTATATTAGAATAACTAGTAGGAACGACCCATGCTCACGCACGGTTTAATCATTTCAATAAATTTATTCAGAAAAATAGATCTTAACTTAACTTATCTAAGGATAAGACTTATCATAAAAGGAATAATAGACTTATCATAAAGAATAAAGAGATAATGGATTGCGTTGTAATTGGATGTGTTCACATTGAATTGCAATTGCAGTCAACAAAATCTGTTGCAAAAGCTAGCTCTCAGTGTTTATGTCATCAAATGCAATTGCATCTTCATATATGCGCGTAAATGTTATTATTCCAATTTTTTTCATCAGTTCATCATCGTTTTGAATTTTCTATTTTGTTGATATTTTCTATTGCAAAAAAATGATTTATTTTCATAAATCATTGCTACATATTTCAATTTAATACATATAATACATACAGACATTTTGTGAATTTTGAAAAAACTTTTCATTGTTTTATTTAATCTTACATTTCTACGTTTTTTTGAAATAATTTAGTTACCCTTCAATTTCACATCATTAATTTAATAAAAAGGTATCTTGGAAAAAAGTATACAAATATATACAAAAAAAATTTCAGATTAGTAACACTGGCTCTCATTATGTATGTAAGCGCTCAACTTAAATAACTCTTTAGACCCTGTTGTATATTTATGTTGACAGCTCTAAAATTCAGTGATTGATGCATCCAGTAGTTAACACTTTAAATGTTTTCTATGTATTAGCGTAAGAATATGATTCTGAACTTGGTAATCGCACATTATACAAATTTGACATATTTTATTTAAATATGATTTTTAAATTTTTTATGTTTATTTCATTTTTAGTTTTTTTTTATTAAAACTGTACCACAAAAACTAAAAAAAACATACCAATTGCATATTTATCTATGTATGTTCATTATATCTAATACAAACGGAACAAAAGAATCCAATAAAATTTTTAAGAGTAGAAATACTTACAAAACATCGCAATGCAAAACAAAAATTGTTTACACGATCGTTGCTAAAAATATGTACATACATACATGAATCTACTATTTATATAAATCTTTTTTTGTTTCAGTTATTTCGTAATATAAATTATTCAATCTAATTGAAAAAACTTAAAAATAACAACCAACCTAGTTGTTTGAAAAGCTGGACATATTTCAAGTTTTTCAATATTTTTTGTTGGTGTAGCTTCTTAAGCCGCTTTCTGTATAGATTTATTGAAATTTTCAACTGCCTCATCTATTTCTTCATTAGTTTTCAGAGAAATGTGCTGCTCAATGTCATTTGCCAGTTGTAACCTAAATAACGAACAGCCGTTTTGTTGTTGTATAATGTTGGTCGCCCCACATTGATGAATATTTTTGTTCCTATTGTTACAATAATAGACGAGTGGTCAGATCACAAGTCTAAGCAGGACTCAACTTTTATGTAATTGCTTGTAATGCCTTTAGTGACGCAAACTACAATAATATTGGGAACTTTTTCTTATACGTTGGTTGTCCTGTTGATAAATGCTGTAGGTTGTTAGCTAACATGGATTTTAGAAGTTCTCTCCCCCTTGATGTTATGAGTCGAGAGGTCCAATGGTGCTGTTTTGCGTTGAAATCCTGCACTTATGAAGCGGTGGACGCGCTTATTGTAAAATTATTTAAACTGCTTCTTTTTTATTGTATGTTTCGGTGGACAGTGGACCTTTCCAATCTTCTACTGTAACAGTTGCTTGTAGGTAATCTTTGTTGTGTTTATTTATTTCATGATGCTTAGGTGACGATTTGATTATGATGGCTGTGTTCCCCCAGCAGTACTATCAGAATGCCTGGTATGATAAATGTCATATTTTGGTATCTTCAGATAGCAATAATATATGATGATTTACAAGGAAAGATTTTACTTCCTGGGCATGTTATATTAAGCCATTTACGTTCAGACTGCTATTTTAAATATTTGTGATATTATCTTAATTTACCAACGACGCGTGTTAGAAGTGAAAGATATTTGTTGATTCCTGGTGTGTCATACTACCTATCTGGCGATGTCCATTTCGCTCTTTAGGTATTTGCGCGTTTAATATTCCAATTCTCTTAGATTATATCTTGTTGCTCTTGTAGTAGCTCTGGGTGTGGCTGTGTTTATTGTATTTTCAGGTATAAACTTTTGTCTTAGGGATGGAAACTTTCTGTTACGAATTTCTCGATAGATCATATAACCTTTGCAATTTGCCGGATAATTTCCTTCGCAAAGTATACATTTAACATTATTGTCTTTTATTTTACGTGGACACTTGCTGTAATGGTGGTGTTCAGCAAACTTTACACATCTTGGTTTTCTGTGCAATAAGTCTTCATCTGGCCATATCTTTGGCAGTTAGTACATTGTACTACTTCTCTCTTGCTTCTTGGTGGTTTCTTATTCTGCTGTACATCAAATATTGGATCTCATATATATCCTTGTTGTCTTTCGCTTTGAGTTCGAGCATGAATAGTGGCATTGGAATGCCTGTACCTCTCTTCATGGTGTTCCGTCTTGTTGCTTTATCACTTGAGTGGTGAAGATTTACTATTATGGCTTTGAAAGCTTTTTCCTGTTAAGCTCTGAATGAGTGAAATTCCGTGTTTCTGGTTAGCAGTTCTTGAACTACCTCAGTGTAATGTTCGCTAGATTCCAGCTGTATTTTTATCTGCGTTCTACTAATATATTTGATTTCAAATTTGGCCTTGGTAATAACTTTAAGGATATCGGTTAGCGGCCTAATGGACTCTACACCGTAGACGAATATTGGTGGTACTTTTGGATTTTTTGGCGCATTGACCATCACAATGGCTTCTCCATCACAATCGACATCTACCGGTAGTTTTGCTCTGTTACTCTTATATGGAAGATCTGATAACCAGTTTACGTTCTTCTTTTGTTTTGAATTTTGTTTTGGCGTAAGTGGACTTTCTCTATTCCGCTTTTTATTTTTGACTTCTGTGAATCCAATCGTATCGCTCCTTGTAGTTAACTGATGTGCGTGTTCTGCATGTTGCTTTGTTTTCACATTTGTTTCTTTTAGATTAATCAATGGAGATTGATTATTCTTCATATTTAATTGCTGATACTCTTTTGTTGTAGATAGTGGTGTTGTTTGCAATTTCATTTTATGTAGTTATTATTTACTTATTTACCAATGTTTTTGACTTACGACGCGGTAAGTTTTTTTTTTTTTATAGAAGATTTTATTTTATTTTGTTTAGTTCCTTTTGAAGATTTTATTATATACTGGTATTACTTTTTGGGTATTAAATTGTTTTACGTCCGCCGATACTTCGTCTCTCCAACGAAGGTTTGGTCTGCCCAGACGTCTTGTACCTTCGGGTCTGGATTCGAAGATTCTCTTGGCTGGAGCATTTTCGTTCATCCGCTCTATGTGTCCACTGTAGTCTCTTTACCTTAATTTTCATGACTACGTCCACTTCATTGTACAGCTTATAGAGCTCGGCATTATATCTTCTCCTTCAGACCCCATCGTCATTTTCAGGACCATATATCCGACGAAGAATTTTCTTCTCGAAGACGCCAAATGCATGCTTACTTGCCTTCGACAGTGTACATGATTCTGATCCGTAAAGCAAAACCGGAAGTATGAGCGTTTTGTAGATTTGTACTTTAAAAAATTATATGTGCTGACAGTGATGTTTTGACCAAAAATTATATGTGCCGACAGTGATGTTTTGACCAATATCATGTTGAGAGGACTTTTTAATTGTCGACAACATATATTTTGTCTTATCCTCATTTACTTTGAGACTCATTCGTTTCGCTTTTTCTTCAATCTGGGTAAAGGCCTCTACGACCGCCCGTTGTGACCTGGCGATGATGTCAATGTCGTTGGCATACCCTAGTAATTGAACAGATCTGAAAAATATAGTGCCGAACGTGTTTACTTCCGCTTGTCGCATTATACGTTCCAGTACTAGATTGAAGAATTGTGTTATTGCCAATCACCACAGCACATCTTGTGTTTCGAACAATCGGATGAGCTTGGCTGGTACACCGAATTTCGACATAGCAGCATACATAGCTCGCTGCGGTATATGCTATCGTATGCAGACTTAAAATCGATAAATAGGTGGTGTGTATCGATTTGAAACTCATGGATCTTCTCCAGGCTTTCCCTAAGTGCGAACATCTGCACTTTTAGGTAAGTGTTTCATTTGTAATATGTTAATATTTGATGTACTCCAAGCGAATTCTTTCGTTTCCTTTAGATGCTGGTTAATTCAATAGGATTGCAGTATTTAGAATTGATTGGATTAAACATAGTATGATCCCCCAACAAGCAATACCATACTGTAATTTAGAATGAAATATTCCATAATAAATCATTTTTAAAGTGTTAGAAGAACATAGTTGTCTAAGGCGATAAAAGCTACGTAAAGTAGATCGTAAATACTTTTTTAAAAACAATGAATGATCAGCCCAGCTCATATTATTGTCAGAAGTAACACCCAAGTATTTAAAGCTTTTCACTACTTCAATTTTGAAACAATTAACATTACAAAAAGAATATAGAAGGAACGCTGAAAAGCAATGGAAAAACAATTACAATTAATTAATTTAAATTTACCACATTCACGAGTATGGAAAATTAAATCTAAATCCGGATAATCTTGTTGAGACAAACTAAAAAACATCAATTTGGTTTTATTACTCACAACCAGCTTATGTTCTGAAAACCAACTTCTTAACACATTTAGATCGGGATTAATTTCTGCAACCATATTAAGAGGTATAACAACAGCCGATATCATCTGTGAAAGCAGTTAGTTTACCTTCAAAATTTTGATTGAAAAGAGAGTTAATATAAATTAAAAAAAGAATAGGTCCTACAACAGACCCTTGTGGTACGTGGTACACCATCCGTAATAAACTGAGGCCTAGTTTTTTTATCACCAATATTAACCCTTTGCATTCTAAGGTTATGATAGGATTTAAACCAGTCAAAAATTGCACGTCTAAATCCAATATTATAGAACTTTTTTAAAATAATTTCGTGACTGACCATATCAAAAGCTTTCTTTATGTCGACTAATAGTCCAGCGCAAATTTTGGAAATTGAGGAAAGTAGAGAAATTTGCCTGTAATTACTAACATCCTTAGTGTTACCTTTCTTGAAGAGTGGTATAACAGTCGCAACTTTTAAAGACTCGGAAAAAACTCCAGAATATAAACTCAAATTAAAAATATGTGATAAAATATTTATGATATTAAAGGCAACAGTTTTTAAAAATACATTCGAAATACTGCTTCACCACAAGAGTTAGAACTATTCATAGCAATCATTAATTCAGAGGGCGCAATCGAACTAAAATATAAGCTATTCGTACGATAAATATCATTAGCAAGATTAAGACTGTGACAACAAGAACATAATATAGATGGTTGACCTGTAATAGTGTTCTCAGCTATTGAAGTAAAGTAGGTATTGAATAAGTAACCAATTACTGCTTCGTCATTTATTAAGGAATCATTGTTTGACAATGTTAAAGATTTATTATTATCAGGAGACCTATTTACGATATTGTTTACAAGCTTCTATTAATTTTTTAAGTTTCCATTGCAATTTCTAAAATCATTTTGAAAATAATTATTACGACATTGAGGAATTTCTTTTTTCAAATTAGTACACATTTTGTGGATGTTTATAACATATCATTCGGAGTTTATTTTTCCTTCGCATTTTGCAGAGACTCAGACTCAGACTCATCCAAGGTTTCAATCTTTTTTCATTAAATTTTGCTCCTACTTTCCTAGTACATGGTCTCATATGTAGTTCTAATATTTTTTTAAATTTGTCATACGCAATTATTTTCTTGATGTACCTCTTCCCAAAACTCAAATCTGAGACTTTCATTTAAGTTGACGTAATCTATCTTGACAATAGTTGGTAAGGTAAAGGATTTATTTGCAATATTGTTTACCACATTCTTTACAAGAAGGCCAGTCATGCAATGGTCTGAAATTTGTAAGTCGAAATTGGCACTTTCCCAAGAATTAACTGAAATATGAGTAAAACGAGTGAAAACGTGATCTAAACATGTTCCGGAAGTTGACCTGGTTTGTGCGTTAATAAAAGAAAATAAGCCAAATTCAGACAACATAGTAAGATAAGAATCAACATCTACATTCACACTCAAAATATCCAAGTTAAAATCACCTAATATAATAAGGTTACCTGATTTTTCTTTAGCTAAAAAATTTGGAAACTCGTCGAGAAACATTTTAACATTAAAATTATGTAATCTATAAATACATAAGAACGTAAATTCGTAGCTGTTAATATCGTAAGTAATTTTTATAATATTAGCAGTTTTAAGATTAAAACTAAAAGTTTCACCGTAATAATTACTTTTAACAAATACTCCAACTCCACCAACAAAAGAATCATTTGTAGTAGCATAAAAATTATAACCGGGTATTTTAAAATCATTTTTCTCATAATCATAAATCCAGATTTCAGAAACAAAAAAAAAATCAGGAACATTGGCAAGGCTTCTGTTTGAAACAAGTAAATCGAAATTCTGTCTTAAGCTTCTAATATTCTAATATGCAACAAAAAAAGAATTAGATCATATTTGAAAATATTATCACAATTTTTACTATTAATATTCATATCTAAATAGAAAATAGAATTATTGTTTGAAAGGTCTTAGTTAAGGTTCATTTAAAAGTTAAAATAAATATATTTCTTGTGAAATAAAAAGAATTAAATTAAATTTTATTTAGATCATCAAATGACCTTAAAACGATAGCTTGACTATTTTAAATTTTTTTATAAATATTTTACAGTCCATAAATATTAGTAGTTTTTTTCAATTTTGAAAATTTTTGGCCTCCCCAAATAGCGCTCTCGTGTACTTAGCCTCATTGATATAAATATTAGTTGGTACGATAGAAAGGTCACAACCACTAAATAATTTGGTATTAAGACTTTTTCCTGTGAGGCTTTCTTTTCCTTTAAAACCTTTTTTTTGACATCATTATTGTGAAGGTATACGCAAATTATATTCCTAGAGTTGGAAGTTGATGGTCCTTATTGGATACAGCATTTTTCACATAACATTTATAAATTTTTTCTTTAGAAATATTAAGAGCAAGTGCTTCAGAAAATATTTTATTAGTGATATCCTTTACGTTTGAATTATTAACATTCGGCACACGAGTTATTTCAATAATATTATCCCCTTGTTTTTTATTAGCCCAGTTCAATCATCTTTCGAGATAATTAATTTTATTTTTTAACAAAGAGTTTTCGTCTTGTAGAATTGTTATTGTACTGAGAAACTCTTTATTAATTTCTTCCAAACTGCTTAACTTATCGTAAATAAATCGCATCGATAATTCATTGTTATCTGGGAGACTTGACTCAGTAACAGCCATTCCAGATTTATCTAGCAAATGAACCACTAGTAGTAACAGAGGTGGTGAATGCAAAGTAGACCCTCTTCTTAAACGGTTACAGGCATTACATTTATGTAAAATCTTGTTCAACTTCATGTTATTTAAAATATTTTTCATTCAGAACAAGTGAATTAAAATAACAATCAAAAAGTGAATATAAAAACATTACAAAATTTTAGTAATTAACATATAAAACAGCATAATTTTAAAAATAGTGCTGGGATTAAAATAAAATAAAAATTACCCAGCAAACAAAAAAATAGATAAAACGGACTACGTTTGAAAAATATATGAAACAAAATATTAAAACGGACTATATTAGGACTCAAAAAAATAATAATAAAATAAATACTAAAATTTATAAAAATAATTCCCAAACAATTAAAAAAAAAAAAAACAAAAAAAAGTAAGTGGTTAAAGCATAAAAATGGCTCCCGTGGGGAACGTTAATTACTACAGTCGAGGGGACTTGGATATATATCACCAGGATGGACGCAAAGTAAAAAGAAAACGAACCCCAATAAATAACGTAGAAAGTTTTCCGGACCTAACCCCGATAAAACAAATTAATAATAACGCAAACGAACCAAAATTCCTAGTAATAAAAACCAAGGACAAAACAAAAAGTATGAGAAACCATAATATATTCCTAGTGGATAAACTACTAAGAATATATAGAACAAAATACGAGGCAGAATACAACAGAGAAGGTAACATAATCCTAAAAGTTGCAAATAAACAATTAGCGGAGAAGTACTTAGAACTAAAAAAACTAGAAGAAATAGAGATTGAACCCGAATATTTCCACAGTCTTAATCAATCACAGGGATTAATATATTGTAGAGTCATAATCGAACTAACTGATGAGGAAATCCTAGAAGGCCTGAAGACCAATAATGAAAATGTTATAAAAATATTCCGTTACAAGGCCAGAACCATAGAACAATCACCAAATCAAAGGTACTCAGGTGCTATATGTATAACCTTTGACCAAACAACACCACCAAAAGAGGTCAAAATCTGATTCATAAAAATAGAAGTAAAACAATACTATAGAGCACCTATGAGATGCTTCAGATGCCAAAAAATTATCCATGTAGGCAAGTACTGCAAAGCAGAAAAACCTAGATGTGTTAATTGTAGCATTGAAAATCAAGAAGAAGAACAAGAAACCCATAAACAACAATGCACAGTCAAATGCTGCATTAACTGTGAAACCGAAAAATTGCCTAAATAACATCCAACAAATGACAAAGATGTCCAGTTTACGTTAGCGAAAAAGTACTAGTACAAATCAGAACATACAGAAAAATAACAAAAGGAGAAGCACTAAAAATTTACAAAGAACAAATTAGAGAAAGCCCAATCAATCCAACAAACACAGCAACAACATATGCAACAACAACAGGAACAAACAAACTAAACACACAAACACAACCACAACAACCAATGCCAGCAACTCAACAATAACCAACAACAATAACAAAAAGTCAGAATAAACAACAAACAATTCAACCCAAGACGTAAATACAAATACAAACAGAAAGCAAAAAACAACACCCTGAACAAAATCATATAATAGAAACAAAACCAAGAAACACTAAAACCAAAAATATCACCAAAAAAACAACAACCATAAGAAGCAACAAAACAACAAGAAAAAGAATCGACAAAAACTACACAAAAACAAACAAAAGAAAATACAGAAATAGAAGACACAAACACCAACTTCACTGTAATTGACCTCGAAAGAGCTCAAAATATAGTAAGTTGTTCACAGCAAACAGAAGAATCATCAGATACAGATTCAAAAATTAAGCTAAAGATGGTACTGAAAAAGTTAAAAAACAAAAAACAACCAAGAAAACTTTAGAAGAAGAAATTATGGAACTGGACTCAACGGAATCCGAATGAGAAAAATATAACTATAATATAAAAGGTAAGATAAATGGATCGAAATCCAATTAATCCCATAACCCCCACACCCTACAATAGCTCAGTAAACAATTATGCAAAACACCATGAAATTTTACAATGAAACATCCAAGGGTTCCATTGCAATAAACACTATATACCACTCCTCAAAGATATATATAACCTGATCATAGCGTTGCAGGAAACTAATGTACATGGTCCTTACCAGCAGAAGCCCTGAAAGAATATGAGTGCCTCCTACCACCTACTCTTCATAGAGTTTGTGTGGTGGGTTTTCTTATTGTCAGAGGGCTACCATTTGTAGAGATAGTACTAAACACGACACTTCAGTCAGTTGCTATAGCGGTAACAGTTCCAGGTATAAAGAAACAGATCACCATAGTAAACCTCTATCTAGAGCATGATCTGGAGCTGCAAAGAGGTAACCTAGAAGATATAAAAGACCAACTCTGGGTGATCTCAATGCAAGAAGCGAAATCTGGGGTTTTATAAGAAGATGAACTAGACCATTAAATAAGAAAATGCACTAGAATAAAATTTTATAGTTTGTCAACGTGGTGGTTACCATTTTTCCAGTCGATTTCCAATATTGTAAGAAATAGATACTAATAAGAATTTAATTCGTGAGAGAAAGATAAAAATTCAAAACACAAAGTGGAAAAAAAAATAACGAACGATTTTTTTGTATGAAAGAAATATTTTTAAATTCATTCTTAGTTATCAAAATATAGTTAAAAAAATTTTATCGAATTGCTTTAAATTTTTGTTAAAAATTCATGGCACTAAAAAACATAACTTATTAAAATTTGAAATGTTCAAATTATTTATATTCAATGGTAATCTTTTTACTACTTGCTTCAATACCTGAAAAAATTTATATATGAAAATACATGAATTATAATCTGTTTGAAATAAAAAAAAGTACACTTACTACCATTATAAAACAATATAATAAAAGAAAATAATATTATGTTTAAAAATTAACATATGTTTATGAGACCAATATTATGCTATTTCTGTGAATAATTAGATTTCTTTATTCTCATACCCTAATAAATTTAATATTTAATAATTTTTAAAAAATTTCGAACACAAAATTTCAGACGATAATACACATGAAAAATCTCTAGTGGGCTAAATAAATAAACAAAAATCTCCCGTGGGCTATTTAAAATTACATTGCAAAAATTAGGTTGTTTTTTAAATGATTTATATCGCACTCTTTCTTTGTCATAACTTATTACATAAGAAAATCTTTACAATAGTTCTTTGCTTCTTCAACTAATGGGTTTTTTTTTGTAAATGCAGTAGTAAAAATATATTGACTTCCAGTGCGTCTTCTTATTTATAGATATTCTTTGGTTTTACTTGAACCTTCTGAGTCACTGCATCAGAATACGAATTTAAAACCTTGACAAATATATCCTCAATTTCATTATATGCAACATTTGCTTGTAAGCCCGATTTCAACAAATGTAAAGCTTTCTCTTTAACATTGAGAGAGCTTACATGTGGAATTTCAACAATGTCCATCAAGTTTTTTTTTTCTCATTGTTCAAGTACATTTAATCTCTCTTCTAGATCTCTCTTCTAGTCAACTCTATTTGTAAGTTGTTCATTATTCTCTTCTAATGCATTTATTTTTGCAATTGCATTTGTATTGAATTTTTGCAATTTTAAGATTTCATTATAGAGAACATTTAAAGTAATATTACTCGCAAATTGCGGAGAAGGAGAGTTATTACCAGCAATTAATATTAAATTTAGTGTATTCGAAATATTATCTCTGCAGAAATTAGAGTTCCTTCTTATATTAATACAGCTACCACAATTGAAACGCTGTTTACTCTTCTCCAGAAACTCAATATCTCTTTTTTCAATTTTGGCGCATTTTCTATGAAAATCATTATTGCAATTAGCACAAAAAACTTTAGAGTGTGATCTTTCAATTTTTTGATTACAAATAAAGCACTTCATATTCAAATATATGCGATAACTTTAAGATTTATATATCAAAAATTGTGCAAAATTATATTATTATGTTTTATTTTTTTTTTCGTTTTTTTTTAAACTTAAGAACGATAAGTAATTAAAACTAAATAATGAGTTCAAAAATACATGTTAACTCCACAAATATATACGAGTGAATAAGTTCCCTAACCTTCTTGCAACTCTGTGGGTCTCCATTCTTACTTAAAGATGCAAGGATGGAAGCCCAAGAAGTATTTGTATAGCCGCTATAGGTGTGGTTCTAAAATCACTGCTGCACAGAGACACGCAACTCTTTGTACTGCTTCTAGTTATTTCTGGCATTTGCTGTAAATGTTCTCGGAACACATGCAATGTACACAATAGGCCTTATTTACAATAGGCACTTATGTACATAGGCACACTTTGTATAGTCTTAGTATAGGCTATTTTCGGTGGTAGGCACCAATTGTTGCCAAAGGCCCTTCTGCACTGCCATAGGTGTTTCACAGCATTAGCACATTTCATCTCGATATGTTTCGCCCAATTGAGCTTCTTATAATGTATTATCCCTAGATATTTTAATTCGTCTCGAAGTTCTTGGTTATTTTCTCCAATGGAGGGAGGAACATAGTTGCTCAGACGCCTTCTATTGGTAAAGGTCGCTAAATGTGTCTTGCTAGGATTTATGGTTAATCCATTCGCCTGACACTATTCGGTGGTTAAGTTAAGAGCATTTTGCATTTTTGTGTATATACGCCTCATATATCCTCTCTTAGAAGAATACTAAAATCATCGGCAAAGTCGTGGCTGTTAAATCCTTCTTCGTTCAGTATACTTAGGAGTTCGCCTAACATCTGAACACGGGCAACTGCTTGAAGACTGGATGGATGATAGCCCTGAGTTATGCCTATTAAATAATCCATCATCCACACATTTTAGCACAAGAGGTACCCACACTGCACCTAACTTAACAATAGCACACATTCAAATATCAGATAAACTAAATTGGGAGGTTGGCTATAACCCAAAAGGTTATGATCATCACCCAATTCTTACATACATCAATAACACACAAACAATAGCCAAGATACAAAAATATAAAATCAAATATAATGAAAAGCAGACTAACTGGCCCGATTTCCAACAACATATGACAGAACTCCTTAGTGCCAATCCTGTATCAACAAATATCAATAAAGAAAACGTAATCATAACCAAGTATTTTAGAATAGCTGCCTCCAAAGCTATTCCACAAAAGTTTCAATACCAAAATAAGAAGCCACCAGCTTGGTATAACACAGAGATAACTAATGCACTTCTCCGTCGAAATATAAAAATCTCTTAAAAGCAAAATGGACGGAATGTGCCAATAGTCTCAACGGCAATAATCTCTCAGAAACTTGGCGCAAAGCTAACTATATACTTAAAGGTAATAAATATCCAGGACTCATAGCCATACGGCAGGGACGCGTACTAGTGAAGGATCCTTAGCTGAATCCTGAATATCTTGCTGATAAGTATAATTCAATTACGACCGTACACCAACAAAATTCTTTCCCTAATTTTACAAATCAAAGTAATCCAACTTTAGACGCAAAGATTACAATAGATGAAATAACAGAAACACTGAGTCACTCTGAGGGAACCACACCAGGTTTGGACGGGGTCACCTATGACATGGTTAAACATGCTCCGGTAGAATTCCTCCAATGACTGTGCAGGCTTTATAATAGCGTCTACAGCTCTGGCTTCCACAAACGTGGAAGACAGCGGAGCTGATACCTATAGCGAAGCCGGGAATGGATCCACAAAGTCATTAAAGTTACAGATAAATCTCATTGCTCCCTGTAATTTCTAAAATCATGGAAAAAATAATAGCCTAAAGATTAAACTGGCACATGGAAGAAAAATTTTCGTACAAGGTTTTAGATGATTACATAGCACGACCATCCCCCTACACAAAACAGAATTCGATATAAGTGAAGCACTCGACAATAAAAAGAGTTGTGACCTTATCTTTTGTGATCTGGAGAAAACTTTCGACAGAGTAACAAGGGAGACGGTATTAAAACAACTAATTGCTTGGAAATCGGGCAATCGGGCATAATCAATTACATAATTAGTCACAAAATAAGGGTCAACGGTTACCATTTGTCCACAAAACACTTACAAGGGCTCAGGGCTCTCATCTATCAGTAGTAATCTTCAACACTTATATAAACAACCTCAGTACAAATCTAATAAACATACCCAACCTAAAACACCAAATCTATGCCGATAACATAATGCTATCAACACAAGAGAAAACACACATGAACAATGCAATACACTTTTAACTTCCCTCCAAACAATTGATAATTGGACTGCGAGAAATGGTGGTAACTTGGCCCCAGATAAAACGGAAGCAATACATTTCTGCAGAAAACACTCATGCTACAAATTCACAATCAACCACAATAATATAATAATAAAGCCTCAAGAGCAAAAAAAATACAGGCCCTCCTATAGAAACTGCAGTATGTATTGCTAAGGCCATACAATATGGTAAGATCGATTATGGTCTAACATTGTGTGGCTTTACCACCAAATGTAATGTCCAAAGGATCCAAGTGGCCATCAACCAGGCGGCTAGGATCGCTCTGGGTGCATTGCAACCAACACCAACAAGCGTTAAGGATAGAGCCAAACTTCCCCTTGTTAGAAGAGAGAAGAAATGTGCTGTCAAACAGGCTTATAGCCAGGTCCAACTTTGATCCAAAACACCCATTACATAATTTAATTTCAAACGCATTACAAGATAAAATAGTACTATATAAAACAACCAAAATGATAAATCTAGTTGATCCATTGGAACTAGGCCTAAACATCTCACCAGAGAAAATTAGTGAAGGACACCTATGAACCAACTGGAAACCATACATTCATGATCATTTAGCTAAACATCCAAAAGAGAACACACTGAACAACCTGGAATTCATTCACTCGCTTTGCCAGATCACACAACACTAACGCAAACATCCCAGGTTTAATAAACAATTTCCTAAGATCCCTAGGGGTCAAAACCACAAGAGTGCGCTTGGGATGCACACTCGCAACTCATAAACACCTCTTCACAAACACTCAACCTCCAATATGTAACTACTGTTCCAAAACACTAACAATAAAACGCACATCACAATGTCACAATACAACCATAATTTCAAAATATAACTTTACGCCTTTACAAGCGCTTCAAATACAAAATAAATCTCACTTCTCCTTAATAAATGAGTTTCTCATACACCGCGACATATGGGACATTAAAAAAAAACAAATTTTTTTGGTCATTGATCCATTGTCGAACCTATTATAATTAGCTCCATATTTTCGTTTCTTTTCCTTGTTAAGATATATAAAAAGGAGAAGTAAAATTAAATTTTAAAATAATAAAATAAAAAATGTTTTAAAGGCAGGATTTGCCCCTGTTTTTTTTTATTAAAAACCAAAATAAATTAAATTAAATTAGATATGAGTAAACTATAAGTAGCTTAAGTAGACTTTGTTAGTATTAGATTAAAATAAACTTAGCTTAGTTCAAATGAATTAATTTTTAAATTATGAATTATGAATTTCTTTTTATTTTTTATCATTTGACAATAATAGTACAGAAGATTAGATAGTAAGATAAATGAAATGATTATTTTTGTTTTTCTTTCCTTATTGATTTTTATATAATTACTTTAGTGAATGAGCTAGTTGATAAGATAAAGTAAATGTAAATTAGATAAAAAAAAATTTCAAAAAGGCCCACATCCCTAAAGGGAAAAGGACCTTAAGTTGGGTTGCAGATTTCTCTGCAGGTCCACTGCTAAATAAATAAAATAACAAAAAAAAGTTAAAAAGTTAAAAAGTTCCAAAACAAATTTTTAATTTAGTTTTAATTTAACACTTAATAAGTTAATTTAATTGTGAATTAAATGAAAATATACATGTTTTTAGATTATTGTGAATTTTCATTATTGTGAATATTATTGTTATTGACACATGATACTTTGGATTAATTAAAATTTACTGCAAAAACCGCTTTCTTTGTTTTAGTAGTAGTTTCTTTTTAGTTGAATAGTTGTTCTTCCGATAGGCACAATTATTTAAGCGGGCGCAAAATTTTATTAATATATACGAATTAAAATTTCTTCTGTTTGTTTTTTTGTATTTTTTATTATAAAGGTTCGTCAACTTATTATTAGAAATATCATAATATATTTTTATAAAATAAAATAATAATTAAATAAGAAATTATCTTAAGTTAAATTTTTTTAAAAAGTTATTAAAATTTCTGCATTAATTAAAGAAAATAATCCGTATAAACTTTTGATTTTTTTTTTCTTTTTTTGAAATTCAAAATGTTTTAAAATGCTTACTAATGTTATTATTTACTTCTAATTTTTAATTTTTGTTGTTTATTAATAAGAAATTAATGAAAAATAGCACTATGTATTAAATTATGAAATTATTTATGAAATTACTATATAGCTATTTGTGAAATTAAAGATATATCAAACTTTAATAGCACAACTAAATTAAAAAAAAAACAAAAAATATATTAAAGAGTTTGAGAAAATAGGTGTTTACCCCACAACAGTATTTTCTGAATGTGAAATAATTACTATTTAAATAAGTAGGCAATTAGATATACAATAATAGAACCACAGAATTTATAAATTTTATAAAAATAATAGTAGGTAATAAAAGAATATATTAGTTATGCATTACAAATCGTAAACTGTCTACGGTTCTTTTTTTTATCAAATACCTGTTCCTTTTTTATCAGATCAGAACTTGGTTGAAAATCATATTTCTATTTTAATTTTGATATTTTTATTTTTTGAAGAAATAAAACAGGCAACAATCCATTTTTGTTCTTTTTTGCATCTATATCTACATATGTAAATACTTAATATGAACTTATTTATACATAATTGATAAATATAAACAGAAAAAATTAACAAAATTAAAAAATATATACTTTACGTAATTATGTAATTTATTTTATTTTTATATTTGTCAATTTAAACCTTTGATTTGACAAAATACTGAATGTTGGTTACAGTTTTTTTTTACAAAATTATACTTTTTTACACTCTTCAATTTTTATTTTCTATTCATTTTCTTACCCGCCCGTACGCACCTAAGTCGAAAAAAATTTAAAAATATCCAGATGGCACTTCTTATTGTTACATGTTCTTTGCTATAGCACATACGCACATAGTTTTTGTCTAATGATATAAGCATTTATTAAAAATATTAGTTTTTTTTATCCTTTTTCTATACAGGGTGGTCCGGTTTAGAGCAACAAGTTTTAAGGGGTGATTCCTTAGAGTATTCTAGGAAAAATATTGTTCTAGAAGAGGGGTCTATCTTTAAATTTACCTGGGCTACAGAGGGTTAAAGAAAATCGGATTAGAAAAATTATGTCTAAAGAATATCCACTACAGCTCAGAAGAAATTGAAACTAGAGCAACATCTTCTTAATAGTTTTTTTTTAGAATTAATACACCTAATTAACGGTATATGTTGAATGAGTATCAGACTTACCGTTTTTGAATAATAACTGTATAAACTTAAAATTTTGTAAAAAACGTTGATTATCTCGAAGAAATTCGCAATTTTTTTTTTGTTTTGATTGTGTTGATGCGCTACATCATCCCCTACAACTTTTTCATACACAACTTTCATATCAGACTTGTCGATTTTCATGTAAAGAACAATTTTTTTCCTAAAATACTCCAAGGGATCACCCCTTAAAAACTTTTTGCTCTAAGCCGGACCACCCTGTATAAAATTAGAAATGTGCCCTTTACGAAGTAACAATCTTCTGAAGTAAATATTATACCAGCTTATACCAAATCACTGTATCTCAAGAATAATTAGTGTTGACTTTTAAGATATTTATCCTTAATAGTACATTTAGTACTTTAAGCACAAAAAGAACGTTTGATAATATCCTTGTTGCTTCAAGGTTTTTGTATCTGTTGATCTATTATATGTGTTTGGTTGTATGCAGTTGTAAGAAAAAAATGTTGCGCCTTTTACAAAGTAATGAAAGACAAATACTTTGTACATTCAAGTTATTTTTTTTTTAATTTAAATTTTTTTATATGTGAAATTTTCTTAAAACTGACTGATTAAGAAAACAAAAAATTTTTTTTTTTGTCATCAGCACAATAGCTCTTAAATGTGATGAAGACAATAGGTCCGAGGTCCAAAGACTTGGGGCCGAAACTCTATATCACGAGGTTAAATTGTATTTTTCTGAAAAAAGGTTTTTAATAATTATTAAACATAATTTTTAAAATAATTTCGGGTTGGTCCGATTGTCCGAAAGTCGGGACCAGCGACCTTGAAGAAAAAAAAAATAACATTGTCCATGTGTAGAGTAAGTTACATTGTCCATTTGTGATTTTGTCTCTATGTAATTTTGTCCATATGTAATTTTGTCTTATGAAATTTTGTCCATATGTAATTTTGTCTCATGTGATTTTGTCGTATGTAATTTTGTACTTATAATTGGTATTCTGGAGTATTGTCGCAGTGACAGCCGTTTTTTTTGTGATTTTAGGTTGGCAGCTAATTTGTTGTCGCTCACGATAAAAATAAAGAGCAGTTTTAGTTATTTTAAGAAATTTTAAGATTTTTCAAGGTTTATGTAATTTTTCTTATGTTTAAATTTTAATTAAATTTCCGAATTGTATTTTTTAAAATGCTGCCGTTGTGTGATCGCGTTGCAGAATACCAAAAACTTTTAGTGACATTTTTGGCTATCGCAAGGGTGAATATCGCTTATCACAATACAGGGGTGGCAGCACGTATTCTTTTTTAACAAAATTTTAAATCGAAAATAAAGATGCCACCCCAGAATGCCACTAAACCTAACCTTCTTCAAACTGTATTTGCACAAAAACGTGTTCCACTCTATATCGTTCTAGAGGATTCAGAACAGTTTGTTGAATAAACCTAATAATTGAAAGTATTAATGTAGCAGAAATGCATGCATATGTATATTTATAATTTATGTACATTTTTGTTAAATTAAAAAAAAATATTAAAATCATCAATTTTTGTGTTGAAAGTTTGTTATTATTGTTTATTAGAACTTTAAGTTGTGGTAAATAAAAAAATATATTTCGTACTTCTTTTATTGAAATTTATTTTTGTTTTCAATTTTTCTGTTTCCTTATTGATTCCCTGATTTTTAATATGGTTAACCATACTTGCTCTAGCGAAGATTGTCGCGATCAGAAATCAGGTAAACTTTCATTTGCTGCTCTGGATTATGCAAACAATCCTTTCATGCTAAATTCGAAGGACTATTAGGTTCCCTTGTTGATAAAGTAAGAACGGAACGTGGAGTCTATTGGTATTGCAAAAATTGCCGCAAGATCTCTTTCAGTGCTTTAATTTCTAGATTTTCAGTGATTGAAGCTGAATTTCAGAGAATCAGCAGAGATGTTCTGAACTTCCAGACTAATTTTTCTTACTTTTCTGAAGCTTTTTCTTCACCGAGAACCTTCAAATATACTGATCAGTTTTGTAATTTGTCTGTAAGTCAGCTAAAACAACCTTACTCAGAGTGCTAGAATTAATATTACACATAACAATGAGGATGACTTCTTCCGAGTAGTACTTCTACAGATGTACTTCAACATATTGAAGTTAGTCGTCAGATTGCAATAAAATAACGATCAAATAACGTCATTCACTGCGTGAAAATCACTGAGAAACAACACGCTTCCTTTAAACTGACAATGTCTAAAATTAATTTTGAAACTCTGTTGAAGTCTCCTCACTGGCCTGCTGGAATTATTGTTAAAGAATTTATTCCGCGTAAGCGAAGAGAGACTACTGGAACTTCGAATTCAAATTCAAAAAAATCGGTTGTCTCACCATCTTCTATTAAAACGTGAGAGGATTACGTACAAGAACTTGCCAATTCTTTCACCATCCAATCGTTTCCTAATGATGTTATTGGTTTGACTGAAACATGTTTAACCAGCAATATTGTCCCGCAAAAGTTATTTACCTTAGATTTTTCTGTTTATAGGAACGTACCTAGGTGAACGTGGTGGCGGTGTCCTCTTAGCAGTGCCCTCAAGTTTTCAAAGTAACTCTGTTACTATTCCCAATACTAGTAGTTTCGAACTGATTTGTGTTAAATTAACGTTCAGTCATAATAATTTATATTTAATAAATTGTTATTTATCTTCTAGTATTCCAAACCATGAAATTCCAATTAAATTTAAGGGAGCCTTAATATGTTTCACCGAAAACTTAGAACCAACCGACAATTTTTGTTTGTTAGGTGACATTAACCTATCAAACTTAATTTGGTCCTATGATGAGGACAATTGTGGTCTGATTGCGTCAAATAATAATACTGCATCGTCGAACTCTTTTGAAACTGAATTTATTGACTCTGAAACTCTATATTCTATGATATTCTATATAGCTGTGATCTTCCGAAAAGTTAATTTTAATCTTCTCAATAACCAGTAACGGTTAATCCATTTTTCAGAAGTTTTCATTATAAATTATATCAACTATTGTCTCAAAGAATTTTATATCCGTCTATTTGAATGTATCTCTATACACATTTGTTACCTCCTTGGTATGACAACTATATCCGTTCTTTACGAAATCGAAGGAATGCTGCATGGAACAAATTTCTCAAATCCAAACTCCATTCTTACTATCTCATTTATTCCCAATTGTTTAAAAAGTTTAAGGCCCTACTTAACAGAAATTATAAGTCATCTTATCAGATTGAAGTCATGTATTTGCTCTGACTCGAAAAAGTTTCATGAATTTATCAATACTAAACGTAAAACTGATGGTTATCCATCTAAATTATTTGGGAAAATCTTCTAATGATTCCTCTACTTTTTCAAGAAATGATTTCACTCCTCATGAAAATAGCTTTCATCAAATAGCAATCTGAATGAATTGTCTCAGAGTAATCAAGGTGTCAACTTTGAAATCAGAAACATTCTTATAACTGCAGAACTTTTGTTGAAGCATATCTCTTTATTAAAAGACGATTTTTCTGGCCCAGACGGTCTTTCTAAGATCCTTCTTAAGAAATGCATGATTAACTTATTTTCATTAACAACTACAGCTAACTTACATGGTAAATTCACAAAATGATATGACAAATTAATTCAAATTTCTTATCCTAGTACTTTAATGAAATATATATATACTAGTGGCCCCTGTTGAGTAATTATATTTCAAGTTGAAGTCAAATTTAAAGTTTTTAAAAAAACAATAATTTACGTACTGACATAGACTTCGCACGATATAGCAGAAACCACTCGTGTTTAATAAAAAGTTTTGTGGTTAGTAAGTTTTATTTAGGACACATAAATACACGCACCTCATATAATGCTTCGTTTCCGATATATTCTCTATAGTAAGTGGCATTTAGTGGATAAAATTACTAAAAATAAAAAATGTTGTCATTAAAGAGACATATTGTCTACATAATACATAATTTTAATAAAAACTATATTATTACTACAAATAACCAAAATTTAGAAACAGTTACTTTCTTAAAAAGATAAAAATGAAGAATTCAAGTGATTTGTTTTGTTGTTGTTTTTATATTTTTTATTTTAGATGAATTTGTCTTTTTGTTTTTTTTTTGAAATATGTACATAGTGCATAATGTAAATTATAATAACTGATTTGTTTGCTTTTGTTTATTATTCTAATAAGTTCTCACATATGCGTAATGTATTTGCTGAATAATAAAATCATATGAGTACAAAATTTTCAACTGTGTGAGCATTTTTGTTTTATATATACATCTTATATATTATATCAGTTCATTACGGAGTAGGAGAATTCGAAATAAAATGAAAAGGTGTCTACTGCGCAGGACCTTAAATGCTTGTCAATTATATTTATAGATGATTCTTTTACTCATAACCACCGCAAAGACAAACTTTAAACATATATGTAGATGTCATATTTTCATATAAATGCATTTAAATATGTTACTTATCTATTCTATTATATAAAGATGATTAACATATAGTACAATAAAAATTGGCGGTTAGTTATGAATGTTATGTATTCAAACAAAAATAATAAAATATTGCCTGGTACCTATATACATATTATGTACATAAAAATAAAAAAATTGATTTAAAAGTTTAAATCAAAAATTTTCAATTTACATTTATTATTGTACATCTAATAAATGCTGTTTCTTCTACTGCAAATGTATTTATATATGAGTATACTATGTATTTATATATGAGTGAAGTAGATTTATGTAGATACGTAATTTCATAAAAGTAAAAAAAAATTGTAGGTATATAAATATGTATGGATTATGTATGAATGTAATACTGAAACAGATTAAGCTCACAATTCTGCAAGAGAATTAATAAAATTTGGGTCTATATTTTCATTAACCAAAACCGTATTTATTTATAAATTAAGAATATTTTTGGTAAATTGAAAAAATAATATAAAGTTAAAATGCTTGTCAATTATAATTATAGATAGCACTTTGACTCTATTATGTAAAGATGAAATTGCCCGTCATATGATTTTTTTTTGTTTTTGTTTTTTTATATTTTTGTTTGTTTTTGTTTTTTATTTTAATAAGAACTCACGAATAATGTATTTGGTGAATAATAAAACCATATGATTAAAAAGTTTTCAACTGTGTGAGCATTATTGTTTTATATACAACTATTATATTAGAAGTTCAATAAGGATAATTATATATACTCCAACTCTACTATATAAAAATAATTTTGCTCGTCATATGAACAATTCAACTGATTTTTTTTGTTTTAGCTTTTTTATATATTTTATTTGAGATGAATTTGTTTCTTTGTTTTTTTTTTGGCATATGTACATAAATTCATTTGCAAGTAGATAATATAAAATATAATAACTGATTTGTTTACTTTTGTTTATTATTTTCATAATATCTCACTTATCCATAATGTATTTGCTGAATAATAAGATCGTATGTGTACAAAATGTTCAACTGTGTGCGCATTTTTGTATTATATATAATCTTATATATTATATAGGTATATTAGAAGTTCATTAAGGAGTAGGAGAATCGAAATAAAATAAAAAGGTGTCTACTGCGCAGGACCTTAACTGCTTGTCAATTATAATTATAGATAGGTACTCTAACTCTACTATATAAAAATAAATTTGCTAGTCATATGAACAATTCAACTGATTTTTTTTGTTTTTGCTTTTTTATATTTTTTATTTGAGATGAATTTGTTTCTTTGTTTTCTTTTTGGCATATGTACATAGATTCATTCGCAAGTACATAATATAAAATATAATTTTACTTTTGTTTATTATTTTCATCAGATCTCACTTATGCATAATGTATTTGCTGAATAATAAAATCGTATTTGTACAAAATGTTCAACTGTGTGCGCATTTTTGGTTTATATACAATTTTATATATTATATATATTAGAAGTTCAATAAGGAGTAGGAGAATCGAAATAAAATAAAAAGGTGTCTACTGCGCAAGACCTTAAATGCTTGTCAATTATAATTATAGATAGTTATACAAATAAAATTTAAACTATACAGTAGTGAATTCACACTAGTGGTGTATAGTCATTTAATTCATTTTTAATTTTACTTAAATTTACTTTTCCAAGAAATTAATTGTGAGGTTTCAACAAAGATTAATACTAATTTAATAATAATTTTTAATCTAATGGAATACAATAGAAATTATGTGAGTAATTGTTTTTTTTTTTTTAATAATAAAATTTGTTTATTTAATAATAAAATTTGTTTATTGATAGAACATAGGTGGATAAGTAGAGCCATAAGTAATTTAAAATTTCTTTGAACATAATTTTATCATATTTATCTATGTAATTATAATCGGAATCTAAGTAAGATCTAGCGTGTATTAAAGAAGAGCAGAAGAAGAGAATTTTCAAATAAGGTACTTCAGGTCAGATATATTATTACTGATAAACCATTTATAAAAATAGATTTCACAACATTTAGATGAAAAGCGACTTCTAATAGTTCCAGTGCAGTTTGACACTAGAATAAATAATCTAATTGACGTAATTTACCTTAGTAGTTCAATCTCGTAATAATTTATATTTAACAGCCATGTTTTACAAAGTTTAACAAATTTATTTAAACAATTTGAATTTTTTATATTCATTGGAAGATTATTAAAGTATTTTGATGCCATAGCAAAGTAAAACTTCTCATAGTGTGTCTTATTACAGAAAGGTATGTTGACTACCATTCTATAATTTATTCTTAAGTTATACCAATTTGAATTGCAAAGTCTCAAATGATGTTTGTCCTTGTAAAATTTAATTAATGGGTAAGAGGTGTCTGACAGGCAGTATATTTAGTTCTTGGAATAGAGGCCAACAACTGAAGGTTCTATTTTTAAAGTACATGACACGAAGAATACATTTTTGAGCTTTTAGTAATGGTTCAATTGTATTGAAATATGAGCCACCCCAACTAGTTATACCATACTTTATTTTAGAGTGAACCAGAGCATAATAAATATTTAATAAAAGCTTTTTTGAACAGAATCGTCTCAATATATAAATTAGAAAAACACATAACAACATATATTTATATAAGTTATCTAGATGAGGTTTCCAATTTAAATTTTTATCAATAATTATTCCCAAGTACTTGTACCTTTCAATAGATTCAATTTTAAAACAACCTACTGAGCACAAACTATTTAAACATGAGAATTACAATGAGAAGCATAATTTAAACGAACACAACCAGTAGAATATTAATATAAATTAAGAATAACAGTGGACCTAACACTGAACCTTGAGGTACTCCAATGTTAGTAGTTTTGAGTTGACTTACTATATTATTTAGTTTAACTTTTTGAGTTCTGTCTCTCAAATAAGAAGTTAAAAAGTCTAACATAAAACCTTTAAAACCCACTGACTCTAATTTGTTTAAAAGAATCTGGTGATCAATCATATCAAAAGCTTTGGTAATGTCAATAAACAAAGCTGAAGTACATTTTTTATTGTTTATAATCGAGTATAACTCAGAACATAATTTTAAAATTGAATCTTCAGTGCATTTACCATAGGTAGGAAACCAAATTGTTTTTGATCAAAAAAATTTGATTCAAATAGAAATTTTAATATTCTTATTTTAATTAATTTTTCGAATAACTTTGCTAAAGAAGGCAGAATTGAAATAGGCCTGTAATTACTTAACAATAGCTTAGAACCCTTTTTAAATAGAGAAATTATTTCAGCATTTTTCAGAGAGTTTAGAAAACTTCCACCATAAATTGATAAATTGAAAGTGTGACTTAATACTTCTGATATATAGGGTGCAGTTTTTTTTAATATTAAATTATTTATATTGTCAGACGTACATGATTTTTTGTTATTTAGTGACAAAATAGCTGACATTACTTCATTTGGTGAAATATCCAAAAATCCAAAAAATTTTAACACAAGTTTATCATTTTTAACACTGTCATTTAGTCCACACAAACATTTAGGTGAATATGCTTGTAACAAGTTTGTAGCAGAATTAGCGAAATATTCATTAAATTCATTTGTAATTTGAATTTTGTCAGAAATGTTTAGTCCATTAATTTTAATTTCGTTTATAACAGTATTCGAAACTTTCTCATTCAAAATATTTTTGATCACTTCCCATTCCTTTTTAGAGTTACCGCTGTGTTTATTTAATTCTTCAGAATAATAGTTACTTTTGAGGTTAGTAATTTTTTGCTTAACGATTTTACAAAGATTTTTGGAAATGCTGTCTCATACTTAGATTGTAAGGTTCTCTTTTGCAGTTTAATACAACTTTATTTTTATATTTTATTAAATTCAGCAGCTGGTGGGGATTAGAAATTTCAATGGGATAAGAATTAATATCTTATAATTATAATCTGGTAACAAATTAAATAAAATGAAACTATTCTATTTAAGAAGGCTTAGTTCCTGACAACAGTAGTAGTTTCCACATTTAATGAGTAGATAAGCCAGTAATTTGTTAAAATAAATACTCAAATTATTGTAGTGTAAAATTGCAGTACCGTACTTAATTAAGCACGAAAAGGTGATTCTACCTAAGTTACTGTCAAGATCATAAAAAAAAAAAAAAAAAATTTGAGCTGAACAATTTCGCATATGGTACATAAGTTTATCTGCAAAAACGTCATAAACAACAGAAGGGTTTAATTCCCCATACACTCTATCCCAACTTTCCGATTGAAGTGCACCTGAAAGTTTTACAAAATCAATCTTGTTGGTAATTACACAATTGTTTTCACAGTTGTCGTTAGAAAAAGTTCAAAGAAATCATGTTGTGGTCACTTATACCGTAGTTAAAATTTTGAGTAATTGGCTCCAAATTAATATTTTTATCATATAGTTTTAAAAATATGTGGTCAATACATGAGCTTGTGTGGTCAGTTCTACGAGTGGGGGACTCAATTAGTGGTTTTAAACCATGTGATGACATCATAAGTAAATAATCGTTTTTTATGTTAGATTGTCTTATTAAATCAATATTCATATCACCCACTATTATAACATCTTTTATTTTTTCGTTTTTTAAAAGGTCATCAAAATCATTTAAAAATATTGAATAATCGACGTTTACATTATTTAATCTATATACACAAAAAATTGCAAAGCAATTTATTGTGCAGTGTAATGTAATTATATCGGCTGTACCTATAGAAATCGGAGTGCAATCTCCTAGAACACTGTCTCTTATATATACCGCAACACCACCAGACGCGTATGTATCATTACAATTACAATGTAAACTATACCCTTTTATGTTATACTGATTTTTTTCATTACCATAAATCCAAATTTCAGTTAAAATAATAAAAATCGGAAGATCATCTACTAATTCTAAATGTGATAAGAAGTTATCAAAATTTTTCCTTAAACTGCGAATATTTTGATGTAAAATGAAAGTACTTGAATTTATATTTGAAAAAGAAGAAGAGATCATTTTAATTTATCACTTAAAGAAAAGTGGTTATAAAGTGTTTAAGAAATCAAAATTTTTTATTAAAATACGATCGTTTTCTTCTTTTTTTCTAAGATATATCATGCCTCTACTTATCCAAATAAATTTATACTCTTTAGATTTTTTAATTTCTAACGCAGGCTTATACAATTTTCTATTTCTCTGAGTTAAACTATCATTTATATAAAGCTTCTTACCATTATATTCAATATTTTTTTCAATTCCTTTTTCTTATCCGTTACTAACGCTTTAGAGTATGTGGATCGAAACTTTATCCTCATCACGTTTTGTTCAAAATCTTTTTTGACGTTCCAAACGGCACAGGATTCGATGCCTTCCGGAATTATGTTTGTTTTTAGACTTGCGTTCAGAATTTTGACTGCAGATCCAACTATGTTATTACCTTCGACATCAGGAATGTTTCCAACATCAATTGAATTACTTAGATAACTTTGTTCCATTTTGTCAACTTTTTCCTCCAAGAACTCCACCTTTTTCTGGAGAGCTCTGTTTTCTTGTTCCAGCACAAGCAGCTTTTCAACATAAGATGCGTTGATCAGTTCTATGTTTTTCATCATATCATTATTTTTTTTCATTAAGTTGTACAGAGTATCCATATTAATGTTTTCTGTTATCCACTATGCTATATTAATGTTTTCTGTTATCCCCTATGCTGTATCCACTATGCTATTTCTTCTCGACGACGAGGCGGCACCTTTATCAACAAACTTTGGCATCAATTGATTTACAATGTGACTAGATGATCTTCTGCCTTTGCAAGAAGTGCAGGTATACGAATAATTGGATGATGTTACCTCACTTACAACACAAGAGTTGTGAAAATGTTGTTTGTCAACAACTACCAATATGGTTGACTTTGTCTCTAAGATAATGACCTCAAGGTTTTCAAATGACAGAATTCCTCATGGCATCATATTACTGAAGCACAAAATTATAGGTTTTTCACCAGATAGCCTTAATTGGCTTGACCTTTCTTCTCGGGAATACTCAGTTTTATTTAAAACTGCGACTTCTGATCAATACTCATCTGACTCAAACGTCTTCTGATGTTTCTCAACGTAGTCATATAGGACCCCTTAGTTTTATAGTTTCATCAACTGATGCTCCTAAAGTGATAACTTTTTCTAAACTTCTTAGTTTTGCTGATGACTCAAAGTTTTTTACTCCTATATCTTCCTCATCGGATTGCTTAAAGCTACAAAACGTTATTAACAATTTCGCTTCTTGGTGCTCAAAAAATGGACTTGAATTGAACTAAATGACTAGTCATTATCTTTTCTAGGAGAAATTCCGCTCGGACAGTTTTTTTATAAACGTTGGGTTAACACTTGACCCTAAACTGAGCTTTAAGCTACATTATGATAAAATAGTGAGCAAAGCAAATTCTTCTTTAGGTTTCATTAAACGATGGTCTAAAAAATTTTCTGATCCCTACCTCACGAAACATCTTTATATTACATATGTATGACCTACCCTTGAATATGCGAGTCAAGTGTGGTCTTCACATTACTTGACTGATATAAACGAATTGAACTGGTTCAACGAAAGTTTTTACGTTTCGCTTTGAGTAACTTTTCGTGGAATGAACTAACTCTAAACTCATTGACTTACAGTTGTTGTCTGATCGTCGGATTCACCAGATCCTTTCGGGTATGACGCTAGCCCCAGAAATTTCAAATTATTTGGTTGAAAGATCCAATCGGAATAATCTCAGAACCGTTGAATTGTTCTACATTCCCTTCCACCCTACTGAATATGGTAAATTCGAGCCAGTCACTAGAATGCTCCGTGAAGTAAATTCTAACTCTAGTTCTTTTGATCGTCAACTAAGTGTTTTAATTATTAAAAAACGATTACGTCTTAATGTACGTTCAACTGAGACTAACTAACAATTGTTGTTCTTTTAAGCTTTGATACTTTCGGCCTAACTTTTGGAAGTGTTTTTAATAAATATATAACTATTAACATAGATACTAACTTATGACTTTTACCCTTCTACTAACAGCATGTATCTGGTTTAGTTTATTTTTAGATTTTTCTAATCAAAGGTGGCGGTGATTTACTAGCCCTACTGGATGATTAGTTATTGCACAATTAAATGAAGCAAGCCTTCATCTAGTAATAGACGTCTGATGTGCTTGCTCTAAGCATAAATCTGACAGTATAAGTAAGTAAAAAAAAAGGTATAAGCAAAAGAAAATTATACTAAGCTACATTTTAATTCATAATAAATACTTTCAGTGCAAAAAATGTACTAGGCGACAAACAAACCAAAAACAAAACTAAATGTCACTTAGCCCTGATTATAAAATTTTATAGTATATGTTTAGTATATACTATCATAACATGCTTAGTATATGTTTTCTTTGCTGTAATTAAATAAATTAAGTTTCTACGTTCAATTTCTTGGTTTCAGTAGACTTAAGTGATAGCGATACAATAATGATTTTGGAAAATAAGCAGAATAAGTTTTTAGAAAAACGTATTCTTTACCTTTACCGTTAGAGTAAATTTGTATAATTATTGTTTAATAAGCGCATTTAGTAAAATAAAAGGAAAAATTCGACTATTTTAAATGAGCAAAATATTAAATCCATCATGTAGATTTTACGTTCGAACACATTCTGTTGTATTATTCGATCGATTGACAACGATGGGTGCCTTCTAGGCCCACAATATTTTACTTGGTTTTTTTAATGTTTAATGTGCTTCACTCTGAATACCAAAATATATTTATTGTATGTTCGTGGTTAGGATGGTTTGAATTAGATACTTCCATTTCATGACGGTGGTACTTTGGGTCTACAATATTTTATTTTCTCTTCTTTGGTTACCTTTAATTATTTTTTAAAATTTAATGTTAACAAAGGCGACCGAAATATATTTATTTTATGTTAAAATTGACAGATATATGCAGGAAACTATAAATATAAGAGTAGAATGTGTTTCTTCACTAAAGGTCCAGTTCTTTTAGAAGTTATAATGTGTTTTGTTTTTTTAAATTTTATTTCAACTTAATTCAATCTATTATACTTATAATTTATAAGTTTCACTGTCACTGAAATAAGATCTTTTTGATTACAAAGTCCTGATGGGACTGACAAAATGGTAATTAAATTTAAAACAATTTTTAATCAGTAAAATAATAGTTTTAAACAATTGCAAACTATACTTATGTTTAATTAAATTATAATTTAATCAAAGACTTTATAAGTATATACGTAAATATACGTAAGGTATAAAAAGCCATTTTCAATCAAAAATAAAAATTAAATTAAAATAATTATAAATAAATAAAACATATATATATTGTTCATATGTATATCATGTATGTATTTACCCCAAAATCATTGATGACATGTACAACAAAATTTTTGATTTTGATTCCAGTGCTAAATAAAAACAAATCATTCCAACAACCGAAAATCTGCTAACCCATAATACTGTTGATTTATATTGCTGCATCATATCGATAATGAAACCAAAAATTAATGATCCAAAAAGTCCAGTTGAAATTAATATCGCACCAATATTACCAGCATCTTGTTCACTGTTCTGGAAAATTATAAAAAGAGAAAAAACTTAAATATATATTATATATAAAAAAAAATAAAAAAAATTAAACAGAAACAAAAACAAAGAAAAAAATAAAGACACACACTTTTGAAAACAATTAAAGTTTCCAACTAGAAATTAATTTAGGGGTATGTTACAGTCCGCATTACACTGTTACGCGGAAAAATAAAAATGTCACTTTTTTGTTTATTGTTTTTGTGTTGTAATTATATTATAATAATTTTTAATAATTAAATTATTAATTTATATAAAGAATTATTCTATATTATACAGTGCCGCACAGCACTGTGTTCAGATATACAATATACAATGATCTTTCTGTTTTTGTATTTCTGTTATCGAACTTGACCTTTCTTACAACGAATGCTTTTGGTGACGCTTTCTCATTGGTCAATTACTTTTGTACGAGCGTCTCTTGTGACGAGCGTCACGGCCAACATGTGCGCTAGTGTTATAAAAAAAGATTTCTATGTTTTCGTTTTTCATTTATTTTTCGAAGTTAAAAAATATGTTTTTTAAAAATGTGTTTGTTTGCTATTTTTAATAATAATTGCGTGTGACAATTATTAAAAGAATAAAATGTGGGTGATGTGATATGTTTTGGTTTAACAAAATATAAAGGAAATTGTGTAATCTGTTTTTGTTTTAGAAATTAAATATTGACAATTATAAGTTGATAAAATTTAGACAATTGCGCAATATCAAATGCAAAAAGAGCAATTGGATATTGGGTGTTTTTGTTTTAGCAATTATTATGTTATTGTGTAACATGTAGTCATAAAGAGGGATATGAACAGGGTGCTTCATAACATCCCTTCCCCCTTATAAAAAGAAAATTGAATATGATTTTATTTTGTTCAATAAAAGAAAAATATATGAAATTTCCTCAGTTTTGGCTCTTGTATGAGATCTATTAGTTGGTTTTGATTTGATATAAGTATATTAGCGAGAATTGTTATAATGTTAGAGTTCTCATCGAAGTTATGGAGTACTTTGGTTAAATCTGTTATATTTTCCATTATATTTATTATGAAGTTTAGATGACTGATTATATTTTCGAAATTTGTGTTTAGCTTATTTTCGGTTGTGTTGAGATTATTTGCTAGTTTGGAAATTATTGTAGTTTAAGATTCTTCAATGTGAAAAAGATCTAATCGGGATCTCGATCTAATTGGGTCAATTGTCAAGTCTGTTTTTGCAGCATCCTCAGAATTCATAGTTCCGAATAGGATGTTTTGGATTTTTCCTAAACCGTTTAGCAAGCCTCTTTTGTTTTTGTGTAAAATGATTGTGTGACTAGTTGTTTTAGTATCATATTATTTTTTTGAATCTCGATTAACTTATTTTTAACTTAACTATTAGTTTAATGTTAGTATTACAAACATCTACAGGGTGCTGTTCTAATATTTTGTTACAGATCTGGTGTACCAAAAAAACGTCGAGTCCAATAGTGATGCCGTTATCAATAAAACTTGAGTATTCAGGGTAAAATAGAAACTTCCAACTTGTGATTGATTTTTGTAGTTTACCCACCTTTTCTGAATAGAGTCCTGGTGTTGAAGGCCGTATTGTACATTCGTATAGACGTACATGATCTGAACAAAGAAAATTGTTATTCTGGAACGAAGTGTAGAGAAAAATATATATAGAAAGTGAAAAATTTAAAAGAAAGATTTGTGTTAAATAGTTTTAGAAGATTGTTATGTACCAATTTTGATTTTCTCCCTATTTTTATAATGGAATTTATAGGAGATTTGATTTCTAATATATCGAATGGGCTTTATAGGACGATGCTAATTTTTTATTCGTTACGGTTTTTGACCTCTCCCAATTATCTCGATCTAGCATAACTACGAAGCGTAACTTATCTTATATATCTTAGCGTAACTAAGATTGTAAGTTTTGTTCTTTTGATAATAAACGCAGGCTTTGATATATTTTCAATATCTTCGTACATACCTTTCCACTTATATATAGATTTTATCCGATTAACGGTTTTTTTTATACTTTGATGCCCTCCCATAGGTGCATCGTGGTATATTATTCGTTTAATTTTGTTCAGATGTTTTAGATTGATTATGCTCGGATTTGGATCAGAATTATTGAGGTTGGAATGGCTATTGATACTTGAACTGGAAATGTTGGTGTTAGAATTACTTAGGATTTCTGCTGAATTAGGAATGTTGTTGTTAGGGTTATTTTGGACTTCTGTCTTAAACTTAATCTCCGAGTATTAGTCTCCGAATAGTCCCCGACGGCTATGGTAAATTTCCGTCCGTAGATGTAGGTGCGGAAATGCGTTACTGCCCATACAACTGCAAGGGCTTCCTTTTCTATTGTAGAGTAGTGTCTTTCAGATTTGTTTAAGATTCCACTAGCGTAGAAAATAAGCAAATCTTGTTGTTCTGGGTTGCATTTTTGTGAGAGGACTGCACCTATTGCTTCATTACTACAGTAGTAACGAACAAGGAGTCCTCGAAAATTTGATGTTCTGTGATAGCATCTTTCAATTTGTTGAAAGATTCGTCATATAAAGCTTTCCATTCAAATGGAACATTCTTTCTTAACAGCTTGATATGTGAATTTACGTATTTTGCGAAATTCTCGATGGATTTTCGGTAGTAACCTAACAATCCTAAGAATGACTTTACCTACTATATATATTTATACGCTTGTATTTTGTTAGGATCAAGTTTGGTCCCGTTTTCTGAAATTACGTGACCCAGATATATAACTTCTTTGTGAAGAAATTTGCACTTCTCAGGCTGAAGTTTAAAGTTGTATCTATGTTATGGCTGGAATACCTCGATTAATTTTTTATTGTGGTCCTGCAAATTTTTTGCATAAATTACAATGTCGTCCAGGTATACTAGAAATTTGATGTCTTGAAGCCCCAATGTTAGTACAATATTCAGTTAGCACAATATTCATTAGCCGCTGAAAACTGGGTGGAGCATTGCGCAATCCGAAAAGCACTCGATTAAATTCGCAATGTCCATGTCTGGTACTGAACGCTGTTATAGGCTTTTTAGCTTCGTGTACCCCTATTTGGTAGAACCCGCTTGCCAAATCTAACGTACTGAAGTACCTGGAATCACCAAGTTACCCTAAAATATCTTCGATGTTTGAAAGGCGGTAAGTGTCTGGTATTGTGAGTTCGTTGAATTTGCGGAAATCAACAACTACCCGTTATTTCTTCTTTCCATCTAGGCACAATTTTTTAGGTACAACCAATAAAGGAGAGTTCCATGGACTACAATTTGGCCGAACTACACCTTCATCAAGCATTTCCTCTACTGGCTAATCGATTTCGGCATTATGAATTTGGGCTAAACGGTAAGGTCTGGTATGAATTGGAGGTTTCTCGGGATTAGTGTAAATATTATGGGTAGTTGCTTTAGTAGTAGACAACAACCCGGAAAAACTATATATTAGGAAAAACAACTGGTTATATTCTCTGCATATTTGTAATATTGATGACCTTTCTTCGGTGTTTAAATGATTTAAATTTAGATTCCCACTTAAATTTTCGAGTCTATTTTCTACTAAATTCTTGTTTTGAGCTTGGTTTACGCTGAATATATCGTAGTTACACGTATCGTAGTATTTCATTAATACTATGGAATTTGGTATTTGTCTGAGGTGATTCGGTATTTGTTTCTGAATATGAATTGAAGTGATTTATGCTTTTGGAACACTTGTTTGTTGAGCGTCTTGCAGGTCTCGAAGATCGTGCCGGATGCTGGTCGGTACGAGCTCGTGGGAGTTTCCAGACGTTTGTTTTCTGGGCTTGTATAGTTTGGTCTAGACTATATTTTTTCCTGTGACAATTTTTTTTGTTGTGAGTACCTGTCTTACAATATGAACAGTATGGTTTCTTGTGTTTGTCGTCTTCCCTAGAATTTATTCTATTTAATTTTTCCTGATCCATTGCTCTGTTCTTTTCCAGCTGTTCTTACTATTAATTTCAGAGGATCTTGTAATCCGTTCACGAAATTGTTCATCACCATCTTGCTATTTTGGTCGCGTATTGCTTCCGTCGCCCGCCTCGGAAAAAGAATCTTTTGTGCTTGACATATTTAGTTCGTCGAGGAGCTTTTCCGCTCTCTCGGAATATATTGCCACTTATTTCTTTAATCCTTGCTTTACATGAGGAGTGCGTTATACGCACGTCCGGAGATTTTAGAAATAATGATGTCGATAAAATCAGCCTTATCTTCGTCATTACTGGTTCTCCTATATTGGATTTCTGCGAGTTGCATGAAGTTGCTGTTCAACTCGGCAGAAATCTTGTCAAATTTGGGATCGTAGCTTGATTTATGTTGAATTTGGATATTTTGATCAAGTGTGCGCTTGCTGTTACTTTGCTAGATGAAATTTTACTCGGTGCTAGATTACTCTCCTGGTCGATGTGTTCTTCAGAATTATCGTCAGAACCTGAATTAGAGTAACTTTCAGAAATATAGGACGTGGAATGTTTTACAAATGAAGGGTGTTTGAGAGTTTGTACGTTGAGAACTAGTGGAACTGGGTTTTTATTCTGTGGTTTTCGTACGACGGTTGGAAAATTACTGCTTGCAGGTGGCGAGCGTGCAATCGCAGTCGATTTGTTAAAAGGGTTTTCGATTTCAGCAAACAATTCGGGTTGACCTTATTCACTAAATATACTAAATCTTTTTCCGTTTGTGGAATTCATGGACGAAATTCTCGAATTTTTTGTTAGGGAATTACTTTTCTTGTTTTCTATTTCTATTCTTCTTACTTTTCTACTTCTCAGACTCAAATTCATCCCAATTCTCGACATATAATACGCTCAAGAGCAATATGAATATACCTTGTTTGATCGTTTCATTTGGGATTTATACACAAAAAATTTAAATATTTTTTTTTATTAAATTTCAATTATTCCTATTTTTTATGAACATTTTTTTTTTATTTGACACCAACTAGTGCAATATAATCTTTTTTTTTGTAATGAATGAAATTAATTGTTTTTTTTTTGCTGTTAAATGAATGAATTAATTGTTTTTTTCAAAAGTTCCTGTGTTTATTTTATATTTATTTTCTTTTTTAATTTTTTTTTTTACTAACAATAGTATAATTTATTTATTAAAAATTGAAATTGGATATTCATATAGTAATAAAACTAAAATTTTTTTTTTATAATTCTAAATAGTTATTTGAAATAATTTTTGTTTTTTAAATCTAATATTGTTTTTTCGGGTTTACAAAACTCTTCCTTGTTTTTTTGTTATTAAAATAATATGACTTACGTTTTCATTTCCTGGATTGCTGAATATGTCAACCACATGACAGGGTTTTGATGTCCAACTGACCGGATTGTATATTAGGCTGCGTGCTAGTTTTGATTGTTGCTAGTTATTGTTAGCTATTGTTAGTTGTTGCAAGTTGTTGTTGCTGATGTTTAGATTGCTGCTTTTTTGCACTTTTGATAGTTTATTTATTAAAAGCATTGTCTGCCACTCAACAGACATGAAGCAAAGGTAGTCTTCTTCTCTTGATCAGAAAAGGTTGCAATACTTTATAGAAATAAGTTTTTTTATACAAGTTATATTATAGTTCTTGTTTTATTATTTTTTTTTTAATTAGACAGTGTTCATATATAATAATTTTTTTTTATTTTTGTTTATTAATTTCTTTTTATATATAGGAATTATTATCATCAAGGTTACACAATTTATATTATATGGTTATTTCGATACAGTTATCAGATACTTTATCTACGCGGAAAAAGAAAAATTTCAGTTTTAAGTTTATTTAAGTTAAATATTTGATTTTTTTATATTTTTTATATTGGAATTATATTATAATAATTATTAATTTATAATAAAAAATTATTCTTTATCCGCCGCACAACACTATGTTCAGATATAGAATATACAATGATCTTTCTATTTTTGTATTTCTGTTATCTAACTTAACTTTCTTTACAACGAGTGCATTTGGTGACACTTTCTCATTGGTCAATTACGTTTGTAATTTGAGCGTCACCATTATGCGCTCGTGTTATAAAAAAGATTTCTTTGTTTTCTTCGTTGTCTTCGTTTTTCATTTATTTTTAGAAGTTAAAAAATGTATTTGTTTGCTGTTTTTAATAATAATTATCAAAAGAATAAATATGGGTAATGTGAAATGTTTTGAACCAAAATATTAAATAAAAGAAATTGTGCAATCTGTTTTTGTTTCAGCGATTAAATATTAGACAATTGCGTAATGTAAAATGTAAAAAGAGCAATTGGATATTGTGTGTTTTTGTTTTAGCAATTATTATGTTATTGTGTAACATATAGTCATAAAGAGAATTATGAACAGGGTGCTTCATAACAGAGTCCATCAAGATATTAATTAAATACAGCGAAATATTATACCTCAAATTTTTAATTTTAACACATTTTATTTTATCGTGGTGTTTTTTCAACAAGTGTTAATTAATATATAACTCTAAGTCCAAAAAGTTTTTAAAAAAACGTTTTTAAAACTTTTAGTTTGAAGCCTTATCATATACACTTTCCTGCCGGTTGCAATAACAGATTACAGATAGAAGATAATCTGTCATTTTTAATTCCAACCCGTTTTCAAATATATATGGTGTTTAAAGAATAAACTGTCATAGCTGGAAACAACAAATTTTTAAATCCGCATAACTCCAAAATAAATAAGGATTAGACTCTCTAAAAATATTTGTTTGTTACTGCCTTGCAAATCCACACTGAGGTTACTTACTTCTTTTTTATTTACTTATGTGGCCAACAAATCATATAGGTCCTGGGCCTGACTCATCAACGTGGTCTATTTTTGTCGATCACGGGCTAATTCTCTCCAGTTGAAGATATGAAATTATTTTAAATCCGCCGATATTTCGTCTCTCCAACGAAGGTTTGGTCTACTTCGACGTCTTGCACCTTCTGATCTGGATTCGAAGATTCTCTTGGGTGGAGCATTTTTGTTCATCCGCTCTAGATGTCCGAGCCACAGTAGTCTCTTGACTTTAATTTTCGTGACTACGCCAATCACGTTGTACAGCTCCTAAAGTTCGGCGTTATATCTCCTCTTCCAGACCCCATAGTCATTTTCAGGACCATATATCCGGCCACATATCCATATAACCAATGAGATTATTGTGTGTTATTCTCACGATACCATGCATATTTGAAAAAATTATTCTTTGACTAGACTATACACATTACACTCGAAAAAAATAGCTTGTAACAAAAAATTATTATTATACGGCTAGAACAACTGTTATAGCTAGAAAAATTTTGTTTTATCTCACTTATTTATTTGAAATCTTTTAACACAAGAAAAAAACTTTATTCATCAATGATTACTGAAAATTAACAAAGTTTAGAAATATTAAAAATGAAGAATTCAAGGGATTTTTTTTTTAATGTTTTTATATTTTTGATTCGTTACTAGAGTTCGTTTTGCATAAGCATATTCATGAGCACCTTATTGTGTTACTAAAATCGCAAATTAAGGTATAGGCCATTTGTAGGCATATGAATGTGGATATGAATTAAAAATACTAAACAGAAACCGTATTTCAGCATTTCACAAATCATAATAAAAAATATAAAATCGTAAAAGTTTCGTAAAGAATAATCGCAAATTCACAAAAATAAAATATTGAAAAGTAATATCTTTATAAAACAAATGTCGAAATTAAGTAATTTTGTTATCGTTACAAAAAATTATTTTGAACATTAGAAAGCACGATGTAAGAATTGTAACAACTGAAATTTAGAAAAAAAAGACAGTTCCTCAGCGTTTATAATTTTTTTTAAAGAAATAGTCTCACATCTTATTATATCTTATCCTTGGATATGAATTTTCATGCTTATCGTGAAAAAAGAAAATAGATATAATATAACATACCAATACTGGAAGCAGGACATATGTATACCTTTTGACAGAGAAATAACCGCTTATAAAACCTTCACATAATTTATTGAAATTCTAATTTTTTTGACAGCATATATATATTTGACATAATATTCGATAATAATGTCAAATAATAATTGACTATAATGTCAAATAATAATAACGAAATAATCAACTTAATGCCAGAGTTACAGAATTAGAAATCTTATATTTATATTTAAAAATGGAATTTAAAAATGAACTCTGCATAATTAAAGAAGAAAATGAGAAATTAAAAAATTCGCAAAATATGTCTATTAAAGGAGTAGTACTAAAAACTGCTGAAGAATTTTATACAGATGACGAAGAACTAGCTGAAGAAACCGACTGGATCTTTAAAACAAAACGAATCTGTAAAAAAAGAAAAGCAGAAAAATCACCTACTTTAAGCCCAGAAAATGTTGCGGACTAGAGAAAAATGTGCAAAAAAATGAAGTTGCCAAAAGTAAAAGAAAAAGTAAACCTCCTCCAAGTAATGTAGTGGAATACCCTCAAATAAGCAAAAAATTAAAAGAAACCAATATTAAATATAAAGTTAATATGCTTAACAATAAGCAACTAAAAATGAATGTTGAAGAAGAAAAAGAATATAGAGAGTTGATTAAGGCAATAAATGAAGCCAATATTGAATAGACCACTTATGAAAATAAGAGCACCAGGCTTATTAAAGTAATGATTAGGTATTTACATCCGTCATGCCAACCTGCAGATATAAAAAATGAATTGAAAGATAGAGGCTTCAAGATTCTAGAAGTCACAAATAAAATAATAAAGAAAAAGGAAAACAACAAAGAACGTACGGTACGTCTTCCTCTCTTTATGCTAACATTCGAAAACTCTGAAGATATAAACAAAATATTCAAAATTGTTAAAATGGAGGCTATTGGTAAAGCGACTACCGTTCCTCAATGTAAGAGATGCCAAAGATTTGGCCATACACAAAAGTTTTGCCAGCTCAGTGTGTTAAATCTGTGGTCAAAATCAATAACCGCTTAGGTCGAAAATCACTGTTTCGTGTAATTGCAATTTGAAAAATTTGCAAAATTTAAACATGTTTCTAAAAAAAATTTGGACAGTTATTAAATAAAGACTTTTATCAAAAGAAAGGTTTTTTAAAGATAAATAAGTTTATGTAGGTTTAAAATTAAAAAGAATAATATTAAAGAAGTTATTAAAGAAAAAGGCTATAAGCGGTTATAAAAAAACAACAAAATTATATTTAACATTCTAAGGTTGATATAGGTCTTTGTTACATATGTAATAATTTCATTTTCTCAGTATTAAATTGAGTTTATTAGCTTATTTTGACATGAGTTTCCAAAAGGCAGTACTTTTAAAATACAATAAGTGCTTAACTCTAAATAATTTTTCATAAAATATTATTTTCGAAAAGCAATAAACGCTTAATTCGATATAAGTTTTTGTTGAAGTTCATATATATGGTGAATGTATGTTATTAAGCGATATGCAATAACAACTTAGGTCGATATAAACTTAAATTTTATAAAAAAAGTCTCTATTATAATTCTTAAGTCATTTAACGCTTTTATTGTATGTGTAAATTGCTATATTAATGACTTAAGCGATTATGTTTTCTTAAATATATTGGAGTCTAATAGAGGTTAATACTTCAATTTTTGTGTGTATACGAAAGAGAATAAGATGAACATAATGGCGTTAATAACTCAATTCTTTCTCATCTCAACATAAGTGGTTATTGATTTCGACCACAGAAATGTGCTGGTCCCCACTTAACAATTTCTTGTAAAGAAAGAAAAAATATTAAGGCTAAATATGCTAACTGCCTTGGGATACACCCAGAGAGTTATCGTGGTTGCCAGGTGGTTAGAGAGTTGCAAAAAAGAAAGAAGCTACAAAAAAATGCCCCAAAACAAACGCAACATAGACAAGAAAAACAAAAGACAAAACCTAGGCAACCTCGAACACAGAGACAGATTTGGATTGAAACTCCAGAGATACCTAAAACTTTTACTTCAAAAAAGTCGTACAAGGCTTATCATATTCTCAGGTAGTACAAAACAACGTAACTCAAAAAAGAAACCCGAAAGAACAAAATAAAGTTTCTACACAAAAGTTGACTGAAAATACCATTATGCAGATGATGCAAAATATGATAAAAACAATGAATAAAATCGCTACAAGACTATGCACATTAGAAAAAAAATATAATGAAACATATATGTACACACCAAAAAATAAATCCGCAAGGCATGGTCAAGAACGCATTTCGTGTAGTCACGTGGAATGCCAATGGCATTCTGAACAAGAAAAATAATTTGGAAATTCTATTGAGAACACAAAATATTGATGTATGTCTCTTGACAGAAACACATATGACAGATAAGTCATCGCTTAAAATAAATGACTATACATGCTACAGCGCAAACCATCCAAAATGCTAACATGCATTATAAACGCTGCTATAAGTATAAGGTATGTGCCGAATATGTGGAAAATAGCAGAGATAATTATGATACCATGGCCAGGTAAGCCCATAAATGAGGTCAAATCGTACAGACCAATATCACTACTACCAATAGTATCAAAATTATTTGAAAAACTACTATTGATTCGAATGAGTCCGATCATAGAAAATAGTAATCTGATTCCAAATTATCAATTTGGCTTTAGATCTAAGCACTCGACAATCGATCAAATACATAGAATAACAGACATAATAGAAAAAGCTTTAGAAGAAAAGCAAGTATGTTCTACCATATTTCTAGATGTAGCCCAAGCTTTCGATAAAGTATGGCATAGAGGCTTAATAAATAACCTAAACAATACGTAGATATATTCTCATCATATAACATCAGAAAACAGACTATTCAGAATAAAACAAGACGAAGAGTATTCTACTATTAGAGATATTAAAACGGGTGTGCTTCAAGGTAGTATTTTGAGTCCCATACTGTATTTGTTCTACATCAATGATGTACCACAAATGGAAAATATAACTGTATATTCGCTGACGATACTGCGTTGATGGCAGTAGGATCAAATATTGACAAGGCTACAAATAAATTGCAAAGAGCAAGCGACAAGCTATATATACCTCTGGGCAAAGAAATGGAAAATGAAACTGAATGTGTTAAAATCGACAGATGTAAATCTTACAAATCAAAAATTAGAAAATCAACCATCGGTAAATCTGAATGGGGTAAATATACCCCAATAAAACAATGCTAAATACCTAGGAATGACATTAGATGTCAAACTTAGATGGAAAGAGCACGTCAAAAATAAAAAATTTGAGCTTTGAAATAAATATAGAGAAATGTACTGGTTCGTAGGCCGAAATTCTACATTACCTATACATAACAAGATTTTGTTATATAATCAGATAATCAAACCGATATGGTTGTATGGCATACAAATATGGGATGTGCCAAACGTACACATGTACTTTGTATAGGAAAATTCCAAAATAAAGTATTGCGCAACATGATAAATGCCCCTTGGTATGTTCGCAACAGTGACTTGCACAGAGATTTAAAAATTCCTTGCATAGAAAATGAAATAAAAAGATATGCAACAAAGCTCGTCTAGAAGGTCATGTTAACGTTGAGGCCACTCAACTGCTAGATAACCAAAATGATATCAGAATGCTTAAAAGAACTAAGCCACTAGATTTAACACGATAGAATTTCGTAAACTTTTTCTTTAAGAAAATAACCCTAGAAAAAATTAATCGCTAGTCCGTCGGACTAGTTTCAATGGGAGGGGTGTGATTTAGTCAGTAAAAATCTGGCACACAATGGAAGCTACGGGGCTAATTGTGTCTATGAAGATTCCCACCAATCCACGCAAAAAAAAAAAATAATAATAATAATTGAGTGAGATTTCACATGTAGTAACATGTGAAAATAGTGTGGTATTATTATTTAGATAATTTAAATGTTTAATATAGTACATTTAAGGATAGTTAAAACAAAGATAAATTGTAAAGTTTAAGGTTATTTTAAAACATCAAATTAAAATAAATTTGTGACTAAAATTGGAAATATTAGAAAATGTAAGCCAAAGTAAAAGAAAGTAAATACAATAATAGAATTCATGTCAAAATTGAGAAAAACTGTAATCTTATATATAATACACAAGATGAACGACGGGGACTCAAGAATAGCTGAATAGTAAATTACACTACAAAAATAATAAAATTTTAGCAAGTTCTTGGTGGTCAATACTTAAAAAATTTAAAATTGTTACACCAAATAAATTACGGTTATTTCTCAGGAGAGCGACATTTATACTCTAAAATAAATTTCAATCACAGACATTTTTTAACAAGGCTTCATAAAAATTATTTCATTTTAAATAAACACACAAAGTTATAGAAAAAAGTACAAAAACGAAAACAGAAACAAAAATTGAAAACTCTTCAAAAATGATATAACTAATGTTAGTTCATTTGCTTCTGCTATTTAAAAAAAATATATACAGTAAAACACGGTTATAGTCATTTCCTAAATTGCAATAATATTTGTGACTCTAAACGTTTTGTGACTATAGGCGTAGTAAAAAAAAATTGCATCTTTACAAACAAAGTTCAATAAAATATAACAATTTGAAGCTTTATTTTACTCATAAATAGCAATTCTGCTATGTAATCACACAATATACATATTTGTATATACAGAAAAATAAAAATATAAACTGGAAAAAATACAAAAAATATATAGTAATAGTTTTTTGTTTAACCCATGTCCAAATTTTCGGAGCAGAATATAAATAATGAAAATAAAATTAAAAAAAATTGTATAAAAAAATTAACAAAAAGCAATATGGTGATAAGCAAAAAACGCGCAAAAATGGCGGAAAAGCCAGAAATGAATTCAATAAAAAATAGTTAGTTAACAAAACTAAAAAATGATAATTTCGAGCTTAAACAAGAAATAAAAAACTAAAATTAATTATTAAAAATAATTTGACAATAAATCCTAATATAAATGAATCAGCAAAGGTATCTAACGATAATATCAGTGTAAAAGTCACACAACGTGTTAGAAAAGAAAATGAACCACGCGAAATGGAAATAGAAGATATCTTAAATTATAATTTTCCGGAAAATTATATAGAAGTTTTATCCAAAAAAATAAAAATAAAAAACCAATAGAACATTCAAGAAGTAATGTTCAACCAAGAAAAAATCCAAGGCACAAAAAAAAATAATGCTAATATCACTCAAATAAAAAATACTTCAGCTAATAGAAAGCTTAGTAAAATGCCTCCCTTAAATGTTCACAACACAGACATTACACTTTTAAAAAAACCTAAAAAAGAAACACTCAAAATAGATGAGTTTTTAATTAAAAAAGTCAGCGATCAACAACATATTATTTACACCCAAAATATAGAAAATTTCACTAAAATAAAGAAAAGCTTAATAAATACATACTCAAATTTTTATACATATACACCTAAAACCGAAAAAAAACATACATTAGTCTTAAGAGGTTTGAACATTAATTACGAAGATGAAACAATACTTAATCTACTAAATGAATTAAACTTGAGTGATGTTAAATTTGAAAAAGTCAGCAGATTAAGAACGAAAAAATCAATACAAGAGAATATAATTATGCCTTTATATATTGTACAAATCTCAGCAGAAAGCAGTATAAATAGTGTTTATAATATTAGATCACTAGATCATAAAATGATGAACTGGGAAAAAATAAAAATAAAAAACATCACTCAATGCACAAAATGTCAACGTTTTTCACACACAGCTGCAAATTGCCACATGGAACTAAGATGTGTCAAATATGGACAATATCACCAAGGGAACGAATGAAGATAACAGAGAAGATAACAGAGAAAAATTGTATTGCATTCTGCGCAAAAATTTTGGTCATCCTTCATCTTATACTAAGTGCCCAATGTATTTAAAGAAACCTACCCAAATTGAAGAGCAGAAAAATATCCACAAGCAAAAAGTTTCAATTAAAAAAGGTTTCACTTCTAGTTATATTAATCCAAATATATTATTCTCTAATCATTTTAATAACTACAAAAATAATAGTCAAAAAGCAATAATAATAATATTAATAATGATAATAACACAGGTATTACTCAAGAACAAATCGGTACACCATATAATACAAATCAAAATAATCAAAACATTTCGTTGTTACTTGAAATTAAAAATTCACTTCTAGAATTAAATAAAAAAAATAATAATCTTGAAAAAAAATTAATAGCCACACAACCGAATTAAATTATTTACATAATATTTTAAATATCGCACACTATCAACATGAATAGCTTTGAAGTACTAAATAAAATCAAAATAATATCAATAAATGTCAATTCTGTTATCTCTTATGAAAAAAAAATCTCACTTCTAAATTTTCTCATAGATAATAAACCAGATGAGATGTCGTATGCTTAGGATTAAGATATTAGAATATTTGAAAGATTACAATGTACTAAGAACAGATAGAGCAGATGAAGTACAAGGAGGAGAGACAGCTATTTTAATATCGAAAAAAATTAATTTCCAAATTGTAGAAAATATTGAAGAATTTAACAAATTTGAATGTCTTGAAAGAACAATAATTAAATTAAACCTGCAAAATAATAAAAAATTATTTATTATTTCGGTATATGCCTCATATCAAAATTTAAACAAATTTATTGCAGAATTTTATACTTTATTTAGATTATTAAAACTAGATCGTCCATCAAATTATTATGTACTTTGTGGTGGTCTTAACGCGAAACATACGGACTGGTTTAACCAAGCTAATAACACAAGAGGTGTTTTTTTGAAGGACTGGCTGAAAAAAAATAATATTATGTACAGAACCTTCCTATATGGTACCGACTTTCCAACCTTTCCGAGAGGAAACTCCTTTTTAGATATATGCATAGCCGATTGTAAATTAAAATTAGATACACTGAAAAATAATAAACTTAAGACATTACCGTTTAATAGTGACCATAATGCTGTTTCAATAGAAGTAGAAACATTGAAATTAACGAAGCATTTTTTTTAGAAACCATAAATGAACCGCAAAGCTATAATTTTAAGAAAACTGATCGGAATAAATTCAAAAGGCAACTGGATAAGAATTTTACATTAATATATCAAAGAGGAATTAGCAATGAGCGTAACTTAACAGTAGATGAAATAGACCACAACTTAAAAGTTACTGATGACATAATTAGGAACACAATGAATCAAATTATACCAAAACATAAACACCATAATAGTATAGAAAAATATTACAATCCGGTAATCAGATTTCTAAAAGCAAAAAAGCTTATATCTAAAATTAATAATAATTACAGACGAAACCTTAATATTAATAGCAACGAAATAACTATTTTGAAAAGCCTGCTAAGAAATATAAATACGTTATTAACACAAAATATAAATAAATCAATTAATAGTTACTGGTCAAACAGAATTAAAAAAATCAAACCTGCTGGAAACAATAACATGTGGTCAGAAATCAAAAAAAAATTTCGAAAGGGTAAAATAAACGAAACAAAAATATTTAAAGTATCACCTAACCAAATTAATGTATTAAATAGAGCTAAAATTAACAACACCAATCTTCCAACAGATAATAACTTAAACTACATAATTTCTCAAGAGAAAGACAAGCTAAATGTTCTTGGGGCTTTTCTGGAAGACATACATAACCAGACAGAAAACAGGAAGAAATCTATTTACTCTGATCGAATTGATGAACAAATAGAAATCTTCAAAAATTGTGGTATAATAGAAAGGAATAGATATAAAATAATAACGAACTTTAGTAAACACAATAAAGCAGATAATCCGGATGGTTCAAATAGATTTTTTACTTCTACAGCAAGCCCTACAGAAAAAATCAATAGTTTAAATAATAAAACCTCATCTGGTCTGGATAATATTCCTAATATTGTACTGAAAAACTTATCAAATAAGTGACTTAATAAGTCACTATTGCATTTTATTTAATAACGCATTGAATTTATGCTACTTTCCAAAAAATTGGAACAGGGGAAAAGTGATTGCAATAAAAAAACTGGGGAAACCATCAACGGATCTCAACAATTTTAGACCCATAAGCTTAATGCCAAATATAAGTAAAGTTTTTGAAACCCATATTTACGACATGTTATAACGCGAAAGTGAGAGAAGAGAGATAGTGCCAGAAACTCAATTTGGTTTTAAATATAAACAATCATCAACTCATGCTATAACAAAACTGACTTTAGATATATGCTGGTACATTAACGGAAAAAAATGCGTAGGAGCATGTTTAATTCACCTTGAAAAAGCTTTTGACTCAATTTTGTTAAACGGTCTTATATACAAATTAATTAAATACTATCTTCCTCATAATTTAGTAAAAATAGTAGTAGATATGATAAGTAATAAAACTTTTCTAACTTCAACCAATAAAACAGTATCGTCTGAGAAATTTGCAATAAAAAATGGGTTACAACAAGGTACCGTCAGTTCACCCTTGCTATTTAATATATACATAAGCGATCTACTAAACAAATTAAACTCATTAAACGCATATAAGAGCAACATCGCTTTTGCGGATGATTTGATTATATATGTGGCAAATAAAACTGCAACCAACTGCCAAATAGAGCTCCAAGAGATGTTCAACATTATAATGGACTATACTAATTTTTGGAACTTAAAAGTTAACTATAGTAAATGTAACGTTATATTATTTCAGAATACTGTTGATAAAGTTCACTTAGACGTTCGAAAAAATTGGAAGCAATTTTCTTTACGAGCGCCTAATGGAAATATCATCAAAGGGCAAAAAACGGTTAAATACCTGGGAATACATTTGCACCAAAATCTAGGGCTTAGCGTTCACATAAACAATCAGATCACCAAAGCAAACAAAGCTTTTATGATGTGCAAAAAGTTATTTTACTCAAAAACTCTTTCGCAAAAAGTTAAAATGATTTCATACGCAACTTTAATAAGACCAATATTAACGTACGCTTCAGCAATATGGTATAACATTAGTGCATCATTGATGGAAAAATTAAGAATTTTCGAAAGAAAGTGTATAAGATTATGTTTAAATAAAAATCGAAAAGCTGTTACCAATTATCAGCATTACTACTCAAATAGATTTATATATAGCTTAGCCAATACTAACAGAATTGACATATTTACAATAATAATAAATAGAAAACATTTCGATAGAATTTCGAAAATAAACAACAATAGCTTAGTTAGTCATATTTACTACAAGGATGACAACTATATAGCTTCTCTTGAGGATTCAGAAAAAAAAAAAAATTATATGAATCAATGATAATGTTGTGTTATCCAGGATTTTTTAAATAAATTTACTACTGTGCAATTTTCAGGAACCCACTAGTAAGTGTATAAAAATTACAGAATAATGAAAATTTTATTTTGTGTGGATTTGAATGCAGTAATGCTACTCATGTAATATGTTCTAAACACACTGAGAATAAGTTACATTGTATAAATTCAAACATTAATATAACTAATACTGCGCCACGCAGCGTATAGGTACAGCGCCTGCCTTTTAACCGAAAGGTTCCGACGGCGGCGAAAAAAAATGTTTTCTGGATTTTTCGACCTGGTCCCTTTGTCATTGGGATAAAATAAATGATAAATAGTTAAAAGTTTTGGCACTTAAAATAATATGAAGGCGAAGTACTCTACAGTAGATATAGTTTTTTACATTAAAATTAGTATATATATACCATAAAAATTCTACAGAAAAAGCTATTGTATGTTATTGTGTATTCCAAATCTCTGTGTAAAAGCAGTTAGAGTGTTCATCCCATAGACTTGGAATTAGATAAAAAAAATATTAAGGGCGTTTCCGAACCTCTCGCACTAGCACTTGATACTCGCACTAAACCTGTCAAATCGCACTTGATTTGTTGTCAAACTTTTAGTGTAGTCTCAATTACACTAGATATCGCAAAATTAAATTTATTAAATTTAGTGCGATTTGACAGGTTTAGTGTGAGTATCAAGTGCAAGTGCGAAAGGCTCGGAAATGCCCTAAATACTAATTCTGTTAATAAGGTTTAGAAAAGTGTAAATAAAAAAATAGTTTATCTTACAAATAATTTTAGAGAACTCAGTGAAAAAAATTGAGAAATGTTTGTCAAACTTTAAGAAAATAAAAGTAATATAAATGTAAAAGGGACATAATAAATGAAATAAACATATACAAAATTATTGATGAAAATAGTCAAATTGTTTTGACATATGCAGATCAATTAAATTTATACCATTTATTGTAAAAATCAGATGTAAAAATAAACAATCTGTAGAAAGAATTGAAAATGAAATTGAAAATAAATTTGGTGAAAAATATGAAGTATCTGCACAAGCCAACATATTTTAGTCTTTGGTATGAGTGAAAAGTATAATATGGATGAAATAATAGAAAACATCAAAGCTCAGAATGATGTTGTAATAAAAGATATGAGGTATAAAAATCAATAAAAATCAATTTAGTGTATAATGCCATAATTGAAATAGATGACATTTCGTTTAAAAAAAATATGGAAGTAGCAAAAATTAATGTAGGATAGGATCGTTATAAGGTATATGAAATGATTAATGTAAGAAGATGTCGCAAGTGTCGAGGCTTTAATTACACAGGAGCTAAATGTACCATGGGTTCATGCTGTTACAAATGGGGAAAAAATTATTATTTAACTATAACCTGTAATATAGTGCTTAAATTGTACTAGAACTAATAAAGAACTTAATTTGGACATAAATATAGATCATCATACGAAAAGTCCTACATTTTTTTTTTATGGCCAAAATGATGGGATAAACACCCTACCTGCTTTCGCAGAATTTTAACCAGTTAGTATAGCGATAGAATAAAAGAAAGTATAAAGGAAATAAATAAATAACATATACGGAAAATAAGAAACGAATAGATGAGAAATAGAAATAGAAAAGAACTAGTAATACAGACTTACAGACAACTTAAGAGAAATTGATTCACTCGTTTTTTGAAAACTTCCGAATTGTTTTTTTGGGGGAACACATGAGGCGGTAGAGTGTTCCATAGTTTAGACGTTCGGTTAACGAAAGAATTTTTGTATTTCACAGTTTTGGTTCGAAGAGGCTCGACTACAAATTTATGGAAAACGGCTGCTCTGCGAGTATTTCGTTGGAATGGTTGTATTTTTGGCATAATACTTTTAATTTAGTCAGAACATATACACAATAGATATTTATAAAACAGAGTGGCTGCTCCTACATTTCGATGGTGACTCAGCGATGTTAAGCATTATGTAACATCTCCATCATTAATCATTTTGATGGCTCACTTTTGTACTTTATCTAAGTACTTGAGGGTACTGTTGTGTGCACCGCCCCACATATGCCAGTTATACTCAAGTCGAGGTCGAATGTATGCCTTATATATTAGAATAATGTTGGATGGTGTAAACTATTTTTTGCTTCTGCTTAAGAATCCCAAACATTTCGCGGCATCTTTTGCAATTGCAAAAATGTGGTCCTGCCACGAAAGTTTGTTGCTTATCTCCATTCCAAGAATTCTTAAGGTTTCGGAGTTTTCAATATTTATATTATCGAAAAATATATTTGGTAATGAAGGACTTTGCTTTGTTGATATTAGGCAGCTCTGGGTTTTTGAAGCGTTAAATTTTGCCCTATTTACACTTCTCCAGACAAGAATTTTTTGGGGATCGCTGTTTAGAGCTCGAGAGATGTTATTTCGTTCTCTATTTACCGAAGTTTGGGTTACTTCAGCAGCTTTCTCAAAAAAATACAAGGTTTTACCCAAATGTAGTTGAATTCCGGATTGGAGCTATTATTATATTTATTCAGAAGTTGGTAATCATTGCATCATTGCGAACATAAAAGGAAATCCCTCTACGAGGATTAAAAAAGACTCAAGTTTGTAACCCGGTACGCTAAACCTCTTGGCGTCTGCACTTGCAAACACCTGAGTTTCATTTAGAGCTAATACAGCTGGATTTTAGTAGAAAGATGAAAAAAATACAAGGAATCAAGGGTGCTATCATCGGCCTATGGATAAGATTTGAAGAAGTGGATAGGAGATCATTTATAAAAACTATAAATAATGATGGGGAAAGAACTAAGCCTTGAGGGACATCAGCATTGATATTGAATTTTTGGGGCATAAACCCATCCAAAACAATTTGTTTTGAACGGTTTGAAAGGAAACTTTCAATCCACGTATTGAGTAAGTTTCCTAGACCAATTGCTTCCAGTTTTTTTAGTAATGCTGCGTGCCAAACGCGATCAAAAGCTTTGGAGATATCTAGAGCAACAACTTTTGCTTCACCGTATTTTTCTATGCATTGGTGCCATTTTTCAGTCAAGAAGGTCAAAAGATCACCAGTTGACCTTTTTGACCTAAGCCCATATTGGCAATGGCTCAGAAGGTGATTGCTTTCTAGATATGTTTTTAACTGGAAATTAATTATGCTCTCCATGACTTTTGATATTACTGATGTTAAACCAATTGGCCGGTAGTTTGAGGGACTTCTAAGGGCACCCTTCTTTGGGATTGGCTGGACATGAGCTATTTTCCAAGAGGACAGGTAAATACCAGAAACATATGATTTATGGAAAAGTTTGCTCAGCGGCCTGGCTAGGGTGTTTGCACAATTTTTTAGTACTAATAGAGGAATGTTGTCAGGTCTGGTAGATTTGCTGGAATTTAGATCCTTTAGAACTTTAGCAACAACTCGAGGACGGAAATAAACTCTTTTAAGTGAGTATTCTGTTGGTTTAAAGGCAGGTGGAGTTGCTGTTCTTACTGGTAATGTAAAATTTGCTACGATTTTTGTAAGCAGGTTTGCCTTGAGTTCGGGATCTGAAATAACAGCATTGTTATCAATCACCGGAGGTGTTGCAGATGATGAAAAGTGTTGGGAGGAATTTTCTGATTGGTAGAATTAGAAGTTATGAAGCGCGAGTTAATGAGGCAGTGATCAGAGTGATAGCCTGTAGGACTATTTACAGAAATGTTGTATTTTTCCGGATGTGATGTTAGAAATGAGTCCTGAGTATAAGCACTATGGCTTGAACAATCTGGAATACGAGTAGGTTCTTTTACCAATTAGGTTAATTGGTGAAGGAAGCTGAAAAACTCTACATATCTACCTTCTGACGTTCTTTGTGCTGAGTATTGAAGCCAATTTTTGTTGTTAACATTGAAATCACTCGCAATTGTGATTTCTGTTTGAGGATAGTCCTGAAGAATGCTATTAATAAAATCTGACTTATCAAATTCTATAGTAGAGTCATTGTTCGAAAGATTTGGACTTCTATACAAAAAACGAAAGTGTATTATATGGCTTCCTATAAAAAATTTTACCCAAATGTAGTTGAACTCCGGATTGGAGCTATTATTATATTTATTCAGAATTTGGTAATCATTAAAAATGCTATCCAATTTGAAACTTTGGTACCTATCAATTCAAAAAAAATTCAAATTGTACAAATTCAAATATCAAAAAGTTAAAAACAATAATATACATTCAAGAACAGTATAGAGAAACTGAACACATACAAATTATTTAGAGAATAAAGTCGTATAATGCCTGAAATACATGTGCAGAACTATGCATGCATCGCAGCAAAAATAAATTAGAATATATGGTTTTATATGGAACCAATTACATGTAATTCTGCACGCAGAGAATTTGATGCAAGATATCTCTATTTCTAATTTTTGCTGCGCAGCGGCAGAGCTACCAACACGAAAGATTGTAAAAATTGTCATTTTACTCATACTAATAAAAAAATAATGACAAACGTAATAAAAATTATTTAATATTTACATATTTATTATTGTTTTTTGTGGTAAATAGGTTATAACCAATTTTGTAAAAATTTATTTGAAATTAGTTAATGGAAGAAAAACTAATTAATTTCAAATGAATGAAAATTTCCCTAGTCCATAGTCTAGATTTTCTTTCTTTTTTGTTGTAATATTCATCATAAATTTTTAAAATATTTAGATATAACAAAATGTATGCACAAAAAAACTAGCATTAATTTATTCATATAATTATATTTTGTTACAATCATGATAGTGACAGATAACAAAATAAGTGATTGAAATTTTTTCAAAAATTATTAAATTAAAAATTTTATTAAACACTTTTAATAACTTTTAACTTTAAAATTTTTCAAAAATTATTTTATTTTGTAATTTATTACTAACTTATTTTGTACAAACAAATTGTATGTGTATCAATGGAGTCTATGTTTATAGTATATGTATATGTATATGTCAGTGTATCTATCTTTATAGTATTATTAATCAATGGTTGTAGCAAATAATTATGAAAATTTTAAAATTAAAGTAAAAATGAAATTAGCGAATGAAATTTTTGTTTTGTTGATTTGTTTTTACAATAAAATTTCCATTCTATAAAATATTTATAAGAAAGAACCTAATTTACTTTTAAAATTTTATTTTACATTAGCGACAAGAAAGTATAAGAATTATAAATTAATTTAAGTTATAACAATGATGTAGAAAGTTAATTTAAGAAAGTAAGAAGCTTGAAATAAAATAAAGTGAATTTTATAAATTTAATTGCTAGGAGTCATTTAATTAACAACACATTATGTTAAATTTAATAGAAAAGTAAACATTTTTAGTTCTGAATTATAAAGTATAGTTGATAAGTTTGTTATTGAAAAAAAATTAATTGGTAACAATAATGGCTGGTTCTCAAATGATTTAGAAGATATGAAGAACAATAAAATAAATTAATAGAAAATAGCAGTATTGACAAATAGTAGTAGTGAATGGGATGGGAAACTTGTACAAAAATAAATTAGTAATTGCAAAAAAATTAATTTCTAACAAATAAGCTCACAAATAGAGATGCTCAGAAAGAAATGTGGAAATTTAAAAAAAAAAAGTTATACAAACGAAATAAAAGAAATTAAATTTGAAAATAATGTTTATAAAGGGTTTTCTAATAGGGACGATATGATTTTGAAGTGACGTTTCGGTCATTTGTAATATGTCATGATTTCATTTTTTTTTCATTGAATTCAGTAATGTTTACAATTTTATTACAAACGTCGTGAATTGATCATTACAGACGTCGCTGAACAACTTGAAAACGATAACGGTTTTTTTAAGAAAATCATCTTCTCCGATTAAGCTCACTTTCATCTGAGTGGTGCGGTAAATAAACAAAACTGTCGATTCTGGTGCGAAGAAAATCCACAAATTATTTATGAAAAACCATTACATTCACCTAAATTGACATTTTGGTGTGGTTTTTCGTCTGGTGGACTCATCATCGGTCCGTATTTTTTGTTTTTTTTCTTTATTTTGTTTTCAATAATACATTTTGTTTTATAATTCATATATGTCAAATACGTAATAGATAATTAAATTTAGTTTTTTTGATCATAACTTAGGTTTGAGCTGTCTGAGCTTTTGTGTTTTGTATATAATTCAATTTAATTTAAATAACCTAACGAGTTTTTATTAAGAAGACGAAAAGGAAACTTCAAAATTATATAAAATTTAAAAAAAATTAAAAAAAAAAAAAAAAAAACAAACTTGTAGATAAATTTATAATTGCCAAGTTAAGTAGTTTCATTTTTTCCTGTTTTTTTTTTTCTTTTTTTTTTTCTTAATTTATAAGTTTAACATTATAAGTTTTTAATTTTTTTTCACACCTGCTAACACAATTACAACAACAATATTGTTTCCATACGATTTTTATCATAAATCATTATCATTACCATTACATTATTATAATTATAACATACTTTATTATTCCCTATTGATTTTGATTTATTGGTTTTGATTTAATATACATATATATTTTTATTTCATTTTTGAAAATTCTAACTGCATCAATTTGTTTCAATTTTGTTGGAAGTTCATTATATAACTTCAAACACTGTTGGTTTGTTCTAAATAATGATAAGTAAAAATTAGAACAATTTCTAGTGTTATGATTGCGCATATTTATCATTCTATTTAGAACAAAAATAAAAGGGTATGGCGAAATTTTGCGAAAATTTTTTTGAATATGATCTATCCATTTGACCTTCTTATCAATTATCAATCCTAAATAACATAGATTGTCAACAGTGCATAAGGTTGTAGAATTATGCGAGAAAATCAAAGATCTATAAATTTTATTGCCAAGTAACAAAATTTTTGTTTTTTTAACGTTTAGCTGCAGTTTATGATACTTAATCTATTGTTCTATTTTATTTGAATTATTTTCTATGGAATTCCTCAATGAATTTTCTGTTGGCGCAGCATATCTTACAATAGCATCGTCGGCATATAGTTGAATAGATCCTGCAAGATCTAAGCGTGATATGTCGTCAATATATATTTTGAAAAGATCTGGTCCTAAAATTGATCCCTGTGGAACTCCTTTTTTTATTATTAAGGTGTTGCTGAAAAACGTTCCTACTTTGACCTTTTGTATTCTACCAGTTAAATATGTTTTGAAAAAATTCACATCATTGGGAACAAAGTTAAGGTTTTCAATTTTCGACAAAAGAATCTCATGGTCTACATAGTCGAATGCTTTTTGAAAATCCAAAGATATAATTGCAACAAATTTTCCACTATCAATGATATTTGTCACAAAGTTGGTTAAACTTAAGCACGCTGCTGTTGTATTTGAATTTTTTTCGAAACCATATTGCTCTTCGTGTAGAATGTTATTATTTGAGAGAAAAATATTAAGGCGGTGTTTTATACCTAGTTCAAATATTTTGGAAAGACTGCTTAGAACAGAGGTGGGACGGTAATTTGATGGATCAGTTGTATTTCCTGCTTTATGGATAGGTATAACTATTGCTGTTTTAAGGGATTGTGGAAATATTGAGTTATGAAAAGAATTATTTATTAATTTGACTAATATCGGTGAGAGTTTGCTTGAAAATTTTTGAATAAACTTAATTGAAATGTTGTCATAACCTGTGGAAGCGGACGGTTTTAGATTTTCAATAATCTGTTCAATTTCTGCTCTGTTGGTGTGACATAGATCAAAGTTATTGGGGATTGTTGTTGAAGTTCTATTAATAAACATGTAATCTATCGGACTACTAGATATATTAAGTGCATAAGTCACGTTCACAAAATAAGAGTTCATTTTTTTAACTATATTATGCTCATTAGTGATGGTATCATTATCAATTATTAAGGTTTTAACACTTGGATTTTGCTTGTATGTATCTGTGTTATAGATTAACTTATTATAGAAATTCCAAAGATTTTTACCGTTAGATATGCCATGCTGGATTTCATTAGAGAAAAAGTTTTTCTTAGCTTGAAGAATTAATTTGTTCATCTCGACTTTCATATTTTTGTATAAATTCAGAATACGACTATTTCCTTTATATTTCTTAGAATATTTGTAGTACGAGTCCCTGATTTTAATTTTATCAAATATATCCTTTGTCATCCAAATGGCCTTATTTTTATCTTTTTTTACTACAACAGATTTTGTATTTTTTACAATTAGATTTTGCAAATCTGTAACGAAAGTATCAAATACACAGTAACCGTTTATGTTTGTCCAAAAATTATCGGATTAAATTTTTTCATAATCCAAAACCGTTTTATGAAAGATTTTATTTTTGGTTACTGGCTTACGATTGATATAGATAAAGAACATTTCATGATCAGATAAGAAGGTATCACTAATTAAGAAGTATTTATAATTTATTAAATCCGTGATAAAATGGTCAATGATCGTTTTCGTGGTATTGCTTATTCTTGTTGCATATTCAACAGATATTTTATTGTATATTACAAATCCGTTACTAATAAGAGTATTAGTATAATCAATAACATATTGTTTATTCGTATCGAGCAAGTTTATATTCATATCTCCGATTATCAAAGAATTTCTGAGTGCCAATGTAATATTATTTAATTTATCTACAAAATCAGGTATATGAGTTTCGTGAGATCTATATATGCCTATAATATTTAATTTAAGAGCAGGTAAATTTACTACTAGAATATTACTTTTATTAAATTCTTCTTTATATGCAAGATTCGAATTTATATTTTCATCAATATATATTGCAACACCGCCGTATGGTTCTTGTCTATTTGAAAAGTACGGAATATACCCGGAAATATTGAAAAACTGATTTTCTTCCTCTATTAGCCATATTTCAGTTAATATTTATTTATTTATTTATTTTATTAGGTTATACAATATGATAATATGAATTTTAAATTTGTATGAATTAATAAGAGATTCCACGATGTAGAGTTTATTACGAAAACTTTGCATATTAATATAAACAACACTTAATAATAAACGACGCTTTGTGCAAACTTTGATAGATTGCATGCCCCTGTCATATGAACGACTCTCTGTAGTTCGGAGATGTTTATTTCGTTAGAAACTAGAATTGATTGTTAAAAATATATAAACAGAAAAAAAATTAAATAATAAAATACACATGTTCTAATAACTACAGTTAAAACTACAGAAATTTCTTATTCATAAAATGAGAAAACAGATTTCTAGTAGAAGCTTCAATCGCGTGCGGTAAATACTTTGTTTTGAAATATTTAAAATTTGTATTAATTGATATGTTTTTTTTGTGTTATTGCGATATGTAATTTTGGTATTATGAGTAATTAGTGGAATAAAAAATAGAATTAATATTAAATTAAATATTAAATAATATAATAATAAAATAATGTATGGTGATGAATATTAAACTTAATTCTAAGTTTAATATATTTAGTTTTAAGCTTATTAAATTTAATCGGCTTTAAGATTGAAAATGTGTTTCCATAATTGGAGTGATTAATGTAAAATAAAGCTAAATAAAAAAATAAAGTTGAATAAATATATAAATAAATAAAAAATTTATACTGAGAGTATAAAAAAAATATTTTTAAGCAAATATAAATCATAAAAAAGTTGATTATTGCAATTGTGTTAGTGTGTTTAAATTGAAAAAGTATAGTTGAAAATGAAATAAAAATGATAAAAACAAACAAAATTGAAACAGAAAAATTTGAAACAGTGATAGTGAAATGGCAAGCAAAATTAATTAATTTATATAATACTGAACAGAAATAAAAAAATTGTTTATATTTAAAAGTTAAATTATTATTATATTTTAAAAATGTTTTTAATTCTATTGATATCATTAAAGTTATTAATATAAAATATTTTGCTTGAACTATTTTGGCGTAACAAAATTTTGTTATGCTTAACCCAAAGATAATCCATTTTTTTGTATTTTTAATTGATTTCGCCTCAAAGTAAAGCTTACTTGGTAGTGGAGAGAAAAGATGTCGAAAAAAAAATTCTCATCCAAGCCTGCTCCTTCACCTACCTGATCATTGTTTACGTCCTCCACAACAGCTATAGAATTGTTCAACTGGGGACATCCTGAACATCTCCAATCGATATCTCCAGACTTTATCAATTCATGCACGTCATCAGATACCGATGTGCATTTAGTATGAAATAAACATAAGCAAATTTTGCATTTGATTGCTTTGGATTTTGCATTTAAAAATTTTTTGCACAATTCAGACTGACTGACCATTTTTTATTTTATATTTAATTTTTTATGTATGATTTTAATTCGATAATTATTAATTCAATAAAGTATTCACTAATTAATTTATTTATTAATTTTGAAAGTTTTTTTTTTTTCTTTAAATAATTTTTGTTGTTTTTTTTTTTTATTGTAGAATTATAAGTTATTAAAAATTGCATAAATTTTTTGCACAATTCCAATTAACTATCTTATAATATTTTATATTTTTTGAATATAATTTTTTTATTATAATATTTTGGGGCTAAAAAAAAACACGTCTATCTTCAACAAAAGTCGAAAGCTATATAAAGTCTTTCGAAATGGAGCTGGTAACTAGACAATCCAATACCGATTATCGAATACCCGAGTACTTGAATTTTTTATCTTATTTTCGAGTACTCGACTACTCAAAAAAATCAAACCCGATATCAAGTATCAATTTTGAAAAAAAATACACTTCAAATATAAATCCGAAAGCGAAGTAGGCGAAGAAATTACGACTACTTCTTGATTGTAGAACTCGGTGAAACTCTATTATTCCTATGGTAAATCGTTTTTTAAAATTAATTAATTGCATTAACCTCGCTTTAGAAGAGCTAGATAAAGGAAAGTTTCGAGAGGAAAACATTATTATCTTGAAGGGGATATCTGAAGTTTTGCAGCATGTAGAGCTAGCAGTTAATGAGCTGAGCAAAGAAGACAGCAATTTACTAAAAGCAGAAGAAGTTTGTATATTTCTTTTAAACAAGCTACAAAATGCAAATACAGATCTTGCCACTGAATTAAAAGTTGCTTTAAAAAGGCGAATTGATGAAAGAAGGCAAAAGGATTTAATATCATTAATGTTATTTTTACAAACTGGTACCTATCCACAACCTATTGAACATTTTTCATATTTATCAAAAAACATAATAAAACCATTGGCTAAAAAATATTTCAAACGATTATTTAATGGTGGCGATGGCGATGACGAACAAGGCGAGATCAGTCAGGAAGAAGTTGATGATTCAGATTCGCAATCGGATATGACTTTGGAACAATCTGCGTATAATGAACTGCAAAAAACAATTATGAGAGTTATGAAGGTTCCCAAAGTTACTTCATCAAAATTGCTATTACCGGAGCGAGAGCTAAAACAATTTAATTGTGACTGTAAACGAGGCGAGCAGATGGAAAAATTATACCAAGCATTACTTACAATCCCCCCAACTTCAACTGTCAGTGAGCAAGTGTTTTCAGTAGCATCAAATTTCATTACAAAAATACATTCTCAAATGAAAACGAATACTTTAAAAGGTCTTGTATTTCTTAAATACTATTTTTTATCTCATAAATAAAACCATTAAATAAAATACGAAAGTTTGAATTACATTACATGTTTCATATTTAGTTATCTTTTATATTTTTTTTCATTAAATTCAATTCATTTCAGAACTAACCAAATAAAACCATTTACTTAAATAAAAACATTTTAGTTATTCTTATACTTGGGTTTTGTAGGTATAAATTCTCGAATACCCGAGTAATCTAAGACCCGAGTAATCTGAATTCTCTACTGGTAACATCGTTACTGTCAATGGAGACCGGTATAGATCGATGATAACGAACTTTTTATGGCCGAAATTGGAAGAAGTTGATCTTGACAACATTTGGTTTTCCAACAAGACGGGGCTACGTGCCACACAGCAAGTGCAACAATTGAATTATTACGAGAAAAGTTTGGAGATTCGATTATGTCAAGAAATTGTGATATTGAATGGTCTCCAAGAAGTTGTGATTTGTTAGGTCATTTGAAGTCATTGGTCTTTAACAATAAACCAGACTCTCTTCAAGCTTTACAAGTCAATATTTATTCTAGACTATTCGTGATATACGACTGGATTTAGTGGAAAAAGTGCTCGAAAATTCGGTTCATCGAATTCGTTCCTGCAGAAGATGTCGTGGAGGCTATTTGAATGACGTTTTATTCAGATTTTAATTGTATCGATTGTACTTCACATTAAATAGAAAACATTTGAATTTCCTTAACAATTAGTGTGTTTTTTTTTAAAAGAAATCATATCTTTCTTATTGGAAAACCCTATACGTATCGTTTAATGATAGCAAATAATTTTAATGACTACTTTATAAAGAGCATTAAGGAAATAAATGAAAGTATACCGAATATTGAATTTAATAACAGAGTAAAAATAAATAATGATTCTCAATTCAAATTTGAAGTAGTTCGTAAAATTAAATTAAATGCAATATTAAAAACAATGAAAAAACGTGACATAAATTAATTGAATGTACAAATGGATTTAGATGCATATGATTATATTGGTGATTTTTAATAAATCTAGTAATCTGATAAATGAATCATTACTAAGAGAAGTGTATCCTGATAAGTGAAACATCAACAGTGATTCCAGTTGAAAAAGTAAAGAACACAAGATCATGTTTATAATGTAGACGGGTTTTAACATATTATATATTACTGTGGTGTATGCGTTTACCTGCCGTCGTCAAAAACAGGGTTCCGATAAATGAGTAGCAGGGGTTTGGTATGGTTAAACACGTGATATAGAGTTTCGGCCACAATTCCTTGAACCCTAGGACTTATTGTCTTCATCACATTTAAGGACTATTAATCTGGTTACGAAACAAAAAGAAAATTTCAAGGTCTTCGGTCCCGACACTTGGACGCCGGACCTCTTGTTTTTGTAAGCCTACTCATTTATTAGAACCTAATTTATTTTTAACCTTAAAAATTAATTAGAACCTACCATTTATTAGAAACCTACTCATTTATTAGAACCTTGTTTTTGCCGACGGCAGGTAAACGCATACAGCACAATAAGTTTTTTAAATATGAAATTTTTACATATGTTATTTTGTCCATATGTGATTTTGTCTCAATGTAATTTTATCCATATGTAATTTTGTCTTATGTAATTTTGTCCTATGTAGTTTTGTACGCCATAAAATTCGTCTCTCTCAAGATGTCAATGTCGAAATTTTACGTTTAGCTGACTGTCAAAACTTTGTTAGAAGACTTAAACGAACGAAACCGTTCGAACTGTGTTAGGATAAAAAAATTTATCTTACAATAATTTCTAATGGAATTTGTGTGTTCAAAGATATCTGAAGTAATAGAGCCAACATTATATTAATGGTTAGTCTTAAAGACTAGTTTTAATTTTATAAAAAGGATGGGAGTTTTTAGTGCGTTTAAGTCGGCACAGTCCTTCACTTCGTTGTTCTCGATCCAAGAACAGAAGTTGAACACTCTTTTGATGATTTTCTTCTATCTGAAAAAAAAAATGTAGTTTTGTCTTATGTAATTTTGTCATGTAACCATTTAATGTATGGCTTAAAATCTGGATCTGGAAACATCATAGTTGTGAAACGTAATTAAATCTATTTATCTCGAAGTGGAAAATAGGAATAAGTGTAAAGACAATTACATTGGCTTCATTCTTGGACTTAAGGAGAGCATTTGAAACTGTGGATCGGGACATTTTAATGAAAAAACTTGTAAAATATGGTATTCGAAGTTTCTTAGAGAACAGAAAGCATGCGTAAAAGTAAACAACATTGTGTCGAATAGTAAACAAGTACTATTAGGGGTACTACAAGGAACTATTCTTGGAGTTTGGTTTTTTACTTTATATATAAACTAGCGGACCCGGCAAACGTTGTTTCTCTCTTACTCTTAATCGTTGTTGGAAAAAAATCTGGTTAATATTATTGTACGTAAAAGGTCTTAAAGTGTTTATGATAAATGAGCCAAATTTAATTTAATTTACTTATGAATTTATGATTTTTTAATTTTTAATTTTAAGATTTTTGATTCTATACTTAAGTTTAGTCATAAGTTAATGTTAATGATTGTTTTTTATTATCTTTTTCTTTTAAATTTTTCTTTGTATTCGTTTTTTTTTTCCTTCTTTCATATATTATTAAGTTAATTTAGTCTGTGTATTTAGATAAGACTTCAGATTTTAACTTTAAGTTTAAAATTTAAATTTTTTCAATTTTGGTACAAATGGAAAGTTATTTCTTTTTATTTTATGTACATATTTTTTTATTTTTTAATTGCTAATTTTAGTTTTAATTATTTATTATTCAAAAATATTTTGAAGATCATACGGCCTTTGGCTAAAATCGAAATTTAAATTTTTATTTGTAACCTCAATTACTTTTACTTTTGAATTAATAAAGAAAAAAAAAAACATCCATTTTTTTATTCTTTAGTCCATTTTTTATTATTTTTATTTAATTTTTTCTAAAAAAAATATCACGTTTAACTGACAATCACATTTACATTATAAATTATATTTATATTAATGCAAAAAATTAACAACAAATCAAAAAAATTACAAAAACTCAGTCTTTCTCTTCATAGAAAATTTCTTAAAACTATAAAAAATATTTATTTTTTATTCTAACACAACTGTATGTACGACATGTAGAAACAAATATGTGGGCCAACACGTGAACATGCGACATATAATTGTCCATGTGAAAAGCATTCATTTTCCAAATCTAAGCCACAAATTTGCATAGATTGACATTGTGCTTTATTGATGGTCATAGCATATGCCAAACGAATTGGAAATTGTAACCATCTGAATTTAATTGATGAATCAGTTGGTATCATTGGTATTCTGGGTAATAATACATTTTTCCTTTCATATTTCCCTATAATAATTGTTGCTTCAAGGACATTTTTTAAAACTTTTTTAAGAACTAATAATCTTGTTCAGTTGCATAGTATTGGTGGTTTGAGGTTGCGTAACAAAATTATAAGTGATCCAATTTTCAGTTTCAAACGATGTGGTAAAATGTGGTTAAACCTATAATAATAATAAATATTTAATAATTTATAATTTTTAAATGAAAACAAAAATAATAAAAAATATTTTCCTGGAATATCTAATTAATTTAAAATTTCGGTTGGACAATTGACAATTTCATTTTCATCTACTACTGTATCCATTGATTTGAATGTAATTTTTTTATTTGACAACATATTTTGAATTGTTATATTGATTTGATCAACGTCAACATTTTTTGCAGCTAAAATTGCTCTTTCTCCTAACCATTTATAATTTTTGAAATTAATTGTAATATTTGAAAAAAATTTTTCAATTAAAAAATCTTCGAGATTAAAATGAATTTTCAGGAAACAATTGTACAAAAATGATCTGGTATTTTTATTTTATTTGTTTCTTCATTAACAGTTATTTTTCCATTTCCAATTTCAAGTAACTGTTTTGAAAATTGTACTGCTGTTGGGTCGTTTTGGATTTGTACGCGCATATTTGTTATTAATTTTACTTTATGGGCAATATGCCATAATGTTGACAGCTTTAGGCAAGGACTAATTTGCTCAGCATATGTGGATCGTGGCATTAATGGCAAAGTTTTTCTAAAACCGTCTGCTAATAAAATTAGAGTTTCGGCAAAAAGTCTGTCGCTGTTTTTTAAATTCTTTAATGTACGATTTAATGATTCAAGAGAATGCCTATGGGCCATAGTACATTCATCCCAAATAATGATTTTTGTTTTTATAAGTACTTTGGCCATGCTTGAATAATTTTTAAAATTACATACAGCATTCTCATTTGTTTGTATATTTAAGGATAACTTTAATGCTGAATGTACTGTTCTACCACCATCTAATAGAGTTGCAGCAATTCCAGATGATGCTATTGTTAACGCAACATTTCCGGTAGAATGTATTTTAGCCAAAATTACTGAAATTAAAAAGGTGTTACGGTTCCACCAGCTGCATCCAAAAAAAAAGAAACCAGCTTCTTCAGCTAAAACAGCCTTCATAATTCTAACTATAAATTATTTTTTGTTCATCTAATAACTTTGTTTCATTTATTAATATATGATCATTTAAAATATTTATATAATAACATTGTTTTCGATGCATGTCTCGGTTAAACAAATTACTTTCTGATCTTTTAAATTCTCTTGTCAATAAATTAAATTATGTAGCTATTTTAAATTTAAATTTTTTATTTTTTTTTTATTTGAAGTTTTCTGAATATACTCACACCATACACACTTTGATTTATTTTAAAAGTAAATTAGTGTTTAGTATAATTTTTTTTTATTTTAAGTTTTCAGTAAATACTCATAACAAACTTAAATGTAATTTAAATGCTCACAAAATGTTTAAATTTAATTTTTAAAAAATACCAAAAATATCACTTTTTTTTAAATATCTCAACTTGTACGTCACCTGTCGGGTCCAAATTTTCACAAAGCATTTGGCCCATTAATACGGTTTTTCAAAATAACACTACCTCCAGCGCCATCTATAGAAAAAAGTGTAATCTACATGTTAAGTTTCGGTGTCAGTTATATATTATGTTGAAAATATGGTAACATATGGTTCTGTAGTTTCCGAGATATAGGATTACGAATATATGCACCAACGATTTTATATATTAAGATGATATAAGTAGTATCTTGAAATATGCAAAGCTAATTCTTTTTCATAATGATGCTTTATTATATATTGTGGGAGAGTCAATTGATGAGTGTACTAATACAATGAATTATGATTTAAAAAATTTATCTGATAAGTTCTATCTGATACTAGAAAGTGTTGATGAAATAAAATATCTAGGGTTTAAGATAGAGAATTGGTGAATGCGAGTAATTTTTGGGTTTAAAATGTTTACTTAATTACCTGATAAAATTAAAAATCAATTAAATATTAATATTTTTAAAAGGAAACTAATTATATATATATATGAATAAACTAAAGAGTCTTTAAATTGTAATGAATTATATGCTTAAAGTTTTTTATTTTAATAATTTAATTTTAGTACCTAAGTATTATTTTTTAAGGAAAAGTTAGTTAATTGTATTGTTAAATGAAATAATAGTATGAATTACTAAATAAATGAAGAAGAAAAAAAAAGCAACAAACAAGTTTCGAACATGAACGATTGACGATGAACTGTTTCATCCCCCAAAAATATTTTATTTTGTCAAACAATTTACAAGAAAAATCTAAATCTGAAATAGTTTTTAAGATAAAATTAAAAATCATAAATTTTTCTTTTCAAAATATTTCTCAAACCGATTATTACGTGCAAAATTGAAAAACAAATGGACATCAAGATTTTTGGCAAAAAGATTATTTTTTTCAAGATACATTTATGCTTCCATGTGCATGACGTATAGGTCAATAACCGCTCACTAGCTTTAATTCGAATTCAAGTATTTATTAAGAATTTCTACTCGTAACTATAAAGTTTTCAAACGAAAATTCAAATTTATTAAATTTCTCACTATACAAAATTCCAGCAAAAAGATTTTTTGTTAATAAAAAATAACAATATTTTTCATTATTACAAAAAACAAAAATTGTAAATACATATAATCAAAAAAAAATATATCAAAAAATTTTTACCGGAAAATAGTTAAGAATGATTTGATTCAACAACGTTGAAAATGAATTCTGTACTCCTGTATGAATTCCATAGGATAGCAATAGCAGATGCAAAGTTTTATTTTTTAGTGAATTCAAAGCTGCTTTCCAACTGTCTGTAAAAATTAAAAAAGATTTTAATAATAATTTTCGTTTTTTTGTTCATAATGGAAAATTTTTTTTCAATTTAAGTATGACTGAAAGTTATGCTAACGGTTTTTTTTGTTTTGTTTTTATCTTTTGATTATTTGAAAGTAAAATAAAAAATAAAATGGAATTATTTTTACCTTTGTTTTCCATAGATGTTGTTCTGAGTAGAGCTTGTACTGTTGATGGTGGGTATTTTGGTTTCTCTTTGAATCCTTGAAATAAAAAGGCAACAAAAAGGAGTAACGTGAAAAATTTAGAACAAAAAAACACACACACAAAGGTTAGTTTGAGATAAATTTACTTTTACTTTTTTCCGTAATTTGTTAATTAAAGATAATTTTCATTGCATTATAGAACTCTTAGATTGAGAGTAGTTCTTCTATGTCCAGAACATAAAAATTATTTTAATTGAGAATAAGAAAATAACATTAATAAGAAATTAAAAGCTTTTAATATTTTAAAAAAAATTAACTTATGCAATGAAACGCTAGACTTAAAAGAAAATTGTGACGTCGGAATAAAACCATTTAAAACAATGTTATCTTAATCCTAGTAGTTGCAAATACATAAATATGAATTAATTCTATTTAAAAATATTAAAATAATTTAAGAATAAAAAAAACTATCTTAAACACTTTTAAAAAAAAAAGTTGAGATTTCAACCACAACACATTTAACAACAACACTTTTCTCAATTTAATTTAATTTTGATTTGATAATTTAAGATGTAGTATTCAGTTGACAGCTTTAGCGTCCTTCAATTATACTTTATTCTACTAACCGAAAACTGAACTCATTATTATTTTGTCCAATTATAAAATACCTTCAATGATTTGTGTGAGTTGACATTGTAATATAGTAGAACTAGCTTTGTAACCCGTCATAAATGACGGAAGCCAAATAAATCCTAGTTTCTTTTTTTCTTTCATTAGATTCTTTATTCCGAAATTACAGTACTTATGCTTATATCACTTTTTATTTATTTTTATTTATGTTTATATTGGCCTAACACTAATCTTTTTTTTTTTTATATAACAGAAAAGAAGTACCATATCAACAAATTTGTATAAAATGTTTGTATTTTTGTATGGTATACTCGTACTCACTTCCATTTAGTTATAATTCGTTAGTTGGGTTCCATTTAGTATAAATTATACCGTATTAGCGTTATTGAGGCCTCCGGGAGAGCAAATTTAAAAATGGGATCTTATTTTCATATAAATTTTGTCTTTTGTATAATGTATAGGGATCTTATTTTGCTATATGAATAAACTGTTATTATGGTATTGTGTTATTTTTAAAAAATATTCATAATTTATATATTCAAAATTTTGTATCTAAATTGGTAAAATTTACAAAAAATACAAAAACATTTTCATCAATAATTTTCAATTTAAAAAAACAATGTTTTATTATCCGGCGTAGAAGTAGAGTTAATTATCCTACTGTACTTCTATCAAGTTCTATTGATTGAACAGTGAACCTGAACAGTGAAGTGAAAAGTGAACACTTAACACTGAAAATAAAATAATATTTTTGGAATGGAGCATATAGAACATACAGAATACAGATACAGCAAATAATAAAAAAAAACAAAAAAAAACAAAAAAAAAACAAAAATAACTGTTTTTGAGTGAAGTGAGTTACGCACACAATAATGATAAAAATAAAAGGTAGAAGCAATAAAGTAGTATAATGTATAATATTATACAATTCAAATATGCTGATACACATGTATATTGTTAATAGATGAACATATTCGTTCAATATATTTTCTCTCTTTTTAATGGAAATTATTTTGATTGCTAGTGTTAGTACTTTTTGAAAATTTCATATATTCATATATTACAAACTACTGCTACATTTTCAATATTTCAGAAACATGTATAATTATTGTTTTTTTTCAAATAATTTAACAACAATACTTTTCTGTGTAATAATAGAATACGGTAATAAAGTAATAGAAAGTTTAAATTGAAAAAACATTGTTATTTTTATTAAGATTGATTTTGATTCCTTTTATTTTATTCATACACAAAGATTTTACTAATTTTCTATTTAAAAAAACTATATTGGCCTAACACTAATCTTTTTTTTTTATATAACAGAAAAAGAAGTACCATATCAACAAATTTGTATAAAATGTTTGTATTTTTGTATGGTATACTCGTACTCACTTCCATTTAGTTATAATTCGTTAGTTGGGTTCCATTTAGTATAAATTATACCGTATTAGCGTTATTGTGGCCTCTGGGAGAGCAAATTTAAAAATGGGATCTTATTTTCATATAAATTTTGTCTTTTGTATAATGTATAGGGATCTTATTTTGCTATAAGAATAAACTGTTATTATGGTATTGTGTTATTTTAAAAAAATATTCAAAATTTTGTATCTAAATTGGTAAAATTTACAAAAAATACAAAAACATTTTCATCAATAATTTTCAATTTAAAAAAACCAATGTTTTATTATCCGGCGTAGAAGTAGAGTTAATTATCCTACTCTACTTCTATCAAGTTCTATTCATTGAACAGTGAACCTGAACAATGAAGTGAAAAGTGAACACTTAACACTGAAAATAAAATAATATTTTTGGAATGGAGCATATAGAACATACAGAATACAGATACAGCAAATAATAAGAAAAACAAAAAAAAACAAAAATAATTTTTGTATACACATGTATATTGAGTGAAGTGAGTTACGCATACAATAATGACAAAAATAAAAGGTAGAAGCAATAAAGTAGTATAATGTATAATATTATACAATACAAATATGCTGATACACATGTGTATTATTATGTAAAATTTTAAGTAATAAGAATAACCTTTGAGTGAACTATGTTTTTTTTTTTGTGTTAAATGCTGTTTTCCTTTTGGTTATTATACCATATTAAACTATTGATTAAATTTCTATTAGTCCTTATTATTATAAATCAAAAAAATTGTTTGTTTTATTTATATTATTATTATTATTTATTATTTTTCCTTATTATTTGCGAAGAAGACTAACATTAAATTAAAAAAATATAATTCATGCAATCAATTTTTCCTGCAAAGGTTCAGCATGGTAGACAGGGGTTAAAAAAAAGCACCAAAGCAATTTGTATATATATGCATTTGTAAACATATGCAATTTGTATATGTGTTGGAGCGTTCCGTCGAACTTACAAACATCCAGATAAATGCAGAATAATATATATATAATGTTAAGTTTGACAGTGGCTCATTTATGCTTATTGTTCCCACTGCATTTAAATAACATATTTGGGTTAGCTTACATTTCCCATTTTCTTTGTTTTAGATTCTTCACATCCAGAAAAATCTCTTCTTCTCTATCATTCGATTTTCATCCGTCTAGGAGAACCGTTTAAGTTCTTGAATGCGCGTTTTATTACACTTGCTCTATTTCATTTTTGTCTAGCAATTTGTTTTTCGGTTTGGTTTTAGTCATTTTTCTTGGCTGTAATGAGTAATTCTGTATCCAAAACAATATCGCATATTTTTAATTGTAGATTGGGGACTGACCCACAATTTTTTGACAATTATTATTATATCAATATAGAACGCACAAGAGAATGCAAAACACAATAGATAGGTTAGTAAGGTGGGTAAGGATTTAAATGGATTTCAATTTTCCAGAACTAAATCGGTTGCAACGGTATTTTCCAAAAAAAGCACTCTTACACAACCTCCAGATTTATACATAGACCACGAACAATTAAAATACCAACAACAACATAAATTTCTAGGCATGATTTTCGATTTCCGAAATTAAACTGGAACAACCATATAAAATATATCAAAGTAAAAGCGATAAAAAGGCTAAATCTATTAAAAATACTAAACAGTTACGCTACAGTTACGGATCTGCCCGTAATATGATGATTAGAATACTTAACACCATGATTATTTTAATTCTAGATTACGGAATCTGAATCTACGGATCAGCGACCAAAACAAGATTAAAATCGCTAGACCCAATATTGAATACAGGACGAGACTGGCCACGGGTGCATTCCGAACCAGTCCTACTACCAGCATCGTATGTGACTCAGGAGAATTCCCCATTGATTTGAGGTGGAACAAACAAACAATAAAGTATGGACTTAAGATACTAATAAGGCACATCCACTATCAGAACTCGTAGTAAACACAAGATTGTACAACAAACTTAAGAATAGAGCTCAACAATATCAACCTTTTTATGACAGACTGGGAAAAGTGTTGGAAATATATGAAATAACATCAAGTCGACACTTCAATATCACTCAAAACTCAAAACTTCAACAGCTCCTATTTTTTTTTTTTTTTTTCCGGGATTTGTTGGGAATCTTCATAGACATAGTGAGTCTCGTAGCTTCCATTGTGCGCCAGATTTTTACTGACTAAACCACACCCCCTCCCACTAAAACTAGTCCGACAGACTAACCATATTGTTATTTTCTTAAAGAAAAAGTTTACGAAATTCTATCGTATTAAATCTAAGACTTAGTTTTTTTAAGCCTTCTGATATTATTTTGGTTATCCAGGAGTTGAGTAGGCTCAACGTTAACATAACCTTCCAGCGAGCTATACGCTGTGTTGCATATCTTTTTATTTCGTTTTCTATACAATAAATTTTTATATCTCTGTGCAAGTCACTGTAGCGAACATACCAAGGGGCATTTACCATGTTGCGCAAGACTTTATTTTGGAATTTTATACAAAGTACATGTGCTCGTTTAGTACATCCCCATATTTGTATGCCATACAACCATATCGGTTTGATTATCAAAACCGACAAAATTTTGTTATATATAGGTAATTTAGAATTTCGACCTAAGAGCCAGTACATTTCTCTATATATATTTTCAAGCTCAATTTTTTTCTTTTTGACGTGCTCTTTCCCTCTAAGTTTGACATTTAATGTCATTCCTAGGTATTTAGCATTGTTTTCTTGGGGTGTATTTACCCCATTCAGACTTACCGATGGTTGATTTTCTAATTTTTTATTTGTAAAATTTACATGTACTGATTTTAACTCATTGAGTTTAATTTTCCATTGCTCTTTGCAATTTATTTGTAGCCTGGTCAATATTTGATCCTACTGCCATCAACGCAGTATCGTCAGCGAATTTAGCTAGAGTTATATTTTCCATTTGTGGCAAATCATTGGGGTAGAGCAAATACAGTATGGGACCCAGACTACCTTGAGGCACACCCGTTTTAATATCTCTAATAGTAGAATACTCTTCGTCTTGTTTTATTCTGAATAGTCTGTTTTCTGGATATGATGAGAATATATCTACGTATTGTTTAGGTTATTTATTAAGTCTCTATGCCATACTTTATCGAAAGCTTGGGCTACATCTAGAAATATGGTAGAACATACTTGCTTTTCTTCTAGAGCTTTTTCTATTATGTCTGTTATTCTATGTATTTGATCGATTGTCGAATGCTTAGATCTAAAGCCAAATTGATAATTTGGAATCAGATTACTATTTTCTATGATCGCACTCATTCGAATCAATAGTAGTTTTTCAAATAATTTTGATATTATTGGTAGTAGTGATATTGGTCTGTAGGATTTGACTTCATTTATGGACTTACCTAACTTTGGTATCATAATTATTTCTACTATTTTCCACATATTCGGCACATACCTTATTCTTATAGCAGCGTTTTCTTCGGAAGCTCTTCGTAATTAGATCAAAGCCTGGAGCTTTTTTATCTCTCAGTTTTTTAATTTGTTCAACTATTTCTCTCTGTGAGAATGGTGATATGACATTTTCTTACCAATTATTATTTTCTTCAGTGAGATCATCCAAATCTGTCTCGTCTGGACAAAAAATTTCTTCAAGATGATCTGCGAATGTTTCAGCTTTATTTTTATTATCTCTCGCCCATTCACCATTTTTCATTCTGATTGGCGGGATTTGAGAGGTCGAGTTTTTGGTACTCTTTGTTGTTTTCCACAGCGAGTAGTTATTTTTTCTTTTAGCTGATAAATTTTTTATATATTTTTAAAATTTTTTATTTTTGAGGTCTTTAATTTTTCTTTAAGATTCTGAGTTAACCTATTTAGCAGAGTTTTGTCTGCCGGATCACGCGATTGTTGCCATTTGCGTCTAGCTCTTCTTTTTATTTTTATCATATTTAATATTTCTCTAGGGTAGTTGAATCCTACAGATTTATATTCACAATTTTTTGTATTATTCTATCCAGCATCTAGCCCAGTCAGTTATCTTGTTCGTTAGCAGAGGTTTCGGCTGTTTCTTAATAACCTTTTCATATAGATTTAGTATGACTGCAGAGTGATCTGAGTACAAATCATGGTTATCTTCTAGCTTAATATAATTGGGGGAAATTTTTTTTGTTATATAAAAATCAAGCAGATCAGGAGTTTTATTTCTATCAGTTGGCCAATAGGTTGGCTTACCGGTAGATTGGTAAATGCAGCCTTTTTCGTTTATAGCTTTTCTTAGCTCTCTTCCTCCGTAGAGGTTACTCTAGACCCCCAATCTATGTGCTTGGTGTTGTAGTCACCTCTCAGGATAAATCCTTCGCCAAGTAGTTTAAGAATTTCTTCAAACATGTTATTCTTTATGTTGTATCTGGGTGGACAGGATAATGTACCGACACAAAGGCTTTGTTTAACAGACATAATTCGTAGCACGATTAGTTGGAATTCATCTATTTCTAGACTAAGTTCCTCGTGGTGCTTAATATCTTTCTTTATTAAAATTGAACTACCACCTCTGGGTGTATTACTTGGATGGTTTGAGCTGTAGCATGTATAGTCACGTATTTTAAGCGATGACTTATCTGTCATATGTGTTTCTGTCAAGAGACATACATCAATATTTTGTGTTCTCAATAGAATTTCCAAATTATTTTTCTTGTTCAGAATGCCATTGGCATTCCACGTGACTGTACGAAGTGCGTTCTTAACCATGACTTGCGGATTTATTTTTTGTTGTATACGTATATGTTTCATTAATATTTTGTTTTCTAATGTGCATATTCTTGTTGAGATTTCATTCATTGTTTTTATAATATTTTGCATCATCTGCATAAAGGTATTTTCAATCAACTTTTGTGTAGAAACTTTATTTTGTTCTTTCGGGTTTCTTTTTTGACTTAGGTTGTTTTGTATTATCTGTGAATATGATAAGCCTTCTATCAGTTTTTTCGACGTAAAAGTTTTAGGTATCTCTGGAGTTTCAATGCAAATCTGTCTCTGTGTTCGAGGTTGCCTAACTTTCGTCTTTTATTTTTCTTATCTATGTTGCACCCTGAACTATGAAAAACATGAACCTGGACTATGAAACAGCTCCCTAGACAAAACAGCACCCTGGACTATGAAAAACATCAATATTGATTTAATAATTAACATACACAAAAAAGAACAAACAAATAAAGAACAGTGTTTTAGGAAGAGCTGAACAAAAAATACAAACACTATAAAAATATACGGATGGGTCCAAAATAAATGGACAAGTCGGATGTGCCTGTACTTGCACAAGATTTGAGCAAAAATACAAACTAGATAATTACACAAGCGTATACATATTCAGCACAGCTATTCCCAATTTGGAAAGCAGTTGAACACAGTAACAAAAAATACGATGGAAAAAAAATTATTATATGCACCGACTCCATGAGTAGCCTGCTGACTATGAATACCTATAACCCCAAACACCCAGCGGTAATAAGAATCAAGGAATTGGTTCAACAGAGTAACAACTAATTTGTATTCCTATGGACACCTGGATATGTAGGTATTCTCTGTAGGGAGTGAAAGAGTGGACAAATTGGCAAAAGAAGCAACAGTTGAAGAATACGATAACGAACTTAAAGTATACTACATGGACTATAAAGGAGCAGTTAATAAAGCTTTATGGCACAAACATAACCAAAATTGGCAAAATATTCCCGATTCGAACAAATTCAAGAAGATTAAGTCTCCACTAGTAAATGGAATAATAAAAAAATGATTCCAGAATTACCCTTACGTTAAAATTTTAATTAATTTTGTATTTTATTTTGTAGTTTTGTAAGTAACTTGTATGTAACTTTTATAAGAATGGGCTTGGTAAATCCTAATGTGGTGAAGGGCTTATAAAATAAATTTATCTTATATAATAAAACGAAACAATCCTGCTGCTAAAGTGCCGTAGCAACCGTTGCTAGGCTGTTACAACAAAATAAAATAAAAAAAAACAACGTAAACTAAAATTTTTTCTTCTTTGCTACTTCAAAATCGTATTTCTTAGTATATATGTATAATGAAAAGACTTCTAATTGTGGCATAATGTCGATTGATATTATTGTAGAATTGATTTTGAATTATGTATAGCTAAATGATGTTCAATATGAATAATTGTAAACTACCCATGTATATCGTATATATACTAATTTTGTTTTTGGTCTGAGGACATAGATACCGTACATATTTACTTAGTTACCAAACACGTTACCTAACGTACTTACCGTACATTTTGCATGTAAATTCATACCAACCGTATCATCAAATAAATGATTGTATAGTTCATAAAACGGTTACCTGAAGTAATTCGAAAGAAATAAAGCCAAATGACATTTTCTAACTTTATCTTATATGGGTGTTGAAATAAAGTCAAAATTAAAAAGAAATAAGATTAAAAATCAGTTTGTATACTTTTTGGCTTTATTTCAATACAAAGTTTGAAATAAAGCCGAAATCATGAACTTTTTACCATTTAAATTTTAACAGATGATAATGGTAAATTTGAATTTTAACTATGTATTTTAGATTTGGATCAAAATCAGGGAATTCCATTTTCAAGAATATTTATAATATTTATACTGTATATGCGGTAACAGCTCACGCGCCAGACTTCCCACCGTATGTCCAACTCATCAGTGTCCTTTAACTTTTTAAAATAATAAAACCAATTATCTGCGGTGTTATTGTTCACTGCCGATACGGTAGAAGAGTGGTGAATTAGGGGAGATTCAAGACTCGGACTCAAAATCAGGGTATTCCAATATTCTAGAATATTCATATGCACGTATATGAGTTATATACAGAATTTATTTTTATAAATATTTGAATACTTATGTAAATATTTGAAATAGCTTTATTGGTTTTTTTAAAATAAAATAAAGACGAAAACAAAAATTATATGATTTCGGTGTTATTTCTTCCGGCTTTATTTCAAATAACCTATTTACCAAACAAAAAAATATTTTTTCATTCCTCAATAAACGTATGTTTTTTTGCATTTTTTTTTTTGTTTTTTTTTTATTTTTTATTTTTTTATTTGACGAAATGTAGATTCATTTTAAATTTTGAACAAAGAACCAAACCAATACGTTTTGTAAGATAATTCAATAGTGAAAGTCCTAAGATAATTAAAGAAAATTTAATTTCATTAAAAAACAATCCTCGAACGGCTATACTGCGACCAGTGCTTCAGAAGTTATGAGTTATTTTGTCCCCACTCGTCCTGTTTTTTTGCAGTAATTTTTTTTTATTTTCATTTATTTTTAATACAAACATTTTTATTTTATTCATAAAAAAAAAAATCAATTAATAGGTAGATTAGAAGCATCTTATTATAAGTATAGTTTTTTTTAATTATTTTTCTTTACTTTTGCCAATTATTATAAATTATCTATACATGGGTATTGTATATATATATATAGTCGTTGCTTTTGTACTTGATTTGTTTTTTTGAACATGCAAAAGTGAAACTGAATTTTTTTCTACCTGTTATTAGAAGAGTGATAATTTTTTTTTTTTACCTTATAAAATAAAATAAAGTAAATAACTTTTAATAATAATATTTACCAATATTATGTAGTATTATTTAAAAAAACAATGATTTAATAAAATTTTTCTTTAGGATTTTCTTGAAGTTTTATCACTGAATGTAATCCAAGAACAATGCTTTCGCAATAATAATAATTTGAACAACAAACTTAGAACCTATACCTGAATAGTTATTAATATTAACAGTATTGTCAACTTTTTAATTTTCATTGCTAGCAACCAAACCTAAATTTAGAATGCACTTTTGTGAAATGTTCTTTTTCATATTAGAGCAAGCGAGAAATGTTTGTCACTTAAAAGTAATACGGGAAAAGCCGCTACTAAATTTTCACTTCACAAATTTACATGTTTGCGGCCCCTAATCTAAATAAATAGGAGTTCGAATATTGAGTTAATGATTACTTGACATAATTATAACCTTTATAACATCAATTGCTCTAACACTCACTCAATTATAACAACAAAATTCCATTTGTGACCGTCCAATAAGCAAGTTCTCTTTTATTTTTGCGCATTTTCTTTTTTTTAAATTTTATATCAAGAAATATTTTTCTGAATTTGCTGAGCTTGCAGTTTGTTTTTCATATACATATTATTTTTTAAATATTAAAAAGTGTGCTAATTGCTGGAATCAAATTTCTACATTTCTTGGTTTTTTTTCTGTGGTTTGTAATCTTTACGTTCAAAAGTGTGCCACAATTAAAAAAAAAAAGAAAAAAGAAAAACAGAACCAAATGAAAAAAAAAAAGTAAACGTAAAATAAAACATTTAGTTCTTAACATTTTTTCTAAAAAACTTTCTTGCAAAATGTCTCTAAAGTGTGCTTTAGTATCGTGTAGTAACCTTGAACTTAAATCGGAAAAAATAAAATGTAATGGGTCTTGCCAACGGTGCTACCACGCATCGTGTATCGGTTTAGAGAGGAATTGGCAACTCTCTAAAATATTAGATCATTTTGTTTGTGACGATTGCTTACAGTTTCACGACGTTTTGAGAAAAAGCAACTCCGAACAACAAATCGCTTCAAACAAGAATATTGAAGAACATAGCAGAATTATTTCAAAAGCTACAGAAGCTTTACAAAGCTCTAGACGCAAATTGTGAGATTTTCTCACATTTGTGTCATAGGATTGATGACGGGAATTTCAAATCAAATAGCAATGTAAATGAAAGCGACCAACAAAACATTGCAACCACAATAAAAAAAGAAATGGATGTAGCAACTAAAGAAGTTACTAATCAACTTAAGTTATCTATAAAATCAGTGGTTGATCCTGTTATAGGAGAAATGAAAGAACTGTACAACGATATGAGTAAAAATTAGAACCACTTATCATCAAGAATTGACGCTTTGTATGTTTCTACGAATGCACATTTGGCCTACAATCAAGATCCTTTTTCCACATCGGAATTTCGGGAAACAGTAGAAACTTTCAAAAGGTTAGAAGAAAGATGGAGTAATATAAGTTTTAAACCCTGTATGCATTCCATTTCTGTTGAGTCTGAAGCTGATGCACCGTTACTGCTATCATAATTAGATATAGCACAAAGTATGAATATATCTATAGGTCCGGAGCTTTCATTAAGAGGTTCAACCCAACCAATTCCAAAAAAACATAAACTATGTTTAATATGTAATCTATGTTTCTATGTAAACACTAAACCATGTTTAAATCCTTCGTCTTTAGAACTTGTAGTCCAAACGCCTTCATTATTAAAAGAATTAAAAGAAGCGGAGGACATGATTGTCCAAAGGCAGGAATCACCGTTTACGCAACCCCAAATTCCATTTCAAGTGTTTTATCTCCTAAAGTCAATAAATTTGGAACGATATGGTCAAAGGCGGACTGGAATAAAAGAATTAACAAGCTAATAACTTGTCAAGGAGAAACCAATACTTATACACTTAGAATACAAAAACTGATTACAGATAATAAAGCAGCAAGCCATAATTATCCCATTCTAACTAAAAATAAATATGCCGCAAACAACAAAAAGTTGTCTAATAAAGTTAATAACAAATATACTAACTTCATACATTCACATACAATAAATTCATACAAGATATCAGACTCATCCCATGACATAACATCTGTAAATCAATGTGTGAGTACTACAAATGAAGGTAACTTAGATACTTGTAAATCAATCTCGTTATCAATTAAGGAAACCATCTCGTCTCCTAATAATGATTCTCCGCCTCAAAATAACTCAGTTATTACCACTCAGATTTTTGACCCACTCGTTCCTCCTATAGTTAAGCTTACCAAAAATTCTCTACAAGCTGATAACGGTCGATACATTCTAGCCCGCTTGAGAGACAATAGAATTTACGAAAGTGTTAGGCTTTATTTCGCTTATCTACATGATAAACCAAACTCGGTCTGTATTAATAGTAAGACGAACACGTCATTAAAAATAGTTATTCATCAAGAAGGTCTTCCAACGGATGTCTTACAGCTAAGTAAACTTTTTGAAAGATTCCATGAAGCTTATGGATTAACTTCGCAAAATGTTAAATCTGATCTAGAATCCTATGGAGCACATGTTTCATGTAACAGAACTAACTATCTTCAACGAGTTAGAGAAAGCCACGATAAGTTTTTTCGTCCCTTACTGCAACAAAAATCAAAATAACAATAACCTAATTTCAATTAACACGTCTAATAAAGTTATAAAAACTATTCCATTTTCACCAACATATAACTTATGTAATATATCAATCTATTATCAAAACGTACGAGGTCTCCGTTCTAAAACTAGAAGTGTATTTGTAAACTCTTTAACACTAGAATTCGAGATATACGTTTTCACTGAAACATGGCTTACTCCCTCTATTAATGACCTAGAACTTTTTGACCCTTCATTCATTGCCTTCAGAAAAGATAGATATAATATTAATCATCCTGACTTTTCAACATTTAAAGCTAAAAATATAATTCCAAAGGGTGGGGGCGTCCTGATTGCAATAATAATCTAAAAGCTAGTGAAGTGTTAATTCCGACACAGACATGCTTGAAATTATAGGAGTCAAAATAGAACTGGAAATTAAAAATTTATACATAATTTGTTGCTACATTCCTCCAAACTCCAATATTGATGTATATAAAAAATGTTCAAAAGTAACGGACTTTTTGTCGAATAGCCTTAATATTAATTATTTTCAACAAATATCAAGTATAACTAATTTTCAATCAAAACAACTTGACCTAGTTTTTACAAATTAATTGCCCAACCCCCCTTGTAAAAATTGATCAATTTCACCCTTCTATTTGTTTGTCGTACTGTCTTAACGCACCCTCTAACCCTGACACAGCTAATTCTTATCATTATAATTTTAGCAAAGCAAACTTTGTCGGACTAAATAACTTTTTATATACTTATGATTTCTCTACATTATATGACAATGTAGATCTCAATATAATGACAAATAAGTTTTATGAAATTCTACAAAATGGTTTCCGACAATTTGTTCCCATCGCCAAAGACAGGCAACAAAATGCTAGTCCTCCGTGGTTCAATCATGAAATGAGAAAACTTAGAAATAAAAAAAATAAAGCTTGGCAAGTATCTAATTTCTAAAAAGGGTACAGATTATAATAACTTTAAACTCCTTTTTGACCAGTTTAATTTAGCAGCAAAATCTCTGTATGACAATTATGTTATTGATATGTCGTTGTAGATAAAACGTAGCCCTAAAGCTTTCTGGAAATTTGTTAACACCAAAAGAAAATGTGATCAGTTTCCTAACATTATGAAATTTAATGGGAATAGCAGTACTGTATCTAAAATAATCTCAGAATATTTTCGTGATTTTTTTTCAAGTTCCTATCCTACAGTTGAGTTTGCGGCCAACCTCGGAGACGATGATTATCTTGATAATTGTCCAAAAACTTCGCTAACTCACATTATTATTGATGATGATATCATAATTAAATACCTAAATAAACTTGACAAGAACACTTTTCCTGGGCCAGATGGCGTAAATTGTTCTAAAAAAATGTTCTAATTCACTTGTCACTCCACTATCATTCCTTTTTAATTTTTCAATTTCCTCAGGACTCTTTCCTAATATATGGAAAAAAGCTTTTGTAAGACCAATTCATAAAAAAAATTCTAAAAATGATATCATTAACTATCGGCCGATAGCCAAGTTATCTGCAATTCCCAAAATTTTTTAACTAATTGTATTTAATTCTACATACAAACATTGTACTTACTTTCTAATCCCAAACCAGCATGGTGTTATGAAAAAGATATCCACGGTAACTAATCTCATTGAATCAATATCAGTTTTTATTAAAAATATGGAAGAAGGCTACCAGACTGATGTGGTATACACCGATTTTAGTAAAGCCTTTGACCTTCTACCTCACAGTACCATTTTATTTAAACTTAATAAATTAGGTTTTCCACCTTTCTTTTTAAAATGGATTAACTCATATCTGACAAATAGAGGTATAACTGTAATATTCAGATCTGAGACCTCTAAATCATGTATGGCTAACTCTGGAGTTCTTCAGAATAGCCATTTAGGTCCACTTCTGTTCATTATTGCAATCAACGATGTAGCATCTATCATTAGTAATAGTGAATTACTAATTTACGCAGACGATATGAAAATTTTCAAAAAAATAAATAACAAAGATGATTCAGTTTTGTTTCAAAAAAAACCTCGATAATTTTTTGCTTGGTGCACTCGAAATAATCTTATACTCAACATTAATAAATGTGCTCTAATTACATACACTCGCCGTTCTCATCCGTTTAAGTATAACTACACACTTAATGGTGAATCCTAGACAAAAGTTCAATCCATCAAAGATTTAGGTGTATTTTGTGATGAAAAGTTGACATTTAAAATTCACTATACACATATCATCAATAAAGCCAACTCAATGTTAGACTTTGTTAAACGATGGTCGAAAGAATTTACTGATCAGTATATCATAAAATCTTTATATACTTGTCTCGTACGACCAAATTTAGAATACGCTAGTCAAGCTTGGTCTCCTTTTTATGAGGTACACAAACTTAGAATTGAATCTTTTCAAAGAAATTTCTTAAGGTTTGCCTTACGTTTTCTTCCATGGTCTGACCCATTATTATTACCCCCTTATGAACATAGACTTAAACTTCTTCAAATGTATTCATTGTAACTAAGACGTGAAATTGGAGATGTTATTTTTATTACTGAAATAGTAAAAGGAAATATAACATCGTCTTTAATTTCAAATGAAATCGTTATTATTGATAATCCCCGTTTTCGATCTACCAATCTTTTTTCCCTTTCTTTTCATAGAACGAACTACGGGATGTTTGAGCCAATTCATAGGATGCTAATGATGGGAAACAAATATAAACGGCATAGACACTTTTCAATGTCTAAACAACTACTAAAACAACGTCTTTATCTTAATAACTAAGATATAATTTATGTTTTGTTTTAATTATTGTTAAACTTTTTGTAAACAATTTATTGTGTATGGTTTTAAAATTTTAAACTTTAGTATTGTATTTTGTACTTCTTCATTTTAAGTTAAACTGTTGGATTGTATAAATTCTCTATTAACAAGCTTTTTTTTTCTCTTTGTAAACTGTTTGTGTTAAAAAATTAAATAAATAAATAACAAAAACAACAATGAAAACAAACATCCAATATTTTGCTTTTGCTTATTTTGTTGTTTTTTTCTGATTTTATTTTTTTTATCTATGCATATTATATACTATTTATATTTTTAAAATATTTTGTTAGCTGCTATGAAGCTCCTTAATTTGATTTTCAAATTTTTTAAAACCAAATGGACAAAAATATAAGAATATACCTAGGTACATAGTTTGAAAGAAAAACCAAATAAATTCCCTACTGTGCTGGTGTTGAATTATTTTATTATTAATTTTACTCAAAGCTAAATTGTAAGTGGAGAAAAATATAGTTTTTAGTATATACAGTAAGTAAATAGTAATTAGTAAATAGAATTGTTATTCAGAGTGACAGTATTAACAATTCTAAAAGTGTTTTAACAGCGCGGCGAGACGTCCATTGTATTATGATTGAATGAAAGATTGACAATTGAAAAATAAACCAAATTTAATTTAATTTATGAAATATGCTGTAGGCTCTAGGTGAAACATTATAAAAATTGATGATGGTGTAATAACCGAAATCGGATAACAATATTTAATAAAATTGTGAAACAGACCTAGAGTTTTAATATGTATTTTTAATTTCAAATTTTAGTTCATTAAATTATGAAAAAGGTGTATGATGTAGCATTATGATGACATATTCACTTTACATTGTTATTAGTGCTTTGCGTCAATAATTAAAGTAATAATGTGTGAGACTAATTGCGTAATTAAGATATAACGCAAAGTTACTCTGAGATTAAAGAATCTTAATTTTTTTTACATAATATAATTGTAGGTATAATACCCTCTTTCTCGAAATTACTTGAAGTTAGGTAGATATCTTATTTAACAATCTCAAGGTATTTATTCTCAATAAGTTAAGCTTCTTTATATAAATCTATTTTTATTTTTGTTTTTACTTCTTTAAACATATGTCTGTCTGAAGTAAGATTGAAACATTTTTGATTAGGACCTCTACAATACAGCGATGTGTTATTTTTAAACTGCACACAAACTTTACTACTGTTGGTTAGCAATTGCATTATACTAGTTAATAAATATCTATATTATAATACACAAGAGCACGATTAGTGAAGGCACACTCGTGGTTTTTTGTGTGTCCAAACTCTTTTTATTTATTTTTTATTTATCGCATTTGGATTTGCACTTTTAGTAGGAAAAAAAATTAATTAGTAGGATAATATTATTAATATAGGTTTTAATATCACGAATTTTTATGAGTTCGATTCGCGATTAATTCAATTTTTTTTTTTTTTTTAATTAAAAAATTATTTTTTTTTATTATTATGTATTATAATACTAATTTCTACAATATAAAATAATTAATAAAAAAAAAACAATATTTTTTTAATAAAAAATACCAATTAGCATTTATTCTACCTATATAATTTCTACTTTATACCTCTAATTTCTACCTGAATACTCAAACAGCTAAAATGAAGGTACAATAAATATAATAATTTGTACTGTATTTTGGTTAGGAAGTCTTATTAGTATATTGGTGAAATGTTATGTTTATCGAACCTATGTTAACATTTTATTGTTCAAATTTATTTTATAAATTTTATGATATTTAATTTGAATAAAAAAGACACATCTCTTAATGTATGACTAAAAAGTAAATAATAAAAAAAAAATTTTATATATGTAACTTTTTCATTTAAATAAACAATATAAACTTTTTATTTCGCATCGCATACATTGGTTGTTTTCGTTTATTCATTCCGAATATTCGGAATATTCAGAATATGTCAAAAAGCGTTTTTTTATTCATTCGGAATATTCCAAATATTCTGTTCTGTATTTTTTTATACACAAATTAATAAATAGTAAAAACTTTTGTTCACAAAAATTAATAAATAAATAAAAAAATAAACAATGACAATTTCTGATGCTTATTCTTTTTATTCTATTCTGTTCGTTTATTCTATTTGTTCGAATTATTCTATCGAGACGTCATCAAGTATTCTATTCTTTCCATTCCTTCTTTAGAATGAATAAACGAAAACACCCATTGTATATGCATATTATTATAACTTTATGATAAAACTGACAATTTTTAAAATAAAACTAAGAGTAAATTTATATATTTATTAAAATCTACATAAAAAACCATCTGACGGTCAATAACCGAACTAAAATTTAAAGTAAATACTTCAGTTGAAAAATAGTAAAATAAAACGTTTCATTCCCTCCTTTCTATTACCAAAATTAGTTTATAGAAAAGGGGGAATGAAACGAAAGGATAAGTGATGAAAGTTGACCCGTGTGGAAGTAGGCAATTGGATTTATTTAGTAACCGTTCCAGATAGTTTTATATGAATATGATTTTTCATGCGTTGAATAATTTCTTTAATGTCATAGTCATTTGAAAACGAAAACTAAAAATAATTTTAAAATAAATTTATGTTTAATTTATAGATTGAAAAAGTACGGTTCAAATCTGAACCATCTAACAACCGATGTTCATTATTATTTTTTAAAATGATAGATATTTAACAGGAGACTAAGCGAAATTATATATTTTTTTTAAATATTTTTAATTATGAATTAGAAATTTTAATTTCGCCCCATGTAAGACATTTTATCATACCTACAAAAATTGTTTGTTTTTAAATAAATTATTATTTACGTATACGGTTGTTTTCTAAGTTAAATCAATACCAAAATAAAATATAGTATTTACCTACCAAGGATAAATTGAAATGATGGATACAACTCATAATGAAGCTTATTTTCCATTAAGCCGTATTGCAAATCTGAGGTATATCTATATGGTTTCATTAGTTTTATTCCTTTTTCAATTCAAAATAATTTCGAAGTAATTCGAAGTAGGTAATTCGAAAATGAAATGATTGAATTTTCTTAAAACATATTATTTTGTGACAATTATTTTTTTATAAGAACAAAAATATAATATCTACATTAAAATCTACAGAAAAATCCATCTGTCGGTTCTATTAATTCCAATTTTTTTTTATTAAAAAATTTTTTTTGTTTTTTTATTATTATTATAATATTAGTTTTTGTAATATAATATAATTAATAACAAAACACAATATTTTTTTAATAAAAAAAAATTAATTTTTAATGCTATTCTTTTCTCAATTATTTCAATAAAATACAAAACCGTTTAATTTAGAATAAATCTAAGCATACAAATTATACATACTTATTACTTATCCATACATGGAATGTATTCAGAGTTGACAGTTTGTATTAATTCTAAAAAAAAGCTATGAAGAAGATGTTGTTCTAGTTTCAATTTCTTCTGAGCTGTAGTTGATATTCTTTAGACATAATTTTTCTAATCCGATTTTCTTTAACCCTCTGTAGCCCAGGTAAATTTAAAGATAGACCCCTCTTCTAGAACAATTTTTTTCCTAAAATACTCCAAGGAATCACCCCTTAAAAACTTTTTGCTTTAAACCGGACCACCCTGTACATGTATACTCAAACAGCTAAGCTGTAGGTACAATAAATATAATAATTTGTACTGTATTTTGGTTAGGAATTCTTGTTAGTATATTTGTGAAATGTTCTGTTTATCGAACCTATGTTAACATTTTATTATTCAAATTTATATTATAGATTTCATAATATTTAATTTTAATAAAAAAAAAAACATCTCTTAATTTATGACTAAAATGTAAATAATAAAAAAAAATTTTTAAATAGGTACCTTTTTCATTTAAATAAACAATATAAACTTTTTATTTCGTTTAAATTATATTTAATTATATTTATATTTATATTAAATATGTTTTATAAATGCAAAAAGTTTTGGAAAAGTTATTCAAATATCTTACATACATACATTGTATATGGATATTATTATAACATTATGAATATGATAAAACTGACAATTTATTTTAAAAGAAAACTAAGAGTAAAATTATATAATTATTAAAATCTACATAAAAAACCATCTGACGGTCAATAACCAAACTAAAATTTAAAGTACATACTTCAAATGAAAAATAGTAGAATATTAGGTTTATCATAAAGGAAGTATAATATAGAGAAGCTATGCGGAACAAAAAAAATTTTTTCAATATTTCTTAAATTTTACTTCACCGTAGAACCCCAGAGAAAAAATATATTTTATATGCCAAAATACCCCAGAGCGTAAATTATAATATCTCTTATAAATTATAATCTTTCTCTTGATTTTGTATATCGCATACGGATTCAATGATCTTGATAACAATATTGTAATTCCTTAATCCTTCATTATAATTTATAGATGTGTGTCGTGTGATATGTGTGCAAAAAAAAGAAAATAAGGTAGTAAGGAAGAAGCCATAGAAAAAATGTAATATGTTTTGTTTATATTCACACATACAATGATTTAATTTTTATTTTTCTGTGTTTGGGCAAAACAAAAGAACACCTGCAACAATGCAGTGTAAATTGTTTTTGTAATTTGAAATTTTTTGATTTTGTTTTTGGACTGAATTTGTATTCTTTATTAATTTAAATTTTCAAATAAATTGAAAAATTATTTTTGTACTATTCGTTGAAGAGTCATTTCATAGGTATCATAGGTAACTTAGATATGTCTTGAAAAATAAAAAAAAAAATATATGGGTATGATTTGAATTTGTGGCTGTAAAATTAAAATTCTTAAAATAAAAATTTCACAAATGTATATGTACATATATATTTTGCAATAGGTAGATATATGAATATTTTAAATAAAAGCGGGATTGAAGTTTAATAAAAAACTAATAAATATTTTAAATGCACATGTAATCCTCCTCCATCACGTCCAGAAATTTGTGAATTACCCTCTTATAACACGCTTCGTACCTCTAGCCACACGGTTACATATTTTTATTTATGTACATGCAACTAGGTGAAGGTTTTGAGGATGTGACTATTCAGGATTTTCAATATTTATTAGTGACGAAAGCGATCTGGTAGAATTAGCATTAGAAACTGTAAATGAAGTTGTTTATCCGAATAGTAAAACTGATTGTTTATAAATAAAAATAATCATAACTAAACAAATACAAAAGAAAAGGATTCGCCTAAGCATAATATAAATAACAAATATTTTATTTCCTTTGTACCTCGTACAGTATCGTACAATAATGTTGAACATTTCAAAAGATGAAAATTTATAAAATATTTAACTTTGTTTTGTTGTTTTTTCTTTTATTCATCAAAATAAAAAATAAAACTAATGGAAGCGTCTACACTGTTTATAATTTCTAATTCTTTGATTTTGTTCTTGGATTGAATTGGAGTTTTGTTTCAATTTCAAATAAAATGTAAAATTCTATTTAAATTACTTTTTTATGCGTTGAAAAATAACATTTCATAGGCACCACTTAGATAGGTTTTGAAAAAAAAAATGTACCTATGTTTTAGAATTTGTGGCTCTAAAATTAAAATTCTTTAAATAAAATTTTACAAATGTACAAATAATATGTACCTAACTATGTTGTGAAATATATTTTAAACAAAGAGAAAAGGCAGAATTGAAGTGTAATAAAATAATAAACACTTTGAATGTAATAAAAATAAATAACTTGAATATAAAAATGAAAATGAAAAATTAAATAAACAAAAACAATTTCTTAAATTTATTATAATATTACTAGTATTAACAATATTATAATATTAGAAAAAATAAATAATTTATTAATTTATGTTTTCAATTACTTCAATGTGCTTATCTTTTTTGTGCCACACTGCAGTAAGTAAGGATTTTGCACACTATCGTAATTCATATATATGCATGTATTCCTTGATTTCTTAGTGTATAATGCATAATAAAGGTAGTGTAGGTTATTAAGTTTATCTTATCATAATATATTAACAATGAACGTGAACATTATTTTTGAATATTCTATTTCTATATTAAAATTTAATTCTCCTTTCTTTATAAATCTCCAATTTAAAGTAAGTTGTTTGTGTTTGCATTAAAAATGTAACATTTTGGTTCCATGACAAAATTACATGTGGACAAAATTTCATAAAGACAAAATTTCATATTTAAAACAATTAAATGTTTAAATTTTTATTAATCATTATAAAATGTGGAAGAAATTGTCAAAATCTGTAGGTGATTAATAATTCCTTTCAAAATATGATTTTGTTTTATATTTTTATAAGAATTGTTTTATATAAGAATTAGGTGGTTATGCTGAAGTCCGTCGAAATTACAAATTAAAAAAGCGCTTCAAACGAGTAATATCTTTTATCGTTTTCAACAAAATGTAATGTGTAACAAAAAATTACTATTAAATTTGAATTTGTATATACCTACATATGTAATTAAAAATGTATAAGTTTTACTTTTAATTTATGTACATATTACGTTATGTAATTATTAAAAAATTTATAACTTTTTACAAAATAAATAAAAAAAAACTTAAACTGTCAACGCCTTTTTTATTTGAAATAAAAAAAAATCTTCCAAAACATTTAATATTGATTTCTGCACAGACTTTGGAGTCGAATATCAGAATACTGATATTTTTCGTATTCCGGTCGGAAATTTTTTTCGGGGATATTCGGCTTCGCACTTCAGCATAACCACTTAGTATTCTTACTTTTGTTTAAGAAAAAAAAAGTACCTTCATTACAAAACCAAATAATTTCAAATTTTTTATAAAAACTTAAATTGGGATTTAATTTTTTTAAATATGTAATTGTGTCTTTGAAATTTTGTCCCGACACCATGCATTTCATATTATGGTATACTCTACATCTACCCAACAAGTGTGTATTTGATATACACAACCTTACCTCATTGCCGCTACTACACTATATGTATGTTATATAAAAGCAAAAACAAAAAAAAACAAAAATTAAAATCATTTTAAAGATTCTCTCTCTCAAAGCTAGAATCTATACAGTTGAACCTGCATAAAAGAAAAAATTTTAGTTCAATATTTTGTATGAGTTTCTGTTAACGAAAACATTAAAATGACGTATTACAAAATTTTAAAGTTAGTTTATCTAGGTCCTACTGTGTATGGGGTATTTTAAAAATTTTTTTAAGCAAAAAAAAATCGTCACAAAATTTGTTCCGCATAGTTTCTCTATATTATACTTCCTTTATGATCCATTGTATTCCATTAATTGAACTTTTTTGCGCAAAAGAAGTTGATCTTTTTTATACTGAAGTTTTTTAGAACAGTTTAGAACCACTTAGTAATCAAATATCTATTCTGAGCAAAATGTTTTAGTAGAAATATTTTTTTTAATTTGAGCACTTAAATAGTTACAGATTACAGAGTAGTTATGAGTAGTTACAGTCTTTCAGAGTTCTTAATAGTAGTTCTTATTTGTTATTTCATAAAGAAAGAATTATCATTTGTTTTTAAACAAAAGTTAAAAATTAAAATATAATTTAATATTTTTATATAAAAGGTGTGTGTAAAAAAAATATTAAGAAGTAAATGAATAAATATTTTTTGTAGATAGCAAAATAAATAGCAGAATAAATTTTAATGTTTAAATTTTAATGAGTTATTATTGTAGTTAATGTTAGTAAAACATAGTTTGTGATTAAAACTATTGGGATAGGTATATTTATTAGTCTAAAATTAAAATATATTAGTTAGAAATTAAAAGAAAAAGTAAAAAAATATAAATAGGAAGCAAATAAAAAAATATTTGTGTACCTACCTAAGTATATGAATATAGAAAATTAGTGATTCAAAAATTTTTTTTGAATGTAGTGCCTACATACATTATATTTGTAATTAAAATTATATTGATACCTAAATTTATTTAATTTAAAATTAAATAAATAAATAAAAGGTAGAAATAAAAAGAAAATACTAAAAAATAAATAAAATATATTATAGAAAAAAGTTTCTTGGTAGCAGATTGATTGTAGGTAAATAGAAAAGATTGTTCGTAACAAAAATTCTAGGAAAAATTTACTGAGTAAGTAAAACTATATAAAATTTTCTGGAAAAAAAGAAAACGGTAGAAGTAAAAATTTTTAGGTTTTATTCTTTTTAAAATTTAATAAATTAAAAATGGACTATAGGCGAGAATATTTTATGACTTATAACAGGAAAAGACAAAGGGAAAAAGTGGAACAACAACGTTTACGGCGTTCTGACCAACGAAATAATTTCATTAGTTAAAATCGAAATATAATTCACCTTGAATTACGTAAACCTGGTTATAAATCCGGTATTTTAGAATCTAGAAATTTTTTTATCCTCAAACACATGATCTTGCACCGTTTTCGTTCTTATGTATTCATTATACTGCAGTTTATTTTAAAAGTGAATTAAAATCGAATTGTTGCCATCATGGAAAATTGTCCAATCTGTGGACTTTTAATCCGAATTTTCCAATCGTAATTAAAAGGTTGTACATTGATACTGATCGAATAAGTCAAAATTTTCGGGAATTTATTAGACAATATAACAATTCTAATGCTTTTTCTTTGATGGGAGCCAATATAGGTACATAATATGCCTGGTGGTGTTTATTGTTTTAAGAGTGAAGTTTATCACCAAATTGCAGAAAATATTCCAATCGACTTAAATTTGAATGTGGACAGAGCCCATGTTGATACCGGTATTTCATATGCGGGATTATTTCTTTATGATACAGATATCCTTGTCAATATGCGCATGAATAATTCGTATTACTCAGGTTGTCTAAGAGAAATTACGACAACAATTGGTAATACTTTCCATAAAATTTCTCCTTACGCTATAAGTTATCGTAAGCTTCGAGAAGCATTCGAAACCGAATCAGCGTATGCCGCACAAAATAATTGTCAAATAAACCAAGTATCCTTATTTTTTTCAAGAAATTTAGGTGATGACCAAATAGTGTATAATGCACCTAAAAATACGGATGATGTTGCGTTAATTTATGTACCCAATCGTGATGATAATATTCCTGCTCAAATCGATTTCGCAGTTCATCCTACTAATATTAGAAGCATTAAACGAATTAATTTCCTATCTAAGCATTTAGACCCAATGATTTTCCTCTTTTTCTTCCTAATGGGGATTTCGGATGGACTACAAATATGTGCCATAATAAAACTGTGTCTGCAGCTGTAAGAAATAATATAACCACTCTCCAATTTTATTCATTTAAAATAGCAGTCAGACCAAATATTTTTAACCTCCTTCACTATGGAGGAAAACTATTTCAGCAGTATATTGTAAACGCGAATGCACGTGTAGAAGCCAATCGTTTAATGTATATTCGTTCGAATCAAAAATCTTTTCGTGTGGATTCTTATAAAGGACTTTTAGCTTTAGTAGTGACAACAATATAAGGGTCGAAAATTTATTTATACTTCCATCGTCATTTGTTGGTGGGCCGCGTTTCATGTCAAAAGTTCATCAAGACAATATGGCTATGGTTAGAAAATTTGGTCGTCTCGATCTTATCATCACGTTTACATGTAATCCAGCTTGGCCAGAAATTAAATTTCAACTATATTCATTTCAAAACTCTTCAGATCGCCCTGATTTTGTAACACGAGTATTCAATCTGAAATTAAAGAAGTTTTTAAATGATATTACCAAATTGCATGTGTTTGGAAAAATAAGCAATTACGTTTATATTATCGAGCACCAAAAATTCAACTTATTGTGCCGTTTCACAGAAAAATTCATTTCTTTTGCTCGGTCGGGTATGTACCCGGCAACGACGAAGGGTCCATGGAACCAACGGAACCATTGGTTCTCTTTGATTTTATAATTAACATTATTTCTTTCTACATTTCCATTACTGAATTCGTAAACGATTTTTTTTTTTGTTACAAAATAAAAATATTTCTTCTACAGTTCATTACAAAATTTCACTTCACATTTTATAAAAATAAATTTCAGAATTTTTTCATTTCAACTCATTCTCTTATTATGGGAAATAAAATTTATTTTAAATAAAATAAATTTAAATTGTCATAGTAGGCCACTGAATAAAACCATATAAAACTCGCCATACATATCTTATAAAATAATATTGCAAAGGAATCAATTTTAAAATTACTTCACATATATATGTTGAAATTCTAGAAAGAAAAAATGTTGTTTGCTACTAGCCTACTACTATTTAATTTTTCAAAAAATATTTAACATAACATTATATAAAATAAAACTCATTAAAAGAAAAAAAACTTACATTACAAAATAAAATCGTAACAGTCTAACATTGTAGGTATACATACATGAAGTGAACCAATTTTAACATCGCTTCCAGTAACCTTACAAATGCTATGAAAAAATTTTATATATCCTTTTTCTTTATAAGATTTTTTTTTAGCATACCATACAAAAATAAACTCAAAGGGAACCAATTTTAAAATCGCTTCCACAGCTAACAGCTTGTATAATATAATAACAAAGAATATCCATTAAAAGAAGGTTTACTGGAATAAAATTTTATAATTTATCAATGTGTTGGTTACCATTTTTCCAGACGATTTCCAATATTGTAAGAAATAGATAGTCATAAGAATTCAATTTGTGAGAGAGAAATAAAAATTCAAAATATAAAGTGGAAAAAAAATGAACGAACGATTGTATGAAAGAAATATTGTATTTATTTTTAGTTAGTTTATTTCCAAATTATGATTTTTTTTAGCACCCCACACCAAACGTTTTTAAAAAATTGTATATAGAATAGTTGTTTTTAAGCGTTAGAGTTTTTATATTTTTAAATATATAACATACACTGTTTAATTTTCATTATACTCTTCATTTAATTTTTTCTAAGTACTTTCTAATATATGAATTTTTTTTAAAAATGCATATCAATAAAAAATATTATTTATTCAAATTTGAAATGTTCATATTATTAATATTCAACTTTGTTACCTATTTATAAAATTAACAGGTACCTAAATGCATTATATTACTTATTGATGATTAAAATGCACAATGTAATTTTTTAGAAACTAAAAAGGCATCGAATCATTCATAAAAAAAAACCGCTTGATATACTTTTTAAGTACCTATTTCAATACCTGAAAAACTGTGTATATTGAAAATACATGAATGATCAAAAATTTACTTCCATTATAAGCCAATAAAATAAAATAATATGATATTTGAGAAATAACATATGTTTTTGAAACGAATATTATTTTATGTAGGGATCTGTAAAAAATCAATCATTCAAAATTTATATATTCTCATACCCTAATAAATTTAATACATTTATTTTTAAAAAATTTGTACACAGAATTTCAGACGACTGTACACATGAAAGATCTCTAGTGGGCTAAATAAATAAACAAAAAACTCCCGTGGTCTATTTAAAATTACATTGCAAAAATGAAGTTGTTTTTTAAATGGTTTATATTGCACTCTTTCTTTCTTTCAACTTCTTACATACGAAAATATTTACAATAGTTCTTTGCTTCTTTAACTAATGGGTTTTTTTTTGTAAATGTGTTAGTAAAAATATCTTGACTTCCAGTGAACCTTCTTATTATGGATATTCTTTGATAATAGTGAATAGTAAATTACACATAAGAAGAAATTTAACATTTTTAGAGGAATAGGCAATGTTAACTCTCAAATTTTATTTTGATTGTGTATGCGTAATTGTATTGTATTTTGCCATATTAATTGTTTTATAAGGAATATTGTATTTGTTTATTATATATATATTATTCTGCATTTATCTGGATGTTTGTAAGTTCGACGGAACGCTCCAACACATTTACAAATTGCATATGTATACAAATGCATATATATACAAATTGCTTTGGTGCTTTTTTTTAACCCCTGTCTACCATGCTGAACCTTTGCAGGAAAATATACCATTGCATGAAATATAATTTTTTAATTTAATGTTAGTCTTCTTCGCAAATAATAAGGAAAAATAAAAAATAATAATAATAATATAAATAAAACAAAAAATTTTTTGATTTATAATAATAAGGACTAATAGAAATTTAATCAATAGTTTAATATGGTATAATAACCAAAAGGCAAACAGCATTTAACACAAAAAAAAAAACATAATTCACTCAAAGGTTATTCTTAAAATTATACACAATAATATACATGTGTATCAGCATATTTGTATTGTATAATATTATACATTATGCTACTTTATTGCTTCTACCTTTTATTTTTGTCATTATTGTGTGCGTAGCTCACTTCACCCAAAAAAAATTATTTTTGTTTTTTTTTTTGTTTTTTTTTAATATTTGCTGTATCTGCATTCTGTATGTTCTGCATGTTCCATTCCAAAAATATTATTTTATTTTCAGTGTTAAGTGTTCAATGTTCCCTTACTGTTCAGGTTCACTGTTCAATCAATAGAACTTGATAGAAGTAGAGTAGGATAATTAACTCTACTTCTACGTCGGATAATAAAACATTGTTTTTTTTAAATTGAAAATTATTGATGAAAATATTTTTGTATTTTTTGTAAATTTTACCAATTTAGATACAAAATTTTGAATATTTTTTTAAAAATAACACAATACCATAATAACAGTTTATTCATATAGCAAAATAAGATCCCTATACATTATACAAAAGACAAAATTTATATGAAAATAATATCCCATTTTTAAATTTACTCTACCAGAGGCCACAATAACGCTAATACGGTATAATTTATACTAAATGGAACCCAACTAACGAATTATAACTAAATGGAAGTGAGTACGAGTATGCCATACAAAAATACAAACATTTTATACAAATTTGTTGGTATGGTACTTCTTTTTCTGTTATATAAAAAAAAAAAAGATTAGTGTTAGGCATTAGTGTTAGGCCGATATAGTTTTTTTAAATAGAAAATTAGTAAAATCTTTGTGTATGAATAAAATAAAAGGAATCAAAATCAATCATAATAAAAATAACAATGTTTTTTCAATTTAAACTTTCTTTTACTTTATTACCGTATTCTATTATTACACAGAAAAGTATTGTTGTTAAATTATTTGAAACAAAAACAATTATTATTCATGTTTCTGAAATATTGAAAATGTAGCAGTAGTTTGTAATATATGAATATATGAAATTTTCAAAAGGTACTAACACTAGCAATCAAAATAATTTCCATTAAAAAGAGAGAAAATATATTGAACGAATATATTCATCTATTAATAATATACATGTGTATCAGCATATTTGAATTGTATATTATTATACATTATACTACTTATACCTGGTTATACCTTTTATTTTTGTCATTATTGTGTGCGTAACTCACTTCACTCAAAAAAAATTATTTTGGTTTTTTTTGTTTTTTTTATTATTTGCTGTATCTGTATTCTGTATGTTCTATATGCTCCATTCCAAAAATATTATTTTATTTTCAGTGTTAAGTGTTCACTGTTCCCTTACTGTTCAGGTTCACTGTTCAATCAATAGAACTTGATAGAAGTAGAATAGGATAATCAACTCTACTTCTACGTCGGATAATAAAACATTGTTTTTTTTAAATTGAAAATTATTGATGAAAATGTTTTTGTATTTTTTGTAAATTTTACCAATTTAGATACAAAATTTTGAATATTTTTTTAAAAATAACACAATACCATAATAACAGTTTATTCATATAGCAAAATAAGATCCCTATACATTATACAAAAGACAAAATTTATATGAAAATAATATCCCATTTTTAAATTTACTCTACCAGAGGCCTCAATAACGCTAATACGGTATAATTTATATTAAATGAAACCCAACTAACGAATTATAACTAAATGGAAGTGAGTACGAGTATACCATACAAAAATACAAACATTTTATACAAATTTGTTGGTATGGTACTTCTTTTTCTGTTATATAAATAAAAAAAAGATTAGTGTTAGGCCAATATAAACATAAATAAAAATAAATAAAAAGTGATATAAACATAAGTACTGTAATTTCGGAATAAAGAATCTAATGAAAGAAAAAAAGAAACTAGGATTTATTTTGCTTCCGTCATTTATGACGGGTTACAAAGCTAGTATATATATATATATCGACATACCTATATATAATATTAGCAAAGTTACCCGACGTTGTCCGGGTCGACCACAAAATGTATCGAATTTAGTTCAATGAAGTTTGAATTATGAATCGAATTGAAAAAAACTGGTTTATCAAAAATATTCTAATATTTTTTTTCACTACGATAACAAAATATCAACAATACTACAACTTAAACTATACTTATGTATATATTACAATTATTTCTTTGTAAACAATATTTCGGTGGTCTTTTCTGATGAAATATAAGCAAATACGTTCCTTGTTGTTGAGGTATTCTTGAAATAAAGATATTTTCGTCTTTTCCACAATCAATTGGAATTTGTACTTAAATGAAATGAGGATGCCAAATTCTTATTCTTAATCTGGTATCGTAGTTTCTTCAAGTTTCGTAGAAGCAATATTGAAGCTACTACATTTAATTCCAATTGATGAGGAGGAACAACTTCATTTTCATCGACAACTGTATCTATCGATTTGTACACATGGACCTCCTGGAACACTCTGCAGCATTTTCTGATTCATAAAACGAATCGTCACATTTTTGGGGCTAATTCACATAGCCACTTCACATAGTCATGTAAAAATTTTAAACTGATTCCTATATTCGAAAATACTTTTTCAGGACAATACATGTTTTTTTATTTTTCATAGATTACCTATGAATAAATTTTCAAGTCTATAACACAATCTTTTTTTTGAAACATTTCTGATAGAGTATGTAAGTGTAAATATTTATGCCTGTAACACAATTGGTTTTTGAAATATTCCTGAAACGTACGTGCTAGGAGTTGTACGGCAGCAACCCGAACCAGACAAACTTTTCGAAATCGATAACAGTCCTATTTCTTTATTTGTGAAAGAGAATCTAAATGTAAATTTTCATACCAGTTACACACATGGTTTTGAAAAAATATTTCTGAGTCTTCCTAGGAGTTGCACGACAGCAACCCGAACCTGTCGTCTGATGGCTTTGTAAAGTACCGCGTCCGATACTTTATTTGACCATGAATAACTGTGAAAAATTCAGAACTCTATCTTTAAACTGTGGGCGAACAAACAAACAAACAAACTTTCTCTTTTATAAGTATGGAGGAAGATTATTTTTAGAATTTTTTCAAGATTCTGTCATTCTATCATTAACTCTATTATTGTATGTTTAACTACATACTTATTTCAATACATATTATTATTATTTAGGTATGTAGCTATATACATATATTATTTTAGAGCCACAGTTAGGGACTTGATATTTTTAAGACACCTTTGGTCCAGATTACAGCACTTTCTGCCAAATTTGTTGGACCTGCTTTCCGCCAGAGCTCTTTTGAACGAAAATTCATATCTCAGAAACTGGACCGATTTAGTTCCAATTTAATACACATATGTTGGGTTCCAATGAAAACTATTTTTCTTTGTAGAAAATTTGAGGCACCTGTGGAGTTCGGAGTTGTATGACAGCTACCCGAACCAGTCAAAGTTTCGAAAAAATGTGAAAAATGTGCACCTTTGGTTTTTGAAATATTTTTGGCGGCAGCTCGGAGTTGTATGACAGCTACCCGAACCAATCAATATTTTGAAAAACGGTAAGATCCGTATTTGTTTATTTTTGAGAGAGTACCCGTGTACAAATTTTCAGCTCTGTAGCACCTTTGGTTTTTGAAATATGCTCTTTGGGTGCTAGGAGTTGTATGGCAGCTACCGGAACCAGTCAGAATTTTGGAAAACAACATATCACGGGTTCGATTCCAAGTAACAAAAAACCATCCTGTAAAATTTGGTTGAAATTGCTCCATGCGTCTCGGAGGAGTTCTGACACAAACATACATACATACATACATACATACAAACATCCTTCTTTATATATAAGATTAATATTGATTTATAATAATTATAAAGTATTATAGGTGAATGATGATTGATTGATGAGATAATGAGGAGAAATAAACAGAAAAAGATGATACAGAAGAGAATAATAAATGCATGCAAATCAATATGCATACAGAATTGTAAATTAAAAACAAAATACATAGATATAGAGTTTTGTATTTACTATTTTTTTGGCTGTAGAAAAAAGATAACTTTTATAATAAAATAATATTAATAATAATATGAATATGAAAACTTATATGTAGCTTATTAGCTATATCTCCTACTCTATATATATAATTAATCATAAATAAATAAGAGAATAATAGAGAAAAAAGCGGTTAATATGTTATTATTTTTTTTACTCATGAATTTATGAAATCTTACAATAAAAAATGTTTGATATATCCTATTGTATTCGAAAAATCTGTGAATTCGAAAAATTCATTGATCAAAATTGATGATCCAGAATTTTGAAGAAAATTTTCCCAAAAGTATTGAGGAATTTGACATTCTAGAATTAGCATCTAGAAAAAGGGAACTTTGTGGTAAAAATATTCCAAAGTACTATAAAACATTAATAACAGATATTGGGCAAAAATTCTTTTCAAAAATTAAGTACCGTTTTGAATCACTCAAAAAAATTAAATTTATTGATTAACTGACGTAAGTCGATATAAGGATTTCGAAGAAAAATACCCTAGTGATCTTGTAAGCAATTTGCAAGAAAATTCTTAGGAATATTTTGAGATATTCAAGGTGGAAACAGAAAAGTGACATTCAGTGATTCAGATTTTCAAAGTAAGAAAAATGCAAAAATTCTACACTTTTTGAAGGAGTGTGGATTAGACCGGTGCTTTACGGAATTTACAAAACTTTGTCAATTGATTCTTACTATTCCTTCAATAACAGCAACAGCAGAACGTGTCTTTTCATGCTTAAAACGAGTCAAAAGTTTCATGCGAAATAGAATGGGATCGGAAAGATTAAGTTCTGTTGTTTCAATTGAAAAAGATTTACTGAAATCAATTATATCATCAGAGAATTTTTATGATAATGTAAAAGAAAAGGAGCATTAATCTTCAATAAAAATATTAATTATTGTCTGATAATCGGTGATAGAATTAATTTTTAGTGTATTTCAAACGAAATTTTTTTTTTTTTTTTCATTTAATTTTTTAGTAATTAATACTTTTTTAAATTTTTAAATCTATTTACCTTCAAATTACATAAAACAAAATTAGTTCAATTTTGTTACAAATTAGTTCAATTTTGTTAAAAATTATAAACAATAATTTACCAAAATAATGCATAAAATATTTAAACTACAAAATTTAAAATAAAATAAGATAAAAATTTATGAATATTCAATAGGCAAAATACAAATTTAATTATTCGTTTCTATACTTTACAAAAGTTATCAAGATTTTTTAGAAAAAATCTTCTGCGTTTCTGACTTCCACTGTTAAGTGATTAAATATTTGAAGACCTTTATGAAATAAAGAAATAAATTGTTTTGGGTATTACTCCTACGAAACAATGGTAACCTAACAAATTTGCAATATATCATTTGCATTTCCTGAATTTTTTTTTTCCTATCATAATAAGTTTATTTGTTAATTCAAAGTTTAAAGAAAAATTTTTTAGTCCACATTTACTAGCTATAATAATTAATCTTAAGATATCACGTTGTAGGTGAATTTAGTAATTTAAAAATCTCACAGTCCTATTAAGCTGTGATATGGCCTTTTAGGCTCTTTTCAAAGATTTTAACCTTCAAAGAGAAAAATAAAAAATTTGTGCTTAATAGTAAACTATTATTTCCAGAAAATTGTTAATTTAATACAATGTAAAGTAGTAGAACCTGCCTAGTTCTCCTTAGTTCATACTTTTCGACTTTTTAATGAATTGATTCCCTACGTTCCCTATGTTCACGCTTCGTCACTGGTACACGGGGGTTTCTTCTAGTACGTATATAGTTATGTAGATGTATATTTACTTATTTCATACGAATAAGTCCCGATAAACAAAATGTGTCGTAGAAAGATGAAGGAACACAATATGTTTCTATTTGTGTACCCAGCAGAAGAGGAATAAATAAAAATATTTTTTTTTGTTTTTCTTTTACTTGATTTTTCATTTCTATAATAATTATCTACGTAGAACATAGTTTTTAAATCCTAGCAATAGCAAATAGCTTGGTAACTGTGACGACCGAATGCAATATAGTTTAATAGTATTCGGTTGACAAATTATTTTTTTATTGCGTTAGTTTGTTTTTGTTATTGTTTCTTGTAAGTACTAAGCTAAGTGTGAATTATTCTTATAATTTTTAAAATAAAAAAATAAAAATTGTAAATTGGATTGCAATAAAAGTTTAAAATACCAGGTATGTTGCCAAGATTAATGTAAATGTAGACTAAAAAAATAAGTTGTACCAAATTTTTCATGCATTGTCCCTAAAGTGCTTCTGTTGTGTCTGTATTTTTACTCTTACAACTTTTCTTATTTTATCGACTTTTCTTTGCAGTGTCTCTAAATTGTTTTTACTGTGTATGTATTTTGATTCTTAGAAAATCGGAATTTGAATCAAGTTTTGTAGAAAAAGTTCAAGGTTTGTTAAAATTAAAATTTGAAGCAATATTTATATATTAGTAAAAATCAATGTTATGTTACTTTTTTATTGAAGTAGAAAATGTTTGATTCTCCCAACTCATCAATAAAGGACCAAATATTTAAAAAAAAAAGATAAAAAGTTTAAAACTAAATAGTTTAAAACTTTCAGCACCCAAATTATGAAACAGTTTGCAGAAATTAAAAATCAACTTGATTAAAAAGCAGTGCAAGAATTTAAAGGAAGAAAATATTCAATAAAATATCAAAATCTGAAATTACTACAAAATCTAGAGAATTGAGTTCAGCTATGAAATCTTTGGAACCAGAGGCACGAAAGACAAAAACAAAAAAGGCCAAAAATATTATTATATATTCAAAAAATTATATTATTATATAAATTATTTAAATTAAATAATTAAAACAATTAATACGTTAAATGTTATTATTTCTACTTTTTCCATTTTTTTATCCTGTATTCTAGCTGGAAATATGCTACAGTAATCATGCATTTGGCACAAGAATTGAATTTTGTTTAATTTTTGGAAAATATTATAAGAGAATACGAAATGTGTCGACATTTTATCGACTAAATTTTATCGTAAATAGAAGTACATGTGTGTGAAGTTTGTCGACACTTTCGCGACATATGTGTTGTAAATATTAGGAGAAGATGTGCACGAAATGGGTCGACACTTTGTCGACTATATTAATTTACTGTAAACATGAGGAACACATGTGTGCGAAGAGTGTCGACAATTGCTTGACACATGGGCTGTAAATATCAAGCAACACATGTGTTCGAAATGTGTCGACATACACGCGACACTTTATTATAATGAGAGACACATGTGCCTGGACATTTGCGACCATTTGCACTATTTTTATCCCTACTTGTGTCGTGAATGTGTTCCATGGGACACATTCACGACTTTTTAAAAACACTTTTGTCAAAATTGTTTACCGGGAGTTGTTGTTATTGTAAATCAATAATAATTTTGGATTTCAATTTTATTTTTTTAAAGGTTTTTAATGAAAATAATTATGTTATGAAGCTGTGTATTAGCTGTGGTAGCTAATACATAATAACCAAACTTTGTTTTTATTCCTAGAACAGATTTAGCTACAACGGCAATTTATTCTTAGACGTTGACATTTCCTTGTTAAATTGTTATTTTCTATAACCATAAATAAGTTGCAAAGTCAAACATTGGAAAAAGAAGTAGTTTATTTGCCTGAAACCTAAAACGAAACCTGAATTGCTCAATTTATCGAATTATTTCGATCTTTTTACCAAAAAAAAAAAGCTTTTTGCATCTGACTTAGCGTAATACACCTAATATTATATAATATATAATATTAGGTGTAACCTAATATAAAATTATTATAATAATAGGTGTAACCTATTATAAAATTATTATAATAATAGGTGTAACCTAATATTATATAATATATAATATTATATAATATTAGGTTACACATATAGTAAATAAATAAATTGTCATAATTTATTAATGTGATGGTATACTGTAAAAATATCAATTATTTGTATCTCTTAAGTAACGTTGTGAAAAAATTAAAGTTTAAAATTCGATTTGTTTCGTTGTTTAAGAAAATCTATATGCAAATTCAATATGCATATTAGATCTTAATTAATATGTTAATCTTAGCAAATCTGATGAATTAATATTTTATTTTAAATTTTATTTTATGTCTTGTTAGCCTTTTTGTTACATGTAATATATTTTTTTGTTTTTGTTTTGTGATATATGTATATGTATTAGTTATTTAAGTAAATAAAATAAATAAAACTGACAAGCTAATAATAGCACACTAAAATAAATGAATGTCAAAATCAATTTAATTTTTATTTTTATAACTAAGATTTTTCTCCCATTAAGTACTATTCAATTATTTTGCATTGTTTTTTCGCAAATTGGTTGGTTTTTTTTCATGAATTGGCTCTTAAAATTTTTATGAGTGGCCACCTCTTAGTATACTACAAATTCAACCGAAGAGATATCTACTAATATCCAATACATAGTTTTTTTTAAGTAAGTATAAAATATAAAGTACCTAGTTATCAGCGGTTAATAAAATTGAATAAATTAAAATTTAGTAGATTTAGTCTTACATTCCTTTCAACCATCGTAAGATGGTTGTTCCTTTCAACCATCGTTTTAAAAATTTTCAAATGATATAATAATTTCAAATACAAATTAATATACAAATAATATGTAAATTTTAGTTTCTAAACTTACCAATAAATACAATACACATAATAACTGTTGATAATCCAGCCGTAAATATACAAATATTTTCAATACCCAATTTAATATCATTTAGTGTATCATGTTTTCTAGCAAACCATGGTGTTATAAAAAACCCCAATGCAATACCTAATTGTCCACCAAATGCAGATAAACCTGAAACTGTAAAAGCCTAATTAAATCAATTAGAATTTACGATCTTAATTATAATATTAAATTTAAATTTTTATATTACCTCATTTGGACTGAACCAAACTGATGATAGTTTTTGTGGTACTTGTAAAATAAAAATTTGTGAAACAGCAATAACCAATTGACCGATTAATAAAATATAAAATTTTGTTGGTTCTAATGCAAACATTTTAATCCAGGAACCTATCGCTGTACCTATACATCCGTAAATTGCTGTTTGTCGCGAATTCTAAAATTGAGAATTATTTTAATAAAAAAAAGTTTTAAATTTCTAAAATATAGAATAAGAATAAGTTTCTAAGTTAAGATCATAATCATAATATAGTTTATACAGGATTATATAACCATTTTGTCTGACCATATCACAATACAAGTAAATTTAAAAAATATCCGTTAATAAAACAGAAATAAAATAAACCACAAAATAATTCTTACTCACTTCTTGTACCCATATCAAAAATTGTTAAAATTATAGGGAGAAATTCAATATGTTATAATCCATAACATAATTTTAATTTAGAATGAAATATTAAATTCTTTATGGTTTTATTATAATTAAAATTGTGTTTTTTTTACCAATAATTTTAATTGGTTACACCAATAAATAGATATTTTCCGAACTAACATACTTCCTTGACTAGTACTTAGCTGCAAGAGAGTTTTGAATATTAAACCTCTCAGTTAATATGAATAAAAACTATTTTTAAACTCTAAACAAAACTTAATAATGTGATCGTGTAAATGATTCAAACTTCATATTAAACATTTGTAAGAATTAAAAACTTGAATTTAAATCAATAAACCAAACTGGAAATTATTTTTACTAATGTTGTAAAATTTTACTAAATAGTAACGGTTTAATTACTTCCGAATTGTGCAAAGAATCCTAATATTTTCTATACTTATAAAAGGGAAAGTTTGTTTGTTTGTTTATTTACTATACACGCCCACAGTTTTAAAAATAGAGTTGTGAAATTTTGCACACTTATTCATGACTAAAAAAGGAACCGGACGCGGTACTTTATAAAGCTATCAAATGACAGGTTTGGGACAGCTACCGTACAACTCGTAGCACCTATCAAGAATGTTTCAAAACCAGAAGGTGTTAGAGATCTGAAAATTTACACTTGGGTACTCTCTCACAAATAAAGAAATACGATTATTCCCAATTTCGAAATTGGAATGGCACGCGTCGCTGCCGTAAAATTCCTAGCACCTATCAGGAATATTTCAAGAACAAATTTTGTTACAGGCATCAATATTTACACTTAGATACACTTACTCTTTCACAAATAAAAAAATACGACTATTACCGATTTCAAAAACTTGAATTGGTTCGGGTCGCTGCCGCACAACTTCTATCATCGTTCAATTTGGAAAGTGCTAAACATGTACATACTTCATTAGAGTGGAAATTAGGTTCAGTCAAAGCTCATGGTTCCAACAAAAAAAATGTACAATTATCAATGAGAAAAAAATTTTAAGAACACAATAAATCAGTTTCACATAAGAAAGCTGGGAAAATAATAAAAATTGGTGAAAAAAATATAATTTCCAAAACTTTCTATGTGGATAATGAAAAGTACAAACAGCACAGTGAGTGTGAGTACTTTTAATACTATCTATTTCATAATTAAAAACAATAAACCATTCAGTGGTTTTAAAAAATTAATTGATTTACAGAAAAAAATAATGTAGATTTGGGATTTTCATTACATTCAAGACTTATAGTTCCACTTGTCACAAAGCTTATTTCTACATAAATAAGAAACACTATATTTGAAAAACTGATAAATACAGGTTTCAAAATTTCAATTATCATTGATGAAGCTTCAACCAAAGATAATTTACAAGTAGATGTCCGATCGCCCGAGATTTAAAAGCTTTTTTAAAGCTATTTTCTGAATAGGTTCCATTTTCTCTTGAAATTTTTAACTGAGAAATGTATATTTTCATTATTTTTTATTATGTTTTTTATTTATTTTTACATATTCTACTCCAGCGAGTGCAAAACTTTTTTTTCGTGGTGGGTCAATTAAAATAGTTTGAAGTTAAAATGGCGGTTTATTGGATCTGAGTTATTTCAATATTTTTTTACAAATTTTAATATTTAACTGTTTAGGTAATGTTAGAATACTCTCGTCATATAACGCGGGGCGTCATAAATACATAAAGCAAAAATAACCCAAAATCTAAGTTAAATATTGTTATCATACAGTATTTGTATGAAATTTCTTGCTACTTATGATATAATAATTGTTTAATATCAAGATTGTAAGTTGTTGTCCTTAACGTCCAACATGCAAAAATCATATTCTCTTCGAGTCGGTTCCAAGTAGATCCAAATATTTTAATAAGGAATTTCCTAAATTTTTCATACAAATAAACATATGTGGCAAAGCAAATATTTTTACATAGAAATTTCATACATATTATTATCGGGATTATTATTATTAACCTTATTTATTTTTCTAATAATAAAATTTTCTCATGGGTCGCACTATTACAGATTTACTATCAATGCCAACTCAATATCAATCAATACCAAAATATTTTTTTTTAAAAAGAAAAAAAAATTTGTATGGATTAGTTGGTATTGGTTAAGATAAATGAGAGAATAAAAAAAATCTTTTAGATGCCGATAAGCAGTTTCCAACCAACACATACTTTTTGTTGCATGATAAAAATAAATAAATATTATATGAAAAGAATCTAGTAAAAATTGTGTTTTTTTTTCATTTTCAATAATTAGGAACATAGCTTTTTTTTAATTGTGTGTGATGTGATATATGGGTACAAGAGAAAATTAGCAAACGTTAAAATACAGTTATTGAAAAATGGTTTAACATATATGAATTTATTTTACTAAAGTTAAAAAACACATCGTCGTACTTTGGACTTGCATTAAATCTGCAGTCATTTTTATTCAATAAAACTCAAAATGAAGTGAAGTTCAGAAATTTTAAAATTTAAATTTTTAGTGGGAGCTAAGGCACTTTGCTTTGACTTTGGTGAAAGTAAAAAATTCTTTTTATTTTTTCTTAAATAAATTATAAAATTTTATCAAATAAAACATATACTATATTATTAAAAATGCCTTCAAAAAAATGATGTTGTTGCACAGTCGATTGCAATTCCCATTCTGAATCTGTTAAATTTTTCAATTTTCCTCAACGTAACACAGCCAAATATGAAAAATGGCTCAATATTTATTGGCAATCTTTTGACCATATTAAAGCTTTAATTTATCCCTTTATATGTCAATTTAAAGATAGATATATAGGTTCCAAAAAATTGTATGCGCATGCGGTTCCTTCATTAGTTTTAGAAGAACCTAATAAGCACAAAAACATTATTTACTCTAATAATGCCATTGAATTTAAAAATGAAGATCAAACTGAAAGTTGCACAAAGTGCCTTATAAAAGATAAAAAATTGGCATCTTATAAAAATTTAGTTACTAAATTAGAAAAAAGAATTAAAGTTTTAGGCGTCCTTCGAGATTTCCAACTTTCCCTCGTAAGACAAAATAATAAAAAAAAAACAAAAAAAAACCTCTCCGTATCCAATATCCATATTCAATAGATAATGTGTAAATTTTTAGATAGTTGTTGAAGAAATAAGTAAATAAATAAATAAAGAATTACAAGATTATGCCCACTGGAAACTAAAAAAACTAAATTTATTTATTAACAAAAAGCAAAAAAAACCACAACATTTCAACAAAATTTTTATTTTACTGTAAACTACTTTTTAGAATAATTCAACTTCAACCATACCTACATTCAGTGATGCTACTTTAGGACTATCGTAGTAGATCTACTTTAAATTTTTTTGATAAATGTTGTTAAAGAATTAAATTTTATGTTGTTTCGTTGTTATTTAAATAAACGGATGTACAAATTTTATGTGTTTTAAATTTTAATCAAGTACGGACATATTTTAGAAATTTACTACCCTTATCCTAAATCTGCTACCTTTTTTTTTGTTTCACTACCTTGCTTGAACCTGGTGGCAGCACTGCCTACATTGTTCCTTTTAAAACTTTTATTTTTTTGTGTTTTTTTTTTCGTTATCTTTTCTCTATTTCTTACTTTTTTTAGTTGACAAAAACATTTGGATAAGTTCAATTTCAATAGTAGTCAATAGTCATACTCATTCTCAATCTCACTGAGTTGTGTAATTCAGTTACGACGATGAAGATGCGGAGTAGACTGCCAAAGATCGTTTAATACAAATGGGCATCATATTTAAAACAGTTTATTTGCAGTTGTAGATTTATGAAAAATTTTCTGTTTTAGACTTATTCTTTATTTGTTTTTTTTTCACTTGAGGTAAATTAAATTTAAGTATACGGCCCTTTAAATTTACTTTTGGTTTTGTTTTCGTATAGGTAAATCACTCTTTTTTCGTTTTTTAGCTTGAAATAATTCAGAACGTTTTTGTTTTTGTATAAAAATTATATAAGATATTATTTTTATTTATACTGCAGTAGCAATACGTAAAATAATGTAAAAATTTTAGTTTGCAATTTTATTTCAGCTATAGACTCGATATATACATACATGATATATAATACATACATGAGTGCATAGACATACTGCATAGCATATTTTAATTGGGATGTTTTGATTGATATTCTTTGATGAGAATTGAGAACTATGAGAAGAAAATTTCAAATTTTGTTTTTTGTTTTGTTTGAATTTAAATGAGAAAAAAAATTGTTTTTTGTTTTATTTTATTCTGATCAGAGCAATAAGTAATTACATGTCGTATAATCTACAACAACAAAATCCACATTTTATTTTACTTATTATTCTTATTATCCTCTACGTCTACGTGTATATTGTCTGTATATTTCTAAAAACAAAAGAAAAACAGAAAAAAAAAATTTTTTTTTGTACCTATATTTAGAATGTATATGAATGTATGTATATATTAATAATATTAGTGACTCACAATTTAACGTGACGCGAGTTTATAACATTTTCCTCAACAACGTCTTATAAGTAAGTTTCACTTACAAAAATCAAAAAAAAAAAAAAATGTAGACACATATGCATATTTTGTATAATTTTAAGTAATAAGAATAACCGTTAAGTGCATAATGTTTTTTTTGTGTTATATGTTGTTTGCCTTTTGGTTATTATACCATATTAAACTATTAATAAAATTTCTATTAGTCCTTTTTATTATAAACCAAAAAAATTGTTTCTTTTATTTATATTATTATTATTTTTTTTTATTTTTCCTTATTATTTGCGAAGAAGTCTTACATTAAATTAAAAAAATATATTTCATGCAATGGTATTTTTTCCTGCAAGGATTCAGCATGGTAGACAGGGGCTAAAAAAAGAGCACCAAAGCAATATGTATACATATTGCAATTTGTATATGTGTTGGAGTATTCCGTCGGACTTACACACATCCAGATAAATGCAGAAAATTATATATATAATACATATTATATGTACATTTGTGAAATTTTTATTTAGAGAATTTTAATTTTAGAACCACAAATTCTAAAACATAGGTACATTTTTTTTTTAATTTTCATTTTTTTAAATGTTCAACATGTATTGTACGATACTTTATTAGGTACAAAGGAAATAAAATATTTGTTATTTATATGCTTAGGCGAATGCTTATATCTTGTAGTTGTTTAATTATGGCTATTTTTATGTATAAATAATCAGCTTTACTGTTCGCATAAAGAATTTCATTAACAGTTTCTGATGCGAATTCTACCAGATCGCTTTGATCAATCGCCTGTACAATATAATATTTACTCAATGCTACGGCGCATTTGAATTTATACTTTTGAATCATTTGTCAATAAAATAAATAAATTTCAATTTTTGGAATTTGTGAACATTTTCTGGGTGAGGTAAAAATTATTTTCATAATTTACCATTTGTTTTACTGGTAAGTTTTTTTTACTGTAATATCGTAATATCGTAATATTTTAGCAAAGATATTTTAATTATTTATTAACTGATATAATAATAATATCTAATATTCTGATAAATCGGTTCTTGTCTTTGCTACGTTGTTTTTGTTTTTAAATTAATTCATATAATCAGATAGTCAATGCTATTGCTCAATAGGAGAATTGTTTTTAAGTTAATTTTCATTTGTTTTTGGTTTTATCTGGTTTATGTCTTTAAATAAAATTTTTCACACTATCGTAATTCTTAATTGTTCTAATAAAGTTGTCTAATCTAGTTGAAAAAAGCTTCGTGTTGTAAAAGCTTTGTGAAAAGTTTAACAGACGTTTAAGCGTATTAATATATAAGATAATTATGCTCCTAGTTTTTTTAAAAATAATTTTTTTTTAAAATAAGATATTTTAATAACTTTTTCAAAACTTTTTACATTTAAAAAACTAATTTAATATAAATATAATTAAATATAATTTAAACGAAATGAAAAATTTATTTCATTGTTTATTTAAATAAAAAAAGGTACTTATTTAAAACTTTTTTTTTTATTATTTACTTTTTAATCATAAATTAAAATATGTTTCTTTTTTATTAAAATTAAATATTATAAAATCCGTAAAATAAATTTGAACAATAAAATTTTAACATAGGTTCGATCTACATAACATTTCATCAATATACTAATAAGATTTCCTAAAACAAACAAAAATACAGTACAAATTATATTATATTTATTGTACCTACATTTTAGCTGTTAATAGACATATATAGCAGTGGCAACTCGTGATACATTAAGTTACTCGTTCAAGGCAAAAAAAAAAATTTCTCGTCGGTAGGTGGAAATTCTCGAAAGATAGCATGTGGCTTGAGCTGCCAACCAACCATGATAGTGTGTGTCCCTAGAACCACCTCCGTTTGTCTGTCATATCTGACTTATGATAGATTAACTTACTTTGATCATTTCTTTGTGTGTACTGGGAGAATATAATTTTTGTGAAAGATATCATTATAGTATAAATACCCGCTGAAGGCAATTTTTATCTCAATATTTTTTACCTCTCAGGAAAATTATTATTTTAATAATTTCCGTGGAGGAAAATTATTTTTACTTTTCACACATTAAATAACAATGTGTAATATTATTAAATTTTTTATTTATAAATAAGGTCCAAATGTGTTCAATCATGGTTTTTGGCAAAAAATTTCTAAAATACTAAATACTCATAAAAAAATTCTTCTGATAGAAGCTTACTAAGACATATTTGAGTTTTTGAACTGTTAAACTCGACTCTGTTAGCTTTACCCCAGTCGGAAGCTGTAGCATTAGTTTGTTTTAGAAAATCATATGATGCTAGTATAGTGGTGTCATCAGCAAAACTATGGATTGGATTGAAAGTTATTTTGAAAAGGTCATTAATGAAAATGAGAAATAGGGTGGGTGAAAGGACAGAGCCTTGTGGAACACCACCATTGATTTGAAGTTGGTCGAAAAAAGAACCGTCAACTGAAACTATGATAGATCGATTTGAAAGAAAACTTTCAATCCATTTAGAAAAGGTTCCAAAGCCTATAGTGTTGTATTTTGCTATAAGAGCAGAATGCCAAACTCGATCAAAAGCCTTAGGTATATACAGACCTACAACAGTAGCTTCACCAGATTGATGCAGGCTGGTGTTGAGCTTCTCGCAGAGGCATGTCATGAGATCACCGTTGGAACGTTGGGCTCAAAAGCCGTATTGGCTATCATGAATTATACCTCTACTGTCAAGATATTTCTTCAGCTTATGATTAATTAAGATTTCCATCGTTTTTGAAATAATGGAAGTAAAAGCTATGGGGCTATAGTTTGAAGGATAGCTTTTGTCACCTTTTTTAGGAATAGGATAAACTTGGGCAACTTTCTAATAGGACGCGTAAGTTCCTGAAGAAAAGGACAAATGGAATAAGTTGCGCAGAGGCTTAGAAATAGCGAAGGAAATGTGTCGCAGCATAATTGCAGGTATACCATCAGGCCTGGTAGATTTTTTTCTATCGAGATTCTTCAAGACTTTTACTACAGCTCTTGTTCTAAAGTAGATCCTTCCGAAGGAATAATTTAGAACAGGAATTGATGCAGGATTTTGGGCTGTAGAAGGGAGTGTGGAATTAGCTACAAATAATTTTGCGAAGAGATTAGCCTTTCCAACAGAATCTGATATAATAGTACTATTATTATCAATCATTAGTGGAAACGAAGACTTGCAAAAATTTTGCGCAACATTTTTAGCAAATGTCCAGAAAGACCTGCTGTTGTTGGGGAGATCAAAGATTTCTCGTCTCAATCTTTGGTTATGCAGGAATTTTTGCTGATTGATAATTTTTTTACATTTATTCGTAACCACTTTATAACTCTCATACGTATTGGCTGTTTTATTGTTCTTGTATTTTTTTAAGCTTCTTGTTTGGATTTCAGAGCTTTTCTGCAGAGGTCGTTGAACCAACCTGAGGGATTTCGTTTTATACTTCTAAGTTTATTTGGAATGAAAGTTTTCATTCCTAATAGAATCCTCTTGGTAATCACCTCTGCAGCAAACTCGACATTTTTATTTTGGAAACACAACGACCAGTTCGATGCATTTAAAAAGTTGTTGAAGCCTTCCCAGTCAGCTTGGTGATAATTCCAAACTAGTCTTTTGGGAGAATTGTAAGAACTGGTTGTTGTGCCTACTTCGAAGCTTGTGCTTACAAGATAGTGGTCGGAACCACCTAGCGGAGAGTTAACAGAGATTGAATATTTCTCTGGATGGGTAGTTAGGAATAAATGCAGGAGGTGTCCGTTCTGGTCGCGTCGGTCAGGTATCCTCGTAGGGCTTTTGACAAGTTGAGAAAGGTTGAAAAAATTGGAAAAAAGTTCAACTTGTTTGCCTTCGGGACTGTTGTGACTAGAAAAATTAAGCCAGTCTCTGTTATGAATATTGAAGTCTCCCGCCAGAATAATCTCAGACTCGGGATGGGTTTCCAGAATTGAGTTTATCTGGTTGGATAGTCTTCCTATAAGCATATCAGTTTCTAGCTGATTCGCTTGAGGCGATCTGTAAATAAAACAGAAGTGAATGATGTGCTTATCGACGTGTATCTTCATCCAATTATATTGATAAATTGGATTGGAGCACTCAAAATTTTGAAGAATCTTATAAGCTACATCATTGCGTATATACAAAGCAATCCCTCTATGGGGTAAGCTGACTTAGAAATTCTTCTTCTATCCGAAAAATTGCCAGTTCTGTTCTGACAATCTATTCTGCTCCATTGTATTGCGAGAGTAGGCTTTAATTCTTTTTAAAGTGGAGAATGATCTTTTTACTGACGATGTTGAAAACGTTATTGCTAAAACCAGCTCACGTAATTGGGCATTTTCCGAAAAAACAGAAACTACATCATCTAATAAAATTTTGCTGTGGATTTTCTGTATAGATTTGTCGTAAAAATGACTTTGCTTATAAAAATAGTCAATTCATTTTTAAGACCAAGAAGATCAAAATATTCAAAATAAGAATTTTTTAACCCATTCAACAAATTTGTTGAGAAAGTTTTTGAATATTCCTTAAAATTTTTGGAATTTAACAAACCAAAATTTTTATTGCCACCAAAATTTATTTTTAATAAATTGTTTCTGTTGTACATGCATAACAGAGTAAAAATAAAATTAAAACTTACTAAGTTCTCCTTTTAATATACCTACACAACAATTAACATCATGTATAATCGTGTGTGTCCACCAAATAAAATAATATTTTGCCTCTTATGGATATATAATACCTCTTTTTTTTGTTTTCTTCAACAGCAACAAAAAAATAACATTAGTATAAGCGTATTTGCAAATAAAATTTTAAGAATTTTTTTTTCTTGTATTTCTTCTCATTATTCTCATTTTCTCATATATTCTCATTCACAAAGCAAAGGCTATCGTTTATAACGAATTTGAACAAAATGGTTGGTTAAATTGATGTTGGATTTTTTTTTTTCAATCATAAGGGAGATTTCATTCAAATTTCAGGTGAACGCGACTGTTTATTTTGCATGTGGTTTTATATAAAAGTGTACAGACAGTATAGAATATGTTATATATGCATTAATACATTTCTTTATTTTCATTCTTTACAATACAAATGGAGATTTCGTGCACATAGAAGGTGAACGTGTTGCTTACTATTTTACATGTTGTATTTGCATTGTTGTCTTACATAAAAGGAAGGATACAGAATAGAATATCAATGTATATGTATGTATTAATTTTTTTTTCAAATCATAGGAGGATTTCGTTAAAATCGAAAGTGAACGCAGTTGATTTTGCATTTAATTTTACATAACAGTATTATGGCTATAAATAAATAAATAGAAAATAAATAAATGAAGTTGTAAAAATATAGAAAAATATATTAAATGTGTATTCTTTGCATCTATTATTGTTTATGGAAAAATAAAAAATATAATTTTTTTTACATTTTTTTAGAGATTTTCCTAGTCGTTCATGAACGAAATGAACACTTAGAGGAATCGCGCTTGATATATAGGTAGAATAAATGCTAATTGGTATAATTTATATTATATCATAAAGGAAGTATAATATAGAGAAACTAAAAAAATTTTGAAAATACCCCATACACAGTAGGACCTAGATAAACTCACTTTAAAATTTTGTAATACGTCATTTTAATGTCGTCGTTAACAGAAACTCATACAAAATATTGAACTAAAATTTTTTCTTTTATGCAGGTTCAACTGTATAGATTCTAGCTTTGAGAGAGATAATCTTTAAAATGATTTTAATTCTTGTTGTTTTTTTTTTTTTTTTTTGCTTTTATATAACATACATATAGTGTAGTAGTGGCAATGAGGTAAGGTTGTGTATGTCGTACCAAATACACACTTGTTGGGTAGAGGTAGAGTATACCAATAATATAAAATGCATGGTGTCGGGACAAAATTCAAAGACACAATTACATATTATAAAAATAAAGAATCACAATTTAAGTTTTTATAAAAAATTTGAAATTATTTGGTTTTGTAATAAAGGCACTTTTTTTTTCTTAAAACAAAGTATTCTTACTTTGTATTTTTAAGAAATAAAAAAATTAGGTGGTTATACTGAAGTCCGAAGCGGAATATCCCCGAAAAAAATTTCCGATCCGAATACGAAAAAATCGGTATTCTGAAATCTATTCGACTACCAAGTCTGTGCACAAATCAAAATCAAATGTTTCGGAATTTTTTTTTTATTTCAAATAAAAAAGGCGGCGTTGACAGTTTGAGTTTGATTTTATTTATTTTGTAAAAAGCTATAAATTTTTTAATAATTACATAACGTATGTACATAAATTAAAAGTAAAAGTTATAAACTTTTAATTACATATATATATACAAATTAAAATTTAATAGTAATTTTTTGTTACACATTACATTTTGTTACATTAAAAACGATAAAATATATTATTCTAACAATATATAAAATATATTGTTTGAAGCGCTTTTTTAAATTTGCATCCCGGCGGACTTTAGCATAACCACCTAATTTTTTTATTTCTTAAAAATACAAAACAAAATCATATTTTGAAAGAAACTACTAATCAACTAAAGATTTTGACAATTCTTCCACATTTTATATTAGTTGATAAAAACTTAAACATTTAATTTTTTTAAATATGAAATTTTGTCCTATGAAATTTTGTACTTATGAAATTTTATTTTATATAACTTTGTTATAATTTTTATTATTTTTAATACAAACAAAAAACAACTTACTTTAAATTGGAAATTCATAAAGAAAAAGAGAATTAAAAAATTTTAATATAGAAATAGAATAACCAAAAATAATGTTCACGTTCATTGTTAATATAATATTATGATAAGCTTATTAACAATGACACTCTACCTCTACTCTACCTCTACTCTACCAAACTATGCAGTAAGAAATCAAGGAATACATATATATGAATTACGATAGTGTGCAAAATTACTTACTCACTGCAGTATGGCACAAAACAGTTAAGCACATTGAAGTAATTGAAAACATAAATTAATAAATTATTTATTTTTTCTAATATTATAATATTGTTAATACTAGTCTATAATTATAATTGACAAGCGTTTAAGGTCCTGCGCAGTAGACACCTTTTTATTTTATTTCGATTCTCCTACTCCTTAATGAACTTCTAATATATATAATATATAAGATTGTATATAAAACAAAAATGCGCACACAGTTGAAAATTTTGTACTCATATGATTTTATTATTCAGCAAATACATTATGCATAAGTGAGATATTATGAAAATAATAAACAAAAGTAAACAAATCAGTTATTGTATTTTATATTATGTACTTGCGAATGAATCTATGTACATATGCCAAAAAAAACAAAGAAACAAATTCATCTCAAATAAAAAATATAAAAAAGCAAAAACAAAAAAAATCAGTTGAACTGTTCATATTCCTAGCAAATTTATTTTAATATAGTAGAGTTAGAGTACCTATCTATAATTATAATTGACAAGCAGTTAAGGTCCTGCGCAGTAGACACCTTTTTATTTTATTTCGATTCTCCTACTCCTTAATGAACTTCTAATATATATAATATATAAGATTATATATAAAACCAAAATGCGCACACAGTTGAACATTTTGTACACATACGATTTTATTATTCATCAAATACATTGTGCTTAAGTGAGATCTTATGAAAATAATAGACAAAAGTAAACAACACAGTTATTATATTTTATATTATGTACTTGCGAATGAATCTAATGTACATATGCCAAAAAAAAACAAAGAAACAAATTCATCTCAAATAAAAAATATAACAAAGCAAAAACAAAAAAAATCAGTTGAATTGTTCATATTCCTAGCAAATTTATTTTAATATAGTAGAGTTAGAGTACCTATCTATAACTATAATTGACAAGCAGTTAAGGTCCTGCGCAGTAGACACCTTTTTATTTTATTTCGATTCTCCTACTCCTTATTGAACTACTAATATATATAATTATATAAGATTGTATATAAAACAAAAATGCGCACATATTTGAACATTTTGTACACATCCGACCTTATTATTCAGCAAATACATTATGCATAAGTGAGATCTTATGAAAGTAATAAACAAAAGCAAACAAATCAGTTATTATAATTTATATTGGCCCATATTTTGATAGTCATTTCACACTCATTTTTTATGAAAAACAAATTTTGCGATTTCGATAGACGGAAAAAATGACAAAAATCATAAAAAATGAAAACAAGCCTATTTTGATAGTCGGGTTTTATGAATATATTCGGATAAAATGACAAATTTTGTCATTTTGAAATTGTTAAGTGACGGGTATGTTTGTTTGAAAACTTTTGTTGTTTAAAATTTAAAAAATGGATTTACAAAAAAAATCGTAAGTATTTTATTTTAAATTTGTGGACATGAAAAAAGTAAAGAAATCTTCGAGATGGTGACTGGTGGAAAAAGCCAAGTTCAAGAAATTGAGCAGCCTCAAGCAAAAATAGATGCGGGTTCCACCTCACAAAGCCCTCGATTTTTTTTTTTTTTTTTTTTTTAGCTTGTCTTCAGTAAAATGGCTCATAGGCACGATGCAAACAAGCGGTCCCAAGTGTCGGGACCGAAGACCTTAAATTTTTTTTTTTTTTTTAATTTTTTTTTGTCATCAGTACAATGACCCTTAAATGTGATGAAAACAATAGGTCCGAGGTCCTAAGAATTGGGGCCGAAACTCTATATCACCGGTTTAAATTGTATTTTTCTGAGAAAAGGTTATTAATAATTATTACAAATAATTTTTAAAAAAATTTCGGATTGGTCCGACAGTTCGGAAGTCGGAACCAAAGAACCTTGAACAAAAACAAAAAATTTTTTTTTATACTTATCTTGATGCGTAATGAACATTATTGACATTTTGGTTTTTGGACAATTTTTTTGTTCAAGGTCTACGGTCCCGACTTATGAACAACTAAAAACAAAGAAACAAATTCATCTCAAATAAAAAATATAAAAAAGCAAAAACAAAAAAAATAAGTTGAATTGTTCATATGACAACCAAATTTATTTTTATATAGTAGAGTTAGAGTACCTATCTATAATTATAATTGACAAGCATTTAAGGTCCTGCGCAGTAGACACCTTTTTATTTTATTTCGATTCTCCTACTCCTTAATGAATTTCTAATATATATAATATATAAGATTGTATATAAAACAAAAATGCGCACACAGTTGAAAATTTTGTACTCATATGATTTTATTGTTCAGCAAATACATTATGCATATGATTCTGACATTATGATTCTGACATTATGATTCTGACATTATGATTCTGACATTATGATTCTGCTTTAATCAGAAAAATAATGTTTGCCTGACTTTTTTCTTCTAGTGCGTAATGGAATTTGATCCATTTTGCACATAATTATAAACTGCAAATACATATAAAACTTCTTTAAGAACAAAAAAAAATTAGCTGTGCTAGTCCGACATGGAAATCATTTCCTACGTTGAAAATCATTTGCTTGGTACAAACCGCACAGAATCTTAATACACTAACCAATTTAATTATATTTGGAATCGACGTATTACTTATTGGCTATTTCAATTTTTGTCCTAATTTAATAGTTTTAATAATGTAGATAATAACTCATCAAATTTATGTTTAAATAACATACGTATAATCTTCGAAATCTAGTGGATTAGAATAATCCCGAATATATGTTCGCTTGTTTTTTAATTCTGCAATTTGATAGCTTTTTTCAGCACTATCAGAAATTGAAAAATTTAACTCTGCTCAAATCATTTTATTTATAAAAACTTATAATTTTATAATTATATTTTATTTAAACACTTCAACTTATTTTCAACTTAAAAATTTTAAATATAACATTATTGTTTTGTTTTTTTTTCGTATAATAATTTGAATTTGACAGTTAAAGAATGAAACATATTTCATTTTCATCGTAGATTTGAATTTTACAATGGCAGCATTTTTAAACACTTTTGATCAAATTTTCATCGAAATACATAATGACACTAACGATCACAATCGAATAACTTTAACGATAACGATGAACGATTCGATTAATTTCGATCGAAATACATAATAGGCACCTGAATCTATGTACATTATGCCAAAAAAAAAACAAAGAAACAAATTAATCTCAAATAAGAAATTTAAAAAAGCAAAAACAAAAAAAATCAGTTGAATTGTTCATATGACTAGCAAATTTATTATAATATAGTAGAGTTAGAGTACCTATCTATAATTATAATTGACAAGCATTTAAGGTCCTGCGCAGTAGACACCTTTTTAATTTATTTCGATTCTCCTACTCCTTAATGAATTTCTAATATATATAATATATAAGATTGTATATAAAACAAAAATGCGCACACAGTTGAAAATTTTGTACTCATGTGATTTTATTATTCGGCAAATACATTATGCATAAGTGAGATCTTATGAAAATAATAAACAAAAGTAAACAAATCAGTTATTATATTTTATATTATGTACTTGCAAATGAATTTATGTACATATGCCAAAAAAAAACAAAGAAACAAATTCATCTCAAATAAAAAATATAAAAAAGCAAAAACAAAAAAAATCAGTTGAATTGTTCATATGACGAGCAAATTTATTTTTATATAGTAGAGTTAAAGTACTTCATTTTGATATAGTAGGTCACTTGAATTCTTCATTTTTATCTTTTTAAGTAACTGTTTCTAAATTTTTGTTATTTGTAGTAATAATATAGTTTTTATTAAAATTATGTATTATGTAGGTATATATATACGTACCTCTTTAATAACAAAACTTTTTATTTTTAGTAATTTTATCACTAAATGCTTCTTACTATAGGGAATATATCGGAAACGAGGCAGTATATGAGGGACGTGTATTTATGTGTCCTAAATAAAACTTACTAACCACAAAACTTTTTATTAAACACGAGGGGTTTCTGCTATATCGTGCGAAGTCTATGTCAGTACGTAAATTACTGTTTTTTTAAAAACTTTAAATATGACTTCAACTTGAAATATAATTACTCAACAGGGGCCCCTAGTAATATTATAATAAATTTAAGAATTTATTTTTGTTTATTTAATTTTTCATTTTCATTTTTTTATTGAAGTTATTTATTTTTATTACATTCAAAGTGTTTATTATTTTATTACACTTCAATTCGGCTTTTTCTCTTTGTTTAAAATATATTTTACAACATAGGTACATATTATTTGTACATTTGTGAAATTTTTATTTAAAGAATTTTAATTTTAGAGCCACAAATTCTAAAACACAGGTAAATTTTTTTTTTTTCAAAACCTATCTAAGTGGTGCCTATGAGATGTTATTTTTCAACGCATAAAAAAGTAATTTAAATAGAACTTTACATTTTATTTGAAATTAAAACAAAACTCCAATTAGAAGAAACTCCTTTAGATCTAAGAAGGGAGCTGCGTACAGGTTTATGGCTATATATGGCTTAAAGGTATGTGGAATGGAAAATCACCCTCTAAGAGAGTTGGTCTTTGATATCCAAATATATAATCGTCTAAAACATAAGCCTTCACGGCACCAACTTCTCTCAGTTCGGATAAAGTCCACGCTCGAAGATCACGGAGCAACTCTGTACGATTTCGACACCAAAATCAGGCATAAAGTTCCACCTTGGATATTGAAAAGACCGACGATCGATAAGGAGCAAGCTGCTTATCATAAAAACGAAACATTACCCGAACAATACAAACAGCTTGTGCTGAATAAACTAAACGTCAAATACAAAAACTATACGCAAATATACACAGACGGATCTAAAATACTCGTCTCGAACAACAATTTTAAATGTGGATGCGCCTTTAAATGCAGGCAAGACAAATTCTCGTTTCGACTAAGGGATGAAACCAGTATCTTCTCAGCAGAACTGTATGCCATAATGAAAGCAATCGAATATGTGTCGTTAACTCAACCAAAAGGAAAGTACATAATTTGTACCGATTCCCTGTGTAGTATACAAGGTATTTCATCACTCACCGTGACAAATCCAACTATTCTAAGGATCCAAGAGCTTATACACCAAACAGAAAGTCCAATCGTTATCCTTTGGCTACCAGGCCACACCAATATCACTGGCAATGAGCAAGCTAATAAGCTTGCTAAAAATGCTACAGATATGGATTCTGATTCCCAGCAGTTGATGGTAGTCGACGATTATAGAGGGCTGATTAAAATAAATGTTTCGCACGCATATGAAGCTAGATGGAATAACGAACCCACGACTAAAAAATTAAAACAAATAAAAAGTTCAACTGCACCCTGGGAAAGCATTGATTCTGTAAGCCGAAAGAACGGATGTATAATTACAAGACTGAGGATAGGACATTCGCGACTGACGCATAAGTACTTACTTTTTTTTTGTTATTCATTATTATTGTTACTTCCTTTTTCATTCTTTTTTAAGTTTCTGTAATTTTTAGTTATAAGTAATTTATTAAGATTTATTGTTAAAAAATGGTATATGGCCTGAAAAACATCATAAGGTTCAGCGGAATAAATTTTATTCAATTCAATTCCAATTCAATCCAAGAACAAAATCAAAGAATTAGAAATTATAAAAACAGTTTAGACGCTTCCATTAGTGTTATTTTTTATTTTGATGAACAAAAGAAAAAACAACAAAACAAAGTTAAATATTTTATAAATTTTCATTTTTTGAAATGTTCAACATGTATTGTACGATACTGTACGAGGTACAAAGAAAATAAAATATTTGTTATCTATATTATGTTTAGGTGAATCCTTTTCTCTTGTATTTCTTTAGTTATGATTATTTTTATTTATAAACAATCAGTTTTACTGTTCGCATAAAGAACTTCATTTACAGTTTCTAATGCCAATTCTACCAGATAGCTTTCGTCACTAATAAATATTGAAGATCCTGAATATCCACATCCTCAAAACCTTCACCTTGTTGCATGTACATAAATAAAAATATGTAACCGTGTTGCTAGAGATACGTAGCATGTTATAAGAGGGTAATTCACAAATTTATGGACGTGATGGAGGAGGATTACATGTACATTTAAATTATTTATTAGTTTTTCCAACTTCAATTCCACTTTTATTTAAAATATTCATATATCTACCTATTGCAAAATATATATGTACATACACATTTGTGAAATTTTTGTTTTAAGAATTTTAATTTTACAGCCACAAATTCAATTTATACCTATATATTTCTTTTTTTATTTTTCAAAACATATCTAAGTTGTATATGATACCCTATGATACCTATGAAATGCTCCTTCAAGGCAATAGTACAAAAATAATTATTCATTTTATTTTAAAATTGAAATTAATAAAAAATACAAATTCAGTCCAAAAATAAAATCCAAAAATTAAAAATTACAAAAACAATTTACACACGGCATTGTTGCAGGTGTTCTTTTGTTTTGGCCAAACACAGAAAAATAAATAAAATAATAATCTAAAAATAAAAATTTTTAAAATATACTTTTATCGAAACCAAACTAGCCCCCTAAAAAGTAGAAAATAAAACTAATGGTGGATGTTGAGCATCTAGGACTACTACAAGATAAAACACAAAAGTATATAATGAATCTTGCTCTAATATTGTTAATGGACATTTTTAATATTTGGCGGTTGAAAAAAATCACGAATATTAAAAGAATATCACAAAGCGTTTCCAAATTCCACTTTCCAGTCCACATTTTCGAAATCGGTAACTGTCGTATTTCTTCATTTATGAAAAAGTATCTAAGTGTAAATTTTCATGCCTGTATTACAGTTGGTTTTCAAATATGCCTGAGACGTGCTAGGAGTTGTTCGGCAGCACCCCGAACCAGTCCACATTTTCGAAATCGGTAACAGTCGAATTTCTTTATTTGTGAAAAATTATCTAAGTGTGAATTTTCATGCCTGTATTATAATTGGTTTTCAAATATGCCTGAGACGTGCTAGGAGTTGTTCGGCTGCAACCCGAACCTGTCATTTGATAGCTTTATAGAGAACCGTGTCCGGTTGCTTTTTTCATCATGAGTAACTGTGCAAAATTTCAGAACTCTACCTTTAAATTTTTAAACAAAATTATTCTTTTTCTTTTTGCGTTTGGTTTGAATATTAACAAAAAAATTCCAACCTACCTACCAAACATATATACATATATCCATATATACATATATACATATATACATATATACATATATACATATATACATATATACATATATACATATATACATATATACATATATACATATATACATACATACATATATCCATATATACATATATACATATATCCATATATACATATATACATATATACATATATACATATATACATATATACATATATACATATATACATATATACATATATACATATATACATATATACATATATACATATATACATATATACATATATACATATATCCATATATACATATATACATATATCCATATATACATATATACATATATACATATATACATATATACATATATACATATATACATATATACATATATACATATATACATATATACATATATCATATATACATATATACATATATATAAACAGACACGGGCAAGTTAATATAAAAGTATATAAAATTAAATTGTTGTATGTGTGCATGAATATAAGCAAAACATCTAACATTATTTCTACGTCCTTACTACCTTATTTTCTTTTTTTTACACATATATAAATTATAAGAAAGGAATTGCGATATTATTATCAAGATAATTGAATACGTAACGTATGCGATATACAAAATCAAGAGAAATATTATAATTTATAAGAGATATTATAATTTACGCTCTGGGGTATTTTGGCCTATGAAATATATTTTTTCTCTGGGTTCTACGATAAAGTGAAATTTAAGAAATATTGAAAAAAAAATTTTTGTTCCGCGTAGTTTCTCTATATTATACTTCCTTTATGATTATATGCATACAACTACATGATACATCATATACCCCGTATCATATATACAAGTAGGCTTGAAGAAAGCTTCAACATCATGTATACGCTAGTTTCTTGAAAAATTATAAATTTAAAATTTACTTTCTTGACTTGAAAATTTTAACCGAATACGCAATTTGAGAGCTTGAGTTGACATTTAATGTCAAATATTTGTTGTTGATTTATAATAAATATAAATTTTGTTTATTAAAAATATAAGTTTTGTTTGTTTCTTTAATTTAAAAAATAGAATTAAGATTTAAAAGAGTAAGTAAATAAAAAAATTTTAATTTTATATTTTGTTTAATCTTTAATTTATTTAAAGTTGAAGTTCAATTGAAATAAAAAATATGAGCAAACGCAACATATGGAAAACTGAAGAGACAGCAGCGATGCTGAGCATATTCAAAGAATTCGAATGTATTCAACGGAAAGAAATATAGAAACAGTAAAACTTATGGGGAATTTAAAAAAAAAATGATAGAAAGAGGGTATACAGATAAGTCGCAAATCGAAGTACGGTTGAAAAATATAAAATACGACTTCATAAAAACGAAAAAAAATAAAATAAGCGGATATGTAAAGGATGTGGATTTAATTCGTTATCTAATTTTGCACATATATACAAAAACGTTTGCTTGTCCATTCGAAAATTTTCTAACATTTCAGTATAATCGTTTCCATTAAATATTCTTTTCCACCAATGTTGACTTCTTTTTTTCATCCATATTTTTTTGGGCTTCTTATTTAAAACGGTCAGCATTCAAGCGATTTATTTCCTCAATTTTTTGATATAATAGTGGTAATCTTTTCCTTAATAATTTTATGAAAAATACATATTGAGTTTGACAGCTATTTTCGAGCTGACAGCAACTCAAGCTGGTTAATCGAAAACACAGCTTGAAATTTCAAGAAAAATTCAAGTCAAGTACTCAAGCTTTCATGTATACGTAGTAATAGATTCAAAATTGTGAACTGTGAATACATTGTGGAAAAGTAATAAGTATATATAATTTGTATATATAATTTGTATATATAATTTATATGCTATAAGTATTTATGCTTGTATATATAATTATATATAATTTGTATGCTTAGATTTATTTCAAACTAATCGGTTTCGTATTTTGTTGAAATAATTTAGAAGGGAATAATAATTAAAAATTACTTTTTTTTTATTAAAAAAGTATTGTTTTTTGTTATTAATTATATTATATTATAAAAATTAATATTATAATACATAATAATAAAAAAAATATTTTTTTAAATAAAAAAAAAAAAAAATTTGAATTAATAGAGAATCGAACTCACAAAAATTTGTGATATTAAAACCTATATTAATAATATTATCCTATTAATTAATTTTTTTACTTCTAAAAGTGCAAAAAACCAAATGAGATAAATAAAAAAAAAAAATAATAATTTGACTCAAAAGAGAATCGACAAAATTTCTGATATTAGATGATGCTTTAACCAATCCAGCTAATATCTTATAAAAATTGTTTATACACATACAATAAAAATTGATTTTGACACTGATTGATTGAATGAAAAAAATCGAAGCACACGAAAAACCACGAAAAGTGTGCCTTCAAAATCTATGCTATAGTGTATTATAACATAGATAAAATAAAAATTGATTTTGATCGCCACGGACTGCATCATCGCCGATTGATTGAATGAAAAAAGAAAAAGAAACATACGAAAAACCACGAAAAGTGTGCCTTCACTAATCGTGCCCTTGTTATTATAATATAGATATTATCAAATAAAGTTAAAAATTTTTGTTGTAACTTATCTATTATAATCATAAAATATATTTTGTTTGTTTTTATTGATACTTTTTGATCAATTAAATCACATCTATCAATAGCTTTTAACCATGTTTCTCTCCTCCAAATATTACAAATACTTAATATTAAAAGTATATCTAAATTTTTATTAACAATACTCTTTTAAATAGATATAGAACACCATGAAATATAATTAAATAAAATTAACTTTATACGTACAATACACCGTCCTTCGGTAACTGATGAAATTTTCAAACTACACACTAGACATTTGTAATAATTTTCATTTCACAAAATTTTCTATTGTTTATAATATATAAATATTAATTTCAATTTATTAAACTAAATTCGATTTTTGTTTGCACTAATTTCGAATCAACTTATCAACTTAAAGTAAACCCGCTAATAAAAACTTATATAAATAACGTTATTTTTTCATATGTTATTTTGTCTTGTGTAATTTTGTCCAATCTAATTTTGTCTTATGTAATTTTTTCGTGCAACCAAGAAAAATCTATATAAAAACACCCTTTTTACTTTAGATAAGTCAACAAAAAGTTAACAAATAAAAAGTACACCCGCCTTTGAAAATAAATTGTGAAGAGTTCACTTCTGAAAATCGTGTACCTCTTCCTTTTTGTAATAATTCTCGTAAAGAGTTTTTTGTATATAAAAGAGAAAATATACAATAGGTACTTATCGTACCTATATCAAATTTATTATGAGAGAGAAAATGTACAGGACAGACAGATATGTATGAGTATGTCTTTTGTTATTAATATATTTAGTTAATAATAAATATATAGTTAATAATTAATATATTTGCCTTAATTAACTAGGAATGCATTTGATAAGTATATTTATTTGTTTATATGTTTGCAATAACCATGCAATAACCATTCAATCAATACCATTTCAATAACCATTCAACAAAGGTGAAATTTACATATGTATAGTGTGTGCTAATGATGGAATATTGCTATTTAGGGCGTTTCCGAACCTCTCGCACTTGCACTTGGTACTCGCAATAAACCTGTCAAATCGCACTAAATTTTTTCCGAAAAATTTCGAATAAATTTGAGTGCGTCCGGATCACTTGATTTTTTGTCAAAATTTTAGTGTAGTCTCAAGTACACTAGATATCGCAAAATGAAATTTATTAAAAGTAATATATATTAAAAGTGATGTATATTTTAAATATAAATAATCTTTTTTTTCAATTTTTAAAGTTAATATAACAAAAATAATATAAAATTTTCTTTTAATTTTGCATTTTTTTCTTTTAACCAAACAATAATTCATAACAAACTGAAATAAAATGCCAATAATGACATTTGATTAAAATTTAAAATTTATATCGTTGCCATAGTCATGTTAATAATAAATATTACTAAATGCCGCAAAATATTGCTGGAATAAAGCACTTTTTTACCGTTTTCAAAATAAATTTGACATAAAAAGTTAAAAAAAACATGTATTAAGGTAATACTAATTTTACTCCGGAAAATAAAGTACTGTTACAAATTTTTAAATCCGTATAAAAATTTAGTATGAAAAATAGTGCGATAAATTTGGTTTGCATTTTATTTATGGAAGAAAACAAAATTTGAACCTATCAGTTATCTATCAATTGGTCACAAATCACTCTTCTCGCATGTAAAAAAAATTCAATTTCGATTTATGTATGTATATATACTTTTATATGCCAATTTATGCTCAGTCAGCATTTACACGTCAGACAAAATCTAATTTTATGGTAGATAAAGTCGGATGAGTGTTTACATTTGAGACTTTTTCTTAAGCTACCTACAGGTACAGACAAGGGTACTTCGTGTCGCCACTAAGTATTCAATATTAAAATTTTCTTGAGTTGTCTTCAAAGTGTCTTCGTCTGTAGTGAAAAGACACAATACAGCAGCTTGATGTCCGTAAAATCAAAAATTTTTGATTTTTCGTTGGTGTCTCTTGAAGTTGTCTATAAAATATTTACGTGTGTAGTGATGTGTAGACACATTTTGGATACTTCAGTTCAAATTTTTTTTTAAGACGTAAACATTTAACAGAAAGTGTACGCTTATTTTATATCATTTTTTTTCTAGTCTTAATATTATTTTTTATTATTATATCTACATTGTTTTTCTTAATGTTAATTAAGTTTTTTTTTGTTAATTATTTTATTTTTACATACAAATTCAATTTAAATTATGGTTTAATACTAATAAGAAGTATAATACAATCTTGTTAAATGCAATCTTATAAACTATAATTTTAATTTTTTCTTCATTTAAAAAATTTTCTAGTTTGTTTTCTTGGTAAATTTTTTAAAAACTCTTTTACAAGCAAAATAAGTTTTAAAAAACAAAAACAAACAAAATTTTACAAACAAATTGAATACTCATACATTTTTATCCGTTGACCGTTATTGATTCCATTTTAATTTTTTTTTAAGATGCGGTAGCCGCTCTTGTCTACAAAAATGTTGCTGCGTGTATAGGCAAGTGGCGAGAATGTGGCCAGAATGTGGCGATACCAAGTGTCTCCGTCTGTAGGTAGCTTTAAGGCCGGTTTTCATGATAAATTTTTAGCTGATAAATTGGAGTTTAGAAAGAGAAGAGTACAGTATACCGTTAATGTGTATGAGAGAGTAAAATTATATTATTTTATAGTAACTTTTATAGATGATTTGAAATCTAAAATCTATATACATAACCTTAAAATATTCAAAATGTAAACAAAATAAAGGTTATTAAATTTAAGCAATCTTCCTTAGAATTGTTTAAAATTTCGCGAAAGTATATAAACAAAGTAAATAAAATGAAGAAAAGTAAAATATGATATGATTTTCATCTGTGGAATTTTTATTTAGTTTTTTTAAATTTCAAATTCACTTGTATTTATTATGTTTTTCATTTTTACATAAGTATTAATCAGAATTAAAATATTTTTTTTTTATATTATACTAAATAATGAATTAAGAAAAAAAATGTGTACATACATAATTCAAAAATTCATTCAACAAAATTTAAAATATTCATTCAGATAAAAAAAATTAAAGTTACAATTGTAATTAAAAGTAAATTTTTTAAATGTGTTAAATAGTTAGTTTATGTATAAGATAAATAGAATATGTATAATTTTAGCTTAAATATATTATACCTAAAAGCTAAAATATTATTTTTTATTGACACGCATTCAAATATTCAATGCAAAAAATTAATTTTTGTTATTGTTTTTACTCAAATTCAAAAATTGAAATATCGTTCCGTATCCATACATGTGTTTGTAGTGTGTGAATTTTTTTTGTGTAGTTACATATTACTTTATGTTAGTGTTAAAAATATCGGCGATAATTATAGGAAACATATATTTGCGAAGATATGTTTTTTTTAAATATTCTCCGACATTTATGGTGATTCTCCGATATTTATGGCGACTCTCTCGAATTTGTCCGGATATTATTGTCATTCTCCCGATATTTTATCATTGTTTTTCTATAGCACTTATGAAATTTTTGTATCTTCTGCTCTAACCATTCGCCGATATATCGGCTACATGAAAACCGGGCATTAGATTTTATCTACGATTTTACGTCAAATATTTTTTGCATTTCATAGGGTAGGGTTTCTGTTTATAAAGTGTGTAATTTTTTATTACTGAAATTTTTTTAATACGTAATTTAAAAAATTAAAAGGTATGTAATCCAAAAATTCTTTTAAGTATATACATATTTTTATAATATTTATTACAGTAGTATAAAATATTATTGCAGATTTGAGGTATAAACAATAATAACCAAATTGCGTAATGGTGAATTTTAGTGCTATTTGATTATATGTTTTGTTCTTTAAAAATATATTATTTTTCATCAAAAAATATTTTCACTTTATTCATTTCACGAAAAGTTTTTAGAAATAGTTGCCTTCAATTTAAGCGTACTAAAACTACAAAAATAAACTTTACAATCGCAGCTCGATATCAGGTTTTCAAAGCAAGTGATAATTGTAATTACGGAAAAAGCAAATTAGCTGAAATTCTATGAAGTTTGATATCATTAAGAGATTTGGTAAAAATTTCGACTAATTTTCTTTTTAATTTTTATTCTCTTCTCAATTATTTCAACAAAATACGAGACCCGTTAGCTTAAAATAAATCTAAGCATACAAATTATATATACTTATTACTTATCCATACATGGAATGTATACACAGTTGACAGTTTTGTTTTGGCACTATGGTGTATCATCTAGATGTATGCATATAATATATATTATACCAATTAACATTTACCCTACCTATATATTGTATACTGAAACAGCTAAAATATAGGTACAATAAATTATAATTTGTATTGTATTTTGGTTAGAAAGGCTTAGTAGTAATTGGTGAAATGTTATGTTTATCGAACCTATGTTAAAATTTGATTGGTCAAATTTATTTTACAGGTTTTTTAATATTTAATTTTAATAAAACAGAAACATCTCTTAATTTATGACTAAAAAGTAAATAATAAAATAAATTTTTTAAATAGGTACCTTTTTTCATTTAATTAAGCAATGAAATAAACTTTACATTTCGTTTAAATTATATTTAATTATATTTATATTAAGTTTGTTTTCTAAATGCAAAAAGTTTTGAAAAAGTTTTTAAAATATCTTATATACATATCAAAGACCGTTAATATATAAAGATACACAAAAGTAGTTCGATCGTATAAAGATTAGAGTTGAGATGGGACATTTTTACGATCTTACTATTTCATATTAAAACATAAACAAGCACACACCATTAAAGAAACAAGAATTAAAAAAAAAAACACATGCATAAAATATATTATAATGCCAAACCAATGCCATTACCAAAATATACTCTATAATATAATATATGCTGTGCAGATTATAAATACATAATATTATGTACATTGGCTGTACACAATATACAACTGGTATAGATACATTATAGTTATTATTTATATGCATATCTAATTAGAATTTTATATTTCTGTTTTTCAATTCTCCTTACAAAAGTTCCGTGAATTGTTTTATGTAGGCATAGGTGCAACATTTTCAATAGAATATAAATTTTTTATAATGGTAAAAAAAAAAACAAATTATGAAACTATGAAATTATGTAAAAACAAAATAAAAAAAAGAATGTGCATATTTTGATGTGCACATTTGAAAAATTGTGAATTTATCTATTGTACATGAAAAACTTAAATAATGAACAATTTCAGTTTTAATAAAATTAATAATAATAATTATAATAATAATAATCAATAATAAAAGTTTTTCAAGTACAATAGATAAATAAATTCACAACAACTGAACTGAATAATCATTTGCAGTAACTCAAATGAAACTCCTCCAATAATCACCTTATTAATTTTGAACATATAATTATTGTAAATATAATAAATTAATAACATTTAGTAAAGATAACAACAAAAAATCTTTCTAAATATTACATATGAAGAGGATTTACCGATAAATAAACAAATAATTAAATTATGCAACAATGTAAAAACAAAATAAAAAATAAAAATGTGCATATCCTCAGAATAACTCCAAATCATAAAAAAGAAATCATATACTGCAAAAGAATTGTGTTGACGTTAATCAGAGTTGCATAAATTGAATAAATGAATAAGTAAATTTAAGGTTATTTTGACTGAATGATTTTAAAAATAGTAATGTTTTAAATTGTAGTAGGTACTATTTATTAATATTATTTTATTAGTTGCTATCTGCTTTTATGAAATAAATAGTAATTTATAATAATTAATAATATAAATATGTAATACAAATTACAAAATTTGATCTGTAGTGTATCAATAAATTTTTTATAATAAATTAAATATATACATATATACCCAAGAATCGAGGTACTATAGCAAAACGTCAGATTTATCAAAAACAATAAGATAATCAGCATTATAAAAAATTTATATTCTATTGAAAATGTTGGCGATTTATCAAGACAGTATATTTTGGGAAATTAGCACATTTATTTTATATGTACCTATACCATTCCAGCAAAAATATAAAGACAAAACTTTTGCAAGGAGAATTGAAAAACGTAAACTATATATGTATCTATACCAGTGCGTATACTGTGTACAGCCAATACATCTATATATAATTCTTCGCCGGTGTCAGCATGTACCGTTATAATTTTTTGTTTGAAAGAGAAATATTGTTTCTGTTTGATGCATACATTTTGTTTTTAACATAAATGAAGAAGATAATTTATTTGCAGTCAAATTGGAAGAGATTTTTTTCTTTCTTTCTTACACCTCATCAAGAATGCCTTTAATATAGGAGAAAAAAAAATCAAACTTTACTCAAATTGATTTAAATGAAACGGAATATACTGTACACTTTTTTTGTTATTTTTCTTCTTAATACATCATAGTAGAAAAAAATATTCTTTAATAAGAAGATATGCATTGGGGAAGTCAAGATTCTATTTACAAAAAAACTCCATTAGTTAAAGAAGCAAAAAACTATTGTTTTTCTTATGTAATAAGTTGTGAGAAAGAAATAGTGCGATTTAAATGATTTAAAAAACCATTTAATTTTTGAAATTTAATTTTAAATAAGCCCACAGGCCACGGAAGAAGAGATTTATAATGTACATGGTGGTCTGAAATCAACGTATTAAATTTATTAGGGTATGAGAATAAAGAAATTTTGAATGATTGATTTTTTACAGGTACCTACATAACATAATATTGATTTCAAAAACATATCTTATTTCTTAAACATCATATTATTTTCTTTTATTGTCTTATAAGGGAAGTAAAAATTTTGTTTTTATTTCAAACAGATTATAATTGATGTATTTTCAATATATACATTTTTTCAGGTATTGAAACATGTAGTTAAAAAGAATACCAAGAACCAATCGTTTTTTTTATGAATGACTCGATGCATTTTTATTTCCTTCAAAATTAAATTTTGCCATGTAATAATCAATGATAATTTATTAATTATTAATAATATTAAAATTTATAAATAGGAAGGAAATTTGAATATTAATAATGTTTTTTATTGCTAATGCATTTTTAAATGTAACACATCCTTAATTATTGATAACTAAGAATAAGTACAACAATATTTCTTTGAGACAAAAAAAGTCGTTCGATAAGTTTTTTCCCAATTTGTGTTTTGAATTTTTATCTCTCTCTCAAAAATTAAATTCTTATTACTTTCTATTTCTTAAAATTTTGGAAATCTACTAGAAAAATGGTAACCATTAATAGTCATTAACAAATTATAAAATTTTATTCCAGTGCATTTTCTTATTAATGGATCCTTTACCTACTATCCTTTGATAGTAGATGCGTGTGCGGCTTTATATTATATAATAATTTATGTACATAATCTTTCCCCTTTTTATTTCAATCTACTGAGAATTGTTTTTGTTTTATGGATACATTTCTTTAACCCAAACGAAAGAGAAAAGAAAAGATAACAACAAAAAAATCAAATAAATGTCGATTGAGCACGTAATTCTTTCTGTTTCCTCCCCTTCTAAAAAAAAATGGATTAAAAATATTTAGAATAATAATTTCAAAGCTATTGAATACATTCTTATTTATTTGAAAAATATATTTTAAAATAATTTTTTGACTACATTGCTTAGTGTAAGTTATTATGTATTTTTTTATGAAAAATAATCAAAAAAAACTTTAATCAATTTATATAATCAATTACATAAGTGTTGGCATAAGTGTTAGCATTTAGAGCAACGTTTACACATAAGATTTTATTTGATAAAAGTTACTTATTTATTTATTTAAGGTTTGTTTGGCTCAAATAAAAAACAATGATTTTAAATATATAGAAATTAAAAATTATAAACAAATAAAATAAAAAATACAACAAAATGAAGAAAAAAGTTTACCTATTAAATTTTTAAATAAATAAAACATACAATTAAGAAAAAGTTGAAAAAATCTTATAAATGTAGGTAGTTTAGTATCTACTAATTGTTATTATCAATACTATTATTTATAAGAATCAATATAACAACAAAAATAATCAAACACAACAAACATTAAACAAAAAGTTTAACAAATGACAAGAGTCGATTTCGATTTAAAGGAAAAAATTAGTTTCCAGCATTTTTTGTTTCAAAAATGTTTGATGATAATAGGATAATATTCTATTTTTTCATTAAACAAAGTCGGATGTCAAAATTTGTGGAACAACGTTTACAGGACAGTCAAACTTCTAATAGTATAAACAAAATCTTGATGTCTAAACGGTACCTAATAGTGAGTACCTAATTTTTTAAATAAAAAACAATAGCTATATTAGTTTATTTTAGTTTAAATATTTTAGTGTTTTTTATTTAAAAAAAAATAAACAGTAGGTATAGATAAATAATAAATGTACCTTTGTAATATATGAATATACCCTATATCTATCTATTGATATTTTGATATTGTAGTCTTTTGTATTTTAAAATAAAAAAAACATTAGTTTTTAATTTTTTGGTTTTCCTAATTTCTAAAAAAAAATAAACAGTAAGAAGCCAGTTTCCCGTCCGAGCTGCCTTTGCAATGACCATCAACAAAGCGCAAGGTCAAACTCTCAATAAGGTTGGTATTTTAATTGATATACCAGGTTTTTCACATGGACAACTACATGTCGGGATGTCGCGCACTGGGAATAGAAATCATTTGAAAATTGTAACCGAAGAGAATAGAACTGTTAGAAATATAGTTTTTAATGAAATATTAGTTGATTAAATATTTCAATCATTATCAATGCAATTACGTAGTCTGTCTGCTAATCTACTAATTTAACTAAAGTGTTATTACTAAAATATTGTTGATAGGGGAATTTTTGATTTCGATAATTTATAATGTAGTACAACCTAGAATGCTCTAATTTTGATTTTTCACTATGTATAATGGTAGCAAAAAGTTACGTAGTAACGGGTATCTAACTAGTATTTATAATTTGCACAGCATAATATAGAGCTGCGGTTCCCAAACTATGTTCCGCGGAGCACAGGTGTTCCGTTGATGATCATCAAGTGTTCCGTGTAAAAAAAAATGAATCTCGTTAGAAAAAATAATTTTTATTTATCATTTTATTCGTTCTTTAACATCAACAAAAGCACTTGTATCAGTTCTATGTGTAAAATTTTGCTTCAGCTTTCAGTTATTTTATATATTTTAACAAGAAAGTTCAAAATTAATTACTTCTAAAGTCGAAACAAAAAGTGAATCAAAAATTTCTATAAATTTAGGTAAGTAATCTTTTTGTTACAATAAATATCAAATTTTATTATATGTGCTTTTATTCACATTTTTTGTTTCTGCTATCCCTATGGTGTTGTTTAATAATATGACTTAAATATAATTGAAAAATTAGTTGGATTAGATGGATTATTTTTTAAATCCGGTAAAGTTAAGACAAGAAGGTGCAAGTACTTCTTCTCTAGCACATGTGGTTGAAGAAACAAACAAGTGTAATAATAATAAGTCGGTGTTATCTAAGACTGCTCCAAAAAGAAAATATTATGATAGTTACTTAAATTTTGGTTTTACGTGTACTGGAAATACAGAAGCTCCTGACGCATTATGTGTTTTATGTAGGAAAGTTCTATCAAATAGTTCAATGGCTCCAGCTAAACTTCGCAGACATTTCGAAACAAACCACACTGAGTATAAAGAAAAAGAAATAAATTTCTTTAAAAGACAACTTGAGTTACTGGAAAAATCTCGACATCAAATGATAAAACTTGTGAAAACTGAAAATGAAAATGCAGCAGAGGCATCTTTTCGCGTGAGTTACCACATTGCCCGTAATGGTGAAGCTCATACAATTGTAGATACACTTATTAAACCTTGTGTAAAAGACATTGTATCCTGTATGTTAAATGAAGAATCCGCTAAAAAATTGATGAACTACAATTATCCAATAATACTGTTTCGCGCCGCATTAAAGATCTTTCTACTGATATGGAGACACAGCTAATTAATCGACTTAAACTTTGTAGTGAATATGTATTGCAAAGTATACTTAATTGTATACTTAATCGTAGACAAATATTATCTTCATGTGTTACTTTCGATATTCTGAAAAATGGTATTGCTATCGAATCTCTTAACAACAAGTTGAGACTTAATGATAGAGTTAGACAAACAAGAAATATGAAGTTTTTAAATGAGTATAAACACAGTACTTAGTACGGAAAAAACATACCGATAAACAGATGTTGTATTACATTTAATAAAATCAGCCATCTATATTCGTCATCCATTTCCAGAAATACCTTTAAAAACACTTTACATCAACACTTTTCCAATTTACTGCCCTCTGACAATTAATAAATTCAAGTTCAGAAAATAAAAAAAAAAAAATCACTCATAAGTAAAAATTTAAGTTTTATTTAGGTTTACTTACATAGGTAATCAAATTTTATATGTACAATTTTTTTTTTTTTATAGCTGAAGCAGAGACTATAATAGAGACGTCGAATTGGAGCAAAAATAGCACAGATGTCGCTAACAGTATCGAAATGAAATAATGAAATGATAAAAATTATGATTCTTATAAAATTAAAATTTTCAAAATTCAAAGCAAGCTAAGAATGGAATTAAAAACAAAATACGAAAAATAATTTTTTTCTTCGCAGCTGCGTTATTATGCATACTAAAGCAATTTATATATTCATATAAATAATATATATGTATATAATTTGATTTTGTATGGTTGAGTTACAATCAATTTGAATTAAGAATGTTTTTTGATTTTGAATCCAAATAAAATGAATTTTTGTACAGAGTTAAGAAATTTTGTTGTAAGGTATTTATTCTCCCATTACGTTTGTAACATTCGGTTTTACGTATATTAAAAAGTTTATAATTTTTTAATTTAAAAAAAAAAATACTTTTGACCAAAAATACTTGGGAGCGTGTCATAACCTGTGTTTCATTTGCCCGTAGTATCATTAGCCTGTTTTCTTGCGATTTGCCTGCATTTTAATTTGTTTGAATTTCATTTGACTGGATATGTAGTAATACAGGATTCATGTAGCAAGTTTTTAACAATCAACGGCATCAGAACTACATCTTCTAAAGGTGACTGGTTGAAAGTGCCAAGTCAAGAAATTGAGCAGCCTCCAGCAAAAATAGGTCCGGGTACCGTCTCACAAAGCACTTGAAAAAAATTTTCTTTTGTTTTTCTTCAACATGTCTTTTGTACAATGGGTCACAAGCACGAAACAAACAAGAGGTTCGGCGCCCCAAATGTCGGGGCTGAAGAACTTGATTTTTTTTGGTCATGAGTACAATGGCTCTTAAATGCGATGAAGACAGTAGGTGCGGGGTCCCAGGAATTGGGGCCGAAGCCCAATATCATGTGCTTAAATTGTATTTTTCTGAAAAAAGGTTATTAATAATTATTATAAATAATTTCAAAAAATTTTTTTTCGATAGGTCCGAATGTGCGGAAGTTTGGATCAAAGACCATATATTTGTACTGATGACAAATAAACGAAAAATTCAAGGTTTTCGGTCCTGACATTTGGGGCCCGGACCTCTTCTTTTTCTGAAAAATATGTACCTTTATAACTTGAAAAACAAAAGAAAATTTAATTCATCTACACTAAAAACGTATTCTAACTTTAGAAATAAATTAAGAAAATTAATGTACGCAGTTAATGTTACCTTATTATATTCAATCAATATAATATATTTTTTTTTTTTAATATTTATTATCATTGCAATCTGAACTATCATTCAAATTAAACACACATATTCATTCATATACACAAGATTTTATAAGAATAATGAATAATAATAGCCAATAATATGTATAAGTAGTATAAGTGGTATAAGTAATGTAAATGGTATAAGCTAAAAATAACAATTTTATTTTACTTAAATTTGTACAGGCTACAATTATCTTATTTTTCAACATGGACAACTACCTTTTAATAAATTGGTAGAAATCCTTGGACAAGTATCAGTTTTTTAAATTTAAAAACTGATAGTTAGAAAAAAAAAAATGCATGATATTTTGTTCGCAATTCGACGTCTCTATTATAGTCTCTGGCTGAAGTCTTGTATTTATAAGAACAATATAAATTAGTCACCAAGATCTTTCATGTTTTTTTCTTTTTTTTTTCATTTTTATTATAATTTGTTATAATGTATTATATGTACATTCCTTGTTTAGGTATTGGAAATAAAAAAAAAAAAAAATGAATGAATCAACAGACATTGCCGGCCGGGTTTTATTATTAGTGCGGTATGTACATAATAATAGTATTGAAGAAGATTTACTAATGTGCGAATATTTGCAAGAAAAAACGACTGGAAAAATTATATTTGATTGTATTAACAATTAGATTACAAAACACGAAATCGAATGGATGAAATGCACTGATATTTGTACAGATGGTGCACAAGCCATGGTAAGAAATATGAAGGGAGTTGTAACACGTATTCTGCAAGTAGCTACAAGTGCCACAAAAAGCCACTGTGTTTTGCATAGACAAACATTAGTAACCAAAAAAATGTCGCCTTATTTAAAAACTATTTTGGATGAAGCTGTAAAAATAATCAATTTTGTAAAATCACGACCACTTCAATCGAGATTATTTAAAATTTTATGTGATTAAATGGGTAGCGATCACAGAGCACATTTATTACATACCGAAGTTAGGGGGGCTGTCCAGAGGAAAAGCATTGGTGAAACTTTTTGAACTTCGAAATGAATTATTAGTTTTCTTCTCATCGAACAATTTGGCAAAGAATTTTATTGACTTATTAACCACTCATTCATGGTTGATAATTGTAGCATATATTTTTACTAAGTGCAATGAAATTAACATATCATTACAAAGAAGAAATATTACAATTTTTAACGTACAAGATAATGTAATGCTTTTAATAAAAAATTACACTACTAGATTTCTGAAGTTGAACAAAATAATTTAGATTGTTTTCCCACATTAAAAGAGTTTTTAATTGAAATTAACTTGTGAAGTAAATGATATAGCCCGCAAAGAAATCTTAAAACATTTGCATAACTTACAGTCTAGCCCATTACAATATTTACCAAATTCCCCTGAAGATAACTCTTGGATTAAAAATCCTTTTGTAGTAACAAATAAGCCAGTGGGTTTTAGCGCAAGTAATTATGAAAACCTAATTGATTTAATTACTGACTCTAGTTTAAAACAAAAACAAAATGAACTTCCATTAAATGAATTTTGGTTAAGTTTAACAGAAGAGTATTCCAACTTATCCAAACTAGTTATTCATGTTTTACTTCCTTTCACAACTACATATTTGTGCGAGACTGGATTTTCATATTATGCTGCAACAAAATCGAAGTAAAAAAATCGACTGAATGCTACACCAGACATAGAATTCAGCTTTCTAATATTGAGCTTTTTATAAAAAAAATATGTAATGCAAAGAATCAAAGACACCGCAGTCATTAATAATAAAAATGATTTTTTTTTACTTATTCATTTTATTATTTTTATGTATTTCGTATATGTATGTGTAATTGAATTTCAGGAAAATATACTGTTTATTATTTTGTTTGTAACTCTTATATATATATATATGTATATTTTTAAATACACAAACTTATAGCTTATATAAATAAACATGTGTTCCTCTGGAATTATTAGTTTTGAGAAGTGTTCCACGACCCGAAAAGCTTGGGAGCCGCTGATATAGAGTACACTATTTTTTGGTAATAGCCATTGGTTTGGCCTGGCTTGGAATATAATATATATTATATATGTTTTTTTTTTCTAAGTGAAACTTACTTATAACACGTTTATCTATTTGGTATAGAAAAATGTTATAAGCTCGCGTCGTCAAAAGAAAAATATAGTAAACAAAAGAAAGTAACAGAAAAAGTTGGCTGAAATTAAATAAAAAAAGTTTATAATTTTAAAAAAAATTTTTGATTAATAATTTTGATTTGGAAAAAAAATTTTCGACAAAAATTTCATTGAAATATTTAACAATATTATTTTCTAAATTATATCAACTATGTATAAGATTTTTAGGAGACCTAACTAAAAAAGCGTTATTATATTCTTTAAATTCTGTGATTTGTAAATAGATGTTGTCCTCAGTATTATTTTATAATCATATACCAATATAATAAATATTTAGGTTTACTATAATTTAATATAATTTATAAAAATTAATAATGTTTATACCTCCGAATTATTACTGACAAAAATGTTAATAATATTTTATATTATTGTAATGTAATTATAATTTAATATTTTTAATAGGTATATTTATATACGAAAATAATAATGTTTAAAACGAAAATATTAAAATAATAAAAGATCAGAATTCATCATCATATGAGGGAGCAAACTAAATTTGAACAAAGATTTTTTGCCACTTTGTTTCATATAAATAAAGAGAACACAAACAATTCCAAAGACGAATAATAGAAACGCAAAATTTTTTCACAGTATAAAGCAAAGGGCAAACATCTGTTTTGTACCTCTTCTCTCTCATAATAAATTTGGTATACGATCAGTAAATGTAAATTTTACCTCTTTTAACTAAGGATATTTTTCTCGTTTTGGTTATTGAGCTAAGTCATTTAAAAATTTATTGTCTTAATTTTAGTTATATAAAAAAAATTGGTACCTATCTAAGTCTCCATATTAGATACAAAAAATTATTGGTACCTATATAATATGTATGCATACCTATTACCTATTTAGCAAAAATTATAGTTTTTGGAAAAAAAAAGTGATTGATTATTAAAATTTTATTTTTTAAAATACTTTTAATTTTCTTCTTAGTGAATAATTAAAGCTTCAATTAAAAATTGAATTAAAATTTACTTATTTTAAATTTATATATGTATTGTATTGTTATATTACATATTTTAAATTTTTATATTGCATTGTTATATTACATGCATATTATATATTACTATATTTAAATATTTTCTATATTGTTTATAAAACAATGATCGATGCGGTTTTTACACGATATTTACATAGATTCCAATCAAAAAATTTTATTTCTTACTTCAGTTACCATAAGCCTATTCCCACGACTGGACTTTCTTTTTTTTTTAAATTCTTGTTTCTTTAATGGTGTGTGCTTGTTTATGTTTTAATATGAAATAGTAAGATCGTAAAAATGTCCCATCTCAACTCTAATCTTTATACGATCAAACTACTTTTGTGTATCTTTATATATTAACGGTCTTTGTACATACATTGTGTGTATATTATTATTACTTTATGATAAAACTGACAAATTATTTAAAAAAAAAAAACTAGGAGCAAAATTATATATTTATTAAAATCTATATAAAAAACCATGCACAATAATCAATCTAAAATTTAAAGTACATACAATGAATAGTAATAATAATAAGAATGTAGAAGAAATAAAATTAAAATTTTGTATTGACTTAAGAAAAAAGAAAAACGTAAAATAAAAAAAAAAAACTCTGTTGGTTTACTTTCTTACTCACTGTTCGCTTTCGATGTGTTTAAGGAATTTGTTAATTATTTATTGTGTATGTATATTGCATACAAACTGTACAAACCAATTTTTTTTTATTTTATTTTTACTTCATTAAAGAATTAAGATGCATGGGATAATATGATCTTATTCTTTTTCAATTTTACAGTTGAAAAAATAGAAATAGCTATAATTATGGTTTAATATGAATATTATTAATTATGGACACATGTGTATCAATAATGTATATTTATAGTTATATTTTTGCACATGCATATTTATAGTTATATTTTTATTTCATATGGAGAAGTTCCTTTTATTGTAAGTTTTGTATGAAATGAAGTAATGAATATGTATGGATGATAACAATTTAGGATTTCAATAATTTTTTTTTTAAAGATTTTTAATCAAAATATGTAATTAAGTTAGGAAACTTCGTTTCGCTTGTAAGTCATTCTAGAATAAAAAAAAGATTTAATAGAACTAACTACTGGCAGTATAATAACATTTTTTTAAAATTTTTCTTTACTAAGAACTTTATTTTTATGGTATGAACTTTTTCCTCAATTTGTGTAATACTAAGTTCACAGAAAAAATCATTCACCCTCATTCCAAAGTAGAACTGTTTCTAAAGCTTTTAGTAAAGAAAAATTTCAAATAAATTTTATTACGTTGCCAGTTAGTTCTATTAAATCTTTTTTTTATTCTAGAATGAATTATAAGCGAAACGAAGTTTCATAACTTAATTACATATTTTGATTGAAAATCTTTAAAAATAAAATTATTGAAATCCAAAATTGTTATAATCCATACATATTCATTACTTTATTTCAAACAGAACTTACAATAGTTCTGTGAAGTAAATTGATCTGTTTTGTTCCGAATTTTTTTTAAAGCAGTTTTTGGCAACAACTATTTTGTGCAAAAGTTTTGTACAATTTTTAATTTGAACACCTGAATAGTCAAGTCAAAAATTTTTTGAACAATTGACATGTTTAAAGAATCTAAAAACAATGTATAGCATAGTAATATTAATAGCAAACCACAAAAAAATAAAAATTGATATTACTATTCTATAAATTGTTGTCTGATATTTTTAACGTGTCAAATGTATAATTTTATTAAAAATCATTTTATTGTGCCGTTTCACAGAAAAGTTCCTTTATTTTGCTCGGCCGCGTATTGACCCGGGGGTTTTTTCTAGTGTAGTTATATTTTATATATTTCATATGAATAAGTTGTTGTTATTGTAAATGCTGTATGAAGTCTTTCAGGAATATTTATGGATAATAATTTTAGATTTTAATAATTTTATTTTTTTAAAAGTTTTCAATAAAAATAATTATGTTATGAAACTGCGTTTCGTTTAGAATTCATTCTAGAAAAAGAAGACTAATATAACTGACTGGCAATAGAATAAAATGTATTTGAAATTTTTCTTTACTAAGAACTTAAGTTTTATGGTATGGACTTTTTTCTTCAATCTAACTGGTAATTCTAGGTAGAGATTTCCGTTAAACATTACCCATCTTACCCCATAAAAGGTGACCTAACGAATGACCAAAGTTTGCCAAATCTAATCGAAGTTTATTCGAATATGATTTACAATAATTGTTTCGTACAAAAAATTTTTGAAGAAAGTTTGAATGTTGATAATTTTGCTAACCATTGTTGATGTTTATACAATTAACGAACGAATCTTAAACGTTTTGGAGGGAAGAGTGAAAACTTAACTTATCTAATCTTAGTACCGATTCCATTAACGATTGACGCTGAAAACGATGCAGTGAATTATCCTGTAAAGCGAATTAACCTTTTAAACGGCCGCTGTCCAAGTGAAGTGCCTACACATAAACTTAATTTGAAAATGGGTAGTATAATACTACTGAGAAACTTAAATACTAAACGCGGCCTCTGCAATGGGACTCGGTTAGCTATAAAAGCTCTAAAATCAAATTAAGGAAAGAAGCAAGGCAAAATTATTCTATATTCCAATAAACTATATACAACAAATGTTGTATATAAAGAGGTTTTGACATCTAATAACTAGAGAAAAAGTAGTAAAATGTTGCCTTTTTAAACGGTATTTTGCGTCGAAGTGTAGAGTAGACCTATTATTGGGAAACAAAAAAAACGCACATTTTTCTTTGCCTCCTGGGTGATGCAGTAAAAGGAAAATAAATTTGATTTTGTAAGAAATAATTTTTCGATGTATCGAATTATTTCGATTTTTTTAGCAAAAAAAAAGGATTTTTTAATTAGCGTATAATACACCTAATATTTGATTACATTTCTTAGAATTCTCTTTTGTGTGCAGTTTCATAAGAAACTATTTTTTTCTAATTACCATTTTTAAACACCGCCTTGAGACGGGCTTTACAACTAGTAGATTTATAAAATGTATATTGTTTTTTCTATATATTTTTTACTAAAACCTTGTCGTCGTTACCAGCTGTCGACAAAAACAAATGCGTAGCAGGGGCTTGGAGGCAGCAACTCTTTATAGTTTTACTAAATTTGCTCTTTTTGCAGAGTTGAAAAAAGTATTGTAAAAGATTATTATTATTGAAAAATCATTAAAAACTATTATAAAGTCATTATTAAAAATATTTTTTTTTTTGAAAACTAATAAAAAAATAGATAATGAAATTTTAAACAAAAATTAGAGTACGTAATTATTTCACTACATCCAGAAGTTTACTTATATTTTTAAAAAATTTAAGAAAACTTAAAAACGTTTATTAATAAGTATCTATATCGGAAACCTTCTGTTTCCGGCTACCTGAATAGTTTTGAATCCTTACACTTTATAGCTCATATGACTTAAAAATAAATAATTTATTAAATTTAAAATTATAAGACCATAATAAAATATGAATTCAAGATAGAACTTTTTGTTTAATATTTTTAAAAAATAAAAAAATTAGAATTGTTCCTTTTTTTAAAAAAAAACTATCTAATCATAAAACCAAATAATTTTAAACTTTTTATAAAAATTTAAATACATGTAATTTTGTCTTATCTTGTTTAATGAAATTTTGTCATGTAACCATATTGTATATAGTTTTGTGTACTAAGTCTACCAGAGTCTCAACGCAGAGTCTTGGAATTATAAAATTTCTTTTGTACAATTATCGTTTAATTTATTTCTATTACATGTTAACTATTTGACCTGGAAGAGGCCTTAATTGTAAGACAAGTTCATTCACAGTTAAAATCATTTGAAACAAGAGATATTAGATGTAGAAAAATAAGGGTGTCGTAACCAAATTTATAAGACAAAATTACATAGACCCAAAATTTCATATGGACAAAATTTCATAAGACAAATTTACATATGGACAAAACTTTATATTTAAAAAAATTACATAGTATTTAAGAAAAAGTTCTTAGAGAAAAAGTAAGAATAATAATTATTTTATTTGATTAAACATGGTTTTATTTCTTATATTTTATTATGGTCCTATAATTTTAAATTTATGAAATTCATACCCATGAGCTATAATTTGTATATTATTTTTTTTTATATATTTTGAACTAAAACCTTGCTGTCTGCGTTTACCTGCCGTCGGCGAAAACAGGGTTTCCCTAAATGAGTAGCGGTCGTTTTGGGGCAGCAGCTCCATAATATAAAACCATATTTCTTTATAGTTTTTACTGAATTTACGCTTTTTTCAAAGTTGGGAAATAATATTGTAAGAAATTATTATTATTATTGAAAAATGATTAAGAATCATTATTAAAAAGAAAATTTATAAAAATAATAAATTAATAAAAAACTAAATAGTTAAATTTTAAACAAAAATTATATTGTTTAATTATTTAGAAACATTCAGAAATTTACCTATATTTTAAAAATTTTAAAAAGTCTTAAAAGCGTTTATTATATAGTATATCTGAAACTTTTTGGCCACCTGAATAGTTTTAAAACTAAATAATTTAATGAATTTAAAATTTAAGACCATTATAAAATATAAGTAATAAAACCTTTAGTAAAAGAATTAGTATTATTACTTTTTTTTTAAGAAAAATAGTACATTCATTTCACCAAATAATTTTAAATTTTTATAAAAAAATACCAACTTATGTAATTTTTTTAAATATAAAGTTTTGTCCATATTATGTAATTTTCTCTTATGAAATTTTGTCGATATGAAATTTTGTGTCCATGTAATTTTGTCTTATGTAATTTTGTCATGTAACCAAAAATAAGTATATACATTTTATTGTAAATGACTTACTAAACTACCAATAGAAAATTATTATGGACAAGTAATTTTCATGTATTGAGACCATTCGTAATAAATTTGATCCTAAAATCACAAGCAGAATATGGTCTTACTCCCTGGGGTAAGTAAGTTTTTGAAAGTTAACATTAAATAAATAATTCTGAAGCTCTACTATTCTAGGGCTTATCCCTGCAAAATAAATATATTATTTTTTGATTCCTCTTAAAACATTTCTAAGATTACTAGTCTTACTGTCCTCATTCATATTATTTTAATATATTTTTTATTCAGCCAAATTGAATTAATTTTAATAAAAGGAAAAATTTAATTTTTAGTTTTGTTTTTGAATGTTAAAATAAAATCTCTAAAAAAAAGTTAAAGCACAAAAATATATCACTTATTCATCACATTTTTTTAAATATATTCACAATTATTTTTAATTTTTATTTTTAAAATTATTATTAACATTTTAATTTAATATTTATGTATATTAGATTTAAAACTTACTTTTGTATCTAAAAAATATGAAACAGGTAACACTAAAAGAACATAACAAATCATAAATACTAATGATGTCCAATCAACAGCATTTGATGATACTTTATAAAAATCTACTAATAAATTTGCAATTATACTAAATTGCATCCATTGCATATATGATATTGCTGTAAATATTATGCATATTAACATATATATCCATCTTGATTGTAATAATTTTATTTCAATTTTTGAAAATTTAAAATCTTCGGGTACCGATAATGATGTAAATGATTCAATTTTTTTTAAAGATGATTCTGGATTAATTGTTTCAAATTCTTGTGATTTACAATTTCTTATTAAAACATCATCTGGATCTGGTACACATAAAAAATTTTCATTTTGTTCTGGTACAATATTTAGATCCGAATTTTGAGATCTATCAATATTAAAATAATTTTTTACAACAATTGTACTACTGCGACGGAACGATGTTCTTAATAACGGATCCATTTTATTTTTATTTTTAATTTAAAAAATATTTTAAAATTTATGTATGTGAAACAAAAAAAAAATTTTATATTTTTTTTTTTTTTGTCGCGTTTTACTGTCTGTATACCTATATATTATTACTTTTTAAAACTAATTCACTATAATATATGACTCTATATTGTATATATAAATTTGTATATATTTATTTTATTCTAAATAGTTGTTTTAAGTCCGACCATAAAATAAAGAATTGGCAAAGACAAAACAAAAAATTTATATCTTGAATTTAATTTATAAGTGATCCCCATTCACTTGAAATAAATCTTAACTATACAACTATACAAGTAATGATAAAACAAATAATCAAAATGTATACTGTTAACGTGATGACAGTATGGTTTTATTTTAATACAAGAAGTAGATATCAATCGTGTTCGTAGTTGCAGTAAAACATATGTCGGTATAAAACATGTGTTGCAGAATTTTTTCTCTATTATCATGAACAAATAAACTTGCGCAGGTGCGCAGAAATTTTTTTAGCGGTTATTCTTGTTTATAGAAACAACACATGCACAATTCATTTTTATTTTAACCTTTGTCTAAATTTAGTCGTCTAAAAGCGTCATTCATTCATATTAAATAAATTTATTTTTTAACTTATAACAAATCAATTTTCAAATTATTTGCTGACAGTTTTTCATTGCATTCTACTGAACTATATCTATCGCGGTAGTAGTTCATTATTCAAATTACAAAAAAAAAAAAAAAAATCAAATTATTATATTAATTACATTAAGAACACTTTAATAGATTTTACAAAGTTTCAAATTACAACAATTAATTGAAAAAAAAAAAATTAATAACAAAAACTTTTTCTTTTGTTGATTAACATTGAACATAACTTTTTATTGTGATTCATAATGTCATGCGGAAAGAAAAATTGTAACGTAATCAAAAATTTATCAATTTTATATCGTGGGAACTGCAACAAACATTTTCACGAGACCTGCACTGGAATAACACGATCAGTACTATGAAATTTAAATGATTTTGCTAAGAACCTTCATTTTATGTGTGACGATTGTCCGGACAAGATTGGAACTAAACAAATGGTTCCTTCAATCGGCGAAGCTCTCTCAACTGTACTAAAACAAATTGAAAGGCTTCACACAGCACAAGTATGAACTTTTAACTCAAAATTTTGATGGCCTAAGTTATATATGCTAGAAAAAAGTTTACGTCGTAATAAAGAAGATAAAGTCATTGAAAATAAACTTGGTAATGGTGAACTTGGTAAACTTTAGATATAAAAATTGATGACATTACATTAACGTTAGTTGACATTAGTTTAATATGCGTTTATGAGCAGGCATATTGAACTAATAATCACTACACTTTTTAGAAAAATTTTTTCAGAACCATAATTAATATGATCTATGTCGAAGGTCAACTTTTCTAAATGAGGCAGAAAGAATAAATAATATTAAACCAAAAATTCCAATCGTCAGTTTAAATTCCGATCAATTTTACATTTCAAAATAAATATCAATTATAACAACAGATCAGATAAAATTGATCACTATTTTATATTATGCAATAATTAAATGCCTATGGTGACCTATTTACTTTATTTACAATTAGTTCACATTTTATACAATTTTAAAAAAAAACAATTACATGCAATTAGCACTTTACATGCAATTTCGTACTTAATTAAGCACGAAAAGGTGATTCTACCTAAGTTACTGTGTAACAAAAAAAAAAAAAAAAAAAACAGGGTGATGAAATCCTTTCAATCTATAGTTGTAACTTCCATTCTTTCGAAATCGCACCTATACACCAAGTATAGTTTGGGCTGTTACATACTTTATACATAACAAAAAAAAATATAAGTATGTATGTAAAAAGTACCAGACATAGGACATGGGATCAAATTAAGGGATATTGTATTTGATAGTGATAGTCGTACGTTCACTTCTAACCACAGTATAATATGTCATAAGAGCTACAAGCAATATTGAATTGTGGGTTTGAATTTTCACAATAATTTCATATTCATAAATATGTGTTGTTCTTAATTCATTTAATACTTTTTAAATTTTAAAATGTATAACAAATTCAAATATCATAATTATTCTTACTATAAAAATGTTCCAAATATTTAATAAATTAAAATAAACTTTTTTTTTTCTCTGTTTAATATCTATTAAATCATAAATAAAATATAAAATGAATAGACCGACAAAAGAAAAAAAATCTAATTTTAATTAACAAATCCAAACATAAAATAAGTAGAGTATTCTCTTGTCATAATAAAATAATAAAGCTCTTAGAACGTAAGCCTCTTCTTCAGCATTGTAAAAATGAAAAGCAAAACTGTAATAATAGAAATGCAAATAGAGAAATGAAAATCAGTGACTAGCGTCGTACACGAATTGTTTTACGCTTGTTTAAATATTTAAATTCAAAATATTTACCAGGTTAAAATCTGGCAGTTATTTTTTTTTATTTTTGTTATTATTCAGAGATATATGAATTTCTGACTGTTCTTTAGATACTTTCACTATATTTTTGAAATAATGTAATTTGATATTCTAATATTGTTTGTCGTTTAAATTAAAGTAATTTGTATACTCTTTTGTTACTTAATATGTTATGTAGGTACTTAAATAACAAATTAATATTGTGTTACGAATATTTCTTTTATCAGAATATTTTTTTCAATTTTATCACAAGTTGTTCACTTGGCATTTTCTTTTAACAGTTCATTTTTTAGCTGCTTCGAATTTTCTTTTAATGTTTATAAATGAATTGATGGTAAATTTAATAAATAAATCATTTTATAACTGATAACGTACCTTAACAGTGTAGTGTGCAGTAATAAAAACAAAACTAAAATATTGTATCGAGCGGATTAATTTTATTACAAATTTATTTTTATTATTATTAAAAATACATCCAAATTAAATAGATGTGTGTTAAATGTTCAATAAAATAAAAAGGCATGTTTTAAGTCATGTTATAGTGAACAGGGACATAATAAGTTTTAAATTGGAAACCTAACGAAAACCGCTTCAGTGTCGTAAAATTTAACAACAATCTATAGCAATATTTTAAAGTAACAATTACTAAAAAAAAAAAATTAAAATTTAGATTCCTCAACGATCACAACTCTGAGGTTAGTTTACTTAACAGCTAATATTTTATTATTTCATATTTTGTTTAATTTACTTTTTCCTATTTTTACGACATTAAATATTCTATTTTTAGAATTTTATATTTAAAATTTTATTAACCTAATCTTTATTTCAGTAGAAAAAAGATAAAATTTTTTAAAATAATACGTAGGTAGGTATATTTATTTAAAAAAAGAAAAACAAAAAACACGAATCAACTAAGTAAATTTGAATTAATAATTATCAGTTATTTAACAAAAATTCATTTAAATTAAATTTATAATCTACCTAGGTACAATTAATCAACTTTAAACAAATTTACATAAGAGTTTCACAAATATTTAAATACATCGGTATAGTCGGCAACTATTCCACTATCATATTCTTGATTTATTATTAAAATATCATCATAATTATAATTTATATGATGATGTCTCTTTCGTTTATTGAATAATAGAAACACGATAATCAAGTAGTTGTATATTAGACACCATCAAATAATTTAATTTGACGTAATGTCGTAAAAATCTAAATAAAATATTTTTTTTGGTGGATGGGGGAATACGTCATAATTTTAAACTGTGATTAGGTAAATATAAGTAAAATTATTAATCAAAATGTCAAGTAACAAAATGAAAATGAAATGACCATTTTTTTATTTTTTTTTTATTTTAGTTTTTGTTTAGTATAGGTATACTACCTGCATAAATTTAAACAATAGAAATTTATGTCGAGATTTATTTTTTATTTGGTATAGTTTTACAGTGAAAATAAAATTTTAAATGGAAAAGCTAAACTTGTCGTTCACATAAGAAGCAAAGGAAAAACATACAAATTAAAAAAATTATGACCAATATACAATATGTAATTTTTTCTAATTTATTTGATGTACCACAACAATCTTGTAATACATTATAATAAACAAAATAGATAGATTTTCCAATCAAGAAAAATAATAAAAGAATATTTTATACCTATATACATAGTTTTTGTAATATATCTGTATTCAGTTCTGTGCATAAAAGTATAGTAAATCTCTCACAATTTGAGATTTAAAAAGTATATGCGGTTATTATAAATCATAGATTTAAATTACATTCTTACTGCAATAAATTAAATTACATACACTCTTAATAAATTCTTATATTACTAAATCGTGGTGAAAACAATTATAAAACATATAAGCAAACTTCATAACTATAGACTTACTAGAAGAAACCCCCGGGTACATACCCGGCCGAGCAAAAGAAAGGAATTTTTCTGTGAAACTGCACAATAAAATGATTTTTAATAAAATTATACATTTGACACGTTGAAAGTATTTGACAACAATATATTATAGAATAGTAATGGGTTTGTATGTTTACTTTTACTTGCAAAAATTTTGCAAATGAGAGGAAAAATTACGTGATCATAAGATTCTGCGAGAATAGTTATAATGTTCTCCTTTGCAAACAAACGTGATCATACATAAAATTTGCATAAGTTTATCCAAATTTTTTCATGTCAAAAATAATTGATTTTTAGGTTATGAGATTTTTTTAAATTTGAATTAATTTAGTACTCTGTTAGTAGTTCTGAATTTCTTTGTCAAATTATTGAATGTTTTTGTTGGAAAAAATTAAATTAAATAATTTTTCGTGGTTGTGGTCTTTTTGTCGGTAAAAAATATATAAATAAATTTTCAAGTTAGGTATACAACTTTTTATTTATTTTAGGTATACCCCTTTTTATATGAAAAATATTTTATTGACATTTAAAACAACAACAAAAATTTGACGGTAAATTTTTAGACATTTTTGCAAATAGAAATTTCATTTGCAAAAATTTATTTAAGAGAGACCTCTGACTGACTTTTAAGAGAAATTTATGTTTAAAACGTGACAAACATAAATTTCTCTTAAATTTTTCAAAAATTTGTAAAGAGCGTGCAAATAAAAAAGTACACATACAGGAATTTATATAAATTTATATATATTTATATAAATTTGCGAGTTAACATACAGACCTATTATTAATAGCAAACCACAAAAAAATAAAAAATGCTCAAAATTTTCAGTTAATATTAATTTTAAGATAAAATAAAAAAAATATTATATAGCATTAAACTTTTTTTGTAAGATTTAATTTGTTTTTATTATCTTTTTATTTCTCGAGGGAAGCCTTGAAAAATACTAAGCAGACCTTGTACGTAGGTACTTAGCTATAAGGAATTCTAACCCCCTAAAACCACCAAAACACTTTACCATAACTGATATTATTAACCGATTAATTGATTGTTCTCGTTAATTGGGAAAACGTGTGTTGGAATGTTATTAAAAAATCGTTTCCGATAATTTTATTAAACCATTAATCATACATAGGTATGTGTGATATCTATGTATGATTAATGGTTTAATAGGGGTTAGTACCGTTTCCTAATTATTATGAGTAAGTTTTCAAATACATCACATATGAAATAATTGGATAAAATGAAGTATTCTAGACCTGGTATGCAACATTGTCATATGGTGAACCTCGTGGTATGCAACATTGTTGAAATAAAGTCAAAATTAAAAAGAAATAAGATTCAAAATCAGTTTGTATACTTTTTGGCTTTATTTCAATACAACGTTTGAAATAAAGCCGAAATCATGAACTTTTTACCATTTAAATTTTAACAGATGATAATAATAAATTTGAATTTTAACTATGTATTTTAGATTTGGATCAAAATCAGGGAATTCCATTTTCCAGAATATTTATAATATTTATATATATATGCGGTAACAGCTCACGCGCCAGACTTCCCGCCGTATGTCCAACTCATCAGTGTCCTTTAACTTTTTAAAATAAGAAAACCAATTATCTGCGGAGTTATAGTTAACTACCGATACGGTAGAAGAGTGGTAAATTAGGGGAGATTTAAGACTTGGACTCAAAATTAGGGTATTCCACTTTTCTAGAATATTCATATGCACGTATATGAGTTATATACAGAATTTGTTTTTATAAATATTTGAATACTTATGTAAATATTTGAAATGGCATTATTGGTTTTTTTAAAATAAAATAAAGACGAAAACAAAAATTATATGATTTCGGTTTTATTTCTTCCGGCTTGATTTCAAATAACCTATTTACCAAACAAAAAAATATTTTTTCATTCCTCATTAAACGTATGTTTTTTGGCATTTTTTTTTTTGTTTTTTTTTTTATTTTTATTTTTTTGTTTGACGAAATGTAGGTGCATTTTAAATTTTGAACAAACAACCAAACCAATACGTTTTGTAAGATAATTCAATAGTAAAAGTTCTAAGATAATTAAAGAAAATTTAATTTCCTTAAAAAACAATCCTCGAACGGCTATACTGGGACCAGTGCTTCAGAAGTTATGAGTTATTTTGTCCCCACTCTTCCTGTTTTTTTGCAGTAATTTTTTTTATTTTCATGCGACCATGGGTGAAGGTAGGTTGAGGAAGATAAATTCCGACTCTTTGAAATGTTTGACCTTGTGATTTATTGATTGATATTGCATGTGCAAGACTTACTAGAAATTTATGTTTAACAAATTCTTATAAAATAATTTTCATTCTATATCTGATATTCTTTTTTTATTTTATAAATAAAAGAGTTAATTTTATAACGATTGACTTAAAACTCTGAGCAATTTTAATTTTTTTGTGGTTTGCTTTTAATATTATTACTCTATACATTATTTTCAGATACTTAAAACATGTCAAATTTTAAAAATTTTCTTGACTTGACTACTCATGTGCTCAAATTAAAAAAGTAATACCTACAAAATTTTTGCACCTTTGGGGCAAAAAGTTAAATTAACGGAAACTACTGAACACAACAAATTTTTTTACTCTAGATCGTTCGAGATCGTTCTTGAATAGTTCATTGAATAAACCTAATATGTTACTGAAAAATTAACAATTTAGCGAATCAATATATTTTATTTTTTTATTGAGTTACTTTAAATTTTAGTTTTCTATTCGCCGACAGATGGATTTTTATGTAGATTTAATAAATATTATATTTTTGTTCTTATAAAAAAAATAATTGTCACAAAAGTGTTTTAAAAAAATGCAATCAAATTACTTCGAAATAATTTTAAATTGAAAAAGGGTGGTAAAAGGGTGGTAAAGGCTCTAGACGGAACATATGCTAACCTATGTTTCCGATAAAAACTAGGAAATGCCATCTGGTAAAACATCTACAGCTCTGCCATCAAATCCGACTCTCACCTCCTCGAAGGTAGGTAACATAGTTATCTGCCGGGTACCACCTGGTAACTTGTAAGGCTAACGAGAGCGGGTGAATGCGAACACTTGGCGCAATATCTAAGTAAATCGATTTGGTTAGCACGTGCGCGGACGCGATCTATGGTAATTGAAATTGTGAGTGCCGGCACAAAAAAAAAAAAAAAAAAAAAAAAAAAAAAATCCAGAAGCGTTTGACCTAAAATAGGCGGCTCCCTGGTCTGCGGCTGATCCCAGAGGGGCGGCAGTTAAAATCACCTGGCAGGAGGTATAAAATGCAACATAAAAACAAATAATAATGTATAGTCTAAATAACAAAATAAACTCGGTAGGGATATCTACCAAAGTGTCGGCAGAGACCACGGCTGCCGGCGAGGGCTTGGCTGAATGTACTAGACTTTCAGATGAGTCGCCAGTGGGGAACAACAATTTAGACAAGCTGATTAACCCTTTTAAAAAGAGTGCGAGGGTTCCAAGGTCGCCATCAAGGATGACCGAGCCAATAATTGATATACGGAGTCAAAATAATAAAGAACCAAACGAAAACCATATACTCCAAAAGAGGCTAAGCGAAATAGAGGCATTATGTATGTCACTAAAAAAAGAAATTTCGGCATTAAGAGCAGAAAACGAAGCTTTGAAAAAAAGAGAAAAACGTAATGCACCAAATGAAATCATCGAGCAAAAAGAATATTTCACGGATGAAGATGAATTGAGCAGAGAAACTGACTGGCTGCTCAAAAAAAACAAAAGATCAAATAAAAAAAGAAAAGCTACTTCTTCACCTGAAGTTGAATCGTCACCATCTGGTTTAACAAAAACCTATCAAGAAAAAAACTCCAAAACAACTGAATTTGTGAGCAAAAGGAAAACCAAAATTCCACCTCTAATCATAAGTAACATAAATGATTTCAAACCATTAAATAAAATGATGCAAGCTAAAAATATAAAATATGAAATAAAATTGCTAAACAATAAGCAGCTGAAAATAAATCTGGAGACGGAAATGGATTATAGAAATCTAGCTAAAGATCTCAATGATACCAAATACGAATGGCATACTTATGAAAGCAAAATAAATAGACCAATAAAAGTCATGGCACGCGGCTTGCACCAATCTTGCATGCCAGAAGATATAATAAGTGAGCTTCATAATAGGCAATTCAATATCATCAATGCAGTAAATATGATAAAGAAAGTCAAGGAAAATGATAAACAGGTAACTGTTAAACTCCCAATTTTCATGCTTATCTTTGATAGTAAGGAAGACATGAAAAAAATTTACGAAATCAATCATATTCAAAACATGATAGTTTATATTGAACCTCTGAGAAAAAGCAAAGATATTCCTCAGTGCAAAAGATGTCAGCGTTATAATCATACGCAAAAATTTTGTAATAGGGAGCCTATATGTGTGAAATGTGCTGGTAAACATTTAACAGCAGAATGCGATAAGCTGAAAACTTCACAGCCAAAATGCTCCAACTGCCAAGAGTCTCATCCAGCAAATTACAGAGGATGTCTTATTGCCAAAGAACTTCAGAAAAGGAGAAACTCTGTTTACCCAAAATTAGTTCAAAGGCAACAACCAAGAAAATTTATATCAAAGAAAGTAATAAAGGGAGTAACTTATTCTGCCATAGCAAAAGGCAAACTCAATGAAGATGTCTACCAAAGCAATAAAAATATGAAAAAAAATCGAGATTTCACTGCTGATGAAACACCTAGAATAGCTTATTCATCAAATGCAAATAATCAAACGCCGAGAAGAACTCGTTCGTCAAAAAATCAAATTCCGAGAAGAGCTCGTTCAACAAATACGAAATTGATTGCAGAAAAAGAACAGAACGGAACTATATTAAAAACAATGGAAAAACTAATGAGTCTGGTAGATAGAATCTCACTAAGATTAGATAACTTGGAAAGTAGGTATACTGTTAAGTATCCTGATATGCCACATAACTCAATTAGATAATGAATAAGGACAAAATCACTATATGTACTTGGAATGCGAATGGCATTAACAACAAAAAACAAGAATTGGAAATGTTCCTAAACTTACGAAACATAGATGTCTGTCTCGTGTCAGAAACCCATCTAACAAAGGGGCACAATTTAGTAATTCGTGGATACAAAGTATATCATACAATGCACCCTGACAATCTACCAAAAGGAGGTAGTGCGGTCATAGTAAATGATCTTATTACCCATCATGAACATTGTAACATACAAAGTACAGAAATGCAACTCACAGCCGTACAAATAAGGTGCACAAAGCAAAATATCAACGTAGGAGCGCTGTACTGCCCGCCCAATCACGCTATTAAAAAACATATGTTCAAGAGCTTATTAATGAAATTAGGTGAAAGATTTATTCTTGGAGGTGACTACAATGCTAAACATCTAGAATGGGGCTCCAGGATGACCCTTACTCGAGGTAAAGAACTGAGAGAGGCGCTGAGAGAAACAGGTTGTTTATTTCTTTCAACAGGAAAACCAACATATTGGCCTGCAGATATAAACAAAACTCCTGATGTGTTAGACTTTTTTATAATGAAAAAAGTATCAACTAATTTCACATCTATAGAAGATAACTATGACCTCAATTCCGACCATTCTGCTGTCGTCCTAAAATTAAATACAACAATAGTGAAAAAATCTTGTAAACCATTTTTAACCAACTCATCTACAGATTGGTTAAGCTTCAAAAAGATTCTGCTAGAAAAAATTAACTTAAGAGTAACATTAGACAATGAGGAACAACTAGAAATTGCTACTGAAAAACTTATGCAAGCTGTCCAGTTTGCAGCTTGGAGTAGTACTAAGACAAAAAAATCAAAAAAAATCAGCCCTAGATATCCGGTGTATATCCTTAACATGGTAAAAGAGAAACGAAAAGCGAGAAGGAGGTGGCAACAAACGCGTGACCCATCCAGCAAAACGGATCTTAATAATAAAAGTCAGGAGCTAAAGAGAGAAATAAAGAAATTAAATGATAGATCTCTGAATTATTACCTACAAAATTTAACAGCTACTAAAGAAACAAATTATTCTTTATGGAAAGCTACGAGTAAAATGAAGAAGTCTATTGTGCATTCTGCACCACTGAGGAAAAATGATGGCTCATGGGCAAGAAGCGATAAAGAAAAAGCTGACACTTTTGCAGATCATCTCGCTGAAATTTTTAAGCCCAATGAAATGAACACTGTTATTGATCTAACTGAAATATATAACCATGAAGATATAAATATTCCCTTAATAAGTCGAAAAGAAGTAATTAAGGAAATAAAAAACCTAAAATTAAATAAAGCCCCAGGTTTTGATTTAATAACTTCAAATGTGCTAAAAAATATACCCAACAAAGTTCTCACACTCTTGGTATATATAATGAATGCCTGTATTAAGCTTAAACACGTACCTAGTATATGGAAAGTTGCCGAGATAATAATGATCCAAAAACCAGGAAAGCCTGCTATCGACACCAAATCCTACAGGCCGATATCTTTGCTTCCTACAATATCGAAGTTGTTTGAAAAGTTACTATTGAGAAGGATTCAACCCCTCATAGAAAACAGGAATATAATACCTAATCACCAATTTGGGTTTAGGCAAAAACACTCAACAATAGATCAAGTACATCGAATAACAGACATTATAGAAAGGGCACTGGAAAATAAACAAATTTGTTCTTCAGTATTTCTAGATGTAGCCCAAGCTTTTGATAAAGTTTGGCATGAAGGACTCATCAAAAAGCTAAGTTGTTTGCTCCCTAAAAATTATGTTCAATTATTTTCATCATATCTCTCAAATAGAGTTTTTCGAGTTAAAAATGAGAATGAATACTCCTCTCTAAGAGATATAAAAGCTGGAGTACCGCAAGGTAGTATACTGGGTCCAATTTTATATTTGTTATACACCTGTGACATACCCGATGTAGAAAATATAAAAATAGCAACCTTTGCAGATGACACAGCGTTGATGGCAGTTGGTTCTACTATAGAAGAAGCTACAAACAAACTGCAAAAAGCTAATGACGAAATTTCCAACTGGTGCAAAAAATGGAAAATTAAATTAAATGAAGCCAAATCTAGTCATGTAAACTTCACCTATAAAAACATAGTAACTCCTCTCTCAGTTAAAATTAATGATGTCGTGATTCCATACGAGAATAAAGCCAAATATCTTGGCATGACCTTGGATGCAAAACTGAAATGGAAAGAGCATGTAAAAATCAAAAAACAAGAACTCCAGTTCAAATATAGAGAAATATACTGGCTGATTGGGCGGAATTCTACGGTCTCGACCTATAACAAAGTTTTGATGTATAATCAAATATTGAAGCCAGTCTGGGCATACGGTATTCAAATATGGGGATGTGCTAAACAAATCCATATTCAAACTATCCAAACATTCCAAAATAAGGTACTGCGCAACATAGTCAATGCTCCATGGTATGTTCGCAATGCCGATATTCATCGAGATCTGAAGATCTCATCTATAAAAGACGAAATAATTAAATGCGCTGCACGGCATAAAACTCGTCTGATCCAACATGTCAATACCGAAGCTTCTAGCTTAATTGACAATCAAAACTTTGTGAAGCGACTAAAACGAACAAGACCACTTGAGTTAGGTTAAAACCTTTTATCTATTAAAACCCTATTGGATTTTGGTAGATCAAAGGTATCTATGTTTCTTTGAGTTAAATGTAAATTAATGGTTAGTCTATAAGACTAGTTTTAATGTTGCAATAATGATAGGAGTTTTTAGTGGGTTAAAGTCCCACAGTCCTTCAAACTGCCTTCCCCGGTAATAGGTAGTCCCTGAAGCCTCTTTCGATGATTTACTACTATCTGGAAAAAAAAAAAAAAAAAAAAAAAAAAAAAAAAAAAATTGAAAAAGGAATACCACCAATAAAATTATATAGATATACCTCAGATTTGCTATACGGTTTAACCTCTTGGACAGAATGAACGCAGCCATCACGCAACCAACAAAGTTTCTAAATGTCAAGAACGCAGCAATCTAACTTTATGCACAGAATGCAAAACGTTGAAAGCGTTAACTGACATTGTTTTGTTTATTTTTTCTTATTAAATAAACTTTCAAGAAAATTAAAAAATGTTAAATATATGTTATAAACTTATAAATTAATTTTATTATATTATATCTGAGCTCTTAATTTTTTTTATTTTAGATATGATTTTATGATTTGATTACATGATATGGAAATGAATATAAGCAAAACAATTCAATTTGTATTAAAGTGTATGTGTTGTACTACAGTCACACAATAATTTGACTTTTACATACGCATTCAAATGTAAAATATTTTTATTAGTTGTCAAAATAGAATTCCTGCGTTGAAGTTAAAACTTTTTCAACTTCTGCGCGATGGCTGCGTTGACAACTTTTCATTCTATGCATTTGATGTTTTCATATGTTTCAACTTTCAAAGTTGAAAGTTGAAATATCAAAACTGCGTGATGGCTGCACTCATTCTGTTCAAGGTATAATGGAAAATCAGCTTCATTATGAATTGTATCCATCATTTCAATTTATCCTTGGTTGGTAAATACTATATTTTGTTTTTGTATTTATTTTACTTAGTAAACAAACAATTTTTGTAGGTATGAAAATGTCTTACATGGGGTGAAATTTTAAATTGAAATTTCTAATTAAAAATTTAAAAAATTTAAAAAATATATAATTTTGCTTAGTCTCCTTTTAAATATCTATCATTTTAAAAAATAATAATGAACATCAGTTATTAGATGGTTCAGATTTGAACCGTACTTTTTCAATCTATATAAATTAAGCATAAATGATGTATTTTCAAAATGACTATGTCATTAAATAAATTATTCAACGGATGATAATTCATATTCATATACAATTATCTGGAACGGTTACTGAATAAACCTAATATCACAGATAAGTAATTATACAGATACAAAAAATCCGAGACAAAAAATTTTATTGGCGGACAATTTTAGCAGACAGAAAATAAAAATAATGAACAAAAACAAAAATAATGAAAACAAAAGATAAAAAACAAAAGCTGTTTAAAAAGTTGTTTCCAGCGATAAGCCGGTTTTTTTCTTTTTATATGGTTTGGTTTATTCTTTATTGTTAATTTACTTTATTGTTAATTATTTTCTTTCAGAACAAAATCTTTAATAACGGACAACTTCTTGATATGAATTTATTGACTAGAATTATTTATATCAAAGTTTTTAATAACGGACTTTTACTTGGTACGAGTTTTATTAATAATAGAGTTCATAAAATTATTTATGAAGTTACTTTATTGAATTATGAATGATAATTAAATATTTAAATATCTACAGGCTCGACTTTAAGGCTAATTTGGCAATGGCCCTCATTAAAATTGGAACAGTTGATACCGGAAAACGAGGACGTCCAGGCACTTCAGAAGAAGCAGTACCCAAAACGAAAAAGTCTTATATATCGGGCACAATCCGAGAAATTCGTTACGACGGAATTGATTATTACCCACAAAATATAAATCTTAAGTCAGCGCGAAGATGCCATGATTCAAAATGCAGAGGTCGAACATGGTTTTTTTGTGGCAAATGTTTGGGATCTGTATGCCCATCTTGCATGGAAAACTTTCATTCTATATAGTGCCTTACTTTACAAATAACAAAAAATTTAAAAAAACTTAAAATAAAACGTGAAATATAATAAAAAAACTAAATAAATTTGTTCTGCTTATTTATTTGAATGTATTTTAAAGAATACCTAGTTTGCATGGTAAACACAAATGACGCCACCTCCATAAAATCCACATTTCCAACAAATCTAAATATTTTTTTAAGCTAAATCGTTTTTTTATTGATTTCTAAGTTAATAAAACCAATTGCAATTTTTTTTCTTAAAGAAATCATAAGTCAGGCATGAAGAGGTTAAAGGATTAGCAATAAAAAAATATTTTGATATTTTATGAGGTAATTAATTAGTAGTTTCAAAATATTTAAAAAAATATAAGTATATATGTTTTTCTGCAATCCGATTTGGGTTTTTTTTAAACGTATTTTTTGTATTGTATTTCGAGATTTTCTCCTATAAGATATATAAAAAAAACGTTGTTCTTGGTGATTTTAAGTTTTAATTTTTAATGAATTTATTTTAGTTTTATTACTTGTTTTTAAATTTTTTTTAAATTTATTCACTATAAAATTTATAATATTGAAAAACGTAAAATTGATTAACTCAAAATATTTGTGTTAAATTTTTCAGTGAACAGGTAGAATTTAAATTTTAGTAGCGTTCAAATATGACGAAATATATCGAAATATATAGCATTTGGGAGTTAAATTGAGGGGTTTTCTAAATATATTGCGGTATTTTCTAAATATATTCAGTTATTTGCTAAACCAATTCCAATATTTGCTAATTAAAATCAGGTTTTTTTTTTGAAGTACAGAATTTTGCTAAAGAAATTCAGATAATTTTAACTTTAATTTAGATTTTTACGAAATAAATTCAGGGATTTTTTTTTTAAATTCAGGAATTTTTATTTTAATCAAGGTTAATAAAAAATAAAAATTATTCAAAATCACAATTTTTTTGTCATCAGTACAATAGCCCTTAAATGTGATGAAGACAATAGGTCCGTCCGTAGGTTTAAATTGTATTTTTCTTGAAAAAGATTATTAATAATTATTGTAAATAATTTTTAAAAATTTTCGGATAGGTCCGCTGTTCAGAGGTCAGCACCAAAGATATTGAACAAAACAAAAAATCAAAATAAAATGTTTTTTTATACTTATCTTGATACCAGGGGCGACTCGTGATACATTTAGTTACTCGTTCAAAGCAAAATAAATTTTTTTTTTCGTCGGTAGGTGTCTTAATTTTCGAAAGATACCATTTGGCTTGAGCTGCGAACCAACCATGATAGTGTGTGTCCCTAGAACCACCTCCGTTTGTCTGTCATAACTGACTTATGATAGATTAACTTACTTTGATCATTTCTTTGTGTGTACTGGGAGAATATAACTTCTGTGAAAGATATCATTATAATATAAATTCCCGTTGAAGGAATATTTTTTCTCTCGCAACAAAAAAATAACATTAGTATAAGCGTATGTGCAAATAAAATTGTAAGAACTTTTTTCTCTTGTATTTCTTCTCCTTATCCTTATTCTCATTATTCTCACATATTCTCATTCTCAAAACAAAGGCTATCATTCGTTCATAACAAATTTGAACGAAATGGCTGGTTAAATTGTTGTTGGATTTTTGTTTTTTTTTTTTTCAATCATAAGAGAGATTTCGTTCAAATTTAAGGTGAACGCGACTGTTTTTTTTGCATTTGGTTTTATTGGAACGCAGTTGATTTTGCATTTAATTTTACATAACAGTATTATGGCTATTTCTATTAATAATACCAATCTGTAAATTAGTATCATAACAGTAAGAAAATAAATAAATGACGTTCTAAAAATATAGAAAAATATATTAAATATCATCTATTATTGTTTATGGAAAAATAAAAAATATCATAATTTATTTATTAGATTTTTTTTTACATATTTTTAGAGATTTTTCTAGTCGTTCATGAACGAAATGAACACTTAGAGGAATCGCGCTTGCTTGATACGTAATGAACATTAATGACATCTTATCGACTTCTGAACCACTGACTGAACCACAAAAAAATAAAAATTGCTCAAAGTTTTAAGTTAATCTTTATAAAATTAACTCTTTTATTTATAAAATAAAAAAAAAATATCAGATATAGAACGAAAATTATTTTGTAAGAATTTATTAGACATCAATTTCCAGTAAGTCTTGCATATACAATATCAATCAATAAATTAAGGTCAAACTTTTCAAAGAGTCGGAATTTATTTCCCTCAACCTACCTTCACCCATGGTCAGCTCTACACAATCCACTGCTCTAAAAATTAAAATTCTTCCGTTAATTAATTATTTACTTAATATATTTAATTTATAAATTAATTATTTAATTAATTAGAGTACTACTGACAACGACACTGTAATTGACAATGTTGCATACCAGGAGGTTGAAAATATGACAATATTGCATACCAGGTCTAGAATACTTCAGATTTATGGAATAAAAGTCGAGTTTCCTTTCACTAATCATTTGTATTTATTTTGCAAATATCGATATTTCGTCGCAAGTCGCAAAGCACTGATGAAGGAAGTAAGTTGCTTCCGAAATATCGATATTTGCAAAATAAATACAAATGATTAGTGAAAGGAAACTCGACTTTTATTCCATAAATCTAAACATATCACTAAAAACAAATCTGATTATCAAAAACAACTAGAATACTTCATTTAATCCAATTGTTTCCTATTTGATGAATTTTAAAACTCAATATTATCATAAGAATTAGGAAACAGTACTAACTCATAGGTACGATTAATGGTTTAATAAAATTATCGGAAACTATTTTTTAATAACATTCCGACACACGTTTTCCCAATTAACATGACAATCAATTAATCGGTTAATAATATCAGTTATGGTAAAGGGTTTAAGTGGTTTTAGTGGGTTAGTTTTCCACATAGCTAAGTACCTACGTGCGCGGTCTGCTTAGTATTTTTCGAGGCTTTCACCTTCCCTCGAGAAATAGAAAAATAATAAAAACAAATTAAATCTCTCAAAAAAAGTGTAATGCTATGTGATATTTTTTATTTTATTTTAAAATTAATATTAACTTAAGCTTTTGAAAATTTTTTATTTTATTTTGGTTTGCTATTAATATTACTAATCTATATATTGTTGTCACATACTTTCAACGTGTCAAATATATAATTGTATTAAAAATTTTATTGTGCCGTTTGACAGAAAAATTCCTTTCTTTTGCTCGGCCGAGTATTTACCCGGGGGTTTCTTCTAGTACATGTTATAATATGAAATTCTATTTGATTACACCGTTGATTAAATAAAAACTCTTCATAGAAAAATATTAAATAAAAACCCTTCTGTGCGACAAATACAAAATCAGCAAATTATTACAAAATTATTTTATTTATATATTTGTCTGTACTGAAATATTGTTTATTAAATAACACAAAAATGTATTGAATTAAATTTTGTTTAACAGATCCTCACAGAAGATTTGCGTATGTATATACGTTATGTTTACATTTTATTTAAAAATTATGAAAGAGGTTATTTTTCTGTTTGCAGCCTGCAAAATGAACGCTGCACAATAGCTTTCATTTTTAATTTTGTTTTTTATTATTCTTATTTTGTGAAAGCTGATTTTGTTTGCAGCGAAATAGTTGTCTCATTTTTTTGGCGAATCAAGAAATCTGTATATATATACTAGATTATATATAAGATTTAAAAAAAAATTTCGCTGGGTCAGTAGGTCAATAGGTTGGGGCAGCAGAAGAAATAAATTCACATTTATGACTTCTTCCAGCTTGATATAGCTCTCTCTCGTTTGTTGTGGTTAATCTGGACCCCCAGTGAGTATGTTTCGCATAGAAATCTCCTCCAATGATAAAATTGTTTTCAAGTATTTTAAAGAGATTTAAGAAGTCGACTCTAGTAGGCGAGTGTCTTGGTGGGCAATAGATAGGCGAGATTTTGAAGTCCTTATTTTTTACCTATGTTAATTGTTGTAACTTGCATCATTAAATTTTCTATTTTCTGCTCCTCATGGTGTTGAACGTTGCCTTTTATCAGTATTGCTGTTCCTCTTCTTGCTTTGTCATCTGGATGCGAAATATGAGAACAAACGTAACTAGGAATTTTAATACTAAATTTGTTTCTGAAGTGTTTTTCACTATTTGGGCATAGGATTTAGCACTTATATTACGTACAGAATTTATAACTGTAGGTTTTCTTTTCTTTCTAATCTTTTTTATTTGGGGTAGCCTTGCTTGTTCATTTCTTCTGGCTTGCTGTTCTTTTGCAATTCGGCATCCTCTGTAGTTTGCCAGATGATCACCACGATAATTAATCTATTCCCCCAACTTCAAAATGCAGCGTTTTGTGAAATGCTTTCCTCCACACTTAACGCAAGCACAGCCGCTATTACAATAACTTTGTGTATGGCCAAAAGCTTGGCATCTCTTGCATTGCGGGATTAACTTTTTGTTTTTCTTAATGGTTCAATTTTAACGACTATTTTCAATATTGTTTTAATAGAAAACAATTTTTCTACATTTTCTCTATTATCAAATGTTAATATAAACAATGGTAATCCTCTTCTTTGAGTGATAAAGCTACCATCATTCTTTTCGATTTTATATTTAATAATTAATGTTTTTGGCTTCTAATATCTGAAAACCGTTATCTCTCAGGTCTTGAACTACTTCATTTTCACCGCACGAATGATGTAGTCCACTGGCCATAGCTTTTGTTGGTCTGGTAGCTTTGTCCTCATAGGAGTGCCACTGAACTTTCTTCGATGTTAAATCGTTTGTTAGACATCTGTATGTGTCATCATTACCAGTAACTTTGATCTTCCAGACGTTGTTGTTGTATGATGTATAGGTACATGCATTCCTTGTTAGTGGTTTGCTTTATTAAATTATTTAGCTCGCCAAAGGTACCTAGCGCATGAACCATAATAGGTGTTGGTTTATGTTCCTCTTTTGTAACTTTTTTATCTGCAGTATTGGTTTTGAGTGTTGCTTGTTTTATTTTTGGTGATCCTTTTTTCTGTTGCGAAGTTTCGGGGGCTCCCTCTACTTTCATTTTTTTGGATTGTATTTTCAAATAGCATTAAACAAAGTATTCAACGCATGACTCTTCATATCCAGCACTAAAACTAAGAAGCGTCAAGTGAATATGTAGTATTGTAACTACATATGAATATGTAACATTGGTATATGTAGGTAGTAATAAGAACTAACTTGGGATAAACAAACTGCATATTCTTTCTTTTATTATATTTAGTTTATTTAAATTTTGGCTTTAGTTTGATCCACTAAACTATTGTATAGGAGGTATAAAACCTTTTTATATTTGTTGTTATTTTCATTGTCTGTAGCTAGATATGTATATATTATTTATTTATTTATTTTTATTTTTATTTATTTATTTAGCAGTGGTCCTGCAGATAAATTTGCAAGCCAACTTAAGGTCCTTTTCCGTTTAAGGATGTGGGCCTTTTTGAATTTTTTTTTTTTTATCTAATTTACATTTACTTTATCTTATCAACTAGCTTATTCACTAAAGGAATTATAAACAAAAATCAATAAGGAAAGAAAAACAAAAATAATCATTTCATTTATCTTACTATCTAATCTTATGTGCTAATATTGTCAAATGTTAAAAAATAAAAAGAAATTCATAATTCATAATTTAAAAATTAATTCATTTGAACTAAGCTGAGCTTATTTTAATCTAATAATAACAAAGTCTACTTAAGCTACTTATAGTTTACTTATATCTAATTTACTTTAATCTAATTTGGTTTTTAATAACAAAAAAAACAGGGGCAAATCCTGCCTTTAAACATTTTTTATTTTATTATTTTAAAATTTAATTTTACTTCTCCTTTTTATATATCTTAAGAAGGAAAAGAAACGATAATATGGAGCTAATTATAATAGGTTCGACAATGGATCAATGACCAAAATTTTTTTTTTTTTTTTTAATGTCTTCGCATATGTTGTGGTGTATGAAAAGCTTTTTTATTAAGGAGAAGTGAGATTTATTTTGTATTTGAAGCGCTTGTAAAGGGGTAAAGTTATATTTTGAAATAATGGTTGTATTGTAACTGCATTCTGTAATTATATGTTTTACTGTTAGTGTTTCGCAACAGTAGTTACTATTATGTTTCTAAATAAATAAAGCAAACACACATTCTTCTATTAGTCTTCTTTATTCTAATCTCAATTACCAACTAACTTAAAACTAATCATTATCATACCTACATACTACCGATTACTTCTATATACCATTTACTTTACACTATCTATAATTATAATTGACAAGCATTTAAGGTCCTGAGCAGTAGACACCTTTTTATTTTATTTCGATTCTCCTACTCCTTAATGCCTTCTTATATATGTAATATATTAGATTGCATATAAAACAATAATGCGCACACAGTTGCAAATTTTTTACTCATATGATTTTATTATTCAGCAAATAAATTATGCATATGTGAGATCTTATTAAAATAATAAACAAAAGCAAACAAATGAGTTATTATAATTTACATCATATACTTGCAAATGAATCTTTGTACATATGCCAAATAAAAACAAAGAAACAAATTCATCTCAAATAAAAAATATAAAAAAGCAAAAACAAAAAAAATCATTTGAATTGTTCATATGACTAGCAAATTCATTTTTATATAGTAGAGTTAGAGTATTTATAATTATCCTTAATGAACTTCTAATATAATAGTTGTAAATAAAACAATAATGCGCACACAGTGATGAAATTTTTTAATCATATGGTTTTATTATTCGCCAAATACATTAAGAAACAGTTAGAAACGAACTTTAAATTTGACTTCAACTTGAAATATAATTATTCAACAGGGGCCACTAGTTACTAATGTAATACAGCATATAACTGTTGGCAACAGTACCGATCTTAAGTGCATGGACATAACATCTCCTTCCTTTTTTTTTTTCTTTATTATTCAACTATTACTTAAAAACTAACTAAGAACATGTTTTATACACATTAATTATTATTCTTTTTTCAGAATATACAGCTTTTAATGCGACAATAAGTATTCCATTATTTTTCTTTTTGAATTCCGAAATACAATCAATAATTTTTAGCTTCTCCGGTAGATTATTAAAGGCATTCAATCAAATATATAAACAATTATTTTTTTGGTTATTAGTTTTAAATAGAGTAACATAGAAGTTTGTTTTGTTACGTGTATTGTGGCTGTGTATATCAATTCTTCGATTGAGTAAAAATTATGTTTGATTTTATTGTTTACTATTTCAAAGGCTATCATGTACAATTCTTTTCTACAAATATTATCAAAACTATAGAACTTAGAGGAGTACAACAAATTGGTTGGATGGCGATTTGTAAATCCATTAATTATTTTTATGGCTTTTTTATGTTGGATATCTAACGCTTTTAGATGGATTTGAGAGCACCTGCTCCAAATTGGATTCAGATACGTAAGGTTAGAAAGTATGAAAGAAGCATATATTGCATACAGAGTTTCTGTTTAAAAAAAGTTTTTCAATCTCCTTAAAATAAAAATATAGGGCAAAATCTTTTTTGAAATTAGTTCAACGTGCATATTCCATCTTAACTTACTATCTATTAAGAGGCCTAAGTAATTAAAATATTTCATTATTTCTATAGTCTTGTGGCCGTGTGTAAAATTTGAGGAAACGAAATTATTATTCTCAAATAGGAGAATCTTTGTTTTCTTAATATTCAGAGATAATCTATTCTTCACCAACCATTTTTCAATTGTGACTAGATCCTCTCTTATCCCATCTAAGAGTTCAGTTTCAGTACTTGTAGAATATTTCAAAACTACGTCGTCTGCATAAAGTTCAAGACTTCCTTTGAGATTAAGATACGCAAAATCATTTATGTATAATTTGAATAAATCATGGCCCAATATTGACCCCTGTGGAACCCTTTTATTGATTGTTATAGTCTTACCACAATGTTCATTCACATTAACCCTCTGTTTTCTATTGGTTAAATATGACTTAAAAAACCGTATTTGATCTACAGTGAGTTGAAGAGATGAAAGTTTATGTAGCAGAACTTCATGGTCCACACAATCAAAGGCTTTTTGCAAGTACAAAAAGACACAAGCCGTATATTTACCAGAGTCCATACTTTTGGTAATAAAGTCTGTGAGTGTTAGACAAGTGGGAGTGGTGTTAACCCATAAACCATATTGTTCTTGATGCAGAATTCCATTATTTACCATAAAACTAGAGAGTCTAAACTGAACGATCTTGTCAAATATTTTAGAGAAAGTACTAAGAACCGATATAAGACGATAGTTTGTGGGATTGATGGCATCACCTCCCTTATGTATAGAAGTAACTAAAGCAATTTTCATTGATTGAGGAAAAGAAAATATTACAAATGCAGCGTTAAGTTTGACTAGGATTGGTGTAAGTTCCGTAGAAAAATGTTTTACAACCTTTGTTGAGATTGCATCATGATCCGTTGCAGAAGAAGACTTGAGCAAATTTATAATATTTTTAACCTCTTCCGAATTAGTCGGACTGAGTTCGAACCCTGTATAAACATTTTTTCTAAAACTGTTCAGGTATAACTCGTCAATAGGATGATCACTTATAGACAATTCGTTTGTAATGTTAACAAAAAAATTATTAAAAACATCACAAATTTCGTGGGAACTATTAATTGGTTTGTTGTTGTGACTAATTGTCTGAATATTACTTTTAGAAGCAGAACCACTCTTATTATACATTATTCTTTTATATAAGTTCCATAAATTTCTTCCGCTACTTGGATCTCTTGAGACCATATCAGAACAATAATTTTTTTTTGCCGTGATTACGAGAAATTTTAATTTTTCCTATGTTCTTCATATAATTTGTTTACTTTAATATCATGCGGATATTTTTTTGTTTGTAAGAAAACGAATCCCTAACCTTCATTGCATTTATTATCTCACTAGTGATCCAATCATGCTTCTTCCTATATTTCCCAACAGATATTACTTTAGTGTATTTTTTTAATAATAAACTAAAGGTGTTAACAAAGTCATCGAAGCTCTCATACCTATCAAGCGTTAGCCAAAAATCGTCATTAGATAACCTATTATAATCAAGTACAGTTTTCGTATGGTTGGAATTTTCTTGAATTGGCTTTAAATCTACACTAACTAAAATTAGTTTGTGATCAGATATGGGAGTATCAGCTATATGAAAATAATATTTATATTTAATCATATCAGAAATTCGAACCCGTTCTCGTAGCAAATTTATCCAATATTTTATTATAAATACAAAAACCATTACAGAGTAGGGTAATAGTATAATTTTTGACGTCACTATTGCTTTTATTCAATAAATTTATATTGAAATCACCCTAGATTATTGAATTTTTATAGACTTATTATTTCATCCAGTTTACCAAGAAAGTTATCAAAATTTGCTTGAGGAGCCTTGTAAAGGAAATTATCCTTACCCCTTCTTTTAATAATTTTACTATCAACATATTACATTTTTCATATTCCTCCTTATAAATTAAGGTGCTAGCCAAATTATTAGTAACGTAAATAGCAGTACCACCATAGGATGCTTCACGATTTGAAAAATAGCTTGAGTAACCGGGTAAATTAAAAAACTGATTTTCGTTTTCGTGCAACCAAATCTCGGTCAAAACCAAAAAATGTATTTCATAGTCAAAAGATTTAACAAGTAATTCTAAACTACTAACTTTTTTCTTATACTCTGAATGTTTAAGCACAAGATATTCAAGTTATTTTTATATACAATTGAATTGCACTTTAGAGACCCTGTGTAATGATTTGCATTGAGGACGTCATCAATGATAATTTCAATTGTACTAATTGTAAACAGGAATCAAATAGATGTTGAAGATAGCTATCTCGCTTATTAGCAATAGGAATTGATTGATATGTTCGGTATTATCGTAATCGTAGATCACAACATGTGAAAATAAATATGTAAATAATGTTTGTTTTAATTTGAAATAAATTAAGTGTTTTAATTTATAAATTAATTTAGATATACATTTTAAAATAATATGTAAAAAAATAATAAATAAAAAATAAAGGAACTTCGTTTCGGATTCGGTTTGATAATGGAAATATTTTTGTGTGTGATAAAAAGTGATAAGAAAAGTATAAAAAAATATGAAATATATCTTCCTCATCAATAAATATAGAATCATTTAGAGTAGGAGTACACTTATTACATCTCCACGAAATATTAATTGCTTTTATCGAATCGTATAATTCCTCAGAAACTCCAGCACATTTTATATGAAAGAGACCCTTGTATTGACCAACACAAACCACTCCTTTTGATTTTCCCATTAAACTTTTTTTGCATGATTTTTCACTACATTGTTTGGACATTTTTGTTATTTTTCAGATTTTAATTTTATTTTTCTTATTGAGAACTTAGTTTGTTTTATTTTTTAATTTTTGTTGTTATATTTTTTTTTATAATTGTTTTGTTTTAATATTTTTTGTGGTAAGTTCAATTCAGATTTATTTATTTATTGAGTTTTGTTTAATATTTTTTTTTTTTGTATATATTATACTGCATCAACTTGCAACAAAGAAAGAAAATAAATAAAAAAACACAAATAATTTCTTTTGAAATTATTACAATTATTATATTATTTTGAGTTATTCTTTTTCTATGAATTTTAAATAATTTTTTTTAATTTATACAAGCGCGCAAAAAAATACGTGTTGATACTTCATACTTATAAGTAAAAAAAAAGCTTTCCTTAAGTTAATATTTCACATATTTTCTATTGTATAATATTTTTCTAGTTTGTACTTTAACAATATATTATTTATTCATTTACTTTTTTGTTTTTAGTTCATTATTAAATAATTATTTACTGAAATTCAATTATCTTAAAATTTTACAAATTTATTTATATTTTAATATTTATACGACTTTGGTCTTACAACATTTCTTTTAGACCTTCTCGTGTTTTCTTGATCAAAATCAATTTTAGAAGCAATATCCTCCTCACAATCAAAGAAGGTTCAATCTGAATCTGATGAAACACCTTACGATTCTTCTCCCGAAATACTTTCATTTGTTTTCGAGCAATGTTCTGGTTATATCTTACAATTTGATAAATTTTAAAATATTTTGATTTCTTATATGTTTTAGGTATTTCAAATCTTACTGTTTTCTTTACAGAATTTTTATTTTTCACTTTACTTTTCATACTACTTTTATTGTTTTTAATTTTTATTTCATCTAATATAAATTTTGGTTTGAATGAAAATGCTTTATGAGCTGGTATAATCATTTTGTCTGTACACGGCATATTACGATAATTATTTAAAAATGTTGCAATTAATTTCTCTAAGTTGTAAGGATTTGACCTCGTTTCAAAAACAAATTTTTTCAAAACTGATTTTACTGTACCGATCGCTCTTTCCACGGCTCCATTGCTTTCGGGATGATACGGAGGACTATGTGACAATTTTATATCATTGTTTTTACAAAAATCTTTAAATCTCAAACTGTTAAATGGAGGGCCATTATCGCATACGATTTCCCCACATGACGCAAAAACTAAAACCACATCTTCTAAAATTTTCATAACACTAGACACATTATTATTTTTAACATATTTTATTTTCAACCATTTTGAAAACACATCTACGATTATGAGAAATTGCTTTCCTTGGAAGTCTAATGTCTATATGTATACGCTCAAACGGGAAAGAAGTTTTTGCCCAAGCTCCATAATTTTTTTTGGAACTATCTTTATGGTTTAATTGACAAGCTTCACAAGACTTAACGAAACGTTCGATATCTTTATCTATATTTTTCCAATATACATAAATCCTAGCTAGTTGCTTTATTTTGACAATTCCTATATGATTTAAATGTAACAACTCCAAAACGTTATACCTTTTAATGAATCGGGATTAATTAATCTTCCATTATAGATAACACATCCCTTATCAATATTCAACCACTCATTTTTTAGATAAAAAATTTTAAATTCTTTTGGGATATTATCTATTTCCCACCATTTTTAATGAAATTATATAGACGACTTAAAAAACGGTTATTCTGAGTTTCCGACTTTATTAATTCAATGTTTAAGTTAAAAACTGAACCATTTCGAATTACATTAATTTCGGATTCACATTGTTCTGATAGAGTTTTGTACTGGTCTAAAGGTAATCTAGAAAGAAAATCTGCTTGTAGAATTTCACAACCCTTTCTATATTTTAACTCATAATTAAATATACTTAATCTATTATTCTATTAAAAATATCTCTGTAGTTTTTTACAAACCACTTATGGTTGACCTTTCTTTTGATTAAGAACACCTTCTAAATAAAAATATTTATTTTGTGCCCATATATGTACTTATAAAATTTTTCCATAGTGAAAAAAACTGCTAAAGCTTCCCGATGCAAAATTGGATAGTTTTTCTCAGCTTTTGTAAATGTACGAGATACGAAAAATACCGGTTTTTCTATTCTATTAACTATATGACACAACACTCCCGCTATACCATCATCACTTACTTCAGTTATGACTACGATTTCCTTAGTAGAATCATAATGTTCTAAAATTGGGAATGAAGAAATTTTTTTTTTACATAACGTCGCTATGGAATTGGTTTCCCGCATACGCCAAATTGACAGTTTTAAGTTAGAAGTTGCTTCTTAGGTTTTAAGTGCCTGAGATTGCAATGCTGCTGTCAGTATTTGACTATCTCAAGTAGTTTCGGAGATAAATAGTGTAACTTTTACCGCATATCCAAAATTTTTGAAATTTATTAGAATTGGTTTGCCGCACTTCATACATTTGTAAAATTTTCATGCATATACAGCAGAATATTCATACAAAATTTTTCAAGCTTTAGGTTTGTGTTGTTTTGCTGCAAGTCAAATACGTAGCGACGTGCGGCAAATAAGTTTAGTTTTTATTTCGATATTGTTTTGTCGCATAGTTAATATTGTATACAATGTGAAGCAAATAAATTTTGTTTTTGTTTTGGTATTGTTTTGCCGCAAGAGTATGTACATATTCATTATTGCATAAGTAACGTATTTTTATATATATTTTTTTATATAATGTATAAATAATAGAATCTATGTGAATTTAGTTTTATAAAATAACATATAATGTACACGATAAAGTAAAAGAATTTTTCCCCACTTTTGGTCATTTTATTTAGCTTAACATCAAACTGTATTAGCCCATTTATTAATTTAATTAATTTTGTTTATATAATTCTTATCAAGAACATAAATATATACGTATCAAAACATCTTTTTTTAACTTTACTTTTTGATTTGATAATTATATATTATTGTGAATTTTGTACGAATATACACATATACATGTTTTTAAAAGAAAATTATATTAATTGAGATTTTACGTTAAAAATAATCCAATTATTAAAATTATTGTAATTTTATATATTTTTTACTCTAAAACTTTTCATATTACATTGGTTCAAAATTTCCATTTTCAAGGGAATTATTTGCAGCAGAAACTAAATTATTTGAATTCAGATTTTTCAAAAACAGCTGACCAAAAGTGGCTGAAAATTTTTGTTCTAACTGCCAATCTATATTTTATATATCTATTATTTTAACTATTTTATCCTAAATAAATAAATAAACTATAAAAAAAAATTTTTTTATAAAAAAAAAAAAAAAAAAAAAAACAATTTTTTTAAAAATAAATTGTACGCAAATTTTTATATAAATGTAATTATTACCATAAATTTAATTACTAAAATTGAAAAAATATTAACAGTTACATTACAACAACAACAATAGTAATAATAATAGTATTGATTGGATTATTATTCCAATTTTATTTTGTAAATTTTTCATATTCGTTTATTAGTATTTGTAGATTATTATTTTTAATTTTGTTTAATTTGTAAATTTACTTATAAAAATGACTGACGAGATTGGTATGAAGAGAATTAAGCTAATGCTTCATTTTATTACCAGAATAACATCTTTTAACGGTAAGGATGATTATTACTTACCAGAATTTATAGAAAGAATTGATAATTTAATGTCTGACATAAATTCATTCGACACTTTTCATAAAAATTTATTGCTAGGGTACATAAAAGATAAAATTATTGATGATGCAAAGTCTACTTTAAGACAACATGGAAATATAACTGAATGGACTGAAATAAAATCAATTTTAATTAGGAATCATGGTGAAAAACTATCGCCAGATAATTTAATTGATAAAATTCGTTATTGTAGGATTGATTAATTAATATTGATCAATTGACATATTGATTGATTGACTAATATTGAAGAGTATTATGACACAATTCGAAAATACTTATGCAGGCTAAACAATTATTATTTTATGAATAATACATTAAAAACTGAGGTGATTGAAAGTTAAAACCGAATAGCACTTGACACTTTCAAAAACAATATACCAGAACCTGCTCGAAGTGTAATATTCAGTAGAAACCCACAATCTTTAGATAAGGCTTATGATATCATATTAGAAGGCAATTATAAAAATCTAAGACCTAAAACTAATTCTTATAAACAAAATTATAGATATAATACTCAGGAACATCAATCAAATAACAATGAGTATTCTCAAAGTTCGAATAATTCCCGCGTTAACTCGTATAACTCAAACAAAAATAACTCAAATTCAAAATATTAATTTCCAACTTTTAAAAACAACGCAACTAATAACAATAGCAATGGAAATCAATTTAGAAGACAATTCAATTCAAACCCAAGTAGACAATTTTCTCAAAACACATATAGGAGTAATAATAGAACACAAAATTCTTCTTGCAGAAGAAATGAAAGAGGTGAACCAATGGATATCTCTGCTAACGAGCAGCAAAATTTTCAGTTAAGTCGGATAAAAAACTACCCTATATAGTAATTAAAAACGAAGTTAAAGATCTTGGGTTATTAATTGATACTGGAGCGGAATTTAGTATAATTAATACGGATCTTTGTCAACCATAGTAGAAAAAGATCATTGAACCATTACATCTTAAAACCTTAAGTCATAAAATTCGTACCAATGTTCAGTGTACACATTCTTTATTTAAAATTTTCAATGAAAACAACTACTTTGTACAATTTCTGGAACTAAAGTTTCATAATAAATTCGATGGCCTAATCGGAAACAATATATTAGTTCCTCTCAATGCAACTATTGATTATAAAAATCGGGTATTGCAAACCAAGAATTCTGCCATACTATTTTTCTTGAATGAATATAAAGAAAAGCCCAATAAGAAAAGTTACACATAGAATTCAGGGGAAATATTTTCAAACGAGGTTAAACCTCTAAATTTATTAGACCACATTAAATCGTCCCATCTCAACAAAGAAGAAACTAAACTTCTACATAAATTAATTATAAATAATAAAAAAGTGTTCTATAAAGATGGTGGCGACCTATCGTTTACCAATTATATTAAACATTCCATTAAAACAAAACACGAAAAACCAATCTATTCTAAAATGTATCGGTACATAAAAAAAAGGTAACGGAGCAGATTGAGGAAATGCTCCGTAATAAAATTATTCAACATTCACCGTACCAGTCACCGGTATGGGTTGTCCCTAAGAAAGTGGAAAATAGTGGAAAGCAAAAATGGAGAGTAGTCATCGATTATAGGAAACTCAATGACATTACAATCGAAGATAGATTTCCTATACCGAATATCGATGACGCCTTTGAAAAACTCGGCAAAGCTAATTATTTTACCACCATCGATTTGGCTAAAGAATTCCACCAAATCGAAGTTGATTCTAAAGACCGTCCCAAAACAGCCTTTTGAATTTCTACTGGACACTATGAATTTTTGAGAATGCCATTCGGGCTAAAGAATGCACCAGCGACATTCCAAAGGCTCATAAACAGCGTACTAAAAGAATACATAAACAAGGTATGTGTAGTCTACATGGACGACATTTTGGTATTTTCTACCTCAATTGAAGAACATTTAGATTCTAGCCGAAGTAAACCTAAAAGTTCAAATAGACAAATGTTCATTTTTCTGTAAACAAACAGAGTTTCTAGGTCATATTATAAGTGAAATTGGTATTAAGCCAAATCCAAAAAAATTGAGTTTATTTTCAATATTGAACTTCCAAAAACACAAAAAAAAATAAAAAGTTTCTTAGGTGTCACCGATTATTTCCGAAAATTTATCAAAGACTATGCAAAAATTCCCTATCCAATAACAAAATTTTTAGAAAAAGGAATGAAGATAAATTTAAATGATAAACAGTACATAAATATCTTTTACAATGCTTAAAAATTTATTGACAAGTGACCCAATTCTCGCTCATCCAGATTTTGAGAAATGTTTTGTAGTAACTATGGACGCTTCAAACGTAGCAATTGGTGCTGTCTTGTCACAGGGAAATCTCCAATATCCTACATTTCTAGAACGTTAAATAAACATGAGACCCATTACTCAACCATTGAAAAAGAACTATTAGCGATAGTGTGGGCAACTCAACAATTTGGTCCATATATATCCGGTCGAAGGTTTACTATAAAAACTGATCATAGACCACTTTTTTGGTTAAATGGGCTAAAAGAACCAAATAGCAAACTCCAAAGTGAAGGATTAAACTAAACGAATTTAGTTTTGATATTCAATACGTTAAGGGTAGAGAAAACCAAGTAAATTATCTGACTACTTATCCCGAATACAAACCACTAATTTCAAACAAGATTAATGTGTAAGCTTAGAGACAAAATCATCTGATCTTGAAATTAATTTAAATTACGATAACTTTCTTAACCAAATATAATTCTTTAATTCCGAAAATAATAAAAACAATACTTCCGTCAATGTTGAGGTAACGACAACTGTCGCTACAATCCATAACGCTCGTGAAGATGAAACAAATTTTATTTATATTACAGAAAAACCCGTCAATTTATTTATAAATCAAATTTATCTACAGAAAGGCGAAAATGAGAAATTCATTATTAATATCTTACATAAAAAAATTAAAAATTTTATTACAGTTTCTGAACAAAGTAACTTGTTAGAATTAATGAAACGGGTCCTAAAAGATAAAGGATTAATGTGCGTTTATTGTGTAGACATCCTACTTTACGTAAAATTCCAAGACTTATATGTAAAATATTTTTCAAATAATCACAGCTTAAGAATGCTGAAAACGTCCATTAAACTAATCCATATAGTAGATAAAAATTAAATTTTAGATATTATTAAGAATGAACACCTAAGTAAAAATCACAGGGGTATTACTGAAGTTTTTTCAGAAATTAGAAATAAATATTATTACCCCAACCTTCTTATAGAAATTAATAAATTGATTAATAATTGTAATACGGGTAAACTTGCAAAACATGATAGATCTCCTATTAAAATACCGTTTAAATTAACAGATACACCTCAACATCTTAATGATATAGTACACATGGATACATGGTATCCAGAAAGAAATAAAATGTACGTTACCACAATAGACAAATTTTCAAAATACGCAACATTGCACAAATTAAATGACAGAAATTGGATTTCAATATTAGAATGCATTAAACAAAGAATACTTAATTTTTACAATTAGGTAAAATGAATAAATTAGTGTCAGATGGGGAAACGTGTATAATTCACAGTGCAGTCGACCTATTTTTGAAAGAAAATAGTATCGAATTCCACCAAACTTCAGCCCAACTAAAAACTGGCAATAGCGATGTTGAAAGGCTTCATGCTACTCTCAATGAACACCTGAGAATCATGAATGCTGACCGTGATATTGAAGAGCTTGACAATCGTCTTTTTAAAATAATAAATTTCTACAATAATACAATTCATTCTACAACAAAGATTAAACCTGTAGATTTTATCACAAAAAATTATGACAAAAAAGACATCGAAAATTTAAAAACCAAATTTGAAAACCAAAAATTAGAACGTTTGAAAAAAATTAATAAAGATAGAAATCAAAATTTTGATCTCACCGAAAATATAGTAAAAAATAGGCAAGCAGCAAGAAACAGCACAAAATTTAAAAAACTAAATAAGTTTACAAAACAAAATGATTACGTAGTCGATAGATCTAATAGACGAAATACTAAATATTACAAATCACAAATGAAAAGAAAGTATAAATGCGCATAAAAAGAAAAAGAATAAAATCTATATTTTGGTTTTATTAAATAGTAAACTAACTATTTGTTGTTGTTCTATTATTGTAATTATTAAAAATGAAAGAAAAAATATTTAATATTAAAACTATTAAAAACAAGAATAAGAAAAAAAAATAAAACAAAATTGTAAATGAAATTTTTTTTTATTTTGAGAAACTAATTAAGACTTAGGTACTTTTCTAAAACGTCAACAATTTGACGATTTTCGCATTTGATTTAAGCGTCAATGATCTTTGCAATTATTTGCATTTGTCATTGAAGTTTATGAAAAGTAAATTGACGATTCGTTTTTCGGATTTTTTTTTGTAAAATTGGGAAAAAAACATTAAAAAAAAAATTAGTGGACAAATTAAATATTTTAAATAACTATTATTTTAAAATGGATAAAATTATTAAAAACATTTTAATAAAGCAAATTGCTGAAGAGGCTAGTGGTAGTACTTATAGTGAACATTTATACAAAAAAAAAAAAAGAATATATTCCTATATTAAATTGTGGCAGAATTTAAAAGATACAAGAAAGATTAAAAAGTTAAAAAAGTATGCAATTATATAAAAGTTGTTGAATCGTACTCGGACAGTACATTTAAATCACACTTTCGAATGGAACGGAAAACATTTCACGTAAATTTTCTAAAAATTACAAATAAAACTATAAATTACAAGTATACTGTTTCTAGAATTTAATGCAAGTATTGAAGCCATATTGGAAAAAAAAATGGACAGGGCGTGGAAAAATTAAATTGGAAGTGGCCTTATATTTAACATTGTGGCGATTGGCAAATCAAACTCAAACCTATCGCGAATTGGTTGACCGTTTCGGAGTTGGTATGGGTACTGCTCACAAGGCATTCAAACAAATTACACAACTTCTTTCACATTTAATAAAAAAGTTTGTGAAATGGCCTAGATCCGCAGAAGAATATCAAAAAGTAATGACTGATTTTCAAAATTTACGGTTTAATAAACCCTTTACAAATGTGATTGGATGTGTGGATGGTTCGCACATTCAAATACCGGCTCCGAAAGAAGATGGAAATAGTTATTACAACAGAAAAGGAACACATAGTATAATTCTTCAGGTAATTGTGAAAAAGAGCTAGGCTATACTCTTGACATAAAACTATTTTGAGTTATTTTATGCAGGGAGTATGTGACGCAAAATTGCGATTTATTGATGTGTTTTTCGGTTGGCCAGGAAGATCTCATGATGCCTGGGTGTGGAGGAATAGTCCATTGGGGAAAAAATTAGAATCAACTGATTTAATGATACCTTCAGAATCTCATTTGTTGGGAGACTCTGCATATCCGCTTCTGGAATATTTATTAGTGCCGTTCAGAGATAATGGGAATCTATCTGAAGCTGAAATCAAATTTAATATTTTTCTCAGCTCAACACGGACTACTATCGAGCAAGCTTTTGGGCTTCTGAAAGGTAAATTCAGAATATTAAAGTATATTCCAATATACAAATTAAATGCGGCAAAAAATGTTGTACATTCTTGTGTCGTGTTACGTAATTTTATTATAAATAATGAAGGTGTGGACCTCGATGATATAATAGAAGAAGATTTAGAAGAACAACAAATAAATGAAATTATTAACTTGCAACAAAATTCCACATCAGGGAAACAAAAAAGAGCAGCCCTAAGTACTTTATTTATGGCATAAATCACAATAAATATATTAAGAAACTAAGAATTTGTTTTTCTATAAACATAAATAATTTATTTTAAAACATAATATTTCAGGAAAAAATAAAACATAAAAATGGCTGCTTGCCTTATATTTATAATAACATCACATATTTTTGTAAAAACTTAATTTTAAAATACTTGTACTTAACATTTCAGTCTCCATTTCCTCTAACCATAGTTTGCAATATATCACGAAGACTTTTTAAAATTTCTATACGTTCTTTCTCTACCTCTAACGCTTCTTTGTGTCTTATCTCTGCCTCCTTAGCTTCTTTTTCTAAGAACTCCAATATTTCATCTTTTTTTTTTTCTTTGGTGTATGTTCGTTTTCTTCAGCTAAACTTTCAGAAACGCTAGCAGGACTATCTTTTAAACTACTACCTATGTTTTGTTGTGGTGGCTGTACAAAATGGGAACTACCACATATTTCGTCAAAATATTCAAAAAATGGCCACAAAGACGCACTATTCCCAGTTGATGAATTCCTTTTTTTAATTCGTTTGTATGTCGTCATTAGGTTTGTAAATTTTGTTTTGCACGCTTCAATTTCAAACCTAAATGTTTTATCAACATTTTTTATTTCCATTAATACAATTCTCCACATAACTATTTCTTCTATCCTTCTTCCGTTGGAAAATTCATTTTCAAATTTCAATCTGGATTGTATCAACAGTTTAAGCTGGGCATTACTTCACCCTTGAACATCAGTACTGAAAAAAAAACAAGATTGTAAGTTTTTAACAAACAATTATATACAAATATTTACCTTAACTCAATTTCAGCCATTTTAAATAACACCAAACAATACACTAAAAATAAAAACAAAAAGTTTTTCGTTCCTTGCAGTAGCAATAAAACGAATGCGTTGTTGCGTTGATTTTTGCAAAAAATTGACGATCAAACAGTTTTAGAATTTGTGATTGATCGTCAAAAACGTTTATGAATTTTTGATTTTGATCATCGTCATGTTTTTGACGTTTTTGAAAAGTACCTTACTTTTAGGATTAACTTATAAAAATAAAAGAAAAAAGACAACAAACAAAATTTTATATTTGAAAAAAAAAAAACAAATTAACTAAAAATGTAAATAATTTAACAAAAAAAAATAAATCAAAAAAAAAAAATAAAAATAAAATTATTACAACACCAAGTTTTCCGAGACTGAAAATTCTGTTAAATGCCTTTTCACAACTTTCGCTGCATATCCACTTAGATAATAATTTATAAAGAGGGTTTAAATCTTTGTTTAAACTTGCGACAAATTTCGAATAATAATTGAACATGCCTATGAAAGACTTCAGTTGTGTCACATTTTGTGGATTAGGGGCCTCAACAATAGCCTTGACTTTTTCATCACTGGGTAATAAGCCCCTTTTTGAAATTTTATGCCCTAAATATTTTATCTCTTTCGCAAAAAATTTACATTTTTCCTCATTTACTTTTTTTTACATTACTTTACATTAAATTTTTCTAACCTTTCCATTACTTTTACTAGTGTATCAAAACACGAAGTTAAATCTAAATCACCTACCAATATGTCATCAAGATAACAATAAACATTTTTTGTACCTGAAATAAATGCGATCCATTGCACATTGAAAAACAGAAGCAGCAGGTTTTGCCCTTATAGCCAAAAAAGCTTGAGAGTATACGCCCCTTTTAAATCTAAAATGCAATAATATTCAAAATTAGCAAGATTTGCTAAAATCTCATCAATAACTGGCAATGACTCGTAGTAAAATTAATGCGGATTAATTCTGACTGAACAGTCTACACATAGCCTTATATCATTGTTAGCCTTTTTTACTACTACCATGGGTGAAGCCCAGTCTGAGCTTTCCCCGAACTTGCACTTATCTGCAAGTGCTTGCAATTCAATGCAAAATTCATTTACATTCTCTCCTTCTTTCTGGCATCTCGTCTTAAAAATATAATGATTAACTATTATATTATTTTCACTACTAAAAACTTCTTTGCAGAAATCTATTATTTCTTCGTAGCTGTATTCAGTTGGTTTCTTTGGTTTGCATTAGCATATTATTTTTGAACTTGCTGCTGGCCCAACTAAATTGATTAATAACTTGACTTTGAATGTACCGTCCGTAACTCCATTCAAATCGAAGTAATTATCTATTCGTTCCAGATAATCGAAAAAATCTTCACCTTCTATGTAAGGCTCAAAGTAACCTATCAATACTGCTGGTTTTCCACGTGCTGTTGCATATGATTTTGTTTCTTTTTCCTCCTCTTTTGATGTTTGTGGCATTATTTTTTTTTTTTTAAATTATAATATTGTACCTTAAAAATTTTTTTTTTTTTTATATTTATATTCGCCACAAATAATTATTATGAAAATTATGCAATTAAATTTTTTAAATCCTCGTCACCACTATTGTGTTTCTAAATAAATAAAGCAAGCACACATTCTTCTATTAGTCTTCTTTATTCTAGTCTCAATTACCAACTAACTTAAAACTAATCATTATCATACCTACATACTACCGATTCTATACCATTTACTTTACACTATTACTAATGTAATACAGAATATAACTGTTGGCAACAGTACCGACCTTAAGTGGAGTGACATAACAGTTACATATTGGCGGTTAAGTGTTTGTGAAGAGATGTTTATAAGTTGCGAGTGTGCATCCCAAGCGCACTCTTGTGATTTTGACCCCTAGGGATCTTGGGAAATTGTTTATTAAACCTGGGATGTTTGCGTTAATGTTGTGTGATCTGGCAAAGCGATTGGATGAATTCCAGGTTGTCTGCCGAAGATGGGCCGCGTTTCTCTCTGACAAGAAAACACACCCCACCAACTCCATGAAGAGTAGGTGGTAGGAGCCACTCATATTGTCCGAGCACTGCCTGCTGATAAGGACCATGTACATTAGTTTCCTGCAACGCTATGATCATAGGGTTATATATATCTTTGAGGAGTGGTATATAGTGTTTATTGCAATGAAACCCCTTAGATGTTCCATTGTAAGATTTCATGCTGTTTTGCATAATTGTTTACTGGGCTATTGTAAGGTGTGGGGGTTATGGGATTAATTGGATTTTGATCCATTTATCTTATATCTTACCTTTTATATTTTAGTCATATTTTTCTGACTCGGATTCCGTTGAGTCCAGCTCCATAATTTGTTCTTTTAAAGTTTTCTTGGTTGTTTTTTTGTTTTTTAATTTTTTCAGTATCATCTTTAGCTTAATCTTGTCCCGGCGGGTTGGGGTACGAAATATCCGCAGTAAGGCATGCTTGTGATAAAAGTCCACTAAAATCCTAGAAAAATCCAGAAGCGACTGACCCAGAATGGGCGGCTTTCTGGTCTGCGACTGATCCCAAAGGGACGGCAGGAATAAAAGGTACCGCCTTGTACAATGGAAATATTATCCTTAGGCTAGGAGATGGAACTCCGAATTAAAACAAAAAAAAAAGTATGCAATGAATAAAACTCAAAGATTGTATACCCCAGGTGGTAATCCAGATCTTCTGGAAATCCACCCTCTTTCGAGGCAGGTCTCACGCATTCTGGGGGAGACCACTTATTGCAAAACCACGAAAGCAGAGCTGCTTTAATTGACCCATTCAGAAGAAAATCTGGAGTCCAGAGAACACCTCCAGCAGGGTCTCAAAAGATCTACGAAAACATGTCCCAAAAAGACAGCTATAGAAAACCCGACGAGGGGTAATAATAACGAAAAGGCACTTGAGGCAAAAAATAATCAACTTAATGCCCGAGTTACAGAATTAGAAATTTTATGCAGGGAATTGAAAAATGAACTCTGCATAATTAAAGAAGAAAATGTGAAACTAAAAAATTCACAAAACATGTCTACTAAAAGAGTAGTACTAAAAACTGCTGAAGAATTTCATACAGATGATGAAGAACTAGCTTGAGAAACCGACTGGATCTTCAAAACAAAAAGAATCTGTAAAAAAAGAAAAGCAGAAAAATCACCTTCTTATCTTTCTTATCTTTATCTTCTAAATCACTTTAAGCCCAGAAAATGTTGCGGACAAAGTAGAGAAAAATGTGCAAATAAATGAAGTTGCCAAAAGTAAAAGAAAAGGTAAACCTCCTCCAGTTATACTTAGTAATGTAGTGGAATACCCTCAAATAAACAAAAAACTAAAAGAAACCAATATTAAATATAAAGTTAATATGCTTAACAATAAGCAACTAAAAATTAATGTTGAAGAAGAAAAAGAATATAGAGAGTTGACTAAGGCAATAAATGAAGCCAATATTGAATGGCACACTTATGAAAATAAGAGCACCAGGCCTATTAAAGTAATGGTTAGGTATTTACATCCGTCATGCCAACCTGAAGATATAAAAAATGAATTGAAAGATAGAGGCTTCAAAATTCTAGAAGTCACAAATAGAATAATAAAGAAAAAGGAAAATAACAAAGAATCTACGGTTCCTCTCTTTATGCTAACATTCGAAAACTCTGAAGATATAAACAAAATATTCAAAATTAAATTTATCCAGCACATGAGGGTTAAAATGGAGGCTATTCGTAAAGCGACTACCATTCCTCAATGTAAGAGATGCCAAAGATTTGGCCATACACAAACGTTTTGCCAGCGTCTAGCTCAGTGTGTTAAATGTGCTGGTTCCCACTTAACAATTTCTTGTAAAGAAAGAAAAAATATTAAGCCTAAATGTGCTAATTGCCTTGAGGCACATCCAGCGAGTTATCGTGGTTGCCAGGTGGCTAGAGAGTTGCCAAAAAGAAAGAAGCTACAAAAAAAATGCCCCAAAACAAACGCAACATAGATAAGAAAAACAAAAGACAAAACCTAGGCAACCTAGTGCACAGAGACAGAATTGCATTGAAACTCCAGAGATACCTAAAACTTTTACGTCGAAAAAAGTCGTAGAAGGCTTATCATATTCACAGGTAACACAAAATTACCTAAGTCAAAAAAGAAACCCGAAAGAACAAAATAAAGTTTCTACACAAAAGTTGACTGAAAATACCATTATGCAGATGATGCAAAATATGATAAAAATAATGAATGAAATCTCAACAAGACTATGCACATTAGAAAACAAACATAATGAAACATTTATGTATACACCAAAAAATAAATCCGCAAGGCATGGTTAAGAACGCACTTCGTATAGTCACGTGGAATGCCAATGGTATTCTGAACAAGAAAAATAATTTGAAAATTCTATTGAGAACACAAAATATTGATGTATGTCTCTTGACAGAAACACATATGACAGATAAGTCATCGCTTAAAATACATGACTATACATGCTACAGCGCAAACCATCCAAGTAATACACCCAGAGGTGGTAGCTCAGTTTTAATAAAGAAAGATATTAAGCACCACGAGGAACTTAGTCTAGAAATAGATGAATTCCAACTAATCGTGCTACGAATTATGTCTGTTAAACAAAGCCTTTGTGTCGGTACATTATACTGTCCACCCAGATACAACATAAAGAATAACATGTTTGAAGAAATTCTTAAACTACTTGGCGAAAGATTTATCCTGGGAGGTGACTACAACGCCAAGCACATAGATTGGGGGTCTAGAGTAACCTCTACGAGAGGAAGAGAGCTAAAAAAAGCTATAAAAGAAAAAGGCTGCATTTACCAATCTACCGGTAAGCCAACCTATTGACCAACTGATAGAAATAAAACTCCTGATCTGCTTGATTTTTATATAACAAAAAAAATTTCACCCAATTATATTAAGCTAGAAGATAACCATGATTTGGACTCAGATCACTCTGCAATCATACTAAATCTATATGAAAAGGTTAATAAGAAACAGTCGAAACCTCTGCTAACGAACAAGACAACTGACTGGGCTAGCTTTAAACAATAAATAGAAAACAAAATAAACATAAAAACAAAGCTAAGATCCAAATGTGATATAGATTCTGAAGTAGAAAATTTTATTAAAATTATTCAAAATGCTGGATGGAATAATACAAAAAATTGTGAATATAAATCGGTAGGATTCAACTACCCTAGAGAAATATTAAATGTGATAAAAATAAAAAGAAGAGCTAGACGCAGATGGCAACAATCGCATGATCCGGCAGACAAAACTCTGATAGTAATCTGATAGTAATCTGATTCCAAATTATCAATTTGGCTTTAGATCTAAGCATTCGACAATCGATCAAATACATAGAATAACAGACATAATAGAAAAAGCTTTAGAAGAAAAGCATGTTCTACCATATTTCTAGATGTAGCCCAAGCTTTCGATAAAGTATGGCATAGAGACTTAATAAATAACCTAAACAATACGTAGATATATTCTCATCATATCCAGAAAACAGACTATTCAGAATAAAACACGACGAATACTAGTAGAATACTCCTACTATTAGAGATATTAAAACGGGTGTGCCTCAAGGTAGTCTGGGTCCCATACTGTATTTGCTCTACCCCAATGATTTGCCACAAATGGAAAATATAACTGTAGCTACATTCGCCGACGATACTGCGTTGATGGCAGTAGGATCAAATACTGACGAGGCTACAAATAAATTGCAAAGAGCAAGCGACAAGCTATACCTCTGGACAAAGAATTGGAAAATTAAACTCAATGAGTTAAAATCAGTACATGTAAATTTTACAAATAAAAAATTAGAAAATCCACCATTGGTAAATCTGAATGGAGTCAATATACCCCAAGAAAACAATGCTAAATACCTAGGAATGACATTAGATGTCAAACTTAGATGGAAAGAGCACGTCAAAAGGAAAAAATTTGAGCTTGAAAATAAATATACAGATATGTACTGGCTCTTAGATCGTAATTCTAAATTACCTATACATAACAAGATTTTGTTATATAATCAGATAATCAAACCGATTGGGTTGTACGGCATACAAATATGGGGATGTGCCAAACAAACGCATGTACTTTGTATACAAAAATTCCAAAATAAAGTCTTGCGCAACATAGTAAATGCCCCCTGGTATGTTCGCGACAGTGATTTGCACAGAGATCTAAAAATTCCTTGCATAGAAAATGCAATAAAAAGATATGCAACAAAGCATATAGCTCGTCTGGAGGGTCATGTTAACGTTGAGGCCACTCAACTGCTAGATAACCAAAATGATGTCAGAAGGCTTAAAAGAACTAAGCCACTAGATTTAATACGATAGAATTTCGTAAACTTTTTCTTTAAGAAAATCAAGATAGAAATAAATTAATGGTTAGTCCGTCGGACTAGTATTAATGGGAGGGGTATGGTTTAGTCAGTAAAAATCTGGCACACAATGGAAGGTACCGGGCTCATTGTGTCTATGAAGATTCCCACCAATCCACGCAAAAAAAAAAAAAAATCTTTAGCTTAATTTTTGAATCTGTATCTGATTCTGATTCTCCTGTTTGCTGTGACCAACTTACTATATTTCGAGCTCTTTCGAGGTCAATTACAGTGGAGTTGGTGTTTGTGTTTTCTATTTCTGTATTTTCTTTTGTTTGTTTTTGTGTAGTTTTTGTCGATTCTTGTTCTTGTTGTTTTGTTGCTTGTTGTGGTTGTTGTTTTTTGGTGATATTTTTGGTTTTAGTTTTTCTTGGTTTTGTTTCTGTTCCTGATTTTGTTCAGGGTGTTGTTTTTTGCTTTCTGTTTGTATTTGTATTTGTGTCTTGGGTTGAATTGTTTGTTGTTGAATCTGCTTTTTTGTTATTGTTGTTTGTTGTTGTTGAGTTGCTGCCATTGGTTGTTATGGTTGTGTTTGTGTGTTTAGTTTGTTTGTTCCTGCTGTTGTTGCATATGTTGTTGCTGTATTTGTTGGATTGATAGGGCTTTCTCTAATTTGTTCTTTGTAAGTTTTCAGTGCTTCTTCTCTTGTTATTTTTCTGTCTGTTCTGATTTATACTAGTACTTTTTCCATAACGTAAACTGGGCATGCTTTGTCATTTGCTGGATGTTCTTTAGGCAATTTTTCGGTTTCACAGTTAATGCAGCATTTGACTGTGCATTGTTGCTAGCTTTCGAAAAATATATTTCTTTAATAGCAAATCTTGTCCTTTAAGGACGAAAAGGACATTTGAAAGTATCCTTGTTGTTTTGATGTTTTTGTATATAAGCCGTAATACCTGTTGATCTATTAGATATATACATATTCAGATTAGATTTAGATTAGATTTTTAATTCATTTATTCATATTATAGTAAAATACAATACTTAAAATATACATTTACTAAATCAAAATAATAAGAATAAATATAGGATCATTCGGATATTCATTAGAATATGTGATGAATGAAACTGCAAGCAAAAATACAAGCATAAAAATATAAAATATTGTTGGGTACATACATAGTAAAATAGAAAATTAAAGCTAAATATGGAAAAACTAAAATAGCTTAAAATTAAAATTATATAATGAATTTTAATAATAAAATTTAAATAATAAACGAGAGTAAGCAGAATTAAATACAAAATTATACAAGAATAAAAAATAAAGAAATAACTAGAATTCTGAAAGAAAATTAAAAAAATTATAGTTAGAAAAAAAACCAAATTGAAGTTAAAACTGTATCGTATTAAAAACAGATTCAATTTCAAGGTGATCTAGTTCAAAAAGCCAAAATCGAAAATTTTTGCAAAATGAAACAGGTGATCTGTCCGATCCTAAAAAATAAGACAACATATTAAAAATTTTTGGAGCTATATAATCATAAAAGTGGCAAAAATGAAAGGTACGGGCTCTTGGAACATTTACAAGGTATAGATTATCTAAGATGATATCTAGTTATAAATCGGTGAGCGAGATAACCCGACCTATTGAAAAAAAATTTCAACGTTTTAAACAGATATAAATGTCTAAGTGGTATCCAACTTTTTAAATAAAGAAAAACTCGGCATTAGTCTATTTTTTTTTAAAATTATTCTTATACAGTGTTTTTGAGCGATCAGAAGAAGAGGTTGAATTTTATTAAAATAAGAACCACCCCAGCAACCAATTCCATATTGCAGTTTAGAACTGAATAGAGCAAAATACACCATTAGCATAACTTTTAAAGAACAATACAGATTTAAGTGGTAAATGTTTCGCAAAACATTTTTAAAATAATTATTTAAATAGTAAGTATGTGCATACCAATTCAGTTTATTATCAAGTAAAACACCCAAGTACTTAAACGTATCTACTTTTTCAATGTTAAAACAAGAAATACTACAAGGCTAATAGAGGACAAAAGAGTTTAGAGATTGTAAAGGAAATAAAGGAAATTTAGGACAATCAGGATAATGATACCAAATACTAAAATTCTCGAGTAGACAATTATTAAGCCTAAATTGCATAATTTTAGTTGTATTACTTATAACTAACTTATGGATATAAAACCATTTTCGAATTAGGTCCAAGTCAAAATTTGAATCCATAGACTGTAACTGTTATAAGTTTTATTAAAGAAATCATGCTGAAAGAGTTATTCTTTAACTTTTTTTCATATCAATTATTTGTAATAATTATTTTTGATCAAAAAAATTTTCGCTCATATAAAATAGTTAATTCTCAATTTTTATATTTTTCTCTTATTTTTAATAGTTACGAAATAATTTTTATTTTTTCTATTACCGGTAAAAGTTACAAAGCAATTTTTATTTTTTTCGATTAAAAATAATTCTTATGAGCAAATTTTTTAGTATTTTTTAAAGTAGTACTAAGTACATATATATTTTCATACAAATCATGTCCCAGAACTCTACTCCGCCACACAAGGGCTAGATGACCCCCGAAGTTTCTAAAATTAAAATACCAATTTCTCGAAAACTACATGACCTGTTACCATTATTTATATAAAAGACCAGAGAAACATTTTGTATGTTTGTAAACGACGCTTTTTGACATTTTTTGTTTTTACTATAAAAACAAATATTTTTCCTTTCAATTATTTTTATATGATTTTTTGATTTTTAAATTTTTAAATTTTTTCCTTTCAATTAAATTGTGAAAAAAAAAAAAATGGATAAAAAATAAAGTGGATGGAAAATAAATTATTAATTTGTTTTAAATTATAATGAAAAAGTGTTTCTAGAAAAAAAATTTCTTCGGGCCACTGAGTGGTTGTGTTCGAAAAAAAGTTCGGTATCTTTTTACTCGGGACCCGTTTTTAAATGGGCTGACTTACTAGTTATAATATATTCATTTATGCATTCAGGAAATGTTTCTATTATGTAGAGTTTATTTTGAAGTAATACACTCAATGGTGTAATCACATACAAATTAGTGACGGTGGCTTAGAATCATGGCTTAAATAAAATAAATAAGTTAAAGAATGAATAATCAAAATAAACAGTTTTTTTTGTTTTCAAAAATTTATTTACAAAATTTATTTTTGGCTTGGTAAATTATTATTATTATTTCTTAATTAACTAAAATTAAAATTACATTAAAAATCCGTACATATTAGCTACCTCTTTGTAAATTGATTATTAATTATTAACTCTTGCAAGGACGGTGATATATGATGTACCACTAAATTTTAGTTTTCTTTTTTCTATGTTAGCTTTCCATATTGTCATTCTAATACATTTCTATAATCACAAATTATTTCATTATAATTCTATCTACTGCGTATTACAAAAATAAAAGTAAAAAAGAACATCTGATGTTTGTATTATGGTTAAGTTAAGACATTAAATAACGAATTTCTCTTTTTTCAGAATTTTTATGTTCGGAATATTTCTATTTGAATGTCCATAAATATAATATAAATTTCATTACGAACTGTGTATTAGAACGTGTAGTTGAATTTTGATAATTTGCTTATGCACGAAAATCAAAAATTTAATGCACGAAAATCAAAAATTAATAAAACATTATAATTTGAGTACGGTGGTATAAATTTTGTACCACCGCACATATTCGCCCCTGAAAGACTTAATTGAAAACAACAAAAAGTTCAAAAATTTTTATTTTAACTTTAACTTATTTTAATAAATCTATGTTTCAGGCAAAAAGAAAAAATGTTAACTGCATTTTGGAAAAGGCGATATTAATGTGTTTATTTTTATTCTCATTTACTTTTAATGGTATATTCCATTCTAATACATATTTAATCAGAATACAAAAGTGTTATTTTATTTGACAATTTTATATTTAAGATTTCAAGAGGTTCAAGAATTAAAAATTATATATTTAATTCAATGTTTTTGAAGAACACAATACTATGTACATATAACATAACAGCAATATATAAATAAATTTGTATTTAAACTAATTTTTGCTTTTTGCCTAGGATACATACTTCTATAAATTCTAATTATATTTATTTATTAAAAATAGCGTTATATTATTTTTTTTTATTTCTTTCTTAATTCAAATATATATATAATTCATTCCCAAAAATTCCTCAATGTTTCTTAGTACATAATTAGTGAAAGGTTTATTGTATTATTCAATTTATTGTTATTAAACTAAAATAAAAATAGCCGGAAAGTAATAGTTTCGAAAGAAATAACTTTAAATAAACAAAAACGACATAGCTTGGACAAAAAATTTGAGTTTTTTTCAAACTTTTAATTTTTAATTTTAAAAGAATTTTTTTTCGCTAAATGCTACAGAAACAGAACATATATATATATACATATATGATATGTAAATAAACAGACACCAAAAATATTAAACTAATAACTAAATTTTTAAAAACAGCAGACTTATTTCATAAACTATAATTTTCTTAATTAATAATTTATGAGAAAAAGAAATAATTTTTTTTGTCTTTATCTATTATAATTATAGTCGCCTTACTTTAATGTTAATAAGTTATATTTTTGTAAGCTTTTCCACTGTACTTCTTAAAATTAACGGATAGTCATTTCAACAATAATTTTTATAACACTTATTTCTGCATATGTGTATGAATTTTATTTTAAAAAAAAATTAATAATGGTTTAAAATTGTAAAAATTATTATTCATTTGATATTTTAAATTATTACTATAAATATTACAATAACTAACGACTCAAAGACCATGTAGTTAGTGCTTACATTTAACCGGATAATAAATGTAAAAATTAAATTAAATTAAGTCAAAAAAATATGAAAATTTTAATCGGAGTTCAATTTTATGAAGAGCAACGTTTGTAAGCTATTTTCCGATAAGTTACATCGTCGATCACTTCAGCAGAGTAGAGTTCTGGGACATGATTTGTATGAAAATAGATACTTAGTACTACTTTGATGCAAATTTTAGTGTAAAGATGTTTTGAAATAGCTTCACAATTAGAAAATGATTTTTATTTTTAATCGAAAAAAAAAAATTTGCTCATAAGAATTATTTTTAATCGAAAAAAATAAAAATTGCTTTGTAACTTTTATCGGTAATAGAAAAAATAAAAATTATTTCGTAACTATTAAAAATAAGAGAAAAATATAAAAATTGAGAATTAACTATTTTATATGAGCGAACATTTTTTTGATTAAGAATAATTATTATTTTTAATTTTTTTTATATAAATTTAAAATTTATGGATCTTTTGTGAGATCGATAAAAGACCTCTTACCGATCACATACATATACTTTATTCGATATTACGATAACTCCTTATGAATGATATCATCACAAAATTGATCGATAATAGTTATTTGCAGTCACTGTTTAAATCGCAAACTAAGTCAAGTTAATTATTATTGTTGTATGAAAAAGCAATGTCATCCGCAAAAGCTGTAGGTATACCCTAGAACTGTTGTTGCAATAATGAATTAATAAAAATAAGAAACAGAACCGGACCTAATACAGAACCTTGCGAAATTTTTGATTTCCTCGAAACCTTGATACTAAGAAGCTCACTGAACTTTCCATTCAATTTGACTCGTTGCTTCCTATTATTAAGATATGACTCGAACCAATTAAAAATAAAACCTCTAAGCCCCGCATTATAAATTTTAGTTAATAGTAAATCATGACTCACTGTATCAAGCGCTTTAATGACATCAATAAATAAACCACTACAGAAATTACCATTGTTAATACCACTATAAATTTCACTGCAAAACTTTATAAGTGCATCCTCGGTACTTCATTTTTTCCTAAAACCAAATTGTGCGTCACCAAAAAATTTACTTTTATCAAGAAACTGTTATATTCTGGACTATTAAGTTAAGCTTTCTCAAAAATTTTTGAAATAGCAGGCAGTATAGAAATAGGTCTATAGTTATTAGATTCCAATACACTTCCTCTTTTAAAAAGGGGAATTACTTCAGCTACTTTCAACTCATCAGGAAAGATTCCTTGATAAACGCTGAGACTAAAAACATAATTTAAAACATCAACAATAAGTAGCGAAACCTTCTTCAAAAAATTATTGAAAAAAGAATCGTTAGGTGCAGAATTAGATATTTTAAGACTCATAATGAGTCTATGAATGTCCAAAAACGTTATAGGTTCAAAAAAGAAGCTATGTCTCTGAAATGGTCCCTCACATAAATTAGATACAAAATTCTCAGATTGTGCGTTAAAAGAAATTACATTATTTACTAGTTGTAGAAGTATTCACAAAAAAATTATTAAAGTGATTAGCTAAGATTGATGGATCAGATACTATTTGAGAATAAATTACCAAAGAGGAAACAGAAGTAGAACAAACAATCCTTATTTAAAATTGAATTTATAATTTTCCATTCAGCTTTACTTTTCCCTCTATTTTCACTAAACTGTCTGGAATAATAATTGTGTTTGCACTGACGTATTTGAAATTTAACTTTTTTACAGAGTTTTTTGTAATATAACATTAAGTTAGTGTTACTTGGATGTTTTTTAACAAATAGGCATATTTTATTTCTTTTACGAATAAGTTTCAATAGAACATTAGACATCCAAGGTTTTATCTTGTGTGTATTATTAGTAAAAGTACGAGTAAACATACAAGATTTAACATGCTTACTAAGCGTTTTAGAGAAAATAGAATAGGCTGCAGAGGAGTCATTAGAGTTATAAACATCTTCCCAAAGCTCAAAAACTAAAATATTATTTAATTTGGAATAATCAATATCATAGAAGAAATTAATAGAAGAAGAACAATGTGAATCAAAAGAACTTTATAAGAACAAGACGAAGAATTTAAAAACTTTAGGAACACCATACAGTGATCGAATAAGCCAAGATCATAGACATCACTATCAAATAGTTGTTGATTATTTTTATGTAACCTAATAAAGATATGATCAAGGCACGTACCAGAAACAAGCCGTGTAGGTTCAGAAACCAAGGAGGTGAACCCAAAAGAAGAAAGAAGTAATAAATAATCTATTGAACTTTGTTTCTGAGAAAGTATATCAGTGTTGAGGTCTCCTATCAAAATTATGTTTTTAGAATTTTCCTCAGATAAAAAGCTGGATAATTCACTTAAAAATTCAACAATAGATGATCTATGCATGCAATCTATAAATATAGATAAGACAATAATCTACACCCGAAATATTAAAAAACAATTTAACAATATCTGCACTAAATAAATTAAAAAGTATAGCTCCTACAATTTAAACCACTTTTATGATAAAGCGCCACTCCACCGGCAGCGTAAGAAGAATTACAAGATGCCAACAAACTATAATTCCGAATACCATAATCCACCTTCTCAGAATCAAAAATCCAAATTTCACTTACAACTATTATATCTGGCCACGTTTGTAAAGAATTTAAATAGCCTAATAAACTTAAATAATTTTCTCTCAGACTTCTGATGCAAAATATGAAAATTAGAAATATTGTTAATACTCTCAAAGCAAAATTACAATCATTAAAATTAGACGAAAGTTCATTAATGTTATTTAGAGGAATATTCATAATTATTTAATAAAAAATTTAATCAATTAAAAAACAATAAATAGATCAATTTAAAAACTAAATTTTATCAAGATCCTCTAAGCTCCTAATAATAATAAATCTATCACCTTCTTTTTTCCTTAAAAAGATTGTTGAATTTCTAATCCAAAGAAATTTGTATCCTTTCTCACTTTTTAGATGATGAGCTTTTTTCAGTACGAGCTGGTAATATGATGTTAAACTCTCGTTAATAAAGATACTTTTTCCTTTATGCTGCTCACCAAAAAAATCTGCTGAATATTTCTTCTTATCATTTTTCATCTCCATACTTTTACATTTAACACACACACAGCTTTTGCTGTTAAAGAAACTATTTTCATTTTGCTTTACATTCCGCTTATTTATTTTTTTAATGAAACAGCTCTCTATATCGGCACTACTAAGATCATCAGAGAGAAGAGACACTACTTTTTTTTTGACATTATCATTGGCATCCTGGCATCATGGCATCCGGAATACCAATAATATCAACACACTTTCTCTCTTATTTATTTATTTATTTATTTAGCAGTGGACCTGCAGATAAATCTGCAAGCAAACTTAAAGTCCTTTTCCCTTTAGGGATGTGGGCCTTGTTGAAATTTTTTTTTTTTATCTAATTTACAATTACTTTATCTTATCAACTAGCTTATTCACTAAAGTAATTATAAACAAAAATCAATAAGGAATGAAAAACAAAAATAATCATTTCATTTATCTTACTATCTAATCTTATGTGCTATTATTGTCAAATGATAAAAAATAAAAAGAAATTCATAATTCATAATTTAAAAATTAATTCATTTGAACTAAGCTAAGTTTATTTTAATCTAATACTAACAAAGTCTACTTAAGCTACTTATAGTTTACTTATATCTAATTTACTTTAATCTAATTTGGTTTTCAATAACAAAAAAAACAGGGGAAAATCCTGCCTTTAAAACATTTTTTATTTTATTATTTTAAAATTTAATTTTACTTCTCCTTTTATATATCTTAAGAAGGAAAAGAAACGATAATATGGAGCTAATTATAATAGGTTCGACAATGGATCAATGACCAAAATTTTTTTTTTTTTTAAGTGTCTTCGCATATGTTGTGGTGTACGAGAACCTCTTTTATTAAGAAGTGAGATTTATTTTCTATTTGAAGCGCTTGTAAAGGAGTAAAGTTATATTTCGAAATTATGGTTCGATTGTGACTGCATTCTGTAATTATATGTTTTATTGTTAGTGTTTCGGAAAAGTACTTACATATTTTAGATTGAGTGCTTGTGAAGAGGTGTTTATGAGTTGCGAGTATGCATCCCAAGCGCACTCTTCTGATTTTGACCCCAAGGGATCTTGGTAAATTGTTTATTAAAACTGGGACCGCGTAAGTAGCTATTACCTTTTTGGCATGGGTGTATGACAGAATTGAGCCTCTTGTTAGAGGGCTTCTCACCGCAATTTTTGCATCTAGGTCTGCTTTTGTATTACCTTCTATGCCTATATGTCCTGGTCCATAGGTGTCCTTCACTAATTTTCTCTGGTGAGATGTTTAGGTCTAGTTCCAATGGATCAACTAGATTTATCATTTTGGTTGTTTTATATAGTACTATTATATCTTGTAATGCGTTTGAAATTAAATTATGTAATGTGTGTTTTGGATCAAAGTTTGACCTGGCTATAAGACTGTTTGACAGCACATTTCTTCTCTCTTCCAAGGAGGGAAGTTTGCCTCTATCTCGAATGCTTCTGTTGGTTTTGGTTGCAATGCACCCAGAGCGATCCTTGCCGCCTTGTCGATGGCCACTTGGATCTTTTGGATATTATGTTTTGTGGCAAAGCCATACAATGTAAGACCACAATCGATCTTACCATATTGAATGGCCTTAGCAAATTTTCTACAAATGTATTTTAAGAGGTGATTGGATCTTTTTAGTTTTGTTAATAGTGATTTTATGTGAATATTGAATTTTAGTTTTTGGCTGAAGTGTATGCCTAGGATTTTTATTTGTTCTTGAGGTTTTATTATTATGTTATTGTAGTTGATTGTGAATTTGTTGTATGAGAAATGTATTGCTTCCGTTTTATCTGTGGCCAAGTTACCACCATTTGCCGCAGTCCAATTATCAATTGTTTGGAGGGAAGTTAAAAGTGTATTGCATTGTTCATGTGTGTTTTTTCTTGTGTATAGCTTTATGTTATCTGCATAGATTTGATGTTTTAGGTTGGGTATGTTTATTAGATTTGTACTGAGGTTGTTTATATAAGTGTTGAATTTTACTACTGATAGAGGAGAGCCCTGAGGGATGCCTATTTGTAAATGTTTTGTGGACGAATGGTAACCATTGACCCTTATTTTGTATTTTCTGTTTACTAAAAAACTATTTATGTAATTTATTATGAACTTGCCCGATTTCCAAGCAATCAGTTGTTTTATGAACGTCTCCCTTGGTACTCTGTCGAAAGCTTTCTCCAGATCACAAGAGATAAGGTCACAATTATTTTTATTGTCGAGTGCTTCACTTATATCGTATTTTGTGTAGTAGAGTGGTCGTGCTATGTAATCTTCTAAAACCTTGTACTTCTGGCGATAATTTTTTTTCAGTCTGCCAGTTTAGTCTTCCGGCTATTATTTTTTTCCATGATTTTAGAAAGTACAGGGAGCAATGAGATGTATCTGTAACTTGAATGACGTTGGGGATCCATTTCCGGCTTCGCTATAGGTATCAGCTCCGCTGTCTTCCACGTTTGTGGAAATTGGCCAGAGCTGTAGACGGTATTATAAAGCCTGCACAGTCTTTGGAGGAATTCTACCGGAGTATGTTTAATCATGCAATAAGTGACCCCGTCCAAACCTGGTGTGGTTCCCTCAAAGTGACTCAGTGTTTCTGTTATTTCATCTATTGTAATCTTTGCGTCTAAAGTTGGATTATTTTGATTTGTAAAATTAGGAAAAGAATTTTGTTGGGGTAACGGTCGTAATTAAATTATACTTATCAGCAAGATATTCAGCATTCAGCTCAGGATCCGTCACTAGTACGTCTCCCTGCTGTATAGCTATGAGTCCTGTATTTTTATTACCTTTAAGTATATAGTTGGCTTTGCGCCAAGTTTCTGGTAGATTATCGCCGTTGCTATTGGCAAATTCTGTCCATTTTTGCTTTTTAGAGATTTTTATATTTCGATGGAGAAGTGCATTAGTCCGTTTTAGTGTTAATAATTTGTCCGTCGTGGGGAATCTTTTGTAGGATCTAAAAAAACGCTCTCTTTCTTTTGTCAAATTCATTATCTCTATAATATACCAAGCTGGTGGCTTCTTATTTTTGTATTGGAACTTTTGTGAAATAGCTTTGGAGGCAGCTATTCTAAAAGACTTGGTTATGATTGCGTTTTCTTTATTAATATTTGTTGATACAGGATTGGCACTAAGGAATTCTGTCATATGTTGTTGGAAATCGGGCCAGTTAGTCTGCTTTTCATTATATTTGATTTTATATTTTTGTATATTGGCTATTCTTTGTGTGTTATTGATGTATGTAAGAATTGGATGATGATCATAACCTTTTGGGTTATAGCCAACCTCCCAATTTAGTTTATATGACATTTGAATGTGTGCTATTGTTAGGTTAGATACCGTGTGGGTACCTCTTGTGCTAAAATGTGTGGATGATGGATTATTTAATAGGCATAATTCAGGGCTATCATCCAACCAGTCTTCAAGCAGTTGACCGCATTCAGATGTTAGGTGATCACCCTAGGTCTGGCTTCTTGCATTGAGATCACCCAGAATAACATATGGCGCTGTGAGTTGGTCTTTTATATCTTCTAGGTCACCTCTTTGCAGCGCCAGAACATGCTCTAGATAGAGGTTTACTATGGTGATCTGTTTCTTTATACCTGGAAATGTTACCGCTATAGCAAATGCCTGAAGTGTCGTGTTTAATACTATCTCTATAAATGTTAGCCCTCTGAATATAAAAAAAAACCCACCCCACCAATTCTATGAAGAGTAGGTGGTAGGAGGCACTCATATGGTATATAGTGTTTATTTCAATGGAACAAAGGGTTTTTTTTTATGGATGTTCCATTGTAAGATTTCATGCTGTTCGCATAATTGTTTACTGGGCTATTGTAGGATGTGGGGGTTATGTGATTAATTGGATTTTGATCCATTTATCTTACCTTTTATATTTTAGTTATATTTTTCTGACTCGGATTCCGTTGAGTCCAGCTCCATAATTTGTGCTTCTAAAGTTTTCTTGGTTGTTTTTTTGTTTTTTAACTTTTTCAGTACCATCTTTAGCTTAATTTTTGAATCTGTATCTGATGATTCTTCTGTTTGCTCTGACCAACTTACTATATTTCGAGCTCTTTCGAGGTCAATTGCAGTGGAGTTGGTGTTTGTGTTTTCTATTTCTGTATTTTCTTTTGTTTGTTTTTGTGTAGTTTTTGTCGATTCTTGTTCTTATTGTTTTGTTTCTTGTTATTGTTGTTGTTTTTTTTGGTTTTAGTGTTTCTTGGTTTTGTTTCTGTTCCTGATTTTGTTTAGGATGTTGTTTATTGCTTTCTGTTTGTATTTGTATTTGTGTCTTGGGTTGAATTGTTTGTTGTTGATTCTGATTTTTTGTTATTGTTGTTTGTTGTTGGCGATTTGCTGCCATTGGCTGTGTGGTTGTGTTTGTGTGTTTAGTTTGTTTGTTCCTGCTGTTGTTGCATATTTTGTTGCTGTGTTTGTTGGATTGATAGGGCTTTCTCTAATTTATTCTTTGTAAATTTTTAGTGCTTCTCCTTTGTTATTTTTCTGTCTGTTCTGATTTGTACTAGTACTTTTTCCCTAACGTAAACCGGGCATGCATTGTCATTTGCTGGATCTCCTTTACGCAATTTTTCGGTTTCACAGTTAATGCAGCATTTGACTGTGCATTGTTGTTTATGGGTTTCTTGTTCTTCTTTTTGATTTTCAATGCCACAATTAACACATCTAGGTTTTTCTGCTTTACAGTACTTGTCTCTATGGTTAATTTTTTGGCATCTGAAGCATCTCATAGGTGCTCTATAGTATTGTTTTACTTCTATTTTTAAGAATCCGATTTTGACCTCTTTTGGTTGTGGTCAAAGGTGATTCATATAGCCCCCGAGTACCTTTGATTTGGTGATTGTTCTGTGGTTCTGGCCTTGTAACGGAATGTTTTTATGACATCTTCATTTTTGGTCTTCAGGACTTCTAGGATTTCCTCATCAGTTAGTTCGATAATGTCTCTACAATATAATAATCCCTGTCTCTACAATATAATAATTGGTTAATACTGTGGAAGTATTCGGGCTCAAATTCTATTTCTCCTAGTTTTTTTAGTTCTAAGTACTTCTCCGCTAATTGTTTATTTGCAACTTTTAGGATTATGTTACCTTCTCTGTTGTATTCTGCCTCGTATTTTGTTCTATATATTCTTAGTAGTTTATCCACTAGGAATATATTATGGCTTCTCATACTTTTTGTTTTGTCCTTGGTTTTTATTACTAGGAATTTTGGTTCGTTTGCGTTGATATTTATTTGTTTTATCGGGGTTAGGTCCGGAAAACTTTCTACGTTTTTTATTGGGGTACGTTTTCTTTTTACTTTGCATCCATCCTGGTGATCTATATCCAAGAGGGGACTGTAGTAATTATCGCTCCCCACGAGAACCATTTTTATGCTTTAACCACTTACCTTGTTTTTTTTTTGTTTTTTGTTTTACTTAATTGTTTGGGAATTTATTTTATAAAATTTAGTATTTATTTTGTTATTATTTTTTTGAGTCTTAATATAGTCCGTTTTAATATTTTGTTTTATATATTTTTCAAATGTAGTCCGTTTTATCTATTTTTTTGTTACCTGGGTAATTTTTATTTTACTTTAGTCCGAGCACTATATTTGTTTTATTTTAGTCCCAGCACTATTTTTAAAATTACCATTTTCCTTTATTGGGTTATATTTTATATATAACGATATGTATTGTTTTTAAGGATGCCGTAATAGCTGCCTTTCTATTTTTTTGATTTCACTCTGCACTTTTGTTTGTTTTATTTTCACTGTTTTATATGTTAATTACTAAAATTTTGTAATGTTTTTATATTCACTTTTTGATTGTTATTTTAATTCATTTGTTCTGTATTATTTTATTCACTTTTTCTATTTTTAATATTTTAAATTCTGACTCTATTTTTTTATCTACGGTTTACTTTTGACACGAAACTGGAAGTGACTTTCTCTTTTTTTGCTGCTCTAAATTGTTAACTTTTTTTTCAAGAGAGAATACTCTATTCAGCAAAATATCTCTCCCATCAAGAAGAAATTTAATTTGAATATTATTATCAGCAATCATTTGCTGATTCTAATATTCTATCTAATATTCATCTCTAGATTAACCGAAAAGAGAGATTGCAAAGTAATGTTGTTTGTGTTTATGTTTTCCGAAGAATCCGTTTGTTGACTCAATTGAGAGCTTACAGATGTAATTTTATTAATACTACTAATATTTCCAATTCCCACTGTAGAGGTTGTTGGCCAAGCCATCAGCAAGCTGAAAAACAACAAAGCTGCTGGACCTGATGGACTCCCAGCTGAATTATTTAAAGCTGGAAGCGATGTTTTGGTTAACTGCATGGACCAAATCATTGGCAACATCTGGAAGGAAGAAAGCCTGCCTAATGACTGGAGTACCAGCTCTATATGCCCCATTTTCAAAAAGGGCGACGCCATGTCCTGTAAAAACCATAGAGGAATATCGCTCTTAAATATCGCATATAAGATCCTGTCCAACATTTTGTGCGAATGTCTGAAGCCCTATTGTGACGCTGTTATTGGCAGTTATCAATGCGGCTTTCGCCCTGGAAAATCAACAAGCGACCAGATGTTCGTACTTATACAAATCCTGGAGAAGACCCATGAGTTTCAAATTGATACACACCACCTATTCATCGATTTTAAGTCTGCGTACGATAGCATATACCGCAGCGAGCTGTATGCTGCTATGTCGGAATTCGGTGTACCAGCCAAGCTCATCCGATTGTCAAAAATGACACTGGAAAACACAAGATGTGCTGATTTCCAGACGTGTACCGGATTTCGACAAGGAGATGCACTATCATGCGACTTCTTCAATCTAGTACTGGAACGTATAGTGCGACGAGCGGAAGTAAACACGGCCGGTACTATATTTTTCAGATCTGTTCAACTACTAGGGTATGTCGACGACATTGACATCATCGCCAGATCACAACGGGCGGTCGTCGAGGCCTTTATCCAGATTGAAGAAAAAGCGAAACGAATGGGTCTCAAAGTAAATGAGGATAAAACAAAATATATTTTGTCGACAAATAAAAAGACCTCTCAACATCATATTGGTCAAAACATCACTGTCGGCACATATAATTTCGTAGTTCAGGAATTTATCTACCTTGGAACCAGTGTTAATCCCACAAACGAAACACCAAAGTACAAATCTACAAAACGCTCATACTCCCGGTTTTGCTTTACGGATCAGAATCAGGGACACTGTCTAAGGCAAGTGAGCATGCACTTGGTGTCTTCGAGAAGAAAATTCTTCGTCGGATATATGGTCCTGAAAACGACGATGGGGTCTGGAGGAGAAGATATAATGCCGAACTCTATGAGCTGTACAATGAGGTGGACGTAGTCACAAAAATTAAAGTCAAGAGACTACAGTGGCTCGGACACCTAGAGCGGATGGACGAAAATGCTCCAGCCAAGAGAATCTTCGATTCAAGACCCGAAGGTACAAGACGTCGAGGCAGACCAAACCTTCGTTGGAGAGACGAAATGTCGGCGGATTTAAAGCAATTTCGAATCTTCAACTGGAGAGAATCCGCCCGTGACCGACAAAAATGGAGGATGTTGATGAGTCAGGCTCAGGGCCTACATGGTCTGTTGGCCACCTAAGTAAGTAAGTAATATTTCCAATACTTTTACCCGTAGGAGTACTTAATTGTGGGCTGAGGAAACTATGCTGAGAAACATGCTGAGAAATAGAGAATGATTTTCTCCTCATTCCAACACAGCATACACATATATAGTTCTGTTTACTCTTCTCAAAGTATTCTATATCTTTCTTTTCCACATTGGCGCATTTTGCATGGAAAAAATGTTTGCAATCATTTATTGAATCAATTTATATAATCAATTTATTGCACTTCATTATGATTTATTTTAATATTTTTTTTTTTAATTTTAAACAAGAAAAAAATTAATACTGAAATTACTTAAAAAGTTAAAATAATAAATAAAATTGAAAAGTAAGGAAACTTTTTCAACACTTGTATACCCAACAATAATTTGTGTGAGAAGTGATATATTCAGTTATATATTCTAGAGAGATAACGGTCTGGAGCACATTTTATCTTTTACTTGATGATGATTGTTTTTTTCAAACTAGCATTTTCTGAATGCAAAGCCTTGTACAATTGCAAAGTTTTGGCCGGTCGAAGTTTTTTTTTTTTTTTTTTTTTTTTATATTATAGCCAAAACTTAGGTTTTGAACCTTTTAGCACTTGGGTACCGTTGACCATTTGAAAAAGGAAAGGATAGTTAAAGGAAAGAAAAAGGAAGAAGAAAAGTTTTGTGGGAAAGAGCGAACAATGTTGTTAATATTCGTCTTAAATCTCTGTAAATCATAAATAAAAAATCCTTCTCTCATTGGGAATGCTTCGATTGGGACGCGATTCCACAATCGAGATGTTCTTACTATAAAAGAATTTCCATAGCCGGACTTAAACCATATCGGAATTTCCACTGTGAAAGGGTGTGCACTTGATGCCTCTCGTGTTATGCGACAGAATTGCTTGAGAGGAGGAAGAAGTGACTTTAATTCCTCGGAACAAGTGCCAACACCAAGTAGATATCTATAAAATAGAGTAAGTGCTCCAACAATACGACGATGACCAAGTGGTATAAGGGATGAGGTCACATTTATGTCGCCTATAAGACGAATGGCGCGGTTTTGAACTTTGTCCAAAAAATTTAAAGCAGTTTTTGGTGCACCTGCCCATAAATGTGAGTTATACTCGAGCTTGGGTCGTATATATGCTTTATAGATTTTTAAGAGGTCTCGAGATGAAAAATAAGCTTTGCAGCGACTTAAAAAGCCCAAACATTTGGCGGCGCTTTTCGGAATATCGAAAATATGCTCATTCCAGTGCATATTTTGATTCACTCGCATCCCGAGAATGTTCAAGTCTTTGAGTCGCTGAATAACTGAATATGTATTTATTGATAAATTAAATACTAATTATTTACAACAAGTCTCTGAAATTTGTAACTTTCAGCATAAACAGCTTGATTTAGTGTTTACCTCGGAATGGAACAATTTGATTTTTTGTGATAATACCTATCCTATTGTGGGTATTGATCAATTCCATCCTCCCTTAAGTTTTACGTTTTGTATAAATTCGCCAATCGAATCGAATGTTACTAAGTCTTATTGTTTTAAGTTTAATAAAACAAATTTTGATGCTTTAAACGAATTCATTATTTCCTATGACTTTTCTTCCATATTTAATTATATGGATACTAACCAAATGACGAATAGGTTTTATGAAATTATGTTTGATGGTTTTAGGCAATTTGTTCCAATATCTAAAGACCGGAACCCTTTTTCGAGTCCACCATGGTTCACTTCGGAGTTGAGGAAGCTTAGAAATAAAAAAAATAAAGCCTGGCGTTGTTATGTTAAATCAAAGAATCCTTATGATTATAATATATTTAAAAGCCATTTTGATGAATTCAATGCATTTTCGGAATTACTTTATAACGATTTTGTTCGTGGAATGTCTTCTAAATTAATATCAAATCCAAAACATTTTTGGAGATTCGTCAATTCCAAACGAAAATGTGATGAGTTTCCTACTCATATGAAATACAATGGAATTTCTAGTAATGATTCAGAAATAATATCTAATTTCTTTCGCGAATATTTTAGTTCAGCGTACACTAACTCAATTTTCGCACCAAATAATGATGATTTTTCTCATTTAAGTGATTTTCCTAAAACTACTTGGTCTAATATTGATATTAATGAAACTTTAATAAAAAAACATATGGACAATCTTGAGACTAATAACTTTCCTGGACCAGATGGTATTCCCGAAGTTATACTTAATAAATGCTCAAGTGCCTTAGCAATTCCACTGTCATTCATCTTCAATTCTTCTTTAAAATCAGGCGTTTTTCCCTCTATTTGGAAGCATTCATTTATTAGACCAGTTCATAAGAAGAATGCCAAAAATGAAATCACTAATTATAGACCAATCGCGAAACTTTCCTCCATTCCTAAACTTTTTGAGTTAATATTGTATGATTCCATTTATTATCACTGTAAATCTTTTTTAGTTCACAACCAACATGGATTTGTGGATCAAAAATCCACAGTTACTAATCTTGTTGAGTCAGTTTCAACGTTTACGAGAAATATGGAAGCAGGTTTTCAAACGGATGTTATCTATACCGATTATAGTAAAGCCTTTGATGTTTTACCACATGCAATAATACTTTTAAAATTAAGGATACTTGGTTTCCCAGAATTCTTTCTGAAATGGGTTAAATCATATCTAATGGATAGATCTTATAGTATTTTATTTAGAAAAAATACTTCTAAGTCTTTTTATGCTAATTCAGGAGTCCCACAAGGCAGTCATTTAGGACCGCTTTTTTTTATAATCTCGGTTAATGATGTTTGTTCAGTAATTCTTAATAGTGAGCTGAAAATTTACGCGGATGACATGAAAATTTTTAAAAAAATTACTTCTTTAGAAGACGCTTTACTCCTACAAGGCGATTTAGATAACTTCTTTAAATGGTGTACAGCTAATAATCTTCTTTTGAATGTGAACAAATGTGCACTTATGTGTTACACACGTCGACGTAATCCGGTTTGTTTTAATTATTCGTTAAATGGTATGAGCCTTTCTAAAACGAGCTCAATTAAAGACTTAGGGGTTTACTTTGATGAAAAGCTTAACTTTAAATCACATTTTTGTAATATTATCAATAAAGCTAATTCTATGCTAGGTTTTGTTAAACGTTGGTCAAAGGAATTTAACGATCCCTATGTTCTCAAATCTTTGTATTCTAGTCTCGTTAGACCAAATTTGGAGTATGCTAGTCAAGTTTGGTCACCTTTCTATGATGTTCATATTAACAGGATTGAAGCAGTGCAAAAAAATTTTTTAAGATTTGCTTTGCGTAATTTCCAATGGTCAAATCCATTAATTTTACCGCCATATGAGCATAGATTGAACTTAATTCATTTGAAAACTTTGAAATTAAGACGAGAAGTGGCGGATGTTATTTTTCTTACTGAAATTATTAAAGGAAACATTGCTTCTCCTCAGATTTTAAATAACATCAATATTAATTCAAATAATCGCCTACGAAATACAAACTTCTTTACATTAAGTTTTCATAGAACCAATTATGGCAATTATGAGCCAATTCATAGAATGTTACTAATTGGTAATAAACACATAAACTATATTGACTTCACACTTTCGAAACAGACTCAAAAACTTAAATTATATAAGTAATCTGTAGTAATTAAAAAAATATGTGTGCAATTTATTTCAATGTATTTAACTAGTTCTAAGCTAGATATAATTTTAATTTGTAAATTGAATGTGTTATGTTGTATTGTAAAAAAAAAGAAAAAAATATAATAATAATAATTGTAATGAAGTTTGAGCTAAACTAAATAAATAAATAAATAAATAAATAACTTCATTTTGAAGCCGCAGAATTGGTTCGAATGTTGTTAGCTTTTTACTAACAAGACAGCTTTGAGTTTTTGAAGTGTTAAACTCGACTCTATTTGCTCTACCCCAGTCGAGAATTTTGGCTAGGTCGTGATTGAGTGCACCAGCCATCATTGTTCTTTTGGAGTTGACTGCTGAAGCTGTAGCATTATTTGTTTTAAGAAAATCATATAATGCTACTAGAGTGCTGTCATCGGCAAAACTATGGATTGGATTGAAAGTTAATTTGAGAAGGTCATTAATGAAAATGAGAAATAGGGTGGGTGAAAGGACGGAGCCTTGTGGAACACCAGCATTGATTTGAAGTTGGTCGGAAAAACTACCGTCAACTGAAACTATGATAGATCGATTTAAGAGAAAGCTTTCAATCCATTTAGAAAAGGTTGGACCGAGGCCTACAGCATTGCATTTTGCTATAAGAGCAGAATGCCAGACTCGATCAAAAGCCTTAGATATATCCAGAGCTACAACAGCAGCTTCACCAGATTGATGAAGACTGGTGTTAAGCTTTTCGCAGAGGCATGTCATGAGATCACCGGTGGAACGCTGAGCTCGAAAGCCGTATTGACTATCATGAATTATACCTCTACTATCAAGATATTTCTTCAACTTTTGATTGATTAAGATTTCCATCGTTTTGGAAATAATGGAAGTAATAGCTATGGGCCTATAGTTCGAAGGATTGCTTTTGTCACCTTTTTTAGGAATAGGATAAACTTGGGCAACTTTCCAATAGGACGGGTAAGTTCCTGAAGAAAAGGACAAATAGAATAAGTTGCGCAGAGGTTTAGAAATGGCGAAGGCAATGTGTCGCAGCACAATCGCAGGTATACCATCGGGACCGGTAGATTTTTTTATATCAAGACTCTTCAAGACTTTTACTACAGCTTTTGTTCTGAAGTATATCCTTCCAAGCGAAGAATTAACAACAGGGATTGTTGGCGGATTTTGGGCTGTATTAGGGAGTGTGGAATTGGCTGAAAATAATTTTGCAAAAAGGTTAGCTTTTTCAACAGAATCTGATATAATTGTACTATTATCAATCATTGGTGGAAATGAAGATTTGCAAAAATTTTGCCCAACGCTTTTAGCAAACGTCCAGAAGGACCTGCTGTTGTTAGGGAGATTAAAGATTTCTCGTCTCAACCTTTGGTTGTGCAGGAATTTTTGCTGATTGATAATTTTTTTACATTTATTCCTAACCATTTTATAACTCTCATATGTGTTGATAGTTTTATTATTCTTGTATTTTTTATAAGCTTCTTCTTTGGATTTCAGAGCTTTGCTGCAGAGGTCATTAAACCAGCCTGAGGGATTTCGTTTTATACTTTTAAGGCTATTTGGAATGAAGGTTTTCATTCCTAATAGAATCCTTTTGGTAATCCCCTCTGCAGCAAAGTCGACATTTTTATATTGGAAACACAACGACCAGTTCGATGCATTCAAAAAGTTGTTGAAGCCTTCCCAGTCAGCTTGGTGATAATGCCAAACTAGTCTTTTGTGAGAATTAGAAGAACTGGTTGTTGTGCCTACTTCGAAGCTTGTGGCTTACAAGACAGTGGTCGGAACCACCTAGCGGAGAGTTAACAGAGATTGAATATTTCTCTGGATGGGTAGTTAGGAATAAATCCAGGAGATGTCCGTTCTGGTCGCGTCGGTCTGGTATCCTCGTAGGGCTTTTGACAAGTTGAGAAAGGTTGAAAAAGTTGGAAAAAAGTTCAACTTGTTTGCCTTCGGGACTGTTGTGACTAGAAAAGTGAAGCCAGTCCCTGTTATGAATATTAAAGTCTCCCGCCAAAACAATCTCAGATTCGGGAGTGGTTTCCAGAATTGAGTTTATCTGATTGGATAGACTTTCTATAAGCATATCAGTTTCTAGCTGGTTTGCTTGAGGCGATCTGTAAATAAAACAGAAGTGAATGATGCGCTTATCGACGTGTATTTTCATCCAATTATATTGATAAATTGGGTTGGAGCACTCGAAATTTTGAAGTGTCTTATAAGCTACATCATTTCGTATATACAAAGCAATCCCTCTATGGGGTATAAAAAGTGGCACAAGCGAATAATTATTGATATTAAAATTAATATCATTATTCACAACTTGTGTTTCACTTAGTGCTAGAATTGCTGGATTTTGAAGCCGTAGATGGCTTTCGACGGAATGGAAATTCGTTGATAGACCGCGGATGTTACAAAAATCTATCTTAAACATTATAGCGAACAATTTACAATAGAAAAGATAAATAAATTAAAATTAACAGAAGTAATCCAAAAATAAAAAACAACAAAACAAAAAAAAAAAAGAAAAAAAAAAATAAATAAATAATTTAAATTTTTAAAATCTTTTTTCCCTATAAATTTTAAGTTTTTTTTTTTTTTTTGGCCCACATTACCACTTACTTGTACCACCCCTGTAATGAATGCAACTGAGACCAATATCTACACACAAGTTTTTAATACCTTATTGAGTGTAGAAATATTCTCAGAGACATTCACTGCAGGTTAGAACACTGAGAAAATTACGGTAATAACAACAAAAAAAAAACAAAAATAAAACAAAAATTATAATGAATTAATGAGAGATTTACAAAAGACAAAGAAATTTAGAAAAGAAGAACAAAAAAAAAAAAATAAATTTGGGGTTTAAGATAATGTTTTGGATACGGTTTGAATTTGAACAAGAACGAGTATGTTATGTACATCCGCGTCATGATTTGCTATTGTCAGCTAAGACGAAGAGTTAACAACATTTATAAAATAATAGAATATAAGGAGAGAATGGAATAAAATTTAAGTTTTGGCTATTGTTAATTTTAGATAAATATTTTGGTTATGCAATTATTATAATTTAATTTTCCGTTTTAATAATTATATTGTTATTGACACTGAATTTAGTATTAATAATTTTTTTCTTTTTTTTTCTTTTTTTTCTTGTTTATTTAAAGCACTATTCAATTGTTTTTGTTTATCTCTTTTTCATTTTAATTTTAGAATTTTAAATTTTAAATTTTTTCTTTTTTTTCTTTTTTATTAATTACACCGCACAAATTCACATGCACTTAGGTCGAAGTACAGTGGTAAACTGAGTTACGTAATAAAATAATTGGTGATCCCACTTTAAGTACAAAACGATGTGGTAGTAATCCAGCCGGATCAAGTGAGTTTAAGAACTCTGGTGGAAAAATTGTGACTTCAGCAACATCTGCTATATGACAACTACTACTGACTGATAATATATCGATGGACTTGTATTCATGTACTGTTTCTGGTAGCATGGCAAGTATTTGATTATTTATTTGATTAGTGCCAGTGCTGATTTATGTTTAAAAAACGTACAGTGTAGATTTTGGTTTTAGTCTTTTTAGTGCAGTTAATATTGCTACGTGAAATTTGTGACTCCTTTTCAAAAGCAAGTTTTAACCTTTTTTTTTATTTATTTTTGTATTTTTTTTAAAATTTGAAATATGAGAACAAAATATTTCCAACCTACAATGTAACTGTATATAGTTAATAAAATTAGTGTTTTATGTTATTTTTATAAGCTTACCGTGGCATATGACACAACGTGCAGAATTCTTCAGGCATTTTAGACAAATTTCCTGTTTAATTGGGGACTTCAAACTTTCAACACACCGATTTTCGATCCCGATGTCAGCTCTTTTTACGAAATTTATTGTACCTGCTTTCCGCTGGAGCTATTATTTGAACGAAAATTCATATGTCAGAAGCTACTGGCAATTTCAGTTCAAATTTAAGACATATGTTGCATTCCGATAAAAACTATTTTTCTTGTTAGAAAATTTTTCGGACATGCACTCCAAGTCAAAATTTTGAAAAAAAATTAAAAGCAAATTTATTAATTTTTGAAATTTTACCTCAACACAAATTTTTAGCTCTGTAACCACTTTGGTTTTTGAAATATTTTTAGCGGATGTTAACAATTGTATGACAAAATTTTGGAAAAATATGAAAGGCATATTGGTTTATTTATGAGAGATTACCTGTCTGAGAATTGCCAGCTCTGTAAGACCTTTGGTTTTTGAAATATTTTTCTCAGGTGGTCAGAGTTGTATGACAGCTACCCGAACCAAATTTTCAAAAACAGTAAGACCTGTATTTTTTTATTTTTAAGAGAGTACCTGTGTACAAATTTTCAGCTCTGTAGCGCCTTTGGTTTTTGAAATATGCTCGATGGGTGCGAGGAGTTGTATGACAGTGACCGGCAGCAGTCAGAATTTTGGAAAACAACATATCACGGGCTCGATTCTAAGTAACAAAGAACCTTCCAGTAAAATTTTGTTGAAATTGGTTCATGTGTCTCGAAGGAGTTCTGACACAAACTTTCTTCATACAAACATTCTTCTTTATATATTATTAAGAAGAAGAAGATATATGAGTTTAGAACTTGAATAAATTTTGTCAATAATTTATTTAAAAATTAGTGCTATTTTATAATAAATATATGAGTTTTTTCGGACATCATTAGCGTATTAATATATTAGATTTTGATACCCACGGCCTACATCATTGATTGATTGAATGAAGAAAAAAACGGAAGCACACGAAAATCTAGGAAATGTGACTCTTCATTAATCGTGCTCCTGTGTATTTTAATATTAAATATAGATTTTGAGATTGTAAAAATATGCATAATAATAAACACAACTTTTCAATGCTTTACTAAATTTGTATTGCATTAATGTATAATATAGGAATTATAAATAAAGAAGCACTGAGACACAGCAACTGCCATTTAAATTTTGTTAAGTTCATTAAATTTTGTTCCGTGGTAGTTTTAGATAATACTGAATCCATTCAATTTCCCCGCATAATATCTGCTTCAACTTCTAGATTAGTATCGAGTATAACACCATGGTATATTATTTGTAACATTGGAGTTTTCCAGTAAAAATGTTGGATTCAAATAGTACACCGGTACACTGTTCAGAACCTTTTATATTTATAATACCATGATGTACTATTAACACAAAATGATCTTAAAATATCAATGAGGACTCTAATTATTAAGTAATAAATCAAATAAAAAAGTAATAAAATTTATTTAGTTTTTGTAAAAAAAAAAAACACCCTACGACCAATTCATTCGTTAGGTATCATAAAAATAAGGACATAAGTTCATATTTCATGTATCTAGGTACATCAATATTTATAGACAATCAGAGGGAGATAATCAGAGACTTGTTCTATGGAAGTAAAATCAATAATGCTACCTTCAAACAAGTCCAGTGCAACACTAGGAAGGCTTAAAGTGATCATTTCGACACCGTGAAATACCCAGGTGGTCCAAAAGTGGTTTCGGAAATTAATTTATTGTAAGAACTTCTAAAATGTGGAACAAGCTTCCATCTTGCATGCTCCTCTCTGGAAATCTATACAGAGGGTAACATCACTGTCATCGTGATAACTGGAACAAGTCAAAAGGTATCCTGTTTCATCGACTTCATAAAATTTTTAACTTTCCTCGAGGAATATCCTCGCTGTATAATTCTCCACTAATTCAAAAATTTTCTTCATCATTTCCATCAAATTAAATTTTGATCTTCCATACAGATTCTTTTTCCTGGGGGTTATTTTTTCATTTGAATTTGCTTTGTTCTAATCCTCTTACAGCACAACATTCAAAAGCCCGTTGGAGTAGTTCTACAGCAATTTTCTTTACAGAAGTACATCCTGATATGAGGATTTCTTTCGATAAGCTTTTGTAGATAATTACTGTAGAGTATTTGATAGTAATTATCTCGTTTTGATCGCATTGCTTACGGCCTCTACCTAGGACACATTTTTTAGTTTTTTGAGCCACTAAAAGATCATTTCCCCTGTTCAACTTCTTATTTTCTTCTTGCTGATATTGTATTTTCTATCTATTGATATCTATTGAATCTTTAAAAAAGTTAACGCTGTTTGACAAATAAGTACCCCTGGTATATTATTTGAATGGTATACCTTTAAGCACTTTTATCCTCAGCAATTTTACTTTTTCCATTCAGATATTACCGAACTCAAAATATAGTGTGCTGAAATTACTAAATTATTACTCTTAAAATAATTTTGGTGTTTTAAAACATTTATACTATATTTGTTGGCCTGATTTTATTATGCTCAATCGTAAAACTTTATTTAAATGGTATATAAAATTATTCAAATATCTATGCAACAAACTTACTTTCTTTTATTCTATTACTATACTAACTGGTTAAAATTCTGCGAAAGCAGCTAGGGTGTTTATCCCATTATTTTGGCCATTAAAAAAAAAAAAAAAGTTATGAAAACAATAAACTTGAGACAGAAAACACTATTAATTCTTTCGCGTATTAACATTATCTGAGAAAAACAAACTCGAATATTAAGAGAATACAAAAAAAACTGAATAAAATCAACTACGCAAATAATACTTGAAATCGGGAAAAAGTATATATTCAAAAAGAATTTCGAATATCTACATCTGATTTACAATTCAGTTCAGCATGTTCCAAACGATATTGAAAATAAATCAAATCAAAAGTCTGACTGTTTAAGAAAAAATTTAAAATTTCTATTTTTATATGATTGGTAAAAAAAACGAAACTAGAGTAGCTAGCTGTATATGCAACTTAAGTTCGTAGATTAACTAATTTCTTAGTAACTGCATCAAAGTAAATCTATATCATAATACACAAGAACACGATTTTGAAGGCACACCTTTCGTGGTTTTTCGTGTGCTTCGTTTTTTTTTTCATTCAATCAATCAGTGATGATGTAGGCTGTGTCGATCAAAATCAATTTGTATTTTATGTGTATTTTGGGTTTACAATTTTTATAAGATATTAGCTGAGTTGGTTAAATCGTCACTTAATATCAGAAATTTTTGTGAGTTCGATTCTCTATATATTCAAATTTTTTTTTTTATTATTGTGTATTATTATATTAATTTATCTAATATAATATAATTAATAACAAAAAACAGTATTTTTTAATAAAAAACAGTAATTTTTAATTATTATTCTCTTCTCAATTAGCTATTTCAACAAAATACGAAACCGTTTAGTTTAAAATAAATCTAAGCAAACAAATTACGTATACTTATTACTTATCCAACATGGAATGTATTCACAGCTGACCGTTTTGATACTATGATGTATCTACATGATATCTACATGGTATGCATATCTTATATTGTAGGGTTTATATTAGTTGCATGTTTATGCAACATGTATAAAATGTTGCTAGCTCGCCCAATACAATATAAAAGTGATGGCGTAAGCAACAATAAATTATATATGTATAAGTTGGTGTATAAGGCAGTACATTAAGATGCATGGAAGTGAACGTACACGATTACAAAATCAGAAGTGGGATACAAATCCAAAAAATTATTAAAATAAAAAATGTCCGCCATTAAAAGTTATAAAAAGCAAGAGTTGATGGAGTTATGTGTGGAAAAAGGCATCAGTTGTGTTGGTACGCGTAAAGAGCTTTATAAACGGTTGAAGGAGGTTGATCAACAGAAGAATTTGTCAGGTTCGGAAGAAGAAAGTTATGAAATTCTTGTAAATGGAAGTTTAAACAAAAAACATGTTGAAACAAGCACGCCAATAGTAAGCCAGTCGCAAGCCGTAGAATCAGCCGCCGTAGAAAGAAACCTGCAGTTAAAAGAAATTGAATTATTAAAGAAAGAGTTAGAACTAATGAAGAAAGAGAAAACATTAAACGAATTCGAAAGTAAGCAAAAGTCCGTTAAGAAAGAACATTCGAGTTATAACCTGAAAGAAATTAGTGAACTTCTTTCTGATTTTAAAGGAGATGAAAATTTTATGGTGTGGTACAGTCAAGTGTATAATGTTAAAAAAATTTATCAAAATTTAAAAGATGAAGAAATAAAATTAATTATTGTTTCGAAATTGAAAGGAGGAGCAATAAAGTGGTTTCATTCAAAAGCAAGTCATATTAATTTTACTTTTGAAGAACTTATGGCCGAACTTAAGCTTGTATTTGATAGTAGGCCCAACAAATTAATACTTCGGAAGGAAATGGAAAGCAGAATATGGAAAGCTGGAGAAACTTTTTCGTCTTATTATCAAGATAAAATCTGTTTAATTAATCGTTTGAATGTTCCAGGAGATGAGATAGTAGATATAATAATTGATGGTATCATAAATTTTAATTTAAGAAATCAAGCAAGAATGCAAAATTTTGAGTCACCGCAGCAACTCTTACAAGTCTGTTCCAAATTAACAATGAAAGATGTTAGTGGAACTTATCAAAATCACAATCAGCAAAACTTTTTAAATAAAAAATATGTACCACCATCAACACCATTGAACGTCAACAAAAGGAATAACATCAGCTGTTACAATTGTGGTAAAAAAGGCCATGTTGCAACCAGTTGTAGTGAATCAAAAAGGGAAAAAGGTTCGTGTTATAGATGTGGACAATCAAATCACCAAATAAAAAATTGTCCTTTGAAGATAAGTACAACAACAAGTACAACAAATAATATATATGAAATTCAAAATGCCGAATACACAACATCAGTAGGGCTGTATGTGAAAGATCAAAAGTTAGATTTACAACTAGCGGCTGAACTTGGTAAAACACTTTTAGAACGGAATAAAGAATTAGAAACTAGGGTTAGATATTTAGAGGGTGTTATTGACGATAGAGTTCAAGAAAATGAGCATCTTCAGAAGCAGAATAATGCGTTGAGGGAAGTAAATGATGCTAGACTGCATTGTTATGAGACATTAGATATCTCAATACAAGACTTGGAAAGAAAAAATGACAAGTTAAATAAGGAAAATATTAAATTACAAAATAAGCAAAAAACACTCACAGAGGCACATGAAAACTTAGAAAGAGAACGTGATGAATCGCTCAAAAATATTGAAGACTTAAGAAAATCATTACATTCAGAACGTAAACGTGTTGAAAAATTAATAGAAGAAAAAAATAAAAAACATGACGATAATCAAGTTAAATTACGGCCAAATGTATTTACATCATCATCAGAATATAATGATGATGATGAAGTTGACGGATTTAATCCAAATACAACGCAACCAGAACATTGTAGTTTTGCATTTCAATCACCTGGACATCAAGATAGGAATTCAACTGATATTAGTAATAAATCAAATAATGATGCATTGGAATCTCTTAATTTAAGTCATATTACATCAGAAGAAAATGAAGAGATTATACGTGAATTGGATTCAACAAAGAAAGCTTATCGTGCTGAATTACAAAAAGTTCAAGAATTGGAAGATCAAATTTTTACTTTGATTCGAGAAAATCAGTGTTTACAAGAAATATGTTTGTTTATATAATTTTAAAATTTACGAAGAATGTTTAAAGAAAGATATGTATGTACGTAACAAAAAATGTAAGTTACCAAGAAAGTTTAAAGAAAGAATATGCTTGTGTATTTTGAAAATTTATGTTAAAAGAAAGAAAGAATAAAATAAAAATTTGAGTCAGGATGGACGAGCTGTAGGGTTTATATTAGTTGCATGTTTATGCAATATGTATAAAATGTTGCTAGCTCGCCCAATACAATATAAAAGTGATGGCGTAAGCAACAATAAATTATATATGTATAAGTTGGTGTATAAGGCAGTACATTAAGATGCATGGAAGTGAACGTACACGATTACAATATATACTATTTTTCTTTTTGGCCTGAGGTCATAGATACCATACACGTTACCTACAGTACTTAGTTTGAATGTAAATTCATACCAACCGTATTATCAGATAGATGTTGTATACTTTATGAAACTGTTACCTGAAGTAAATTCGAAAGAAATAAAGTCCAATTACATTTTTTACTTTATTTTATATGAGTGTTGAAATAAAGTCAAAATGAAAAAGAAATAAGATTAAAAAACAGTTTATACTTTTTTGGCTTTATTTCAATACCACAAAGCCGAAATCATGAACTTCTTACCATTTAAAATTAAATAAATGCAAAAATATTATTAACAGATGATAATGATAAATTTGAATTTTAATTACGTATTTTCGATTTTGATTAAAATCAGGGAATATTTATATTCCAGAATATTTATAATATTTATACTGTATATGCTCACGCCCAGACCTCCCGCCGTATGTCCAACCCGTCAGTGCCCTTTAACTTTTTAAAATAATAAAACCAATTATGTGCGGTGAGTCCTACTCGAACTCAAAATCAGGGTATACCACCACCTTCATAGAATATTCATAAGCTACACAGAATTTGTTTTTATAAATATTTGAATACTTATGTAAATATTTGAAATCGCTTTATTTTTATTTTTTTCAAAAAAAATCAATTAAAGGGTAGAGTAGAAGCATCTTATTATATTTGCTTTTAATCAACTTGCCTTGGACTTTATATGTTTGTTTCAATTTGCTTCAATTCAACAAAATACCCATTTCAATGACCATTCAACCAAAGTGTATCCATAAAAAAAATATGAACTCATGTATGGATTCATTTGTTTGCACACAAATTCAGATGCAAATTTGCTAAAAATTGTAAGAAATAGACGATAATAAGAATTTTACGTGTAAGAAAAAGAAAAAATATAGTAAACAAAAGAGAGTAACAAAAAAAGTTGGCTGTAAATTAAATAAAAAAAATGTAATAATTTTAAAAAAAATTTTCGACAAAAATTTCATTGAAATATTTAACAATATTATTTTCTGAATTATATCAACTATGCATAAGATTTTTAGGAGACCTAACTAAAACAGCGATATCATATTCTTTAAATTCTGTGATTTGTAAATAGATGTTGTAGATAATAGTATACCAATATAATAAATATTTAGGTTTAATATAATTTAATATTTAGTTAATAAAAAATAATAATGTTTGTAACCCCAAATTATTACTGACAAAACTGTTAATAATATTTTATATTATTGTAATGTAATTATAATTTGATATTTTTAATAGGTATATAAGAAAATAATAATGTTTAAAATGAAAATATTGAAATAATAAAAGATCAGAATTAAACCTCGTATAACGGAACAAACTAAATTAGAACTAACATTTTTTGCCACCCTGCCTCATATAAACAATGGGAGGGAACGTAAACAAATCCAAAGGAGAATAATAAGAACGGAAAATTATTTTACAGTATAAAGGAAAAGACAAACATCTGTTTTGTACCTTTTCTCTCTCATAATAAATTTGGTATACGATAAGTAAATGTAAATTTTAACTAATTTAACTAATAATATTTTGATTGGTTTGGTATTTCTTAAAAATTGTCTTAGGTTTATGTAAACTGAGAGTGCATATTCTTGTTAATATACATATTATTTGCATTCAACAAAGGTGAAATTTACATATGTGTGTGTACTAATAATGAAATATGGATATTTGATAAAGTTAAAATTTGGTTCCTCTTTAAATTCACTATATTTATTAACATTTCTGTAGTGTAAAGAAGAAAAAAAAACAAAAACAAAAAAAGGAATATAAAAAAAATGTGTGCAATACAAATCATTATATTTCAATCATTTGAAATTATTATTCAATTATATTTCAATTTTAATTATTTTCAATCATCATTTTCATTATATTTTTTTTGTGTTTTTAATTTGATTTCTTTTATTAATCTCTTTCTTTTATTATTTCTCTTTCTCTCACGAAGTATATGTAAATGTACGTACATGTGTCATATAGGGTTTGCATTTGTTACATACATAATCATATGGCTTAGTTTAATTGAAAATAAAATGCAAACATTATTTATGGAAGAAAACAAAATTTGAACCTATCAGTTATCTATCACTTTGTTAGAAATTACTCTTCTCGAATGTAAAAAAAGTTCAATTTCGATTTATGCATGTATATATTATACTCTTACTAGAAGAAACCCCCGGGTACATACCCGACTGAGCAAAAGAAAGGAATGTTTCTGTGAAACGGGATATCTAACAACAATATATAGAATAGTAATATTAATAGCAAACCACAAAAAAATAAAAAATGTTCAAAATTTTAAGTTAATATTAGTTTTAATATTAAATAAACAAAATATCAAATAGCATTAAACTAATTTTGTAAGACTTAATTGGTTTTTATTATTTTTTTATTTCTCGATGGAAGGGGACAGCCTCGAAAAATACTAAGCAGACCGCGCACGTAGGTACTTATCTATGTGGAACACTAACAAACTAAACCCGCCGAAACCCTTTACCATAACTAATATTATTAACCGATTAATTGATTGTCCCGTTAATTGGGAAAACGTAGAGTGTCGGAATGTTATTTAAAAATAGTTTCCGAAAATTTTATCAAATCATTAATCATACCTATGGGTTAGTACCGTTTCCCAATTATTATGAGTGAGTTTTAAAATTCATCATATAGGAAATAATTGGATAAAATGAAGTATTCTAGACCTGGTATGCAATATTGTCATATTGTCAACCTTCTGGTATGCAACATTGTCAGTAGTTTCCCCTTTCTTGGTCCTGCTAGAATTTTAAGTATTAGAGCAGTAGGTTGTGTAGAGCTGACCATGGGTGAAGTTAGTTAGGTTGATGGAGATAAATCCCGACTCTTTGAAATGTTTGACCTTGTGATTTATTGATTGATATTGCATATGCAAGACTTACTGGAAATTGAGGTCTAAGTTTATAAATAAAAGAGTTAATTTTATAAAGATTAACTTAAAACTTTGAGCAATTTTTATATTTTTGTGGTTTGCTATTAATACTATTATTCTATACATTGTTTTGAGATACTTTAAACATGTCAAATGTTCAAAATTTTCTTAACTTGACTATTCAGGTGCTCAAATTAAAAAAAATATACCTACAAAATTTTTGTACAAAAAGATTCGCAACAAAACAGATAAATTTAGAACTATTTTAAACAATCTGCTCAACAACAAACAGAGAACCTTTGGGGCAAAAAAGTTAAATTAGCGGAAACTACTGAACACAACAATTTTTTTTACTCTAGATCGTTCTAGATCATTCTTGAATAGTTTATTGAATAAACCTAACATTTTACTGAAATATTAACAATTTAGCGAATGAATATATTTTAATTTTTTATTGAGGTACCTTAAATTTTAGTTTGCTATTTGCCGACAGATGGATTTTTATGTAGATTTTAACAAATATTAAATTTTTGTTCTTATAAAAAAACTACTGTCACAAAATAATTGTTTCCAAAAAATTCAATCACTCCATTTCCGAAGTACTTCAAATTACTTCGAAATAATTTTAAATTGAAGAAGGAATACAACTAATGAAATCATATAGATATACCTCAGATTTGCTATACGTTGTAATGGAAAATCAGCTTCATTATGAATTGTATCCATCATTTCAATTTATCCTTGGTAGGTAAATATTATATTATTTTATTTTTATACTATTTCTTGTATGTACTTTAAATTTTAGTTTGATTATTGGCCGTCAGATGGTTTTTATGTAGATTTTAATAAATATATATTATTGCTCCTAGTTTTTTTTTTTTAAATAAATTGTCAGTTTTATCATAAAGTTATAATAATATACATATACAATGTATGTATGTAAGATATTTTAATTACTTTTTCAAAACTTTTTAAATTTAAAAAATAAAAATTTTAGTCCTAAATTAAGATATGTTCCTTTTTTATTCAAATTAAATATTATAAAATCTGTAAAATAAATTTGAACAATAAAATTTTAGCATAGGTTCGATATACATAACATTTCACCAATATAAGACTTCCTAACCAAAATACAGCTCAAATTATATTATATTTATTGTACCTACATTTTAGCTGTTTAAGTATACATATTATATAGGTAGGATACATGCTAATTGGTATAATATATTATATTATATGGAAACATCTACATGATACATCATAGTGTCAAAACTGTCAACTGTCAACAAAAAAAATATTTGTTTAATAAAAAAAAAATTTGAATTAATAGAGAAACGATCTCACAAAAATTTGTGATATTAAAACCTATATTAATAATATTATCCTACTAATTAATTTTCTTTCCTACTAAAAGTGTAAAAAACCAATTGTGATAAAAAAAAACAAATAAAAATAATGTGAGTCAAAAGAGAATCGACAAAAAAAATTGATTGAATGAAAAAAAAAACGAAGCACACGAAAAACCACGAAAAGTTTGCCTTCAAAATCGTGTTCTTGTGTATTATAATATAGATAAAATAAAAATTAATTTTGATCGCCACAGTCTGCATCATCGCCGTTTGATTGAATGAAAAAAGAAAACGAGACACACGAAAAACCACGAAAAGTGTGCCTTCACTAATCGTGCTCTTGTGTATTATAATATAGATATGCCAATTTATGCTTAGGCAGCGTTTACACGTCGGACAAAATCTAATTTTATCGTAGATAAAGTCGGATGAGTGTTTACATTTCAGACTTTTTCTCAGATTTTATCTACGATTTTACGTCAAATATTTTTTGTATTTAACAGGGTTTCTTTTTATAAATTGCGTAATTTTTTATTGGTGAAATTTTTTTAATACGTAATTTAAAAAATTAAAAAGTATGTAATCAAAAATCTCCAAAAAATTTTTAAAAATATACATATTTTTATAAAATTTGTTACAGTAATATAAAATATAATTACACATTTGAAGTAAGAGCAATAATAACCAAATTGCGTAAGAGTGAATTTTAGTACCATTTGATAGCAAATTAGCCGAACTTTTTACCAAATCTCTTAATCTCATCTCTAGACTTACTAGAGTTTCGACTAATTTGCTTTATTCGTAATTACAATCATAACTTGCTTTGAAAACCTTATATCAAGCTGCGATTCTAAAGTTTATTTTTGTAGCTTTAGTACGCTTAAATTGAAGGCAAATATTTCAAAAAAAAAATTTTTTTCCTTATTTTATTATATGTATAGTTTTTTTTTATTATTTTTTTTACTTTTGGCAATGACTATATATTATCTATACAATACTCATGTATATAATATAGTCATTGCGTTTGTACTTTATTTGTTTTTTTTTCTTAGGAACATGCAAAAGTTAAGCTGAATTTTTTTCTACCTGTTAGAAGAGTGATAACTGAGAGTTTTAATATTTTTCTTTTTTTACCTTATAAAATAAAATAAGATAAATAACTTTTAATAATAATATTTACCAATATTATGTAGTATTAATTAAAAAAACAATGATTTGATAAAATTTGTCTTTTGGATTTCCTTGAAGTTTTATCATTGAATGTAATCCAAGAACAATGCTTTCGCAATATTATAAATAGTTATTAATATTATCACAATTTGGTGACAATACCTATTTAATTTTCATTGTTAGTAACCAAACCTAGATTTGGAATGCACATGTGTAATATTCTTTTTCATAATAAAGCAAGCGAAAAATGTTTGTCATTTAAAAGTAATAAGGGATAATCCGCTACTAAATTTCCAATTTACAAATTTACATGTTTGCTGCCCCTAATCTCAATAAATCAGAGTTGGAATTTTGTATTAATGATTATTTGACATTATTATAACCTTTATAAAATGATCAATTATAACAACAAAATCAAAAACAATAATAAAAATAAACATCCCATATTTTGTTTTTGCTTATTTTGTTGATTTTTTTTTTTTTTTTATCTTTATTCTATACAACTATCTACATAAAATATAAAAGATATTGAGTATAATGTTGGAATTAAAATTGACATGTAATCTAAGTCAAGAATCCATTGATTCTTGACTTAATATTCAAATTTATATTTATGGAGTCTCAGGTAAAGTGAATCTAGTAGATAAATCCATCGGTTGATTTTTCTGATTTTATTTTTTTTTCTATGCAAATTATGTACTATTTATATTTTCAAAATATTTTGTTAGCTAAGCTATGAACCTCCTTAATTTGAATCTCAAATTTTTTAAAACCAAATGGACAAAAATATAAGAATATAGGTACATAGTTTGAAAAAAAAACACTAAATAAATTTCCTGGGCTGGTGTTGTTATATTTTATTATTAATTTTACGCAAAGCAAAATTTTAAGTGGAGAAAATTATAGTTTTTAGTATATACAGTAAAAAAAAGTAATTAGTAAATAGAATTATAGATTGAGAGTGACAGTATTGACAATTCTAACGGTGTTTTAACGACGCGACGAGACTTCCGTTATATTATGAACTAGCGGAGTTACCCGGCGTTGCCCGAGATATTGGGAAATTCTTAGGATATTTCTTTGTTTTTAATTTGGAACGGAAAATATTATTTGATGCTTCTTTTTCAGGAAGCATTGATGGTTGGTTTGCTGTTGGGTGTTGTATAATTGAACTGATGAAATAGAAAATATTGCTTATATTCAAGCATTTCTTTTAAATGTTTTAATATTATGTAATTTTTTTTGCGATAAAGACACAAACCGAGCAAATACGAATTGATACCTCTGAAGATAAAAATTGCTTTTTAGGTTGAAATTGTAATAAGAAATATATTTGGCAATTACATAATTGCTTATTTCTATGTTAGTATGAAACTTGTTTTATAAGTATTAGTAATAAACCTTTTTATTACTACAATATTCAAACATTGAATTCTTAATTTTGTCTTAATATAGAACTTATGCTAGATGTAAATAGTTACATTTTAATTTTTAGTACTTTAAATTATTTAATTAATTAACAGTTGTTCATATGTTTTTCATTGTTCAAAAAACAGCAGTACAAAATGTTATTGAAAGCAACAACAAAATTTAGTAAGAAGATAGCCGTGCAAAAGAAAGCTTAAAAGGACCAAAAGCAGAAAGATGAAAAAGACAAAACGTTAAACCAATTCAATGAACAGACGATAAAATAATATTTTGTTTTAATGGTTCTTAAAATAAAACTTGATTGTAAACAACATTTTTAGTATCACCTTCAGGAGCAAGAATATTATTGGGTACAGGAAAAGAAAATTATTGGATAAACCCACTCTTAAGCAAGAAACATAAAGTTGTCCATGGGGGAAACTTGGCGATCTTAAATCCACTCCACAGTACTTAATAGACTGTCGCTGTATCTTGTTGATCGTAGTTGAGAACGCAAGTCTTACTGGAAATTGCAATCATTTAAAGCAAATCTTCCGGAATGAGTGGTATTTGTTACATCTTACATCAATCATATTACATTGTAATTGTAATCACTGTGCATAAATATAAATATACAAAAGCGAACACTAAATACAAGTTAACTTTTAATTATCACTTTAACACTATTATAGTTCTGTGAAAAAAAGAATGTTTTTTCATTATTATAATATTTTTCACTTAATCTTTGTATATTTATAAAACAAAAAATTATAAACAAAACAAAAATAGAAAAAAAGAAAAATATAAACAAAAACTTGAATGTTAAATTAATTTTACTATTAAAAGTTTTTCAAAATTTAAATATTTATTTATGCTTAGGAATTAAAATCAAAAGGAATAAAAGAAGAGCAAAAAAAATGAATGTATAATATCAATACAAAAATTAATACAAATATTTAATTAGAATCATATTATAGAGAATACACCTTAATACACTAAATATCTTAAATTTTATTAAATTAAAAATTACACGATTAAATTATTACATAAATTGAATTAATTTAAAATCATCATTAATTTAATAACACATTAAATAAACATTTACCACCGGTGTTTTGTTTACTAAAACTTGTTTTACATATTTTTTTTACATATATTATAATGTAAAAGAAAGAGCCGAAAAACAAATAATTGTTATAATAAATAACAATTGTAAAAATTAGTTAATTAATTTAAATGCATTTAATAAAAAATTAACTCCATAAACAAAAATTATCATAAATTAAACAAAAAAAAACAAAAATTTAAAAATAAAAAAAATAATTTTAACACCTTTTGGCAATCACATTGCTGCTATATTTTATGAAAACTCTCAAAATTTAAATAACAAAAAAATAGAATTATAATAAACAGTGTTTCTCAAAGTTTTAGATGTGAAATAAGTTAATTACAAAACAGGGTTGCCACATATTGTTACTTATTTCCAATATAAATTTCATATTATAATATAAAATAATATAAACAAAAACATTTCTGAATTCAGAACTCAAAATTTTATTTTTAATTCAAATATATAAATAAAAAAAAATAAAAAATTTAATTTTTATTTCAATTTTAAAAGTAAAAAAGGATCTTGAATTTACAAAAAAATTTATAGATATAAAATGTCTAACAAATGTGCATCAATTACCTGTTCAAATCTTGATTTAAAATCCGATACTCTCTAAAATGTAATGGCTGGTGCCAGCAACGCTTTCATGGAGTTTGTATTGGGTTGGAACGAAACTGGCAAAGAAAAAGTTAACTCTATCAAGGACTTAGGAGTTTTTTTTTATGAAAAACTCTCATTTAAATTGCATTATAGCAATATCATAAGTAAGGCTAATACTATGTTAGGTTTTAAACGATGTTCAAGAGAATTTAATGATCCATACATCCTAAAATCCCATATGTCTTCTAAGGCCACAATTAGAATATGCTAGCCAAGTTTGGTCTCCCTATTACGAAGTTCATATGCTACGAATAGAGGCAATTCAAAAAAACTTTTTAAGATTTGCCTTACGTCACCACCCCTGGTCCAACCCCTTAATTCTACCACCATATGAACATAGATTAAACTTAATTCATCTCGCTACTCTAAAAAAAAGGCGTGAAGTTGCTGACGTTATTTTCATCCCTGATATAATCAAAGGAAATATTATCTCTCCTTTTATTTTCAACTTAGTTCAAATAAACAGGGTCAGGCGTTTTCGCTCTTCCCACTTCTTCGTACTTTCATTTCATCGAACCAACTATGGAATGAATGAACCAATCCATAGAATGATGATCCTGGGGAATAAATACCAGGATGTTATTGATTTCTCTCTCTCCAAAGATACCCTAAAAAAACGCTTGTATTCTTCTTAACTTAATATGACTCATCTTCTAGTCACTAATTTTTTTTTCTCTTGTTTTCCTTCTTTCTTAATCACTAATTTAAAATTGTAGTACTAAAATATTCTCTAACATTACCCACCAAGTAATTGACTAATTCATTCCGTTAATTTATATTCTTTTGAATCTCAATTCTTTCTTCTCTTATTTCACAGATATCATGATTGGACTCAATTTTTAGCATACCAGCCGTTTGCAGAGCCCTGATATTTTGTCATTATAATAAAATTTCATTCAAATTATTTTTATAACTTTTAATTTATTTTGTAAACATTTAAAACCGGTTCTAATTTTATTACACTCTATTATTTGTTATATCAATTGAAATTTATATGATATGATTTTGTTTCGTTTTTATTTTCATTATTCTAATTATTTTTTTTTTATTTTTTCTTACATTCTTCTTACTTTTTTTGTTTTTGTTTGTTTTTTTTTATTATTAAATATTATCGTAAGATTAAATTCCTTATTGTAACTTGTTTGATTTAAACATAGTAAAGTAAATAAATAAATAAGTTAGTGCTAGTGCTGATTAATGTTTAAAAAGCGTAGGTACAGTGTAGATTTTCGCACCTTGATTTTAGTGTTAGCACGTTCATTTATTTCCTTTTTTGCTACAAAACCTACTTCTTCTAACTTAGGTTAGGTTAGATGTTATTACCATAATAATTTAAGGAGTTAATATTGCTACGAAAAATTTGTGACACCCGTTCAAAAAGCAAGTTTTTAAAAATATTTTTTATTTTCTTTTATTTTCGTTTAAAATTGGAAATATGTACAAACAAATATTTTTAACCTACAATATATTGATATTTACAGTAACAAGCTTAGAATTAGCCCTGATTTGAATTAAAACCTGTATCTCAAAAACTACATGGTCAATTTGGTGCAAATTGAACACACGCATCTTGGGATCCGATCAAAAAAACTTTTGGGTATCAGAAAATATGAGAGAACACATCCCGCCATTCTCTTTTATTTTCATACTGTCATTATTTTCTTTTTGTACCGAAAATGAATTAACAGAATCGAACAAAGTTTGATTTTAAGTTTTTTTATTTTAAATTATAACACCCTCCCTTGAAAGTGAAAAAACGAAAAAAAGTTATTAGACCGGCATGGCGAATCGGGTCATTGGAATTCAATACAATTTTTTTTTCGCCTTTTTTAAGACCATAGAAGCTTCTCTTGAAATTGGACACACTTCTTTTGCAACAAATTTTTTTTTTCAAGATTGACGTGTCGGAAAGGGTCGAAAACCAGTGATTAACCAGTGAAAAACCAAACAAACTAGTGATCTTCTATGCCAAGAAACAATATTTCTACAAAGTTTCCAGTCAATCAGTTACAGCTCTTAGACGGCACAACGAAACGAAAAATCTGTAGACCGACGTGCCGAAACGAATTAACGGAATTTACCAAAAAACATATGGTATAATATATACTCTGTGTATTGCTATATGCCTAATTAAAAAGTTATTCACATCAACAAATTCAGATCAGAATAAATATCTGTATTTACTCCCGTTTCAAATATATATGAAGTGGCCTAGGAGTTGTATCACAGCTACCCGAACCAGTAAAAATTTTTAAAATGGTAAAAGGCAAGGTTTTTGAAATATTTTTTGCGGGTACCGAACCACTTAAAATTTTGAAAAAATGTGAAAGGCATGTTTGTTTATTTTTGAGAGAGTACCTGTGTGCAAATTTTTAGCTCTGTAGCACCTTTGAGTTTTGAAATATTTTTGTCAGGTGCTCGGAGTTGTATGACAGCTACCCAAACCAGTCAAAATTTCAAAAAATGTGATATTTGTTTATTTACAAATGGCATATTTGTTTATTTTTGAGAGAGTATCTGTATGCAAATTTTCAGCCCACCTTTGGTTTTTAAAATATTTTGGACATGTGCTCGGAGTTGTGTGACAGCTACCCGGACCAGTATTTTGGAAAACAACATATCACGGGTTCGATTTCAAGTAATAAAAAACCATTATGTAAGATTTGGTTTAAATTGGTCCATGTGTCTCGGAGGAGTTCTGACGCAAACATACAAACATCCTCCTTTATATATAAGATTAACTTAAAGTTTTGAACATCTTTTATTTTTTTGTGGGTTGCTATTAACATTTTAATCCCATTTTGTTGTCAGATACTTTCAACGTGTCAAATGTATAAGTTTATTAAAAAACATTTTATTATGCCGTTTCACAGAAAAATTCGTTTCTTTTGCTCGGCCGGGTATGTACCCGGGGGTTTCTTCTTTTAGTTTCTTCTAGAACCTGATTAGAGACCTTAAGATTTCTTGAGTGTTGCACTTTCATATAAAAAAATATACATCTGAAGAAAAGTTCAGAGGTTCAGCATCTTTAATTGGGACAAGTTACGGTTGTTAAATTGTTTTTCTAGTTTTTTTATTTCGCGAAATATTAATTTTGAATTTTCTCATGGAATGTTAATTGATGTACAACCGTTACCGTTTTTAATAACATAATTTTTATGTTTCTGTTCGTAACATTTTAAAGTTTAAAATATTTTCGACTTTAAAATCAAAAAATAATTTAATATTTCGAAAAAACTTAGAATATTTCTTTAATAGTTTTTTATTCAAATATTTAGTTTTATTTACATTTTAATAGACTTTTATAATATACTCGTATTTGAAACATATTTTCATTTCTTAAATTTTATTTCTTTTTATTGTACAATTTTCTCACACCACACTAATCAAAGTTTTCTTTTATTTTTAGTTTCGATATTGTTTTTTTACCATTATTATAGCCACGCTGTGAAATTACTTAGTAAAATATTCAAGAGTTTTTGTTTTTGTTTAACATCGCAAATTATTTTCTTCTGTTTTTTATTTTTCTAAATTTTGCATAAGCTGCCTCCAGTTATTTGTGTACTGATATTTTTAAAATAAATTCTCTAAAACATTTTGATTGCTTAAACAAAATATACACGTAACTTGAGTTTTTTTTTCATCAAGGTTCTATGAAGGTTGAAAGGGATGAAAATATAAAATTGTTTCGTGAAAAATTATTCCCTAAAATAAAAACTAAATAAAAAAAAAGAATTCCTTATATAAAAATTATTAACTCTTTTCAGGAATGTTTTGCTTCATAAGTTTTTATCTTTTTACCAAGTTTTAAACAGTTCCAAAAAAAATAAAAGAAAAAAAAACTTTTTTTATTCTGTTGTGTGCATAAAGAGAAGAATGTCACATTTTTCAATTTTAACTGAGTTCTCAAACAAAAAAAAACCAAATAAGGAATTCTTTACTTCAAATGGGACTTTGAATATTTTTTGAGACATTTTGCAATGCCTTTTTTCTTACACACAGTACAAAAGAGGATTAAAAAGTTACAAATTTTATGGGGAAAAAATATCCTTGATATATTCAATTTTAATATTAAAAATTATTTAAAAATTTTACCTAAAAAAATTATTTTAATTAAGTGTTGCAATTGCAATTAAATTGGTCTGATGAATATTAAATTAATAATTTTCATTCTATTTAAAAATTTTGCACTCAATTTAATTTTTAATTAGAAAAATAAGACTAGGTTTAAAAAAAAAGTATAATTAAATAATAAATTTAATAAATTTTAAATTATAAATTTAAAAATAATATCTCTTTTGCTTAGTAGAAATAATTTCAAAGATATTTTAAAAATTTTTCTTAGATTTTCAAATATACGTCTGTTTGACTATAGACAAAAAAAGAACAATTAAAATTTATAAAGTCTTTAAAACTGGGAGGATGCTCTCTTTAATATTTGCCTTAACATTATTGGTCCTCATAGCAAAAAATTGTGTTAGTTCTATTTGTTGTCAATAAAAAGCTTTTGATACGATGATACATGAGATTTTTTTAAAAACAATATACATAATAAATACTAAAGACTCCAATTGATTAATTATAATTGATGTTAAAGCCAAATTTAAAGTTTTTAACAGAACATGGATTTGAATGGCCTGATATAGACTTTCACTATCAACGAGTAAATACTAATGTTTTAATAAAAATCTTTGAAATTGGTATGGTTTGAAAAAAAAACTAATACACTCAATTACTATGCCTTTTCCACCTTTTCCCTGTATTAAATCAACTAAACTATTTTTCAATTGCGAAGTTCTCCGCTTACTTTAACTAATTAGGTCTTATTTTTAAATCCATCTTCGGTAATCATCTGCGTTGCATTTCAGCAAATGAGGAAGCAACAAGAAAGCAGCTGTTGAAGCACTGTTGAAAAACTAGGGACCCCTGTTGAAAACTAGGGACCAAAAAGCACTGTTGAAAAACTAGGGACCCCTGTTGAGTAATTATAATTCAAGTTGAAGCCAAATTTAAAGTTTTCAAAAGAAAAGTAATTTGCGTACCGACATAGACTTCTCACGATAAAGTAGAAACCCCTCATGTTTAATAAAAAGTTTTGAGGTTAGTAAGTTTTATTTAGGGCACATAAATACACCTCCCTCATATACTTCGTTTCGTTCCTGATATACTCCCTATAGTCAGTGGCATTTAATGGATAAAGTTACTAAAAATAAAATATTTTTGTAATTAAAGAGGTAAATACATTATGCATAAAATTTTTAACCAAAACCATATGATTACTACTTCTATGACGCGTTAGAAAATGCAAAAGTTGTGCTAGGGGATTTCAACGCTAAACTCGCTGGAGAGCAAATTTTCGGGAGAAAAATCGGTAAACATAGTCTCCATCAACACACCACCGATAATGGTTATTTCTGAAAAATATGATTTTCCCATAGATATATTCATAAAGCCAATCAAATTGATGACCTTATGATTGACGCACGCCACTCATCGTGCGTGCTGGACGTACGGTCATACAGAGGGTCTAACATCGACTCTGATCATTTTTTGGTTATAGCATTTTTCAGAGCCAGATTATCTAATGTTAAAAAAATGCAGTCACATCATAATCCCAAATTTAACATTAGTAGGCTCCAGTCGCCTGAGATAGCCAGAAGCTTTAAAGAGCAAATTAGCCTAAATTTAACAGCCACACCTCCTTCAAACCTTTCTTCGATGGATGATCAGTGGAAAAACTGTGCCGGTATCATCAAAGAGATAGCCACAAACACAATTGGCTTCAGACCACGAAACACCAGAAATCCATGGTTTGACGAGGAATGTGCATCAAAAACGTTCAAGAAGAACGACGCGTATGAAAAAGCGCTGAAACGGAAAACAAGAGCAGCGAAGGAAGAATATAAGACTAAAAGAAGAGATGAGAAGAAACTCATCCGGCGGAAAAACGAGACTTCGAAAAATCTCTGCTCATAAATACTGAATCTCATAGAAATAGAGGCGAAGTGCGGAACTTCTACAAAAAAGCCAAGCAACTGGCAGCTGGCTATAACTCCGCTAAACACGCGTTAAGATATAATATGGGAAATTTACTTAGCGAAACGCAAGGGATATTGGAGACATGGAAGCAGCACTTTCAGCATCTGCTAAATGGAGAGCAACAACAACAACAAGAGCTAGCAACCCCAGCACCATCAACAACCTCCCTCCGCCCACGGTAGAGTTTGTTAGCTAAGCCATCAGCAAGCTGAAAAACAACAAAGCTGCTGGACCTGATGGACTCCCAGCTGAACTATTTCAAGCTTGAGGCGATGTTTTGGTTAATTGCATGCACCAAATCATAGGCAGCATCTGGAAGGAAGAAAGCATACCTAATGACTGGAGTACTAGCTCTATATGCCCCATTTACAAAAAGGGCGATGTCATGTCCTGTAAAAACTATAGAGGAATATCCCTCTTAAATATCGCATATAAGATCTTGTCCAACATTTTGCGCGAATGTCTGAAGCCCTATTGTGACGCTGTTATTAGCAGTTATAAATGCGACTTTCGCCCTGGAAAATCAACAAGCGACCAGATGCTCGTACTTAGACAAATCCTGGAGAAGACCCCTGAGTTTCAAATCGATACACACCACCTATCTATCGATTTCAAGTCTGCTTACGATAGCATATACCACAGCAAGATGTATGCTGCTATGTCGGAATTCGGTGTACCGGCCAAGCTCATCCGATTATCAAAAACACAAGATGTGCTGTGGTGATTGTCAATTACACTTCTGACTACTTCCAGACGTGTACCGGATTTCGACAAGGAGATGCACAATCATTCGACTTTTTCAATCTAGTACTGGAACGTATAGTGCGACGAGCGGAAGTAAACACTGCTGGTACTATATTTTTAAGATCTGTTCAACTACTAGGGTATACTGACGACATTGAAATCATCGCCAGATCACAACGGGCGATCGTCGAGGGCTTTACCCAGATTGAAGAAAAAGCGAAACGAATGGGTCTCAAGGTAAATGAAGATAAGACAAAATATATGTTGTCGACAAATAAAAAGACCTCTCAACATCATATTGGTCAAAACATCACTGTCGGCACATATAATTTCGAGGTAGTTCAGGAGTTTACCTACCTTGGAACTAGTGTTAATCCCACAAATGACATTAATGTGGAGGTACGGCGAAGATTAACCCTTACAAACCGTTGCTGCTTCGGTTTGTCAAAACATCTCGGGTCAAAGCTCCTCTCTCGAAACACCAAAGTACAAATCTACAAAACGCTCATACTCCCGGTTTTGTTTTACGGATCAGAATCATGGACACTGCCTAAGGCAAGTGAGCATTCACTTGGTGTCTTCGAGAAGAAAATTCTTCGTCGAATGTATGGTCCTGAAAACGACGATGGGGTCTGGAGAAGAAGATATAATGCCGAACTCTATGAGCTGTACAATGAGGTGGACGTAGTCACGAAAATTAAAGTCAAGAGACTACAGTGGCTCGTACACCTAGAGCGGTTGGACGAAAGTGCTCCAGCCAAGAGAACCTTCGAATCCAGGTCTGAAGGTACAAGACGTCGGGGCAGACCAAACCTTCGTTGGAGAGACGAAATATCGGCGGATTTAAAGCAATTTCGAATCTTCAACTGGAGAGAATCCGCCCGTGACCGACAAAAATGGAGGATGTTGATAAGTCAGGCCCACGACCTACATGGTCTCTTGGCCACCTAAGTAAGTATGTAATATGATTACTACAAATGATCAAAGTATAGAAAACAATAATTTGAGACAGTTACTTAAAAAAATTAAAAATGATGAATTAAAGTGATGTTTTTTTTTTTTTTTATATTTTTTACTTCAGATGAATTTGTTTTTTTGTTTTTATTTGACATATATGGCATGAAGGGCTTATTTGCAAGCTACCTCGCTTGCTGCCCGAAACATATGTCGAACTGATCTCGTCATATTTATCAAATCGATTAATAAATCGCAGTAGGTAGAGCGCCTGCCTTTTACAGAAAGGTCTCAGGTTCGATTCCCGATGAAATAAAAAAAAAAAATATTTTGGTTTGGTTTTTCGACCTGGTCTAGTACCATATAGCAAAAATAATGGAAAGTATAATCTGGTAACAAATTAAATAAAATTAAACTATTCTATTTAAGAAGACTTAGTTCCTAACAATAGCAGTAGTTTTCCACATTTAATGAGTAGATAAGCCAGTAAAAAAGCCTTGTTGAATAAATACTCGATATATTGTACCGTACTTAATTAAGCACGAAAAGGTTATTCTACCTAAGTTACTGTCACGAGTGTAAAAAAAAGGAATGGAAAGAACACGTCAAGAAAAAAAAACTAGAACTGGATCTGAAATACAAACATTTGTATTGGCTAATTGGCGAACATCTATACGCTTTCAACGTATAAAAAAAGTTTTGTTCTATAATCAGATATTAAAGTCAGTCTGGGCATAGGGTATTCAAATATAAAATCATAAAAAACGAAATAAAAAATGTCGAAGTTCCACGTTTAGCTGACAGTCAAAACTTTCTTAGAACACTTAAACGGACGAAACCGTTCGAATTGTGTTGGGACAAAATATTTGATCTTACATTAATTCGAAATGGAATTTTGTTTGATCAAAGATATCTAAAGTAATAGTTCCAAAATTGTCTTAAAGACTAATTTTAATTCTAACAAAAGGGTGTTTTTAGTGCGTTAAAGTCGGCATAGTCCTTCATTTAGTTCTTCCCTGCACATAGAACAGAAGTAGAAGGCTCTTTTGATAATTTTCTTCTATCTGAAAAAAAAACAAAAAATTAGACTAATATGTATGTACATAGGTTTGTTGCAAGTAATGATAATAATAACTGATTTGTTTGTTTTTATTTTTTATTTTAATAAGAACTCACCTCACAAATGCATACTGTATTTTTGGGGAATAATAAAACAACATGATTACAACAATTTTCAACTGTGTGCGCATTATTGTTGTATATACAACTTATTTATATACTAAGAGTTCATTAAGGAGAAGCGAGATCAATAAAAAGGTGTCTACTGCGCAGGTCCTTAAATGCTTGTCTACAATTAAATATAGATTATTTATAGATAAAATAAAGAAAAAAAAAATTTTTTTTAGGAATATTTACCTTCAATTTAAGCGTACTAAAACTACAAAAATAAACTTTAGAATTACAATCATCACTTGCTTTGAAAATATTATACCAAGCTACGATTCTAAAGTTTATTTTTGTAGTTTTAGTACGCCTAAATTGAAGACAAATATTTCAACCACAAAACGATAAAACAAAATAAAACCAAAAACAAATTAAAATTAACCTAAAAACAATTCACCTATTGAGCAATAGCATTGTTTGCTCTTATATATTATAACTATGACCTTACTACCTTCCATTCTTCTCAAAAAAAATAATACCCTTTTTAAACCATAAGTACAAAAATTTTTTATCTACTTTTACCTTTCTTGCTGCAATATATAAAGCCTTTGTGTAATTAGTAAATGACTGGTTAATGAAAATATTCCTTCCTTTTTTCTCATGTTTTTTTTATTGCAATTAAAACACCACCTCCTTTTGGGATATTACCATCTATTTGACTGTACCTATCTTTTCTAAAAACTGTAAAAGACGAGTCAAAATCTGCAGATCATTAATGGATGGAGAGAGCCAAGTTTCAGTTAATATCGTAAGTATCGTAGTCAAGTACAGTATAATTAACATAAGTATCTCTTGTTTTAGTTCTTAGACATTCTTATCTTATCTGGCCTAGACCACTTTATGTGCAACTCTGCCTTGAAATCTATCCAAGCAGTATGCAGTTCTAAAGGACGTGACTCATCCCAGTCCAATTTCAAGAGCCATACATTTTGCACACATATTTTCGCACGTACAACAATAGGATTGATCAGTTCTGTAGGGTCAAATAAACAAGCTAAATCACTAAGCACAGTACGTTTTGTTATTTTTGTATTAGTTTCTATGTCATTTGAAGCGATGTATCTAATTTTACCCAAATATGGTTGCCAATGGGTTCCAAGAATTTTTAAGACTGACGTACCTTCTATAGAAATGAGATTTTGACGATCACAATTTGGTGTCTCAGAAAGAAACTTCCGATTATTTGAATGCCATTTTTTTAAATTCCATTTTTGCAGAGTTTAAAATTGAGTTAATTTCATACCGAATACTGTTAATTTCTTCAATAGAAGCCCCGCCAGTAATCAAATCATCTACATAAAAATCCCTCTTGATTAATTCAGAACTAATTGGGAATATTTTCGAGTTCTTATCAGCTAAATAAGTGAAAGCTCTGGTTGCTAAAAGAATGCAGAAGCAGTCCCATACGTTAATGTTTTTAACCAATATGCTCTTATTTTTTCATGCTAATTTTTTCTCCACAAAATGCACTGATAATACGAGTCATTTTCATCAACATAAACCTGTCGGTACATTTTACAAATATCTGCCTTTAATGCGTAATTATGAGTTTGAAATCTTAACATAATTGACACAAGGTCATCCGTAGGTCCCGTCATCAGAACATCGTTTAGAGACGATAAGAACTTGATTTACAGCTTCTATAAAAAACAACACGAATTTTAGTGGGTGAAGGATCTGACTTAAAAACACAGTGATGAGGAAGGTAATATTTAACAAGATGTTTCAATTATTGCGGAACTACTTTCGTATGATCCAAAGATTCATACTCCTCCAAGAACTTTCCATACTGATATTTAAGACAAGTATTCCTTTTCAATTTCTTTCGAAATTGAGAAATCTTTTTTCAGCAGTTTTAAAAGATTCTCCTAATTGAGAAACATATACCTTGAAAGAGAGCTTCGTAAAAATGCGACCATAGATTCGGTAATGAAATTCAACTGTGAACCGGAATCAAGTAAGGCTCGTACTGGTTTAAACTCACCAAATTGAAGCTAAATAGGAGGATGACTGATTTCTTGCATCCAAGTTAACAGCAGACGAATTATTAGTAATATTTCGTTGTACTAGAATCGACGATTTAGAGTAACGAAGAAGTAATGAGTGAGGTCATGAACAAACTCTGCACTTCGAAGAGGTACAGCCTTTTACTGAATGCCTTTTTTGTAGACAATTAATACAAAGATGCATCCTTCTTTATTAAAACGGTACCAGTAGTTCTATAAATTTACTACATTATACCATAATTTTTTTTTCTTTATTTTGTTTTCAATAATACATTTTGTTTTATAAGTCCTGTATATCAAATACGTAATAGTTAAATTAAATTTAGTTTTATTGATCATAGCTTAGGTTTAAGCTGTCTGGTCTTATTGTTTTTTTGTATATAATTCAATTTAATTTAAATAAGCTAACGAGTTTTTATTTAGAAGACGAAAAGATAAAAAATTAATATATATAAAAAAAAAAAAACAAATTTGTAGATAAATTTATAATTGCCAAGTTAAATAGTTTCATTTTTTCCTATTTTTTTTTTTTCTTTTTCTTTCTTTTTTCTTAATTATTACATTATAAGTCTTTAATTTTTTTTCACACCTGCTAACACAATTACAACAACAATATTGTTTCCATACGATTTTTATAGTAAATCATTATCATTACCATTACCACCATTACATTGTTATAATTATAACATACTTTATTATTCCCTATTGATTTTGATTAATTGGGTTTTGATTTAAGATTTTGATTTGATTTTTATTTAATTTTTGAAAATTCTAATTGAATCAATTTGTTTTAATTTTGTTCATTATATAACTTCAAGCATTTAAACAAATAATTATTCTTTTGTTGGTTTGTTCTAAATAATGATAAGTAAAAATTAGAAAAATTTCTCGTGTTATGACTGTGTATATTTATCATTCTATTTAGAATAAAATTATGTTTAATGTTATTTTTTACAATTTTAAAGGCCGTAAAGTAGAGTTCACGTATGCAAATAAAAAAAAAATAAAAAATTAAAAACAATTTATTACTAAAAAGAATTATTGGTTTGGTGACATAAATATAAACGCTTCCTTAGCGCATCTTTTGAGAGGGTTAAATCAATTACATCCTTGTACTTATTGGCAATGATCATCATTCGATGGATAGGTTCATTCATACCAGAATTAGTACGATGAAACACTAGGGTGAAAAGATTGGCCGAACGAAATCGGGTACAAGTGTTCATCTTAGCAGATTCAGATATAAATGACGATATGATATTCCCGGTAACTACTTGCTTGATAAAAAGCACATCCGCGATCTCACGCCTATTTTTTAATGTAGTAAGGTAAATAAGGTTGAGTCTATTATTATAAGGAGACGTAAAGCATATCTTAAGAAATTTTTTTGAATTGATTCAATTCGATTACTGTTATAATTTCATAATAAGGTGACCATACCTGACTGGCATATTCAAGCTGGGGTCTAACGAGACAAGTAAATAGAGATTTCAAGATGTATGGGTCATTGAATTCTTTGGACCATCGTTTTATGAATCCTAACAATGAGTTAGCTTTATTGATGATGTTATTGTAGTGCATTTTGAAAGTAAGTTTTTCATCGAAGGTAACTCCAAAGTCTTTGATAGACTTGACTTTTTCTAAGGCTTGTTCATTAAGTGAATAAGTATATGAGAGGCAGTTAATTCGCCTATAATAATATAATGATAACTCATTGTGGCACATTTCTTTATATTTAATTGAAGGTTATTAGTTTTGCACCATAAGAAAAAGTTATCTAGATCTTCTTGAAGAAGGGTTGAGTCTAGTAGAGATGTAATTTTTTTGAAGATTTTCATGTCATCAGCATAAATTTTAACTTGACTGTTTTTGATTACCGAAGTTACATCATTGATAGAAATTATAAATAAGAGTGGGCCTAAATGGCTGCCTTGAGGGACACCTGAATTGGCTTCAAACGATGATGAAAAGGCTGTTCTAAACTGAAATCTAAGTTTAGATAATTTCAATAGTATAATGCAATGGGGTAGAACGTCAAAAGCTTTACTAAAGTCAGTGTATATGACATCAGTTTGAAATCCTGTCTCCATATTAAGAATAAACTCAGAAGTACACTCAACTAAGCTCGTAACTGTGGATTTGTTCTTAACGAACCCGTGTTGGTTTGGTATTAAGAGGCAATTGCAGTAATCGCAAATTTGATCATAAATGATTAGTTCAAACAGATTGGACGATAATTGCTAATTTCTTTTTTAAAATTCTTCTTATGCACTGGTCTAATAAAGGCTTTTTTCCAAATAGAAGATCCAGTAGAAATGGATAAGTTAGGATATTTATTTATGTTATTATAATTATTTGTTTTCGAAATCTTTTTAGTATTTGGTTTGCTATTAATTTGTACTTGCGATTTAGTATTTGGCTTGCTATTAATTTGTCCTTGCGATTTAGTATTATTAAGACTATTGGTTTTATATATATTTTTTTTTAGTAGAATTAGAATTTTTAAGATTATTGATTTTATTTTTTATATTAGGGTTATTGGTATTACTATAATTGTTATGGTTACTATGATTAAAATTTTTGTTTAGTTTAGTGTTGATTTTTGATGAGTTTGGGACGATGTGTGCTATCTTCTCATTCCAAGGCTGGATTGTTATATTGAATCCATCTCTTTCTATACATACACCTGGCAAAAACCAACCATAACGGTCAGAAACTGTGAATTTACAACATGCGAAACTGACATTCTTCTTCTTGGAAATACTTTTAGGCGTAATACGGTCACATTTAAGAGCAGATATACAAAATTTTCTCCTTAAGAATTGTTAAACCCACTCCACGCTGGCTTCAGGATGAGCTCCCTTTAGAAAGAAAGCTGATACACTATTGGTAACAACTCATTGGAACTCATGCTCTTATTAAAATATTTTTTAACGGGCTTATTCTGGTTGGATAGCTTCAGTTTTTCGATTCTGTTATTCCAGTCAGAGGTTGACCAAGTAGTACCAAATTTGTTTATTCTCGGTGGTGTATAGATACACGGAGTATTTATTCCCGGTGATGTATAGTTACATGGTGTTATAAATGCAGACTCACTGGTAGCAGCGGCAATCTCTTCTCCTACATTCACGTTACATATAGCAGAATCATGTAGTGATGGGCCAGATACGTTTGAAGGAGTTAAACTATCTATTTTAACCTCCAAGATGTTAACGTTCTTTTTTAAAGTAATTATTTCAGATACGTTACGTGAGCTGCTACTGCAGCCTGTCATCAAAATTGCCTCAATTACCTTTTTTAAGTTGGAGTTCATGTTATTTTCAATGTTGTTCAGTTTGACTGTAATCTCATCAATTAACAAATTCGTGACACTACCACAACAATTTTTGGCATATAATTGTTTAATCTCATTTAATAATTTATTTTTCTAAAACTATTAAATAGGTTATTGTTTGAAGATTTAATTTCTGTTAAACAGTCTGTTAATCACTGTTTCATAATTGAATTTTGATTGGTTAAAAATGCTGATAATTTATTATTTATTATATCAAAACTATTTGCCATATGAGCAAAAGATTCGGTGTAAGACTCAAAATCTCTAAGTTCAAGATATTCGCATTGTAGTCATTTAAATTTTTTATACCAGCTGCCAGACTTTCATGCATTTTTGACAGAAGATTTTGGTAATCCTGGCATTCAATGCAGACAAAGTAACTGGTCATGAATATTAAATTACTATCTCTTGGAGCGTTAATGCATACGCCATGAAAAATCCTTTTGCAAAAAGCATTACATTTTATAGTTTTAGACAAATTATCGTAACCAATACAATTAGAAATATGACATTTAAAACTCATGATTAATGTTATACGATGTGGATACGGTTTTTTTGAATAATAATTTTAAAATAATTTAATTCAGTTGAGTAATTTTTTTTTTTATTTATTTTCCTTTCTTTATTAGTTTTATGTATTATTATTATTAATTAATAATATAAGTAAATTAAAATTATTGAGGTTGATGATTTTGAATAGTATTTTAATATTTCGATCCATATTAACTATTTTATAGTTGTTGGGAAACAATCTTGCGAACTCTGTTTATATAGTTTGAGAAATACTGATGTTTAGATTCTTGATAATCTTTGGAATGTCAAATGGACACCAATACAATTAAATTAATTAGTTTTTTTAAAACAACGTGGACGAACTGCAGCTTAGTGCGAGCTAATTAAGATTTATTGAAAAATTTAATTGTTAAGGTAATATAATATAATCTTTTTTGAATATGACAAACTGCTGTGCGCGAGTTATAAATCGTTTGTTTATAAGTTTTAAAAAAAATAAATTTTATTATGTCCGATCTCTTTTGTGATTTACAATTAATTCCATTTTATTACAAATTTTCTTATATTTAAACTGACTTAACAAGCTGAATCAGCACCGGAAGTAATACACAAGTTAAATTGTAGGTGCTGATTCTAATTAATTAAATTATGAGAAAATGAATGAAACTTAATACAAAAAAAATGAATTAACTTTAAAAATGTGCTGAGATTATAATTTATAATTTAATTCTTTTCTAAATAAAACAATTATGAAATATACTAAAACTAATTATGCAAGAAATTTATGCAAGTAAAAATAATTATACAATGTGAAATATTAATTGTATATAAGTATATATTATGATGTGGAATCCGTAACTCCTCCCCCCTTAGTGTTGGGTAATGCCCATGTGAATTATGGACCTGTTGGTTGTGGTGATTTTGTTGGACTTGCTAAAATGTTTGATGTTATTTCTTGTGGAATGTATGTTCTGGAATATTTTTTGTTAAGAATTATGTATATGAATATTGCCAATGCTGCTGCAATGGTAATTATCATTGATATAAGTCCAAAAGTATTTTTTGTTGGTAAGTAGACTTTTAGTGGATCGGCTAAATCTTCTTGGGTGAACTGGTACTTTTCTAATGTTTTTAGGAGTGTTTTGTTTGAGGCGTATGTTATATTTATTTTATTGAATAAGACTGGATGTATAATTATTTCATCCCAGTGAGTGTTAGTTTCGGTTGAGTAAATTATGTTGTTGATTTTAATTTCGCAATTTTTAAAATGAATTAACAGTGAACAATTAATTTGTTGTGGTGCTGAATAACAGTTTGTGCTTATGCTGGTTTCTGGTAGATTAATGAGGACGATATAGTTTGGCTCTGGTTGAAATATTTCTAAGTTTGTTTCTCTGTTATAAAGTTCACAAGTTGCAGGTTTGTTATTGATTAAATTGCCGATACATTTTGAATTATTTACTTTCTCTGAGTACCCATTGTTTTTGCAGTAATAAGTTCCTTCTATTTGTGGACACTTTTGCTCATAGAATTGAATATTATCATCGTTCAATATTAAAAATGGTTTTATTGGGATTATTTTGTTATTTTCTATTGGGAAGTTAATAATGTGGAATAAGGAATATTTTTCTGGAGTAAATAAAAATGATACTGCATTCGTTTTTCATCATGGTTCAGGTGCCTAGAAGTTGAAACCTCTCGAGCCTTTTACTGGATTAGCACAAATTCACGATTAATTAATAAAAGTTTTGGTTCACTCTATTCACTTAAAACTTTTTCTTTCACAAGTTCTTTTATTTTTCTTTTTTTTATTTTTTTTTTTTGTCCAATGTTAAAAATTTATATATATATATTTTTCTTTATTATTATATTTTTTTATTTTATATAATTATATTTTTTTTTTTTTATTTTTTATTTATTGTTGCACTTCTATTTTAATTAGTGTTATTTAAATTTAGTTAGTTTTTTTTTTTTTTTTTTTTTTTTTTTTGAACTAACTTTTACTATTTATTAAAATTTATTAATTTTACATAAGGAATTTTATTAATTCCATCTGCTATTTAATTATAATATTTTTTTTTTTTTTTATTTTATTCCGATTTGCCGTCGAAATTGTCTTTCTTTCTTTTCAATAACCCGTTGAAAAGTTTCGAAAGTTCAAAAATTCAAATTATAGCGATAAACCGTCGCTAGACATTTGGATTGATTCACATTAAATTATGCTAATCACTAAAGTTCGGCACCTCTCCCACCGTTAGTTTCGACTGCGCCAGTTATAAATCGTTTGTTTATAAGTTTTAAAAAACATAAATTTTATTATGTCCGATCTCTTTTGTGGTTTACAATTAATTCCATTTTATTACAAATTTTCTTATATTTAAACTGACTTAACAAGCTGAATCAGCACCGGAAGTAATACACAAGTTAAATTGTAGGTGCTGATTCTAATTAATTAAATTATGAGAAAATGAATGAAACTTGATACAAAAAAAATGAATTAACTTTAAAAATGTGCTGAGATTATAATTTATAATTTAATTCTTTTCTAAATAAAACAATTATGAAATATACTAAAACTAATTATGCAAGAAATTTATGCAAGTAAAAATAATTATACAATGTGAAATATTAATTGTATATAAGTATATATTATGATGTGGAATCCGTAACTCGCGCGAGCTATTTAAATTTTTAAAGAATTTAAATATTAAGTTTTTCACGAAATATAATTAAGCAAATTCATATGTTATGTGAATTTTTATTATTTACAATTATATTTATTAAATATAATTAATAAGTGTGATATGTGATCATAAGTGATTAAATTAAAAGTCTATTGGTATATTAGTGTATTATAAATTTTTTAAATTTCTTTTTTTTTCTATACTTATCTAAATTAAGTTTCTTGGTTTATTTTTTAGTAATAGTTTTTTTGTTTTTTTTTTTTGTTACATAGCTAATTATTACCTTTTTTTTATTATTTATTTCAGGAAAATGTTAATATGGTAATAATATTTAATTTGAATAGTTTATTTATTATTTATTATTTATATACTTATACAATGACATCCATAAATTGACCACAGTGATTACAATTACATATATTGTAATATTAAGGTATGTATATGTATGGCACAAAATGCAAATTATTTAATTATGATTAACACAGTATTGTTGTTATTATAATTGTACATTATATTAATCATTGTATTGTATTAATTTGGATTGTATGCTGAAGAGCAAATGTCAAAAATTACTTGTGTTGCACTATTTAAATATTATAAATTGTGTGATTACAGTTACAATATCATGTTATAATAAATATATGTATTGACACAAATGCAAATTCATGATTTATGTTCAACACAGTTGTTATTAATTATATTTTATATTAAATCAATGTATGTATTGCACTAATTTTGCACTAAATTTGCACTAAATTTCTTATGTAAGATATTTAATTGAAGTAATATTTGCTGATTTGCTCCACTCAATATTTTGTTCAGATAAGTTATGTGCGATAATATAAAGGAAGAATATATGGTATACAAAGCGTTTCTGAAAATAAATCGACGTAGAATAAAAAGGTAAGGTGGCGAAATTTTACGAATAATTTTTTGAATATGATTTATCCATTTGACCTTCTTATCAATTATCAATCCTAAATAACATAGATTGTCAACAGTGCATAAGTTTGTAGAATTATGCGAGAAAATCAAGGATCTATAAATTTTATTGCCAAGTAACAAAATTTTTGTTTTTTTAACGTTTAGCTGCAGTTTGTGATACTTAATCCATTGTTCTATTTTATTAAAATCATTTTCTATGGAATTCCTCAATGGATTTTCTGTTGGAGCATCATATCTTACAATAACATCGTCGGCATATTCTTTTTTTTTTTTTTTTATTTTTATTTACAGGCTTAATTCAAGCTAATTACATGTACTACATTTATGTGAATTTAAACAAATTTTAAAATTAACAATATAAATATCAAAAAATCAAAACTAAAAAAATAATTGCAAAAATTGTGGAATAATTAAACTGTAAATTAATGGTTACCAAAAATTATTAATGAATTAAAAAAAAAAAATTGAACAATCTGCAAAATATAATCAATAAAAATATTCTTATATTTGAGAATTAGTAAGTGTAGTTATCGGTTAAAGTTAGTACTTAAAGAAAAAAATTAGCAGCTATAAGAATATTGAAGATAGAGCGATGAGATCAGAATTAACTAAGAGGAATATAAAAGCTTCTTTAGGGTATCTTTGGAGGGAGAGAAACCAATACAGTTCTTATATTTGTTACCCATAGTCATCATTCTATGGATAAGTTCGTTCATTCCATAGTTGGTTCGATGAAATGTGAGGATAAATAGGTTAGCATAGCGGAAGCGATTAGTAATATTAATCTGGTTTAGGTTTAAAATATAAGGAGAGTTAATATTTCCTTTAACTCTTTCAGTGATGAAGATGACATCGGCAATTTCGCGTCTTTTTTTCAGAGTAGAAAGATGAATTAAGTTTAGTCTATGTTCATATTTCGCGGCAAAATTAAGGGGTCAGGCCACGGAAGGTTACGTAGTGCAAATCTTAAAAAAATTTTTTGGATTGCCTCAATCCTATGTATGTGAATTTCATAATATGGAGATCATACCTGACTGGCATATTCTAATTGGGGCCTTTGAATTCCTTAGACCAACGTTTTATAAAACTTAACATTGAATTAGCTTTATTGATGATATTATTATAATGTAATTTAAATGTGAGTTTATCATCAAAAAGGACACCTAAATCTTTTAAAGAATTAACAACTTCTAGTGCTTGTCCGTTAAGGAAATAGTTATTTGAGAAGTGTGTGGCACGCCTATGATAAGTCATCACCGCACATTTTCTTACATTCAAAAGAAGATTATTATTCATGCACCAAATAAAGAAATTATCAAGGTCAGTTTGGAGTAAGAACGAATCATTTGGTGAAGAAATTTTGTTGAAAATTTTCATGTTATCAGCATATATCTGAACTTTACTATTTTTAATTACTGATGTAACATCATTTATGGATGTTATAAATAATAGAGAACCTAAGTGGCTACCTTGAGGAACACCGGAATATGCTTCAAATGGCGATGATATAGAAGATCTAAATTGTACACTATATTTTCTAGTAATGAGGTAGGATTCAACCCAATTTACAAATGATTTCGGAAATCCTAATTTTAATAATTTAAATAGGATTACACTATGTGGCAAAAGATCAAAAGCTTTGCTAAAATCTGTGTAGATAACATCGGTGTGGAAGCCTTTTTCCATATTATTAAGAAATACAGAAGTAGATTCAACTAGATTAGTTACTGTGGACTTATATTTAAAAAAAACCGTGTTGGTTTGGAATTAAGAAGCAAGTGCAATGGTGATGAAGCTGATTAAAAACGATTAGCTCAAATAGTTTGGGAATACAGGACAATTTAGCAATAGGTCGATAGTTGCTAACATCATTTTTCTCATATTTCTTGTGAACTGGTCTAATGAAGGCTTTTTTCCATAAAGAAGGAAAAATTTCATTAGAGATCGATAGATTAAAGATTTTGGACAATGATAAGGATGAAGATTTTGAGCATTCTTTAACTACTAAAGCTTCACTAATGTTTAAGGAGGAAAATGTGATTTTCGGAAAATCATTCATGTGACTGAACTCTAGGGCGTTAATATTGAAAAGAGAAGGAGAATATGAATTACTAAAAAATTCTTGAAAGTATTGCGAAATGACTTTTGGGTCATTACTCTATGAGTTATTGAATTTCATCAAACTTGGAAATTGGTCACATTTTCTTTTTGTGTTGACAAATTTCCAAAAGATTTTAGGTTTGGTTAAAATATTAGACGATACATTTTGTAAATATTTATTTATAGCTATGTTCTACGTGCATTTTAAATTGTTCAAAGATATTGTAATCGGTAGTATAATCGTTTAAATTTTTAGATTTTATATACTTGGTCCAGGCTTTATTTTTCTTATTTCTCAAATGTTTAATTTCACGAGTAAACCTGACGCTGAGTAAGAAGCCGTTGAATAGAATTTCGTAAAATCTTGTAGTGATTGATTCAATATCAGAGTTAACAAAAATGGAGGAGAAGTCATAAGAATCAAAAAAATCGTTTAATTTATTAAAGTCAGTTTTACCAAAATTATATTGAAGAAAAGTGTCAACGTTAGGAATATTTGTAGAGTCCGTAAAATAAGTGATATGAATGGGTGGGTGATAGGGGTCTATATCAACGAGTGAATCCTGACATTCAAAAATTGATGAGTTATTCCAGTCTGACAGGAATACTAGGTCTAGTTGACGAGTTTGATAATTGCGAACTACAGATGACTGCTGAAGATATATTAAGTTAAGGGAATCAATAAATGTAGATTCAATTTCATTACAAATGTTACTAGGAATCAGATATGGTTCTTCATCATGGGAATTCCACGTGAGATGAGGTAGATTGAAATCACCACACAAAATTATTTCATCAGAAAGCATTAATTTGTTAGAAATGAAGTGGATGGCATTAGAATAATTGTTGTAGATATCTAGGCTACTGTTCGGAGGAATATAACAATTAATAATAAATAGGTTTTTAGAATGAAAAGTAATCTTAACGCAGACAATTTCTAAAGACTCCGAGTTCGGAATTACTATTTCGCTAAAACTGAAGGAGTTCTTTATACCAATCAAGACACCGCCTCTTTTGGGTATAGTGCCATTATCTTGTGGAGCAATATTGGAACCATGTCTATCTTTTCTAAACACTAAAAAGGAAGATTGAAACAATTCTAAGTCATTGATAGTATGAGCTAACCATGTTTCTGATAGTGCATAACAGTCAAAATCAAGCGATATGGAATTAAGATAAACGGATTTGGTTTTTGTGCGTAAACCTCTTACATTTTGATAAAATAGAAGAAAGTTAGTTTTTGTAGGAGTGGTATAGAGTGTTTGGATATTAGTATTGGATTGGGTAGGACTAAGATTATTGAGGACTAGTGAGTTATGGTTAGAAACGAACCGACTACGACCGTTTTACGTTTGAGGAAACAAACACGCGAAACGTTTCCAGATTCACGCTATCGCAGTGTAAACCTAGAGTATCATGACACGAAAAAAAAAGTTTCAAAAGAGCCCGATAATCAGATGGTAAGCCTTCCTGTTGAATTAAAACGATGGTGTTGGTTTTGGTCTTACCATCAACACATACACTATCATGATGATCATGCAGATACGCAAGGTATAATCGAACATTATTATATATTCTGTGATTTCTGAATCTAGAGAGGATATATCTATTATCGCTAACTTCAGTCGTGTTTTGAGTTAGTCGTCCTGTTGGTGGCAATAAGGGGTTGAATAGATCCTGCAAGATCTAAGCGTGTGAAACTCCTGTGGAACTCCTTTTTTTTATTATTAAGGTGTTGCTGAAGAACGATCCTATTTTGACTTTTTGTATTCTACCAGTTAAATATGCTTTGAAAAAATTCACATCATTAAGATCAAAGTTAAGGTTATCCATTTTCGACAAGAGAATCTCATGGTCTACACAGTCGAATGCTTTTTGAAAATCCAAAGATATAATTGCAATAAATTTTCCACTATTAATATTATTTGTCACAAAGTTGGTTAAACTTAAGCACGCTGCTGTTGTATTTGAATTTTTTTCGAAGCCATATTGCTCTTCGAAAAAATTTATCTAAGAAGACTGAAACCTATTATTGAAAGAAAGAATATAATACCGGATCACCAATTCGGTTTTCGAGAAAAACATGCTACAATAGACCAGGTACACAGAACAACAAACACTATTGAAAAAGCTCTAGAGGAGAAGAAGGTCTGTTCAGCAATCTTTTTGGATGTGGCTCAAGCATTCGATAAGGTGTGGCATAAGGGGTTGAATTGTAAAATGAAAACAATCCTTCCAAAAGAACATTCGGAAATCATAGCAAGCTACCTATCAGAGAGATACTTCTACATAAAACAGGAAGGAGCATATTCCGATCTTAAGGAAATTAATGCCGGGGTTTCTCAAGGAAGTGTACTTGGTCCGGTACCTTTCGTTATGTTGACTTCCAACGAAGCGAGGTTTTTCACAAGTCTTCCATAATTATAAATTCGTTCGGAGAGCTGGTTGGCTTTTCGTCGCTGATGCGATGGGTCTTCAACGTTATGGATGAATACGCCAAAGGAAAAGTTAGATAGACATCGCTGGATGTAGTCTACATTGAAAAATAAAATAAAGCCAAGAAACAATTGCTCATTAGTCCTGTAGGACTAGATCGCAATATAGGAAGATTGTGGCTTAGTGGGTAAGAATCCTACACATAATGTCAAGCTACGGGGCTCTTTGTGTCTTTTGAAGATTCCCACCAGCCTGCGTATAAAAAAAAATATTGCTCTTCGTGTAGAATGTTATTATTTGAGAGAAAAATATTAAGGCGGTGTTTTATAACTAGTTGAAATATTTTGGAAAGACTGGTTAGGACAGACATGGGACAGTAATTTGATGGATCAGTTGTATTTCCTGCTTTATGGATAGATATAACTGCTGTTTTAAGGAACTGTGGAAATATTGAGTTTTTTAATTGAGTAATTATTTATTAATTTGACTAATATCGGTGAGAGTTTGGTTGAAAATTTTTGAATAAACTTAGTTAAAATGTTGTCATAACTTGTGGCAGCGGACGGTTTAAGATTTGCAATAATCTGTTCAATTTCTGCTCTGTTGGCAGGACATAGATCAAAGTTATTGTGGATTGTTCTTGAAGTTCTATTAATAAACATGTAATCTATCGGACTACTAGATATATTAAGTGCATCAGTCACGTTAACAAAATAACAGTTCATTTTGTTAGCTATATCATACTCATTAGTGATGGTATCATTATCAGTTATTAAGGTTTTAACACTTGGATTTTGCTTGTATGTATATGTGTTATAGATTATCTTATTATAGAAATTCCAAAGATTTTTACCGTTAGATATGCCATGCTGGATTTCATTAGAGAAAAAGTTTTTCTTAGCTTGAAGAATTAATTTGTTCATCTCGACTTTCATATTTTTGTATAAATTCAGAATACGACTATTTCCTTTATATTTCTTAGAATATTTGTAGTACGAGTCCCTGATTTTAATTTTATCAAATATATCCTTAGTTTTTATCTTTTTTTACTACAACAGATTTTGTATTTTTTACAATTAGATTTTGCAAATCTGTAACGAAAGTATCAAATACACAGTAACCGTTTATGTTTGTCCAAAAATTATCGGATTCAATTTTTTCATAATCCAAAACCGTTTTATGAAAGATTTTATTTTTGGTTACTGGCTTACGATTGATATAGATAAAGAACATTTCATGATCAGATAAGAAGGTATCACTAATTAAGAAGTATTTATAATTTATTAAATCCGTGATAAAATGGTCAATGATCGTTTTCGTGGTATTGCTTATTCTTGTTGCATATTCAACAGATATTTTATTGTATATTACAAATCCGTTACTAATAAGAGTATTAGTATAATCAATAACATATTGTTTATTCGTATTGAGCAAGCTTATATTCCTATATCCGACTATCAAAGAATTTCTGTGTGCCAATGTAATATTATTTAATTTATCTACAAAATCAGGTATATGAGTTTCGTGAGATCTATATATGCCTATAATATTTTTTTAAGATCAGGTAAATTTACTGCTAGAATATTACTTTTATTCAATTCTTCTTTATATACAGGATTCGAATTTATATTTTCATCAATATATATTGCAACACCGCCGTATGTATATTTTAAAAGTACGAAATATACCCGGAAATATTGAAAAACTGATTTTCTTCCTCTATTAACCATATTTTAGTTAATATGATAATATGAATTTTAAATTTGTATGAATTAATAAGAGATTCCACGATGTAGAGTTTATTACGAAAACTTTGCATATTAATATAAACAACATTTAATAATAAACGACGCTTTATGCAAACTTTGATAGATTGCATGCCCCTGTCATATGAACGACTCTCTGTAGTTCGGAGATGTTTATTTCGTTAGAAACTAGAATTGATTGTTAAAAATATATAAACAGAAAAAAAATTAAATAATAAAATACACATGTTCTAATAACTACAGTTAAAACTACAGAAATTTCTTATTCATAAAATGAGAAAATAGATTTCTAGTAGAAGCTTCAATCGCGTGCGGTAAACACTTAGTTTTGAAATATTTAAAATTTGTATTAATTGATATGTGTTTTTTTGTGTTATTGTGATATGTAATTTTGGAATTTTAAGTAATTAGTGGAATAAAAAATAGAATTAATATTAAATTAAATAATAATTATTATAATAATCAAATATAATAATAAAATAATGTATGTTGATGAATATAAAACTTAATTTTAATATATTTAGTTATAAGGTTATTAAACTTAATCGGCTTTAAGATTGAAAATGTTTTTCCATAATTGGAGTGATTAATGTAAAATAAAGCTAAATAAAAAAATAAAGTTGAATAAATATATAAATAAACAAAAAATACTAACTAAGAGTATATAAAAAATATTTTTAAGCAAATATAAATCATAAAAAAGTTGATGATTGCAATTGTGTAAGTGTGTTCAGGCCCGTGCCTGAGTATGTGGCCGCTTGAGTGCCAATGTATTTTGGCCGCTTCCAAGATGAAAAATAGAAAAATAAGTATTTTTAATTAGAAAATAAAATTTGTGCATCAAGTTCGCATTTTTAATTTTTATTTATATTAATTTTATGTACATTATAATGTATATTAAATTAAAAATTAATTCTACGCGATTTTTGCGTAGCATAGTCTCCAATCGCTTCATGTATATTTAAAGAACCAGCAATTTCATTTTCAATTGCGATAACTGAAATATTGCTGAGGCGTTCTTGCGTCATTGATGTTCACAATTAATTTTTTATTGTCTTAAGTTTTGAAAAACTTCGCTATCCAGATGCAACAGATACAGATATTGTTAGCAAAAGTTTTAAACCTGTAGCTATATTTGGGAAAGAATTTGCCAAGTTGTGTTTATATAAATATTTTAATAAATCTTCGGGTTGCTTTCTATCATTTATGATAATTTTCAAAGAAAGCAATTCTTCACCACTAATATCATATGATTCACCACCATCTTTAAATTTATTATGGAGATCGAAACAACTTTTTTTTATATCCTCATTTTCCATATTAATAAATTTAATTAGAAATCAAAATATGATAGAGATTGAAATAGAGTGGTAAGCGATGAAGTAGTTGTGTCTGGTATTATATAGAAAAAATTAATTTTGAAATTTTCTTTTTGACTAAATTACATATTTTGATCTCCTTCATAGTAAAGTTGTTTACGATGACGTCGGTAACGTACACTAATCAGCGGGAAATTTTGGTTCAGTTTCAACTTTTTCACACAGTTCATCATAATAAATAGTTTTCGAAACTTTCATCATTTCTGATATTTTTGAAAAAATTCAAAACCTCACTAATTGATTCAGGAACTGCTATGCCAAGAAACTTCATTTTACTAATAATATCTACTTTCACTAAGATTTCATGCCATAATATTGTTGAACAAATAAATTTATAAGACTTAATTTTCATTGGCAAACAAACATTGAACTTCATGTCGAGATATTGCTGTTGAACTATTTTCAGCTACTTCAATTAGGCTGTCATAAATTTCACCTAATTCATTTCGAAGTGGTCTAATAGCTTTTATTCTTGCTTCCCATTGAGTTTCACTAACTTGCTTCACTTTTAAAGATTTAAATTTTTTTTTTTAAATTTTCTATCTAAATGGAGAACTAAAAAAAAAATTGTATATTACTAAAAAAACCAACTGTTGCAAATGAAACTTTAGCAGCGTCATTAATGACCAAATTTAATGTATGCGCGTTGCATAAACAAAGCTCGTGGATAATTGTCCAAAATTCTGTTTTGCAATCCATTATGTTTTCCGGACATATTGGAGCCATTATCGTATCCCTGGCGACGCATATAGTTAATATTTAATTCAAGATTCTTTAATTTTTATATTAAGAAGTCATAAAAAAATTCTACAGTACTTTTTTAAGAAAAGCCAATGAAATTTTCTCTTACTTCAACTTAATCATTTTGAGTATGTACACACCTGCAAATCACTGTGATTTGCTCAACATGTCCAGCATCCGGCGTACAGTCCAAAATTACTGAAAAATAATTTGCCTCTTGTATTGATGTTAAAATATATTTTATAATTTGGTTTGGAAGGATAGTAATTATTTCATTTTGGAAGCGGTTTCCTATATAATGTGACATGTAGTTCTTTAAAGAGATTGATTTTTGTACACGATTAATGTGGTCCGCCATTATATTATCAAATTTCCCTATCCCTTCAATTGATTTTTAAAAAATTTCCATTATTTTTTTCATACAATTTGCATGAACCGCCTCTAAAAGCTAAACTCTTTCCTGCAAAAAATTGTACCACAGATATCATCCGTTCGACAATTTGATACCATCGTTTTTTCTCTGCGTTAAAGTATCGTTGCATTTTCTTATCAATTGTACATTTTTTTTTTAAATTTCATTCCAAATTTTTCCATTTGGGGCAATTTTTAATATGCAGCGATCTTTTTTCGTGGCGAGATAAGTTTGCAAAAGTATGTTGCCAATCATTAAAGTCTTCATTAACAAGTTTTATTTCTTGTTTTCCAAATATTTTACAACAGAAGCAAAATATATGCACTCACGATTAAATTTTTCACCAGTAGAAATTTTTTTATATAAATAAATCTTTGAAAATGATTTTCCCATTTTATTATTCGGATATATTAATTGCACATTTTGAATGGGCGGGTTACAAAGCTAGTTTTTATATAAAATTTTAATTAACTAATTTTTTTTATTTTATTGTACATATAAATATTTTATTGTACATATAAAATTGTACATATTTTATTGTACATATAAAATATCAGTAACCTTAACTAATTCCAGTAATTTTGACTAAAAAATAAGATTTTTACAATATTCATCAACTCTCATTTATTATTTTCTTAGTAAAACACGGGTTACTCAAATATTAAATATGACTTTATCTGAAAACGGCAAGTCTGATATGAAAGTTTTGTATGAAAAAGTTGTAGCGGATGATGTAGCGCATCAACACAATCAAAAAAAAAATATCGAACTTTTTCGAGATAATCGACGTCTTTTATAAAATTTTCAGTTTTTAAAAGCAAAATTTTAAGTTTATGCAGTTATTATTCAAAAACGGTAAGTGTGATACTCATTCAACATATACCGTTAATTAGGTGTATTAATTCTAAAAAAAAGCTATGAAGAAGATGTTGCTCTATTTTCAATTTCTTCTGAGCTGTAGTTGATATTCTGTAGACATAATTTTTCTGAACCGATTTTCTTTAACCCTCTGTAGCCCAGGTAAATTTAAAGATAGACCCCTCTTCTAGAACAATTTTTTTCCTAAAATACTCCAAGGAATCACCCCTTAAAAGCTTTTTGCTCTAAACCGGACCACCCTTTATATTTAAAAGTTAAATTATTATTATATTTTAAAAATGTTTTTAATTCTATTGATATCATTAAATTTATTAATATAAAAATTTTGCTTGAACTACTTTGGCGTAACAAAATTTTGTTATGCTTAACCCAATCCATTTTTTTTTGTATTTTTAATTGATTTCGCCTCAAAGTAAAGCTTATTTTGTAGTGGAGAGAAATGATGTCGAAAAAAAATTTCATTAGTTCTACCTTCAGTTGTCAAATTAAATTCTGCTGCGAAAATCGGTCCAAAACTTTTCTTTTTTGACAATATATCATTTTTATATTTTCAGAGCTTAATTTTACAATATATAAACAACTGTCCGGTTTTCCATAATTTTTTTTCACTAATGGCGTTATGGATTCCATTTCTGGTACTGGTGCTTTAATTTTTTTGAATATATTACTGAATTGCAAACTATTTACCTTTGATAACAATCCAGCAATAACGATGTTGTTTTTTCGCTGATTTTGCAGCTCATCTATGATCATTTCTAGTTTAGATATTCTATTCTCCAAAATTCTGGAATGATCCTCCATATAATGAACTTTTTTATTTAAACTATCATTCTCCTTTTTTATTTCAATATTTTCTTGGAAAATTTGATCTATTTTATTGGATATAAAAATTTTTGAATTTCTTATATCCATCACACATGTAACTAATGCGTTCATATGATCAAATTCATTCATATTGCATTTGGTAAAGTCACAAGAAGCGAGCTCATCCAAGCCTTCTCCTTCACCTACCTGATCATTGTTTAAGTCCTCCACAACAGCTATAGAATTGTTTAAATGGGGACATCCTGAACATCTCCAATCGATATCTTTAGACTTTATCAATTAATGCACGTCATCAGATACCGATGTGCATTTAGTATGAAATAAACATAAGCAAATTTTGCATTTTACTGCTTTGGATTTTGCATTTAAAATTTTTTTGCACAATTCACATTGACTGACTGACATTTGTAAATGTTGTGGCCTTTATCATGGAAAAATGAACATAAATCTTGAGATGTTTGCGAAACCGTTAAGGTGGTAGAGTTTTGTCAACTAAAGTACGAATTTTTAGAGTTTGATTGATGTTTATTTTGATTAGATATTTGAGCATGTTTTGCCTAACAACATTCTAAAAATTGGCAGAACTTGCTAAGAACTGCTGAACAGTCGCTCTATTTAGATAGTTTGGGGAAAGTTAAAGAATTTTCCCATTTGGCTATTGATTCAATATCCAACTTCGATAATACAACATAAATAATCGCTGAAATTGCAATATTGCCATCATTACCGATAGAATTCATTGAACTAAAAATTGCATTGACATTATCGATTAAACTTCTTAATTGTGAAACCGAGCATTTGTTTATTTTTGGTACACCATCCAATGTGCTAATCAGAATATTTCATTTCTGCTGATACTGTCATAATGACAATTATTATGTATAGTTTTATTAAAAATCCCTATAAAGTTCGGATACTCCGAATATTTTTCCCCAAAACGAGGCAGTTTGATTTTGTGAAGATTTGGAATAGGGGGTTGAATAGATATGTTCCCTTCCAATTCAGGTAAACGCTGCTCTTTCTTTTATCTTTGAGTAATGTTAAAATTTCAGATTTTATCGAAATATATAATTCTTCGTATGCGGAGCGCGCCCTTAACGGTACTCCTCTGTGTTTTTAATTCATCAAGGTTGGTTTCTGACATTATATATTATAATATGTTGTATGTGCATAAATAACAAGTCGAATATATATTATTACAAGAGTAATAATAATTGCAAGGAAACGAGATATCAGCAACAACGATGAACGATCTTACGAAGTAGTGATAATAGTAATAATAATTGCAAGAAAACGAAATAGCAGCAACAACGATAAACGATCTTACAAACGAGTGATAATAGTAATAATAACTTTAATAGAACGGAATAGCAACAACAACGATGAATACCAACAATCGGTAATTAGAAATGTCGACAAATAATATGTTTGTAATACGAGTCAAATAATTTAGAATCAAATTTTCAATTTAATTTTTTATATTTTACAGTATTGTTTTTTGATATTATTTTAACACAATTTTATGAAATATATTTGTTATTTATTTAGCTAATTATCATGTATTTTAATAAAAACAAAAAATGAAATTAATTTATTTAATTATTTTAAATATTGAAATTCTATTAAAATTGTTTTAATGTAAAGTCCCAAAAAATGTTCAAAAAATAAAAACCAATATAAAAAAAAAAAACAAATTCATTATCACGTCGGGGTCACCAATTTGTATGTACAATATTTAATTTAATATTGTTTTTTCGATAGTTTTATTTATTTTATTTTAAGCAAAAAAAAACAACACAAAATTTAGTTATATAAATTTTATTTAATATAATTTTTAAACAAAAAACTGTCTTCTAAATTCTTTTCTATTCTTTAACATTACGACTTACGATTCTATTAAAAGTACGACATACGTGTCCAATGTTCAAAATGAACATCAATATTAATTTTTGATGACTTAAGAAATCAAAAATTAATATTGAGAGAAAAGTTAACAGTTATTATTTTATTAAAATTAATCAAATGAAATTACATATTATAATATCAGTGGATCCAAACATTTTAGAAGTAATCTTCAAATTTAACAAATAAAAAATAAAAGCAAGTTTAATTACATTTTAATTAAAAGTAAATCAAAATAAAGAAAAACGAGTTAAATTATAATATTAAAAAAAAATTTATCCAGGAGTGAATGTGGCACAGTGGATATTAAGGTTAGAAACAGGGGTTGGGTTAATTCGAGTATTTTTAGGTATTTGGTAATTTAAATAAAGTAGTTCATTATTTTAACGCGATAAATATAGGGCAGTAGAATGCAATGAAAAACTGACAGCAAATAATTTAAAAATTAATTTGTTATAAATTACAACATCCCTTCCGTGGCCTAATCGGTTGGAGCACAGAGATGTGTTTCAATTACGATGTGGTAGTCACGGGGTCGATTCCCGGGGGGGGGGGGCATAAAATATAACTAAAAAAAATAGCAAAATATTACATATAAAATTTATAATTAATAAAAAATAATTAATGATTAATACTTATAACTAAAAATATTACCTATATCGATATCTATATCATACTCATATATCTCATACAACACAATAAAAATAACACAATAAGTAAATATTGGACAAACACTAACAATAATTACACAATTGTCAACAACTGACAAAAGTATGTGCAATGACGTATAAAGATCAAAGATGGATAAGATCGCAAGGAAAACTTGCAGAAAATATGACGTCTTCTTACCACGTAGGCGCAGATAGAGTTATCAAAGTGGTCTTCTACAGTAGGCCAATCCCCTAGTTAGACAGCATAAAACAGATTAAAAATGAAATTAGACATAGCCTCCGAAATAGAAATGATGACACCATAGTACGATGGAAATGTCAAGTGAAAGCCCTATGCTCCCAAGAGGAGTAAGGAAAAAAAAAATTACAACATAAATTTGTTTAATATGAATGAATAACACTTTTAAATTATAGATAGGCACTAAATTTAGATGAAAACTTAAATAAAATAAAGTTAAATTAAATTATATTCAACAGAAATTAAAGCTGAAGAAATAAAAATACGTCTACACCAAACGAAAGTGAATAATAGAACATCATGCCAAGGGACTTTTGGCCTCAATAATTGCTTCAAGATCTGCCTTAGTGTTTCCATCTATACCTACGTGGCCTGGTATCCAAGACAATCGAAGTTTATCATTGTCAGTCTAGTTAAAATTGAATATGTTAAAATTGGAAAGAGGCATTAAATTACATTAAATTTTTAATTTTAGTTCTTTTTATTGCTTTTTCCCTAAATCATTTTCTCTAAGAGAGTTCACCACTGTACTTTAACCGGTTAACACGGAAAAGAATAAACGCGGATTAATGTTTTTATTAATATTCTATTAGAATCTCGAAATAACAAATTTGGCTTATTATAAAATAAATAAATTTATAAAAAATGAAAAATCTAAAAATAAATAATCATATTAAAATAATAATATCAATAAGATTATATTTACTAATTAAGTGTCAAACTAATCAAACTCAATCAAACATTGTAAATATAAAGGGGAAAAAAAACAAAAAACAAAATCAAAATAATAAACATTTTAAAATCAATATTTTTCAACAAACAATAATTTATTTAAATTACTATAAAAATAATAATAATAACTACTATAATAATAACTCTTATTTTATCCATAATTTATTTAAATTACACAAATTTTTTAAATTAAATTTAAAATAAAAAGCATACTTAAAAACAACAAAGAAACTTAAAAAATCAAAAAATCATCATTTTAAAAATAATAATAATAATAATGAAAAATAAGATTCCAACTAAATTGAAAATCACAAATTTAAATTTCCAATTATTACATATAATTTTAATTAATATTCTAACAAAACAGTTTTTAAATTAAATTTTTATATTTTATATTTCTAAATAATAACAATAAAAAAAATAAAATAAAAAAAAATAGAATAAAAATCTAAACTACTTAACTAAACACTTAAAAAAAAAAAATAAAAATAAAAAAAAAAAAATAAGTTTTTAAATTAAATTTTTATATTTTATATTTCTAAATAATAATAATAAAAAAAAAAAATAAAAAAAAAATAGAATAAAAATCTAAACTACTTAACTAAACACTTAATTATAATATACACATAATAACTCACTAAACCAAATCATACATTAGACTAAAACGATACATAAACTACAGCCTTTCTAATGAAAAAACAATTAAAAAAATTAAAAAAAAAAAGAACAAACAAAAATCTTTATATTGGACTATATCAAAATTCAATAAAACCATCATATTCCTCCAAAGCAGTTTCTATTTTATTAAAGTCAGTAACTGTCCTCAACAAGTAACATTCCTTTTATCTCTTTCTTCTTTCTAATTTACATACCATGTAAACTTTGGAAAAAAAGAAATAATCTTGTCACCGTTTTATTTATTAATTTTTTCTCACACTTGTTCGGTTTATTAATCTACTGAGAGTGCATATGTGATGTTGATTTTACATACAGTAAGGGCCATAAAAACTGCTGTATGCATAACAATGATGTCGCAGATGCATTCTCAGTGGATCTTTAGTTTAAGTCGGTGGTGAACATGAAACAATTTTTTACTTTTTTCTCTTCTTCTCACTACTTCCAATTAATATAACTTTTATTTTATTTATTTATTTATTTTTGGTTTTTTATTTCTGTTCTTTTTCCTTTTTTTCTAAATACTTAAATTACTCCCAATATTATTAATATAATCTCTTTTATAGATGACAATTGCCACTTTCAAAGTACATTTTTGCAACATTCGAGGACTTTCAGCGAATTTTCATGCCGTTGAGTCCAATATACATTCTCAAAAACCAGCAATATTAGCGTTAAGCGAAACACAAGTTTCGAATGGTGATTCTGATTACAATGTCAGTAACTATACACTCGTTCCACTTTTCGTCTCCAATGGAGGTACCGCTTTATACTTGAGCAATGAAATTGCCTTCAACACTATTCACTCAAATACGTGCTCCAACCCACTACTTCACTATACTTGGGTTAAAATTCACGTTGCAAAGCATAGTATCCACTTCTGTACTCTATACAGATCTCCCCAAGCAAATGAGCTTGAAACTGTTACGGAGATTGGAAACTTATCCAATCAAATTAACGATATATTGGAAAAATATCCAGAATCTGAAATTTTATTGGCTGGAGACTTCAATATCCATAACAAAAAATGGCTCCGCTTCTCCAGTCACGATAGTCTCGAAGGCAAACATTTCCAATTATTTTCAAATTTTTTCAACTTATCTCAACTTGTCAAAAGTCCTACTAGAATCCCAGATCGAAGCGACCAGAATGAACATCTGCAAGATCTATTTCTGACCACTCATCCAGACAAATATATCATCTCTGTTAACTCTCCACTGGGTCGATCGGACCACTGTCTTATCAGCACTGAACTCCACATTAACAAGCTTTCCAATCAAAAAGCGCCTCCCCAAAGACTAGTATGGCATGACAACCATGCCAATTGGGAAGGTTTCAACAATTTTTTAAACGCTCTTGATTGGGATGAGTGTTTTCAACGTAAAGATGTTGACATCGCTGCGAATGTTATTTGTAAAGTTATATTGATTGGAATGAAAACCTTCGTTCCAAAGTCCTATAAAAACGAAAAGCAAAGCTCCACATCGTGTTTTAATAACATTTGTAGTGATGCATTAAAAATGAAGGAAAATGCATACGTAAAATACAAGGCTAATGTGTCCAATGAATTATAAAGTGGCCCGTAACAAATGTAAATCAATCATCAAAAAACAAAAATTTTTGCATAAACAAAGGTTGAGGCAAAAAATTCTTAGCGTCCCCAAAAATAGTAAATTATTTTGGTCTTTCGCCAAAATTGTTAAGCAAAATTTTTCTGGGTCTTCATTCCCACTGATGATTGCCAACTACAGAATTATATCTGATTCAGTTGAAAAAGCCAACCTTTTTGCGAAATTATTCGCTGCTAATTCCACACTCCCTCCCACAGCTCAAAAAGTACTAATTCTCCCTGAAGTAGACTTTTCCCTTGGAAGAGTTTACTTTAGAATACGCACTGTGGTGAAAATTCTTATGAATCTTGATATAAGGAAGTCGACCTGTCCTGATGGGATTCCAGCTGTGGTCCTGAGACACATTGCCCTCGCCATTTCTAAACCGCTGCGCAATCTCTTTCGAACCGAACAGCTAAATTTTTTTATATAAGTTAACATATTCCGCTCTCCACTCGAAGCATTATTAGACAAATTTTTCTAGTTTTTTTTCCTAAAAATAAAATTCATGCAGTATTTGGAAATGTTTGTCTGTCTTTATAAATAAATTAAAATAAAACTGAATAAAAATTATTTAATTTCTTAAAATATTTTAATATACACTGATTCTGTAATATTTATTTTTTACGTTTTTTGCTTCAACAACAAAAATTTACTGACTTTTGCATATTTATGAAATATTTTCTACATCTAAACAAAAAGGTGGAGTGCGTATGAATTACAATCAAGGATAAATAATAAAAACAAAAAAAAACAATAAAATATGAGCAGATAAGAAAGAAGAATTTCATGTCCTTTTCATATAATGAATTATCTTTTTATTTTGTATTTCTGATATTTTTTTTTCATTATTAAGAATTCCTACTTTGTAAAGCATAAGCTAAAAAAAGTTTTAAAAGCCAAATTATTTTTAAAAATTGTTTTACTGCAAAGTGGCAAAAAAATAGTGTTCTAAATTACTATATTTTTATGATCTTATGTTGAAGTATCTGACATTTTAAACAGATTAAAAGTTTTCATAATTCTTATTGAATAAATCCATACAAAGAAATATTATACCTCATGATACAACACCTACACAATTGTTTTGTTCTTTATCTGGATACTAGCAGAGTTACTCGACGTTGTCCCACAAATTGGGAAATTCTTAAGAGTCTTCTTTGCTTTTAATTTGGAAAGGAAAATATTGTTTGATGTTTGTTTTTTATTGACCTAACCATTGGTTGGCTGTTGTATAGGGAGTATTGTGAATTGAGCTGATTAAATAAGAAAATACTGTCTTATATTCAAGTGTTTAAATATTATGTACTTTTTTTTGCGGTAAGCATTCATACGAAGAGAATACGAATTCGTATCGTATCGTTGAAGATAAGAATTACTTGTTGGATTGGAATTGTAATGAGAAGCATTTTTGGCTACTGGATAACTTTTTATTTCTATGTTAGTATGAAACTTGATTTAGGTATTAGTAATAAACATTTTTATTTCTATAATATTCAAACGTTAAATTCTTAATTTTGAATTGGTATAAGACTTATGCTAGATGACTAGATGTAAGTGGTAACACTTTAATTTTTGGTGCTGTAAATTATTTAATTAATTAATTCTTATTCATGCGTGAAACTTGGCGATCTCAAATTTTGGTTTTTGAAATATTTTGGGCGGTTGATAGGAATTGTATGACAGCCACCCGAACCAATAAAAATTTCGAAAAACTGTAAGAAAAGTGCCTGTTTATTTTTGAGAGAATACACTGTGTAGCAATTTTCAACAAACATTCTTTTTTATATATTAAGATATACCAATTTGTTGTGTTGTATTGTAGTGTTTTTAATTGTTGGAATGCTAGCTTGTCTAAAAATTATTATTTTATAGACATGAAATACTTAGTAGTGTTACTAGACAGTAACCTGCATATTAAAATAACCTTTTTACCTTTTTGTTTTTCGTTGGGAATATTTATGTACCCAACGCTAACTCGTTAATACGACATAATCTGAAATAGTAATTAATTTATCAATATAATATTTTGTTATAAAAAATGTAATAATTTACACTAAAATTAGCAATTTCAATTCAACAAAAATGTTTTAGTTATTATCTATATACATACCGATTGAAACTCAATAAAATCGAAGTAAAAAAGTTCAATAATAATTATTTCATAGCCAAAAATGACTCAAAATTTTTTTTCAAGTATTAAAAAGTTTCTACTCAATAATTTACAAAGAATTTATTTATAAATTCATTTAAAAAAATCTATACAACTATTTTAAGTTCAATACATTCGACTGCTTACACCTGAAATATTTACTATATTTGATGCAGATAATTAGATGAATTTATTTTATTCTTTAAGACTTTTTTCACTCACATTTTTATTAAGAACTTGAAAGTAATTTTCTTTACCAAAATCTTTCACATGTCTCAAAAATTTAATTATTTCTTTTGGAACACCCTATTGAGAAAAGATGAACAAAATCTAAAAACCAGAAAATTTTCCAGTAAATAATTCAAAATATTTTTCCTTCTCAGCTATGTATAATATACTATAGAAATACTCATTTTCCGTTAAATAAAAAAGATAACGAAATTCCTTTGGTAGACGTGTTAATACCTAACCAGAAATAAAACATTAAAAAATAAAAACAAAATAGAAAAATTAGTTTTTGTGTTTATTTTTGATTCCTTAATAGTCATATAAATGTTTTTAATTGTAGATATGTATATAAAGAAAACTCAATAACTTTCAGAAATTCACTTTAAATTTTCTATCTGAAATTTAACCTCTCTTTTATAAACTTAATACCAATGTAAAAAAATGTTATGAGTTAGGGTTGGGATTGACTGGTACAGATTATTTCCTACTAGATATTTATTATTATATTGTCAATATGTACATCATGATATTTTCATTAATATCGTAACTCAACAACAACAACAAAAAATTCTTGTCATAGACTTAACAGTATTTTGAATTTTCATTAAAATTTCTCTTTTTCTCTACCTTAATATCCTTAATAATTGAATCTCATCTCATTATTGAATTTTATTGTATTATGAGAAAATTCCAATCGTGCAAACATTTAATTTTCTATAAACGGTGAATAATTTACAATAAAGAACATTTTTTTTATTCATTTTTATTTTTATTTCTATTTTAGTTTTTATGTTTAATAAAATTTGTAAAAAATTTATTTGAAATAATCTAATAAACTTAAACTTAAAATAGAGAGAATATTGTAAATTACATTCTCTACTCCAGCAGTCCAATCTATTGTTTTACACAATCGTGATATGATCTACAAAAAAATATAGGTAACATATATATAGTCAAAATCCGAAATCTGTTACATTATGTATATAGTAAGAATATTGGTTTTTATTAAATTTTTTAGATAATTTTGACTGCTTTTAAGCGAATGGATTTGACAAAATTAATTTAATTTATTAATTTGCTGAACTTGCAATTAGTCTAATTTTCTTAGAGTGGCCTAAATTTTGTTTTAACAGCTTTTATATATTTTATTTTTTAATTTTTTAATCGGATTTTTTTATTTTAGTGATCATTTAAATCAAATAATTTTGTTGTTTTCTTTCACTAATAGTTTTTTAATATTTGACAGTTAGTTAGTTTGAAATTTTAAACAGTTAGTCACAAGCATTGATGAAGGAAGTACGTTGATGCGAAACATCGATATTTGCAATCAAATATTAAAAAATTATTAGAGAAAGGAAACCTGACAACAATTAAATTATTTAACTTTTATGTAATTTTTATTGGTCACTTATTTATCAATTTTATCTTGGGGTCAAACAAGTTATAAGTGTGTGTTTTCCTAAAACTTTACCTAATTTAGAGTGAAGGGTGGAAGTTCGATTCCGATTTCGACCATGTCAATTTTCTCTCAAATTTTTCAAGTGCACATTACACCTCCTCGTGGTAACTACCGGTAATTGATAGAGTGAAGAATGATCTGATCTAGAACTGACCTAAAATTAAAAAAAAACATGGCTTTAAGGTTTATACAGATAAATTTACACCAAGCAAAAGCGACTTCAGCAGGGCTCACAAGCACTTTCATAAGCAACAGCCTAGACATAGCCTTTTTACAAGAGCCAAACACTCTTAAAGACCAAATAAAAGGCCTAACAGATGAAGTATTGTATGATATCAAAAACTCAGGGAGGCCTCTTGCCTGTCTAGTCTTTAACACAAAATTAAAACATTTTTCCATTTCAGAGTTCTGCAATAACGATCTGGTGACGGCAAGTAACAACTTACCAACAAACGGAGGTGGTTCAGTGATTATAATATGCTCTGCCTACCTACCAGGTGCCTCAACAGAGGGCATTCCTAAGGCACTGAAGGAGCTAATTAACTCATGTGACAGCAGCAAAAAACCACTGCTGATAGGATGTGATGCCAATGCTAAGTATACGATGTGGGAAAGTACTAATATAAACAGACGGGGTGATTACGTTTTTGATTTTATAAACAGTTGTAGTTCAGAAATCCTAAATAAAGGAAATAATGCAACGTTCAGTAACATAATTAGAGAAGAAGTTTTATACCTAACACTGGCAACACCACTTTTCAGTCAAAAATATCAAAGTGGCATGTATCAAACGAAACATAAATGTCGGATCATAAGCATATCAGATTTGACATTGCTACACCTAACAAAATATAATAAGCGTATAGACAGCCCAAAAACACAAACTGGGACATTTTTACTCAAGAACTTACAGATAGACTAACTATCGTCCCTAAAAAAGTCAAAGATATCGATAACATTGAAATATCGAGTGAACTTCTTGGGAATTCTTATTTTGCCATCCTATCACAGAGCATGTTCAGAAAACACAAATCACCAAATCTCGGCGCGGATAAGGTGGGCTATCCGCTCATTCAAACCTTATACCTCCAGGGAGAGATGACATTTTTTCAGCTCTGCTACAAAAATTAGAAGACCTGAAGACCCTTATATTATTATTATTAGTATATTATTAAGTGACCAACCTAAATCCTAACGTTCAATTAGTCTGACATCGTTTCTTTTAAAAACAATGGAAATGGAAATTTTAGACCAGCATATCCGGGAACATATGCAATAACATGCACTATGCAAAGCAAAGCAGTATGCATATCAGCCGAAAAATCAACAACTCCCTCTCTGCAAAACCTAGCAGAAATTGGGACTAAAACCCAAAATGGCGTTATGGTTATATACCGCAATAGTGAGGCCAACCCTTACCTATGCATCTGCAGTTTGGTGGAAAAAAGGCACGCAGATCACAGCTCAAACCAAAGTGAATAAACTACAACACTCAGCCTGTCTGATGATCACTGGGGCCATGCGGACAACATCCACTGCATCATTAGAGACTCTGCTTCACCTAGAGCCCCTTCATCTCTTTTTACAAAAAGAAGCAATGGTTCACACCTACAAATGTATTACTGGTGATGATCCACAAATCAAAAAAGTAGTACACTCAGAACTAGTTCGGGTTCTTCAGAAGGATGATACGCTTTCGATATCGTTATCCGACTACTGCTTGCCAAGACATAATTTTGAGAAACCTTTCAATATAATCATGTCGGGCAGAGAAACGTGGGAAACCTGCCCACCCTCTTTCGACAAAGGATCAATAATATGATATACAGATGGCTCCAAGAAGATGAATGGAGTAAGATCGGGAGTATATGGAAAAAGTCTCAAGGCCAATTCGTCAGCTTAGTTCTAGTTTCGGCCATACGCCATCGATATAGTTTTGAGTAAATTGAGTTAAAAGTTTCAGAAGTAATAACAAAAAAAGTACACGTTAGGATTTTTTCAAATTTTACTATTTGATTTGTTTCTAATTAAACTGCAAATTTGTGTAATATCAATATTATGCGCCTAAAATTGTGGAAAATAGACTCTAAAATTCTCCCTGTTTTTTTTTTGTGGTGGCTGTGTCCTATGAAGAGCGAAACCTTTTTTTCGTCTTGTATGAAATGTCCGATTTTTTCCTGTATCTGTCCGATTATAAATATTCAAATATATTATGTGTTTAGACTAATATGAAAGCGATATGGACGAAAAATTAATAATAACAACTACTTAATTTACTGATTTACTTATTATTTAGTAAATCTATTATAAAATATATTATAAAATAAACAAAACAAAAATAGACTTTATTCACAGCTTATGACAATAAATTTAAATTAATTTGTACTTCAGTGTAATATTTCATTTAAAATTACTTATTTTTTTTTTTGCTTTTGATTTTTCTTCAGTCTTTTTAATTTCGTTTTTAATATTAATAATAACGCATTTAAATACTTTTTATCTTCCACTGAAAGAAACGGTTGATCTTTTATATCTTTTACTTTAGCAGCTGAAACTTGATTTTAAGATGATAAAATTTGTTGCATACTATTAAAAATAATACTACCAACATTTTCTTTGTGAACCTTAGATTTAAACATATCACTTTATAAATGGTCTCTTGAAAGATATTTTGAATTTAATTTGCAGGTCAGGATCAGCCTTTTCATAAAATATTGATTTAGTTTAAAAAAAATGGCATTTTATCATAATTTAATTTGCTTGTTATCGAAGAGAACTAGTAACAATTGCAAGGTTTCATTTGCAAAATTTTCAATTTTACCCTCTCAGTTTTATATTTTGTTAAAAGTTTTACTAGATGTAGAGGACTATGTATTTCTAAATCTCGAAGGTATTTATCAATTGCATAGTGCACGGCCGTCCACTTCCTGTATGTTAGAGTGCCCCGGTTCAGAAAATTTTTGAAGTATATGTAAAATATTTGAATTTGAATAAAGCTGTTGGGTTGATTTTATTGCGGTTTTGAGGGACACATGCATCACTCCATAAAGTTATTTTATCAATCTGCGGAAAATCTGGAACAGCTTGTTTTAGTTTTCTCACTAGCGCACTAGAAATATTATTTCCTGAGCGTCCGGAATGTATTTCCGTCCAAATACAACAATACATTAATTTATCTACACTAGGCAGTATTAGTGTCACAGTTAATTTAAAAGTATTTAATTTTCTTTTATAAAAGAAAGTTGAGGCATTCCCTTTTGGAAGCGCAAATACCTTTTGCAGATCATAAACCAAAATAGCATGATCCGCAACACTGTTGCAACGATCTGCATCCCTTTCAACTTTGCAAGAAACCTTGTGTTTTAAATGGTTTATATAAATACAGTTTCTCGATGTAATTGAAAGAGAACGGATCGCACATATCCTTCTTTGGTTTGTAAAAACTAGTATTAAATTCGGTGTTAAATACCTTTCTATAAATGTTAGATTTGACAGGATTATCTGCTTCTTCCAGATGCAACTGATACATTTTTGACAAACTGAAATGTGATTCTAATTAAGTTTTTGTGTATTTTGTCGACAGTAGTACGAATCCATAACCTCAAAACTTGCTATATGTTTTTTAACTTCTTCTACTATATATTTTTAGGCAATATCCGTAGATAATTTCTACACTATGACTAAAATATTATGTATATGAACAAACTAAGCACTAAAAATTTGTTTATGTTGTTTCGGCCATATCCATAAGTAGATACCACAGCATGACTAAATGTATGTAGCTATATGAACTATTTAAGAATTAAATATTATATTTTCTGTTTAGACCATATCCATAGGTTGATTCAACAGGGTGCCTAAAATATACGTATATGGACTAATTAAGCGCTAAATTTTTTTTAACGTTGTATAGACCATATTTATAAACAGTTTCGGAGTGGCATTAAAACATTTATTTTATTTCTTTTTTTTTTATTTTGATTTTCTTTTTCTCAAATGAGCTCAGTCGCTCGTATAGAGGTATAATATTACAATAAGATAAGAATGCATATTATGTTCAAACAAATACATATTCATCTTTAATTTAACAATGTAACAATATAATAAAAGTAGTATGTAGTAGAGTGGTGATAAGCAAATTTAAAATTTAAAAATATTTAATAACCATTTTTTTTTTGCCTAAACTATATTAATGACCTTTTTTTTTAAATTAATTAATTAATTATTAACCTAAATTAAATCTAGCTATATTAATGACAAATAGTATTCATTAATTTTTTTTTAAACTCATTAAATTTATTAATATCTTTTATATTCTTAGGTAGGTAGTTCGTTTTAGTACTTATATGCTAAATTCTAGATGGCATCATGATTATTGAATCTGACTTTTGATGAAATAATCCGGATATTATCAGCTGTTCTGGTGTTGTAATTGTGTTTCGCATTAATTGAGTGTGTTTATATTTTTTTTAATTATCAAATGTGTCTGGGTTGCCAGTTTGCGAGAAGGTTAATTGGCTTATGATTGCAGTGTATAAATTTTGTGGAAGTTCTCACTTTGTAATCGTAAAGATTTTTTATTGCTTTGTTTTGTATATAATTTATGTCTTTGAGATAGACGTTTCCCCATATCTGAATAGCGTATGTAATTGTGCTATGGAACATACTGAAATATATCGATCACTTATAGTTTTGAGGTATTCTTTGATTTATTTGTCTGAAAATTCCAGCAATTCTTCTTCCTTTTCTTTTTTGTTCATCAATTTCTGGACCCCAGCTTAAATAAACTGTTGATTATGACACCTAGATATTTATATTGATCAACCATTTCAATGTTGCAATTTTCATACTTGACATGGATTCTATTTTCAATTTTCTTTTTTAATAACATAAATTTTGTTTTACTTGTGATAATTGTTAATTTATATTTATTCATCCAATTACTTATCTTTACCATATCTTGATTAATGTTATCTTGTAAGAATGGTTGTCCGTGTAGTTCAATATCAAGTAAACTGCTGATGTAACACGAAAACAATGTTGCGCCTAGACAGCTTCCTTGGACGACTCCATAATTTACTTTTGAGGTTTTGCTTTTATAATTTAGCATTTCGCATATTGTAACCTATTCGAAAGATAACTTTGAAACCAATTGAATTCGGTACCTGTGACTCCGCATTCATAAAGTATTCTAAGCAGTATCTTCCTGTCTATAGAATCAAATGCCTTTTTAAGATCGAAGAAAATTATTAATACTTTCTTATTTTTGTCCGATTGTGATTGAATCTCAGAGACAATATCAAAGAGTGTTGCCTGAGTATTCGATTTTTTTTTGAATCCATATTGATTCTTGCTAGTTAGATTAGCTGAGTTCAAATAATTTGTTATTTGCTCATTTACCAAATTTTCTATTATTTTGCTAATTGGAGATGAAATAGAGATAGGTCTGAAGTTGTTAAGATATGTGTAGTTACTACTTTTATATATTGGACCTATTTGATTTTAAAATTTCAGGCATTACACCTTGAGTGAGAGATGCATTGATAAGTTTTGTTATATTTACTGATAACTCATTTTTGCACGACTTTAATACTCTGGAAGAAATTTCATCAGGTCCTACAGCATTTGAATTTGATAATTTTTCTATTAATTTCATAGTTTTATATTTATCGCAAAGCTCAAATTGAAATTTTAAAGTTGCTCTTACCTTGGGAATATAAATTGAATCAAATTTTGCCATATTTTCCGCTACTTGGCTATAAAAAATATTGAAATTATCAATTTTTTTTAATTTTTTATCGTTGTTCAATTGTAGATCAGGAAAGAACTCCTTTCTTTTCGTATTTGGACCATTTATCAGTTTTTTTTATATATACCCAATTTTTTCTCGACTTTCCTGCTGCTTTTTCAAATTGTATAACGTCATATTCCTTTCTCTTTTTAATGTTGTTAGTCTATTTAACCAATAACTGTATTTTGTTTTGATATACTCATTATCTCTATTTTAAACATGTTTTCTAAACCAATAGTTTTTTCTTTTTATTAATTCTATACATTCATTATCTATCCAAGGTGGTAGCCCTAATGTTTGCATTTTTTATTCCTTGAGTTAAGTTTTTTGCAATTTTATCAGCATCTTTTTTTTTTATGCAAAGCCAAAACAATAGGTGAGGACCTTTTATACCGATTGGTACATTTGGCTAGGGTGGGAAAGGAAAATTAGGAAAGGCGGATGGTAAAAAGGAAGGAGGACAATTAAGAACGAAGGCGTTAATGTTCGTCTTGAATTTATTTAGGTCATAAATATAGAATTTCTCATATCTTGGGAACACATAAGATGGAATTTGGTTCCACATTCGGGATGTTGAAGCTATAGACGAATTTCCATAACTTGTCTTTTGCCATCTAGGGATTTCAATGGTGTAGAAATGAGCACATGCTGCTCTTCGTGTTTCGCGGGGGAAACGCTTAAGTGGAGGTAATATAGATTTAATTTCCACTGAGCATGTGCCGATGCCTACGAGATATCTATAAAAAAGTGAGAGAGCTTCAACTATACGGCGATGTCCAAGAGGAATAAGATTGGCTGTCACATTTGGGTCACTGATCAGACGAATAGCCTATTTTTGAACTTTATCCAAATTTTTTAACGCAATACTAGAGGCGCCAGCCCATATGTGAGAATTGTACTCCATTTTGAGTCGTATGAAAACTTTATAGATTTTCAAGAGGTCACAGGGGGAGAAGTAAGTCTTGCAGCAACTAAGAAAACCTAAACATTTGGCTGCGTTTTTTGCAAAATCAAATATATGATCATTCCAGATCATTTTTCGATTAAGGTGCATACCTAATATGCTTAAGCTTTCAAGCCGCTGAAGTTTATCTTCCTGAAACAAAGCAATAGGATCAAAAATGGAAATTTTTCGGGAGATTGTACAGCTCTGAATTTTTGAAGTGTTAAACTCGACTCTGTTTTTGAGCCTCAATTAGCTATTGCTACCAAATCATGGCTGAGGGAACTGGAAATTCTTTTGGTTGACACAGCGATGGATGTAGCTTCAGATTTTTTATGAAAATCGTAGGAGGCTACCAGGGTGCTATCGACTGCAAAGCTGTGGATTGGCTTGAAAGTGGTTTGGAGCAAATCATTTATAAATATAAGGAATAGGGTAGGTGATAGAACTGATCCTTGGGAACACCAACGTTTATTTGGAATTAATCGGACTTAAATCCATCAACTAAGACTTGAAACGTATGATTCGAAAGGAAACTTTCAATCCATTTGAGAGAAGAGAGACCCAGGCCTACTGTTTGACATTTTCTAATAATGCGCTATGCATACTCGATCGAAATCTTTGGAAATAGCCAGAGCCACAATATTTGCTTCACCCGAATTGTGCAAGCAAATATTTAGCTTCTCGTTAAAGTATGTCATTAAAACACCGGTGGACCGGTGGAATCTAAATCCATATTGCCTATCGTGGACAATGCCTTGGCTGTCTAGATATTTGGTCAGCTTTTTGTTTATTAAAATCTCCATCACTTTAGAGAGGATCGATATTATAGCTATAGGCCTGTAGTTGGAGGGATCGCTTTTGTCACCTTTTTTGGAATTGGGTTAACATGCGCAATCTTCCATTGAGTTGGGTATACTCCTGTAGAGTAGGATAAATGGAATAAGTTGCGCAATGGTTTTGAAATAGCGAAGGCTATATGTCTTAGAACCATAGCAGGGATGCCATTGGAACCGGTAGATTTTCTGATATTCAGATTCTTAAGTACCTTAACAACGGCACGAGTTCTGAAGTAGACTCTTCCGAAGGATGAGAACTTATAGGAACTGAGCTACTTATAGGATGAGCTACTTATATAACTAGTCTATTAGTGGCGGAAATGAAGATTAGCAAAAATTATGCTTAATGTTTTTAGCAAAGGACCAAAAAGTTCTGCTAGTGTTAGGGAGATATAAGATTTCTTGTCTCAAACTTTGAGTATGTAAAAACTTCTGCTGGTTAATGACCTTTTTACCATTCTTCCTGACGATGTTGTAATTCTTCCTTGATTCCTCTGACTTATTGGCCATGAGATTTCTAAATACCACCTCTTTAATAGCTTTCCTACAGAAACATTTTTTTACACTTTTTAACGAGTTAGGAATAAAAAAATGTGTACCTAACTTAATCGTTTTGCTAACAACGTCTGTAGCAAAGTCGACATTTTTATGTTGAAAACACAAGGACCAATCAAAGCTTGTTAAAAAATTGTTTAGACCATCCCAGTTGGCTCGATTATAATGCCAGATCAATCTTTTGGGATGTACATTTTGGTTGGTCAATGTGCTTGTAAAGAAACTCACATTTATAAGACAATGGTCAGATTTGCTAAGTCCAGAATTAACGAAGGTGGAATATTTCTCGGGATGAGAGGTCAGAAATAGGTCTAAGAGATTCATTTTATCGCCAACCCGGTCCGGGGTTCTTGTTGGACTTTTTACAAGTTAAGAAAAGTTGTGTAAATTAGAAAAAAGTTCAACTTGCGTGCCTTCGGAAGTATTGCGACTAAAATGTCTGAGCCAGTTGATATTATGAGCGTTAAAATCTCCGGCTAACACAATTTCAAATTCTGGTGGATGGTTATCCAAAATCGTGTTGATTGTGTTAGATAGATTATCTAATTCCACAATAGTTTTGGGCCCACTTAATTGAGGTGATCTGTATAGAAAACAGAAGTGGATAATGTGCTTTCCAACATGGATTTTTACCCACATGTAGTGGACCAGTGGGTTGGAGCTCTTGAAGTTGTGAAGAGTATTGTAAACAACATCAGATCGTATATATAGGGCGACCCCTCGATGGGGAACAAAAAGTGGAACTAGTGAGTATTTGTTAATGTTGAAATTATTTTCACTGTTTACTGGGGTTTCACTTAATGCTAAAATTGTTGGTTTTTCAGTATGTAGATGAGCTTCGACATCATGGAAATTCGTTGATAAGCCACGAGTATTACAAAAATTGATTTTGAACATGAAAAAATACGATAAAAATAACACTGACAAGAATTTAGTATTATCATACACTATAGTATGAAATACAGTGAACAGAAAACAGTCATTACCTACATTCAACAGTTTTTAGTACCTTATTGGATGCAGGGAATAACTAAATCTTATTCATTGTAGATTGTCAAACAAACAAACAAAAAAAAATCAAAATTTATAGTGCAATAAAATTGGTTAAATATTAAATTTAAATGAAAACAAAAGAAAAAACAAAAAGTTATTCATATTATTAACATATGTGAACGAGTTAAGTATTACTACTGTAATACAGTAATTTAGCCTATTATAAGCAGTTACTACACTATAAAACTATAAAATAAAATTTATGGAAGAAGACGAAATTAATAACTAATTACTTTTCATATTACTCGGACTTAGTTATTAATTTTTTAATGCAGTAGACAATTTCATAGTGCAGTAGCCGAATTAAAAAGTTATATGATAAGTCAAAATTCCTAGGCTAAATCCATCAGCGCCCTATATAGCCGATTTAAGAAATAAAACAAATATTCTCTGAAATTTCATACTAATTCTAGGCTAAATGCTAAAATTTTGTATATGGACGAAACTTGCCTCTCTGAAACTAGGAGACTAGGCTAGATATTTAAAAGCTGATAAGATACAATGATAGATCCTGCTTTCAAGTCTCAAAATCTGGTCCTAACTAAAAAATTACGAAAGTGGCGGATGTAAGAAAATAAAACTCAACGAACGATATATATTCAAGCCCAGATTCTACAAACACAGTTTTCCAAGTCGAAGTACATGCTATAGAACTCTGTGTGGGAGAGAATTTAATAAGAAATTACAAAAAACGTAAAATCTACATTCTCTCGTACAACAAAGCAGCCATAATAGCTCATAATGACTGCTTTGATAATTCATATACCATCACATCAAAGTTAGTATGGGATTGTGTAGAAATACTTAAAACCCTGACAAAAACAAATAATGTCACAATAATGTGGGTACCAAGATACACTGGCATAGCAGAAAATGAAACTGCAGATTATCTATTATCATTACGGCCAAGTCCGTTCTGTGGAATTCCCTTGAACACAGCGAAAGAGCAATTAACAGCCTGGCTAGTGCAAAAAGCTAAGGATTTTTGGACCAACGTTCCTAGAAATCGTCAAGCAAAAATGCTCATGCTCAAACGCTCGCTCAGGAAAACCAAAACTCTTCTTGGCTTTAATAGGAATCAGGTACGTATTTTGGCAGGTATAATAACTGGTCACTGTCAAATAAAGAAACACCTTTTTAAAATGGGTCTAATAGACAACAACCTGTGCAGAATATACGAAACAGAGGAAGAATCTATTGAACATCTGCTCTGAATGCGAAGGCTCGCACAGTCGCAGCAGTCTTAGCAGCAGTCTTCGTCACTTGGAAACAGCGTTCCACGAACAATAGGAGCTACCCAGCATACCATTGAAGAACATCCTGAGTGTTATCACAAAATCAGATATTCTTAATTACTCAAACACTACTTACAATAACTAATAAACAAGGGTTTTCACAATAAGCTCATTTGCGGCTCCGTGATATAGGGAACAAATCCCCTCCCGGAAAAGTTTAAATCTAAATCTAAACCTAATAAAATTTCTTTCACTTTCTTTTTAAATATACTTTTATTTTGATTTTTTAGCGCCAAAGAAAGTCTATTGTAAAATTTTATAATAGGATCAAGACCACTAAGTCCATTTACAGGGCAATATCTAATCTGATTAGATGTCCTTGTGTTGTAGCTGTGTACTTCCCGATTTCTTATTAGTTCAGTGTTTTTCAACCTTTCTGTTTTCTATACAATTAAACGTCTTTTTGCGCTCCTTTGTTTTAAGCGAATTCAAAGTTACGCGAATCAACGCGAGTTTTTTTTTTTTTATTCAATTATCTCAAAAGGAGCTTTCTAGCTCGTACAGAGTTTGGTAAATTAAGAAATTTAAAATAAAGATTTCAAACAATTAACAAATATAGTAGTACTTATACATATAATACAATTCAAATATAATATATTCAATTCAAGTGATTTAGAAGAAAAGAAAAATAATATAGTATTTGTTGCCAATTCCATAAGACATAACACTATGGAACAGACTACAGAAAATTTGAAGTTTTATTATATCAGGAGCTCGCCACCTAAGTTTTTTGAAAATCTCAGCAATTCTTCTAGTTTTTACTGCAAGTTCCAATTTAGATCCTCATCAATAGTCATTCCAAGATATTTATAATTTTTTACTTTTTCTATTAACTGGGTATTATATTTAATACAAATGTTAGTGTTACTAGCCTTAATTGTTTTATTTGTGTTCACACTTAATTTGTGCAAAATATATCCAGTGTAAGATAACCTCTATATCTCTATTGATTTTTCTTTCAAGATCAGGGTACTCATTTTCTACATATATTACGATGATATCATCTGCATACATAAAAACTTGTCCTTTTAACATTAACCTTGAGAAACTACTGACGTAACATGAGAATAACGCTGGCCCAAGCAACTACCTTGAATTACACCTATCTTGAATTACTTTTTGCTGTGATTATGGTTATTTTGACATAAAGATTTGAAACGTTGTCTATAAAACTCGGAAGGATTGAAATCGAAAAACTGACGACAAGTTAAAAGCATTTTAACTTTTTTTTTTTATAAGTCATCAAGTAAGCGTATGTTACCCTTGTAAGACTTTCCATTGCAAACTTTATTTTTTTTTTTAAATGAAAATTTTTGCAGTTATTAAAATAATGTTACCAACGTCCAAAAATAAAAGAAAAGCCCTTTTCTTTGGACACCAAAATTAAAACTTTGAATCGCCTTGAAATTGAAGAACCAATTTGGTGCACTTTTTATATGGGCTTAGAAACAGTGTTTACGCGAATTTCTTCCACGTCTCGTAAAAACACGTTTAAGTGTACTATGTAGATATGTATACTACTACCGAGGATCAATTTCTTATAATCTTCGAGCTTCAATATTTTTTACTTATAGTGTATTTCATTTGTAGGGGATGTAAGATCATTCAAGGCATAAAGATTTTTTATTACTTTATTTTGCACTTTTTTTAATGAGTTCAGATTTTTATTAAATACAAAAGTATTTCCCCAAATTGTAATTCCATATGTAAGAACACTGTGAAATAGACATATATATATATATATATATGTCAACTCTATTTTTATTATAACGGATTGATATATCTCTATCTTTATTCTTTATCAATATCATTTTGGTTTTTCTTGCATTGACGGCAGTTTATGCCAAGACATCCAATTATATATTTTAAGTATATCCGTTGTGCCGGAAGACACCTGTATTGAAACGCTTTTGTTGTTTTCTCTTCGACTTTCGTTTTAAGAAGAAAGCTATCACATTTTATTTTTATCTTATACATTATTTTTTAAAAGTATATTTTTGCCATTATGTAGAGACAACTAATATCGGTTTACATGTTGGATATCAGTTTCCATGAGTTCGTCACATTTATTTTATAAAAGTTTAGTAGGGAGTGTTGTTATAATAAATAATCGGAGATGTTTTTAGTGCTCTGCTAAATGCTTTACTTGCGACTAATATATAAAAACAAAACTAAGGTCCGGCAAAGTTTCGTTGATGAACCTCTGAAAGGTTTGTGGACCGTTTTTTACACCAAAAGACATACGCATGAATTCGAAGAGTCCTGAAGGCGTAGTAACAGCAGTGCTCTATAGATTCTACATCATCTATTTGTGGATTAACACGTATTTTTAAGCTCTCTATTTAGTTTTAATTACTAATCAGTCTTAACTTAAAAAAAAAAAATAAAATAAAATAAAATAAAATTAAACATAATAATATATTTTTTGCACAACTCTTTATACATAAATTTTAAAGTTATCACATATTTCTGGAGAAGAGAAAACAGGGTTTCAAATGTAGTAGCTGCATTAACATAAGAAGAAATTCTAATTTCAGCAGAGATAATATTTCGAAAACACTAACACCGTCTACATCAACCTCCTCTTCTTTAGAACAAAATTTAATATTAATTGCTGGTAATAGTGGTAAAAACTCTCCTTCTCCGCAATGCGAGAGTAATATCACTTTAAACGTTCTCTATAATGAAATCATAAAATTACAAAAACTAAATACGAATGCAATTGCAAAAATAAATGCATTAGAGGAGAATAATGAACAATTAACAAATAGAGTTGACTATCTAGAAACCAGATTAAATATAATTGAACAACGAGAGAGAAAAAACTTGGTGGACATTGTTGGAATTCCAAATGTAAGCTCTCTCAATGTTAAAGAGAAAGCTTTACATTTGTTGAACTCGGGCTTACAAGCAAATGTTGCGAAATTGAGGATATATTTGTCAAGATGTTGAATTCGTATTCTGAAGCAGTGACTCAGGAGAGTTCAAGTAAAACTGTACATCGTCAGCCGTCCAGTATTGTCTGCATTAAATTCTCAAATTTTAATGTTAAAGAGAGAATTATGAAAAGGAAATTTTCTCTTAAAAATAGTTTAAACACTGGCTTATTCGGAGAGGAAAAGATTAGGAGAGTTTTCATCAATGACAGCTTAACACCGTTTATGAAATCTCTTTATAAGAAAGCAAATGAAATAAGAAATGAAAGAAAGTACAAATATCTTTGGGTAAGAAATTCTCAAATTTTTTTAAGAAGACAAGAAGGTGAGAAGGCAATTTTAATAAAAAGCTTATTAGATTTAAATAAAATTACTTAGTAAATTTTCTTATACATATAAGTCTCTCATACTTATTTAAATTTTTCACAAGTTTATAAATAAATATTGCTATGTCTTCTCAGCACAATTTTAGTAATAGTATTGTTAATAGTAATGATTTCAGTAACAGTGATATATTTCAGCCGCATAAATTTTTGGTTGTACACCAAAATATTAGAACTATGCGTAAAAATTTTGATTCTTACTTGACTCATTTGTTGGCTTTTAACTCTTTTCCAAATATCATATTTTTAAGTGAAATTTGGATTTTTGATCATGAAAAACTAAATTATGATATTCCTGACTTCAATTTCTTTGCTAATTGTAATAATAAGTACTCTTCTGGTGGTGTAGCCGTTTTTGTAAGAAATGATATTAACTGTGATGTATCTTATTTTAGTTTACTGTCTGCTGATGTTATAAAAGTTGTGTGTGAAATTGAAAATTTGATGTATTGTTTTGTTTGCGTGTATAGATTTCATGAGTTTGATGTTAATACTTTCCATTCTGAATTTTCAAATTTTTTAACAAAAAGCTTCAAGAATTGTATTATTTTAGGTGACATTAATATTAATATCTTAGTGAATTCAAAAATTGTTGATGATTTTTTATTCTTAATGTCATCGCATGGTTTTATCTCGCATATTAACACTCCTACACGCATAACTTCCTCAACTTCTACTTGTATAGATCATGTTTTTTCTAGAACGCAAAAAAAAAAATAATCACTACTTACAAACTTTTACATATGATGCAAAAATAACTGATCATTTTATGATTTTTTTAAAATTTTGTAATGTATAATATATTGATTTTCAAAAACTTATCACAGCTTTAAATTTTGAATTTTGGTCTGAAGTATATGATCAAGATGATCCATCTCTAGCGTACGATAGTTTTATTAGTATCTTATCTGGTTACATTAATAGAAATTCGTCTAATAAAAGTTCTGTTTGTAATAAATTTAAAAAACTAAAGCCATGGATATCTTTTTCAATCACAAATAAAATTAATAAGCGTAACAAGTTACGTAAAAAGGTTGATAATCAGCCCAACAATATTCGTCTTAAGAAGTATTTCAAAAAACTTTGTAATGAAATTAATTCTCAAATTGAATTATGTAAAGAAAAGTATTTTGTTGGTAAATTTGAACAGGTGAAAAGTGATTCAAAAAAGGAATGGAATTTGGTTAACTGCCTTCTTGGGAAAACTAACAAAAGTAATGATATAGTACTCAGTATCAATGATATGACCTCTAATATTGACAAGGACAATGCTAACTATTTTAATGATTTTTTTGTGAATATTTCTAATAAGCTTACTTCTGAAAATTCTAATTCTACACTTAATCCTACTGTTCATGATGAAATTTTTCAAGTGGTTAGTTTTTTCTTTGAACCTTTTTCCTCTTTCGAATTACATAGAATTATTATGAATCTGAATAATTCTAATTCTAAGTCTTCTGATGGCATCTCAAATTATATTTTAAAGAAAATTTCGTTACAGATAGTTGATGTACTTGCTCATATCTTTAATAAAAGTGTTTTATCTGGTATATTCGCTGATAAATTAAAAATTGCCGATGTTCTTCCATTATTTAAAAAAGGTAGTTCTCTCGATACTAATAATTATAGACCTATTTCAATTCTATCCGTTTTTTCTAAAATTTTTGAAAAAGCTATGAAAAGACGAATGTGGGAATATTTGGGTAAAACGAAATTCTTTAGTAATAGCCAGTTTGGATTTCTAAAAGAGAAATCTACTGAAGGGGCACTTCTTAAATTTTGTACCGCGGTATATGAAGCTTTAAACAAGAATAATTTCTGCTCAGCATTATTCGTAGATATTACAAAGGCGATGGAACTTGTAAATCATAACAATTTGTTAACAAAACTGCATAATGCTGGTTTTAGATGTTTCATAAATGATTGGTTTCGTTCGTATTTGTTCGAAAGAAAACAGAGAGTAAAAATAAAGGATGAATATAGTGAATTACTAGCTATAAGCAGTGGTGTTTCTCAAGGTTCCGTTCTTGGGCCTTTACTTTTTTTGATATTTATTAATTCTCTATTTCTTCAACCGTTTAAAGGAAGTCATACCGCTTTTGCAGACGACACAGCTTTTACTTATTCTTGTAAAAATAACTTTGATGTTGTGGTTAACATGAACTACGATATTAATATACTCCGTAACTGGTTTTGTAAACACGAACTGATTATTAGCTCTGAGACTAAGTATATGAATTTTAATATCCGTAACGCTAATGACGATAACTATAATTTGTACTATCATTCACCTGATTGTAAAAAATATCCTCTATGCCTTAATTCTGTTTCTAATGTCAATGATTCCTCTCACTGTTTTAATAATTATCAATGTGACTCAAATTGTTTTTTAATTGAACCTGTCTTTACTTTCAAATATTTAGGATGATTGATTCTAAGCTTGATTGGAGCGGACACACTTTTTACCTTAAGAACCATTTCAAAAACGTGATTCGGCAACTATACTACGTAAATTTATATAGCTCTGCTGAAGTGTGTTCAATGGTGTACTTTGCGATATTCCATTCTAAACTTCAGTATGGTATAGTTTGTTGGGGTGGTACTCACTTTAACAAGCTACAACCACTTCTAATATTTCAAAAGCATGCTATTAAATTAATTTCTAAGGTTAACCGTCTTACACACACTGCAAGCTTATTTAGTAGTTTAGGTATTCTTCCCATCAGGAACTTATACCTCTATAAAACCCTGAAAGTATTTTTTATTAAATCAGGATATCTTGATGTGAGACATACCGTTATCCATAATCTAAGAATTAATAGCAGGAATTTAGTTGTTGTACCCCGCTTTTATAAGTTTCATATTTGTCATTTCTTTAAAATTATTGCACCGAGAATTTTTAATAAGCTACCTATTGAAATCAGAAATATCAGAGTTTTATCCGAATTTTTAACAAAAACTAAGAATTGGCTTAGAAATATTAGTTGGCATGAAGTTGAAGAGCTAATAAGAGTCATTAGATTAAATTGATATATATATTATAGTATCCTGTTGATGATATCTATCTATATTATTATTATGCAGCTTTGTTTATTCTTTTCTTACGCTTAATTTTTTGCTTTCTTTCATTTCTTTTCCTTTAAATTAATTTAAATATTAAATCTCGTTAAATTTTCCTTCAATTCACTTATTTGTAAGTTTTATCTATAAATTTAATTCAAATTTCTATATTCAACTTTTAATTTTAATATTAATTATTTCTTAAATTAAATTATTTTTTTATACATAAATATTTAACCAGATTAATTTTAGTATTCTATTTTTCTTTACGAATTTAGTTTTTCAAATTAATATTTACATCTAAATTTGTTACTCCACAAATATTGAATAATTTAAATTGTTTATTTCTTGAGATGGACCATTCGAAATTTGCTTTTGCAATAGAATGTTTCCTAACTATTTTATTTTATTTATATTTTGAATTCTGTAGATGCTTTTAATTTAGTACTATTATTATATTTGTTTATTTTCTATTTTTAAGTTTTGAATTTTAGTTTTAATTAATTTACTATAATTGTAATGAATTCTAATATTTAATAAAATATAATAAATGAAAAAAAAAAAAAAAAAATAGTCTTCCGGCTGTTATCAAATATTGGTTTTTGAAACATAAATTGATTATTTATTAGTGATAAAACAATATACATCAATTTTTGTATTTATTTGCCTACTACTCTTAATTATAATTTAATAAGGCCCTCGCCCAAAATGCACTAATAACTCTACTTGTACTGTAACCTCATGTGACTTAAACGGTTTCAAGATTGAAAAAGTAGATTGTTTTAAGTGCCTAGGCTTATTAGTGGATTCGAAACTAAATTTGTCAGCTCACACGAACCTTAATTCTGTTATCAGACAACTTTATCACATTAGTATATACTGCTCTATAAAAATTTCAACTGTTGTCTATTATTCCCTTTTTCATTCGAAAATGCAGTATGGAATTTTCTGTTGGGGAGGAGCTTATTTCAACAAATTGAATCAAATTTTGATAAGTCAAAAACATGCAGATAGGTTGATTTCCAACAAAAGACGTTTGACACCCGTTTTAACTGGATTGAACTTAGGAAGATTCTTCCTATAAGAAATTTATATAAAACTCGAAAATTAATTTTTCATTAAACCTAGGAATCTAAATATTATATATTCTGCTGTCTATAATTTGAGGGACAATACAAGTCGATTCTTAAATATTCCTAATCATAAGAAAAACCACTTCTGCAATTTTTATGATGTTATTGAACCAAGAGATTACAATAAGTTGCCAATTGTCAGAAATGTTCAAACATTAAATATTTTTTTCTAAAATCTGAAAACCTGGCTTCAACATCTACACTTTGAATTGAAGATACTGAGAATCTTTTGGGTAATTTCATAATCAGTTTTAAAATTTTGTTCTTTTTTGTTGTTTCTTATTATATTTGCCTTAATTAATTTGCCTTGGACTTTATTTATATGTTTGTTTCAATTTGCTTCCATTCAACAAAATAACCATTTCAATAACCATTCAACCAAAGAATAAAAATTTTTTATTCAGATCATTATTATCTGAATACATCAATATTATATAGTTTATCAACATTCTTTTCTTTCCCTATACCTAGTTTGGACAGATTATTCCAAAGATTCTTTGAATTACTCGTAGGTTGGAGAATGTTATTGAAATGCTCTTTTTTTGCCTGGTTAATTCTTAAGCTAGCATTATTCCGTAATTTTTTGAACTTATCTCTATCCAGAACACTCCTTGCTTCTTTCCATACCTCATAAGCAGTATCCCGTTCGGAAATAAGAGTTTTGATTGAGGGTTTAAAATACGGTATAAAGTTTTCTTTGGGAATGACAGTTTTAAGAGGCACGTGTTCATTAAATAGATCTAAGACCAGGTTGTTGAAGAAACATAACTTATCATTAACGTTGTCAATATTATATAAAGGAAGCCAGTTAAGATTAGCTGCGGATTCAAGAAGATTGGTTATATTGACATGTTTATAATCTCTGTAAGTAATAATTTTATTAGGAATTTTGAGCTTAATTTTTAAAGATATATAAATAAGATCATGATCAGACATACCTGGTAGTGTTAACTGACCAAAATTAGATGACTTATTTATTTGCTCAGATGACGTGAGAAATATATCCAGTAGAGAATCACGTTGACTAATATAACGAGTGGGTATCAAATTATTAACTACGCTAAGAGAAAAATTATGTAGTTTATTAATAAATATGTTTTTCAATAAGCTGTTTTTTTCCAACATGTTTATATTGAAATCACCTCCAATCAGTATATTTTCATAGTTAGAACCAAATTTATCTAAAGCTCTAGTAAAAGGTTCCATTTTGTATACAGCAGGGTGTGGGAAGTAGACAGCACCCAGCAAGACAGAGTTACCATTACTTTTTGTTTCAATTAAAATAAATTCAATGTCATCTGAAGCAATTGAATTACACAACAACCTTACCGAGAGACCACATTTCACATATAGAGCTACTCCACCACCACGAATTTTATTACCCAAGCTATCTACTCTGGAACGGTCGCACCTGTATAATTTGAAGCCTGCAATTTTAATCATGTTAGAGTCTACATCAATATCAAGCCAAGTTTCACTCAGCATAATTACATTAATATTGGTTTTTGCAATATATGCCTGCAACAAATCACTTATTGTTGACTTCTATTGTTGATATGAACAGTAATTGGTTGGAGTATTTGAAGGCTGATCGTAGCACTATATTTGGTATAAGACCCGAAACATTAGTATTGTTAGCCATAATTAATGGAACTGTAAAGTTGAAAGTTATTTGAGTCTGCAGAAAGAGAATAGCAAAAATCATGGAATCGATAAAAAATAAATTCAGAAAAAAAAATATTCGAAATTAACAATATTTGAATAATTGAAATTAACAAATTAAATTTACAAAATAACATTAAATAATAAAAAATAAAAAACAAAAAGTAAATGTGCATGATTATAAATGAATAAATAATAAATAATGAATAAACAATAAATAATGAATAAACAAATAAATAAGTACGAGTATCATTCGGAAGTAAGTACTTGGTGCAAGGTTGAGAATCTACGATTGGATTTGGTAGATAGCAGTTGTTCCTTAGAGGTAATTTGGATGAATTCATTATTTTCCCTTTTCTGGATAAGCAGCAAACCGTTTCTAATGACAGTTTTATGTAACCATCCATCAACTTTTAAAAGTTCACGAGTACTACGCGTCAAACTATTTGAAATATAAATTCTGGACGAGTTGTTAATGCCAATATCTTTTAAGGAGAGCTTTTTATAAGATAAGTACTTTGAAAAGAATGTTGATTTCTCGTAAACGCTTGGAAATTTGATTATTACCTGATCGAAGACGGAAAATGTCGACTGAATGATCTATCGTTGACCGGTAGTCAATTGCCTTTGAAATCTTATTGAAAATATCTTTCAGTGACTCATTATTTACTTTGGGTATATTGTTGACAATAAGATCTTTTTTACAAGAGTTCAGTTCCAGATTGTGTATTCTATCTTCAAAGTCTGCTTTACAATTTGTTGATATTTCCTCAGCCACTCCACTGATAATATCATTAATTTCATCTTTGAAGTATGTATTTACTTTTAAATCACTGATATTATCAGATAGTGACTGTATATTAGAGTCATGTCCCTCTATATTTACTTTCATCAGCGAAATATCCTCCTCAAGCTTCTTAAGACGAGTATCAATTTTCTCAGAGATTCTTTCTTCAAGCTCTTTAAATTTTCTATCCATAAGTTCCTCCATCATTAGTTTCATATCATTAACACTAAATCCATTATTACTGTTGCTAATTGATGGTGTGGATAATTTCCAGACTTTTTCGAAGTCTTTGAAGAGTTAATTAGATTTTTATTGGCTTTCTTTAAATTATTATTCTTAAGAGTAGTATCTCTTAATTTCGTTGTTGATCTTAAATCTCTATCAAAGTTCATTACGAGAAAGACGACCAAATAAATGAGAGCTTTCTGTTATGATAAGAGTATGCAGCAAATTGAAGTAGTTCGGCTAGCTTATCGTACTTATTATAAATATTAATTTATGAAAACATTATATGTATTGTGTAAAAGTAAATATTTTGAATTTATATATCATTAAACGCGGGAAAAAATTGATTTAAATAGTGTTTATATTACTGTGATGTTTATTTTATATTTAATTAAATTAAATTACTATGCTTTTTATATAATATATAAAGTTTGATTTAAACTTAAATAAATATATAATTAAAGTTATTATATAAAGTTAAGTTATTGTATTTTAAAATTATGTTATTGTATATAAATTAAGTTAAGTTATTGTATTAAAAAATATTAAGTTATTAAACAATTAATCAAATTAAATTCAGATGATGTAAAGTATTATATTAATAATAGTTTTTAGTTTAATGAATAGGTGTTGAATAATATATTACTGAGCATATTTGCTTATAATTCAGTTTAGAATTATATAAATGTTATTATTACGTTAATAAATTATTATAATAAACTCAAGTTCAGTTGTTTAATAAAGCATAAATACGCAATTATTAATTTTTATATGTATATATTTGATTATAATAAAATTTAGTTCAAGGTTAACACAATTGATTGCAGCTGGTGAGTTTTTTTTTTTTCTTCTACGGAGGTGGCCCTAATATGTCAGAGCCGGCATTTAGGCTTTTTAGCCCTTTGTGCCATCCTCCACCTCTCAACTTAGTCGACCCTTTTGATAAAGGCCAATAGGTTTGGGGGATTTATCATGCAGAAGTTTTCTGAGGTTATGTAGTGCATTTCCAGCAGCCTGAGTCTCAGCCTTGAAAGAGCTAAGCACTCTCCTACAACGTGTGTGGAGGTTTCTTCCTCTTCCAGACAGTGTCTACAGGTTGGGTCGTCACTTAGTGCTAGTCTACACATGTGTTTATTCATGTGGTTATGACCAGTAAGTATGCCCACCATCTTCCTACAGTCTCCTCTATTGAGAGTTAGCAGGAAGTTGGTTATTTTGGTGTTTATTCTTAGTGCATATATTTTGGAGACCCTGTGGCCTTCCATACGCTCCCAAAGAATGTTTGCTTCCCTTTTCAGGGTGTTTTCTATTGATAGTTTAATATTACCAATATATATACCAACTGCTGGTTGCGGGCCATAAATGTTTCCCGCCGATGATCTGGCTAGTTCGTCAGCCTTCTCATTTTCATTCAAGCCACTATGACCCGGTATCCAGATCAGTTGTACCTTGTTTCGGAGCCCTATTAGGTTTAGGACTTCCGAACATTCTCCCACCAATCTAAATTTGATGAGGTTACTTTCAAGAGCTTTTAAGGCAGCCTGACTATCACTAAAGATTCTAATGACTTTGTTAGACCATCTTTGCTCTTTTATTATATTCACTGCTGCGCTTATGGCAAAGACTTCAGACTGGAAGACTGTGCAGTGTTTGCCAAGAGGAAACTGGAGTTCAAGTTGCTCTATTTCAAAGAACACTCCAGCTCCCGCGCCTAGAGCCGTAAGGGATCCGTCAGTGAAAATGTCCGAGGTATTTGAGGACCTAGCCTGCTCTTCTGACCCACGCCAGGTCTCTCTTGTCGGGATTTCTACTTCATATCTCTTTTTCAAAGATACGTATGTAGTGATGTCATCTGTTGGCATGAAGAACTCTTTTTGCTCCTCTTCTAAGTCCTTCCATAGCCTCTGATGTTTGTGCCTACATTCTCTAGTATTCCCTAGAGCTTGCAACCTTCTTGCAACTTTGAGGGCCTCCATTCTTACATAAAGATGTAAGGGCGGAAGCCCAAGAAGTATGTGCATAGCCGCTGTAGGTGTGGTTCTAAAACTACTTGTTGCACAGAGACACGCAAGTCTTTGTACTGCTTCTAGTTTTTTTATGGCATTTGCTGTGAATGTTCTCGGAACCCATGTAATGGACCTATAGCTAACAATGGGTCTGATACACACTTTGTATAGTCTTAAGGCTATTTTCGGTGCACTGCCATAGGACTTTCACGGCATTAGCACATTTTATCTCGATATGTTTTGCCCAATTGAGCTTCTTATCAAGTATGATCCCCAGATATTTTACTTCATCTCGATGGAGATTCTAGGTTATTTCCTCCAATAGAGGGAAGAACATAGTTGTTCAGTCGCCTTCTATTGGTAACGGCCACTAAATGTGTCTTGCTAGGATTTATGGTTAATCCATTCGTCTGACACCATTCGGTGGTTAAGTCAACGGCATTTTGCATTTGTGTGCATAGACGCCTCATATAACCTCCTCTTAGAAGAATACTAACATCATCGGCAAAGCCGTGTGTGTTGAATCCTTCCTCGTTCAGTATACTTAGGAGTTCGCGTACCAACATGTTCCATAGTAAAGGCGATAGAACACCTCCTTGTGGGCATCCTCTAACTGCCTTCACCTGAACTTTAGTAGTTTCATCTACCTGAATGAACAGATGACGTTGTTCCAACATCTTTTCTATCCATCTCAGTATTGTGTTGTTTACTCCGTGCTTTCTTGCTCCGTTTAGAAGTGACTTAAAAGTTGCCTTGTCAAAGGCCCCTTCAATGTCCAAGAATGCACCGAGTGTTATCTCTTTCTTCACGATAGCCTCCTCTATATGGGAGACCACTTCTTGAAGAACTGAGTCAGTAGACTTACCTGCCTGATAGGCATGTTGTTTACGGTTCAGGGGTACCCTGATCAAACATACATCCCTAATATACCTGTGCCCCAGTTTCTCTAGGCATTTTAACAAACACGAAGACAGACTTATAGGTCTGAACCTAGTAGGGAGTACATAGTTGGTTTTCCCTGGTTTAGGGATGAAAGCGACCCTCACTGATCTCCATACTTTTGGAATATATGCAGGCTGTGAAAATTCTTGAGAGCCATTTGCTTATGTTCCTGCATTTTTGAAGCATAATATGCCAAATTCCATCCGGCCCAGGAGCTTTGTATGGTTCGAAAGAGTTGATAGCCCAGTCTAAGACCTCAGGCCATACTATCTTTCTTACCATAGACCAATCCGAACAGTTTGGTATGGTAACTTCCTGGATAGTATCTTCTAGAGGCAAATCTTCGAGTCTACTCCCCGGAATGTGTGTTCGAAAGAGGACTCTATATGTTTCTTCTTTCGATGCTGTGTAGGATCCTTCTGATGTTTGCAGATTGTGTAACTTTGCTACTGGATCCCTTTTCAGGGCCTTAAGCAAAGCCGCTCCATCTGCAATATCTTCGATTCCTTCACAGAACTTTTGAAAGGACTGTTTCTTTGATTTCCGAATCAGTCCTTTGTATTCTCTTCTAGTTTCACTATAGGATTTCCAATCATCTTCTTCATGAGTTTTTAAGGCTCTATTTAGAAGTTTTTTGGTCTTCCTTTTTAGCTGCTCAGGATCTTTGTTCCACCAAGCAGTTTTTGTGTCTTTTGGTTTTCTGGTGACCGGACAAGATGCTTCGAAAGCTTTCGTCAACAGATTTGTCAGTTTTTCAACTAACTTGTCTATTGCAGAGACCTGCGGGATCCTGATCGAATCCGCATCCGTAGCCACCAGATCTTGAAATTCTTGCCAGTTGGTTCTTTTAATATCTCTAAAGACCAAGACCTTATCAGGATCAGCCTTTAAGGAGAAATTAATGTCTCTATGACCGCTCATAGAGGGTTCCATATACACTTTCCAGTCTTTGATCTCTGAAAGAAGAGATCTAGAGCATAGAGTTATGTATATTGTTTCTTGTCGCCTGGAGCTTACAAATGTATGTATCCCTCCAGTGTTTAGGATTTTGAAGTCAGTAGTAGCAAGGTACTCTAGGAGCGCCTCGCCTCTAGTATTTGAATTAGTACTTCCCCAGTTTTCATGATGAGCATTTGCATCGCAGCCAATTACTATGTCAAAATTGTTGTTTTTAGCATAGTTGACCACTTGCGCGAGCTCATTTGTTGGACAGGGTTTTGTAGAGTCGTAAGGGAGGTAGCAAGAAACTATAATAAATTTTCGCATTTCTCACTGACTCTTGTGTTTTATGGCAACCGCCGTCAGATCTTCTGATGACAGTTGTATTAGGAGCTGCCGTCAACGCTTGAATGCGCGACTATGCATGCTCGAACTTTTCCAAGACCCGCATTTTACAGAGTGTTCCAGCCTTTCAGAGAAAGACCGGCCACTCTGTTCTTGATAATGTACGGTTCTTGAATAAGTACTACTTTTGTTTGCAACTTTTTAGTTAGTGAGGCCAGAAGAGTGTATGACCCGCTTATACTATGTTGCAAATTAATTTGCTTAACTACTAGACTGGCTATAGCTCGGGATATGAATCTATTGGCCAGTTTAGTTTTTTCCTTTAGCCTTGATAAACTTTACGTTTATCTGACCAAATTTGAAACTTAGTTTGGCGTTTCGATCTTTTATAGCTTTAGCGCTATCGAGATCGATATACACGGTATACGTGTAAGAGAGCCTGAGCAACTAACATTAGTAGCCCTAGTTGCTCTTCTATACGACTGGATTTTCCACTTCGTAGTATCTATACCATTTTGAATACTGAGCCTTCATGACGTCCTTCTCAGATTCGGTACAGCCTGGGATCCAGATTTTAACTAACTTCGTCTGTGGAAGTTCGCTGACCCTCATTGCTGAGAGCCTTACTCCCTCCCATGGACTGCAGTTAGACGCTGCAGATTTCAACCAGTTTGACGAAGCCTCATCCTGACAGGAAAAATATAATTTTCCGGCCTTCAACGAGACCCCTGCAAAGCTGGGAGATATCTCATTACAAGTGAGCATGAGTTGGAACAACTTTTGCTGAATCAATTCACCTTGCTCGTTAGTAATGCTCCCATCGACTACCTGAACGATTGTATCGAACTCTCTTCTAGCCGCCTGCGCGTAGCTGACAGCCTGTCGAGAGGACGTTTTCGTCTCTCTAGCCTTTGATAGTCCCTTTGGCTTCTGAGCACCCTTTTTCAGGACCCTTCCACCTCCAGGATTCGACAACGTTTTTTGGCCTTTCGGTTTCTGGGTAACAGTTTTTGGTACCCTTCTACCTTCAGGATTCGAAGTTGATGATGTCGCAGCATGGAGACCAACCTTGTGGTTAGCCTTCCCAAGACCGTCTTTGAGGACAGCCTTCTCTACATCATTTTTCTCTTCCGAATGTAGCGAGTTTGAGGGACCAGCTTCTTGAGAGCTTTGCGGGGGAGGATTCATAGCCGCATTACGCTTAGCCATTTTCCGCTTACTATTATTTAATATTTAATTAATAAAAAATAATAATGTTTGTAACTCCAAATTATTACTGACAAAATTTTTTGCCACCTTGCCTCATATAAATATTGGGAATCCAAACAAATCCCAAGAAGAATAATGGGACCGCAAAATGTTTTTACAGTATAAAGCAAAAGGCAAACATTTGCTTTGTACCTTTTCTCTCTCATAACAAATTTGGTATACGATAAGTAAATGTAAATTTTACTTCTTTTAACTAATGATATTTTTAGGAAATTGTCTTAGGTTTACGTAAACTGGGAGTGTATATTCTTGTTAATATAGATTATAGAATAGATATTCTTTGCATTCAACAAAGGTGAAATTTACATATGTGTGTCTACTAATAATGGAATATGGATATTTGATAAAGTTAAAATTTGGTCTCTCTTTAAATTCACTATATTTATTGATATTTCTATGGTGTAAAGAAGCAAAAAAAAACAAAAAAAAGGAATATAAAATATGCACACATTTATTATATGCACAGATTTATACAAATCATTATTATTATATTTCAAACATTTTCAATTATTATTCAATTATATTTCAATTTCAATTATTTTCAATCATCATTATCATTATATTTTTTTTTGTGTTTTTAATTTGGTTTCTTTTATTAATCTCTTTCTTTTACTATTTCTCTTTCTTTCACTAAGTATATATCCATGTATGTGTCATATAGGGAGGGTTTGCATTTGTTACATACATAATTAATCATATGGCTTAGTTTAATTGAAAATAAAATGGAAACATTTTTTATGGAAGAAAACAAAATTTGAACCTATCAAGTATCAGCTATCTATCCCTCAGTTACAAATTACTCTTCTCGCATGTAAAAAAAGTTCAATTTCGATTTATGTATCTTAAAACAAATAGGGTTGGTGAAACGATGAATTACTGGGCTCTCAGAAAAGAAGAAAAAGTAAACTTTTTATTTTTTGAATCCAATTATAACAATATGGAATACGTATATATAAAAAAAAGAATCTTGCAAAAAAAACCAACAACAACTACAAACAAAATTTGAAATTCTCATTCCACAATCCACACTTTCAGCAAATATTAAATTGAGGCGTGGTTTCTATATATATGGATGAATATGAATATATATATTACCTACATATCTAGTCATAATAATTATTTTGTTTTTGCTTTTGACTAATGAATAAATAAGAATAATAATGAAAAAATAAAAAGGATAAAGTAAAAAAAAGAACAAGCAAACTATATTGTTTTATTTTTAATTGATTTTTTTTCTTGATAAATATGAGATTGCGTCGTTGGTTCAAAAAACAATAGTAATAGGAGAGCAGCAGAAAATAAGCAAACTAATTCACAAAATCAGAAAATTTTGAAAATAGGAGTATCTATGCATGCATATGAATATCATATTAAGCTCTTATATCTTTCTCTTTTTTGCTTACGTTTTTTTTTTGCAACCGTATACCAGACCGACAAAGGTGATGCATTGAATGGGTTAGCAAATTTTTTTTCAGTTTTTTTGTTTATTGTTAATTTTTTTATTTACACAAGAAATAAAAGGAAAGAAGTAAAAGGAAACATCCTTTTTATATTAATTTTTTTTAATGCACGTCTAACTAAAATTGATACTGAACTTTTTTCTACGTATTAGAAGAGTGCAAGTACATGAATGGGTTTGTAATATAATAATAATTGATAATAAATGATATAGGCATAGGTATAAGTAGACCAAAAATGAATTAAAAAAAAAAGTTTTTACCTATACATACCTACATCAAAACTATTAAATATTATATTAAACAATTATAATTAAGCCAATTATATGTAGGTATATAATATAATATGATATATTATTCATAGATCAACCATTGAACCAATCTTGTGGCCTGGAATGTAAAACAAAAATTAAGTACTTAGATGATTGGATTAGTTCAAATTGTTTTTGTTTTTTTCAAAACAGATTTTTATTGAATATATATGATTATAGCTACGAACGCATATTATTTTGTTCTCGACGAAATCATCAAAAACAAAATAAAAAATAAAAAATGAAGGCAAATTATTGAAAATAAAAAAAAAACAAAAATTTGATGCAAATACATATTGCAAATTACTTATGTTTTTGTTTTAGTTTTTGTGGCTGTTCTGTATTTTTTTATTTATTCCATATATGCCGAACGTATTCTTTTTGTTCCATCTCAGAGTTGGAATAGACAGAATAAAATTACGGAATGACAGTTCACTTCTATCATTCTATACAGTAATAACAATTTTATTACCTATATTTTATTTTAATTTAAAAAATGGAAAATATTGGTTAATTAAAAAATGTTTTTGAAAACAAATATAATATTATGAATAGTTGTATAAATATTAATGTTTATATAAAATTAGTAGTTGTATTTATTATTCAGAAAATAAAATTTTTTAAAAGTTTTTATTGTTCTTTTTTTCAAGGAAGGAGTCTATATAATAATTATAATAACTATTATAACTTATATTAACTAATTTACATAAATTAAAAAATAATAAAAACTTTTGTTCACAAAAATTAATAAATAAATAAAATAAGGAAAAAAAATTTTGTTTTTTAGAAATATTTGCCCTCAATTTAAGCGTACTAAAACTACAAAAATAAACTTTAGAATTGCAGCTTGATATAATGTTTTCATAGCAAGTTATGATTGTAATTACGGAAAAAGCAAATTAGCCGAAATTCTAGGAAGTCTTGAGATGAGATTAAGAGATTTGGTAAAAAGTTCGGCTAATTTGCTTTTTCCGTAATTACAATCATAACTTGCTATGAAAATATTATATCAAGCTGCGATTCTAAAGTTTATTTTTGTAGTTTTAGTACGCTTAAATTGAGGGCAAATATTTCTAAAAAAAAAACTTTTTTTTCCTTATTTTATTTTCGACCTTTTAGTGGAAATATTTTTTTAATGAAAAATAATATATTTTCAAAGAACAACACATATAATCAAATGGCACTAAAATTCACTCTAACGCAATTTGGTTATTATTGCTCATACTTCAAATGTGTAATTATATTTTATATTACTGTAACAAATTTTATGAAAATATGTATATTTTTAAAAAAATTTTGGAGATTTTTGATTAGATACCTTTGAATTTTTTAGTTTACGTATTAAAAAATTTTCACCAATAAAAAATTATGCACTTTATAAAAAGAAACCCTGTTAAATACAAAAAATATTTGACGTAAAATCGTAGATTAAATCTGAGAAAAAGTCTGAAATGTAAACACTCATCCGACTTTATCTACGATAAAATTCGATTTTGTCCGAGGTGTATACGCTGCCTAAGCATAAATTGGCATATAAAAGTATAATATATACATGCATAAATCGAAATTGAACTTTTTTTACATGCGAGAAGAGTAATTTGTAACTGAGTGATAGATAACTGATACTTGATTGGTTCAAATTTTGGTTTCTTCCATAAATAATGTTTGTATTTTATTTTCAATTAAACTCAGCCATATGATTATGTATGTAACAAATGCAAGCCCTATATGAGACATGTACGTACATTTACATATACTTAGTGAGAGAAAGAGAAATAATAAAAGAAAGAGATTAATAAAAGAAACCAAATTAAAAACACAAAAAAAATATAATGAAAATGATGATAATAATTGAAATTGAATAATAATAGAAAATGATTGAAATATAATGATTTGTATTGCACACATTTATTTTGTATTCCTTTTTTGTTTTTTTTTTTGCTTCTTTACACCATAGAAATGTCAATAAATATAGTGAATTTAGAGAGAAACCAAATTTTAACTTTATCAAATATCCATATTCCATTATTAGTACACACACATATGTAAATTTCACCTTAGTTGAATGCAAAGAATATCTATAATCTATATTAACAAGAATATACACTCCCATTTTACGTAAACCTAATTTTTAAGAAATACCAAACCGAGCAAAATATCATTAGTTAAAAGAGGTAAAATTTACATTTACTTATCGTATACCAAATTTACTATGAGAAAAAAAAGGTACAAAACAGATTACGTTTCCTCCCATTATTTATATGAGGCAAAGTGGCGAAAAATGTTAGTTCTAATTTAGTTTGTTCCCTTATACGAGGATTAATTCTGATCTTTTATTATTTCAATATTTACGTTTTAAACATTATTATTTTCTTATATGCCTATTAAAAATATTAAATTATAATTACATTACAATAATATAAAATATTATTAATATTTTTGTCAGTAATAATTTGGAGTTACAAACATTATTATTTTTTATTAATTATATTAGTAAACCTAAATATTTATTATATTGGTATACGATTATAAAATAATACTGAGGACAACATCTATTTACAACTCACAGAATTTAAAGAATATGATAACGCTGTTTTAGTTAGGTCTCCTAAAAATCTTATGCATAGTTGATACAATTTAGAAAATAATATTGTTAAATATTTCAACGAAGTTTTTGTCGAAAATTTTTTTCAAAATTATAAACTTTATTTATTTAATTTCAGCCAATTTTTTTTGTTACTCTCTTTTGTTTAATATATTTTTTCTTTTTCTTACACGTAAAATTCTTATTATCGTCTATTTCTGACAATGTTTATCAAATTTGCATATGAATTTGTGTGCAAACAAATGAATACATACATGAGTTCATACTCTTTTTATGGATATACTTTGGTTAAATGGTTATTGAAATGGGAATTTTGTTGAATTGAAGCAAATTGAAACAAACATATAAAGTCCAAGGCAAGTTAATTAAGGCAAATATAATAAAAAAATAAACAATGACAATTTCTGATGTTTATTCTTTTTATTCTATTCTGTTCGTTTATAATATTTGTTTGGAATATTCTATCGAGACGTCATCAAGTATTCTATTCTTTCCATTACTTCTTTAGAATGAATAAACGAAAACACCCTTAAAGTGTTAACGCATCAATCACTGAATTGTTGCGCTGTCATTTGTCAACATAAATATACAACACGGTCTAAATAAATAGTTATTTAAGTTATTTAAGTTGAGCACAAAATTGTCAAAATGTCTATATGTATTAAATTTAAATATGTAAAAATAAAATGATAAAAATAAATAATTTTTTTTGGTACACTTTAAAATAAACAAATATTTGCTACAAATAAATTTTTTAAATTGTCAAAATAAAAATATAAAAATTACAGAATAGAAAATTTAAAACGTTGATGAACTGAATAATTGACAAAAAAATGGAATGATAACATTTACGCGCACATATTATGAAGATGCAACTGCAATTCATGACATAATATAAACACTAAGAGATAGTTTTTACAACAGATTGCAGCCAACAAGTAATTGCAATTCAATGTGAACACATCCAATTGCCGCGTGATCTATTATCTCTTTTTTCTCTATAATAAGTCTATTATTCCTTTTTTTTTTTTTTTTTTTTTTTTATGCATAGCCAAGACACTAGGTGGGAACCTTTTATACCGATTGGTACGTTTATCTAGGGTGGGAAAGGAAAATTTGGAAAGGAGGATGGTAAAAGGGAAGGAGGACAATTACGAACGAAGTTGTTAATGTTCGTCTTGAATTTGTTTAGGTCATAAATATAAAATTTGTCATGTTTTGGGAACACATAAGATGGAATTTGGTTCCACATTCGGGATGTTGAAGTTATAAACGAATTTCCATAACTTGTCTTTGCCATCTAGGGATTTCAATGGTTTAGGGATGAGCACATGCTGCCCTTCGTGTCTCGCGGGGGAAACGCTTAAGTGGAGGTAATATAGATTTAATTTCCACTGAGCATGTGTCGATGCCTACGAGATATCTATAAAAAAGTGAGAGAGCTCCGACTATACGACGATGAAAGGAGTTGGTTTAGTAGGTAAGATATAATTTTGTGATAAAATTTATTTAAATGATTAAACCGTGCGTGAGCATGGGCCGTTCCTACTAGTGTATATAATACTTTTATATTCCAATTTATGCTTAGGCAACGTTTACACGTCAGCAGACAAAATCTAATTTTATCGTAGATAAAGTCGGATGAGTGTTTACATTTCAGACTTTTTCTTAGATTTTATCAACGATTTTACGTCAAATATTTTTTGGGGTTCTTTTTATAAAGTGTGTAAATTTTTATTAATGAAAATTTTTTAATACGTAATTTAAAAAACTAAAAAGTATGTAATCAAAAATCTCCCAAAAAATTTTAAAAATATACATACCTTGCCTTGTATATTGTTAAACAGACCGGTAGATTAAAAAATTTGAGTAAAAATAATATCCAGTTTATGTGTAAAACCAATGGACATTTTTCTTTTCAAAAGATATTACTTCTGGCAAAGTTTGGACTAAATTTAATTTACCAATATGGAAGGGGAGTGTTTAAACTATTAATATCTAGAGCCGCATTAAAAAATTTTAATGCTTTCATTCATAATTTTACAAATTAAAAAAATCCATAAGCAAAATTATTCTACACGCAAGCTTTCACTTCAACTTCTATCAGAAGACTAAAAAAAATTTCTTTATTTTGATTCATAGAATTCAAAACATCTCATACACCAAGGTTTGCTGTGTTGAATAAGTTTATACCTTTATCATGATTCTCGAATCGAACGTATAAGTAGACGAATTCGCTGTCATGCCATTTTGATTAGCGAAAACTTAATACGTTCGACAATTTGGCGAATGAAAAATTTATGTGACAACCGTAAAAAAAAAATAAAACAAAAATATTTTGTTGTTTTTTGAGTAAAAATGGAGGGAGGTAAATTTAAAAAAAATGTGAGAATATTATTTACAAAATATATGAATAATATAATAATATGATATTATTTGCAGCTATAAAAAAAAAAGTTGGATAAGCTAGTGCAATTCAGAGAATAATGATTAGGCTTTTGGGAACAGCAAATTGGAATAAAAGTGCAATAAAGGTGTTGTGGAATCGATTTGCAACCGAATTAAATGTATTAGGATCCTCAAAACGTTAATTCAAAGAGTGGAATAAATCATTGTTCATTTGTTTATTCGGCTATGTACTGCGTGTTGATAATAATATGATTACAGGTATTGCAAAAAAAATATATATATAAAAACAACAGGCGTAGGAACAAGCTGTCGATGCTCTGTTGAGCAAAGAAAAAAATCCAGAGAATCCAAATTAATCTAGAAAGCCGTTCTAGGTGTTCTTACAAATTCAAATACACTTGAAAAAACCTAAAATGAAAAATAGCAGTAAATATATCCGAAAAAATCGAAACTCTGAATTATTGCCAGTGATAATTTCCTTCATCATATTGCTCAGACTAATGTTACTATTGGTAATATATTCCATTTGTTCTAATTGAAGGCTTCGATTTATGTTTCACTGAATTTAAAATATAAAATAATGCATCTTTATTCAACTGAAAGTTTTTTATTAATCTTAAATATACTTGTTAAAATATTTAATTTTCAAGTGTTGGTTAGCAACGACTTTTCCACAGCGAATAAATTTATTCGCGAATCGTGATCACATTTACGCGAACGTTCCACTAGCATATTCGCTTCGACTCATATTCGATTCGAGAATTATGGTAAAGGTATTAATTTGACAAAACAAACATAATACACATTAAACTTATTTGAACACAGCAAGCAAAAAATAAATCGGAAAAAGTTAACGCTCAATTGTTATTGTAATTTTATACGAAAATAATACGAAATGTAATGTTCGGAAAAAAAATTTAATATGGATGCCTGATACAGAATACAAAGCAATGATACATACATATATTTATAAAATTTGTTACAGTAATATAAAATATTATTACAAATTTGAGCAATGATAACCAAAGTATGAGCTATAACAAGCAAAAATTATATTTAAAATGATAGATATTTATAAAAAGAGACTAAGAAAAATTATATATTTCTTTTAATTTTTTTAATTTTTAATTAGAAAATTTAATTTAAAATTTCACCTCATGTAAAACATTTTAATGTACCTACAAAAAAATGTTTTTTTTTAAATAAATTATTATTTACGTATACGGTTGTTTTCTAAGTAAAATCAATTCAAAAATAAAATATTGTATTTTTTATATACCTACCAAGGATAAATTGAAATGATGGATACAATTCATAATGAAGCTGATTTTCCATTAAGTCGTACAGCAATTCTGAGGTATATCTATATGATTTCATTAGTTGTATTTTTTTTTCAATTTAAAATTATTTCGAAGTATTTTAAATAATTCGAAAATGGAATGATGGAATTTCTTTACAACAATTACTTTGTGACAATTATTTTTTTTATAAGAACAAAAATATAATATTTATTAAAATCTACATAAAAATCCATCTGTCGGCAAATAGAAAACTCAAATTTAATATACCTCAATAAAACAATAAGATATATCCATTCGCTAAATTGTTAATATTTCAGTGAAATATTAGGTTTATTCAATAAACTGTACAAAAACGATCTAGAACGATTTAGAGTAAAAAAATTTGTTGTGTTCAGTAGTTTCCGTTAATTTAACTTTTTTCCTCCAAAGGTCCAATTATCGTTGTTGAGTAGATTGTTTAAAATAAAATAAAATTTGACCATCTGAATAATCAAGTCAAGAAAATTTTGAACATTTGACATGTTTAAAGTATCTGAAAATAAGGTATAGAATAATAATATTAAACGCAAACCACAAAAAAATAAAAATTGCTCAAAGTTAAAACTTAAAAGTCAATCTTTATTAAATTAACTCTTTTATTTATAAAATAAAAAAAAAATATCAGATATAGAATGAAAATTATTTTATAAGAATTTATTAGACATCAATTTCCAGTAAGTCTTGCATATGCAATATCAATCAATAAATCAATGTCAAACATTTCAAAGAGTCGGAAATTATTTTCCTTCACCTACTTCACCCATGGTCAGCTTATACAATCCACTGCTCTAAAAATTAAAATTCTAGCAGGACCAAGACAGGGGAAACTGTCTAATTAAACACTTCCATATTATTGCAAATATTGAAAATTCAATAAATAATCTTTCCAAAATATATATATTTTATTTATTTTTTCTTTGTTTCACTGAAATAGACACACTGTTGTTGTCGGAACTACTAACTTTGTTATAACTACCTTGTAACAAACGGAAGTCCCCAGTAAAGTAACACTTCCTTTTTCTAAAATACCGGTATTTCCAAAAAAATACCTTAGAGGATAGATATCCGCTGGTAATAAAAGCAAATATAAAAGTAACAGCAATGCACATGCAAAAATAATTATAAAAACATAAAAATCACTTATTTTTATCAAAAACTTCTCCATACAAAATATATGGAAAAACCAAAAATATTAACGTATGTTAATCTTCCCCGTTTACGTATATTTCATTTGCCGCCCAAGCGAAGGTTAATTAAATTATCGGAAACTATTTTTTAATAACATTCCAACACACGTTTTTCCACTTAACGCGAACAATTAATTAATCAGTTAAAAATATCAGTTATGGTAAAGTATTTTGGTGGTTTTAGTGGGTTAGAATTCCATTTAGCTTATTACCTAGGTGCGCATTCTGATTAGTATTTTCCGATGCTTTCTCCTTCCCTCGAGAAATAAAAAAATAATAAAAACAAATTAAATCTTACAAAAAAAGTTTATTACTATATGATAATTTTTTATTTTATTTTAAAATTAATATTAACTTAAAATTTTGAATATTTTTTACTTTTCAAAATTTATAATATTGAAAAACATAAAATTGATAAACATAGGTCTAAATATTTGTGTTAAGATTTTCAGTTAACAGGTAGAATTTAAAGTAGCGTTGAAATATGACAAAATATATCGAAATATAATATTATGCATGTACATTTTTAAAATGGCTACTTAATTCCTATTTACAATATTTATAATAGTCTCATAGACACAATTTATTAACGTGTTTCAGGTTTTTTTCTATTATCAAAAAAAACAAAAAGATATGCCAAATATTGTTTTACAAGTTAGGTACTGAATATTATTTCATAATTTAAAAACAAATAAGAATTATTTAATTTAACAAATCTACCTATAAACAATTAAATATATGTAGGTATATATATAAATTAATAATGCAAATATACCGGGTGTTCCAAGGCATGCGTGTCAGCATTTTAAGAGGGGAAGGATTTATTTTAAAATTTAAGAAAAATTTTATTACGTAAATCGAGGGTGCTCTATCGATTGGTAATATTTTCAAATTCCGCGAAGGACCGGAAAAGGGTTTTTTCAGACCAAAAATTGTCGAAATTGCCCGAAGTCGAAATTTTCAAATGGGAAGGGGTACTTTTTTTTATACAAATTCGGATTCTACGTAAAAAAATAAGAAACTAATGTTAAACGATTTTTTTTTTGTTTTCTCATTATTTTTATTCAAAATGAATTAAAACAAAACAAAAATCAGTCATATTTTCATTTGGTAAACCATTTTATTAAGAGAAGTATATTGAAACGGTTAGCAAATTTTTGAAGAAAAAGTCGTTGATAATTTTGATAAAATAAATTGTGTTAAATGTTCTGAACTAATGAGAAAGAAAGATGAAGTCCTTACTTGCACTTCAGAGCTTTTAATTTTTGCTAAAAATTACTCTGAAGATACAGAATTTGGAAATTTATTTGCTCCATCTGATATAATTTTCAAAATTTGCAAATTACATATATTAATTTTCATTAAGACAAAAAAAGAAACGAAAACCAATGAAAGCATAATAATTGAACATTGTGTACTGGGCACAGAAAAAAATTACTAACAATTATTATATGTATTTATGTACTAATAATATTTAATAATATATAATTTTCTGCATTTATCTGGATGTTTGTAAGTCCGACGAAATACTCCAACACATATACAAATTGCAATATGTATAAATATTGCTTTGGTACTCTTTTTTTAACCCCTGTCTATTCTGAGCCTTTGCAGGAAAGAATACAATTGCATGAAATATATTTTTTTAATTTAATGTTAGTCTTCTTCGCAAATAATAAGGAAAAATTAAAAATAATAATCATAATATAAATAAAACAAACAATTTTTTTGAAATGTTGAACAAAAAGGATGTCGCTAAAATGATCGAGTAAATGACCCTTAGGGAATAGAAAATTTCGCACCTTACTAAAAATATTCTGTTTATATGGTAATTAAAAGCGTTATAATACAAAAATAAAGGTATGATAAATTAGTAAGCAACTACGTATTTTTCTTAAACTTGAAATGAAAACTCTAATGAAGTAAAGAAATGCTAGAATTTATTTTGCTTCCGTCATTTATGGCGGGTTACAAGGCTACTTTAATAATATGTACATAATAAATAAAAAATTTAAATGCAAAAAAAAATATGATAACAGTTCGATTTATCTAGAAGTTCTGTTTGAACGAGTTCAAGATGTATAGATAGGTTCAACTGTATAGAAAAATAAATCAAAATTAAAGTCAGAAGTCAGAGTTCAAATTTATAAAATTTAAATTTAATATCCATACCCCCAACGAATATCTATATTCACAGTTCATATCACCAACCACAATATCCCTGATAAAAAAGCTGCGCATTTTTGCTGCCGATTCTGCACTGAAAAATATGCTGAAAATCGCACATGAGTTCATTTGAATTTATACAGACCGTCGGTAAAATTTTCAGCACAATTCTCCTTCATTATAAAACAAATACTAATATATTCTCACATAAATTTTCGGCAGTAGGCATCTGTAAACGCATTTTCGGCACTTAAATCAGCACGTATTTCTGTGCTCATTCAAAAATATTTTCAGCAAACATTTCTGCTTCTTTGGGAGCAGATTTTTCAGCAAATGTAAAAATACAAAAATTTGTTATTTCAGATATGGAATTTTTAAATTTTAAATTCATACGATAAATTGTAAACTAAAATTTGTCTAGTTAACATTTATAGAATAATTATAAATATTAAATAAAAAAATCCAATTTTAGTTTAAAATTTGTCATATGAATTTCAAATTTAAAAACCCCATATTTGAAATAACAAATTTTTAAATTTTAATAGGTTTAAAAATATATAATAGGTAAGGAAAAAACAAGCAAACTTACTGTTAACAAAAAAAGTTTAATGCTATCTGATATTTTTTTTATTTCATTTTAAAATTAATCTTAAAATTTTGAACATGTTTTATTTTTTTGTGGTTTGCTATCAATATTACTATTCTATATATTGTTATCAGATACTTTCAATTCAACGTGTCAAATGTATAATTGTATTAAAAATCATTTTAATGTGCTTTTCTCTTGCTCGACCGGGTATGTACCCGTGGGTTTCTTCTAGTGTTTATGTATATTATATGCTAGTAGGTTCTTCTCCAGTTATCATCCATAAATCCTCGTTGCTAATTCTTGCCGGCCAGAATATTCTGCATATAATTCTCAAGCACTTGTTGATGAATACTTGTAGCTTCTGTTTGATTCTGACCGAAGTGAGCCATGTTTCACTGCCATATATTAATGTTGACTTAACACATGCTCTGAATATTGTTAGCTTTGTTGTTCTCGATATTTGGTTGCTCCGCCATATCTTCATTAGGCTCCCAAATGTTCTTCTTGCCTTATTTATACGGCTGTTGACATCTTCTGTTGCACCTCTTCTTGATGTTATAATGCTCCCCAGGTAGTTGAATTCTTCTACATATTCTATCTGTTGTCCACTCACTGTTATTGGCTCACTATAACTATTGTTTGTCCTCATTGCTTTGGTTTTCTCGATATTTAATTCCAGTCCCGATTTCTTTGCTTCTTCCTGTAATCTGTTGACTTTGTTCTGTAGGTCCCTTTGATTTTTTGATATGAGGCATACATCATCTGCGTAATCTAAGTCTTCTAAGTTTCCGAAGAGATCCCATTCTATTCCGTTTATTCCAGTGCAAACTTTTCTTAGAATGTCGTCTAGTATTGTGTTGAAGAGAAGTGGAGATAGTGGACATCCTTGGCTAACTCCTATATTGGTGTAGAATGGATCACTGATCTTACCTCTGTGTTGAACTGTTGTCTCTGCATCTTTATACATCGCTTTGATGATGTTGATAATTTTTTCAGGAACTCCCTTCTTTGTAAGTGTTCTCCATATTGCGCATCTCTTGACTGTGTCGAATGCTTTCTTAAAATCTATGAATAGTAGATATAGTGGGCATTCCATTCTACTGATTGTTCAACTATAACCCGTAAAGTATTTGCCTGGTCAACACAGCTTCGGTTTGGTCTGAAACCTGCCTGCTCTTTCCGTAGTATTGGTTCTAGTACTTCTTCTAATCTTTTCTTTATAATAATTGCTATTATCTTATGAATAGTATTTAGAACCGTGATTCCTCTCCAGTTCCTGCAATTTGCCAAGTCTCCTTTCTTAGGTATCTTGACAATCATTCCTTTCTTCCATGATGGTGGTATATTCTCCTCTATCCATGCTTTCCTGATGTGGGGTTCATTTGTTTTTGCGAATAAGTCAGGGTCCAGTTTGGCTATTTCTGCTGGAATTCCATCTTCACCTGTTGCTTTGTTGTCCTTCAGGATATTGATTGTAGCTTTGATTTCTTCTATATTTGGAGCTTGAGTAGATATTGGCAGTCCCTGTCCCTCAGTTGGGTAGATATTTGCATTGTCTCTGTTTCTTATGTCTGCTTCATTATTTGTACTTTCTTCGTTGCTCAGTTCTTGGAAATGTTCTCTCCATCTCTTTAATTGATCCTCTAAGTTTGTGATGAGCGCACCATTTTTATCTTTAATTGGTTTGTTTTGTTGTTCCGACTGGTTTGTTAAGTTCTTGATTATGCGATGCAATTCTCTCAGGTTATGTTGCCGTGCTGCTTTTTCTGCTTCTCCGGCTAAATTTTGTAGAAATTTCCTTTTATCTCTTCTTGCTGCTCTTTTTACTGTTTTCGCTATTTCTTCATATTCTCTTCTTGATGCCATCCTGTTGTTTATCATTTTCTTCATTTCACCTCTTCTTTTAATCAAGGCCCATGTGTTATCGGTTATCCAGATTTTTCTTTGTGGTTGTGCAATTCCAAGATTTTGTTCGCTTGTTTGGTTGTAAATTTCCAGAATCTCTTCCCAAGTGTACAATATTTTCTCGTAACGCCGTAACTATGTCAGCTCTTACTTGCAGATTTTTTAAGTTGTTTATATTTATTTTCTTCTTTCTATTTCTTCTGCCTCTTCCTTGTTGGCTTAGTTTCATTCTGAAGTCCCCAGTTAGTAATTCATGATCGCTGTGTATATCTGCTCCCCTTCTATTTCTCACATCTAACATTGATTTTTTCCACTTCTTGCTGATGCATATGTGATCTATCTGATTTCTTGAGATCCCGTTTGGTGTTGTCCATGTGTATTTGTGGATATCTTTGTGTGGAAATAGGATCCCTCCGATTGCTAGGTCGAAAGTCTGACACAACTCTATCAATCTTTCCCCGTTGTTGTTTCTTTCTCTTCCTAACCCGTGTTTGCCCATTATCTCCTCAAGTCCATTGTTGTTAGATCCTATTTTCGCATTCCAGTCACCCATTAATATTATGATATCTCCCCTATTTATGAGTGCTAGCGTTGTTTCTATTTGTTCGTAGAAGTCATCCTTAATATGGTCTTCAGCGACATCTGTTGGTGCATAGCATTGAATTATTGTTACATGTCTTGTCATATTTCGAAATCGCCCTATAACAATTCTATCCGAGACTGCCTTCCAAAAAACCAATGTTTGTCTCAATTTCTTTGATATTAGTATTCCGACTCCGCTTTCACCCCCTGTTTCCCTTCCACTGTAAATTACCATGTTTCCATTCTCCGTGTTGATTTCTCCGGTGTTGTTCCATCGCATTTCACTTATACCTAGGATGTCTATGTTGTAAGTAGCCATTTGAGCTTCCAAATGCGAGAGTCTTGAAGCTTCTCTAAGTGTTCTTAAATTCCATTGTGCAATTCGGGTCCTTTTTTGAGTGCCAAAGGTCGTTATCAAGTAGTCATTCGTGTATCCGAGGCTTCTTCTTCTATTATTTATAACTGGAGAAGAACCTATCAACAGACAGATAAATAGGAAAAAATGGAAATGGATAGGTCATACACTAAGGAAATCAGAAAGTGATATAGCAAGAAGAGCTCTAGAGTGGAATCCACAAGGACAAAGGAGACCCGGCAGACCATACAACACATGGAGACGCACAATCGATCAAGAATTAACAGTCAACAATTATACCTGGGACGATATTAAGGAAGTAGTACTCAACAGAGAGGAATGGAGGTTCACTATCGAAGCCCTATGCTACCACGCGGAGTAATAGGAGAAAAAAAAAAAAAAAAAAATATATGCTAGTAGTGTTATGATGAACGAAACAGTTCCTAAAAATACTTTGTTTCTTATAAACTCTTACTATAAGTAAATAATTTTTATAGATACAATGGTGGTATAAATGTATCATTGTTCAAATATTGAATATTAATAAATCGAACTTGTTCTTTTTATTAAAAGTAAAATGCGATGGAAATTTTAATAATTTCTAATTAAATTTATAATTACATAAATTTATTTTATAGTTTATATAAATTAGTAGGAACGGCCCATGCTCACGCACGGTTTAATCATTTAAATAAACTTTATCACAAAATTATATCTTAACTTATCTAAACCAACTCTCTTTCATAAAAGGAATAATAGACTTATTATAGAGAAAGAAGAAATAATAGATCGCTTGGTAATTGGATGTGTTCACATTGAATTGCAATTGCAGTCAGCAAAATCTGTTGCAAAACCTAGCTCTTAGCGTTTATATTATGTCATGAATTGCAATTGCATCTTCATAATATATGCGCGTAAATGTTATCATTCCAATTTTTTTGATCAGTTATTCAGTTCATCAACGTTTTGAATTTTTTATATTTTCTATTTTGACAATTTAAAAAATTTATTTGTAGCAAATATTTATTCATATTAAAGTGTAGCAAAAAAAATCTTTATTTTCATAAATCATTGCTACATATTTAAATTTAAAACATAATTATAGACATTTTGACAATTTTTTGAATTTTTAAAAAAATTTTCACTGTTTTATTTATAAAATAAATTTATGTGATTATAAATTTTTTTAAATGTGAAATATTAAAATTTCCATGTCATTTTACTTTAAATAAAAAGAACAAGTTCAATTTATTAATTAATATTGATACATAGACATTTTATGTCACCATTGACAAATTCCACTGGTTGATTAAATCCCTCAATCGGAAATATAATTCCAATACTAACTGAAATCAGCAAGAATTTGTCCAACTTGTGCCAGAGTTTTAAAGTAATGGATACAAAAATTCAAAGTCAAGCTGACAGAATCGATTTTCTATTCGAAAACCTCGATGCTTAACAACGCTTTGAGACAAAATAAATTAAAAATAATATCTATTAATGTCAACTCCTGTAGACCATATTACAAGCAGTTGTCATTAATAGATTTTCTAAACAAGCACAATCCGGATGTAGTAATGCTATCTGAGACGAAACTTAATAAAATTAATCGTATAAAAATTAAAGGGTATAACATTATTAGGCACGATAGAGCTTCACCTACAATCGGAGGAGGTACTGCAATAATAATTAGGAAAAGTTTAAAATTTCGAAAACTTTAAACCGAATTTTTCAAATCATTCGGTTTGCTGCCGAACAACTCCTAGCACGTCTCAGGCATATTTCAAAAACCAATTGTGTTATAGGCAGAAGAGAGTTTACACTTATATACTCTTTCTGAAATTATAATACCTATAGGTGTCATTTAAAACTAAAAAGTATAAAATATAAATTAAAATTTTTAAATTACACTTTTATCGAAACCAAATTAGCCCTCTGAAAAGTAGACAATAAAACTATTGGTGGATGTTGAGCATCTAGAACTACTGTAAGATAAAACTCAAAAGTATATAATGAATCTTGCTGGAATACAAAGGAAATTTGGAAACGCTTTGTGATGTTAAGGTACCCAAGCTTTGTGATGTTCTTTTAATATTCTTGATTTTTTTCAAGCGATTTTATTCAAAATTTCCATTAACAATATTGCAGCAAGATTTACTACATACTTTTGTGTTTTATCTTATATTAGTTCTAGATGGCATTAGTTTTATTTTCTAATTTGTTTTCTATTTTCTTATTGCTTTATATTGTAAATAATTTTTAATATTAATTGTATTATGTTTTTTAACTCTTAATCTTGTATATTATTTTAACATTATTTCAGTTAATTCGAATATTATTAAAATTATGTATTAATACCCACCAATATCTTTTTTTTTAATTGTAAAATTACTAATAGTTTTTATTAACTCGTTCGCCTCTTGCATATTTTTTTGCAACAGGAGTTTTATTACTATTTCATCCTATAGTTTTTTTTGTTTTCTGTAGCTTGTAGTAATTAAACTAAACTAAGCTAACTATTTGTATTTTAGATTTGTAAGAATGGTAACAATTGAATTAAATAAATACTAAAATATAAATGTGTTTAATAATATTATATATTATAATACTCAAGATCGATGACGTGGGAAGTAAAAAAGCAAGAATATTTTAATAGTAAATTACAACACAAAATATTAGTAAGTTCTTAAGCCAAAAATAAAAATATGAAAAACGGTGGTGAATACTTAAAATATTTAAAATAGTTACGAAAGAAACTAATAAAGAGATGTCTAACGACGTCGCTACAATCTACATATATTAAAATCAGGCGCGTCCTAATGGGCTAACTGTTTTTGTTTTTCAATGTAACTAGTTTGGCTCAAATAATTTTGCCCGTACATTAAGCATTTGCATATGCATGCACATACATTTTTTGTTACTTTATTTCTTTTTCTTTTTATTATACAGAATATAATACTGGCATACAAAAGTATTCTTTTCGTGTAGTGTTAGTGTATAGTAGTGTTCATTAGCGTTGTTATACACATGATGTTTTTTTTTTGTTTTTAAATTGATGAGATATTGATGGAAAAATGCTCTAAGGTGCAAATACAATAAATTGCTATCATATTATTATTCTAAATATTATTTATGTTTTGTGGAATGATATGTTATTAATTATTAATGAAGTGAAATATGTATGGTCGTATGGGTATGGTATGGTGAGTCATTATCATATTTAAAAGAAATAGAATAGCAATTAAGAGTTTTGTTTGATTTAATTTATTATGTCAATAATAAAGAATACTCTTTATTAACTGTTTTATTCTTAGAAAATTGCATATCTAATTGCTAGTAATAATAAATATGTACATATATAATTTAAATGATAGGGTCATATGGGTAATGCTTTGATGAATTTTAAGTATAACAAAACAATCACTGTGTATATTTTTTTTTCTAAAGAAAATTAAGATTTAAGAATATTTGTTTTTATTTTAAGCGTCAAGTAGTACGATTTAAATTTTAGATTTTCAAAAGTAAGGTGTGTTTTTTAAATTTAAAATTTTCAAATAAAAAAAAAAATAAAAAATGCAAAAATGCAAATAAAAACGGAGTAATTGAGGACGCTCGGTTTGATTTTTGTTATTATTTTCATATTTCATATACATAAGTAAATATATTTTTTAATTTTAATTATTATATTATATTTAATATATAGTTTGTTTATGGTTCAATAAGTAATAATGAATCACATAGATTACTTATTGGAACATCCTTTTAAATTTTCAACATTAGTTGAAAAAACTGATATAAGGATCTTAGAAAATGAAACGGGCAACTCAACAAGGAATTTTAAAAAAGATTGGTTTACTAAAAAAACTTTTTTTTTGTTTTTTTTTTGCGTTTTATTTGGAAACAACAATGTTTGAACTCGTGAGGGTTACAGAGACTTAAAACTTCTCTCTGAGTACATAAAAAAACATGGAATCATGAAAGTCAGCACTTAAAATGTATGTTAGATTTTAAAATATTTAACACAACAAACATTATGAGTCCTATTGACAGTGGTTATGCCGCGTCAATTCGCAGGCATAAAGAAACCGTTCAAAAAAATCGGATGATCCTTAACAGTAATTATATTTTAAAATTTCGTGGCACACATAATTTGGCTCTCAGAGAGCATAATGAAAAAGTTAATTCAGTCAATTCTGAAATTTCTCTTAGTTTCTTATACCAGAGAACTCGATTCTGATTTAAGAATAAATTAATATAAATATCAAACTTATTGCAAAAACCTGTGATGGAGCTGTATAGTTATTGCTTTAATATTGCTTTTTTGATTTAAAAATAAATTATTTTTTTTAAATTTGATTTTTAATTTGTATGAATTGACAAATAACAACAAACAATAAACAATTTTAACAATTTATATTTTTTTTAAATTCATAAGTCGTTGTTTCGTAATTTAAATGTTTTTTAAATTTTTTTTTTTTTTTAGTTTATTTATTTAACTTTACAATCTATCTTATTTTTGTCTAATAATAGTATGTCACTATTAGACGATATTAAGTAATTTGTTTTGGATTCTTTTTGTAACAGGTGGTGAGTGAGCCCATTGGCTTATCTCCGAAGTTTTATATTTCTGGTCAAGCTAGTGGGAATTTCTGGTTTGACTATTTATAAATCTGCTGCTTAGATCTATCGGATGAAACCTTTTCAGCCTTCGCACATGTTGGTCTGTACACTGTAGTTGTGATGCGAGGTCGTTGGGATGTATTTCCAATCTCGCAAAGTATTTTGAGCTTCTTATTGCTATGGCTTCTTTAACCGATTCGACTTTTAAGTCCTTTCTAATTTCCTCATTTCTCACGAACCATGGTGCATTTACTATTGATCGGAGTACTTTGCATTGAAACCTTTCCAGTATTTCAACGTTGGAATTACTTGCGGCTCCCCACAGTTCTATACCATAATTTTAAATGAATTTTTATACTTTTTTTAAATTTATTTCAATAAAAGTGCGAATTCCTGACGTTTGTCTGCCAAACATGCTTAACGTTAGGAAAACTGGACACTAAATTCCAGTTGATGCTTTGAGTGTATGTGTAGTACCTCAGTGTAAAGTGGAAACCTGCACAAACTTTTTTGCCTTTTTTTTAAATGAGCTCAAGTTTGCCCATCCAGTACGCAAGAAGAGTGGCGTGCGTCAATCATCATAAGGAGGTCAATTTAATTTGTTGTACGGCCATATGGATATAGCCAATCTGTATGGGGAAATTTGTAATTTTTTAATCGGTAACCATTATTAGTGGTGTGTTGGGGGAGACTATGTTTACCAATTTTTATACCAAATTTGCTCTCTATCGAGTTTAGTGCTGAAATCTCCTAACAAGACATTCGTATTAAGGTGCGGGCAAGTTTCATATGCTTTATCTAACGTGTCATAGAAATATTTTTTTCCTGTTTCTTCTTTTATATCCGTAAGAGCATGCTGCCATATTAGGCTGATATTGTAGAAGGTGCCTTTAATGCGGTTTTTATTTTTTTATGATCTTGACAGTAACTTAGGTAGAATCACCTTTTCGTGCTTAATTAAGTACGGTACTGCAATTTTACATTACAATATCTACAATAATTCGAGCATTTATTTTAACAAATTACTGGCTTATCTACTCATTAAAAATCTACTACTATTGTCAGGAACTAAGCCTTCCTAAATAGAATAGTTTCATTTTATTTAATTTGTTACCAGATTAACTCTCAATTATCTTTTGTCATTTATTATTTCCCAATGACAAAGGGTACTAGACCAGTTCAAAAAACCAATGAAGCATTTTTTTTTTGCTTCATCATCGGAAATAGGCAGGCGCTCTACCTACTGCGCCACCCAGCGTGTGATTATGGCTAGAAGTTCGTTAATGGGTTTGAAATCAATTTTTCTCAGACGAAATTAGTCAGTCTTCAATTGCAAATCGGCATCCAAATATGAGTTGTTTTTCGTGGCAGTTACAGTATATATCGCATTTCTGTTTCCTCATTATTCCGGATCCTGCTCAACGTAATTCTTGTAACGCAGTGATGTCAGCTTTATACTGCCTGAGGACATTTTCCAATATGTTAGCAGCACCTGGGCTGTATAGTGTTCGAACGTTCCAGGTGCAAATTCTAAAACCAAAATCCTTACGAGTTCCGGCCATAGCTGAATTTTTTACGGGTTAGTTAACCTAACCCCAAGCTTCAATCTGAGAGTCCAATCAAGTTGTCAAACCGCCTGTTGACACCAATCTGCATGTCCTATAATAAAAAAACAAAAATTCCATTAGTTATAAAAGTTCCAAAATTTACCTTTTTATGATAAGTCCTTTTTTCCCATCGCTCATACTCCTCCTATTGGTTATTCGTCTTCATGTCCTTTTATAATCATTTAGTTATATATAATTAATTATTAATTATATATAACTAATGATTTTAATTAATATTCCTTATTAATTAATCTGCTGCATTCAGTGAAGGTGAATTTCTTGTTTACTAATTATTTCTTATTTTGACATTACTTCATTAAAAGTACTGTCTATACTTCTCACCCTTAAAATGAATGATCATACAATGTATTAGAAAGAGAAAGGGGCAGCATCAGAATTTAGAACGTTTATAATTTGTATTGCATCTATCTTAATTCAGCAAGATATTCAGCTACAGAGGATAGATACTTTTCTGTAATAAATCATGTTGGTCAAGTTTTATATTATAGAAATAAAATCAAACTAAATCCATATGTAAAGGTTTTAATGTTCCGTCAAGGTCAATGACCATATAATATTCCATATGAACGTTATATCTTTATATGAATGTTATATTTTCACATACATATTAAATCGGTTTGCCTTTATTAGAATTAGCGTTTAATTAAAAATCCTTTTTCATTCCGTTGTTACATTTAAAGAAGGAAGGAATTGAAGCGAATTAAATAAAATTAAATAAAATTTAAAATCAAGAATTGAAAATAAAGGTTTCCTTTTAAACTTAAAGGTCTTCATTCTCAATAACTAAATTTAATAACTATTATTAAGAACTATTATTAATAACTAAAAATAGTGTAATTTATTGATATCATTCATATATAAACTTTAAGTTTTAAAGATTCTGACATTAAGAATAAAGAATAATCATAGTATTATATTAAAATTATAATAAAAGAATAATCATAGTATTATATTAAAGAATCATTAATTGCCTTTATTAAAATCTAATCATTGAATAAATAACAAGTGTATAATTGAAGATTTCTAAAATTGTATGAAATATACTTTAAGTTTTTAAAATATTAAAAAAATCATAGTTCATATTTAAATCTAATTTGAATAATAAATCTAATTTATAAAAATAAATCTAAAAACAAAATAAAACTACTAAATTTTATTAAATTCTATAAATTTGAATTAACTGTCATTCTTTCATCGAATGATTTCATCTTCCTTTTTACCCAATGACATTTTTAATAGAGATAAAGGATTACTTGACAGTCCTTCGGACAATTCAGACAAAAATGTTAATACATTTATCGAGTAAAAAAAATTTCTTGTCAAATTAAAATATTTAGAAATAAATATACAAGACCTGAGAATTGATTAATTTATGCCCTTCATATTATAAAATAATCCAAACGCACACGCGCAAACATAAAGTGATAGGTATATAAAAAGGTGTATAGACATTTGTCATGGTGTCGTGACAAAATTACATAGATATGGGCAAAATTCAGGATTCGAAAAGGACAAGATTCATAAGACGAAATTACATATGGACTAAATTTCATGTTTAAAAAAATTACATATGCGTGTCATATACCTGTATTTCATTTGCCTGTTTTTCATTTTACTGGATACTGGGTGATAAATATTCATAATAAAAATTTCATGTTACAAGTTTTTATCAATCAACCAGTACCAGAACTACATCTTCTAGGTGGTGACTGCTGGAAAGTGCTAAGTTCAAGAAATATGGTTTGTAATGAAAATGAAGGTATAATTTTAAATTTATTACAGTCAAATGAGATGTAGTACCTAGAAGATGTAGTTCTGATACTGGTTGATTGATAAAAATTTACATGAAATTTTTATTATGAATATTTATCATTTATTATATTTCATTTGCCTGTAGTATCATTTGCCTGTTTTCCATTTTACTGTATACTGGATTACAGAAATGAAAAACAGGCAAATGATACTACAGGCAAATGATACTACAGGCAAATGAAATACATGCATATGACACGTATATTATGTAATTTTGTCTTATGTAATTTTGTCCTATGTAATTTTGCCTTATGTAATTTTGTCCCCACACCCTGTTAAGATGTAATAAAACATGATATACTATAATATTTAATGTATGTTTGTTTGTACACAGAAAGTATTTTCCACTCCCAGTTGGCCTGGCGAGTTGAAAATTTCCACGATGATAGGGTTTAGGACCGTCATATAGGAAAAAATCTAAAAGTTTTAAAAAGTTATCAAGCTTAGATTTTCCGTTTTTTTAATGACGTCACTATACGTTTTGTGTAAATTCAAAATAAACCAAAGAAAAAAAAAATTTGAAAAAAATCCTCATCATTTTTTTAATAATTTTTTATTGTGCTTTTTTATATTTACAATTTTGTTTTGAGTTTTTCGAAATCGAAATTAAATTTTTCTACAAATTAGAAGAGTGATCACTGAAGAGTTCCACTTTTTTTCTTTTTATTTTCTCGGTTAGAATTAAAAAAAAAAACCAAATATGTGCGAACAGCACTTTCAACATTTATCGTGTTCAAGCTTTAAAGGAGATAATTTATAATGTGTATCCAAATTCCAAACATCAATTTTAATAACTTTAATCAAAAAACCCACTGTTGGATTTGCGGGCTTGCAATTCTAACATCAATAAAAAATACTGCGGTTGAAATAAACGAAATTCTTTTGAACGAAATAAAAAGTGAAGAAAGAATATAGGAGTCATTTTAAACACCAAATGATGATCTGTATCCACTCCATAAATTAAAAAAGTTGGAATACCCATTATGTTGCTTAAAAGCTTATTTCTCTGCAACATTTGCACAATGGAACTAGGCTCGATGGGCAAATTAATCGACTCAAGAGAAACACACTTATCTCATGATCAATTTTATGTAGCTTGCTCAAGAGTGACTAACAAAAATAATATTTTTGTTTTACCTCCAGGAAATAAAACAAAAAATATTGTGTACAAAGAAGTTTTAGTTTGACTGACTCATTGAAGCAAGAGGGTGATATATACATTACGAATTTAGTGAACTAAAGTTTGTGATTTTACCAAATATGCGAATTAATAAAATTGTATAGTCTTGTCCATAAATGTTATTTTGTCCATATGTAATTTTGACCGACGTAATTTTGTCTTATGTAATTTTGCCCTGCAACCATATTTGTTCGTTATTACGTCGGAAAAAGTAAATTAATACGGTTATTTAATAAAGATCTTTTTTAATATTGTAGTGTATTATTTTCACAATCCCTTTCCACTCGTCTTTCCTTTGAATTGCATTCTCGAGAAAGTTAATTTTTATATTCTAGGATTATAATAATAGTGTTAAAAAAGTACATTTACCTTATATCCTTATATTGTCGTATCGTATACTCTTATTGTTGCTTCTTTTTATGTAATGGATTTTGAAAATGTTTTTTATATCCGAATATATTGGAAGAACTGTTAGAACAAACAGTAGAAAGAAAAGGATAATTCCCCCTGAATGTTTTTTTTTGTCTTTTTTGTACAGCATTGTATCACCTATCTATTCCATGTATGTATTCGATCATCCATCTGTATATAATGGTAATATTACAAATCTAATACCCACAGAAAAAAATACTAACCAGTTGTTAGCAATATTTATTAAGAGAGCAAATGAGGATGATACCAAATTACCAACATAAGTAAAAAAGAAAAATTAATTGGTTATAACAATTACTTAAATACAGGGTATTCTTAACCCAGCTAAAAAGAAATACAGGAAGATGCAATAAATTATAAGTTATTGGAGGATAAGAGATATTTTAATATCAATACAACTGCATACTTCTCTTCTCTTATAAACTTTTAAAATAAAATGTTGGATGGAGTAAGAAATCCTTTGAAAATTGAAATAGAAGATAATGAAATACAAAACACGTGAATAAGTTCTGTGGTCCAGCAGTGGTATCATATTTATATGTACACGTTTATTTGGATGTATTAAATTATGACATAAGTGATTAAAAAATTTTGATGACTTCAATAGTCTTTTGAACAATTTTATTTTAACTTTTTTATTTTGTTGACTTTTTACACGTAACACTCTTTAAAACTGTTAAGATTGCAGGTCAAATTCCATGAGAGATAAGATTCTTCTTCTAGACGATAGGTGTCGAAAACGGTGTTAATTCAAATAAAGCAACAATGGAATAATCTATCTACTTTCTGGAAATTTAACGATACATAAAAATTCCTATGCCCTCAAGAGGAGTACCGGATCGATACTGGATAATTATTTAACGAATGAATATACTTCTATGATGTAAAAACAGTACAATATTATAAATTTATAACCCTCTCTAAATCAATTATTAAAACACAACTTGGTCAACAAATATTTAAGATGTATAATTAGCATCGTTATTCAATCTAATGTAATCAATTATTCTAATGTTAAAGAATTTATTAACATTTATCAAAGTCGTAAGTTATGGGAACAGTAAATAACTAAGGTCATCAGATAAAATTGCAAGCAAATTGTCAAAGATAGACAAAAATAAAAATAAATAAGAAAATAACCTCTGGAATTCATCAAAAAACAATAAATCAATAACCATATATATGTATAAAATTAAAGTTACATTAAGACTCATAGTATATAACTTTAACTTGTTCGAGAAGAAAATAACATAACTATGAATTCCCTTCATCCAATAGAAACTAAGAAAGATTTACTAGAAATATTATAAATACCTTGAGACATTAATCCGCTATTGTCCTGAGAGGGTTAATAAGTCTTAATACGAGTTTATAAGATTCAATATACATATTTATTTTTAAAAGTATGATATAACTATACTAAAGATAACCAATTTAAAACTTTAAATGATATTTTAATTGAATTTTCACTTATAATTAAACTAACTAGATTCTATTTTCTTGTACAACAGAATGTCATTAAGTTATTTCATTTGTTTTATTTTCGCCTGTCCTTCCAAACTGCGAATAAAACTATAATTATAATTATTTTTTTTTTTTCTGTTGTTAGAAAAAAGAAAAAACCATTAAAATTTTGAAATAAATCATTTATAGGAGATGGCAAATTTCATTTACGAGATTATTTTAGATGTTAACTAGCAAAAAAAAGCAATATAAAATCATAAATAGAGAAGGATATTATGAAAATGATTTATTAAAATTTTTATATATAAAAATGAGGTGATGGAACAGTAACCATAGATTTAAAGAGTTTTGGTTTCACTTAATGAGATTTGAATTGATCTGAAAAGAAACAAGTATTAATCATGTCACTGAAATCATTCGACGATGACTTTTAGAAATATATTTCTTGGTTTGAAGAAAATAAACTGAAAATCAAAAAATGTTTGAACTTAATTAATAAATTATAGTGGCATTGATATAAGAATGAAAAAATAAAAAAAAAGAAGTATTAATACTAGCATTAATGCTATCCCGAAAATTTTCTTACAAAATGAGATTTCATTCGAAGTAGGTAATATCAATTACAAAACATGTTGTCGTTAGGAAAAACATACAAACGCAAACACACTTTCACAAAACAGACGAATATTTCATTAAATATAATTATTAATTTTTACAAATTTTCCAGTTCATTCATGTTTATTCATTACGCCACATTGACAACACAATTTTCCGTGTTCTTTTTAAAGTTTAGCAATAATATTCTAAAACTAGTATAATGCATAGTAACTAGTATATGTAACAAAAAGTTAGATTCTTTAATTTCAGAGTAACTTTGCGTTATATCTTAATTACGCAATTAGTCTCACACATTATTAATTTAATTATTGACTCAAAGCACCAATAACAATGTAAAGTGAATATGTCATCATAATGCTAAGATATTTTAGTGTAAAATTGAAGTACCGTACTTAATTAAGCACGAAAAAGTGATTCTACCTAAGTTACTGTCAAGATCATAAAAAAAAAAAAAAAATACTACATACACCTACTTTCATAATCCAATGAAATAAAATTTGAAATTAAATAAATATTAAAACTCTAGCTCTGTTTCACAATATTAAATTATATTGTGAAATATTGATTTCGGTTATTACACGCTTATCAATTTTTACAATGTTTCACCTAGAGCCTACAGCATATATTATAAATTAAATAAAATTTGGTTCATTTTCTCAATTTTCAATCTTTCATTCATTCATAATATAATGGACGTCTCCTCGCACCGTTAAAACACCGTTAGAATTGTTAATACTGCCACTCTCAATAATAATTCTATTTACTAATTACTATTTACTTACTGTATATACTAAAAACTATACTTTTCTCCACTTAAAATTTTGCTTTGAGTAAAATTAATAATAAAATAACCAACACCAGCCCAATAAGGAATTTTATTTTTAATTAAACTATGTACCTAGGTATGTATACCCTTATATTTATATTATAAGTATTATATTTTTGTCCATTTGGTTTTAAAAAATTTGAGAATCAAATTAAGGAGCTTAATAGCAGCTAACAAAATATTTTGAAAATATAAATCTATATTATAATACACAAGACCACGATTAGTGAAGGCACACTTTTCGTGGTTTTTCGTGTGCTTCGTTTTTTTTTGCATTCAATCAATGATGCAGGTCTCGAGATATTAGCTGGGTTGGTTAAAGCAAATTCTTTTTATTTTTTTTATTTATCGCATTTGGATTTTTGCACTTTTAATAGGAAAAAAATTAGTAGGATAATATTATTAATATAGGTTTTAATATCACAAATTTTGATGAGTTCAATTCTCTATTAATTCAAATTTTTTTTTTTATTAAAAAAATATTTTTTTTTTATTATGTGTTACACTATTAATTTTTATAATATAACATAATTAATAACAAAAAACAATATTTTTTTAATAAAAAAAAATAATTTTTAATTATTATTCTCTTCTCAATTTTTTCAATAAAATACGAAACCGATTAGTTTGAAATAAATCTAAGCATACAAATTATTTATACTTATTACTTATCTACACATGGAATGTATTCACAGTTGACAGTTTTGACACTTTGATGTATCATGTAGATGTATGCATATAATATATATTATACAAATTAGCATTTATCATACCTATATATGTATACTAAGCTAAAATGTAGGTACAATAAATATATAATATCTAGATTTATGGAATAAAAGTCGAGTTTCCTTTCACTAATCATTTGTATTTATTTTGCAAATATCGATATTTCGGAAGCAACTTACTTCCTTCATCAGTGCTTTGCGACTAATTAATATTTACACTAATCCTTACATATAATTATATAATTTGAACCCTCAATAATATGCTCATTTTGTTAACAATAGTAATTCCTTAATAGTGCTACCTAATCTATAGTGTTTTATTTATTAAATTTTTTTTTTTTTTTTTTTGTATATTTATTGCATTTAAACTAGTCTTACGCAATAACCCTTATTCTAGTATTTATGATCTTAATTCTACCTGAACCTGATTTTTAATTTTAAAGTAATCTAAATAATGGCGAGAATCCACTACCTACATCATTATTAAGTTAACAGGTTCTCTAGATATTTCCAGGCTTTCATACATATCTAGTTTATTATTTTTGTTTACCTCTTTTATTAATTTTAAACTATTCTTATTTATATGATGTTCTTCTTCAACTATATGTTGCGCTACAGCTGACCTAAAATTCGTGTAGTTTCTTTTCCTCGCCAATTGTGCTTCCCTCCTATGTTCCTGGAATCTAACTGTAATTAACCTCTTGGATTGTCCTATGTAAGTTTTTGTGCAATCTTGGCATGATATTTTGTATATACCACTTACTTCTTCTATGCTTTTCTTATCTTTAGCAGATCCGTTAGGATCTCACATAATTTGAGATTTCTGCTAGTAGTGACTACATTTAAGTTGTATTTCTTAAATATATTGCTAAATTTTTTTGTGTATGCGGAATGTGCTACACAGATTCGTTTTGGCTTCTCCATATTTTTGTTTTGTTCGAATAAAGTTGAGAGTTTTTCCATTTCAGTTCTATGGATCTTCTTCTTTATTATTTTCTCAACATTTTCTTTCATAAATCCATTTACTTCTGCTGTGTCCTCAATATATAATTTTTCCTTTTTGAAGTTTTCTTCTGATAAAGGTGTGGTCAGTAGTCTGTTAATCATTGTATGATATGCTGCCATCTTTTGTCCATGGGGGTGGTTTGAATCGGAAGTGATAGTTCTTTTAGTTGTCGTAATTTTCCTATAGATATCAAAATTTATTTTTCCTTCCCTTCTAATTAATTTGATATCTAGGAACGGAATTTCGCCATTTTTTTCATTTTCCATTGTGAAAGTTATGTTGTTATGGATGTTATTGAGTTTAACAAGTAAACTTTCCATTTTGGTTTTTTCCCTACTGCGATAATATCATCTACATATCGCATCCAGATCCTGGGCATAATTCCTTCTTCTACTATCCTTTCTTCTATAAAATTCATGAAGATTTCGCTCAATATAGGGGATAGTGGATTTCCCATAGCTGTGCCTTTTGTGGTTTTGTAATACTTCCCTCTAAACATGAAATAGTTTTCATTCATACAAAGGGCTGCCAATTTTATGTAGCATTTGGTTTTTTGTTTCCATTCCCTCGAATCATCCATTTTGTTGAGCCATTCCTCTAGTTTTATAATGGCTTCTTTAACTGGTATGCTAGGGAAAAGTGATTTGACATCAAATGATACTAGCTCTTCACTTTCCCCTATATTCGGTATCCTTTATTCAGCTGTATTTTTTATAGCTCTTGTGCTCATTTCTCTTCCTAGGTTTTTGAACTCTGCTACTAACCATTTTGCTATGTTGTATGTTGGTGAGTTGGAATCTGCAATTATTTCCCTCATTTCATTTCCATCTTTGTGAATTTTTGGTTGGCATCTAATTCTAGGCAATGAAGGGTTCGGCATTCTTAAGTTTGTTATCTTTTCTATGCTACCCTTACATTCTTTTAGAATTTTTTCTACTCTTCTTACTGAATCTGGCAAGGGATTCGTTCTAAGTTCGAAAAGATCATCAAAAGTGAATGTCAAACAACAGATAGAAAAACTTGTAAAGAACAACAAATATTGAAATCTCTAAAAGAAAAACCAGTTCATTACTTAAAAGCAGACAAAGGAAACAAAATAGTCATTAAGGATAAAGAGGAGTATGAAAATCTGGTAGAAGAAAAACTTAAATCCGGGAACTTTTTCGAACTTAGAACGAATCCCTTGCCAGATTCAGTAAGAAGAGTAGAAAAAATTCTAAAAGAATGTAAGGGTAGCATAGAAAAGATAACAAACTTAAGAATGCCGAACCCTTCATTGCCTAGAATTAGATGCCAACCAAAAATTCACAAAGATGGAAATGAAATGAGGGAAATAATTGCAGATTCCAACTCACCAACATACAACATAGCAAAATGGTTATTAGCAGAGTTCAAAAACCTAGGAAGAGAAATGAGCACAAGAGCTATAAAAAATACAGCTGAATAAAGGATACCGAATATAGGGGAAAGTGAAGAGCTAGTATCATTTGATGTCAAATCACTTTTCCCTAGCATACCAGTTAAAGAAGCCATTATAAAACTAGAGGAATGGCTCAACAAAATGGATGATTCGAGGGAATGGAAACAAAAAACCAAATGCTACATAAAATTGGCAGCCCTTTGTATGAATGAAAACTATTTCATGTTTACAGGGAAGTATTACAAAACCACAAAAGGCACAGCTATGGGAAATCCACTATCCCCTATATTGAGCGAAATCTTCATGAATTTTATAGAAGAAAGGATAGTAGAAGAAGGAATTATGCCCAGGATCTGGATGCGATATGTAGATGATATTATCGCAGTAGGGAAAAAACCAAAATGGAAAGTTTACTTGTTAAACTCAATAACATCCATAACAACATAACTTTCACAATGGAAAATGAAAAAAATGGCGAAATTCCGTTCCTAGATATCAAATTAATTAGAAGGGAAGGAAAAATAAATTTTGATATCTATAGGAAAATTACGACAACTAAAAGAACTATCACTTCCGATTCAAACCACCCCCATGGACAAAAGATGGCAGCATATCATACAATGATTAACAGACTACTGACCACACCTTTATCAGAAGAAAACTTCAAAAAGGAAAAATTATATATTGAGGACACAGCAGAAGTAAATGGATTTATGAAAGAAAATGTTGAGAAAATAATAAAGAAGAAGATCCATAGAACTGAAATGGAAAATCTCTCAACTTTATTCGAACAAAACAAAAATATGGAGAAGCCAAAACGAATCTGTGTAGCACATTCCGCATACACAAAAAAATTTAGCAATATATTTAAGAAATACAACTTAAATGTAGTCACTACTAGCAGAAATCTCAAATTATGTGAGATCCTAACGGATCTGCTAAAGATAAGAAAAGCATAGAAGAAGTAAGTGGTATATACAAAATATCATGCCAAGATTGCACAAAAACTTACATAGGACAATCCAAGAGGTTAATTACAGTTAGATTCCAGGAACATATGAGGGAAGCACAATTGGCGAGGAAAAGAAACTACACGAATTTTAGGTCAGCTGTAGCGCAACATATAGTTGAAGAAGAACATCATATAAATAAGAATAGTTTAAAATTAATAAAAGAGGTAAACAAAAATAATAAACTAGATATGTATGAAAGCCTGGCAATATCTAGAGAACCTGTTAACAACAGACTTAATAATGATATAGGTAGTGGATTCTCGCCATTATTTAGATTACTTTAAAATTAAAAATCAGGTTCAGGTAGAAATAAGATCATAAATACTAGAATAAGGGTTATTGCGTAAGACTAGTTTAAATGCAATAAATATACAAAAACAAACAAAAAAAAAAAAAAAAAAAAAATTTAATAAATAAAACACTATAGATTAGGTAGCACTATTAAGGAATTACTATTGTTAACAAAATGAGCATATTATTGAGGGTTCAAATTATATAATTATATGTAAGGATTAGTGTAAATATTAATTAGTCGCAAAGCACTGATGAAGGAAGTAAGTTGCTTCCGAAATATCGATATTTGCAAAATAAATACAAATGATTAGTGAAAGGAAGCTCGACTTTTATTCCATAAATCTAAACATATCACTAAAAACAAATCTGATTATCAAAAACAATATAATATCTTATATATTAATACGCTTAAACGTCTGTTAAACTTTTAACAAAGCTCTTACATCACAAAGCTTTTTTTAACTAGATTAGACAACTTTATTAGAACCAGAGACTATAATAGTCTCTGCTTGTACTAATATTAATTTAGTATTATCAGAGATAGACAGAGATGTTTAACAGCAGTTTTTTTTTTGTTAAATGTCGCTACATGTATTAAAATCAAATTCTATCAGAGTCAATTTTAAAAAACAAAATTTTAAGTAATTTTTTTTTCTTTTCTACTAATTACCTGATATTACTACGTATTTGATTGTTTTGTATTTTATTGAATACATAAATGTAAGAGTGTGTGTGTTTTGATATTTTATCATTTTCAGTATGTTTATAAGAAAACTTTTTAATGATGTTGTTTGAAATAGATTAACGATTGATTAACCACTTTTTTATATTAAAATATGAATCTAGCTATATGAAGGTTCTTTCTCAAATAAATAACTCATAAGTTAGTTCAATTCCAACTTATAAGTTATTTATTTGTGGTTCAATCCTATATATATTTGAAAAATGGTAATTAGTTTGATTTAAAAAATAAAAAATTTAATCATAAGTATATTTAAATTTCACCATAACAGACCAACTAACTGTACCATCCGCAGTATTTAAATCGTATGAAATTAGTATATTTCTAAATGATTTTATTAAATGTGACCACATCAAAACTTAAATCGATAAGTATTTCCTTGTATAGGTAAAATTTGTTGATTGATTCAATTATGAATATAAATTTGTATATGAAGTGGTCTAACTGCAATTAATTATTTTTATATTTACACCCAAATTTTGGCATCAATGCATTTCAAAATATTTTCTTTCAAAATTACTCCTGGACAAGAGTCACCAGATAAAATATAAAATAAGGGTATTTCAAAGTTACCTGATAAAATAAAAAGATTATTAAAAAAAACTAATTTAAATTATTTGAAATTCCCCTAAGATACTTCGAATCAAAAACACACACACACATGCTTTGCAGGAATATACCTTTAACTACTTTCAACAAAAATAGAGTTTCTCGTGGGATTAGTAACTCGATTTTCTTAGATGGGACATTACCCCTCTTGTTTTGCGAGATGTAAGAGGGACAGCGCTTTTTTTTAAATTTCCCTTTTTCGTAAAATTGGAGATTTTGAAATGAGCGTCGCAAATATAAGGTTTTTTTTATAATGTGTTTTTTATAAAGTTATGATGTGCAAGTTTCTTTCCACAATTTGTATATATTTTTCAATTTGTTCAATGTTTTTTTTGTTTTTAAAAAAGTAATGCAGCAATTAATTGTCAAATTATTAATTTTTACTATTTGAATTAAAATGAACTTATTTTGAAACACAAATTGAATTTAATTTTTCTTAAACACAAATACAAAAACTATTTTGATTTATGTATGTATAAGAAACAACATAAGTATGAAATGTTCTTATATTGCACTGGCTGACACTAAAAAGTCATTTTATTAATTTCGTAACTGAAATCAGGTCATATCAAAGACAAAATATTATTTTTTTAATTTTAACTGAGAATCAAACCAAAGGTTTGTGTTTTTGGCACTTCGCAGTTTTTTTCTTTGAAAACTGAGAAGTAGAAATTTAGAAGTAGCATGATATTTTGTTCGCATTTTTACATCTCTGTATTAGTCTATGGTATGATTTTTTTTGTTAGATCGACATGAGTTATTATTGAAGTTGTTGGTGCAGTTGAAGAGGTAGTTCGTTCTGACGCACTTGCAGTAGTTGATTCCTAAAAAAAAAATTTTCACTCAAATTACATTTAAATTTTTGGTTTTGTCTTGTATTATAATATTATATTCTATTATATCAATTTACTTACAATAATTATAAGTTCTTTTTCACCATCATTAATAATATTTTCAATCTCAAACGATTCTACAATGACATCAAAATATTTATTACCAAAACTTAAAATAATCGTATGTTTACAATATAACAACAACATTTTTTAAAATCAAAAATATTGCTGATGTGAAAACGTCAAATCTTGATTTTTTTTTTTTAATTACGATATTTTGAACTTTTTTTTCTAATAGATGTCTCTTTTCATAAGTTAATGATCATTCATGAGTTAACTACGATCTATAATGGTCATTTTGCTGTAATATCATAATATTTTAAGAGCGCTATTTTTATAAATCGATATAACAATTATATTTTGATAATTCGGTTTTTGTCTTTGTTACTTGGTTTTTTTTTAAATTAATTCACATAATCAGATATAGTCAATGCTAATAGTTTTTTTAGTTAAATTTTAATTTGTTTTTGGTTTTATTTGGTTTTATCGTTTTGTGGTTTATGTCTTTAAAAATTTTTTTTTCACACTATCGTAATTCGTAATAGTTCTAATAAAGTTGTCTAATCTAATTGAAAAAAGCTTTGTGAAAAGTTTAACAGACGTTTAAGCGTATTAACAAAGACCGTTAATATATAAAGATACACAAAAGTATTTTGACCGTATAAAGATTAGAGTTGAAATGGGACATTACGATCTTACTATTTCATATTAAAACATAAACAAGCACACACCATTAAAGAAACAAGAATTAAAAAAAAAAAGTTATATTATAATATATATTATATGCCAAACATAATATAGAGTACACTATTACCAAAATATAGTGTACTCTATATTATGCTGTGCCAATTATAAATATGTGTCGGCTGTACACAGTATGTATACATATATAGTTGTTATATGTATATCTAATTAGAATTTTATTTTCTGTTCTTTTTTATTCTCTTATTAAATAATTAGAAATAATTAGAATAATGAAAATAAAAACGAAACAAAATCATATTATATAAATTTCAATTGATATAACAAATAATAGAGTGTAATAAAATTAGAACCGGTTTTAATATTTACAAAATAAATTAAAATTTATAAAAATAATTTGAATGAAATTTTATTATAATGACAAAATATCAGAACTCTGCAAACGGCTGGTATGCTAAACTTGAGTCCAATCATGATATCTGTGTAATAAGAGAAGAAAGAATTGAGATTCAAAAGAATATAAATTAACGGAATGAATTATAATGTTAGAGAATATTTTAGTACTACAATTTTAAATTAGTGATTAAGAAAGAAGGAAAACAAGAGAAAAAAAAAATTAGTGACTAGAAGATGGGTCATATTAAGTTAAGAAGAATACAAGCGTTTTTTTAGGGTATCTTTGGAGAGAGAGAAATCAATAACATCCTGGTATTTATTCCCCATTATGACATTATGTTTTGAAAAATGGTCATATCATCAGCATAGATTTGGACTTCACTGTTTTTAATTACTGATGTAACGTCATTAATGGAGATTATAAATAAAAGGGGACCTAAATGACTTCGTTGAGGAACGCCAGAAGTGGCTTCAAAAGACGACGATGTAGCCGACCTGAATTGTGCGCAGTATTTTCTATTAATGAGGTAAGATTCCACCCATTTAACAAATGACTTGGGGAATCCTAGTTTTATTAATTTATATAAAATAACACTATGTGGTAACAGATCAAAAGCCTTACTGAAATCAGTATAGATGACGTCAGTTTGAAAGCCTTTCTCCATATTGTTAATAAATGTAGAAGTACATTCAACTAAATTAGTTACTGTGGATTTATGTTTTAAGGCCATTCTCCAATGCTGGCGTCGACTTGTAACTTTGACTTTCAAAAAGTTTGAACAGTTTGAATAGTTTTGAAGTCGACGGCAAGCGTGAAACTTTTTTAAAGTTAAAGTCGAGCTGAAAGCTGAACGCTGAACTATTTGACAGTTTGATTGAATTGACATTTCTTTTTTGGGTTGTTTTTTATTGTTTTGTTTTTTTTTTTGTAGAAAACAAAACAAAAAAAGTTTAAATTTTTTTACGAAAAAAGAGCGGGATCGCGGCGCGATATTACATACAATATTAAATTAAAATTATAAATAAAAATAATATTGTAATATTAATGGATTTTTCGGAAGCATTAATAGAAGAAGTGAAACAACACGAATCACTTTATAACTTACAAAATCAAGGCTATAGAAGAGTAGACAAGAAAAAAAAAATTTGGAGGCAGATTGCAGTAAAACTGGGATTAGAAGGTAAGAGATAATCAAAAAATAAAAACAAAATTAGTATATTAAATAAATAACTTTAAATGAATACATACATTTAATTTTTATAATAATTTATAAATGTTTTAAGGAATAATCAAAATATTTATTTTAATTTTAGCAAAAGACTGCAAAAACAAGTGGAAAAGTCTGCGAGACAGATTTCGAAAGGAAGATGCGAGGAGAAATTTGCCTTCGGGAAGTGGTGCAAAAGTGATTAAATATTGGCCGTTATTTGAATCTCTATATTTTTAAAAAAACACAGAGTGCAAAAAAAGGTAAAATTTTATTTCTATTTTTGGATCATTGGATCAGTTTTTTTTTTAGGACAATTACTAATGTTCCATCTCCACAAAATGAAATAGAAGTATATGACTTTCTAGATGATTCTATTGAAGTAGTGGAAGATTCAATTGAATCACATGAAATTTTTAATCAAGAAAGTCTGATTACTCCAAATTCTCAACTAAATGACTCTACAAACTTTGAAAATCCAAAAAAAATAGGAGGAATGAGATTGAAACTTCTTTCAAAGAGTTTCTAAAAACTGCAACGGAGTCGTTCAATTCTCCACCACTTCCAAAAACACCCGTTGCAGTGTTTTTAGATTCCATTACGGCACAAATGAATGCAACAAATATTCCACCATCAAAGATGCTAGAATTTCAAAAGGCTGTTTTGGAAGCTGCTTACGAAGCGACAACCAATAACTGAGTTTTTTTATCTTATATTTATATTTAATATTATACAAAGAAATTAATATATTTTTATTATATTTTAGCTATTCATCGTAATTAGATGACCATAATTCGAAATTTATCTTTATCGAAATGGTATGTATGTAATAATAATAATTTTGGTGGGTTTTTTTTTTATTTTAGGTATTATGAAAATACGAGTGAATAACATGAGAATATCCACCGCTCTTTGGATGCAATATGCATTTTTTTTTTAATTTTTAAATTTTTAGTTTTTTAAATACGTAATTGAATTTTTTATTTTAATGTTATTAGTTTTTTAAATCAATGCATGATTGAATTTTTTATTTTAATGTTATTAGTTTTTTAAATACGTAATTGAATTTTTAATTTTAATGTTATTAGTTTTTTAAATCAATACAAGATTGAATTTTTTATTTTTATTTCAAACAAATTTAATATATTTATTTTAAATCAATAAATAAATTTTTCATTTTTAAATCAAACAAATTTAACATATTTTTTTTTAATGTATAGTTATATTTTAATTCATCATTCATAGAGTAGTTAAACAGAAATAAATTTAATAAAATAAAAGTACAAAATATTTAAAATACAAAATTATTTAATTTTTAAAATCCAATTTCATTTAAGTAATCCATATTTCTTAAACAGAAAGCATCTGGGGTTGCATTATTTGCTGCGTTTATTCGAGCTGATTTTCACTTCGCCAACTGCCTTCAACTAAAAGTACAAAATATTTAAAATACAAAATTATTTAATTTCTAAAATCAATATCATTTAAATAATCCATCAGAGTGTTTCTTAAACAGAAAGCATCTGTGGTTGCATTATTGGCTGCGTTTATTCGAGCTGATCTCAGCCCTACTATTTCACTTCGCCAACTGCCTTCAACTAATTCTTCATTTGCATACTGATCCACTAGAGAATTTTCGAAATAGTTGCTTTTATGAAGCATCAGAAAATTATGCAGTATTACAGTAGCCATTACAACTTTTTCAACATTTTCAGGTTTGCCATGAATTGTTGTTGTTAAAACTCTCCACCTAGTTGCCAATATACCAAAAGTGTTCTCAATCATTCTTCTAGCTCTTGACAATCTTTTGTTAAAATGCTCTTTTCTGGGAGTTAATAATCTCCCTGGAAAAGGACGCATTAAATTTTTTTTAAGAGGGAAAGTAGCATCTCCCACAAAATAAAGTGGAAATTCAATATCTGAATTTGGAAGCAAGTTTTTGTTTGGAGGTGGTAATTTATTTGAAATAATTTGTTTTCCAAAATTACTTCGAGCAAAAATTCCACCATCACTTTCGCTTCCACATTCCTTTGTAATTGTAATAGATTGACCCGCTATTTGGAGGACAAATAATATTTATATGTTTGCCATCTATAGCTCCGGTACAATTTGGTAATTGCCATTTCCTATAAAAATGTTTACCGATTGAATTCCACTCCTTATCATTCGGTACACTTAAATAAATTGGTGATAGTTCATCCCAAATAATTTGGCAAGTTTCAAATATAATTTTCGGTACAGTAGATTCACCTAATTTAAAGGACCATGCTAAATATGTTCGGCTACAACTTTGAGCAAGAAACCTAAAAATATTTTTAAATTTAATAATTTAAGGCGCAAATAAAAAAATTTATTTTCTTTTCTTACATCAAAGTTAATGCCAAACGGCATTTTGGTTGAATTGGTGTCCTAATTGATCTTTTACTAAGGTTTTCTTCTAAAAATCCTAATAACATATCAAAAACTGGTGCAGTCATCCTCGTCATCTTAAAAAAAACTTCAGGATCTTTCTGGTATGCAACTTCAAAAGTGCAAACAAAAAATCCTTCCATGTCCCTTGGAAGATTTAACTCACGAACCCAAAACCTTCTAGTAGGGTACAATTTCGTATACATTTCATATGCAGTATACACTTTCATCATTATATCAATTTTTCTTCGTAATTCTTGACTATCCATAATAGCTTTATATTTTATTAATTTTTTTTTCAATTGAAAACCAAACAACAAATTCTACAATTCAATTGTCTTAAATTCACTGACACTGACAATTGAAGTTAGAAGTTAACACCAGCATTGGAGATTGAATTAATAAAAACGCTGACGTCAAACTTTTTCAAAGTTAAAGTTACAAGTTAAAGCCAGCATTGGAGAATGGCCTTTACGAATCCATGCTGATTTGGTATAAGGAAGCAAGTACAATGGTGATACATTTGATCAAAAACAATTAATTCAAATAGTTTAGAAATGCAAGATAATTTGGCAATTGGATGATAATTACTTACTTCGTTCTTCTTATTTTTTTTGTGAACAGGTCTAATAAAGGCATTTTTCCAGACATGTGGAAAAATTTCTGTAGAAATTGATAGATTGAAGATTTTAGACAGAGCAAAAGATAAGAAAAGATCTTGGGCATCTTTTTAGAACAATTTCTGGGACACCGTCCGGACCGGGAGATGTATTATCACCAAGTTTTTTTAAGTGGTCTATAACGAGAGTTTCGCTTATTAGTAAGGAGGATAAAGTGGTTTTCGGGAATTCATCCATGTGACTAAATTCATGAATATTTACATTAAAAAGAGAAAGAGAATAAGACATCATAAAAAAGTCACCAAAGTATTGTGAGATAATTTTTGGGTCGTTAGTGAGTGTGTTATTAAATTTCATGAAACTTGGGAATTGCTCAAATTTTCGTTTTATGTTGACAAATTTCCAAAAAAGTTTTGGATTGGTTAAGAGGTTAGAAGATGTATTTTGTAGATAAATATTATAACTTTCTTCAACTAACAATTTAAATTGATCAAAGAGGAGCTTAAAGTTATTATAATTAATTGGGGTATTAGATTTTATATAATTTGTCCAAGCCTTATTTTTCTTATTTCTAAGTTTTTTAATTTCTCTAGTAAACCATGGAGGACTTGAGTTTGAGTACACTTTTTTTTTGGTATACAGATTGAGAAGCCTTTGAGTAAAATTTCGCAGAAACAACTGATGGTTGTTTCTATGTTAGAGATACTAAAAATGGGGGAAAAATCATAGGAGTCATAAAAATTATTTAGTTTATCAAAATCAGCTTTACCAAAATTAAATTGGGAGAAAGGTTCATCATTGGAAATATTAGCGGAATCAATAAAATACGTGAAGTGAATAGGAGGATGATAAGGGTCAATATTTACAAGTATATCCTGACATTCTGAAATTATTGTGTTATTCCAGTCTGATACAAATATCAAATCTAGCTGACGACTTTGATAGTTACGAACTGAGGATGACTGCTGAAGGCAATTTAAATTAAGGGAGCCTATAAAAATGTACTCTATTTCACTACAAAGGTTATGAGAGATTAAATATGGTTCTTCATCATGAGCATTCCATTTAATGTGGGGTAGATTAAAATCACCACATAGAATTAATTCTTCAGATTGGGTTAAGTTATTTGATATAGAATGGATTGCATCTTAATAGTTTTTGTAGCTATCTAGGTTACTGTTCGGAGGAATATAACAATTAATGATAAATATATTTTTGGAATGAAAAGCAATCTTAACACAAACAATTTCTAATGAATTAGAGTTGGGTATTGAAATTTTACTAACGTTGAAGGAGTTCTTTATAGCGATCAAGACGCCACCACCTTTCGGAAGGATGCTATCAGCTCGTTGAGCTAAATCAGAATCATGACCATGTCTATCTTTTCTAAATACGATGAACGTAGAGTGGAATAGTTCTAAGTCATTAATAGTGGGAGCTAACCAGGTTTCAGTTAATGCATAACAATCGAAATCAAGTGACATGGAGTTTAGATAGACTACGAATGTAGTTTTTGTGCGCAGTCCTCTAACATTTTGATAGTACAAAAGAAAGTTAGTTTTTATGGGAGTAGGATTGGCTTCTAATTGATTAGCCTTTGTGTTAATGTGAATCAAAGAGTTCTGGTTAGATACAAGTAGGTTGTGATCGTTTTAGTTTATGGTTTAATTTATGAGAATTTTTGATCTTATTTGAGGCTACGAATTGATCGAAAGTTTGCAAATCACTTATAACGTGTTCACGCGGTACGCTTAGAGTTTCATGTTATGAAAGTAAAAGTTTCAGCAGAGTTTGGTAATCAGACGGCAGACCTTCCTGTTGGATTAAAACCATATTGTTGGTTTTAGTCTTGCCATCAATTCAGACACTATCGGGGTGATCATGCAAATATGCCAGGAATAAACGAGCATTATCGAAAATTCTAAGATCTCTGAATTTGGAGAGAATATATCTATTATCACCTTCTTCAACAGCCATTTGAGTGAGTTAACCTTACTATTGGTGGCCTTAAAGGGTTGATGAAATTAGGAGAATTACGAGGCACTTAAGCTTTTGGAGAGTTACTGGAAGTTCCTACAACAAACGTATCCCCTTGTATGAAGTTAGGATAATTTTTATTTATGTTGTTAATTGACCTCTAATTAGTGATAGATTTATTATTTAGTATTTTATTAGTTATGCTAGGGGATTTGCTGTTCTTAGAAACATTATGTTTAATATAATTCAAATTGTTATTTAAATTACAATTAGATTGGTTAGCATTATTGACTAATAATTTTGGATTTTTCTTGTTAGTAGTCGGGCTAATGATATTTGAATTTTTGTTAGATTTAAATTTAGATTCGTTAGTGTTTTTAACTACTAAATTAGATACATTAGTTTTAGAAAGTGGATTTTTGATCACCGGATTTTTTTTGGTTGTCTTATTAATCCATGGCTGAATCGTTAGTTTCAAATCATTTAAAACGAAATGCTAGTTGGAGAAGATTCAGCTGTACTTAATCCAATTTCATCAGGGACATCAAATTTGAAACAGGAAAAATTTCTTCTATTCCGTGTAGAATATGGTGAAACTCGTATGCAGTTGGTAGGTTCAAAAAGAACTTTTTATATATAAATTGATGTACCCAATCAATGTGTACATCAGGAGGCGACCCTTTTAAGAACAGGGTAGTTGACTGCATGTTTGATGAAATCACATGAACTGATTTACCATGCTTCTTATTAGCTATAGATTTCTGATTTGAAAGTTTAATTTTAGACAATCTATTTTGCCGTTCTGAATTAGACCATGTAACTCAAAATTTTTTAACTTTGGGCCATGATATACTAGAACTTTTTGGAAGATCCGGTGTATGATTACTGAAGTCGTTGTTGACTGATGGAATCTCCGATATTTTTTCTTTATCTTTTTTAATGTCAGTGCTTTGAATGCTCTTCGTGATTCTATTAACTTCAGATAGAACTGATAGTTTAAGTGTTTCGATGTCTTCTTTCATAACAAATTTATTTATCGTTGTCTTAAAGGATTCTAAAGCTAGTAAGATTTCATTGCACGTACTTGTATTTTTATGGACATTATTTTTCAAACTACTGACACCGTTAATTAATAGATCAAGACTGGAATTTCTATTAGTTTCCTTAGGCAGTGCGATATGGTTGGAGCTTACTTCATTTTCATCGATTCTTTGGCACAAATGTTGAAATATTTCAGTATTTCTTTCAATGGCTTTCCTAGATTTATTTATAATTTGGTTTTGTTCAACCCTGATTTTTTCCAGGTCACAACGATCTGATTCCAAAACATTATGGATTTCAAGTAAGCGAAAACATTTTTCACAGACAAAATGATCTACCAATCTTGACATTTGCCATTTTCGTTCCAACCCAATACAAACTCCATGAAAGCGTTGCTGGCACCAGCGATTACATTTTAGGGTATCGGATTTTAAATCAAGATTTGAACAGGTTATTGACGCACATTTGTTAGACATTTTATATCTATAAACTTTTTTGTAAATTCAAGATCCCTTTTGACTTTTAAAATTGAAATAAAAATTTATTTTTTTATTTTCTTTTTATTTTTATTTATATATTTGAATTAAAAATAAAATTATTGAATTCTGAATTCAGAAATATTATTGTTTTTACATAATTTCATAGTTTTATAGTTTCATAATTTGTTTTTTTTTTTTACAACAACTGAACTGAATAGTCACTTGCAATAACTGAAATAAAACCCCTCCAATAATCACCTTATTAATTTTGAACTCTTTGTAATAAATTAATAACAATTAGTAAAGATAACAACAACAAAACATCTTTCTAAATGTTATATATGAAGAGGATTTACCAACAATCAACAAATAATTAAATTATCCAACAATGTAAAACCAAAATAAGAAACAAAAATGTGCATATCCTCAGAATAACTCCAAATCATAAAAAAGAAATCATATAATCATAATGCAAAAGAATTGTGTTGACGTTAATCAAAGTTGCATAAATTGAATAAATGAATAAGTAAATTTAAGGTTATAGTGACGGAATGATTTTAATAATAGTAATGTTTTAAATTGTAGTAGGTACTATTTATTAATATTATTCTATTAGTTGCTATCTGCTTTTATGAAATAAATAGTAATTTATAATAATTAATAATATAAATGTAATACAAATTACAAAATTTTATCTGTAATGTATTAATAAATTTTTTATAGTAAATTAAATATATACCCAAGAATCGAGGAACTATATCAAAACGTCAGATTTATCAAAAACAATAAGATAATAACAATTATAAAAAATTTATATTCTACTGAAAATGTTGGCGAGATATCAAGACAATATATTTTGTCAAATTAGCATATTTACTTTATATGTAGTACCTATACCTACATTCAACAATTCACACTTTTTCATTCAATTCAACCAAAATATAAAAACGAAACTTTTGCAAGAATTGAAAAACAGATAAGACAATAAAAAAGAACAGAAAATAAAATTCTAATTAGACATACATATAACAACTATAAGTGTATCTATACAAGTGTGGTAACTGTGTACATATTTATAATTTGCACAGCATAATATAGAGTACACTATATTAATTGGTAATAGCTTTGGTTTGGCATTATATGTTTTTTTTTTAATTCTTGTTTCTTTAATGGTGTGTGCTTGTTTATGTTTTAATATGAATTCGTAAGATCGTAAAAATGTCCCATCTCAACTCCAATCTTTGTACGATCAAACTACTTTTGTGTATCTTATATATTAACGGCTTTGGTACTAATATACAAGATTCCAAAAACTAAAAATACACTAAGACGATATCTGTTAGTGAGATTCAAAAATACTTAAAATTATACATTTTAATTTAAAAACAAAATTTTGAGAATAACTGATTAAATTTTAATATAAAAATTTACAACATAACATAACCTAATAAAATTTTGAGAATAACTAATTTAAATTAACAATATAAGAATTTATTATATAATATAATAAAAATTTTGAAAAATTACTGAATTAAACTCAAATATAAAAAGAAGATGCTAATTTTAAGTAGTTTCGATTGTTAATAGGATTGATTTTTTATGCTTTAGTTTGTAAATATTATAAGTTTAAGTAGATTCGATTGTTGATAGTAGTTGGATTCGCTTGGTTTTTGGTTAGTTTATTTAGTCCCTGATGCGGTAGGTGATGTGTTTTCCCTATCAAGTGGAAGCACGCATATTTTCGTAATTGGTCTTTTGATTATGTTATCTTTCGTTTTCAATGTAACGACACGAACCCAACCATCTGAACCAGGATGAGTGTCTATAATTCTTGCAAGTAGCCATCTGCTTGGTGGTAAATTTTCATTTGTTATCAAAAGTAATTCATTAATTTTTATATTGTCGTATGGTTTTAACCATTTTGGTCGTTGTTGAAGACGAGACAGGTATTCTTGTGACCATCTTTTCCAAAATGTTTGTTGTAACCGTTGAAGATATTACCATCTATTCAAACGATTGATATTTCAATCCAATAAACTTGGTTCTGGGGGTGTTAGTAATATGTCTCCGATCAAGAAATGTGCTGGCGTGAGAGCTACCAAATTATTTGGATTGTTACGTAATTCACTTAATGGCCTGGAATTCAAGCATGCTTCTATCTGGATGAGAACTCTGTTACACTCTTTATAAGTCTTTAAAGCATTTCCAAGTGTTTTTTTTAAATGAGATTTTACAGCTTCCATAATCCACCAAAATGTGGGTACCCAGGAGGAATGAAATTGAAATGTACCCCTTCATTTTCCAACGCTGTTGCGATGTCAATGTTCAATTGATTAATCATTTGTCGTTGGCTAATTTGCAATTGTTTGTTTGAGGCCACAAAATTAGTACCATTGTCACAATATATTTCAGCACATTTACCTCGGCGTGATGTAAATCGACGGTATGCTGATATAAAACTTTCTGCACTAAGATCAGCTAATAGTTCTAAATGAATTGCCTTTATTGTGAGGCACACGAATAGTGCAATATAACATTTGTATTTTTTTGAACTTTTTCCTTTATATGTTCTTAATTCAAACGGACCACAGTAGTCGACTTCAGTATGAGTAAATGGGCGATTTATTGTGACTCGAGGTTTTGGAAGATTTCCCATGAGTTGAGTTTGTCCTTTGGTTTTGTACCGATGATATATGGTACAATGGTGTACGACATTTCTAATTGCGTTTCGGGCATTTAATATCCAATAATTCCTTGATAATATATTCATCATTAGTTGAGTACCACCATGAAACGAATTTATATGATTTTTTTTTATTAGCAATCTTACAAATTGGGCTCGTTCCGGCAGAATGATTGGATGCTTTTCTTCAAATGACAGATCGGATTTTTTAAAACGACCTCCTACTCTTAGAATTTCTTTGTCGTCTATAAACGGATTTAATTTTAGTAAAAGATTTTGTCGTACTTGACGGTCTGAAATATTCTTGATTTTTTTTGCGAAATATTGTTGTTGTATTATACGTATCCAGATTTTCTCTGCATTCGTAATTTCATTATTTGTGAGATATTTAGTTTCGACTTTATTAGTTGAACTTTTCACATTATTAATGAATCGATATATGTATGCGGTAACCCGTAATAATTTTGTTAAAGGCGAATATTTATTTTCCAAAGTTCTCCGAACTGACTTCAATTCATGTACTGAAACTGTTTGATGATGAATTGTTAATTTTCTTTTGTCGATTGAAGTTTCCTTGGCTGTTTTGTGGTTTTTCCAGGTTTCTTGAGGCTTCTGTAGCCAGGTAGGCCCATGCCACCACAAACGATGCTTTTCTAGATCCTCTGGAAACATTCCACGTGACGTACAATCAGCAGGGTTGCCCTTGGTGTTGAAGCCAGCACTAATATTTGTATCCTTATATTCCTAAAAAGAAAAGAAAGAAACATATTTTATTGGTATATTTAATTTAGTAAATAGTTTTTTTTCTTATGGATATTATATAAAATGTATAAATATAAATATTATTATTTTTGGTTTATATAACTTACCTAATATGTAAACAAGCATCCATCATATTTTGTTGACGTTTACAAACTAATATTAATATATGATAAAATAGCTACGGAAACACTTGTAATTGTCACTTTGATTTAGTTTAAGAACTGACCACTATAATTATTAATAATCGAGTATCTAAAATTGAGTTTAACGGGAATTGAATGCATATAAAATAAGTTAACTAAAACATATGTTATTGTATCATTTATTAAAAATATATGTATAGTCAGTATATATGACTGTATTAGTTTTTTAGTTGTAACTCATCTCAAAGGCAGTTAATGAACTTTGCCAATTTTTAGTTGAAATTATGAGGAAAATGGTTTACATCGTCCTCTTTTAATTTGGAAATTTTAAGCGAAAGGTTGTTAAGGAGAAATTTTAAGTTAAGTTAAAAAATAAATGAAATAGAAATTTTTTAAGATCAATAACATTACAAGAAAAAGTTGTTGAAAAAGTATAAGTTACTGTACACAACGATAATAGTGAGTGGAGAAATTTGTGGTACACATACTTTTTGGAAATTCATAAATTGCACCAGCTATTATCCTTGTACAAGTTCAATTAATATATTGAATTATAAAACCAACAGTACTTATACGATTATTAATTAAAATAAAAAAAATGAAATATATACTATAATGACGACAAATATAGATTTACTAAATGACATGTTAGCGATCCAAGTAAATTGGATAAAGAAAATAGAAAACCACATTATAGGAATCAGAAAGGCTAATCTAGATAGAAGAACAATTAACTTTTACAAGACAAAATTAGACCATTTAATCCAATACTGGACAGAATTCGATAAGGGAGACACAGACGTGAACTTACAATTAAGTTTATCCAAGTCCGATTGTGTACATGACGATTTCATCAAATATAGATATAACGCCCTTCAAGATAAATACATGGACCGTAGGTCCGATCTTGAAGAACAAATAAACAAATTGGTAGAAAACAAAGTGTCAAAAGAAGATTTAGACATTAAAAACAATCGGAGGTAGTTCAGTGCAGCTATCTTTTGATGGAATCTCAGTCATATTTTGATGGAAATTATGAAAATTGGCGATCGTTTCACGATCTTTTTATTTCGATAATTCATAACAATACTCAGCTTGATCCGGTACAAAAACTTTACTATTTGTTGAGCTCGGTGACCGGAGAAGCATGGCTTGTACTAAAAAACACTCCCATCACTAATGAGTATTATCCCAAGGCATGGTCCAAGTTAAAAAACCGTTTTGAGAATAAACGAATTCTTGCCAATGCACAATTAAGCAGTCTCATAGGTTATCCATCAATCAATGTGGAAAATAGCTGCAACTTAAAAAATCTATTAGATCGAGTTGAGGATTGCATGCAACAATTAACAGGGTTAGACATTGACATCACGACTTGGGATCCAATACTAATTTACTTAATTCGACAGAAACTTCCACTAGCCACAATAAAATTATGGGAAGAAGAATTAGGTGATTCCAATGAATTACCAACCTTCAAAAAATTCAGAGCATTTCTCCAGACCAGATTCCGAATATTGGAGTCTATGAGCCATGCCACAAAAATCAGTCTGCAGTCTGCCTGCAGTCAATTACATTACATACTCAAGTGTCCTAAGTTTATGGGCATGAGTGTAAGGGAGAGAAGGACGTTGGTGCAACAACGGCAGTTGTGTTTCAGCTGCTTTTCAAGTAAACATAAATTCCTGGAATGCACCAACAACCGAACCTGCAGAACTTGTGATAAAAAACATTACACTCATTTACACATGGACAAGCCACCTGATGAAGAGCAATGACTAAGAACAAGTACAAAAAACGACAAGGTTTTCAACACTGTTATGTTACACAACAATGTTATGTTACTCACAGCACTAGTCATAGGCCGCAATGGTCAAGGGCTAACAAAACCACTAAGGTGTTTGATCGATACAGCATCGCAAACATCTTTAATAACCGAAAAGGCTTGCAGTGCACTAGGCATGCAAGGAAAGGAGACACATGTAAAGATTGTTGGATTAAGCCAGACACATGGTGCAAACGCATATAAGGAAGTGCAACTGCAATTGAATTCAACAATAGATGAAAGCAAGGAAATCAATGTCTCACCATTAGTAATTCGCAAGATTACAGACTTCCTTCCCAATAGATTATATGAATCTCACTGCGAACACATACAGGGATTAGACTTAGCTGATCCTCATTTTTGGCGACCTGGACCGATTGAGATTTTGTTAGGTGCCAATACAGTCGCTGATATACTACAAGAAGGTATAATTAAAGGTCCTAAACATGCTCCAATCGCCATTGATACAATATTTGGTTGGATCATCATGGGAAAACAAAAAACATGTAAATTAAATCAACTGACATCACTACATAGTACAGTGAAAACAAATGATGATTTACACCAACAAATAAAAGAAAGTTGGGAACAGGAAGAAGTTTCTGTTAAACATGAGCTCTGTGAGCAAATTTATTATGACACACATCAACTAAAAGAACTCGCATTTGGAACAGCTTGTGCTCCGCATCCAGTTATACGAACATTATTACAACTAGCTAAAGATGAAAAAACTAACTATCCAGATGCAGCTGCAATCGTCTCCACACGTTTTTATGAAGATGACATATTCACTGGAGCTGATACCATTATAGAAGCAAAAGGATTGCAAGAACAATTAATGAGATTGTTAAAAGCAGCCATTTTTCGTTTACAAAAATGGGTCATCAACATGTCGGAGATTCTGGAAAAATTACCAAGAGGAATGTGAAATCAAGGATTTCGTAAGCTTAGACGAAAACAAAACATTTCAAATTCCGTGGTATATATATATAAAAACCAATAAAAAAAGGAATATAATTCCGCCATTAAAGTTAAAGAAATAGACTTGTCATTAGTTACATGAAATTAAATTAGAAAATAAAAAAAAAGATTTTAATATATACTTTCGCAACATCTTAAAAAAACAAATAAGAAGAAAACAGAACTTTAATTTGTTCCGGTATGTTGTAGTAATTTAATTCGTTTCATAAAAATATTGTTATTATTTTTTCTTTAATTCATTTCAAATACATACATTTTTAAATATTTAGATAAGATTATTTTTAAACATAATGAAAAAATATTGACAATTTTTCGTGGTTAAGAATAAATAAAATTTAATAAACATTTGCACACTAATGCAATTTCACATGGATTATAAAAAAAAATTTGGATATTAATAAATTACCAACTGAAAGCAAATTTCCATGACTATCAAATTGATTTAAATGTAGACATTTTAACTGGTCGTCCGAAACTATACAAAGCCGAATCCAAAGAAGGTCTACATATGAAACCAATATCTGAAAAAACACCAACAAAACAGACAGCCAGCAAACATGCATTAACTAGACCTGAAGTTGTCATCAACGGCAGATATATGTCAAACTGGGACCTGTTCGGACCTCAATTACGATCAATGAAATCCAGGATAGAATCGACAATGACATTCAAAAATTTATCACGCGTGAAAAGGAAACGTTGTTCATCCCAAAAAAAATTCTGTAAAGAATAAATTTTGACAAGATTCAAAAATCTAAATCTCAGCAATTCAAAGTTAATTTACCTGATCGCTTCGAAGTGCGACTGACTGTGTCCAACGATGGGAAGGTGAATTTTCACCATCATCAACCAAACGTTGCATAAAAAAAAGGATAACATCAACACGGTATAATTCACCAAACAAAAGCTGAATAACAACCACAGACAAAACCAACTCAAACATGATAATTTTTGTTGAACTATTATGCTACACAATAGTTCAACGGGCGGAAGAATGTTGAAGCCAGTACTAATATTTGTATCCTTATATTCCTAAAAAGAAAAGAAAGAAACATAATTTATTAGTATATTTAATTTAGTAAATAATTTTTTTTCTTATGTATATTATATAAAATGTATAAATATAAATATTATTATTTTTGGTTTATTGCACATAAAATAAGTTAATGAATTGAATGCACATAAAATAAGTTAAGCATATATTATAACATATTAGTATATATGACTGTATTAGTTTTTTAGTTGTAAGTCACCTCAAAGGCAAAGGCTAATGAACTTAGCCAATTTTTAGTTGTAATTATGAGGAAAATGGCTTACATCGTCCTCTTTTAATTTGGAAATTTTAAGCGAAAGGTTGTTAAGAAGAAATATTAATTATAATTAAATAGTTTTTTTTTATATTAAATAAATTTTTAAGTTAAGTTAAAAAATAAATGAAATAAAAGAAAAAGTTGTTGTTGTTTTTTTTTTAATTTTCTTTTTTATTTTCTATTTTTTTTTGTTCCATAACGTTTTTAACGTTTGTAAATAAGCCAACAATTTATATATTTATAACATATAAAATATATACATCTTGGCGAAACACTTGTTGTCGACATGATTCCAAATATTTGCATCGACTCGATTATGAATGTCGGATACTCGATTAGCCACAAATGTTGTCCACTTGGTTGGGTGAGATCTTAGCCAAGCTAAAACGGTTTCTAAACCGCTCCATCCAAATATTTTAAAGTTATTTTTAATTTGTGTAGATTTCAATACCCAATTGATTAGTTTAGAAACTAAATGAGCAGCACAAAGTTCTAATCTTGGTAATGAAATTGTCTTGATAGGAGCGACTTTTGTTTTAGATGTGATGAGGTGGGTTGATCGGTTTCCATCTGAGTTTTCTACACACATATAAATTACTCCGACATATGCTTTGGTTGATGCATCTGCAAAGCCGTGTAATTCGATGTGAATGCATGTTTCTGTGTAATGAATCCATCGATCGATAGTAATGTTTTCAATGAATTTGAGTTGTTCGAAATATTTGATCCATTCCACTGCCAGCTCTCCAGTAACTTCATCATCCCGTCCTAAACCAGATAACCATAAACCTTGCATAAATATTTTTCTCTTTAAAATTATTGGTGAAAGCCAAACCAACGGATCAAACAATTTTGCGATTTGTGATAGTATCTCTCTTTTCGAAAATCCCGTGTTTTTCGTTCAAATTTGCACAGTAGCTGCATGTGTCGTTCACTGGATTCCAACAAATTCCTAACGCTTTTATGTTTTGTGAATTTATATCGGGACTAGGAAGAGGAACTGCTCGATTGATTGGTTCTATGTTTTCTAACAGTGTTCTGGTCGCTAGATAAGTAGCTTTTTTTGTTCCGAATGTCACTGTCAACCGTTTGTAATCTTGTATGTATGTATTCTAAACTTCTCGCCATACAATCCGTTGAAAGTCTGTATGATGTGCCTTGACCCTTATTTGGTGATACATTTTTTCAATATCTGCAGAGCACGCTACCTTGCGTTTTGTCCATCTAATCAATATTGACGCTAAATCATCTTGCACTGTAGGACCAGGCATCAGCATGTCATTCAAGGATTTTCCACTTAAGGTTGCTCTTGGAGTATCAAATACTACTCTTAATTTTGTAGTGGTACTGCACGTCTTATGACAGCATGGTGTGGGAGATAACTGCAATTAAATGATGTTACTAAAGAGTTCTTCGCACAATTTTCTTCAGTTGTATGTACTGGTTCCATATGCCCAAGTTGTAAGTATTCTTGAATGCATTTTTCATAATCATCTTTCAATTGTTCATCTTTCTTTAATCGATGTTCCAATTGGTATAACCTTGATAAATTGATATTTCTAGATTTTCCAAGATACATTTCTTCTTTTCCAATTTTAAACGGGAGTTCTACCTCATACTGTCCATTAGAAAGTCTCGAAGATGTTTTCTTGTAGATTTCTTCACACATACTTTCTTCCTCGGTATACATCGTAGTACCTGTGATTTCTTCAAGTTCCAAAATGATTTCAATTGTTCATCTAGTTTATCAAATACATGGAAACTGTTCACTTTATTTGATGATTGACCCGTTTCCAATATTTTTCCAGATAAGATCCTAATGTGGTTTTTTGGGCAATGGGTGCTCCGACTTCTGCTTTTATTAAACCTTCCAAAATGATTTGTCCAAAAATATCTGATCCTAGGAGTAGATCAATTTTTTGAGCTTTATAATAATACGGATCTGCCAGATCTATTCTTTGTATGTGTTTCCACTGAGTGCCATCTATAATTGGGGTTGGTAGGATGCTTGCTAATTTGGCCAAAACAAATCCAACAACTTCGATTTCGAATTTTGTATCTATTAACGACTTTATCTTGAATGTAACCTTAGACTGTATACATTGATGTTGATTGTCTCCTATTCCATGCACCTTTAGTTGTATAGATTCCTTCTTCAAGCTTAATGTTTGACAAATATGTTCAGTTACAAAGGATGCTTGCGAACCTTGATCGATAAGGGCTCTTACAACAAGTTCCTCACCAATGTGTTATATGATACCAACCAGTGCTGTAGCTAATAAGCTTTGACCTTTGCTTTCCTCCTTGATTACAAAAGTGCTGACATCTGAATTGCTAAAATTTGTGGTATTATGTGGAGCAAAAGGAGTTTGTTCGGGATTTATTATGTGATTTGTCTGAACTGAAGTTGATGGGTGTTTGATATGATAGTGTTTCGAGTAGGCGTAGTATGATGATTCTGAATAGTAGTCCTAGTTGAGTTCTGTTGACGATGTAATAATGTGTGGTGTTGTTTCTGACAGTGATAACAGCGGTGCGTGCTGGGACATTTACTGACAGTATGACCGGATCCTAGACAATTGATGCAAAGTTTCCTTGCCTTAACAATATCGAATCGTTTACTCGGATTTAGCTTTAAGAACCTTTCACATTTTCCCATATTATGTTGACCTGAACAAAGTGGACATGATACTCCATGCACAACATGAGATGGTTAACATGAGATGGTGATTCTGTTTTATTGTTGAAGGGTGTTTTTATTCTACGGAACCCAAGTTTTTTGACTTCAATAGATTCTAACGTACGAAATCGCATTTCGAGGAACTGTTTCAGTGCATCCCATTTTGATAGATCTTTCGATTTACTGTAGTTTTTGGACAATCAGATAGACCAGAATAGGATCCCAATTTTCAGTTGATACATCTAAATTAGTCAACGCTTGAAGAGATTCAAATGTCGTGTACAATAAAGTTTTCACACTTTGAGATGATTCATGTATCATGTTATGTTGTGAAAAAAGAACCTTAAGTTGTGTGTTTACAAGAACCTTTTTGTTGTCGTACCTGTCTTTCAACAGCGTCCAGGCAGCTTCATAATTCCTTTCAGTTACCTGAAAATGACGTAACAAATGCTCCGCTTCTCCAGTCAAATGAATTTTTAAATATTGAAGTTTTTGGACTGCATTCAAATCTTCATTTTGATCCACTAAAGTTTTGAGTATGTCATGAAAAGCTGGCCATTTGTTGTAATCTTCACCAAACAAATTTTAGGCAATTTCAATGTACATTCTCCCTTACCCCTTACACTCGTTTCATGATTATCATCTTCGTTGTTTTGTTTCTCCGGATACTCTTCATCGAAACGGTTTTTAATGAACTCGTAGTTGGCATAGAAATATGATTCCACTTGTGAACAAACATCGTGCTCGAGGTAATCAATCTTGGCTTTGCTACTGTCCATTGCATTTGTGTTATGAGTTCTAGATGGTCGCTTTCAAATGAGTCCCAATGCTTTTGGAAGGCTTCTAGCTTTTTGAGATAATATATTTTTGTACGTCTTGTTTTGCCATCCTTTTTGTAATTAAGCACGAAAGTCTCTTGCATTTCCTTTCTTGTACAATTAAATCTTCCATTTTTATTATTAATTATTCAACTTAGAAACTATTTAATTTATGTTATTTAATTTATTTAAATCAATGTATTATATCTCACTTTACCTTACTCGTTATGATGCTCTGTAATTATCCGGCTCTGATAATCCGGTTCGAAGGACCAAAATGTTACATGGAAAATTAATTTCCCTTTTTAATTTGCTGATAGTTTATGAAATTGTCTTAATGCAAAAGATACGCAAAGTTTCATTATTTTTAAATACACTTTATTTAATATATATTCAAACGTTTATTAATTAAATTATTTATTTGTTTTTTTATTCAAAAAAATAGTACAATGTTCTTATTTCTCAATCTTATAGATTGTTCTACGCTTATATAAAATAATTCTTTATAGTTCGTATAGACTGTTAAATATAATATTTTCTTAAACTAATTTCTCTATCTCTTTATTTTTATTAACTTTCACTGATACCTTATAATGATGCCTTTTGTTTCCCAACTGTTCTCCTTGATGATTTATTCCAAAGTGACCGATATTTGTCCTTTCGAATTTATGTTTTAAGGTTTTTCTTTTACCTTCATAGATTTTCAAGTTCAATAGTATATTAGAGTTCATTGCCCCTAACATACGGTTGTAATATATAATATATAGTTGAGTAATGACACTCATAATAAAAGTTACTCAACAGAATAAACTCAGTAATATTATCGCTCAAAAAGTGAGAATAAAAGAATAAAAAAAAGGTAAAAAACGATGGATACACAAAAAATGTAAGTAAAATATTAAACATAAAATTACGATATTATTATACAATAATATTGACTTTATAATTTTGCTGATTAATAATTATGTTGTTTCTTTTGCAGATTTAATTATCCAACTGATGACCGGCTGTTTTGGATGTGGATGGTTTACAGGTAAATATTCATTGAAGAATTTTAATGTTTTCTTATGTTGTTTTCTTTTTGTCTTTTTAGAACTTTTCAGGATTAAAGGTAGGCAGATTGATGCTGCGCAGCTGAGGCTGGAACACTCAGTTTCACTTTGAAAATCCTCTACAAAGTATGTGCTCTTCCAGTGTTTTCTCTTGTTGGGCTGCTTTCAATTTGATCACTCGAGCGTGGCTCTTCTCAAAGGTTTCCCAATGTTTTACAAAGCTATCTAAAAAACAAATTAAATATTATTTTATTCTATTTAAAAAATATGCACTCTGTGTGGATTCATTTGTTTGCACACAAATCCAGAATATGCAAATTTGCTAAAAATTGTAAGAAATAGACGATAATAAGAATTTAACGCGCAAGAAAAAGAAAAAATATGGTAAGCAAAAGAGTAAATGAGGTAAGTAAATGTATACGATAAGTAAATGTGTACGATAAGTAAATGTAAATTTTAATTCTTTTAACTAATGATATTTTGCTTGGTTTGGTATTTCTTAAAAATTGTCTTAGGTTTACGTAAACTGGGATTGCATATTCTTGTTAATACAGATATTATTTGCATTCAACAAAGTTGAAATTTACATATGTGTGTGTACTAATAATGGAATATGCATATTTGATAAAGTTAAAATTTATTTTCTCTTTAAATTCACTGTATTTATTAACATTTCTATGGTGTAGAAGAAGAAAAAAAAAACAAAAACAAAAAAAGGAATATAAAAAAAATGTGTGCAATACAAATCATTATCATTATACTTCAATCATTTTCAATTATTATTCAATTATATTTCAACTTCAATTATTTTCAATCATCATTATCATTATAAATTTTTTTTGTGTTTTTAATTTGGTTTCCTTTATTAATCTCTTTCTTTTATTATTTCTCTTTCTCTCACTAAGTGTATGTACGTAAATGTGTCATATTCATATAGGGTTTGCATTTGTTACATACATAATCATATGGCTTAGTTTACTTGAAAATAAAATGCAAACATTATTTATGGAAAAAAAATTTTTGAACCTATCAGTTATCTATCACTCTTTAGAAATTACTCTTCTCGCATGTAAAAAAAAGTTCAATTTCGATTTATGCATGTATATAGTATACTTTTATATGCCGATTTATTCTTAGACAGCGTTTACACGTCAGACAAAATCTAATTTTATCGTAGATAAAGTCGGATGAGTCGGATTGTCTTTCAGGGTTTCTTTTTATAAAGTGCGTAATTTTTTAGTGAAAACTTTTTAATATGTAATTTGAAAAATTAAAAGGTATGTCATCAAAAATCTCCAAAAAAAATTTAAAAATATACATATTTTTATAAAATTTGTTACAGTAATATAAAATATAATTACACATTTGAAGTATGAGCAATAATAACCAAATTGCTTAAGACAGTAAGAGTGAATTTTAGTGCTATTTGATTATATGTGTTATTCTTTGAAAATATATTATTTTTCATTAAAAAAATATTTTCACTAAAAAGTCGAAAATAAAATAAAGATAACATTACGTAATAACATACATAATAACATTATAGAGGGTATTAATACTATTAAGGCAATAATATACGGAATCATATGATGGTAAAGTAAGTGTTTATATTAGTAATGAAAATTATAACGATTTTGTTATAAATTTAAAAATTTCTTTGAAATATTTTTTATCAATAGATGTCGACTCAGTCCTGAAGAAAACTGTCATATTTTAGCTTTAATTACATAAATTTTTACTCTTATGTTGTCATTGCTATAATAGAGACGTCAACTTTCAGAAAAATAGCACAGATGTCGCTAAAAGTATCGAAATGAAATAATGAAATTATTATTCTTATAAAATTAAGATTTTCAAAACTGAAAGCAAGAATAGAATTAAAAACAAAATACGAAAAAAAAAATTTTCTCAGCTGCGTTATTATGCATGCATAAATCAATTTACATATTATATACAGTAATGGTTTCGAGGGAAGTTAGAAGTTTTTATCGTTAATAAAACACAGAAGAATAATTATTAATTTAATTTATTTTTCTTGTTTTAATTTTAAGAGTTCTAGACTCTTTTGATTTCAAAAATGAACTAAAAATTTATTTTACAGAAATTTACTTTCTGGAAAAGTTGTTACAAGATAATATTAAAAAAAAAAGGTTTATTAATTATTACAAAATATTTTACTTATCTTTAAATGCATAAATTTAATAAGTTATTACAAAATTTCCAAATTTATGCATAATAACAATAATAAAAAGAAAATAATTATATTCAACAAAGAACCAAAATAATGCATATCAAAAATAGTGCAACGATAACAAATTTCTAAGTGGGTCGGTCATTGCTTTGTTTAATTAGTAAAAAAAAACAAAACAAAAAATGAAATTTGAGAATTGAATTTTTGTGTATGAAAATAGAAAGTGATATTGAAAAATGTTATCTTTCAATGTTGTTTTAATTTATGGGATTTGAAGAGGGTAATCTTTTAATGAGATGATATCATTTTGTGGAGATGATATAACTATATATTTATATATATAAATAATATTCTCATATGTATAATTATATTTTGTATCGCTGTGTTACAACCAATTTGAATCAAAAATATTTTTTGATTTTGAATCCAAATCAACTGAATTTTTGTACAGAGTTAAGAAATTGTGTTGTAAGGTATTTATGCTCTCATTACGTTTAAAACATTTTGCTTTTCGTATATTAAAAGGTTTATAATTTGTTAATTTAAAAAAACAAAATACTTTTGACTAAAAATACTTTGGAGCGTGTTATATGTCTGTGTTTCATTTGCACGTAGTATCACTAGCTTGTTTTCTTGCGATTTGCCTGCATTTCATTTGACTAGAGAAAATTTAACACATCTACACTAAAAACGTATTCTAACTTTAGAAATAAATTAAAAAAATTAATGTACGACACGTAGGTACCTTATTATATTCAATCAATGATATAATATATATTTTTTTTGTTTTTCATATTAATATTGCAATCTGAACTATCATTCAAATTAAACACACATATTCATTCATATATACAAGATTTTAAAAGAAAAATGAATAATGATAACATATACCAACTAGGGACCACTATTTATTAATTATAATTCAAGTTAAAGCCAAATATAGCGTTTTTAACAGACAGGGATTAAAATAACTGATATAGACTTTTCACTTACAACCAGTAAACAGTCATGTTTTAATGAGAAGCTACGGCTTGGTATGATTTGAAAAGACAAAATACTTCTTAATTGCCTTTTCTACCATTTCCCTATATTAAGTCAAAATAATTTAGTTCTTTTAGAAACTATTTTTCAACAGTGAAGTCCACCGCTAACTTCTACTAATCAGGTCTTATTTTTTCGTCCGCCATTTCAGCTAAGGAGAAGCAGCAAAAAAGCAGCTGTTGAAATCCTAAATATTAAACTGGTTGTATATTATATTTGAGAATTGAGAATTTTAATAATTAAATTATATTATTTTTTGTAAACCGTTTGATTTAAATAGTAAATAAATAAATAAATAAAAAGATGATAAAAAATTAGTGCCTATATAAATTTCAGTGATTTCGATTTTTTTTTATTAACTTATAGGTAGGTATAAGAACACTGTTGCATTTAAATAAATAATACTTTTTTCTAATGTTTTATTTTTTTAATGTTGACAGTAACTTAGGTAGAATTACCGTTTCGTGCCTAATTTAAATATGGTACTGTAATTTTTTACTAAAAATTTTTTTCCAGTATTTTTATTTGGAAAATTTAAAGAAGGTGGTATTAATAAGTTAGCAAATGATTTTTAAGAAAACTATTCGACGGAGAACCTTTTTTTTATAGAAAATTAAATTTCCTTTAATTACACATGCCTATGCATATATAAAAATAATAATAATGTATTCATATCAGTCTAGATATATTCAAAGTCATGACACTGCAGAGAGAACTCTTATTTTGGTCCCTATTTACACAAGCCAGCATTGGAAAAAAAGCACCAGATTTTTTAAGTCTAATAACTAAAAAAATATAATTTTTTTCCAGTTTTGAGAAAAAGCGATAAAATATAGTGGGAATGACAATAATATCGGGAGGAATATCGAGAGAGTCGCTATAAATATCGGAGAATCGCCATAAATATCGGGAATATTTAAAAAAACATATCTTCACAAAGATATGTTTCCTATAATTTTCGCCGATATTTTTAATATTAACATAAAAAACATTCTACTTACATAAAAAAAATTCGCACACTAACAACACATTTTATGGATATGGAACGACATTTCAATTTTTGAATTTGAGTAAAAACAATGACAAAAATTAATTTTTGCATTGAATATTTGAATGTGTGTAAATAAAAAATAATATTTTAACTTTCAGGTATAATATATACAACTATCTATTTAACTAAAATTATATATATTCTATTTATCTTATACATAAATTAACTATTAAACTATTTAACATATTTAAAAAATTGACTTTCAATTACAACTTTAACTTTTAGCTTTAATTTTTTTATGTGAATGAATTTTTAAATTTTGAATGTGATGTATACATTTTTTTTCTTAATTCTTTATTTAGTATAATAAATACTTATTTAAAAATGAAAAACTAAATAATTTCAAGTGAACTGGAAATTTAAAAAAACTGTTTGATATAAATATAACGAAATTCTCCACAGATAAATTCATTGACTTCTCTTAAAATCTTCATTTTTCACTTTTATTCACTTTATTTACTTTATTTATATACTTTAACGAAATTTTAAACAATTTTAAGGAAGTCTGCTTAAATTAAATAACCTTTTGTTGAATGAATATTAAATTAAATAAAATTTTAAATTTAAAGCTAAACTTTATTTTGTTTACATTTTGAATATTTTAAGGTTATGTAGATAGATTTTAGATGTCAAATCATATATAAAAGTTACCATAAAAATAATATAATTTTACTCCCTCATACACATTAACGGTATATTATACTCCTCTCTTTCTAAATTCCAATTTATCAGCTAAAAATTTCTCATGAAAACCAGCCTTTAAACTAAAAATTCTAAACTTTATTTTGATATTAAATTTATATTTTTTTATTTATATTTAATGCTTGAAAACTTTGTTTGAGGGGTGGTAAAAGGGTGGTAAAGGCTCTAGACGGAACATATGCTAACCTATGTTTCCGATAAAAACTAGGAAATGCCATCTGGTAAAACATCTACAGCTCTGCCATCAAATCCGACTCTCACCTCCTCGAAGGTAGGTAACATAGTTATCTGCCGGGTACCACCTGGTAACTTGTAAGGCTAACGAGAGCGGGTGAATGCGAACACTTGGCGCAATATCTAAGTAAATCGATTTGGTTAGCACGTGCGCGGACGCGATTTATGGTAATTGAAATTGTGAGTGCCGGCACAAACACAAAAAAAAAAAAAAAATCCAGAAGCGTTTGACCTAAAATAGGCGGTTCCCTGGTCTGCGGCTGATCCCAGAGGGGCGGCAGTTAAAATCACCTGGCAGGAGGTATAAAATGCAACATAAAACAAATAATAATGTACAGTCTAAATAACAAAATAAACTCGGTAGGGATATCTACCAAAGTGTCGGCAGAGACCACGGCTGCCGGCGAGGGCTTGGCTGAAGGTACTAGACTTTCAGATGAGTCGCCAGTGGGGAACAACAATTTAGAAAAGCTTACCCTTTTAACCCTTTTAACCCTTTTAAAAAGAGTGCGAGGGTTCCAAGGTCGCCATCAAGGATGACCGAGCCAATAATTGATATACGGAGTCAAAATAATAAAGAGCCAAATGAAAACCATATACTCCAAAAGAGGCTAAGCGAAATAGAGGCATTATGTATGTCACTAAAAAAAGAAGTTTCGGCATTAAGAGCAGAAAACGAAGCTTTGAAAAAAAGAGAAAAACGTAATGCACCAAATGAAATCATCGAGCAAAAAGAATATTTCACGGATGAAGATGAATTTAGCAGAGAAACTGACTGGCTGCTCAAAAAAAAAGAAAAGCTACTTCTTCACCTGAAGTTGAATCGTCACCATCTGGTTTAACAAAAACCTGTGAGGAAAAAAACTCCAAAACAACTGAATTTGTGAGTAAAAGGAAAACCAAAATTCCACCTCTAATCATAAGTAACATAAATGATTTCAAACCATTAAATAAAATGCTGCAAGCTAAAAATATGAAATAAAAATGCTAAACAATAAGCAGCTGAAAATAAATCTGGAGACGGAAATGGATTATAGAAATCTAGCTAAAGATCTCAATGATACCAAATACGAATGGCATACTTATGAAAGCAAAATAAATAGACCAATAAAAGTCATGGCACGCGGCTTGCACCAATCTTGCATGCCAGAAGATATAATAAGTGAGCTTCATAATAGACAATTCAATATCATCAATGCAGTAAATATGATAAAGAAAGTCAAGGAAAATGATAAACAGGTAACTATTAAACTCCCAATTTTCATGCTTACCTTTGATAGTAAGCAAGACATGAAAAAAATTTACAAAATCAATCATATTCAAAACATGATAGTTTATATTGAACCTCTGAGAAAAAGCAAAGATATTCCTCAGTGCAAAAGATGTCAGCGTTATAATCATACGCAGAAATTTTGTAATAGGGAGCCTATATGTGTGAAATGTGCTGGTAAACATTTAACAGCAGAATGCGATAAGCTGAAAACTTCACAGCCAAAATGCTCCAACTGCCAAGAGTCTCATCCAGCAAATTACAGAGGATGTCTTATTGCCAAAGAACTTCAGAAAAGGAGAAACTCTGTTTACCCAAAATTAGTTCAAAAGCAACAACCAAGAAAATTTATATCAAAGAAAGTAATAAAGGGAGTAACTTATTCTGCCATAGTAAAAGGCAAAAACAATGAGGATGTCTACCAAAGCAATAAAAATATGAAAAAAAATCGAGATTTCACTGCTGATGAAACACCTCGAATAGCTTATTCATCAAATGCAAATAATCAAACGCCGAGAAGAACTCGTTCGTCAAACAATCAAATGCCGAGAAGAGCTCGTTCAACAAATACTAAATTGATTCCAGAAAAAGAACAGCACGGAACTATATTAAAAACAATGGAAAAACTAATGAGTCTGGTAGATAGAATCTCACTAAGATTAGATAACTTGGAAAGTAGGTATACTGTTAAGTATCCTGATATGCCACATAACTCAATTAGATAATGAATAAGGACAAAATCACTATATGTACTTGGAATGCGAATGGCATTAACAACAAAAAACAAGAATTGGAAATTTTCCTAAACTTACGAAACATAGATGTCTGTCTCGTGTCAGAAACCCATCTAACAAAGAGGCACAATTTAGTAATTCGTGTATACATAGTATATCATACAACGCACTCTGACAATCTACCAAAAGGAGGTAGTGCGGTCATAGTAAATAATCTTATTACTCATCATGAACATTCTAACATACAAAGTACAGAAATGCAACTCACAGCCGTACAAATAAGGTGCACAAAGCAAAATATCAACGTAGGAGTGCTGTACTGCCCGCCCAATCACGCTATTAAAAAACATATGTTCCAGAGCTTATTAATGAAATTAGGTGAAAGATTTATTCTTGGAGGTGACTACAATGCTAAACATCTAGAATGGGGCTCCAGGATGACCCTTACTCGAGGTAAAGAACTAAGAGAGGCGCTGAGAGAAACAGGTTGCTTATTTCTTTCAACAGGAAAACCAACATATTGGCCTGCAGATATAAACGAAACTCCTGATCTGTTAGACTTTTTTATAATGAAAAAAGTATCAACTAATTTCACATCTATAGAAGATAATTATGACCTCAATTCCGACCATTCTGCTGTCATTCTAAAATTAAATACAACAATAGTGAAAAAATCTAGTAAACCATTTTTAACCAACTCATCTACAGATTGGTTAAGCTTCAAAAAGATTCTGCTAGAAAAAATTAACTTAAGAGTAACATTAGACAATGAGGAACAACTAGAAACTGCTACTGAAAAACTTATGCAAGCTGTCCAGTTTGCAGCTTGGAGTAGTACTAAGACAAAAAAATCAAAAAAAATCAGCCCTAGATATCCGGTGTATATCCTTAACATGGTAAAAGAGAAACGAAAAGCGAGGTGGCAACAAACGCGTGACCCATCCAGCAAAACGGATCTTAATAATAAAAGTCAGGAGCTAAAGAGAGAAATAAAGAAATTAAATGATAGATCTCTGAATTATTACCTAGAAAATTTAACAGCTACTAAAGAAACAAATTATTCTTTATGGAAATCTACGAGTAAAATGAAGAAGTCTATTGTGCATTCTACACCACTGAGGAAAAATGATGGCTTATGGGAGCGATAAAGAAAAAGCTGACACTTTTGCAGATCATCTCGCTGAAATTTTTAAGCCCAATGAAATGAACACTGTTATTGATATAACTGAAATATATAACCATGAAGATATAAATATTCCCTTAATAAGTCGAAAAGAAGTAATTAAGGAAATAAAAAACCTAAAATTAAATAAAGCCCCAGGTTTTGATTTAATAACTTCAAATGTGCTAAAAAATATACCCAACAAAGTTCTCACACTCTTGGTATATATAATGAATGCCTGTATTAAGCTTAAACACGTACCTAGTATATGGAAAGTTGCCGAGATAATAATTGCTGCTAACAACACCAAATCCTACAGGCCGATATCTTTGCTCCCTATAATATCGAAGTTGTTTGAAAAATTACTATTGAGAAGGATTCAACCCCTCATAGAAAACAGGAATATAATACATAATCACCAATTTGGGTTTAGGCAAAAACACTCAACAATAGATCAAGTACATCGAATAACAGACATTATAGAAAGGGCACTGGAAAACAAACAAATTTGTTCTTCAGTATTTCTAGATGTAGATTTTTGATAAAGTTTGGAATGAAGGACTCATCAAAAAGCTAAGTTGTTTGCTCCCTAAAAATTATGTGAATTATTTTCATCATATCTCTCAAATAGAGTTTTTCGAGTTAAAAATGAGAATGAATACTCTTCTCTAAGAGATATAAAAGCTGGAGTACCGCAAGGTAGTATACTGGGTCAAATTTTATATTTGTTATACACCTGTGATATACCCGATGTAGAAAATATAAAAATAGCAACCTTTGCAGATGACACAGCGTTGATGGCAGTTGGTTCTACTATAGAAGAAGCTACAAACAAACTGCAAAAAGCTAATGACGAAATTTCCAACTGGTGCAAAAAATGGAAAATTAAATTAAATGAAGCCAAATCTAGTCATGTAAACTTCACCTATAAAAACATAGTAACTCCTCTCTCAGTTAAAATTAATGATGTCTTGATTCCATACGAGAATAAAGCTAAATATCTTGGCATGACCTTGGATGCAAAACTAAAATGGAAAGAGCATGTGAAAATCAAAAAACAAGAACTCCAGTTCAAATATAGAGAAATATACTGGCTGATTGGGCGGAATTCTACGGTCTCGACCTATAACAAAGTTTTGATGTATAATCAAATATTGAAGCCAGTCTGGGCACACGGTATTCAAATATGGGGATGTGCTAAACAAATCCATATTCAAACTATCCAAACGTTCCAAAATAAGGTACTGCGCAACATAGTCAATGCTCCATGGTATGTTCGCAATGCCGATATTCATCGAGATCTGGAGATCTCATCTATAAAAGACGAAATAATGAAATGCGCTGCACGGCACAAAACTCGTCTGATCCAACATGTCAATACCGAAGCTTCTAGCTTAATTGACAATCAAAACTTTGTGAAGCGACTAAAACGAACAAGACCACTTGTGTTAGGTTAAAACCTTTTATCTATTAAAACCTTATTGGATTTTGGTAGATCAAAGGTATCTTAGTTTCTTTGAGTTAAATGTAAATTAATGGTTAGTCTATAAGACTAGTTTTAATGTTGCAATAATGATAGGAGTTTTTAGTGGGTTAAAGTCCCACAGTCTTTCAAACTGCCTTCCCCGGTAATAGGTAGTCCCTGAAGCCTCTTTCGATGATTTACTACTATCTGAAAAAAAAAACATACAAATAGTGAAATTTTGTATTTGGATACAAATTTTAAATAATGAAATTATTATTATTAACTAGTTAAATACCCGTTACTAGTTACTACGTAACTTTTTCCTACCGTGTTATACCGGGTGTTCCAGACCATGCGTATCAACTTTTTAAGAAGGGAAAGAGCCGTTATTTTGAAATTGAATACAAATTTTATTAACTAAATCAAGCGATGCGCAATATGGAGAACACTTACAAAAAAGGGAGTTCCTGAAAAAATTATCAACATCATCAAAGCGATGTATAAAGATGCAGAGACAACAGTTCAACACAGAGGTAACATCAGTGATCCATTCTACACCAATATAGGAGTTAGACAAGGATGTCCAATATCAGCACTTCTCTTCAACACAATACTAGACGACATTCTAAGAGAAGTTTGCACTGGAATAAATGGAATAGAATGGGATCTCTTTGGCAACTTAGAAGACTTAGATTATGCAGATGATGTATGCCTCATATCAAGAAATCAAAGGGACCTACAGAACAAAGTCAACAGATTACAGGAAGAAGCAAAGAAATCGGGACTGGAATTGAATATCGAGAAAACCAAGGCAATGAGGACAAACAACAGTGATAGTGAGCCAATAACAGTGAGTGGACAACAGATAGAATACGTAGAAGAGTTCAACTACCTGGGGAGCATCATAACATCAAGAGAAGGTACAACAGAAGATGTCAACAGCTGTGTAAATAAGGCAAGAAGAACATTTGGGAGCCTAATGAAGATATGGCGGAGCAACCAAATATCGAGAACAACAAAGCTAACAATATTCAGAGCATGTGTTAAGTCAACATTAATATATGGCAGTGAAACATGGCTCACTTCGGTCAGAATCAAACAGAAGCTACAAGTACTCATCAACAAGTGCTTGAGAATTATATGCAGAATATTCTGGCCGGCAAGAATTAGCAACGAGGATTTATGGATGATAACTGGAGAAGAACCTATCAACAAACAGATAAATAGGAAAAAATGGAAATGGATAGGTCATACACTAAGGAAATCAGAAAGTGATATAGCAACAAGAGCTCTAGAGTGGAATCCACAAGGACAAAGAAGACCCGGCTGACCATACAACACATGGAGACGCACAGTCGATCAAGAATTAACAATCACCAATTATACCTGGGACGATATTAAGGAAGTAGTACTCAACAGAGAGGAATGGAGGTTCACTATCGAAGCCCTATGCTACCACGCGGATTAATAGGAGAAAAAAAAATCAAGGGTGCTCTATCGATTGGTGATATTTTCAAATTTCGGAAGGGAAGGGAAATCGGTTTTTTCAGACCAAAAATCGCCGAAATTGGCTGAAATCGAGATTTTTAAATGGGAAGAGGTACTTTTTTTATTCAAATTCGAATTCTACGTCAAAAAATAAGTAACTTTTGTATAGTAAATTTTTTTTTTGTTTTTTTGTGTTTTTTTTTTGGTTTTTTTTTATTAACTTTGTAGGAACCCAAAACTGAGCTAAAAAATATGATGAAAAAAAAAAATTTATTTATAAAAATTATTATCATTAATTCTAGTTTATCAAAGGAAAATATTGAGCATTTTTGTTTTGTTTGAAAAATATCAATAATATTTTAGTAATAATACTTTAGTTAAATTAGTAATCTGTCTAGCAGACAGACTATGTAATTGGATTGATAGATTGAAATCAACTAATATTTCATTAAAAACTATATTTCTAACAGTTCTATTCTCTTCGGTTACAATTTTCAAATGATTTCTATTCCCAGTGCGCGACATCCCGACATATAGTTGTTCATGTGAAAAAACTGGTGTATCAAGTAAAAGACCAACCTTATTGAGAGTTTGATCTTGCGCTTTGTTGATGGTCATCGCAAAGGTAGCTCGGACGGGAAACTGGCGTCTCTTAAAAGCGCATGGTGTAGTTTCAATACTTTTTTTATCTTAAAATATAAAACTGCTACAACATTAAACGGCACAGATATAGAATACAGATAAAAACATTATTATGTGTATGTATAAGTGTATTTTATTTGAAAATATATTTATTAACTACTGTTTATTTTTTTTAGAAATTAGGAAAATTACCAAAAATTTAAAAACTACTGTTTTTTTATTTTAAAATACAAAAGACTACAATATGAAATATCAATAGATAGATATAGGTTCATATATTGTATTATTCATATATTGCATAGGTGCCTCTATTATTTATCTGTATTATTGCACTAACTACTGTTTATTTTTTTTTAAATTAAAAAACACTAAAATATTGAAGTTAAAGTAAACTAATATAGCTATTGTTTTTTATTTACAAATTAAAAAATTATGCTAAAATTATGTTAGATATTATACATATAATACCTTATGTAGGTAGATGCACGTTTTTAGTTAATTATGTTTTTTTAGTTAATATTTTAATATTATAAATCCCAATAATTTTAGAATATAGTTTATAAAGTAATTTCAAATAGCAAAAATTGTTAAAATAAAATCAAAACATAAATCTAATCAAATTAAAATAAAATCAACACATTTACACACGTGATATAGAAGAAAAAAAATTCTTATTAAATGATGTTGTTTCGGCATCAAATCAACTCACGATTAGACATCAAGATTTTGTTTGTACTATTGAAAGTTTGACTGTCCTGTAAACGTTGTTCCACAAATTTTGATATCAGACTTTGTTAGAGTAATGAATTGCTCAAGTTTTTCTCTAAACATATCCCAATCAGTTTTCTTGTTTGTAAGTCTTGGGAGGCAATTTTTGTGTTCAACTTTTTTGCTTACACGGGATCGTGGAGATGGAGATCATCATTGCTCACGGCATATGTGTGGTTTCTATTTATTCCCTTTGTTATAAAAAAATCAATCAAATCAGGTATTTTCGCTGGCTCAGTAGGCCAATAGGTTGGGGCACAGCTTGATATAGCACTCTCCCTTTTGTTGTGGTTAATCTTGAAGCCCAGTGTATGTATGTTTATGTGTATGTATGGGGATGTTTCGCTTTTAAATCTCCTCCGATAATAAAATTATTTCCAAGTATTTTAAAGAGATTTATGGAGTCGACTCTAGTAGGTGAGTGTCTTGGGTGGCAAGATTTGGATGGCGAGATTTTGAAGTCCTTATTTTTGACCTTAATGTTAATTGTTGTAACTTGCATCATTGCATTTTCTATTTTCTGCTCCTCATGGTGTTGAATGTTGCATCAGTATTGCTGTTCCTCCTCTTGCTTTGTCATCTGGATGCGAAGTATGATAACAAACGTAATTAGGAATTTTAATACTAAATTTCTTTGTGAAGTGTGTTTCAGAAATTAGACATACATCTATGTTTTGATCCTTCAAAAAAATTTTGAGTTCCAAAATTTGTTGAAAAGTCCATTTGCGTTCCATGTAGCAACTCTAAGGGTGTGGCTTATTTTTTATGTGATTGCGGTGGTTTTATGCTATGGTTTTTTATCATTGTAATCTCGTCAGCTAATGTTTTTATAAATTCGTCTTGGTTTGTTAGTCTCTGTAGGATAAGACTTAATATATCCTTGACTGAGCAATCATCTTCCTTAAGGGGGTTTTTCACAATTTGGGCATACGGTTTAACATTTACATTACATACAGCATTTATAACTGTAGGTTTTCTATTAAGTATTATTCTTTTGAATTTGGGGTAGTTTTGCTTGTTTATTTCTTCTGGCTTGCTGTTCTTTTGCAATTGGACATCCTCTGTAGTTTGCCGGATGATCACCACGACAATTAATACATTTGGCTTTTTCTCCCAACTTCAAAATGCAGTTTTTTGTGAAATGCTTACCTCAACACTTACCGCAAGCACAGTCTCTATTACAATAACTTTGTGTATGCCCAAAATCTTGGCATCTCTTGCACTGCGGGATTAACTTTTTGTTTTTTCTTAATGGTTCAATTTTAACGACTATTTTCAATATTGTTTTAATAGCAAAAATTTTTTCTATATTTTCTCTAATAATTTTTCTATATTTTTTCTATTTCTTCTATGTTTTTCTATATGGTGGTTTATGTTCCTCTTTTTTAACTTTTTATCCGCAGTATTGTTTCCAAGTGCTGCTTGTTTTGTTTTTGGTGATTCTTTTTTCTGTTGGGCAGTTTCGGCGCTTCCCTTTGCTTTCCTTTTTTTGGATGGTCTTTTTGTTTTTTAAAGAATCCAATCCGTTTCTCTCGTGAGTGAAAATAAAATTGAATTAATTTTGAACATAATTATCAATTATGACTACATTTTCATTGAATTGCAATATTTTCTTCTGTTTCACCTTTTTCATGTATTTAGTCCTTTAAGAGCTTATCTAGTACTATTTTTTATAATTTTAGTACTTTGAAAATTTTCAGAATATCATCACTGGACTGTATGCGTGAAACAAGAGACAAAAATAAAATAAATTCGTTTGTATATAACAATACTTCCAAATAAATGAGAATGAAAAATGACATTTGCCTAAGATATTCAATTTTGTTCTTTATTTTCTGTATTTCTTTTCAACAAATTTGAGCGCACTGTGAAGTAATTTTATAAATTTGGAAGATATTTTTATGTTTAAATAAAGTTTTAGAGCATTAAATATAAATAAAAATATAAATTTAATATCAAAATAAAGTTTAGAATTTGTTTTTTAGTTATATAAAAAATTATTACATGAAATATATTTTAAGAATTAAAAAATTGTTGGTTAAAGAAAAATGGTGAGAAAAAATGTCATGATTAGAAATAATTTATTATGTGTTTTACTCTCTCTTGAAAGCTGTTCATATTTTTTTTTCAAATGGCAAGGTCTTTTTTAAATTAATTTTTCTATAATAACACATAAAAGTATATAATATTTGTTTTTTACTATTCGATCTACAAAATACAAAATTTTAATTTCTTTTTAGATCAAAACTCAAAAAAAATTATATTTTTTCAGTTATTAGACTTAAAAAATTTGGTCCTTATATTTTCTATGCTGGCCTGTATAAATAAGGGTCGAAATAAGAATCCTTCTCTATCCAAGTGTCATAACTTGGAATATAATGTACTATGTAGACTTAGCTGTATCTCATTCACAAACTACAATATACATTATAATGTATGTACATAATCTTTCCCCTTTTTATTTCAATCTACTGAGAATCGTTTTTCTTAAAGAGATATTGTTTTTGTTTTATGGATATATTTCTTTAATTACAGATAAATAATAAATGTACCTATGCAATATATGATAAGAATATATCCTATATCTATCTGTTGATATTTGATATTGTAGTCTTTTGTATTTTAAAATAAAAAAAAAGTATTGGAACTACACCATGCGCTTTTAAGAGATGCCAGTTTCCCGTCCGAGCTGTCTTTTTGATAACCATCCACAAAGCGCAAGGTCAAACTCAATAAGGTTGGTCTTTTAATTGATACACCAGTTTTTTCACATGGACAACTATATGTCGGGATGTCGCGCAATGGGAATAGAAATAATTTTAAAATTGTAACCGAAGAGAATAGAACTGTTAGAAATATAGTTTTTAATAAAATATTAGTTGATTTCAATCTATCAATCCAATTAATTACATAGTCTGTCTGCTAATCTACTAGTTCAACTAAAGTATTATTACTAAAATATTATTGATAGGGGAATTTTGGATTTTGATAATTTATAATCTAGTACAACCTATAATGCTCTCATTTTGATTTTTCACTAAATATAACGGTAGGAAAAAGTTACGTAGTAACGGGTATTTAACTAGTTTATATAAATATTATCTCATTCAAGTCAACAACCACAATAATGCACAAAATTAATTCATTCCTTGCTACTTTTTTTTTTTTTGTAAATTCATTTTGTGCCATGCGATATTTTGTTGTTGTTTCCCTATATAATCTATTTTGTATCAGATATTTTCTAATTATATCAGGTAGATTTGGAAAGAATATCAGCGACTCATTTAAATTTTTTTCCTTTTGATTTTTTTTTATTGCCGCTTCATTTATTATTTTGCTGCTGTTGCTAGGAAACTAAATAGAGACAGTGTGTTTGAGTGTATGTTTATTGTACATAGGGAGAATGATATTTAATTTGTCATTATAATTATGCAATGTATAATTGTTAGCTTGGTAAGAGAATAATGATTTTTAGTAGGCATTATTTTCAAATATTGTAAATTTGGGGTTGTTGAATATCTCTTATTCTCTTGTTGTCTTGTATGATTAAAAGAATAATAGAAAATAATTATGTTTATACACGCATTATTTTCTAAATATACATACATAATGTATGTAATTTTTGTAATTAAGTTATTTTTATATTAAATTAAATACATCTATATTTTATATGAAGTTGTAAAAAATAATAAACAATATTTTATTTGGGGAAGCACTCATTCAACTCAATATATGGACGCTTCATGCCTGGTAGGTACATAATAATAATAAAATACGTATAGATTTTTGTAAGTGAAACTTATTTATAACACGTTTATCGATTTGGTGAGAAAAATGTTATAAACTCGCGTCACGCTAAATTGTGAGTCCCTAATGTTATTAATATACACTTTCATATACATTTTAAATATATAGGTACAAAAACAAAAATTTTTTTTTACTGTTTTTCTTTTGTTTTTTTAGATACCTGCATGCTACATACAATACACGTAGTACTTAGTAGAGAATAATAAGAAAATGATCAGAATAAAATAAAACAAAAAACAATTTTTTTTTCTCATTTAAATACAAACAACAAAACAAAAAACAACATTTGAAGTTGATTAATAAATTTGATTTGAAAAAAAAAATTTTGACAAAAATTTCGTTGAAATATTTAACAATATTATTTTCTAAATTATATCAACTATGCATAAGATTTTTATGAGATCTAACTAAAAGAGCGTTATCATATTCTTTAAATTCTGTGATTTGTAAATAGATGTTGTCCTCAGTATTATTTTATAATCGTATACCAATATAATAAATATTTAGGTTTACTAATATAATTAATAAAAAATAATAATGTTTGTAACTCCAAATTATTACTGACAAAAATATTAATAATATTTTATATTATTGTAATGTTATTATAATTTAATATTTTTAATAGGTATATTTATATAAGAAAATAATAATGTTTAAAACGAAAATATTAAAATAATAAACAATTCCAAAGAAGAATAATGGGAACGCAAAATTTTTTCCCAGTATAAGGCAAAAGGCAAACATCTGTTTTGTACCTTTTATCTCTCATAATAAATTTGGTATACGATAAGTAAATGTAAATTTTACCTCTTTTAACTAATGATATTTTGCTTGTTTTGGTTATTGAGCTAAGTCATTTAAAAATTTATTGTTTTAATTTTAGTTATATAAAAAAAAATATTGGTACCTATCTAAGTCTCCATATTATATAAAAAAAAAATTATTGGTATCTACATAACATGTATGCATACCTATTTAGCAAAAGTTATAATTTTTGGAAATAAAAAAGTGATTGATTATATAAAAAAAAATATTGGTACCTATCTAAGTCTCCATATTATATAAAAAAAAAATTATTGGTATCTACATAACATGTATGCATACCTATTTAGCAAAAGTTATAATTTTTGGAAATAAAAAAGTGATTGATTATTAAAATTTTATTTTTTAAAATACTTTTAATTTTCTTTTTAGTGAATAATTAAAGCTTTAATTAAAAAATTGAATTGACCAAATAATTTTGTAAGCCTTAACAAAAAATTTTTATTCATACAACAATTTTTTTTCGATTTTATCAAAAATTTTTGTTTGCTCAACAATTTTTTGTTAATTTGTGAATATTTTTTTATAATTTGTCCAAAATTTATAATTTGTAAAATGGAAAATAAGTTTTGTAAAATTGACTAAGAAAAATTAATAATTTTTATCAAAGTGAATAATATTTTGTTATCTTGACAAAAAACCGTTTTAAATCAATATTTGTATACTTGACAAAATTTATCTTAATTTGACAAAAAATTTTACTATGCAGTTCATTGCAATTAATAAATTTTTGTTAATTCCACAAAATCTATTTTGTCAATAAGAAAATTATTATTATAATTTTTGATGCTGTCATAGTCAGATTAACAAAAGAATTTTGTAAACAGTTCACAAACAATTTTTTTTCCATTTTAGTTGAAAATATAAAAGTAAAGGTTCGATTTTCTGTGAAGTTGCGTTTTTGCATTTGCTTATTAAAGAGTTCAATTAAAAAAAAGTGATGAGTTAAATAAAAAAAGGCAGTTGAAAAATTAAATTACCCTTAAAAAAATAAAAATCCTTTCAAAAACAAAATGAAAAATGAAATAAAAAAGATTTTTTGAAGAATTAAATTAAAAAAAGATAACTTAATTCTAAGTTAAAAAACTAAATACATAATGTGAAATATTTAAAGCTAAAATTTATTTACTTATGTATTTTAACAGAACTAGTGAATTATTTAATTTGCGATGTTAATAAATTTGGTTAGTTTTAGTTGAATCTTGCAACTAAAACATTTATTAAAAATAGTAAATAATTTGAAGAAGGAAAACCATAAATTTTACTATTTTATTAAATAAATAATTTGAAGAAACAGTATGAACCAAAGAACTGGAACAAACAGAAACTGAAGTCTGAACATTTTTTAAATATTTTGAACTTTATTTGTATAATTTTGAAAAATGTAATGTGATAAGAAAAACTTTATTTTTTTAACTTTATTTTAAATTTTTTGAATGTAATAATGAATTTAATTTTTTTTTTGTTTTCAAATAATAGAAATGTTATAAAATAAATTAATTGTTAACAAGACTATTATTGTTTTATTTCTAACTGTAATAATATCATGCATTTATTTTTCAGACCCACATATAATATGTAGTGCTAGTGCTTATAAGGACTGCCTTGTTTTGCTAATATAAGATATGGTTCCGCATTTAACTTGTAGAGTACGGTATGCATACAAATAAATAATTTACAGATTAGTTTATAATCAAAATATGTTAAAACAAAAATAAAGCTATTTATAATATAATATAAATTTAAAACAAAAATAAAGTTATTTATTATTATATGCATACACTACCCTATTAACAAAATAATTCTGTTAAATCGACCACTAAATAGATGTTATTTTGACAAAACAAAATTGTTGATTTAATAAAAAATTTATTTAAATTGATATATTTTTTTCTCTAATCAACAAAATATTATTTTCATTTCAACATATTATTTTATTACATTGACAAAATATTTTATCATAATGAAAATTCATTTCGTCATATTAAGAAATTTAGTTTTGTCATTTCTTCAGATATAAATTGCTATATAGACAACTGTTTGTCATATTTACAGAATGAAAAAAAATTTGTATTTTTTTGTCATATTGACTCATCATTTTTGTTGACGCTATATTTACCTAGTTTTTGTCATTTTAACCCAGATTTTTGTCAATATTACCTAGTGTTTTTTTTCAGTATATTTCATATTTTAAATTTTTATATTGCATTGTTATATTACATGCATATTATATATTATATTTAAATATTTTCTATATTGTTTATAAAACAATGATCGATGCGGTTTTTACACGATATTTACATAGATTCCAATCAAAAATTTTTATTTTCTACTTCAGTTACCATATATATATATATATATACATGTATATTAACATATTATATATCTACATGTATATTAACTTTAACATAACGAGAATTTCACTGAATGTTTATTTTTTTCCTTAATTTAATTATATTCAAAAATTGAAAATGAATTTAGTCATTAATAACAAAAACTTACCTAGAAAAAATTCTTGTATACTTAACTGTATATTAAAATTTTCTGAAGGGTTTTACTTTATTTTACTACCTATAACAATTACACCAAATACTATTTATAATATTTAACTATATTAGGTATAATAATTTAAAATTAAATAATACGTATATATATGTAAGTAAGTATCGTTTATTATAATAAAGGCACATCAATTTCTTTTTAAATTTGGAGGGAACCACCATTATTTTTCCTTGCGTTAAAGTTGATAAAATTAATACACTTCATATATCTATGTGAAGACAATTAAAAATATAAAACAATTTTTAATTTTTTTTATTTTTTATTTTGAACAACACAATATTATTTCAATATTTCTATTTTCTTTTCAATTTCTTATCACATTTAATTTTATTTAATACAATTTAAAACCACAGTTTTTTTTTAATTAATTATTTAAATAGGTACACCACAAAAAAACCTCTATAATGTATAGTGTCCTAAGATAAAATAAAATATGTATTAATAACTCTTGAATGCAATAATATTTATTGTCATATAGGTACAATAAGTAATTTTATTATTAAATCACTTCAAATATGTTTTGTTCGTTATCGTTATTTACAGTTGTACATTTCGTCAGTTTTTTAAATTGTTGGCATTACTAATATTTGGCATATGTCGGCTACTACTTTCATGATTTTTGGATTTCTGTTGTACTGGCCTTTCCATCGAAATTACAGATCTTACAGTGATAAAAATAAATTCCTTTTACACTTTTTGTAACAAACTTATAGGATATCTCCCAAGAAGCGCAATACGGTTGCTTACGACGAGCTTGTAATTTAATTTTTTTTGGTGGTATTTTATACAATTTAATGAAGAATCAGATTCTGAATCCATTTTCATAAAAACTAAATTAAATACAGGTATTAAAAGTAACATCAATAAATTTATAAATTTAAGAAACAAATATATGCTTACCTTTTTTAATTATTATTTTTTTAAAGTGCAATGCTAAATTAAAATTTTGAAAATTGTTTATTTATAAAACCGTCATTTCACTTATAAACAACCAAATGCATACATTTATACAATTTGACAATTATACATAATTGATTTTGGCTTTTTAATCCTTTATATTGTTTTGTTTATGAAAGCGTTTTGAAAATATACACAAAATAGTTTCGACATCTGTTAGAAGTTTCAGAAAACTAATTATTTGTGATTGTAAGTATAAAAAATAAAATTTTTTATCTGTCAAAAATGTCTCAATGGGTAAATTACTGTAATTTTTAAGAAAATACTGTTTTACTATCTGAAGTTAAAATTACTGTTAAAAACAGTAATTACTGTACAGTTAGTACAGTAAACATCACTGAATTATTCCAGTTATTAATTCTTCAGATAGTGAGAGCAACTTGCTATACGAAAATAAATTATTCTCATTATCCAAAATGTTACTGTTTACATTATTAGTGTTAGTGTTATTAATATTATTATTATTTATAGTATTAAAATTAGTATTATTTAAATATTGTTTTGTGGTACTTGCATATGTTTGTTTATTATTACCGCTGCTATGAATTTCTCTCATGTTATAGTTGTTTTGAATTGCTGTATTACAATTATTTCTGCTTTTGAATTACTTGATAAATAAGGAAATTGTTGTACGTCATTTACATTAATTTTAATGTTCGAGTGTGATTTCTGTTATTATGATTAATGGATATTCTTTGATGATGATGGTGTTTGTTATAATTTTTTTCTCTAATATTATCCATTATTTCTTCTATATGCTCAACCTAAATAAGAGCGTACGACGTACAACGTATAAGCGCCGTACGTTGTAACGATTAGGCTCACCGAAATCAAACGCACCGCTTGTCAATTTCACATGTTTTCACTTTTCAGAGAAAAATCAACTGAAAACTTTTAACATCTAATTTATATTTATATTAGAATATTATAATAATCTATATTCAAAATATATTCAATTAAGATATTAATGCTGAAAATAATATCAAATCTTACCAAAGATTAAACAAGCACTTCAAAATGGCAAAATCATAAAAATCAAAATCATGTATATGTCTTGAACATAAATTAACCAAAAAATGGAAACATACGCTTGTCAAAATTGAAAACTCCAATATACAGCGTGTTGGCGTTGCGTATTTCGGTCACCTTCATATAAAATGTATTATCATGAGCTAATTTTGACACACGCCGTACGTCGTACGCTCTTATTTAGGTTGTGCTGTATGTTGTCCCTTACAATTAGCACAGTTTTGTATTTGTTTGTCTTTCTGCTTAGTAAGTTCTGGACATTTAGAAGTGTTATATGTCGCTGAACATAACCCGCAAATTTTAAGATCTAAGATGGCAATGTTGATCCCCGTGACCAAAAGTTTGGCAATTGAAACATATGACATGTTCACGCTGCCTTTGACTATAATTCTGCCAACTCACAACTCGATGGAAGACAGCTTTAATTCTTGAACGAACTTCATTAATTTTTATGGAGCCTTTTTTTAAACACACCAGAAAATTTTGCTTATCAAAGTAACGCACGTTTTTAACTTTCATTGGTTTGACATCAGTTACTTCCACACCAAGATTCTTGAGTTGAACCAGCAGTTCATCTTGATGGAGTTGTCGAGGGCGTATAATACAAACTTTGTTGGTTACTCAGATCGTAACGAGTGAGTAAAAAATTTCCATTTTTGATTCACATTTACTACTTACACATGATAGCTTGAGTACTTGACTTGAATTCTTCTTGAAATTTCAAGCTGTGTTTTCGATTAACCAGCTTGAGTTGCTGTCAGCTCGAAAATAGCTTAGTTTGACATATGTATTTTTCATAAAATTGGTATTTTGTAAAATTTGGTTTGATTTGGACTAATTGATTTGGATAAATGGATAATGAAATTTTAGTACATAGTGATATTTTAGAAGGCTATTCTAAAAATGTAAATTTACAGCAAAATATTTTTTTAAATATAATAAAACAAAACAATTTAAAGAAAAGAAAGATATTAAGGAAAAGATTACCACTATTATATCAAAAAATTGAGGAAATAAATCGCTTGAATGTTGACTTAATGTTATGCGTTTTAAATAAGAAGCCCAAAAAAATATGGATGAAAAAAAGAAGTCAACATTGGTGGAAAAGAATATTTAATGGAAACGATTATACTGAAATGTTAGAAAATTTTCGAATGGACAAGCAAGCGTTTTTGTATATATGTGCAAAATTAGATAACGAATTAAATCCACATCCTTTACATATCCGCTTATTTTTTTTTTTTTTTCGTTTTTATGAAGTCGTATTTTATATTTTTCCACCGTACTTCGATTTGTTTTGACGACTTATCTCTTTCTATAATTTTTTTTTCCCCTTCCCCATAAATTTCATTGTTTCTATATTTCTTTCCGTCGAATTTCTTTATACATTCGAATTCTTTAAATATGCTCAGCATCGCTGCTGTCTCTTCAGTTTTCCATATGTTTCGTTTGCTCATATTTTTTATTTCAATTGAACTTAAACTTTAAATAAATTTAAAGATTAAACAAAATATAAAATTAAAAATTTTTTATTTACTTACTCTTTTAAATCTTAATTATATCTTTTAAATTAAAAAAACAAACAAAACTTATATTTTTAATAAACAAAACTTATATTTATAATAAATCAGCAACAAATATTTGACATTAAATGTCAACTCAAGCTCTCAAGCTGCGTATTCGGTTAAAATTTTCAAGTCAAGAAAGTAAATTTTTGTGATTGACTTGAGTGAAGCTGATTTCAAGAAACTAGCGTATACTGATGTTGAAGCTTTCTTGAAGCCTACTTGAAGCTATTATGTATACGGGGTAATTGTTGTTCTTGTAATCAATTAAAGCGTTATAAATTATATTGAATTCCTCGATATTTTCTATTATAATTTTAGTGCCAATACTGCAATTTTGAATGGAGTATTTATGGACTTTTAGTGACGTCAAGTGCTGCCGGATTTCTAGATTAGTTTTTCCAACGATGTTGATTGGTGGAGGCCTTCTGATGCCACCTTGATGGGTACATCCTCTGAATCTTCATCATCGATTTGCTGACTAAAATTTCTTTTGTTTATAATTACGTTTCAATAATAGTTCAAGGATGTTTAATCAAATAAAAAATATTTGTTCGTTTGTACTTTTGCTTATAAGTTTTAATGATGTTGATAATCTTTACTTTAATAGTTAATGGTATAGGTTGAAGACCAGGACGTTGTATTAAAGAAGATAAATCAGGACGAAATTTTTTCGTACCTACAATGATTTTTGGAGGTGAGACTGTTTTTACTTCATTTACTTCTTGTACACCAGCTGTTCGACCTTTCTGTTTTGTTCCCCAAGCATCAAGTTCATTATAATCGGTTTTAATAATTCAAAAGCTTCATCTGTCTTATCATCTTGATATGCAGGAACAAGCATTTTCTAAATTGATACAAAAATATTAAAGTATAAAATGAAATACCTATATGCGTAAATTTTTTTTGATGTAAACCCTCGGTGGCGCAGTGGTTATGTAACAGGATCCATGACCGAGGGTACCCCGGTTCGAACCTGGTTGGTGGCGATGAATAAAAAAAAATCCATCATTAAATTTGTTAATTGAAAATCAAGATTAATCGAATGAAAATCATTAATTGAGATCGAACCTCTAATAAGGTAGCGCCACGTTGTTTCTAGGCAGCGTTGGATGATTACTCCATCTCCTAGGACCGGTTACTGTAGGCCAATCACCTGCATAATCGGTAAATCAATGGATTCGAAATAATAGAAGAAGAAGCCTCGGATTCACGAATGACTACCAACGACCTTTGGCACACAAAAAAGAACACGAATTGCACAATGGAATGTAAGAACACTTAGAGAAGCTTCAAGACTTGCAATTGGAAGCTCAAATGGCTACTTACAACATAAACATCCTAGGTATAAGTTAAATGCGACGGAACAACGGAGAAATCAACACGGAGAATGGAAACATGGTAATTTACAGTGGAAGGGAAACAGGGGGTGAAAGTGGAGTCGGAATACTAATATCAAAGAAATTGAGACAAACATTAGTTTCTTGGAAGGCAGTCTCGGATAGAATTGTTGGAGGGCGATTTCGAAATATGACAAGACATGTAAAAATAATTCAATGCTTCAGACCAACAGAGGTTGAGAACCATATTAAGAATGACTTCTACGAACAAATACAAACAACGCTTCAACGGCAGTCATAAATAGGGGAGATATCATAATATTAATGGGTGACTGGAATGCGAAAATAGGATCTAACAACAATGGACTTGAGGAGATAATGGGCAAACACGTTTTAGGGAGAGAAAGAAACAACAACTAGGAAAGATTGATAGGATTGTGTCAGACTTTCGACCTAGCAATCGAAGGGAGTCTTCCCACACAAAGATATCCCCAAATACACATGGACAACATCAAATGGGATCTCAATCAGATAGATCACATATGCATTAGCAAGAAATGGAAACAATCAATGTTAGATGTGAGAAATAGAAGGGGATCAGATATACACAGCGATCATGAATTACTAACTGGGGACTTCAGAATGAAACTAAGTCAACAAGTAAGAGGCAGAAGAAATAGAAAGAAGAAAAAAATATAAACAACTTAAAAAATCCGCAAGTAAGAGCTGACATGGTTACGACGTTACGGAGAATATTAGAAATAATAGAGAACACATTTGGGAAGAGATTCTGGAAATTTACAACCAAACAAGCGAACAAAATCTTGGAATTTCACAACTACAAAGAAAAATCTGGATAACCGATAACACATGGGCCTTGATTAAAAGAAGAGATAAAAAGAAATTTCTGCAAAATTTAGCCGGAGAAGCAGAAAGAGCAGCACAGCAACATAACCTGAGAGAATTGCATCGCATAATCAAGAACTTAACAAACCAGTCGGAACAACAAAACAAACCAATTAAAGATAAAAATGGTGCGCTCCTCACAAACTTAGAGGACCAATTAAAGAGATGGAGAGAACATTTCCAAGAACTGAGCAACGAAGAAAGTACAAATAATGAAACAGACATAAGAAACAGAGACGATGCAAATATCTACCCAACTGAGGGACTGCCAATATCTACTCGAGCTCCAAATATAGAAGAAATCAAAGCTACAATCAATATCCTGAAACACAACAAAGCAACAGGTGAAGATGGAACTCCAGCAGAAATAGCCAAACTGGACCCCGACCTATTCGCACCAACAATTGAACCCCACATCAGAAAAGCATGGATAGGAGAGAATATACCACCATCATGGAAGAAAGGAATGATTATCAAGATACCAAAGAAAGGAACTTCACAAATTGCAGCAACTGAAGAGGAATCACGGCTCTAAATACTACTCATAAGATAATAGCAATTATTATAAAGAAAAAATTAGAAGAAGTACTAGAACCAATACTACGGAAAGAGCAGGCAGGTTTCAGACCAAACCGAAACTATGTTGACCAGTCAAATACTTTACGGGTCATAGTTGAACAATCAGTAGAATGGAATGCCCCACTATATCTACTATTCATAGATTTTAAGAAAGCATTCGACACGTTCAAGAGATGCGCAATATGGAGAACACTTACAAAGAAGGGAGTTCCTGAAAAAATCATCAACATCATCAAAGCGATGTATAAAGATGCAGAGACAACAGTTAGCACAGAGGTAACATCAGTGATCCAGTCTACACCAATATAGGAGTTAGACAAGGATGTGTATGCCTCATATCAAGATTAACAGATTACAGGAAGAAGCAAAGAAATCGGGACTAGAATTGAATATCGAGAAAACCAAGGCAATGAGGACAAATAACAGTGATAGTGAGCCAATAACAGTGAGTGGACAACAGATAGAATACGTAGAATAATTCAACTACCTGGGGAGCATCATAACATCAAGAGGAGGTACAACAGAAGATGTTAACAGTGGTATAAATAAGGCAAGAAAAACTTTTGGGAGCCTAATGAAGATATGGCGGAGCAACCAAATATCGAGAACAACAAAGCTAACAATATTCAGAGCATGTGTTAAATCAACATTAATATATGGCAGTGAAACATGGCTCACTTCGGTCAGAATCAAACAGAAGCTACAAGTATTCATCAACAAGTGCTTGAGAATTATATGCAAAATATTCTGGCCGGCAAGAATTAGCAACGAGGATTTATGGATGATAACTGGAGAAGAACCGATTAACAGGCAGATAAATAGGAAAAAAGTGATATAGCAAGAAGAGCTCTAGAGTGGAATCCCCAAGGACAAAGGAGACCCGGCAGACCATACAACACATAGAGACGCACAATCGATCAAGAATAAACAATCAAAAATTATACCTGGGACGATATTAAGGAAGTAGTACTCAACAGAGAGGAATGAAGGTTCACTATCGGAGCCCTATGCCATCACAAGGAGTTATAGGAGAAAAAAAAAATAGTATCTGTTGATAAAAATCTGTTGGTCTTGTTATCTGTGACATCGAAAAAGCTTTTGATTTCGTATGGCACAACGGTCTGATCCATAAATTATATCAAATACAGTTCCCAATCTACCTGATTTTAAGCTCTCATTTATACAACCAATAGGCTTGTCTGCTGATGACAATACATTGTGTACCTCGGATGTCAATCCTAGCACAATCATCTTGAATCTAGAAAACGGATTCAATTCTCTACACCAATATTACCACAAATGGAAAATAAAAATAAATACCTTGAAAGCCTCCGCGTACATCTTTACTAGAAAAAAAGAAAACCTTGCTTCTTACCTGGCAGGAACTTACAACTAAATGGCAATTCCGTCGACTGGAGCACTACTGTCAAATACCTAGGATAAATATAAATTAACTTTTAAACCCCTAGTCGACGACAAAATTAAAAAAAATCGAATATTAATCAAATTGTTATACAGACTAATTAATAGGAAACCGTCTCTCACTAAATTCAATAAAATTCTAATTTTCAAATCCATCTTCTAAATAACGTATCTATATGGTGCTCCGGGTTGGTCAAACTGCGCATACTGTCATAAAAAAAGACTGCAAATTACGCAAAATAAACTACTAAAAATGTTACTAAACTTTCCTTGGTATCACAGTACATTAGATATCCATTTAAAATCCAAAAGTATGACGATAACAGACAAAATTACTATTAGAGCTAGCAAATTAATTGCCAAATGCTCGCGCTCCGAAAACGAAACGTTAATTAGGCAATTGGTCGATAATTACTAAATGTAATTAAATTGTGATTGTTTGCTTTAATCATTTCTTTTTTATCAATTTTTTTTTTAAGTAAAATTTTTAAAAATACAAGTAGTCACAAGGTTTTTGTAATTTTCCACCATTTTTCCTTGTAACAATTAAAATGAATTGTAAATCAAACAACAAAATGTAATGCAAAATAAAAATTAGAATAAAATAAGACTCGCAGCTGTTAAGATACTAATAATCTAACCTCTAACTTAAGTATAAGAAGACTCTGTCGCATTATAAATTATGTATTAACAAATTTTGGAAATAAACGAACTATTTATCTATTCTCATTGGTTCATTAGGTTTTCTTATAAATTTTGCTTCATGACCTTCTAATTCCCTAACATAGGTACGTAGGTAGTTGCTGCCGACAGTACGCCGACACACTTAGACCAGTGAGGTCTATTGTGATACCACGGTTGTGATACAAGTGGCGGGTTTTTTATACCAGTGTTTTCAAGATCACCCAGCGAGTCCAGAAAGATAGGAGCCTTCTTGGGGTTTCCTTTTATGGTAGAAACCTGGACAGGAACAGAGTAGGTTTTGGACAGTTTCATCCTCCTCCACCTCTCTACACGTTCTGCAGAAGTCATTTGAGGGGAGTCACAGTCTTCTGGCATGTTTACCAATCAGACAATGACCCGTAATGACCCCTACCATAGTGCTAATGTCACTTCTTTTCATAGTTAGTATGAAAACTAGCATATCCGCTAGTTCGTCCAAAGAACTGCGACAGGCCAACACGGTTTTTGAGTTGATGGCTACCGACTTCAGTGCTTTAATTGCAGCCTGACTGTCTGTGAGTACACAGATATTTCTAACAGATAATACGTTGGATCTCAGACAGTCTGAGGCTTCTTTTGTGTTCTTACACCTCCGCCTGAAACACACTACAATTGGTCTGAAATCTTTAGAATAGGCGTAGGAACTTTTACCCGCTTTCTGTATGAATACTACATTAACCTCAGACCAAGACTTTGGAATGTGGCCTAGATTTAGACAACTCTTACAAATTGTTTTGAGCCAGGGAAAAGTAGTATTTAAGGAGTGCTGCAATTCAGCTGGACCATCCGGTCCTGGTGACTTGAATGGTTTGAAACTATTTATAGCCCATTACAGTTTGGAGTTTGTTACCACTCTCTCCGATAAATCAGAGTGTTGAATACCGCTTTGATTTATCGTAGATTGTGTATTAGAGCCGCCGGGTAAATGAGTTTCTAACAGCAGCTTCAATAATTCTCCACTAGAAGTGGTCCATGTGCCATCTGCCTTAGGCTGAGGATCGCCGAATTTGTGGATAGTATTTTACGCAGCCTTGAAGCTTCAAAGGTTTCTTCTATGTTGCCACAAAAGATTCTCCATGTATTCTTTTTTGGCCTTTTTTAGTACAGCTTTGTACGCTTTAAGGGAATCTTTATATAGTTTCCAGTCCTGAGCGTCTCTAGTATTTTTTGCTATATTAAACCTCCTTCTGCTAGTTTGCCGGAGGACTTTTATTTCCTCGCTCCATAACCGTGGTCTACTTTTACCTTTAGACTTCCCTGTGGGGCAGGAGACGGAAAGAGCCTTATTGTAGGCGTTATTTTAAACGACTGCCGGATCGTCCAATTCCGGTAAACCATTAGGAGGTCTGAGAGTTTTTGAGGAAAGTGTATCAGAGATAGACAAATTGTACTTAGACCAGTTGGTTTTTCTCGGATTACGGAAGATCGGCGGTTTGGGTAAACATTCCTGTAATTAGAATTCAATGTAGCGATGATCAGAGAAGGAGTGTTCGTTGGAAACCCTCCAGTCATTGACTTTATGGATGACAAGGTCTGACGCAAGGGTGATATCCAGAACTTGCTGCCTGATACTATTCACAAAGGTAGGCTCTCTACCGTTGTTGCATATAATGAGGTTCGTATTTAATAAGTAATCAAAAAATAGTTCACCTCTATAATTAGTGTCCGTGCTTCCCCAGATTTCACCATGAGCATTAGCATCACATCCAAGAATGGGCCCTGTTCTAGATCTTTCTGCTTCCTGTGCCGCACTACCCAAATTTCTCGAAGGGCCTAACATAACACCCGAAACACTTCAATAATGCATAATAACATATTGTGAAAGAAATTCATCTAGAATTCGATCTAATCCTTTTGCACCCTGTTTTTAGGTTTTCAAAGTTTGTATACAAATGATAGACATGTTTCAGTTGATGACGAAATTGCTTTCGCTATATCGAGATTATCTACTTAAAAATATTTGAAATAATCAAAAATTAATCAATTTAATATTATAGTAAAGACTAACTTCTGGAAAAGGTTCAAATATAGAACCTATATCTCATATTATATGATATTATCTGATATCTGCATTAGAAATTGATTTAACTTAAAAGCTACTTTTGTTATTCTGACATAAAATTAAAATTGGTATAAATAACTAATATAACTGGTTCAGAATTTGCTTTAGTTTTTTTAACATCATTTGATATTTCAACACGTACTATTTCTGAAAGAGTTTTCCATTTTAGACAGTTTTCTGGTTCAAATTCTAATAATAAAATGAATTGAATAATTTATATTATATATTCATAATAAATAATTTATCATTCTTCACTATTTTCCTTAGTTTTTTCACATGCGTTTAAAATGTAACCAACACAGTTGACAGTAAAATTAAATAAAAAAAATTTAAGTGCTGGTTCACCTACTTGGATTTTGAAAAAAAGCTTTAATTAAATTATTAAATTTTTATAATATTACATTTTATTTTTACTTCAAAATAATTTTTTTTATTTAGCACTAAGCACAACACAACATTTACGAACCACTATTTTAGCGGGACTACCTTCTTTGGCTGGTATTTATGTGGTGGTAAAAAAAGTTGTTCAAGGCTTCACACTATCGAAGGTTCCGACAGTGTACAAGTGCAATGCATATAAAGCGAATGAAATGAAAAGCAAATAGACAAAGTTTGACAGACGGAAAAAATACCTTTATACCTTGAACAGAATGCAGCTATTACGCAGTCATCGCGCAGAAGTGGAAAAAATTTTAACTTCAACGCAGGAATTCTACTTTGACAACTAATAAAAATATTTTACAATTGAATGCGTATGTAAAAGTCAAATTATTGTGACTGTAGTACAACAAATTAATACAAATTGAATTGTTTTTTTTATATTCATTTCCATATCTTGTAATCAAATCATAAAATCAATTTTAAAATAAAAAAACTTAAGCGGCAGAGCTCAAATATAATATAATAAAATTAATTTATAACTTTATAACATATGATTAACATTTATTAATTTGCTGCAAAGTTTATTTTATAAGAAAAGTAAGCAAAACTATGTCAGTTAACGCTTTCAACGTTTTGCATTCTGTGCACAAAGTTAGACATTTGACATGGTTGCGTGATGGCTGCGTTTATTCTATTCAAGAAATTATTTGCAGTGCAAATTTTGCACTATCAGTTGTTTTGCTTGATTTTGTTAGTTGTTTTGCTTGTGATATTTTACAAGGGGGAGATTAATTTTTTATGTATGTCGGATAAAGTAACGATTGATTGTTTTTTTATATTTATTATTTTGAATTAACGAATATGAATAAAAAGAAACCAACAAACATTTTTTTTTTGTTATTATGATTTTCAATATTTTGATTATATGAATTATGATTATATCAAAGAACTAGTGTAATGCCACTGCTATCCAACTGTAGTAAAGTTTGTGTGCAGTTTAAAAAGAATATAGTATTAGTCAGGTACTAATCAAAAATTTTTCAATCCTACTTCACAGTGACGGGGCGTGGAATTTTCCACTTGGGAAGCACTGTAAAAGGAAACATTAGTTTGCTTTGGCTTTCCTTTTCTATTGAAATTTTAGCTAAATTCGACAGTTAGAACTGTTCACATCTATTTCTCAAAGTAGTTTTAATTCTGTTTAGGCAGAAAAACGATCGCTCAACTGAAATAGTTTTTATAGAGGAAGTGTTATTATCAATTAACAAAGCTTAGACTATTCATTAAAAGAGTTGTGTAATTCTGTTTCAATTAAAAATAATAATATTTCGCAAATACTGTTTTTGTTATTAAAATTTTAATCTGAAAATATAACTTTAATTTAAGTTCTGATTTTAAGAAAGCAATGTAAAAAAAGTGTGAATATGAATTCTCTATATTAATGTTGGAAAAATACCTCGTATACGAATTATAAGATTTTATTGAAAAATGCTAATTACACCGTTTTATTGTTGTTGTTATTAGTAGATCAAACATGGGTTTACCATCCTTAACAACTAATAATTTTTCATCAAAACCTCCAGAAAATTATTTGTTCTTTCAATAACACAACCACAATTTTCTATTATAATTATTTATAAATAATAAAAAACAAAATGTTTTAAATTATTAAATTTGTTAACAAATTAATTGTTTCAAAACTGCGTAAAACAAAATTATGGCTGAAAGTAAACAATGTAGCATTCAGTAACAAAAAACTACAGAATTACTTAACACAAATCAATACTACTCTCTAAAAAAAAACCCAAAACTACATACATTATTTATATAAATATTAATTCTCCTTTAAGTCAACAACCACAATAATGCATAAAATTAATTCATTCCCTGCTATTTTTTTTATTTGTAATGTCATTTTCTGTCATGCGATATTTTGTTGTTGTTTCCCTAGATAATCTATTTTCTATCAGATATTTTGTAATTATATCAGGTAGATTTGGAATGAATATCAGCAACTCAATCAATTTTTTTTCCTTTTGATTTTTTTTATTGTCGCTTCTCTTATTATTTTGTTGCTGTTGATAAATAGAGACAGTGTGTGTTGAGTGTATGGATATTGTAAATGAGGAGAATCAGAATGATATTTAATTTGTCATTATAATTATGCAATGTATATAATGATGTTTATATAGGCATTATTTTCTATACATACATAATGTAGTTAAAACCATTCTATGCATATAATTTTTGCTCGAAATTTTTTTTCATTCGATTTGAATTTTTGTAGTTAAGTAATTTTTTTATTAAATTAAATATATATTTTATATTAAGTTGTAAAAAATAATAAATAATATTTTATTTGGGGAAGCACTCATTCAACTCAATATATGGACGGTTCGTGCCCGATACCTACTATTATATTATAAAACAAAAAGTTAGATTCTTTAATCTAAGAGTAACTTTGCGTTTTCTCTTAATTACGCAATATATCTCACACATTACTACTTTAATTATTGACTCAAAGCACCAATAACAATGTAAATTGAATATGTCATCAGAATGCAGCATCATATACCTACTTTCATAATCCAATGAAATAAAATTTGAAATTAAATAAATATTAAAACTATAGGCCTGTTTCACAATTTTATTAATATTGTTAACCGTTTGGTTACAGCGCCTACAGCATATTTTATAAATTAAATAAAATTTAGTTTATTTTCTCAATTTTCAATCTTTCGTTCATTCATAATATAATGGACATCTCGCCGCGCCATTAAAACGCCGTTAGAATTTTCAATACAGTCACTCTTAATAGTAATTCTATTTACTGATAGTATAGTATAGTAGTGCTTTATTTGTAATATTTTAATTTTACATTTCTGTTTAACTTAAAGCTAAGAGATATAGACACTAAATTAGGTCTTTACAGCTAGGAACATTTTAATTTTTTTTTATTGAGTATTACTTAATCTTTTTTTTTTCTCCTATTATTTCGTGTGGGAGCATAGCGCTTCGATAGTGTATCTCCATTCCTCTCTGTTGAGTACTGCTTCCTTAATATCGTCCCAGGTATAATTGTTGATTGTTAATTCTTGATCAATTGTGCATCTCCATGTGTTGTATGGTCTGCCGGGTCTCCTTTGACTTTGTCTTAGTGACTACGTTATTTCTAAAATTAAAAGCCTATTATAAGTTTGGCTATTATATTTCTAAGACCAACTGAGAAATTTAAATAATTGTGTATAGTTGTTAAAGTTCCCTTATAAGGGGGTTAATGGAATGCATGTTCTTGTAACAAAGTTTATGATATACAATGTTACTCACATAGTCACATCTGGTCACATCATATCATAAGGAGATTTGTTTTTTTTTTTCATTTTGTTTTTGTTTATTGTTATTTTTTTATACACATACTAGCCGAGTTACCCGACGTTGCCCGAGAAAATTTAAAGTTCCTAGAATTTTTTCTTCGTTTTTAGTTTGAAAAGGGAAGTATTATGTGATGTTTGTCTGTTAGTAAACTATCTGTTAAATGTTTTTATATATAATTGTTTTTTTTTTTTTTGAGGAAAGTTTGAAAACCAATACAAAGAATAATAAGCCCTTGCTTTGTATTAGTGTGGGTTCCACCCCCTTTAAAACCACTGCAAGTATTTAAAAAATTAATAAAAAGTTAATTCATGAAAATTTTAAAAATTATAATAGGTATCTACTTAAATGAAATACAAAAAAAAAAATCAAAAATTAACGAAAATTAAAATGAGTTTCAGTTTTGTACAAAAATAGTACTTACTACTTAAAATAAAATGCAAACATAAGTCTTAGGCGTTGTTTACAAATTTCAGAAGTATTTTTTGAAAACTAAATTATGGTCCGTTTTTTATGTTAGCATAAATCTTTTTTTAGGTATTAATAATAAACATTTTCATTTTTATAATATTCAAACACTAAGTACTTATTTCTATGTGTTAGTATAAAACTAATGCTGCATAAGCTTATGCTAGATGTTAGTAGTTTACATTTTAATTTTTGTTACTCTTAATTTAATTGATCAATTCTTATCCATATAGCAGTTTTTTTTCATTGTTCAAAAAAGAAAAGTACAAAATGTTATAAAGAAAATAAAACCAAATTTAGAAATCCAAAAAAGACAAAGACAATTAGGAAAAACCAAAAGAAAAAAGGAAAGACGAAAAAATACCACACCGCAGTACTTAATAGGCTGTCCCTGTGCCTTGTTTATCGTAATCGATAACGCAAGTTTAACTGGAAATTGCAACCTCTTATAGTTAAAAGGGAGATCATTTGGAATAAGTGGTGTCCTTGGGATGAAAACGACTTGACCCTGTCCTTTCCCTGTTAAAATGGTCGCTTCAATTACATTTGCCAGCAATTTTTTAACACAAAGTCTTGTACCGTTGCAAAGTTTTGGTGGGTCGAGGTTCCGTATTAAAATAATTGGTGATCCCAGTTTCAGTTAAAGACGATTTGGCGGTAATCCAGTCGGATCAAGAGAGTTTAGGAACTCTGTTGGAAAATTGACTACCTCATCAGCATTTACTACGTTATCAATGTACTTGTATTCATTTACTACGCCCGGTAATATGGAAAGTATTTGATTATTTATTTCGCTGACATCAGCATTTTTAGCAGCAAGAATTGCCCTCTCTCGAAACGAGTTCAAATTATGATAGTTTTGTGAATATCCGGATAGACTGCATCTATTAGTTCTGCGACGGACGACACCAAATTACAAAAATCGGATGGCAATTTTATTTTTCCAGATGGCTCAACTGCAAATCTACCTTCTCCGATCTCAAGTAGCTTTTTGGCGAAGATGTGAGCACTGTCATCCCCCAGATGTACTCAGAACTCCTCGCATAAGGTTGTTATTTCCTCTAAGATCTCTCACAGTCACGTCAAGGGCTTCGAGAGCTTTCTTGTGAGCCATGGTACATTCATCCCATACGATAATTTTGCATGTCTTGAGCACTTGCGCCCGACCACTTGTTTTACTAATTTTGCAGGTAGAATTTTCCTATCTGAAGATTAGTGGCAACTTAAGTGCAGAATGGGCTATTATTCTACTACCCTATATAACTTTTTAATTAAAATATTACGATCAACTATATCAAAGGCTTTGGTAATATCTATAAATAGTGCAGACGATAGCATACTCTTGTTTAATGATTCATAAATTTCCTCACAAAACTTCAGCAATCTTCTGTAAATTTACCCTTCAAAAAACCATACTGACAGACAATAAAAAATTACATTTATGTAATAAATTTAATAATCTTCTTTTGATTGCTTTTTCAAAAATTTTTGGGAAAAGTGGTAATAATGAGATCGGTCTATAATTGTTGATATCAAAAGAGCTCCCTTTTTTAAATAATGGCAAATGGCATTTTTTAGTAGTTCTGGAATCTGCCAGTGAAAATACTTCTATTAAATATATGTGCTGGAACATCAACAACATAAAATTTTTTTTTTATCATTAGGTGACATAAAATCCGAAATTTTCGAAGTGGAGTTTTTTAAACCCATTATAATAGTATGCAATTCAGAAGCTGTTATAGGTTCAAAGAAAAAACTTTCGACATTAAACGGTTCTTCTAATACATATTGATTAAAATTATTAGTGTTAGTATTAGAAGGAAATTTCTTATATTTATAAAAAAATTATTCAAATGATTAGCAATATTATTAGAATCAGAAGTTCTACAATTATCAATCTCTAAAACATAGTTGTGGGAAGAATTACCTTTATTTAAGAGATTATTTAATACTTGCCACACCTTTTTGGAGCTACCTCTACAACACTCAAATTCCTTCACATAATATTCTTCTTTACATAATATTTTGACATCTTTTTTTATATTTATTTATCATAAATCTATTACGCCTATCTTATTAAGCAGAGAATACGAAATCCATGGTTGAATCTTACGACTATTTTTAGTTCAACGTTTAGTCTTAAATGAACATTCTTTAATATAATGCGATAATATTATCACAAATTTATCAAAAGCCAATGAAGGATCATCAAGTATGTAAACATCCCCCCAAAATTCCAAACACAGAAAAGATGATAATTTAACAAAATCAATATGTTCGAAAGAATAAAATTTATTTTTAATTTCCCTTTTAGAGTGTAAATTATTAAAAATCAAGCCAGTCATAACATGATCAGCAATTCTAATATCATTACTAAAACTGCAATTGTGAATTGACATTTTTCTGACATCTATAGAAAATGTACGATCAATACAAACAAAAGAATTAGGAGTTATTCTAGTATGCGCATTAATTAAAGAAACAAACCCACAAGAATCCATTATTATAAGCATCTGGATTATTCAAACTATTTAATAGATCAATATTTAAATCACCTAAAATAATGCAATTTTTATTTTTTATATTACTCAAATAGTGAGAAAATTCTGACAGAAAATAATTTATACTATATTCATGTAGTCTATAAATACATACAAAACAATATCATATATTACCTTTATAATATCCGCACTATTAAAACTATCATGTAAAATTTCACATTTTATATCATTTTTCACAAAAACACCTACACCACCTGCTGCATAGTTATTATTACAAGAAGCAGAAAAATTATATCCACAATTAAAATTAAAATTATCTTTCTCGTATTCATATATCCAAATTTCGCTAACAAAAATTAAGTTAGGAAAATTCTGAAGAGACGATAAATATGCTAAAAAAGAATCAAAATTTTTACATATACTTCTTATGTTTTGGTGACCAATACAAAATTATTAACCATATTATTTTCAATATTAAAATTTAAGTTGTCATTAAAGTGAATTGAAGAAGGCAAATCAATATTATATCTTATATTATCATTATTAACAAAATTATCCATTTAAAAAAAAATTTGTTTTGTTTGTTTTTTTTTCTTTAACTTAATTTAATTTATTAAGCTTTTCAAATGATTTACATAATTATAACAACTTTATCGCCCTCTTTCTTTCTTATTAAAATAGTACAATTTCTTACCCATATAAACTTAAATTTTTTTTCTTTTAAATGTTATTTCTTAAACATCATATTATTTTCTTTTATTATCTTATAAGGGAAATAAACATTTTTTTTTTGTTTCAAACAGATTGTATTTTCAATAATACAAATTTTTTTAGGGATTGAAACTGGTAGTTAAAAAGAATACCATCGAGTGTTTTTTTTTTTATAAATGACTCGATGCATTTTTATTTCCTTAAATATTAAATTTTGCCATTCAATAATCAATGAAATAATTCACAATGATTATAAGTAATATAATGCATTTTGGTAATTTTATAAATAGACAAAAAATTTGAACATTAATAATATGAATATTTCAAATTTGAATAAATAATGTTTTTTATTGCTGTGCATTAAAGGATAAAATTTTTTAAGTGTAATACATCTGCAAATTTTTTTTTTTTTTTTTTTTTTTTTTTTTATACGCAGGCTGGTGAGAATCTTCAAAAGACACAATGAGCCCCGTAGCTTGACATTGTGTGTGGGATTCTTACCCACTAAACCACACCCTTCCTATATCGCGATCTAGTCCTACAGGACTAATGAGCAATTTTTTCTTTGCTTTATTTTATTTTTCAATGTAGACTACATCCAGCGATGTCTATCTAACTTTTCTTTGGCGTATTCATCCATAACCTTGAAGACCCATCGCATCAGTGACGAAAAGCCAACCAACCAGTTCTCCGAACGAATTTATAATTATGTAAGACTTATGAAAAACCTCGTTTCGTTGGCAGTCAACATAACGAAATTTTTCACCAATCCCGTAAAAACAAATCTATCTAAACGTGGGAGCGGGTCAACCTCCGATCACCAGCGCGACGAGTCCTCAAGAGTGTGGGTGATTATTGCTGCACTAACTCAAAAGGTTTTATTCTTTTGAGTCGTCTGGCTATATTTCTATTATCCAGGAGCTCGACTACCTCCACATTTACATGGTGCTGAAGCCTTTTTTCGTGACTTCTTGCAAATTTCTGTATTTCCTTATCGACAGATTCTATTTGCAAATCTCGATGTAGGTCATAGTTTCTCATGAACCAGGGCGCGTTCACAATGTTTCTTGGGACTTTATTCTGGAACCTCTGAATAATATCTCTATTACTTTTTTTGCTGCATCCCCATAGCTGGATGCCATATGACCATACTGGTTTCAGTATTTGTTTATAGAGCAGAAGTTTGTTTTGTATTGTTAAGGTAGAATTCTTACCTATGAGCCAGTTCATTTTTCTATAGCGGATTTGTAGTTCTTCTTTCTTGTTTTTTATGTGAGCTTTCCAGCGAAGTTTCGCATCTAACGTCATACCAAGATATTTGGCAGTATTTGAATGGGGTATTTCTTGACCATTTATATATACTGGTTTATGGTCAATTTTTTTATTTGTGAAATCCACATGTACTGACTTAGCTTCATTTAATTTTAGCCTCCATCTTTTTGTATAATCTTGGATTTTTGTTATAGCTCTCTGCAGCTTTTCGATGGATTCTTTATTATTTTCCCCAACAGCCAGAATCGCTGTATCATCTGCAAACGTCGCAATAATATTATTTTCTAGTGCAGGAAAATCACAAGTGTACAGCAGGTACAGTACCGGACCAAGTACACTTCCTTGAGGAACCCCGGCATTAATTTCTTTAAGATCGGAATATGCTCCTTCCTGTTTTATGTAGAAGTATCTCTCTGATAAGTAGCTTCCTATGATTTCCGAATGTTCTTTTGGAAGGATTGTTTTCATTTTACAATTCAACCCCTTATGCCACACCTTATCGAATGCCTGAGCCACATCCAAAAAGATTGCTGAACAGACCTTCTTCTCCTCTAGAGCTTTTTCAATAGTGTTTGTAATTCTGTGTACCTGGTCTATTGTAGCATGTTTTTCTCTAAAACCGAATTGGTGATCCGGGATTATATTCTTTCTTTCAATAATAGGTTTCAATCTTCTTAGATAAATTTTTTCGAACAGTTTTGACATTATAGGCAGCAGTGAAATTGGTCTATAGGATGATACTTCATTCGGTGGTTTTCCAGCTTTGGGTATCATGATGACTTCGGCGACTTTCCACAATTTCGGCACATATTTCAGTCTAAATGCAGCATTTATAAGATTCGTTATCTTAATTATTGCCTTTTCTGGAAGTTTCTTTAGACTCTGCCCCGTTATCAAATCATATCCCGGAGCTTTTTTAGAATTAGTATTGTTTATTTCTTTTTTCACTTCGGCTGGGGTTGTTAATGCGATCACTTCGGCTGGGGTTGTTAATGCGATTTCTTCTTCTTCCTGAACTGATTCTATATTTAGATTTTCACCTTCTTCACCGTCGTTTGTTTGAAATATGTTTTCTAAGTGTTCCGCAAATAATTTAGCCTTTTCTTTATTATCTCTAGCCCAATTTCCGTCCAATGTCTTAATTGGAGGAATTTGTTCAATAGGTCTTTTCAGATTTTTAGCTGCCTTCCAAAGAGAGTAATCAGTGCTTTTATCATTTGTTAATTTTTCTAAATATATATTAATCGATTTGTTTTTCACTTCTTTAATTATTCTTCTTAGTTGTTGTGTGAGATTATTTAGCTTAGTTTTATCTTGTGGAGCTCTAGTTTGATGCCATTTTTTCCTTGCTCTGCGTTTTGTTGCAATTAGTTCTAAGATTTCTGGTGAATATTTGTTTCCTTTTACTCTTTGTTTTAACACTGGAATATTTTCCCACACTGTTAGCTGGATATCTTTAATGTATTTCTCCACCTCTGAATCCAATTGTTCTTTGTATTGTAACTGTACAGCAAGTTGGATTTTTCCTTCCAGACATACTTTGAAGCTTTCCCAGTCAGTGTATTTATTTGCCAGAACCGGATTCCTCTTCCTTTGAATAGGGTCTTCACTTACAGTTAGTAGCATTGGAGAGTGGTCAGAGTTCATTTCCTGCCTATCTTCTATCTGTATGAAATTATTCGAAATGTTTTTAATTATAAAAAAATCGATTAAATCAGGTATTTTATTTAGATCTGTAGGCCAATAAGTAGGTTTTCCTGTTGATATTATTTCACAGCCAAATTCGCTTGTTGCCTGGAACAATTCCCTGCCTTTAGTTGTTGTTAACCGTGATCCCCAGTGTGTATTTTTTGGCATTAAAATCACCCCATATAATAAACTTTTTTCCCAGTTTCTTAAAAAGATCTAAATAATGATGGTTCTTTAAAGAGTACTTAGGTGGACAATATATACTTGCTACTACAATAAAGTAATTCTTACATTTTACGTTTACGGCAATAGCTTGTATTTCTTCTGTTTCAAATTTGGCTTCTTCAAAATGTTGTATATTTTGTTTTATAATCACTGCACTTCCCCCTCTAGCAGAGTTACCCGGATGTATGCTATGGTAAACTTTATAACCACGAAAGTTAATATATGTTTGTTTGGTAAAGTGTGTTTCTGCTATAAGACAAATATCTATACTATTTATGTCAAGGACTGCTTGTAGCTCTTGTTGGTGTTGTTGCAGTCCATTGGCATTCCATGAAAGAATTTTCAGTTTATTTAAAATCTTTTTGCTTTCGAAGCAGATTTTTGGTACTGCCCTCTAGTGTTCCTATTCTACAATCCATATCGACCATAGAGCTTTCTATTTTCGTAACTTTAGATAATATAAACAAGATGCTTTGTTTTAAATCATTTTCCTGCTCGTTATTATGAACATTTCTTTTCCGCGTAAGAACTTGTGCATAAGTTTTACTGCTTGTATTTGTTTGGAAATTTGGTTTAACTTGCGACGTTTGCAGATAATTTGTAGTTTGTTTTTTAGCGTATTGTCTAATATTTATATTCCGTTTTTGTGGATTTATGTGCATATTTTTTAATTTAATTTTTTGCATTTCTTTTGCGATCATGCAACCTCTAAAATTAGCTGGATGTTGATCTCCGCAATGTACACATTTTGGTGGTTCATTTTTAGGTTTTGAACATTCTCTTGTATGGTGTTTACCTGCACATTTAACACATCTTGGGATTTTTCCACAGTATTTTTGTGTATGACCATATGCCTGGCATGATTTACATTGTACTACAAGTTTATTTTTTCTTAATGGCTCAATATCCACCACACATTTTAAAATATTTTTAATCTTGTAAATTCCGTTAATATCTTCTTCAGCTTGGAAAGCTAACATAAACATGTTTAATGGTACTTTATTTTTCCAGCTTCGTTTGTTCGTAGCTTCTATTATTTTATATTCTCTGTTTTCAAGATCTTTAATTATTTCTTCTGTTTTACACGAGTGCGGCAGGTTTTTCACCATTACTCTTATTGGTCTTTGCTGCTTACTTTCGTAAGAGTGCCAATTATATTTATACTCTGATAGCGCTTTTGTTACAGTTCTGCAATCATCTACATCTAACAAATTGATTTTTATACAATTCTTGCCAAGAAGTTTCATCTCAAACTGCTTTTCTGTTATGACTTTTCTTAGATTCTCGCAGAATTCGTTATAATTATTAAATTCATCCACAATTAATGGCGGTGGAGATTTTTTTTTCTTAACTTTTCCCGGGTCGGTTACTTGTTTTGGGGAAATAACATTTTTTGGAGAAGTTTCTTTCTTTGGAGTTGCTTTAGAATCCATCTTTTTTGCCTTTGGGGGGGTAAGTGAATCATTTAGCTTCCTTTTTTGCTTCTGTTTTACTCTTATCCACTCAGTCTCTTTGGCTAACTTCTTCATCTGTAGTTTATACTATTTTCTTACTATTTTCGGAAATTGATAATTGTGGAACTTGTGTAGCTTGTGGTTTCTGCATCTTTATATTGGTGATTTCACTTTTAAGTTCCTGTATTTGTTTTTCCACATTACTTATCAACTGTTTTAGTTGTGTAGTTTCATTTACAGCTTTCTGCCATTTGTTATACAGGGCACTCTCTTTGATTTGATCTCCAAGTGGTGGTGATCTATTAATTTTTCCGCTCCTCTTAAACGGATCCGCATTATTATTTTCATTTTTTGTGTTTTGGACCACTGGCGACTCCTCTGACCTCCTTTTGAGGTCAGCAAAGCCCTCGCCGACAGCCGTGGCTTCTGCCGACACTTTGGTAGATATCCCTACCGGATTTATTTCTTTATTAATGTTATTCATATTTATATTTTTATATATTTGTTGCATTTTACCTACTGCCAGGACATTAACTGTCATCCCTCAGGGATCAGACGCAGACCAGAGAGCCCCTCGTTCCGAGTCAGTCGCTTCGAGATTTTTATTTGAACTTTAGTCGCCTTTTACGATAAGCAGTCCATACTGCGGAAGTATTCTAAGCCCCTACCGCAGGGTTGCAAATTTTGATAACTAAGAATAAATCCAACAATATCTCTTTGATAGAAAGAAATCGTTCGATAATTTTTTTCCCACTTTGTGTTTTGAATTTTTATCTCTTTCTCACAAATTAAATTCTTATTACTATCTGTTTCTTACAATTTTGAAAATCGACTGGAAAAATGGTAACCAACACATTGACAAATTATAAAAATTTATTCCAGTGAACCACAAATACCACAAATACCAGTAGTGTTTAGATTTCTCTCAGTAGACTCAGCATTTAGTTTGTTGTTACTTGATGATAATCTTGAGCCAAGCTGCCACCATTGGCCTCAGTCCAATGACCAATACAGTGTAAAGAGTTTTCCAAGATGTTTGATGGAGTGTCTGAGATTCTTGTAGTGTAAACTATGATGTTGTCAGCATATATGAGATAGTTTAGTACTGAGGCTGTTGTTGTATGTAAATGTTGAATATTTGAACAGAAAGTGGTGAACCTTGAGAGATGCCTAGTGTGAGATGTTTACAAGTCGAGTAATGACCACTGACTTACTTTATGTATCTCCTGTTTTTAAGGAAATCATTAATATATCGAGTGACAGATTGGCCTGATTGCTTTTAGTCTTGAGATGAAGTAAACTGAGGCATGTTTAATCATGCCGTAGATGACTCCATCCAAGCCCGGTGATAATCCAGAAAATCTCAGGCTGTTGGCAAATTCCGCCCAGTTTTGCCTTTTTTGTTTTCTTATGTTTTGGCGGAAAATTGCGGTTGTTTTATTTTTAATTTAAAAGTTTGTTCGCCGTGGGGAATCTTTTGTAAGATACCAGGCTATTAAGTATGCAGAGATCAGGATTGTAATCAGCCCAATTATCAAGGCCGCCCCAGTTGCCCGCGTACGGTTGTTAGATGATCTCACCAGATTCCACTTTTTACATTGAAGTCACCCAAGATGACACATGGTGTTGTTAATTGGTTTTGAAGGTCATCTAGATGACTTCTACGCAGTACCAAGCTATGCTCCAGATACAAGTTAACAAGCGTAACTTGCTCCCTGATTTCAGGTTGGACTACCGCCTGGAGTGGCGTATTCAATACGATCTCTGTATACCTTAAGCATCTGTCGATAAGAGAGCCTACTTCACCTATTCTGTTCAGGATGGGTGGTAGTAAACAATCATATGGGCATAGTCTTTTTGTTGATTTAGAACATGTATATTTGTTTCTTGTATGGCTATTATGAGTGGATTGTATGTAGAGATCAAAAAATGTAAGTAGTATTTATTTGTTTGGAAGCCTTGGCTTGGCTTTGAGACGTCTTGATTTTTTTAAATAATGATGTTAATTGAGGATTAATAATTCCTGTCTTAATAGTTTCGACGTTAGTAGGTTTATTTAAAAGAATTATGACAGGAACTATGTGTCCTACAGGTAACTGTTGTGGTTGTCGTTGAGGTTGTTGTGGTTATTGACGTTGCTGTTGCTCTTGTTATGGTAGTTGGGTTTTGAGTTGTGATTATTTTTGTGGTTGTGTGAGTTTTGGTTGGGGTTTTTGTTGTGCTGGCTGTACTTTTGGTTTTGGTGGTTGTTAAGTTTGTTGGATAAGTGTAGGTTTTTGGGGTGAAAGAGGTTGAGTTTCTGTTTGTTTAAGTAGTGATTGAGTGAGATTTATTTTACTTTGGAGCGCTAGGCTATATGAAGTGAAAGGAGTAATGGAGGATGATTTGTTTATAGTGGGTGAATTTGTTGTTTGTGAGATAGATTTAAGGTTTTGGTAATATAATAAAATAGCATCTCTGCGGCTGTTTTTATCTTAAGGATATCCTTTCCGTTTTGGAAAGCCGGGCAGTTTCTTTCGCTTGAAGCGTGTTCAGTAGATAGTTTCTCTTCGGTGCAATTTACGCATTTAAGTGTATTGCAATTTTTGATATTCGTCTTTTTCATTCAATACCGGAGCAGCACATTTTGAACATAATAATTGTTTCTCTTCTCTTTAGCAATATGCTTGAGAGATTGGCACTTTAAGCACCTTCTTGGTGAAGGATAGCTTTTCCTAACCTAGGATAGCTTTTCCTAACAAGGTAGCCTATTTCAACCTCTTTGAGAGGTTCAAGGCAGTCAAAAGTGATAGAAATAGCTCCACAATATTTTGTACTGTTATTATTAACCGGATTTCTTTTTGGAAATCTATAAATTTTTAATATGTTTGTATTGTGATCTTAAAAATTCTTCAAAATTTCATTGTCCTTTTGAGTAATTTTATCGTCCTTTTTCTAAAATAAATATTTCATTTCAAAATTGAACATTTTTTTCAATGTTTCCAAGAAAAATAATAGAAATGATTGGAGTATGTATACCCAAATTCATATTATTAAAATAAATTACAAAAATAATAACATCACCCCCATTCCAAATTCCCTCGTAGAATTTCTACGAAAAATTAGCTACGTTACGAACAAAAAGTTTTAGCAATTCTAAATTTCTTCATAGACAATTAAAAATCTGCACTGTCAAAATTTTTTTTCAAAAATTCAAAATCACGTTTTGACGTTTGAATTATTTTTTCGAAAAGTAAAAATCTAATGTTTTAAGGTTTATTATTGCATTGAATTTTGAAGTGATAATTTGTGAAAATTTATTTAGAAAATATATTTTGATGTATAAAGAAAATTGTTTTTGAGAGTTTACAACAATATGATTTCGATTGCTTTTGGAGTAGTTGCTATAGAGGAAGAGGAAGAAACTCAGAGGAATCTCAGATTAGAAAGGAGAATTCTAAGAGATTCATATAATCCTTTCGATTTGAGTGAAAGGTCTTAAGTATTTATATATGTACATTATTGAATACGTTTATTTTTAACAATTATATTAATTGAGATTTAAAATGAATTTCCGACTCACAAACCAGCTTTCAAATATTTATTAGATTTAATGGCAGAGACTCACGCTCGAACTCTTCAGCTATCAGAAATAATAATAAAAGAAAAAAAAAAGAAAAAAACACATTTATCAACACAACAACTCAACATATAAACTGAGAAGCTGTCAGAATGCTGACAGACTAAATAATCGATTATTATTTATTATACAAATAACTCGATTATTTGAAGCTGTAAAAATTTTGATCGTGAACAAAACAAATGAGTGTCCAAAGATCGCCTCCATCAGGACGACAACATGAAAAAATTTCATCTGACAACTCAAATGAATCTTCTTCTTCGTAGTATTCAAGCCACTTCTGTGTGTGTTCAACTTAAAGACGGCGAAATCGTTGTCTCTTCAATATACTGTCCACCAAATCATCCAACAACAACAGGTGAACTCAACGACATGTTTAATATATTAGGCTATAAATTTATAGTAGCTGGGGATTTTAATGCGAAACATCACTACTGGGGATCGAGACTAGCAACACCTAGAGGAAGACTGTTAATGAAACTGATCCAGAAAAGGTTTATGATATAGCATCGTGTGGACGCCACACATACTGACCAATTGATAGGAAGAAAATACCCGACTTATTTGATTTTGCAATCACCAAAAACCTCAAGCGCAATCAAATAATGACAACAACAAGTCATGACCTCTCCTTTGACCATTCGCCAGTTATCCTGGAATATAAAACCGTAATCGAAGTTAACAAACCAGAGGCGAGTCTAACCAACACAAATACAAATTGGCTAAAATATAAGAAATATTAGTTCGCATATAGAGCTGAAAATGCCGTTAAAAACTAAAACTGATATTGACTCTGCTCTAACTAAACTTAATGATATATTAACACAAGCCTCACAGGTAGCAACTCTGAAGACTCAAACCACCCAGAAACAAAGTATCGCAACTTCAATAGAGATTCAAGCAGCAATAGCGGAAAAACATAGTCTAAGAAAAAAATGGCAAATTAGTAGATCTCCAACGGCTAAAAAGCTCTTTGAATTAGAACAAAAAAAGTTGAATCGACTTCTGAAACAAAAGACCCGAGACAATTTCAAAAACTACCTTGTCAACTTAACTACAACTAGCGAAACAAATTATTCACTGTGGAAAGCTGCAAAAAATCTAAAAAGACCACAAAAACCAGTGCCACCAATCACAATGATTACTCAATGGAGATTGGGCCAAAAGCGACAGTGAAAAAGCAGAAGCGTTCGCAGTACATCTAGCAGAAACTTTCAAGCCACATAACATCAATAGAATCGATGAATTACCAATAATAAGAAACCAAAATAATTTAATAAATCCAATTAAAATTAAGAATAAAACAGTGCAATTTTTAATAACTCAAAAAATTGACGACAAAAAGCCAGTAGGATATGACAAAATTAATGGAAAAATGCTTAAGGAATTACCTGGTATAGCTTTCATTCATATTACCCAAATTTTCAATGCTATCTTTAGAAAAAGCTTAAAAGCTATTTTCTCTCATTATGGAAGCTTTCAAACATCATAATGATTCCTAAACCAGCAAAAAACTCAACAAAAATGGATTCATATAGACCTATTAGTCTTTTACGAACACTAGCTAAAGTATTTGAAAAAGTCCTAGTACATAAACTAATGCCCAAAATAAAAAATAAGGGTGTAATCCCACTACATCAATTTGGATTTCAAGCCGAACTTAGTACAATAGAGCAGGTACACAGAATAACTGCACAAATTGAAAAGGTTTCGAAGAGAAAAAATTTTGCTCAGCCGTCTTCCTCGATGTCGCACAAGCTTTTGATAAAGTTTGGCATGATGGCCTAAACTTTAAAATTCAAACTAATCTACCATTTGAATTTCATCAAATTATCAAATCGTACCTAAGTGATAGGCGATTTAAAGTAAAATACAATGATTATTTAAGTGAAGAACATGTTATCGAAGCTGGTGTACCGCAAGATAGTGTGCTTGGTCCGCTTTTATATCTAATCTACACTGCCGATCTACCAGATAGTAGGCAAATATTAACATCCACATTTGCAGATGATATGGCTATCTTGAGCTCACACATAAACATTTATGTTGCTTCCTAAAATTTCCAGGTCCATATTAAACTTATTGAAAATTGGCTTAGTAAATGGAAAATAAAAATAAATGAAAATAAAAGTGTTCATGTCATCTTCACTCTAAATAAAGACACATGTCCCCCAGTAAAAATAAATAGAATCACCATCCCATAGGCAAAAGAAGTAAAGTATCTAGGAGTCCATCTTGATATAAGGCTCACTTGGAAAAAGCATATAGAAACAAAACGTGAACAAATGAAGCTAAAAATAAATTGTATGTACTGGCTAATTGGCTAAAACTCCTCTCGATATTGACTATAAAGTACAGTACTTTTATACAATTCAATCTTGAAACCAATCTGGTCTATGGCTGTCAATTATGGCAAAGTACCTCAAAAAGTAATGTGGAAATTATACAAAGACTACAATCAAAAATACTAAGAATTATTACCAAAGCTCCTTGGGACGTAAAAAATTGCAACATACACTACGATCTAAGCATACCTATGGTTCGGAATGAGCTCCAAAAGCTAACAAGGAACTATGCTGGCAGATTATCAAACCATCCAAACTATCAGCGCGGAATCTTTTATGCATACCTTTAGCGAGCAGATTAAAAAGGAGCACCTCAGCAGTGTAGGTGTGGTTAACCTGAATTGATGTCTAATTACTAGATTATACGTCTTCAACTTTAGTATGTAGGATTTGAATAAATTGTTCTTTCTGAATAAGTCAATATGCTAAATTATTGTCAATTTCTAATGGAAAGATTCAATAAATACTTAAACCGTTTAAATAAACAAAAAAAAAATTGAATGGCAGAAGATTTACAAGCTAATTTAAAATGTTTTGGATTAAATCCAATATATAAATTGTGCGCAGTTATGAGATTTTTTGCAGAAGGAAGCTCACAACATGGCATTGGCAAGGACTACGATGTAGGAATTGCTCAATATTTTTTCTAAAGTGTTGAAGCAATGTTTCTTTATTTTGAAACATATTTCAAAATAAAGTATGCCCATTATAGATTACATTGGAAATGTCGAAAGAAGAGAAACAAAAAGCAAAAATAGATTTCCATTCAAAATATGGTCTTCCTGGAATAATAATGTGCATCGATGGAACACATATTTGAATTGCAAAAGCAAAAGAAGACTATTTTCTTTACTATAACAGGAAAGGTTTTTATAGTTTGAATGTTATGGTAGTAAGTATTTTATTTTTGTTTTTTAAAACTAAACTTTTATTTTAAGGTCTGTGATAATCTTATGAAAATAAGGTACATAGATGCAAGATACCCTGGATTCAATCATGATTCATATGTTTATAAATTAAGTAATTTTAGTAGTTATTTTGAAAACAAATATGTACAAGGGGAAAGAAATACATTTATTTTAGACAAATATTTATAATTTGGTATAAAACTATAATCGTTTAATTATAAAAATATATTTTAGGGGATGGAGGATATGCACTAGAACCGTGGTTAATAACTCCTTTTCGGCATACCTTATCTGGAAGTCGTGAAAGGTGTTTTAATACAAAACATGCTGGAACACGAAACATTATTGAAAGAACTATTGGAGCTCTTAAGAATCGATTCAGATGTTTAATTGGTTTACTTAATTATTCGCCGAAAAAGGCAGTAGACATTATAAATACAGTGGTTGCTTTACACAATATCTTTTTTAAATCAATTTTTTTCATTAAAAAATAGCATTTATTTAATTTCATTTATCAATACTTAAAACATTTAATATTTTATACCCTAATAATTTTTTTTTATAAAAAATAACATTTATACTTATTTCAGTTATCAAAAATATTATAGTTTGTTTATCAACATTATTTTTTTCCATTTAAAATAGTTATCAAAAAATATCTAAACTTAAATTTAATCTCTAATGTAATTAAAGAATTTAAATATTAAAAAACTAAAAATATCAGTCTTACTTCTGACCTTAAAATTAATAAATAGTAAATATCTTATATTATAGTTTGTTTATCAACATTATTTTTTTTTCATTTAAAATAGTTATCAAAAAATACCAAAACTTAAATCTTATGTACTTAAAGAATTTAAATATTAAAAAACTAAAAAAATCAGAGTCTTACTACTGACTTTAAAATTAATATACAGTAAATATGTATTATCACATAGTTTGTAGCACATATAAAATATTTTGGTTTAACCATTGATTAATAATACTATAAAGATAGACATTTTCAAACAAAACTAACAACAGCAAATTTTCAACTCACTTTTTGAAAACTCCCCTCATTGTAAATGTTTTCCCCCGTTTATTCAATGTGTTAGCACATTTTCTATATTCAATTTGAATTTTTAAATTTTTGAACGTTTTATACGACTTTATTCTCTAAATAATTTGTATCTGTTCAGTTTCTCTATACTGTTCTTGAATATTTGTTTTTAACTTTTTGTTATTTGAATTTGTATAGGTAATTTGATTTTTTTTGGAATTGATAGGTACCAAAATTTAAAATTGGATAGCATATACAAGTTTTTTTTTATTTTTCTCTCAATACATTGTAATAAAAAGATTTTTATAATTGTTGATATTGTGCATGTGTATTATTTGTAATAATATATTATAAAATTATAATATAATTTTATAATGTTTAGAAAACAAAAATATTTTCTTTTTTTTAATTGAATAATTTTCAAAAATAAAACAATTTCAAAAAATTCAAATAATACTGAACATTCATTCAAGTTATGATTTCTAATATATATTCAATTTACAAATAGAATCAAATTTTTATTTTTAAAAGGCTTTATATTTGGTTATCTCAATATGTGGATATGTATGTATGCATGAATTTTAATATTATAACAGAATTTAAAAATATTTGAAAAACTCATCATTAATTTTTGTAAAATTTATAAAAAATCTTAACGGTAGAGTAAATTGAAAAGTATATTTAATATGTTTTTTTGTTGCAGTAAGCACACAATTTATTTATAAGATAATTAAAGCTGGCAACGCACAATTTTATAATGGTATTTTTCAAATTAAGAATTTTCTATTTTGTCATTATTTTCATAACAAGAGCATTAAACATCAATATCCAAAGGCTTGTCATGAACTACTCCAGCTTTGAAAATATATTGTTGTTGTAAATAAAATTCATCTTGTAATAAATTCATCATGTAAATAAAATCATATACTTGTGAAAATATTTGCAACTTATTGTGCAGGTGGATTTGTTTAGAACTTTTAATTTTTTAAGATAATCTAACATTTTCTCTACGAACAAATATGGACAATTTTTAAAAGTTATTTGTACGTATTTTTAGTATAAATATTTGAACAATTTAAAGAAAGACCAGCAGTTTACATGTTACTCACTACGGCAGGTTTACTTTATTACTCATTATTATACGGAAAAATTAAAATTAGAACTATTTTGTTTTGGTAGGTGCATATTAGCATATGTAATTAATTGAAAAGCTAAAACAGTTAAGATTTTCTGCAAAGTACTGGGACTGATATGAATATTTGCAGTTTTGGAAAATATTTCCATTTTTCTCTTTGGAAACAATTTTCTTAATTATATCTCAGTTAATAAGTTCATAAAATGTATCATTTTTTATATAAATGAATTTCGAAAAGAAAAGAACCATCTTACAGTATAAAAAGGAATTATATAGATGGTGTGGAAGATTTAGATGGGGATAGAAAACAAAAACTGACAACACAAGCACATTTCTTTATGATTCAAGGTTTACATGAAAATTATAAGCACGCATGGGGTTACAATTTATCCAAAAATAATTTGAAAGGAGAAACTTTAAAACCTCTCATTTTTTTTATCAATTTACTACTAAAATATCTTAAAGAGCTAACAAATATTGGTTCTAAAACTGTTGCACCTACTTGTGACTAATGCAGTACAAACCGAAATACTTATGAATTACTTGGTGTAAATAAGGTAGACCCTTTTTTATGATTGGAATGGAAATAAAATTTATTCTTTGTTTGATATGGCATCTTATAAAATCTGTCAGAAATTCTTTTATAAAACCCGATTTTTAAAACTGGAATAATGATATTATTAGCTTTCAACAATTTTACCTAAAGTTCGTAGCACCCATATTAATTCTAACACATTTGAAAAAATTTCAGTAAAATCAGCTTTTCAATTATTTAGTCATAGTACATATGCAGCTATAAAAGCAATAAATAACACTGATCGAAATTTTTTTAATTTATTGAGTAATAAAGCCAATCTGACTATTGAATTTGTTTGAAAAGCTAACTACTTAATTGATTACTCAAATTCTTCAAATTTTAACACAAAAAATTAAAAATTTTGAATTCACAACCGTTAAAAATTCCCCGATTCTATTCTTAGAAGAATTGCTAGAATATCTTAAAAAATCAAAAATTATAAGTACCAAAAAAATTTTTTCCATTTATGGAATGACCTAAACAATAACTGCTGCATTATCTTTATCGAAAGATCAAATTGATGGAATATTAATTTCTTGTTGACGCGCAGACTGAATCAAGATCCGTTAGAAAATATGTTTTCTCATATAAGATCTGCTGGTGATTATTGCAGAAATCCATCTGCACAAAAAATTGGGAATATTCTTGATAAAACGAGGCGAGTCTTAATAACGAAAATACATCCTCAAATTGTGAAAGAGATCACGACAATTATTTGGACATTGATGCCAATGATTTGACTGATGAAGATTTTATTATTGAAAATTGTCCTGAAGAAATGAGAAGGAAAATGTTTTAGCTTCAACTTCAAATACAGTTCAATCACATAGTAAATCAGTTAGCAATTTTGAAGAGTTAGCAATTAGATATTTTTCCTGATTTTGCACATAAAAAGTGTCAAATTGCCATACATTTACATTATACTATTTTTAAAAAATGAACACAAAATTTGAAAACGAAATTTAAATAGCTATTCATGATGAATTGTTAGAGATGAAATAATTGAACGTAGGTATATAAGTACGTATGTACCTAAAAAACGATTTGAATTGAATTTAAAATTTAGAATTGAATTTAAAACATCTTTAACAAAAATTTGATTCTATTTGTAAATTTATACATATATGTATTTATGTATGAATATATATTAGAAATCATAACGTGAATGAATGTGCACTATTATTTGAATTTTTTGAAATTGTTTTATTTTTGAAAATTATTCAATTAAAAAAAAGAAAATATTTTTGTTTTCTAAACATTATAAAATTATATTATAATTTTATAATTTATTATTACAAATAATATACATACACAATATCAACAATTATAAAAATCCTTTTATTACAATGTATTGAGAAAAAAATAAAAAAAAAATTGTTCTTAAAAGACTACTCGATAAAAATGCTATCCAATTTGAAACTTTGGTACCTATCAATTCAAAAAAATTTCAAATTGTACAAGTTCGAATAACAAAAAGTTAAAAACAATAATACACATTCAAGAACAGTATAGAGAAACTGAACACATACAAGTTATTTAGAGAATAAAGTCGTATAAAACGTTCGAAAATTTAAAAATTCAAATGGAACATAAAAATTGAATATACGGGGGAAAATATATATAATGAAGAGAATTTTTAAAAAGTGAGTTGAAAATTTTCTGTTGTATGAAAATGTCTATCTTTATATAGTATTATTAATAAATGACTTAATTTTTTGAATTCAATAATTTTGCCCTTTTTATTTCCAGTATTTGCAGTTTAATTTCGTTTTTTCCCTTAAGCAGTTCTTGGGTTTTCCCATTATGTTGGCGACATTCTTCTAACTTCATTTTTTTTAATTCGTTTTGTTTTTCAATTCCACGGTACACTCTTTTTAAATGACTTGAAATTTCATTTAACTTTTCTTCGTTTTTCTTATCAACTTTGGTTTGTAGATCTAACTGCTTTTTTAAAAGACTTAAAGCTGTTTCTGTTTCAGTATTTCTCTTATCTATTTGACTAGTATTATTATTAGTCACACTAGTCTCATTACTTGTGTTATTTGAACTTATTGATGTAAGTGTTATATTTCTTTCATTGGTAATGGTATTACTTGTTTCTGGAACGGAAGAAAACAGACCAAAAGCGGAAGATTCACAAATAACTGATACACTAGTCTCCAAAGAAAGAAGACTAATTACACCTTCTTCCAAATCATTAAAAGTGTGCATTCTGTTTGATCCACCGCCTATTTCTTAATGATCTTAAACCTACAAAAATTTATCAAAAATTTATTTGCTAATAACTAACCTCCCAAACAACAAAACCAAAACTAACCTTCCTTCAAGAGTTGGCATCTTTTTGTGCTGGACCAATGCTATTTAATTCTTTCGAAATATTGCTCCAGAATTCCTTCAATTCAAGAGGAATTTTATTGGTTCCTTGAGCGTTTTTATTTGCCATCAATAGTTCAAATAATTTTGTATCTTGAGTTTGACTAGTTGTTATTTTTCCCCTTCAAAAAACAAATTTAAATATTTTTAGATTTATAAAACAAAGGTAACTACTTACATTTTTATTTTGAAAATTTTTATTTGTGTACCGAGGTGAACTAAACACTAATGAATATGAAGTACGAATGAAATTTCTTTCGTAGATTTTTGACGTTTGCTTTACGTTAAGTAGGAATTGAGAATCGCCATATTACGGAATCGAGAATCACTTTTTCGACGTAGCTAGTATAGGAGTGCAAAATAGCGTATACCTAATACATATACCATCAGACCAGTTCATATTACTACACATCATCTTACATTCCCTTTGCGATGAACACTGAACAATGTTGACAACAAATATTTTAAACTTAATTGTTCAACAATTGTTTAGAAACAGAAGTTTTTTGCTAAAATTGATTCCATTGTGAAATTTTCTTATATGGTGGGAGATATCTTATGGTAATAATATAATCTTTGCTATCATTTATCACAATACAGAATGCCACTCAGGTGATTTCAGACAAACTTTACCTGTTATCACCCGATCAACGCCAGAAGTTGAATTGAACGTGTGTTTAAAATCATCACATTTGTGGAGATTTGTTAAAAAATTATAACTCAATGAAAACGTGCGTGTAGAACTACAAAGTGATTCCCATTTATTTATCAGTTATTAGACATTGGACATGGAAATATAACAAAACAATCAGCAACACAACAGAATTAATAACATTACCTGACAATTTTTGTGTATTAAGTGAATCAGAAGAAGACTTAATATCAGGTGTATATCCTAATATTATACCATTCTACATAATTATACAAATTATCAGTGGTTGAGTGATCGCGCTATATTGGCAGCAAAAAATAAAGATGTCAATGAGATAAATATAGACATTTAAAACAAAATATAGTTTTAATTAATACAATTTCTCTCAATCAATACATATCAGATATGCCGTTTCCATTTGAACGTATTAAATTTCCAGTTCGTTTTGGATTTGCAATGATAATAAATAAATGACAAGGTCAATCGCTACAACTATGTGGGTTAATTCTTAAAAACAATTGTTTTTCACATAGTCAATTTTACGTAGGATATTGGTGTTGTAAAGCTTTCGGTAATATAAGGTAAAACAAGATAAGATCAGACTTTGATGAATTTTCATTTTGAAAGTTTGAATTTTTGAATTAGAATTTTACTTTTTTAGTTTAATGTTTTAAATTCTGAATCAGCTCAAATTTACGTATATTGTTTTTATGTATAGAATCTTTGAATTAAATTGATGTTTTGAATCCAATCTTTATATTTTCAAATGCGTATAGTATAATACTAATAGTTAATCGTACGATACGATACGTACGATAATACAGTTAATCGTACCCATATTTTAAAAAAAATTAATATTTCTTGTGGCTTGTTGCTATGCCCTTTTTGAATGAATAAATGCAGTAAGTAAACTAAATTGTCGCCAGAATGAATTATTTGTTTTCTTATATGTATGTATTTATCAAAATAAAGAACAACACGCAATAATATTTTTGTATCAGCTCAATTTCAATCAAAAATTCTTTTTTAAGCAAATATTTTTTTTTGTTTTCAAATCAAATTTAAAAATAATTTCTTTTGATAAACAAATTAAACCGGGTTGTTCTTTAATCTGACAAGGAGTTTTTTGTTTTGTTTTAGTTATCATTAAACGCAGTGAATACAATGAGATGAGATAAAACCGAACAAAGGAATTCTGGAATAAAATTTGCATTTTATAATAAAATAGTTTAACCAAAGGCCGTTCATACATATATAAAGATACACAAAAGTAGTTTGATCGTACAAAGATTAGAGTTGAGATGGGACATTTTTACGATCTTACAATTTCATATTAAAACATAAACAAGCACACACCAGAAACATGCATAAAATATATTTATGCTGTGCAAATTATAAATATGTATTGGCTGTACACAGTACACCACTGGTATTGATACATATATAGTTATATGTACATCTAATTAGAATTTTATTTTTCTGTTTTTCAATTCTCCTTGCAAAAGTTTCCTTTTTATATTTTGGTTGAATTGAAAAAAAAGTGTGAATTGTTGAATGTAGGTATAGGTACATATAAAATAAATGTGCTAATTTCACAAAATATACTGTCTTGATAAACCGCAAACATTTTCATTAGAATATAAATTTTTTATAATGGTTATTATCTTATTGTTTTTGATAAATCTGACGTTTTGATATAGTTTTGATATAGTTAAAATTCTAATTAGATATATAACTACATATGTATCTATACCAGTGTGCATACTGTGTACAGCCAAAATCTATAATTATAATTGACAAGCATTTAAGATCCTGCGCAGTAGACACCTTTTCATTTTATTTCGATTCTGCTACTCCTTAATGAATTTCTGATATAATATATAAGATGTATATATAAAACAAAAATGCGCACACAGTTGAAAACTTTTAACTAATATGATTTTATTATTCAGCAAATACATTATGCATAAGTGAGATCTTATGAAAATAATTAACAAAAGCAAACAAATCAGTTACTGTAATTTACATTATGTACTTGCAAATGAATCTATGTACATATGCCAAATAAAAACAAAGAAACAAATTCATCTCAAATAAAAAATATAAAAAAGCAAAAACAAAAAAAATTAGATGAATTGTTCATGTGACTAGCAAATTTATTTTTATATAGTTGAGTTAGAGTACATATCTATACATAATTATAATTGAGAAGCATTTAAGGTCCTGCGCAGTAGACACCTTTTCATTTTATTTCGATTCTCCTACTCCTTAATGAACTTCTGAGATGTGATATAATATATAAGATGTATATATAAAAGAAAAATGCGCACACAGTTGAAAATTTTGTACTCATATGATTTTATTATTCAGCAAATACATTGTGCATATGGGAGAACTTATTAAAATAATAAACATGGGCAACAAATCAGTTATTATAATTTACATTATATACTTGCAAATGAATCTATGTACATATGCCAAATAAAAACGAAAAAACAAATTCATCTCAAATAAAAAATATAAAAAAGCAAAAACAAAAAAAATCAGTTGAATTGTTCATATGACTAGCAAATTCATTTTTACATAGTAGAGTTAGAGTACCTATCTATAATTATAATTGACAAGCATTTAAGGTCCTGCGCAGTAGATACTTTTTCATTTTATTTGATCCTCCTACTCCGTAATGAACTTCTGATATAATATATAAAATGTATATATAAAACAAAAATGGGCACACAGTTGAAAATTTTGTACTCATATGATTTTATTATTCAGCAAATACATTATGCATATGTGAGAACTTATTAAAAGAATAAGCAAAAGCAAACAAATCAGTTATTTGCATTATGCACTATGTACATATTCCAAAAAAAAAACAAAAAGACAAACTCATCTAAAATAAAAAATATAAAAACAACAAAAAAACAAATCACTCAAATTCTTCATTTTTATCTTTTTAAGTAACTGTTTCTAAATTTTGGTTATTTGTATTAATAATATAGTTTTTATTAAAATTATGTATTATATAGGTATATATATACATACCTCTTTAATGACAAAATTTTTTATTTTTAGTAATTTTATCCACTAAATGCCACTTACTATAGGGAATATATCGGAAACGAAGCAGTATATGAGGGACGTGTATTTATGTGTCCTAAATAAAACTTACTAACCACAAAACTTTTTATTAAGCACGAGTGGGTTCTGCTATATCGTGCGAAGTCTATGTCAGTACGTAAATTACTGTTCTTTTTTAAAACTTTAAATTTGACTTCATCATGAAATATAATTACTCAACAGGGGCCACTAGTATATTTATAATTTGCACAGCATAATATAGTGTACACTATATTTTGGTAATAGCATTGGTTTCGCATTATATATTATAATGTGTTTTTTTTTTTAATTCTTGTTTCTTTAGTGGTGTGTCCTTGTTTATGTTTTAATAAAAAATAGTAAGATCGTAAAAATGTCCCATCTCAACTCTAATCTTTGTACGATCAAACTACTTTTGTGTATATTTATATATTAACGGTCTTTGGTTTAACTTTGAAAAGAACATTACTTCTGACTCTGTATTCTTCCAATTCATATAACGATTTAGAATTATATTAATTATAAATTTCTTAATTCATAAGATGTAATAATTGTCAAATAAAGGCTTTGTATACCCTATGATAAGTTTTTTTTCTTTACTTGTTTACCCTGGTATCAAGTGGTTTATGTTGAATATAAATATGAAATCAATTATTGAAACAAATCTATGAAATATTTGTCAACATTTTACTTTTGATTTCTTTGTTATTAGGTACCTATAATTTTTTATGTATCTACTATTTTGCTTCTGATGGTTTTTATTTCTCTACTACTAAACTTATTATGATTACATATACTTATTATGATACTTTATATAATGATTTCTTGCATGGCTGATCTTTACAAAATGAATAATTTTTATCCTCGCATTTAACAAACATTAATTGTTATTTTAATAAATCTCGTTATCGTTAGGATCAGTAAATTCGGCAAACATAAAAAAACTACCTATTTGATTTCAAATAATGCAATTTCATAATATTTATACTATTCATCACTTTTATAATGTTCGTATACATATACTCGTTCGATCAGCCGGAAGGATTCACCCAATTCAGATCTGTACTGTTTTTCATACTATATTTATTTTACCAAATTGTTAATTGGTGTTTTTACAAATACCGGTATTTCGGCAATTAATACGTGGCTTTTTTCAGTGTAAGTGCTTAATTAAATTTAATTAGGAACTGTTATCTCTTTATTTATCGTAGAGGCAATAAAATTGCAAAAATTAAATTTACTTATTTTCTGTCTGGTAAAGATAAATATGTATGTATATATGTACATTTTTAATTTTTTTTTTTTAAATTTAATTATTAAAATTTCGAGATCACTATTTACTTTTGAAAACTTCTAGTTTTCCAGTGTTGTTGACTTCTTTTTGATTACTTTTGTGACGTTTATATTAAAATGGCGTTCTCAATAGCGATGTATTAATCTAAAAATATATATTTTTAATTATTGCTTCGTTTAAATGCTTGAATCTTACAGTTAGGATCGCTTTTTCTGTTTGAAGTATTTGTTCTCACATTTGTTGCCGGATTATTATCATAATACAGCTTGAGCACTATTCGTTTATTCAAATTATGAAATTTTATTTGAACATAATCACTCTGATTATCTTCTTATCTATTAATTTCAACTTCAATTAGTTCAACCACCAAGTTTTACTGTTACAGTTTGTTTCCTCGCTTAAACTAATGAAGTTTATTAGAAAATAATTTAATATTTCGAATATTAATTTTGAGCTCAACTAAATATTTTAAAGTATTCTGATATTATTTTTATCTGATAATTTAAGTTTTAAACATACTATCGCTAACTAGGTAGTGGATACGTACCTTAATTATATACGTATATTTAATTTAAATTTAATCTGATTTATTTAAGATATTTAATGTTGTTGTATCAACTACCAATTGATTAATTTTGGGTGGTTTTTAAATGGCATCGTTCCTATAATAGAAAATCATATTTTCAACTATTGTTGTAATCAATAATGAAACGAAGAAAAAAAACTATCAAAAATATATTCATAGTTTGAACAGAATTCGAACATGCAACCCTAAAGGGTTAGTTATTATAATGTCTAGGCAATGTTTGTGACTTGTCATTATATCGACTTACAATGCTGAATTACAAATTTTTATGACAAACGTTATTTGGTATGCTGATTTCTCTTAATCGATTTCTTGTAATTTGATTGTGATATACCGACTACAATATTTTGCATACACTTTTAATCATTCGTTTTTATTTAATTTTTAAAAATTCTCAATGATTTAGTCCAAGGTCAAGAAGACTTATAATGAGATAAAGAAATTCATGTCTATCGTTCAAAACAAATTAAAATTTCACTTTATGAAAAGAATTTGCGATTGCAACCAACTTGTATTGATATAATTTCAAATATAAAAGCAAGTTGTGAGTCAATAATTTTACTCAGAGAGTTGTAAGATTTCATTGAGATCACACAGAATTTTTTTAACGCAAAAAAAATAATAAATGAAATAGCCATGTCTTCAGATAGTAAGTAGAAAATTGTGTTTACGAACAATGTAAAAAAATAATTTAACCATGCACAAATCATTTTCAGTAATCCGAGCTGCATTGCTACAACTTAGTGTTGACAAAGATAAACAAAAAAATATTGAGAAAGCGTGTCAAACAATTGAAAATGCTGTTGAAAAGAATCGTGTTGAATTGGTGATCCTTCCAGAATGTTTTACCGGATCATATAACGTTAATGATTTTGCATCACATGCTGAATTTGTACCAAATGGTGAAGCATGTCTGGCATTGTCAAAAGTAGCCAAAGAATTAAAAATTTACATTATTGGTGGTAGTATAATTGAAAAAGATGCAGATGGAAAATTATACAATACATGTACTGTCTGGTCACCAACTGGTGAATTAATTTCAAGACATCGAAAAATACATCTCTTTGATGTTTCTATTAAAAAAGAAATTCTGGGTGGATCTGTATTCAGAGAATCCGATGCTTTAACACCTGGTAATTCATTTACAATTGCTCAAATTAAAAATAGAAAATTTGGTATTGGAATATGTCATGATATACGTTTCGATGAATTGGCACGTATCTATAGAAATGAAGGTAGGTAAAGAGTTAAAATTTTATTTTTTTTTTTTTATATACCTAAATGCTTTTTAAATTATGGTAACTCTTTTGTATACAGGTTGTGATATGTTAGTGTATCCTTCAGCGTTTTGTATATGTCAAGGTCCACTGCATTGGGAATTATTACAAAGAGCTCGTGCTACAGATAATCAAGTATATGTTTGTCAAGTTTCGGTAGCTAGAGATCATAGTACTGAATATATTGCATATGGACATACAATGTTAGTTGATCCTTGGGCTAATGTTATATGCGAGGCTTCGGAAAAGGAAGAAGTTTTGATTGTTGATATTGGTATGATGATTTTTTCTGAAATATCAAAAGAGGCTCACATTATTTTTCTTTAAATTTAGATTTTAAAAATGTAGATGATGTTCGCAGTCAAATGAAGTTGTTTGCACAGAGAAGAACAGATTTATATAATACGATTAAAATGTAATTTTATTGTTTTTCTTAAATAATATCATGATTATTAATATACTTGCACTTAAATATTGCATCAGAAAAAAAATATATTATTATTTTGGAAAAATTTAATTTTGTTTTTCATTTTTAAAATTCAAAATACATACCTACATAATTGAAAATATCCTAAAATAAATGGATTGAAAAAGTTTTGGCTCATTAACGAGATCTGCAACTCTACCCTGTATTAAAACTATAGTTTTTTTGTTTACTAAAATAACAAGAAATTATTCACGTAGAATAAAAAAATTAGACAAATTTTTTTGAGTTGATCGTATGTATTGTGATTTTTGTTTTTGTTTTTTTTTTGTTTGTAAGTTAGTCGATGTACTTACATTGTACCATTACATAATGTGCAATATGTAAAAAAAATACAACAGTATGCATTCAATAAATCCATGATCCATCTAGATTAGATATATTTCAATATGTTTTCAAATCAAATGTTTAAAATAAAAAATTAAAGTACACTGAAAAGTAGGTATATTTTTAAATTTTCAGCAAAGAAATTTGTTTGATTTTGTTAAATGAATAATTATGTGTTTTTTTTTAAATTCTTGTTTGTTTAGTGGTGTGTGCTTGTTTATGTTTTAATAAAAAATAGTAAGATCGTAAAAATGTCCCATCTCAACTCTAATCTTTGTACGATCAAACTACTTTTGTGTATATTTATATATTAACGGTCTTTGGTTTAACTTTGAAAAGAATATTACTTCTGACTCTGTATTCTTCCAATTCATATAACGATTTAGAATTATATTAATTATAAATTTCTTAATTCATAAGATGTAATAATTGTCAAATAAAGGCTTTGTATACCCTGTGAGAAGTTTTTTTTTTACTTGTTTACCCTGGTATCAAGTGGTTTATGTTGAATATAAATATGAAATCAATTATTGAAACTAATCTATGAAATATTTGTCAACATTTTACTTTCGATTTCTTTGTTATTAGGTACCTATAATTTTTTATGTATCTACTATTTTGCTTCTGATGGTTTTTATTTCTCTACTACTAAACTTATTATGATTACATATACTTATTATGATACTTTATATAATGATTTCTTGCATGGCTGATCTTTACAAAATGAATAATTTTTATCCTCGCATTTAACAAACATTAATTGTTATTTTAATAAATCTCGTTATCGTTAGGATCAGTAAATTCGGCAAACATAAAAAACTACCTATTTGATTTCAAATAATGCAATTTCATAATATTTATACTATTCATCACTTTTATAATGTTCGTATACATATACTCGTTCGATCAGCCGGAGGGATTCACCCAATTCAGATCTGTACTGTTTTTCATACTATATTTATTTTACCAAATTGTTTATTGGTGTTTTTACAAATACCGGTATTTCGGCAATTAATACGTGGCTTTTTTCAGTGTCAGTGCTTAATTAAATTTAATTAGGAACTGTTATCTGTTTTATTTATCGTAGAGGCAATAAAATTGCAAAAATTAAATTTACTTATTTTCTGTCTGGTAAAGATAAATATGTATGTATATATGTACATTTTTAATTTTTTTTTTTTAAATTTAATTATTAAAATTTCGAGATCACTATTTACTTTTGAAAACTTCTAGTTTTCCAGTGTTGTTGACTTCTTTTTGATTACTTTTGTGACGTTTATATTAAAATTGCGTTCTCAATAGCGATGCATTAATCTAAAAATATATATTTTTAATTATTGCTTCGTTTAAATGCTTGAATCTTACAGTTAGGATCGCTTTTTCTGTTTGAAGTATTTGTTCTCACATTTGTTGCCGGATTATTATCATAATACAGCTTGAGCACTATTCGTTTATTCAAATTATGAAATTTTATTTGAACATAATCACTCTGATTATCTTCTTATCTATTAATTTCAACTTCAATTAGTTCAACCACCAAGTTTTACTGTTACAGTTTGTTTCCTCGCTTAAACTAATGAAGTTGATTAGAAAATAATTTAATATTTCGAATATTAATTTTGAGCTCAACTAAATATTTTAAAGTATTCTGATATTATTTTTATCTGATAATTTAAGTTTTAAACATACTATCACTAACTAGGTAGTGGATACGTACCTTAATTATATATTTTTTTTTTTTTCTCCTATTACTCCGCGTGGTAGCATAGGGCTTCGATAGTGAACCTCCATTCCTCTCTGTTGAGTACTACTTCCTTAATATCGTCCCAGGTATAATTGTTGATTGTTAATTCTTGATCGATTGTGCGTGTCCATGTGTTGTATGGTCTGCCGGGTCTCCTGTGTCCTTGGGGATTCCACTCTAGAGCTCTTCTTGCTATGTCATTTTCTGATTTCCTTAGTGTATGACCTATCCATTTCAATTTTTTCCTATTTATCTGTCTGTTGATAGGTTCTTCTCCAGTTATCATCCATAAATCCTCGTTGCTAATTCTTGCCGGCCAGAATATTCTGCATATAATTCTCAAGCACTTGTTGATGAATACTTGTAGCTTCTGTTTGATTCTGACCGAAATGAGCCATGTTTCACTGCCATATATTAATGTTGACTTAACACATGCTCTGAATATTGTTAGCTTTGTTGTTCTCGATATTTGGTTGCTCCGCCATATCTTCATTAGGCTCCCAAATGTTCTTCTTGCCTTCTTTATATGGCTGTTGACATCTTCTGTTGTACCTCCTCTTGATGTTATGATGCTCCCCAGGTAGTTGAATTCTTCTACGTATTCTATCTGTTGTCCACTCACTGTTATTGGCTCACTATCACTGTTGTTTGTCCTCATTGCCTTTGTTTTCTCGATATTTAATTCCAGTCCCGATTTCTTTGCTTCTTCCTGTAATCTGTTGACTTTGTTCTGTAGGTCCCTTTGATTCCTTGATATGAGGCATACATCATCTGCGTAATTTAAGTCTGCTAAGTTACCGAAGAGATCCCATTCTATTCCGTTTATTCCAGTGCAAACTTCTCTTAGAATGTCGTCTAGTATTGTGTTGAAGAGAAGTGGAGATAGTGGACATCCTTGTCTAACTCCTATATTGGTGTAGAATGGATCACTGATGTTACCTCTGTGTTGAACTGTTGTCTCTGCATCTTTATACATCGCTTTGATGATGTTGATGATTTTTTCAGGAACTCCCTTCTTGATAAGTGTTCTCCATATTGCGTATCTCTTGACTGTGTCGAATGCATTCTTAAAATCTATGAATAGTAGATATAGTGGGGCATTCCATTCTACTGATTGTTTAGCTATGACCCGTAAAGTATTTGCCTGGTCAACACAGCTTCGGTTTGGTCTGAAACCTGCCTGCTCTTTCCGTAGTATTGGTTCTAGTACTTCTTCTAATATTTTCTTTATAATAATTGCTATTATCTTATGAATAGTATTTAGAACCGTGATTCCTCTCCAGTTGCTGCAATTTGCCAAGTCTCCTTTCTTAGGTATCTTGACAATCATTCCTTTCTTCCATGATGGTGGTATATTCTCTTCTATCCATGTTTCCTGATGTGGGGTTCAATTGTTTTTGCGAATAAGTCGGGGTCCAGTTTGGCTATTTCTGCTGGAATTCCATCTTCACCTGTTGCTTTGTTGTGCTTCAGGATATTGATTGTAGCTTTGATTTCTTCTATATTTGGAGCTTGAGTAGATATTGACCTTAATTATATACGTATATTTAATTTAAATTTAATCTGATTTATTTAAGATATTTAATGTTGTTGTATCAACTACCAATTGATTAATTTTGGGTGGTTTTTAAATGGCATCGTTCCTATAATAGAAAATCATATTTGCAACTATTGTTGTAATCAATAATGAAACGAAGAAGAAAAACTATCAAAAATATATTCATTGTTTGAACAGAATTCGAACATGCAACCCTAAAGGGTTAGTTATTATAATGTCTATGCAATGGTTGTGACTTGTCATTATATCGGCTTACAATGCTGAATTACAAATTTTTATGACAAAAGTTATTTGGTATGCCGATTTCTCTTAATCGATTTCTTGTTATTTGATTGTGATATACCGACTACAATATTTTGCATACACTTTTAATCATTCCTTTTTATTTAATTTTTAAAAATTCTCAAAATTTTTTTGAGTTGATCGTATGTATTGTGATTTTTGTTTTTCTTTTTTTTTGTTTGTAAGTTAGTCGATGTACTTACATTGTACCATTACATAATGTGCAATATGTAAAAAAAATACAACAGTATGCATTCAATAAATCCATGATCCATCTAGATTAGATATATTTCAATATTTTTTCAAATCAAATGTTTAAAATAAAACATTAAAGTACACTGAAAAGCAGGTATATTTTTAAATTTTCAACAAAGAAATTTGTTTGATTTTGTTTAAATAACAATCATGTACATATATAAATATGTATCTACTTAAAAACAAACAAAAACAAACAATGTATCAAAAATGGATTATTGTCTGTTTTATTTCTTCAAAAAACTAAAGTAGGTACCAAAATTGAAAAATAAATATAATTTTGAGCCAAGATATTAACAAAACGGTATTCCGTAAACAGTTCACGATTTGTAATGCATAACTAATAAATTTTATTATTTTATTACTATTATTTTTTTTAGAATTTTTTCTAGAATCGTGATTCTATCATTGACTCTATTATTGTATATTTAATAGCATACTTTATATCAATCCATACAATAGTACCTACATTGACCTACATTTTTGAAATTTTACTAAATTCAATTAAAAGAAAAGTATTGAAGATTGGTTACATTCTTCAATAATTTTCTTTTAATTAATAAGTATGAATATTTAATTAATATTTAAAATTAAAAGAAAATGCTATTATAAATAAGTAAAAGTTTTTTTTCTTTGAACGCAATGTTTAGTGACGTTAACATGAATGCTTTGATATCTTATATCTTATATACACTATTTTTGTTTTTGGCCTCTTGGGACTTAGATACATGCTTCCTTAGTTACCATACATACGTTACCGTACTTAGTTCGCATGTAAATTCATAACAACCGGCAACCATATCATCAAATAGATGATTGTCTTGTTTATGAAACTGTTACCTTAAGTAAACCCGAAAGAAATAAAGCCGAATGACATTTTCTTACTTTATTTTATATGGGTCTTTAAATAAAATCAAAATTAAAAAGATATAAGATTAAAAATCGTTTTATACTTTTTGGCTTTGTTTCAATACTACATTTGAAATAAAGCCGAAATCATGAACTTACTTATTGACATGTACGTAGATAAGTTACACACAGAATTTGTTTTAATAAATATTTGAATACATATGTAAACCTTTTAAATGGATTTATTTGTTTCTTTAAAATAAAATAAAGTCAAAAACAAAAATTATATTATCTCGGCCTTATTTAAAATGTGTTTTGAAATAAATTCATTTGGCATTATTTGTTTCGGCTTTATTTCAGGTAACCGATTTATCAAATATAAATTATTTTTTTATAATCCTCATCAACCGTATTTTTTTCATTAATTTTATTTTATTTATTTATTTGTTTTTTTTGTTTGTCTTAATTGTTATTTCAAGTTTATACTTAATTGTTTGTGTTGATAAGGATACATTTCAAATTTTGAAAAAACTACCAGTACATTTTTAAATTGATAATTCAATAGTGAAAATCCTAAACCAATTTCATTTAGTAAGTAAGTACAGTACGCATCATATTATGTGTATGGTTTTTTCTTTCTATAATTTACTTTACATTTGTACTTAAGTTGTTTTTGTTTTTTTTCTAATTAACGATGTTGGATTATCCTTTTCCACTAGTAAAAATTTGTTCTTATCATCCCCCTATATGTTTCTTTCTCTGTAGTAATGCTCCTCCTGACCCCAAAAAGAAGCACACAGTTTTCGTTTTGACTTTAATAAAGCTAATTTTAATGATCTGAATAACTTTTTTATTAATTATGATTTCATTTTTTTATTTGAAAGTAATGAAATTGAAGATATGACTAAAAAGTTTTACGAGTTAATCCTTTAAGCATTTTAACTCTATATTACAATTATTAATAATAAAGATCCTAATTCAATCCCACCGTGGTTCATTAACGAAAATAGGAAGTTAAGAAATAAAAAAAAACTAAGGCATGACAGAGATACATGAAAAACCCAAAATCTAACAGACTACCATTCATTCAACTATTTTTTCTTTCTGTTCAAACAATCCGTTAAACAAAGCTATAATAAACTATGTTCACAACACAAAATTTCTTCATTCCCAAAGAGTATTATAATTTACTCTCTGGGGTACATGGCCTATCAATATGAAAATGATATATATTTTATTTTCTGGGGTTCCACGATCAAATGAAATTTAAGAAAAAGCGAACAAATATTTTAATATAAATTTTTACTCAATTATATGGTAGGATATTAATATTTTATTTTAGTTTGTCTGAAAATGGTACTTTCAAATAGAAAAATCGTAGCAATCGCTTCTTTTACGAAGTTCTCCCAGCGTTTTTATGACTTCTCAGTGTGCACATAGCTCTTCCTTTTAAGCTAGTTACAGACGGAGACGCTTAGCGTCGCCACGTTCTGGAAACTTAAACACCAACTAGCCTATACACACAGTAACATTTTTGTACACAATAGTATCAACCGCATTGTAAAAAAAAATTAGTATGGAATGATTAATAACGGATAAAAGTGTATGAATATTCAATTATTTTGTAAAATTTTATTTGTTTGTATTCTTTAAAACTTATTCTGCTTTAAAGAGTTTTTAAAAAATTTACCAAGAAACCAAACAAAAGAGTTTGTAAATGAAGAACAAATTAAAATTACAATTTATAAGATTGCTTTTTAGTAGATTGTACTATACTTTTTATTATTATTAAATTGAATTTGTATGTAAAATTAAAATAATCAACAAAAAAATACGTAATTAAAATTAAGAAAAACAAAATACTATAGTGAAAAATAATTATAAAAAAAGAAAGTTATATAAAATAAGCGTATAATTTCGTGTAATGTAATCGTTTAAATTAAACACAACCGTCTTCTTTTCTTACTTAACTTAGAATGCCTTTATTATATATGTTTTTATAAAAATGTATTAAAAACTTATTACTAATCATTTTATAATACAAAAAAATATACTTTATTAAATACTAACAAACTTAAATCTAAAACATTAAATTCTCACGGTTTTTTTTTAAAGGTAAACGATCTATACAAAATTTGGGAATTAAATTGCTTATGCAGCTATTACCTAGAATTTGATATTATGTTAAGTAATAATGCATAGCAGTATTTTTTATTAAGTTAATAATGTATATAAAAATAAGAGAGTTTAATTACGAAATTAGGAATTTAAGAAATATAAAAAAATAACAAATAAAATAATGTTTTAGGAATTTATTCAAAGTATGTATCATAAATTGATTAATTTACAATTTCTGATACTTTGTACCTTTATATTACATTATCTACATCATTTAAAAAAATTTGAACTGAAGTTTCCAAAATGTATCTACACATCACTACACTACACACGTAAACATTTACAGTTTACATTTAAATATTCTTAAAAAAATAAAAAATACAAAAACTTCTAAGAAAAGCTGTCAGATGTCGCTATATAAATGAAACCAACGAATTAGAATTAAATGGAAGTGGCTATCCCAACGAATTAGAATTAAATGGAAGTGGCTATCCATACAAAAAAGTGTCCAATGTTTTGGGTATATTCCTCTCTTTCTTTGGTATTTCCGATTGTCAAAAAACTGAAATAGACGAATATATTCGTTCAATATATTTTCTCTCTTTTTAATGGAAATTATTTTGATAAATAAACAGGATAGTGCTCTGAATTTAATATGCCTCAATTTGTATGTATTTTGACTTAAATTTTTTTTAAAAATATGATGAGTAAAAATATCTAACAAACTTATTATTGCCGATTGTCTATCCTATACTTATAAATATGTAAATAATATGTTATTAATATATTTGTATCAAAACATTTTCTTTTTTCCACACCACCATTGAGGTAAAGAAATGGAGCGTTTTTTTTAAAGTGGTTTCCCCAAGAGGCCTATTCCACTTCATTTTACAATATGGACTATGTGCAATCATTTTTTACACTTTTAAAGTTTCTTTTAGAAAATATAGATTAGTGCCCTTTGAAATGGATTAATTTTGTTAATTTATTTCTTACACTGTTTCTTTCATTATGTAGTTTTAAGGAATGATGTATTCGTGTATTAAAATAAATTGGTTTTTGGTCAAACATATGATTATAGAAATTTTGAAAAATTTTAGAACCTATAAAATTTATAAGAACTTTGGAAATTAAACTATATAACAATTTTGTTTTTTTTAAACTATTCGTTTGTCGAAATAATAATTCGCAAAACTTACATATATCGACTACATCTTTAGAAGGGTAAGTTAAGTAACCTTCTGTTTTATATGAAATTAATGAATATTCCATTGTATTCATTTCCACGTCACTTGCTATGATTGCAGAAATACATATTGCACATTTCAATTTTGATTTCAGCTTATATACAACAAAGCCAGCAATATATTCTAACTGAATCGCTAAATATTTGAGTAGCTAAACCAACCTTCATTTTACTATCATGGTATTTTATGTGACGCAATTTTAGTTTATTACCTAAATGCAGTAATTCATTTTGTTGTAAGTTATGCAATGCTTCTACATATTCCCATTTTATTATATTTCCATCTTTGCATTCCAATATCTTTTTGTCACCTAAGGCATTTCTTAGCAGCTTTATTACGTGGCAGGGATCATAAAAAATTCTGATTTTTTTGTTATTTACAAGAAAAAAAGGTAAGTCCATTAAAATGTTGGCACCAGTTAATTTTTTTGCCATGGTTATATTCGATGCACAAGCGTTGATTTTTGTTCACCATTGAGGCTATTTACTAGAAAATATGCAACTGGCAATTTCCATGACCCATTAATTGCAACAACCATAAAAACTAAGGCTTGTGTTGCTTTTTCCTCTACAAATTGAATTCCATTTCCTAAATCAACGTATCCATGAACCTCTTTCCCATCAAAATGTAAATGTGGTTTTATAGCAATTTCATCCATAATTAACGAGCAATCCTTCAATCCATCGTTGTTTCAAACCATCGTCTTTTGGGAAACTACAAACATATATATACTTTTTTTAAAATTATATCCAATATATTCAAATATATATATAATCCAATATATTCAAAATAAATATTTAAAATGATATTCAAAAAAAAAATTTCTTTGTCCGGATATTTAAATTATCCTAATACTACACTGTTTTGTTTAGAAGTTTTTAAAAATTCAAAAGATGTAAAATATAATACTTACATATGTAAAGACACGTAATTTTCTTTTTCCAAATGAGGCTTACAGCCTGGAATGATACAAATCTTCTTTTTACGTTCCATTTTTCCTTAAAATTTGTAATTTTTTAACAATTTATAATAAAAATCAAAAATTTTATAGACTTTTTTTAATATTTATTTGACAATAACAAATTTTATTTTTGCCTACTTCATTGCAATGTTCGTACTTTTTGAAAATTTCATATATCCATATATTACACACTACTGCTACATTTTCAATATTTCAGAAACATGAATGATTTTTTTTTTTCAAATAATTTAACAGCAATACTTTTCTGTGTAATAATAGAATACGGTAATAAAGTAAAAGAAAGTTTAAATTGAAAAAACATTGTTATTTTTATTAAGATTATATTTTGATACCTTTTATTTTATTCATACTCAAAGATTTTACTAATTTTCTACTTAAAAAAACTATATTGGCCTATCACTGAAAAAATTTTTTTTTTGACAATTGGAAACCAAACAGAAAGAGAAGTACTAAAAAAATATGGACAAAATGTTTGTATTTTTGTATGGGATAGCCCAACGAATTAGAATTAAATGGAAGTGGCTATCCCATACAAAAATACAAACATTTTGTCCATATTTTTTTAGTACTTCTCTTTCTGTTTGGTTTCCAATTGTCAAAAAAAAAATTTTTTCAGTGATAGGCCAATATAGTTTTTTTAAGTAGAAAATTAGTAAAATCTTTGAGTATGAATAAAATAAAAGGTATCAAAATATAATCTTAATAAAAATAACAATGTTTTTTCAATTTAAACTTTCTTTTACTTTATTACCGTATTCTATTATTACACAGAAAAGTATTGCTGTTAAATTATTTGAAAAAAAAAAATCATTCATGTTTCTGAAATATTGAAAATGTAGCAGTAGTGTGTAATATATGGATATATGAAATTTTCAAAAAGTACGAACATTGCAATGAAGTAGGCAAAAATAAAATTTGTTATTGTCAAATAAATATTAAAAAAAGTCTATAAAATTTTTGATTTTTATTATAAATTGTTAAAAAATTACAAATTTTAAGGAAAAATGGAACGTAAAAAGAAGATTTGTATCATTCCAGGCTGTAAGCCTCATTTGGAAAAAGAAAATTACGTGTCTTTACATATGTAAGTATTATATTTTACATCTTTTGAATTTTTAAAAACTTCTAAACAAAACAGTGTAGTATTAGGATAATTTAAATATCCGGACAAAGAAATTTTTTTTTTGAATATCATTTTAAATATTTATTTTGAATATATTGGATTATATATATATTTGAATATATTGGATATAATTTTAAAAAAAGTATATATATGTTTGTAGTTTCCCAAAAGACGATGGTTTGAAACAACGATGGATTGAAGGATTGCTCGTTAATTATGGATGAAATTGCTATAAAACCACATTTACATTTTGATGGGAAAGAGGTTCATGGATACGTTGATTTAGGAAATGGAATTCAATTTGTAGAGGAAAAAGCAACACAAGCCTTAGTTTTTATGGTTGTTGCAATTAATGGGTCATGGAAATTGCCAGTTGCATATTTTCTAGTAAATAGCCTCAATGGTGAACAAAAATCAACGCTTGTGCATCGAATATAACCATGGCAAAAAAATTAACTGGTGCCAACATTTTAATGGACTTACCTTTTTTTCTTGTAAATAACAAAAAAATCAGAATTTTTTATGATCCCTGCCACGTAATAAAGCTGCTAAGAAATGCCTTAGGTGACAAAAAGATATTGGAATGCAAAGATGGAAATATAATAAAATGGGAATATGTAGAAGCATTGCATAACTTACAACAAAATGAATTACTGCATTTAGGTAATAAACTAAAATTGCGTCACATAAAATACCATGATAGTAAAATGAAGGTTGGTTTAGCTACTCAAATATTTAGCGATTCAGTTAGAATATATTGCTGGCTTTGTTGTATATAAGCTGAAATCAAAATTGAAATGTGCAATATGTATTTCTGCAATCATAGCAAGTGACGTGGAAATGAATACAATGGAATATTCATTAATTTCATATAAAACAGAAGGTTACTTAACTTACCCTTCTAAAGATGTAGTCGATATATGTAAGTTTTGCGAATTATTATTTCGACAAACGAATAGTTTAAAAAAAACAAAATTGTTATATAGTTTAATTTCCAAAGTTCTTATAAATTTTATAGGTTCTAAAATTTTTCAAAATTTCTATAATCATATGTTTGACCAAAAACCAATTTATTTTAATACACGAATACATCATTCCTTAAAACTACATAATGAAAGAAACAGTGTAAGAAATAAATTAACAAAATTAATCCATTTCAAAGGGCACTAATCTATATTTTCTAAAAGAAACTTTAAAAGTGTAAAAAATGATTGCACATAGTCCATATTGTAAAATGAAGTGGAATAGGCCTCTTGGGGAAACCACTTTAAAAAAAACGCTCCATTTCTTTACCTCAATGGTGGTGTGGAAAAAAGAAAATGTTTTGATACAAATATATTAATAACATATTATTTACATATTTATAAGTATAGGATAGACAATCGGCAATAATAAGTTTGTTAGATATTTTTACTCATCATATTTTTAAAAAAAATTTAAGTCAAAATACATACAAATTGAGGCATATTAAATTCAGAGCACTATCCTGTTTATTTATCAAAATAATTTCCATTAAAAAGAGAGAAAATATATTGAACGAATATATTCGTCTATTTCAGTTTTTTGACAATCGGAAATACCAAAGAAAGAGAGGAATATACCCAAAACATTGGACACTTTTTTGTATGGATAGCCACTTCCATTTAATTCTAATTCGTTGAATGAAACTAGAAAAATTAATGACAATCGGGAAAGTGCTTTTCACGCACCAGGCGGAAATTTTTGTAGGAAGAAAAGGGAGATAAAGAACTAACAGCTGATTCCTTTATACATGGCGCGCATACAAAAAAAAGTTTTAAAAAAATAAATGTGAAATAAATCAAACGGAGAAGGCAGAGAAATAACAAGAAATTTCTTTTGGAAAGATGTAAGTATTTAAAATATAGACGGATTTTAATTAATTAAGTTTTATTTCAACAAAACGTGCTAAAAAATTTTGTGTGTTGTTTTCAAAAATGTAAACAAGAAAATTGTACACTTTTGAAAACCGAAAGTCAATTTTGGAAATAAATATATTACATGAATTAAATATTTATTTATTATAATATAAGTACTTTCTCTTTGTTTTAGGGATACAAACGATCATTAAAAGGATAAAAAGGAAAACGAAAATGCAGATTTTTATAAAATGTAAAGTTAACTTTCATTCAGTATTAAATTCTTAAGTTAGGAGGATCATATTTGAATGATAGTAAAAAAGAAAAAGGTCATAATAAAGTTAGGCTTAAGTTATTTACATTAAACGTGATTTTGGATTGTGAGAAAAAACAGAATAGAATAAATTTGATTTGAATAGCAATTATTTTGAATTTAAGTCGTTTAATTTTTTTTTTGTAAGTACCTAATTAAAAATTGTAGAACTAATATTGATAAAATAATTAAGAAAATACCTACTATGTATTTTAAATAGTTGGGTATTAATGTTCCTTTTATATATATATATATATATTTTTTTTTAACAGTTGATCCTACAGATAAATATGTAGGCTAACTTTATAGGTCATTTTTCCTTTCGAAATGTGGGCCTTTTTATTAAATTATATTAATTATTTGGAATATATTTTTGTATATTATATATTTATATTATTTTTTTTTATTAGTTATATTATATCTTTATTAATTATTAAATTATGTTTGAACCGATGTGGTTGTATTGAAAATTACATTTTCCAGTAATTTTCACCATTTGAAAAATTTTTCGGTTCTCACGGGGTTTGAACCCGTGCTCATCCGGTCGTTACATTACTACACTCGAGTGCTTTACCACTCGGCTACCGAGGCCACTCCTTTTAAATTAAACTATTTTAAGTTTAAAATTAATTAAAAAATTTAATTTAATTTCTACATTATTTGGTGAAATGTGGATGTATTCTTGTGGCGCAGCTGGTTTGCAAGTATTTCATTGTCTTCGATATGGTAAAGGTGATAAATCATTTTTTGTTGATGGACTTAATGTCATTCAAGAATTACAATATGAAGATCCAGAATCTTTAGATATATTATCAAAAATGAATGTGCCAGCCGAATATATCGATAAAGATAAACATCATAAATATTCAGCACCAATAATACAATTCGATTCAATTACAGAACAACCGAAACAAATACGTTTTAATTTATATGATCATTGTGATTTTAATAGAATTGAATTGAATACAGTTAAAAAAATTTGTAAAAGTTTAAAGAAATTGACTGAAATTGTTAATGATGATAATAATATATTTGAATTTAGATTAAAAGCTGGTACTGCCACAATATTTGATAATTGGAGAGTTTTACATGGAAGAGATGAATATTCTGGTGAATGTGTTATGACTGGTTGTTATGTTTCAACAGATTTTATGAGTAAAGCTAGAACTTTTGGTCTGATTAAATAAAAATATTTCTTTTTCTTTTCTTGAAATTTATTACTAATTGTAAATTACTTTTGAATAAAATAGTAAATACATATAGTTAAATATATAGAATAGTTTGATGTAAAACTAAAAGATAAACATATTTTATTTCCTATATGTAAGTACATATTCTTATGTAACCAAAGCAAAAAGTAAAGATAGTTATTGGCACAAATCCTACAACTTAACATTACATAGTTATATATTTACAACTTCTCCAAGTTTTTCCAAAATTAATCAAAAGGATTCTTGCTCCTCAGAAATATTTAATTTAATTGCATTTTGATTATATTACAATTTAATATTATTGTTTAAACCCGGCAATTTTTTGTTTTATTTTATGGATATGACAGATTGTCAAATATGCTATCTTCTTTTTCTTCCTGACACAAAATCCGCCAGGTGTTATGTTACCGATTGATAATTCGGGCTTATGATTAAAAACGAAACGGAAAACGAAACAATCATCACTATTTCTTCACATTTTGATATGATTGAAGACGTGTGAATAAAAACATTTTTGAAAATGTTCGAAACTTAACTGACTGTTGTCAAAAACATATGTTTCAATTTTTTGTGGTTGTGTTTCTGTTTGTGTTAATTTATATTTATTTATTTATACTCCTTAGCACAAACAGTTTACAAAACAAAATTATATATACCTATTTGCTACAATTCAAATTAAAATTAAAAATTTAACTAAAATTAGAATTTAATAATTACATACATTTTAATAAAACAACAAAACAAAAAAGAATAGCAAAATTCTAAAAATAGCGATTGTATAATTTTTGTGTTTGTGAATGTTTTAATAGTGTCGAGTCAATGATTTAAATAAATTGAATGAGGGTAGATGGTGCAAATTTCTAATAATGATATTGCTTGAAATTAAAGTTGATTTTAAATTGTCTTTTACAATCTCTGTAATGAAAATAACATCAGAAACCTCACGCCTAAAGTTCAATGTATACACAGATCAATTAGTTAGTCTTTGCTCATATGATGGTAAGTTAATAGGATTAGACCATCACAAGTGGCTTAAAGTGAATCTAAGAAATTTTGTATTGCCTATGAATGTGTACCATATAAAACGGTGACTAATCTTGACTTGCATATTCAATATTCGTTTTTACCTTACTACAAGAGAAGTGTACAACGACTCAAGAACATAGGGATCTGAAAATTCATTTGACTTTTTAAAATTTTAATATATGCATTTATTTCGTTTAGTAATATAATCGAATAAATCATTTATGTTAATTCTAACCAAATTAATTAATGATATAGACCCATGTATATAAAAATTTATATTTCTTCTATTCTCCATGACTGTATTGCAAGCCATACATACAAACTAAGACCTATCCAAAAATTATTATATATGCATTATATATTTTGGATTCGCAAATTTATTTGATTGAATATATTTGATAATTATATAGGTAGTTATATATTTGATTGATATTTCTAAATAAAATAAAAAAAAATACTGAAACTAATCAAAACAAATATAACTAACTAGAAGCAACATATAAAAAAGAAGATATAAAATAAAGTTATACATATTTATTTTTTAGTAATTTATTTTTAAAAAAAATCAATCTTAAATTGTAAAAGAATTTTTGTTTACATACATTACATGGTAAAATTTCACTTTTTTTTTGTTTTTATATTTGTATTCAGAAATTAAATGTTTCGTTTGACAAAAATAAACATAAATAAAAGAATAGTTTCTAAGTATATGTATATGTATGCTAATTTTTTAATTCAAAAATACAAATAGTTACAAACACCCAAATTAGTTAAATTTTTTTTATGTTTGTTAACTTTTTTTACACAAACGTTAAGAACAACTGAACGTTTGATTTTTGCACTACAAATGTTTTCCGATCGTTTTCAATCATATGAAAAATTATTTTCGAAATTAACGTTTTCCGTTTCCGTTTTCTGTCATACCAAATGACAAACGTCAGTGATATTCGGAAAACGATTGAACGTTTTCGTTTTCAATCATAAGCCCCTATATGTCTGTCAAATAATTTTGAACATTTCTTCTGGCAGAAAAAAATAAATCAGCTAAAATAAATTTTCTAGAGCATCGATTTCGAATATTGGAAGCAATTGACATTAAAAGACAACCTAATCGATATGATCGCAGTACTCACAACAAAAGCAGAACCAACACATACCACACATTCACAAAGATATCCTGCCTAACGTGTCAAGGATCACACACCTTACGCGATTGCTTTAGCTTTTTAAAATTAAATGCAAAAAAATGGTTAGAGTTCATAAAAGGGAATCGATTATGTCTCAACGGCATGGGAAGTGGGCACATGTCAATCGATTGCTCCAGTCAATTTACATATTTCAGATGTAATAAACATCACCACACTCTTCTTCACGGTAATGATAGCCAAGATCAAATACCAGGAACATCAACAGTGCATTATCAAAACCAAAGTCAACGATTGTCTCCAAATGAAAATCAGTTTAACACATTAAGCTCCAATGCTAATTCTAATTTTAATGTTTCACATGCGGTTACTTCACAAGTCAACTCATCAGACCAAGTTCTAGATCAATACACATATCACAACAATCAAATATCAAACGTCCGCATTTTGTTAGCTACGGCAGTTCTCAAGATAAGCAAATCGGTAAGCAAATCGTAGTGAGAGCACTAATTGACCCAGGATCCCAAACAACATTCATCACTAAAAAAACAGCACATGGTCTTAATCTGCCAAGAGAAGACATCAATGCTCAAATACATGAAGTAGGCCCACACACAATTGGGCAATACAAGCACAGAACAATATATACAATCAAAAATATAAAGGAGGATGTAGAACTAAAAATCAAGGTCTCGTAAAATTAAAGGAAGATTACAGCAAATGCTTAACAGAATATATGGATATGGGACACATGGAGAAGGCTGATACCACTGAAGAAGACCTCAAGATTACTTCAGGAAGATTATTATGCGTGTTGTTACCTAAGTGTCACAAAAGAATCAAGCACCACAACAAAATTAAGAGTGGTGTTTGACGTATCAAGTGTTGTGTCTCTGTGCACATGTATATATTTGTTAATTAAAATTAAAGAGATATTACGTGATCGACTTCTTATATCCCAGTGATCTTTTATTTATTCTTCCATCATAATATGTACTTAATCTAATTATTAACTAATTACAATACAACTATAACTATATTACTTAACATATGCTATACTAATACGAATTATATTTATAACTATAAAGTATATGTAAACATAATACATATATACATGTATTAGTATAATATATAACATCCTCCTTTTCCATTTATTTTAATTCTGTATTTCATTATAAATCTGTGTTTAATTCAAAATTTACAATTTATTTATTTAATTATTTTATTTCAAATTCATTATTTCTATATCATCTTCCTCTTTTATTATTTTACATTTCTTTAAAATTTATTATTTTATTTGAGGAATACCAAAATAATTTATTCTAATTTATTTATTTATTTTTTTTTTCTAATTATTTTTCTTATTATTCTAATTATTTTATATATTTTAACTGGAATATGTTAATCTATCAGGAGGACGACTAGTTCGACCACTCCTGGTTGTATATTCACTACTTGTACTAGTATTTGCACTAATATTTGTAGTTTCTGTAAATAGTAGAACATCATGATTTTGTGATTTGGATTGTACTTTATTATATGAATTCTTTATATTTCTCCTTAATCTATTATTATACTCATCCCTCACCCAATATGATCTGGGTGTTGAATGTTGTTGTTCCACTATTCCCGAAACTCATTGGTTATTTTTTCTAAAAATTATATTTTGGTTTTTCTCAAAATTAGGACGATTCTCCTTAATCTATTATTATACTCATCCCTCACGCAATAAGATCTGGGTGTTGAATGTTGCTGTTCCACTATTCCCGAAACCCATTGGTTATCTTTTCTAAAAATTATATTTTGGTTTTTCTCAAAATTAGGACGATTACGTGCATTTTTGTTATAATATTGTTTCATTTTATTTTGTTTATTTTCTAATTGCAATTTATAATCGCTTTTATTTTCAGGTTTGAGCAATTTATCATTTATAGGTAATTTTGTACGCAACCGCCTACCCACTAACATTTAGATGGTGTAAAATTTAAACCCAATACATTTGTATTGCGATACTCTAATAATGCTACTGAAATTTCTTGATTTGAAGCTTGGCTTTTTCTTAAAATGTTTTTAACAATCTGAACCGATCTTTCAGCCTGACCGTTAGATTTAGGATAATTTGGACTAGTTGTAATGATTTGAAAATTCCATTCTATACTAAATTGTTTGCATTCGTATGAACTAAAAGGTACATTGTCCGCTATAACTGTTTTTGGCATTTCATGCGTTGAGAATACGTTTTTAAAACAGTCAATAACGTCAGCTGATATTTTGGACCTTGTTTGAATTATTTCTATCCATTTCGAAAAGTAATCTACCATTACCAAATAAGATTGATTACCAAAATCATGAAAATCACAACCGACTTTCTCAAACGGCAAATTTGGTACGTTATGTGTTATCATGGGTTGTTTTATATTTCTACTTCTATATTTTTCACAATTTTTACATCGACCTATCATTTCTTCTATTTCCTCATTCATTCCTGGCCAGTAAAACAACGTTATCGACCTAGTTTTAGTTTTACTCACTCCAAAATGAGATTCATGTAATAATTTTAACATTTTGTTACGCATTTTACTTGGTACTATTATTCTATCATTCAAAAATAAAATATCATTGTCTACATAAATATTGTCCCTAAGTTTCCAATAAAACTTTAAATTATCTGATAATTCATTTTTTGACTTTGGCCAACCTACATTATATAAATCTATTAATTCTTTTGTTATTTTGTCATGTTGTAGATTTTGTTTAAATTCTCTTTTTCTGTTGTCATATTTATTGTATGTATTTGTTCATTAAAGCATTCGATATCTTCTGTTGGTTTTATTTTAAGTGGACACCGTGATAAAATATCTGCTATATATAATAATTTTGCTGGACTGTAAAAACCATCAAAATTGTATTTTAATAACTTTAACTTCATTCTTGAAGTCTTGACGAACATATTTTACCTAAATCTTTTTTAACTATTGTTACTAAGGGTTGATGATCACTTTGTACCTTACAATTTCTACCGTATATATAATGATGAAATTTTCCACATGAAAAAACAATCGCTAACATTTCTTTTTCAATTTGCGCATAATTTTGTTCGCTTTGTGTTAGACTTCTTGATGCATAACATACTGGTTTCCCATCTTACATAAGACATCCACCAATACCATTTTTGGATGCATCAGTTTGAACAATTATATCTTTTTTATTATCATATATTCCTAACGCAGTTACTTTACTAATTTCTACTTTAACTTCATTCAATACTTTTTCATGTAATGGTAACCATGCCCATTCATTATTCTTTTTTAATAATTGTCGTAACGGTGATATTTTCTCAGATAAACTAGGTATAAATTTCCTCAAATAATTTATTAAGCCTAAAATTCTCATTAATTCTCTTTTATTATTTGGTTTCGATATGTTTTTTATAGCCTCTACCCTTTCATTATTAGGTAAAATTCCTTGGTGTGTAAATATATGACCTAAATATTTAACTTTATTTAATTTGTACTGTACCTTACTCTCATAAATTTAACATTATTTAGCCTAGCTCTTTCTACAACTCTATTTAAATTTTCATCGTGCTCTTTAATATTTTTCCCTGCTACCAATATGTCATCTATATAAATTACTACAACTGGTAAATCACCAAAAATTTTCTCATTAATTTTTTGAAACTGTTCTGGTGCTATATTAAGACCAAAAGGCATTCTTTTAAATTTATAGCATCCAAATGGAGTACTAAATGTGCATAAATTACTAGATTCTTCTGACGGCTTTATTTGCCAAAACCCATCCTTCAAATCAAGAACAGTAAAAAGATTCATATCTGCTAATTTCGACGTCAAATCATCCAATGTGGGAATCGCAAAAAATTCTTTTTTAATTACTTTATTTAATTTTTTTGGATTCAGACATAAACGAAATGTTTTGTCTGTTTTCTCTACAATCACTAAATTACTAACCCATTCAGTTGGGTTTTCTGTTCTGTTTCTGTTGTTTCAATTATATTCCTTTTTTCTAATTCATTTAATGTTTCTTTAAGTTTTGGTTTTATACTTAGTGGTACCCTACGCGGTGGACTTGATACTGCTGCTGCATTATCATTTAAATGTATCACAAAATTATCTAAAATTTTACCCAAACCTTTAAATAAATCATTATTTTTTTTTATAAAATTTTCTTTTTCCTTACTATTATTTTTATTAATTATTTCATTAATTGAATTTACACGGGCTATTAACCCTAATTTAATGTATGTACTCAATCTTAATATTGGTTTCGATTTACAATCTGTTATTATAAAATCTTGATAAATTGATTGATTCTGATATTCACATAATAAACTTACAATACCAATTGGTTTTATTTTGAAACCACCATAAACCTCTAACAATAATGGTGTTTTCATAATTTTAAACTGTTTATTTACTGTTTTAAAAAATATAAGAGGTAAAATATTTATCTCTGATCCCGAATCTAATTTAAAATTTATCAATTTATCTTCAATTTGTATATGCTGTGTCCACAATTTATTATTATTATTTTCTACATCTAGTAAATTTATCCCCGTTATCGATTCAATACTATTAATAAACAAATCATCTTGCTCATCATTACTTGTATTACAGTATTTTAATTCTCTTATTTGTTTTACATTACAAGCAATAGCAAAGTGATTTGGTTATTTGAATGAACATTTATTACATTTTTTTCCAAATGCTGGACATTTATTAATACCGTGTTTGGCTTTACATCGATAACAAATAAAATTGCTGTTCTTTTTTTTCCAATTATTATTTGAAAAGTGTTTTTGATTTTGATATTTATTATGATTTTGATTATGATAATTATCTGATTTAAAATTATTTTTATTTTTTTCTTTATATTTATTATTTGTACTAAAACTATTATTTGTTACCTTTGATTGATCTTTTGCCACGTGGTAGACATGTGCTGATGAGTGGTGACCTTCATCACGTGCTTGTAAAATTTTCATTTGTTCTCCTAATAGTTCCATTGTTCTGCAGACTTTTTCTGCTTTCTTTAAACAAAGATCATCAATTTTCAGTAGGTTTTCTTGGAGATCTTTAATTGCTACACCAAGAACAATTCTGTCTCTTAGCATTGTTTCTTCCTCCCCGAATTCACAAGACTTTTCTAAAACTTTGATATCCGTCAGAAAATGATCAAAAGATTCATTTTCTAACTGTTTCCGGTTATAAAATACATACCTCTGATATACTAAATTTTTTCTCGGTGTACAATATGTTTCAAAGGCTCTTTTGATAGCTTTCAAATCTTTCTGCTGATCTTCAGCTAGGTCTAATGTGTTATAAATTTCAACTGCTTTTTCCCCAATGATGCTTAGAAATATTGCTACTTGTACTTCAGGTTTCTTTTCTTCACCACCTGTTGCTTTGAGATAAATTTCAAATGCTTGTTTGAATTTTCTCCAATTTTCTGAGAGATTTCCTTGTAAATTTAATTCTTTGGAACTCTCAACTCCATATTTAGTTTTAGTTTTATTATTTAAGTAATAAAATAATTTAAAATTTAAATTTATTTAAATTTTTTATATACTTTTATTTATATTAAAATTTTCTTCTAATTTGATAGTTAATTATTTTTTTATCACACCACGTTTAAACCGACTGGCCATGTTGTGTCTCTGTCCACATGTATATACTTGTTAATTAAAATTAAAGAGATATTACGTGATCGACTTCTTATATGCAAGTGATCTTTTACTTATTCTTCCATCATAATATGTACTTAATCTAATTATTAACTAATTACAATACAACTATAACTATTACTTAACATATGCTATACTAATACGGATTATATTTATAACTATAAACTATATGTAAACATAATACATATACATGTATTAATATAGTATATAACAAAAGCCACATTCAGTAGAGTATCACTGAATGAGGAGCTCCTCAAAGGTCCAGTCATTCAAGAAGATCTAGTTGCGCTACTACTCAGATGACGTAAGCATAAGGTTGTTTTCACAGCAGATCTAGAGAAATTGTACAGACAAATTAAAGTGACACCATCACAAACCGACTATCAACGAATTTGGTGGAGAGAAACATCAGAGCTTCCGATAGAAGACTTCAAATTGAAAACAGTCACATTTCGCGGTGCACTCACCATATGCAGGAACCAGAGTTCCAAAACAATTGGCTATTGATGAGTGACCTAATTACCCGATGCAAGATGCAAGCGAGCTCTTGAAGATTTTTATGTAGATGATTTATTATCAGGGGGAGACACTGTAGAAGCAGCCCTAGAGCTCCAAGGAGAACTGGTCAGCCTCATCACCACTGGAGGTTTTGCACTAAGAAAGTGGACTTCAAACTACGAACCATTATTAGCACATTTACCAAAAAATCAACGAGAAATATACCTACCATTACATCTGAACTCTGAAGAAACGATATGAATGCTAGGGGTCTAATGGAATCCCACTTCTGACACATTCTCTTACACGATTCATTTAGAGAAAATAAATAATTCTTGGACAAAAAAAAAACAATTCTCTCAGAAGTAGTGAAATTATTCGACCCAATAGGTTGGTTAACATCGTTCATCATTGTGAAATTTCAATCAAAAATAAATTGAGCATTCGGAAATCGTGTTAGCATGGTTGAAAGGTCATCCACCAAAATGGACATCGTTTGTAGCAAATCGAGTTTCCGATATTCATCAAATTTTGCGACAAAATGTATGGAGTCACGTTAAATCCAAGGATAATTCAGCAGACTGTGCAGTCGAGAAATGTACCCAAATGAACTAAAAACCAATTTACTATAGTGGGAAGGTTCTGCATGCTTAAAAAATCATCAACAAGATTGGCCACACGAGAAAAATATAAAAATGATTGAAATGGAGCAAAGAAAGGTCATGACAACGCATCACACAACCACAGATCAACCGACCTGTCCAACGATTTGTTCCACCTCGCATTTCGATATTCATACCTCGCTAAGCTACTCAGAGTAACAGCATACATAAAAAGGTTTATCAATAACAGCCGAAATCAAGCCAAGAAAATTAACTGTCCATATATCACTGCCGAAGAAATCAGACAAGCAAAGGGTGTTTGGATAAAGATAACAGAACAAGAACAATTTCCAGAAGAACTAAAGGGACTACAGCAACAAAACCATGTGAATATCAAAATCAAATTAATCAAATTTAATCCATTCCTTGATAAGCAAGGAATTATAAGAGTAGGAGGTCGATTGCAGCATGCAAAGCTGGCCTATGGGGAAAAGCATCCCATCATTTTATCTGATCGAAACCATTTTGTTGATACTTTGCTGAATAAAATCCACATCGACACTCTACACGGAGGAGCACAATTAATGATGACTGTATTATTGAAAACCTACATTATTCTCAAGGCACGCAACATGATTCGATCATTAATATACAAATGTATCACTTGTCATCGTCATAAAGCCACAGCAACCACACAATTAATGGGAAACTTGCCAAAGGCTCGAGTCACGATAAATCGACCATTCAGTTACACTGGTGTAGATTATTGCGGTCCGTTTGAACTAAAACACACAAAGGAAGGAATGCAAAATATTATAAAAGTTATGTAGCATTATTTGTGTGCAAGACAGTCAAAGCTCTTCACTTAGAATTAGTAACAGATTTAAGTTCAGAAGATTTCATGGCCGCATACCGAAGATTTTGTGCCAGAAGAGGAAAATGTAGTGAAATTTATTGCGATAATGGCACAAATTTCATTGCAGCAAATAACCATCTCGCAAAACAACAACAACAACAAATGATCGAACAGCTGGATGTAGACATTGCTACCATGTACGAGACCGAAGCAGTCAAATTCAATTTTATTCCACCTGGACCTCCACATTTCGGAGCATTGTGGGAAGCGGGAGTACGATCTACCAAATTCCATTTAAAACGTATTCTCGGAAACACCACCTTGACGTATGAAAAATTTACTACCGTACTAACGCAGATAGAAGGCTGCCTGAATTCTGGACCACTATCTGAACTCAGTCATTATCCTGACGACGTAAACGCGTTGACACCAGCTTACTTTCTGATCGGAGGTGTAATAATAACACCACCAGAACCATCAATACTAAACTTCAATGTTCATCGATTAGATAGATGGCAACATCTAAAAAATTTATATCAACATTTTTGTACAAGATGGAGTACCGAATACTTAAACCGATTACAACAAAGGCCCAAGTGAAATAAAAGGGTTAACAACGTAAAAATCAATGATGAGTATTATTGAAGTATGAGAAAACACCACCTAGTTACTAGTTACCATACTAGGCCTGGTTACTAGGTCGCATCATAGAGATCCGATGGTCTAGTTCGTTTCGTCACATTGAAAACAAAAACCAACGTTTTGAAACGCTCAATCGCAAAAATATGCCCATTGCCAATTGAGTCGCGTAGTAACGAAAGTGCTGATCATAAATCAGACCCGTCCTGTTGATAGATTCGGAACTATTTATACTTACTTTTTTTTATTATTATACTTAGTTTTAAACACTTGTAAACAAACTAATTAAAATTATGTAATTTTACATCCTCACCCTAACGCGATCACTAGAAAAATGAAACTGTCAATATTTTTTTTTAAGGTGGTTATGCTGAAGTCCGAAGCGGAATTTCTTCGAAAAAAAATTCCGATCCGAATACGAAAAAATCGGTATGCTGCAAAGTCTCCGTTCGACTGCAAAGTCTGTACAGAAATCAAAATCAGATGTTTCGGAAGATTTTTTTTTTTCATATTCATTTCAAACATTTTTATTTTAAATAAAAAAGGGGACATTCACAGTTTGAGTTTTTTTATTTATTTTGTAAAATTTATAAATTTTTAATAGATAATGTATATGACATAATGTATATATACAATATGCATACATAAATTAAAAGTAATAGTTATAACTTTCTTAATTACATATGTAGTATGTTATATACATATTAAAATAATAGTAATTTTTTGTTACATCAGAGAAAATTTAAAATTCTCTAAAGAATGTAAAATATATATGTATCGTTTTTAATAAACATACATATTCGGCGGTGTTCTGCATTCCACTACGAATTGATTCGTAAGTGAATTTCAATTCCATGTGATTTCAAAATCGATGTTCTACATTCCACGTGAATTCGAAAAATTTCGAAATCACTTTATGAAACGTCAAACTCAACTGTTATTTGTAAATTTTAATTACAAATTTTTTTACGGTTAAAAAATTTTATTTAAATTTGAATAAAATGTATTAAAAGTTATATTTAAAGTAATTTACATCGTAATGGACCCGATTGTTTTATTAGTCAACAACGAAAAACGAAAACGCATTAACAAAGAGAAAATTAGGAGAAGGCATTTGCGCGAAAAAGCAAATATATTTGATCTACCAGAATCAATGTAATTAGTTGAATATCGATACATAAGTTGTAAGGGAATAGCTGTTTTTTTTTAGTTTTAAAGCAAGTTTTAGAATCAACAAGGAAGGTTTTAAATATATTTTAGAAGAAATTGAAACAGTAACGGAAACATCTTCAATTCCTGTTGTATCCCAGCTTGCAGCAACACTCATATTTTTGGCAACTGGCAATTACCAGAGATCAGTTGGTCTAGATTTTGATGTCGGTTTGGGCCGATCAACAGTAAGCAAGGTTTTGACCAGAATGCTTAATGTTTTGGAAAAAATATGTTCTAAATGGATAAAGCTTGAGATGTCGGAAGAAGAAAAAAATGAAAATAAAAGAATTTTTTATGAAAAAAATGGAATACCAGGAATAATATGCTGTATCGATGGCACGCATATACGAATTTTGAAACCACGTCAAGAAGATGGCATTTATTATAACCGAAAGGGTTATTTCAGTTTGAATGTTTTAATTATAAATATACACTTTTATATCTAATGTAACAGACAAATTTTTAATATTAATTATGTAATGTAGATTTGTGATGGAAAAATGAAAATCAGGGCGGTTGATGCAACCCACCCTGGATCAGCACACGATGCTTTAATAAGTTTGAATAATTAATTTTAATAAAAAGCATTCAAGAACACGGAATGTAATAGAGAGAACAATAGGAAATTTAAAAAGTAAATTTAGGTGCTTATTTAGAACTTTGCATTATCACCCAAAAAACGTTGTCCGAATAGTTAACGTTTGTTGTGCGCTTCACAATATTTGCAAAGAATTTAATTCTGAGATAGATGAATCAGACATAAATGAAGAAATAGGTGATAGTTCTGGTTTAGAAAGTTATGGAGATCACTTAGAGGAGGCTCGATCAATAAGAGACTCGATCGCACAAAATTTTTTAGATTAACAAGAAAGAAATTTGTTTAACACTATGAACATAAATATTTATTTCAACATAAATAAAAACAAAAAACATAACTCAATGTTTAATTAATAAAATTTATAAAAACTATAAAAGCTTATTCACTATCGTCATTATTATTATCACGCATGTGCATATTTAATTTTATTTCTTCTATTTCTAGCAGTCTTTTTTTAATTTGATTTTTTTCTAAAATGGCTTTTTCCATTTGTAAATTATGTCGTTTTCTTTCTTGATTTTGTTCTTTTAAAATATCACTTATTTTTTCTACTGCACGATATGTTCTCTTAAGGCTCAATTTATTTTCTTTTCCTATTTCTACAGCTTCACCTATTTTTGCAGAAAGTTCTTTCATTATAATTTTTTGTTCTTCGCAATACTTCCCAATTTCATCTTTCTGTGCATTATCCCTTCTATTTCGAGAAGTTAGTTGCGAAGACGACAAGTTTTCAGTACAAACTGAAGATGTAGTAGGTTGATTCGTTACATTGCTGGATGGGTGTCGTTCACTTGGTTCAGTTTCACTTCCAATTGTAATTTCACTTGTAATTGGAACTTGAATCTCATCTGTGTCTATCCCAAATATAGAATCACCAACACCATCGACAACCATGTAAATTCCAGTTAATATTGCAACGGTGTCATCAATATCCGTAACTGAAAATGTGCTTTTCGGCCCACCACCATTTTTTTTGCTTTCGTGTTTATTGTGAACCAGTTTTTTTCTAATTCCCATTTTCCAATCTGCCCAAACCTTCAATAAAGAAAAATTAAAAATTATACATTGGTAATTATTTTATAAATATAATTATTTTTACATACATTTTTTTATACAACCTTTTTCCATCCAGACACATCTTTTTGTGGTGGGCCTTGATTATTCAACTCTTTGGCTAATTCTTTCCAGAGAGATTCAACTACATATTTTTCTTTTTTGGTGTACCCTTTAGCAATATCGGAATTTATTTCCATGAAATTTAAAAATATCTTCTCCTGTCTAGAGTTCTTATGTTTTCCCCTATTGAATTGTACATATTTATAATTTTTATATTAAAAATGTAAATTTACATAACAAACAAAAAAAAAACAAAATTTTATACTTACATTTTTCCGATTTTCACTTAAAAAATTGTAATCCACCATGAAAAAAATAAGTGAATTCAATTCGATAAAATTTAAAGTGGAATGCAGAACACCTATATTTGACATTCGAAATTCCAATTCACTAGTATTTCACTTTTGTGAATTGTGGAACACTTAATTTCACTTTCACCATTTAATTTCACAAAAAGTGGAATGCAGAGCACCACCGATTATGTTATAATATTAAAAACAATAAAATATATTATTCTTTTGAAGCGCTTTTTTATTCCTAAATAAAAAAAATATTTTTCATAAATGAAAAAAAAATTGAAAAAAAAAAACTATTATTACATTTTCTACTTCTCCTAATATTCTAAATACAAACATTGTATGCTTTATAATTCATTTCTGAACCATTCTAATACTTCCGAATGAGAAATTCCGGCGTACAATTTTCAAATTATTTTCCGTTCCGACGAACTTCAGCATACATAAATTTTAAAATTTCGGATAAATAATGACATTTGCAGACTGCGGAATACTTACGGACTTCAGCATACCAAATGCGGAATGTAATGGGAATTTCACATTCCGACGAACTTCAGCATAACCACCTAAATAAAAAGTATATATGCATCGAAATACGGGGATTCACTATTTTTCGTTTCAAACATATGTATGATTCACCGATATGAATTAACATGATTTTTTTTGTCAAAAACAGCAAAAAAAAAAAACCGCGCAGCTACGAAATTTTTACCGCATAGATAGAAATTTTGGTATTTAAAAGGTATTTAAAACTTGACAGCGCAATTGCGAAACCGCGCATTCGGAGGGTTTACTGTATAAGAAAATTTGCAAACTAATAGAACTATAAGAAAAAAGCAACTAATCATAAACATACCAACCGTTACATTATAATCAAACCTATTACTCAAACAAAATTTTACATAAACTTAAGTGATTCAAAAGGTCTCAGTCCTGTGTCACGTATTGTGTACCAAAGAAACAATCATGAAACTATGTAAACAGTAAACGTATCATCCAAAGCACAATCAAGCAGTCTTGTCAACAATCGAATCTACTTAAAACTATAATATCTACAAATCAAAGTATAATAAATCAATCCTATCACAATCGAATCTACCTAAAATCAAAAGTATTAATACAATAAACTTATAACTAAACTTAAAATATGAATTTTAAAATATAAAATAAAACTTAAAATGAAATTAAATTATATAATATGAACTAATTAACGCGTATAATCTAAACCAATAAAAATTAATGCTAAATTAATACTTAAATGTAACTTAAAAATACTTCATCACCTTCATTGGTGTACTAAATTAATACCGGATGCTCACCAACACTCCATCGTACTCATGCTAAATGCTCATTATCAACTTCATCTAAAAACTTAAAATCGAAGATAAAATATTAATATGTTAAAACAAGATCATTAACACACGACATATGAAGATACATAATTTTAACAACATATACACTCAAAGATTTATTCATTTACACTTAACATATAACACAAAATAAATACACAAAATGAATATGACAAACAAAATACACAACCCTAAATGTAAATATCCACGATTAACACGATTAATCCAGCGGTGCATATCATCAGTGTTATATCATCGGAATATTTCATCATGTACCTAAAAAATAATGAGAATTACAATTATTAATGCAAAATAAAAACATTAATAAGGACTACACAAAATTAACATATACAATTACAAATAAAATTCATTGCAAAAAAAAATAAATAAACCGAAACATTATGTTCAATTCGATCATTTATCAAATATACCACATATATGTGAAAACAACAACAAAAAAAACGAAAACAAACAAAACTCAAAGAAATTAAATACACACACAAAACAAATATAAAGAATCAAACCAATACGAAACTTATGATTTGATTTTAATAAGATCACTCACTGATGCGTACTTACTAAATATTGGCATTCCTGAAACAATCCTAAAAAGGCATAGAAAACAACATAACACAACAACATAATGAAAACAATACAATTTCAATGAATATTTACCTGTAACACCTTTTATGTCCATCTATGTAAATTCAATCATTCCTTGAAATATTAAATCTGCAAAGAAGCTACATATTTATTAATTATATTTAATATGAACTCAATATTATTGTATAATAATATTGAATTTTGATATTTAACAATTTTACTTACATTCTTGTGTATTCTCCATTGTTTACTTTTTGTATTCTTCTATCTTAGCAATTTGTCACTTTGACATTTCATCAGTATAATTAGCAACGATTAAATTTCACGTGAGTCTCACTTTTTTGAGCGATAATATTATGAGTTATTCTGTTGAGTAATTTTTATTATGTATATCATTACTCAACTATGTATTACATATTACAACCGTATGTTAGGGGCAATGAACTCTAATATACTATTTAATTTGAAAATTTATAAAGGTAAAAAGAAAAACGTAAAACCAAAGACCGTTAATATATTGAGTTGAGATGGGACATTATTACGATCTTACTATTTCATAAGAAAAAAAACACATTATAAATATGTATTGGCTGTACACAGTAATTACAATACACTGATGTAGTCATATATCAATAACTGAACTGAATAATCACTTGCAATAATAGAAATAAAACCCTACCAATAATCACCTTATTAATTTTGAACTCGTTGTAATAAATTAATAACAATTAGTAAAGATAACAACAACAAAACATCTTTCTACATGTTACATATGAAGAGGATTTATCAACAATCAACAAATAATTAAATTATGCAACAATGTAAAAACAAAATAAAAAACAAAAATCCTCGGAATAACTCCAAATCATAAAAAAGAAATCATATAATGCAAAAGAATTGTGTTGACGTTAATCAGAGTTGCATAAATTGAATAAATGAATAAGTAAATTTAAGGTTATTTTGACTGAATGGTTTTAATAATAGTAATGTTTTAAATTGTAGTAGGTAATATTTATTAATATTATTTTATTAGTTGCTATCTGCTTTTATGAAATAAATAGTAATTTATAATAAGTAATAATATAAATATGTATTGATCTGCAGTGTATCACAGTAAATTAAATAGCTATATACCCAAGAATCGAGGTACTACATCAAAACGTCAGCTTCATCAAAAACAATAAGATAATAACCATTTTAAAAAATTTATATTCTATTGAAAATGTTGGCCATTTATCAAGACAGAACATTTTGTGAAATTAGCATATTTATTTTATATGTACCTATACCTACATTCAACAATTCACACTTTTTTTCAATTCAACCAAAATATAAAAAGGAAACTTTTGCAAGAAGAATTGAAAAACAGATAATAAGAGAATAAAAAAGAACAGAAAATAAAATTCTAATTAGATATACATATAACAACTATATATGTATGTATACTGTGTACAGCCGAATCGGCTGAGCCGATATATATTTATATTTTGCACAGCATAATATAGAGTACACTATATTTTTGTAATAGCTTTGGTTTGGCATTATATATTATTGATGCTTTTTTTTTAAATTCTTCTTTCTTTAATCACAGAAAAAAATAAAAAATTTGTAATGTTGCCAAAATAAAAATACAGATCACAAGAACTCAGAAATAATTGGGCTGAAATGTAATATATCATAAAAAAAATATTGATAATAGTTACCCCTGTGCAATAGCACAGTAGTGGTTTTTTGTTTAATAAATTTTTAAGCACAATAATTAAATTTTTCCAAGAGTCGTACCAATAGTCGGCAGTAAAATAAATATATTCCAATAAAGTAATAAAACTGCAAACACAGTAATGTTTATTTTACAGTTATGTATATAATTTTAAATGGGTAATTCAACAGTAATAAGTATTTTATTTATCAATGTTGAATTAACTATTTAAATTTTTATATCTGTAAAATAAATATTTATATTCAGTAAAAACGAATCTTAATAATATATTATCACTGTATTGTATTGGTGAATTTTTAAATAATACTCTTTAGGAAATATAAGGTAGCCCTTTATATATAATATAAAGTTATATAATATTCCTATTGTAAAATTTTATTGTTTTTTGAAACGAATGAACTTGGATTTTTTTCTTTTAATTTGTAATGTGTCTTGTACAATTTTTTTTGTTTAAATTTCAATAATTTTAACTTTCTATTACTACTTGTTTCTATTGCTACAGATTTTCTTTTTTTCTTGCGCTTTTTTTCTGATTGAACTCTTCTTTATTTAATATCTCGGTAAACCATGTAGATTTTTTTCTTAATAAAACTAAAATTCAAAATTCCAGCATAATATGTTTCCGATGATTTAGGCATACCCCGTCAGAAAACCAGCTATTAAATTTTTCACAATTTCTTGTTTCTTGTATGCAAATATCAACTATTTCGTTTTTAATTTTCGAAGTACACGAATTTGATTTGAAAAACGTGTCAAAAATTTTAACATGATAAACAACAAACCTATGAAAAACATAATAAGGAATTTTGAAAATATATTACAAACCTCAAAAAACAATTCTGATGGTACTTGTAGTGCGAATTTTCCACTAGTCTTATTTTCTATTTTTTTTGGGGCTAGTTTTCTTTCGATAAAAGTGTATTTTAAAAATTTTTTTTTTACATTATTATTTTTTTCAAAAATTTTTAAATTTTCTTTCAATATCAAGTAAACAATTTTCTATAATAAAATATTTTCAAACAAAACTTTATCATACAATTCGATTAATTGCAACGCTGTATTATTTTATTTACCTACATTAAAACTAAAAAGTGATATTCCTAAAAAAAGTGATATTCCTGATATGCATATTAGTAATGTGCGAAAAGTATCTACTCGATACTTAGTATCGAGTATTGACCAAGAATAAAAGTATCGGTTACTTTTCTGTAAAAATATCGAGTATTGAATATTGATCAAGAATAAAAATCTCTGCTGTTATTATTGAGTATTGGTATTGTTTCAACTCGAAGTATCGATAAGAGTACTAACAATAAAAAAAAATTTTCTTGTTCAAAAAAGAGAATAGGGAACAAAACAGAATTGAAAAACTAAAAATGTGTATAATATATGTATACATATTAATGTGACTACATGTAGAATAGACTAAAAAATAAAGATATAAAAATATGTATACTCTGTTGTTGAATTTCAAAACAAATACAAATGGTTAATATTGTATTGATGTTTTTATTGTGTTCGTTGATCAATACTTTGAAGGTAATCGAGATTGATAATGTAGTGGATACTCGATACCGTCTTCGTTGATCAATACTTTAGTGGTAGTCGAGATTGATAGTGTAGTGGATACTCGATACCGAGTTCGTTGATCAATACTTTAATAGTACTCGAGATTGATAGATATCGAGTTCGTTAGGAAAAATTAAATATCAGTTTTTTAAGTTAAGATTTTTTTTTTTGTTAATTAACAAACTGAACTGAGATAAAGAAAAAAACTGAAATATAATATAACAGCAAAGATATTAATTTTTTAAACTAAAATAATTGTTATGAATAATGTTTTATTTAATGTTATTTTTTTCATAATTTAATATTTTTATTCATTATTTAATATAAGAACTATTTTATTCATACAAAAAAAAAAACCCAAAATATACAAACAAAAAATTAAATGAACTGAAGTAACGAAAAAAACTGAAAAAATGCATACACTATACAAGTAAATTGCTTTTCATTTTTCCTTAATAAAATTTTCAGTTAACGAATCTAGAAGTATCGGTTAAAAAGTATCGAGTAGAAAGTATCGAGTATTGATGATGAAAGTATCGAGTAGTAATGATTACTGGGAAGTATTGAACATGCACATTCCTAATGATATGATATTGAAGATGAATATGTAATAATAAAAAAAGCAAAAAAATATCAATTAACTAATAATTTTACCTCATTTTACCAAATTTATCTTTTTGTTTGTTTTTGTTATGTTAAAAATTATATTTACGTAAACTGAGGGAGGAGTGCATTATCTCGTTAAAAGAATACTTTGGTTAAGTTAAAAAAAACATAATACAGAAAAAAGAATAAAGAAGAGCAGATAAAATGAATAAAAAAAAAAAAATTTGAGAATCGCAAAAACAAAATTCTCTTTTAAATTACCAACACATATAAGGTGGAGCTATGCTTCTTGAATTTTTTCTGAAATTTTAAAATAAAAACCTACATATTCTTTGTATGGACTTTACGCCTCTGTATATAAGTTCTCTGTGCTTTAATGGTGTGAGCTTGTTTATGTTTTAATATGAAATAGTAAGATCGTAAAAATGTCCCATCATAACTCTAATCTTTATACGATCAATCTACTTTTGTGTATCTTTATATATTAACGGTCGTTGGTAAAACATAAAATAAAAAGGACAAATATCGGCCTTTGGAACAAATCGTCAAGGAGAACCGTTTGGAGAACAGTTTTAAAGAGATTAGTTTAATTAAGATTAATTAGTTTAATAAAGTATTATATTTAACAGTATATGCAAACTATAAAGAATTAGTTTATATAAGTGTATAACAATCTATAAGATTATTTATAAGGCAAATAAGAGCATTGTACCATTTTGAATAAAAATGAAGAAATTAATTTAATTAATAAACTTTTTCAATATATAATAAATAGGGTGTACCCATATTTGTATGCCGTACAATCATATCGGTTTGATTATCTGATTATATAACAAAATCTTGTTATGTATAGGTAATTTAGAATTTCGACCTAAGAACCAGAACATTTCTATATATTTATTTTCAAGCTCAATTTTTTTCTTTTTGACGTGCTCCATATAAGTTTGACACCTAATGTCATTCCTAGGTATTTAGCATTGTTTTCTTGGGGTATATTTACCCCATTCAGATTTACCGATGGTTAATTTTCTAATTTTTTATTTGTAAAATTTACATGTACTGATTTTAACTCATTGAGTTTGATTTTCCATTTCTTTGTCCAGAAGTATAGCTTGTCGCTTGCTCTTTGCAATTTATTTGTAGCCTCGTCAATATTTGATTCTAATGCCATCAATGCAATATCGTCAGCGAATGTAGCTACAGTTATATTTCTCATTTGTGGTAAATCATTGGTGTAGAGCAAATACAGTATGGCACCCAGAATACTACTTTGAGGCACACCCGTTTTAATATCTCTAATAGTAGAATACTCTTCGTCTTGTTTTATTCTGAATAGTCTGTTTTCTAGATATGGTGAGGGTATATCTAAGTATTGTTTAGGTAACATATTATTTAGTTTATTTATTAAGCCTCGATGCCATACTTTATCAAAAACTTGGGCTACATCTCGAAATATGATAGAACATACTTGCTTTTCTTCTAAAGCTTTTTCTATTATGTTATTCTATGTATTCTGCACAAATCCGGCCCAATAAATAATATAAAAAATTATAGACCGATATCTAAACTATCTCGTTTCCCAAAAATATTTGAAGCATTGATTAATGACAGATTAAAACTACTAATTAAAAATAAAATTCCGAATATTCAACACGGTTTTACCAAAGATGATTTACAAGTAGATGTCCGATCGCCTAATAAAATAAAAACCAGAAATTTAAAAACTATTTTAAAGCTATTTTTAAATAGCTTTCATTTTCTCTTGAAATTTTTAATTGAGAAATGTATATTTGCATTATTTTTTTGCTATGTTTTTCTTTATTTTTACATACTCTACTCCAGCGAGTGCAAACTTTTTTTTTCGTAGTGGGTCATAACTAAAATAGTTTGAAGTAAAAATGGCGGGTTATTGGATCTGAGTTATTTGAATATTTTTTTACAAATTTTAATATTTAACTGTTTAGGTTAAAATACTCTCGTCTTTTAACGCGGGGCGTCGTAAATACATTAAGCAAAAATAACCCAAAATCTAAGTTAAACATTGTTATCATACAGTATTTGTATAAAATTTCTTGCTACTTATGATATAATAATTGTTTAATATCAAGATTGTAAGTTGTTGTCCTTAATGTCCAACATGCAAAAACCATATTCTCTTCGAGTCGGTTCCAAGTAGATCCAAATATTTTAATAAGGAATTTCCCAAATTTTTCATACAAATAAACATATAATAATAAATAATATATAATATAATAATAATAATAAAAATAGTCTTTATTTCAACAGAATTACAAAGCTAGTAACAAATTTTGAATACATACAAATTAAATTCATTTTTTGTACAATGTATCCTTAATCAAATTAATAATTAATTCAAATTAAAAATTAGTATTTAAAATAATTCAGATTACATTTTTAACTTATACTAAATAACATTTAATTTATATACTATTAAAAAAAAAAAAACAAACATTTGAATTATGAATTAAGAATTAATAATTGTTCACAAATGTACATTATATATGTATTATAGTAAAAGATTAATACAATTATTATAAACTACAAATATATATATACATATTAGAAAATATAAAAAAAAATCAAAAAATTTGTACATAATATATCCTTAATTAGTTAATTTTAAGCTTCAAGTTCTGAATGAAATAGTTAAAGACATTCTATTGCCATAGTGCAAGAGACGAATGTCTTACTTTATTAAAATAACAGGTGTAATATGTAGTATTAATGGGGAAAAACAATATAAAATTAGTGTAGAATTATTTGATATAATGTTTTATTTAATTGTAAAAGAATGAATTTAATTTAATTGTAAAATATAAAAAGATTTGAAGTTTATAATAAAAAATAAAATAAAATATAGGATAGTACAATGAATTACGATCTGAATAAAGCCATTAGAAATAACAAAAGAAAAAAAAAATAAAATAAAAAAGTAGGAAATAAGAAAACAGATAAAAAGTAAGTTTAAATTATGGGTATTAATATTGATTCAATTTGTGCATGAGAAAATGAAAAGAGCCAGGATTTTATTTGTTTTATAAATTTAATTTGTATTCTCTCGTTTCTAAAGGATTCAGGTAACTTATTAAACAGCTGAGGTGCAGTTACAGTAAAAAATGTGGCAAAGCAAATATTTTTACATAGAAATTTCATACATATTATTATCGGGATTATTATTATTAACCTTATTTATTTTTCTAATAATAAAATTTTCTCATGGGTCGCACTATTACAGATTTACTATCAATGCCAACTCAATATCAATCAATACCAAAATATTTTATTTTAAAAAGAAAAAAAAATTTGTATGGATTAGTTGGTATTGGTTAAAATAAATGAGAGAATAAAAAAAATCTTTTAGATACCGATAAGCAGTTTCCAACCAACACATATTTTTTTGCATGATTACCAAATTCTGATGGTAAAATAAATATTATATGATCTAGTAAAAATTTTGAGCCGGAAGATATAGCAGCAGCTTTTTTTCTAAAAATGCTACAAGATACTTTGCTGGATTTGTAATTAAGAAAATTTTAAATTTGTTTGCTTGGAAACATTCTTCTCCATCGATAAGTACAGGCCGAACAACATTCTTGTACACGTCTTATTCCGTTCTTATTCTGTTTTGGATATCTTCATAAATTTCCCCATCTCTAAATATTTAAAATGTCCTTTATCCATAGAAAGAGGGTACTCATCCATATAAATAGTGTTATTTGGTTAATAAAGATTCGCCTCAAATGGAGGATACATATATTTTATTTTTCTTCAACTTATTCTCAATCCATTTCCTTCCAAGACCTCTTTCCATTTCGTCAATTTTATTAGGCCCTCCCATGTTTTATCTAAAGTTGTTGTATGATCTGCATACTTAAATTTTTTCATTTAATAAACTTATAAAACACGTGCCCAATATCTTATGTGAAAAACCCATTAACCAATCTACGTAGAATGGTTATGGTAAAGGTAGTGGGTTAAAGTCCCTCGCTACCAATATAGTGTACAAAATTTTGTGTCATGGGCGTCTTTCGAGATTTCCACCATTCCCTCGTAAAACAAAATAATAAAAACAAAACAAAAAAAAACCTTTCCATATCCAATATCCATATCCAATAGATAATGTATAAATTATTAGATAGTTGTTGAAGAAATAAGTAAATAAATAAATAAAGAATTACAAGATTATGCCCACTGGAAACTAAATTTATTTATTAACAAAAAAAACCACAACATTTCTACCAAATTTTTATTTTACTCTAAACTACTTTTTAGAATAATTCAACTTCATTCAACCATACCTCAAATTTTTATTTTTTTGTGTTTTTTTTTGTTTTCTTTTCTCTATTTCTTACTTTTTTTAGTTGACAAAAAAATTTGGATCATTGGATAATCATCTCATTGAGTTGAGTAATTGAGTTACGACGATGAGGATGTCTGTTTTGTCGCTGTTATTTCTATGGATATTTTTTATTAAAAATATAATAGGGTAGACTGTCAAAGATTTGTCTTCGTTTAATACAAATGGGCATCATATTTGAAATGGTTGATTGCAGTTGTAGATTTATAAAAAATTTTCTGTTTTGGTTTTATTTCTTTATTTGTTTTTTTTTTTCACTTGAGTTAAATTAAATTTAAGTATACGGCCCTTTAAATTTACTTTTGCTTTTGTTTTGGTATAGGTAAATAACTCTTTTTTCGTTTTTTTAACTTGAAATAGTTCTGAACGTTTTTGTATAAAAATTGTATAAGATATTATTTTTATTTACACTGCAGTAGCGATACATAAAATAATATGTAAAAATTTTAGTTTACAATTTTATTTCAGCTATAGACTCGAAATTTACGCGATTAATAATGGGAATGGTAAAAGATGTTCTAAAAAAACAAATTTTGTTCTGTTATTTTAATTTAAATAAATAAAAAACGAAAATAGTTTTGAAATGTAGTACTCAAATTAAATAAAAGAGTTTATTTTCTAAGTCTATTTTCTGTCAAAATATTTTGACTATTGGCCGAAATACGTGATTGTACACGTATCGTAAACTTAACATTTAAAATTCCAACTTTGTACAGTGTACAAAAAAATTACTTAATTAAATTAATTGCAAATGTTTTTAATTGCCATTATTTAATCATAAATAATAAATAGACTTTTTGAAATTCGACATTTTATTTATTTAAGTTTTATAACGTAAATATACATACATTATTTTTGAAATAGTTTTGAATTTATTACTTTTTATTGTTATTTTTAACTATGTGATGAAAAATGGATGGAAATAGTTTCAAGTAGTGACTATTTGTGGAAGAAAACTATTGATAAGTATAGAATTAGTAAATTTTGAAGATAAAATTTTAGAAAAATAGCAATAGAAATATAGGTGCCAATATACATACTTGTAATGCATTTAAAAAACATATTGAGTACATATATTTTTAACAAAGCAATGCAAAATCATAATCAAAATGATTCCGTTATACAATTATTATTTTTTTCTAAGTATCAATTTATTTATCGTATTCAAATACTGGCGTATATAAGAAATTATTAAGCCTTTATTTACATTCAGCACATACATTATTTTGTAATTTCGGATTCCCTTCTATTTAAAACTGAACAATAAACTTTATCAAATTATTTTTAAATAATTTAGAAAGTAAATAATTTAATTATTTTATTTTCAAAATTATTTAAAAAACAATGTGATTTGATTGGTAAATTCACCTTACTTGATACATGATTTTTTTTTTATTTTCATAAAAACAAAAAAAAAACAAATTCTTTTTCCTCTTATTTTTATTGTTTATTATTTTTATTTACCAAAATTTCGCTCAGTTCATCATAAAAATAAAATAATTGCATGTGTTGTAGGAGCTAATTCTAATGCAATGCAAAAAGAAAAACAAAAACTGAAATAAACAATAAGAGTGAAGAGATACAAAGAACCAAAGTCTGCAAGGATAAAATCGTAAAATAACATGAAATTATTTTTTTTTCTTTATTATTTTACTCACTCGTCAAAATTTTAGAAATATGTATAATTGTGTGTATATATTTCTGTACCAAATTAATGGATAAAGCTTTTTAAAAACTAATTTAATTTGAAGAAGAGAAAATTTCAAAGCTCTCTCACTGCTACTCAATCAGCTGTGATTAGACACCCATCAGCTGCGATTAGACACCAATTTTTGAATGAAAAATTCCCATTGTTTCGGAAATCTGCTTATATATTATCTTTGGTTTTACTACAAAAAGATCTACCACTACAAATCTTGCTTCTTTTGTAAACTATTCGTTAAATCACATGAAATTATGTAATCAGGTGGATGTAGTGTATACTGATTTTGTAAAAGCATTTGATAGATTAGACCACTCACTTATTTCAATACTGGAGAGCTTAGGATTTCACTCTAATATTCTTTCCTGGTTTGAATCATATTTAAGAAATAGAGTGCAATATGTAAAAATCAGCAATTCTTCCTCATACAATTTTCCTATAGAATCGGGAGTACCACAGGGATCTGCGTGTTAGCATTGTTATAGCTTTTTTCGGAAGTTCTTTCAGGACTTCCGATGTAATTAGATCAAAACCTGGAGCTTTTTTATCTCTCAGTTTTTTAATTTATTCAACTATTTCTCTCTGTGAGAATGGTGATATGACATTTTCTTGCCAATTATTATTTTCTTCAGTAAGATCATCCGAATGTGTCTCATCTGGACAAAAAATTTCTTCAAGATGATCTGCGAATGTTTCAGCTTTATTTTCATTACCTCTCGCCCATTCACCATTTTTCATTCTGATTGGCTGGATTTGAGAGATCGATTTTTTTGTACTCTTTGTTGCTTTCCACAACGAGTAGTTATTTTCTCTTTCAGCTGATAAATTTTTTATATATTTTTAAAATTTTTCATTTTTAAGATCTTAAGAAAATAACAATAGAAATAAATTAATGGTTAGTCCGTCGGACTAGTTTTAATGGGAGGGGTATGCTTTAGTCAGTAAAAATCTGGCACACAATGGAAGATACGGGGCTCATTGTGTCTATGAAGATTCCCACCAATCCACGTAAAAAAAAAAAAAAAAAAAATTTTAAGATCCTTAATTTTTCTTTTATGATTCTGAGTTAACCTCTTTAGCAGAGTTTTCAGAACCGGATCTCTCTTTCAGAGTTTTGTCTGCCGGATCACGCGATTGTGGCCATCTGCGTCTAGCTCTTCTTTTTATTTTTCTCATAGTTAATATTTCTCTAGGGTAGTTGAATCCTACAGATTTATATTCACAATTTTTTGTATTATTCCATCCAGCATTTTGAATAATTTTAATAAAATTTTCTACTTCAGAATCTATATCACATGTAGATCTTAATTTTGTTTTTATGTTTATTTTGTTTTCTATTTCTTATTTAAAGCGAGTCCAGTCAGTTGTCTTGTTCTTTAGCAGAGGTTTCGACTGTTTCTTAACAACCTTTTCATATAGATTTAGTGCAGAGTGATCTGAGTCCAAATCATGGTTATCTTCTAGCTTAATATAATTGGGTGAAATCCATGAATAACTCGATGCATTTTTAGTTTCTTAAAAATTAAATTGTTCATTTTAATCATCAATGACCTAATAATGCATATATTATAAGTCATATAATGCATTTAGGTTAATGTTAGTTTTATAAATAGGTAACAGATTTGAATATTAATAATTCAAACATTTCAAATTTGAATAAATAATGTTTTTATTGCTATGCATTTTTAACAAACATTTTAAGCAATTTGATAAAAGATAAATTTTTTTTAAGTATAACGCATCTGTTAACCTTGATAATTAAGAATGAATTTAAAAATATTTCTTTCATACAAAAAAATCGTTCGTTAATTTTTTTCCACTTTGTGTTTTGAATTTTTCTCTCTTTCTCACAAATTAAATTCTTATTACTATCTATTTTCTTACAATATTGGAAATCGACTGGATAAACGGTAACCAACATATTGACATGTTACAAAATTTTATTCCAGTGCACCTTTTTATTAATGGATATCTTATATACTAGTTTTGTTTCTGGTCGGATGACATAGATACCGTACATATTTCCTTAGTTACCATACACGTTACCTACCGTACTTACCGTACAGTTTGTATGTAAATTCATACCAACCGTATCATCAAATAAATGATTGTATAGTTTATTAAACTGTTACCTGAAGTAAATCCGAAAGAAATAAAACAAATGACATTTTCTTACTTTATTTTATATGGGTGTCGAAATAAAGTCAAAATTAAAAAGAAATAAGATTAAAAATCAGTTCATATAGTTTTTAGCTTTATTTCAATACCACATTTGAAATAAAGCCGAAATCATGAACTTTTTACCATTTAAAATTAAAAATATTATTAACAGATGATTGAATTTTAATTATGTATTTTAGATTTGGATTAAGATCAGGGTAATTCCATTTTTCAAAATATTTGTAATACTTATACTGTATATGCGGTAACAACTCAGGCGCCAGACTTCCCGCCAGTGCACTTTAACTTTTTAAAATAATAAAACCAATTATGTGCGGTGTTCAAAATCAGGGTATAATATTCATATGCACGTTTAAGAGTTACACACAGAATTTGTTTTTATAAATATTTGAATACTTATGTAATATACACTAATTTTGTTTTTGGTCTGAAGACATAGATATCGAAATCCAAGCTATCCGAAAGTAACAAATTAATATTATTCAAAGTGGTGTTTCAGCCATTAATTTTATATGCCGCACCTGTGTGGCAGGACTGCGCAAAAACACGCGTTCAAAAATTGCAGATTTCACAAAACAAAATCCTCAAAATGATATCAAATCTCCCGTTTTATTACTCTACAGTAGAATTACATAAAAGGGCTAACATTGAAACAATTTCTAAGAAATCTAAAAGTATATATGAGTGTATACCAAATATATATTAATATACAAATTTTGTCAAGATACATTGTATATATTACGAATAAATACAAAAGAGAGATACAAAAAAAAAATCAAAAAAAAATCAAAATAAATGTTTATACAAATGGTTATGCATACACTGCCAAACACACAGTGACGTCATGAAAAAAGAAAGAAAATCTTAAATAACTCCGTCCCCTGATAACTTTTTGGAACTTTTGGAATTTTTCCCTATATCACGGTCCTAAACTCAACCTTTGTGGAAAATTTCAAGTCTCCAGGTCAACTGGAAGTGGGAAATACCTTTTGGACATAAACATACATTCCAATTTTATATATAGTATTCTTATCTATACTTAGACTTTAGGTCAAATACCCGTTTGTAAAATAGATTTTGTTATCTATTCTGTTCCCATAATAGACGTGTTACCAAATGATAAGATATTTATAATTATATTTATATATTATATTTAAATTATTATCGCTTATTATTTATTTTCTTTGTTATTTATGAGACGTGCATTATATATAAAGCAAAAATGTAAAAAAAAAAGTTTTTTTTTATTTAATTTTATTAAAGTTATTAAAATTTATAAAAACAATATTTATAAAAAATAAAAAAAAGAATAAAATGTCAAACATTTTGTTATCTCACGTTTTCTCGTCGTACTACTGGTAGTTACATATTTAATTTTTTTTTTCATATAGTACTGGAAACGGTTTATCAGGTTGAGGTTGATACCAGTTTTGTTCAGACCATTTTGTGCTATCAGTTTCGATTACGTGAAATGTGTATGCATGCCTGCTTTGTTGTGATCGATTGTGATCACTTCTATGAACAACCTGTCCATGAATTATAATACAAGATCCTGGAAATTAGTAATTAAAATAATTTTTTATTATTTTATAAAATATAACAACTTTTTTACCTTTTTTAACTGGAACTTTAGTAAATGTTGATTCTTGATAATAAGGTGCGGGTTTATCATAAATTAAAAATTCTCTTGCATTTTTATCAGAATTACGTAAATATCTACGATGAACACCACTTTTATGTGAACCACGCACAAATTGTAAACAACCATTTTGTATAGTGGCATCATCTAACGCAATCCAAAAACCAATAGCAGTATTTGGTTCTGTATATAAATAGGTAGCATCTTGATGTGGTGTTACTTCACCACCAATACCAGGATTTTTATATATATACATACTTTGTGGTATAGCTGGTCGTTTATAACCCAATTGCCAACAAAATTCTTTGACACGATCACTAAATGTAACATTCTTAAATACTTCATTGTCAATATGCAAAGAATGACCTACCTAAAAAAAAATTCAACAAATAATATCAATATATATCAAAATTAAACAATAATTAGATTTTACTTTATTAAGAGCTACTGAAGGATCAACTTTTAATTCGCCATTTTCATCAACGGCACCCTCTTCAAAAAAGTAATGAATTTTATCACCAGATTCTATGAAATATTCATCACGACTTTGATAATTAGAAGCTTTTACAGTACTAAACACTTTCCGATCTTCTTTTGGAGCATCCACACATAATTTTTTGCCAGCTTCATATAGTTCTTGAATTTCTTCTGGTACTAGAAAATCTTCAATTATATAATACCCATTCTCTTTAATCTGCAATGTAATTTAATCGTGTTTTATTTTTTTTATACTTTACAATTGATATATTTTGTTTTTTTTTGTAATTCAAATGAATATATAATATATCGACTAAATGGCCGTAATATTAGATCAAAGTAAACGATTGTCACCATTTTTAAACATTAATTCCAATTTGACTTAATTGAAAGTAACACAAAGTTAGCAAATTAAATAACAATATTAAACTACGAAAAGGCCCAAAATTTCAATATTACACATCTCTTCTAGCTGTTTAAAATAGTGAAGTAATAATATACAACACATTGGTTCAACAAAATACTGTTGACACATGTAATTTCGCTGAAATTCAGGAGTTTATCTACCTTAGAACGACATTTAACACACAAATGAAATGGATGAGAAGATTTGATAAGAAATAACTATGAATGTATGACGTGACGTGACGTGACGTGCCTGTACTCACCAATATTAACATTTAACTGGTCCCGACTCTATAACTAAGTAGCTGAAAATTCTTCATCACAGAGAATCTGAGAAGGAAGCATAAATTTAACGTGTACAGATAATCCAAATTTCCTTTTGATAGTTATGCTTGAAATTTGCTTCAGCAAAACTAATTTTGCTAAAAAACAAATTTTAACGGCAACATCATTGATTAATAATACTATAAGGATAGACATTTTCAAACAAAAGCAACAGCTATTTTTCAACTCACTTTTTCAAAATTCGTGTCATTGTATATGTTTTCCCCCGTTTATTCAATGTGTTAGTACATTTTCTATTTTCAATTTGAATTTTGAAATTTTTGAATGTTTTATACGACTTATTCTCTAATTCTAAATAATTTGTATGTGTCCAGTTTCTCTATATTATTCCTGAATGAATATTCTTGTTTTTAACTTTTTGTTATTTGAATTTGTAAAGTTTGAATTTTAGTTGAATTGATAGGTACCAAAACTTCAAATTGGATAGCATTTTTTATCGAGTAGTTATTGAAAAATTTTTTAAGAAAATATTGTAATAAAAGTATTTTTATAATTGTTGAATTGTGCATGTATATTATTTATTTATTTATTTATTTAATTTAACAGTTGATCCTACAAATAAATCTGTAGGTCAACTTTATAGGTCCTTTTCCCTTTCGAAATGTGGGCCTTTTTTAATTAAACTATATTAATTATTTGGTATATATTTTGTATATTATATATTTATATTATTTTTTTATTAGTTATATTATATCTTTATTAATTATTAAATTATATTTGAACCGATGTGGTTGTATAGAAAATTACATTTTTCAGTAATTTTCACCATTTGAAAAATTTTTCGGTTCTCACGGGGTTTGAACCCGTGCTCCTTCGGTCGTTACATTACTACACTCGAGTGCTTTACCACTCGGCTACCGAGGCCACTATGTATATTATTTTTAATAATAAATTATAAATTATATTATAATTTTAAATGATTAGAAAACAAAAATATTTCGTCGTGATTGTGTCTCTAAGGGCGAATTTTGGTCAATCGTCACTCGTCATTCGTCGTGATTGTGTTTTCAGCGTAAAGATGTTTTAAATACAATTCTAAATTTTAAATTCAATTCAAATCAGTGTTTTGGTACACACGTAATTATATACCTACGTTCAATTATTTCATCTCTAATAATTCATTATGAATAGCTATTTAAATTTTGTTTTCAAATCTTGTGTTCGTTTTTTAAAAATAATATAATGTAAATGTATGGCAATTTGACACGTTTTATGTGCAAAATCAGGAAAAATATCTAATTGCTAACTCTTCAAAATTGCTAACTGATTTACTATGTGATTGAACTGTATTTGAAGATGAAGCTAAAACATTTTCCTTCTCATTTCTTCAGGACAATTTTCAATAATAAAATTTTCATCAGCCAAATCATTGGCATCAATGTCCAAATAATTTTCGTGATCTGTTTCACAATTTGAGGATGTATTTTCGTTATAAATACTCGCCTCGTCTTAGCAAAAATTTTCCCAAGTTCTTATGCAGATGGATTTCTGCAATAATCACCAGCAGATTTTATATCAGAAAACATATTTTCCAACGGATCTTGATTCAGTCTGCGCATCATCAAGAAATTAAATTCTATCAATTTGATCTTTCGATAAAGATAATACAGCAGTTATTGTTTCAGCCATTCCATTAATTGAAAATTTTTTTTTGGTACCTTTAATTTTTGATTTTTTAAGATATTCTAGCAATTCCCCTAAGAATAAAAACGCAGAATTTTTAACGGTTGTTAATTTAAAATTTAAATTTTTTAAAATTTAAAGAATTTGAGTAATCAATTAACTAGTTAACTCTTAAAACAAAATCAACAGTCAGATAGACTTTATTACTCAATAAATTAAAAAAAAATTCGAGCAGTGTTCATTTTACTATGACTAAAAAATTGAAAAGCTGATTTTACTGACATTTTTTTCAAATGTGTTAGAATTAATATGGGTGCTGCGAACTTTAGGTAAAATTTTTGATGAGCATTCTTCATCTTCGGCAACAATTTTCTGAATAATATCAAAGCTAATAATATCATTCCAGTTTTCAAAATCGGGTTTTGTAAAAGAATTTCTGACAGATTTTATAAGATGCCAGGCGTATTCGTAGTGGTCGCGCCTGCGCAACAAAAAAGATTTTTTGTTCGTAGTTGCAGATCATCAAAAATTCTGCGCAGATAAAAAGCAGGCGCTTGTGTTCATAGTAATCGGTGTCGCGTCAGCGTCGGGCAGATTGTGCAGATATTTTAGTGCGCCTTCTTTAGAATGATTTTTAAAGTGCATGTTATTTGACATTTAATATTTAGGTAAAAAATTAAAATTAATTATTAAAATAAAATAAATGTGTTTATAATAATAATATATAAATATAATAAAATCAATATATTCAAAAAATATATAATAATTTTAATATATTTTAATATATAAGTAATATATATTAAAATATATTACATATTTAAAATAAAATATATTTAAAAAAATATTTATAAAATATATTTAAAAAATATTTTATATTAAATATATATATTAAAAATATATAAAATAATATAATTATAAATAATATAATATGACTATATAAACGAATAGTGCATGTGCTGCTTCTATGAACAAGAACGACTGCTAAACAATTTTCTGCGCGCCTGCGCAAGTTTTTTTGTTCATAGTGACAGAGAAAAAAATCTGCAAGACACCGACGCATATTTTACTGCAACTACGAACACGCCTGCCATATCAAACAAAGCATAAATTTTATTTCCGTTCCAATCATAAAAAAGGGTATACCTTATTTACACCAAGTAATTCATAAGTAATTCATAAGTATTTCGATTTGTACTGCATTAGTCATAAATAGGTGCAACAGTTTTAGAACCAATCTGTGTTAGCTCTTTAAGATATTTTAGTAGTTAATTGATACAAAAAAAGGTTTTAAAGTTTCTCCTTTCAAATTATTTTTGGATAAATTGTAACCACATGCGTTCTTATAATTTTCATATAAACCTTGAATCATAAAGAAATGTGCTTCTGCTGGTAATTTTTGTTTTCTATCCACATCTAAATCTTCCACACCATCTATAAAATCCCTTTTTATACTGTAAGATGGGTCTTTTGCTTTATAAATTATTTACTTTGGAAATTTATTTATATAAAAAATGATTTTGGTAACTGGTACATTTTATGAAATTATTAACAGTACTTTGCAAAAAATCTTAACTGTTTTAACTTTTCAATTAATTACATATGCGAATATGCAGCTACGAAAACAAAATAATTCTGATTTTAATTTTTTCCATACTTAATAGTGCGTTGCAAGTTTTAATTATCTTATAAATAAATTGTGTGCTTACTACAACAAAAACACATATTAAATATACTTTTCAAATATTCTACTGTTAAGATTTTTTATAAGTTTATCAAAAATTAATGGTGAGTTTTTCAAATATTTTTAAATTCTGTTATAATTTTAAAATCCATGCTTCAATACATATTCACATATTGAAATAACCAAATAACACCTTTTAAAAACCTTTTTTTAACACCAAACAAAAATTTGATTCTATTTGTACATATATATTATATTAGAAATCATAACTTGATTTATTATATATTATTTAGTATATATTATATAAGAAATCATGAATGAATGTGCACTATTATTTGAATTTTTTGAAATTATTTTATTTTTGAAAATTATTCAATTAAAAATAGAAAAATATTTTTGTTCTCTAAACATTATATGATTATATTATAATTTATAATTTATTATTACAAATATTATTTGATATTGTGATATTGTGCAACAATTTTTATTGTTGCACAATATAAACAATCATAAAAAGCCTTTTATTACAATGTATTGAGAGAAAAATAAGAAAGAAAATTTTCTTAAAAGACTACTCGATAAAAATGTTATCCAATTTGAAATTTTGGCACATATCAATTCAAAAAAAATTAAAATTATACAAATTCAAATAACAAAAAGTTAAAAACAATAATATACATTCAAGAACAGTATAGAGAAACTGAACACATTCAAATTATTTGGAGAATAAAGTCGTATAAAACATTCAAAAATTTCAAAATTCAAATTGAAAATAGAAAATGCACTAACACATTGAATAAACGGGGGAAAACATATACAATGACGCGAATTTTGAAAAATTTAGTTGAAAACTTTCTGTTGTATGAAAATGTGTATCTTTATAATATTCTTAATCAATAGTAACATGTAATACAGTATATATCAATAATATTTTCATTAATTTTCTATCTTTCATTATTACAATTTTTAACCTCTACCTCCACCGTCCTACATGTATTGCCATTACGTTTCATTCAACGAAGTAACTACAGAAGTCAGATGTGTAATAGTCTTTGAACTCATGATTTTTCTAAATGATCATTAAAAAATCATTATCGAAATATCGTCATTTCTTCCTTCCTTCCACGATTACTTTTTTGAAAAAAGTAATGTAAAAGGCAATGAGTTTATTTACTGTCGGCGGCAGAATTTTTGTATCGTCTAGCGGTATTATGTTTTCAATTTGAAATTTTTGAGTTTAAATGAGTATTTTTAATCAGTATTATTTAAAAGTTAATACTACATAGATATTGTAGTGATAGGTATATTGTGATATTGGAATTGAAATTTTTCATTTTTTTTGTGATATGTGCTTAAATATTTTTATATAAATTAACACAAATTTTGGTAAAAAAAAAAAAAAACTTTTTTGAAAGACTTTAAGACTGAAAAACAACATAAAATTGAAGGAAGTGAGAAGAAAAAATAAAATTTGAAGGTAAGAAGTTAAAAAATATTTATTTTTTCAAAATTATATTAATATAAATTTTTTAAAACCTTTAAATCATTTTACTTTTAATAAAAAGAAAAGTTCGATTTATTAATTAATATTCAATCTTGGTACATAGATATTTTATATCACCATTGTATCTATAAATATTATTATTATTATTTGTGTTAACAAACAAAATTATTTTCAGGAATTGTTTCGTTCATCATAACACTACTAGAACTCATCAGCAGGTATTTATAGTGTTAGACTACCTATACAACTCCTAATTTTTAATTTGATTGACTTTATAACATATTACAATATGTCAATAAGACCTCTGTGAGTTATAAAATTCAACCAAAAACCTCATGGTAAAATGTAATTTTTACAAAATAAATTTATATAAATATAAATTTTTTAAAACCAATCATTTTACTTTTAATAAAATTTATTTTTTATTTATTTTATTATATTAAATGTTTTACTTAAATTTAAACTTCAATTCTACAAGTGAATTATTTATTTATTTTTTGATAAATTGTAAAATTGTATCTTTTAAATTTTTAGAAGCAATTCAACATAATAAGGAGGTGGACACTGATTACAACTGATGTTTAAACACAAATGTCTCTCTCTTCAATCTAAAATCATCAATTTGATTATTTATTAAATATTGAAGAATATTGATGTGTAAACGCTGCCTTACATATCTACTAAACCTATTTCAAAATTGAATAATTCCTTCTCACTAGTTCCATAACTTATAACTCATAATGAGTTCGGGAAGTAGTTCCTTCTAACCAGCTCTGTAACTACTTCTTAGTAATGAGTGCGGGAAGTAGTTCCTTCTCACCAGTTCTGTAACTACTTCTTAGTATTGACTTCGGGAAGTAGTTCCTTCTCACTAGTTACATAACTACTTCTCAGTCATGCTAGAACTGAGCCCTAGGTCATCATGTGTAAAAGGTAAAACTCGGTTTACATTAGGAGAAGTACTTACTACTGTTCTGTAACTACTTCAGAAGCTTGCGCGGAAGTACTTCCATTTCCTACTGGGGAACTACAATATCAGGACGGTATGCTTTTTACATTGAATGCATTGCAGAGAAATTTAACTAAATTTAGCAATTTTCTTTTAAAATTTAAGATAGTTAAAATATCCTCAAATATGTTAAAACTTATATAAAACGAAAATTTGAAGAATTTTCTAGAACTTATCGAATGTTCATCTTTCAAATCGAAATTTAACTATAATTTTCATTAAATATAATAATCACTTTTTCCTATTTTTTGCCGACGCCAAGTTGACATTTATGAAAAAGAAAAAAATTCCATTTATTTTTCTTGATAGTGTAATTTTTTGAAGAAGTTTTTGAATCGAGTTTTAATATACATATTAATTTTCATTCTCAAAATCTAAATTTATTACTAAAATAATATTTAGAATTTCTATTGTTGAACTCATATTTTTGAGTGCTAATTTATTCAAAAGAAAAGCTGTTTTATTGTATACTGAATGTAAGAAAATAAATTATCATCTTTTGCTTGCTATTCGTTCAATTTCTAGTTAGAAAGAAATGAATAGTTGCTTTTTCTATTTTTCTATTAATTCTATTTTAGCCCTAAATAATAAAAACTCATGCTCTTGTGATAGCATAAATAACTTTATCTTCAAAAAATGTCTTTATCAGCAATATTTTAAGCTATATTTTTAACCTTTCTCTCTTCAGTGGTGACTTTCCTAAATCTCTAAAATAAGCTGAAGTGATACCGATTTTCAAAAAAGGTTCTATTTTACCTAATAATGAAAAATAGAATGATTAAATACTGAAACAAAATAAATTTCTATAGTACCAAGCAATTTGGTTTTCTTGCTGGATTAGGTACAGAAGATGTCATTTTAAAACTGTGCACAGAACTTTATTTAAGCTTAAATCACCTTACATATACCTAGATTACACTAAGACTTTTTCAAATACTTTAGCTAGTGTTGGTAAAAGACTAATAGGCCTATATGAATCTATTTTTGTTGAGTCTTTACTTGGTTTAGGAATTAAAAATTTAGGAAAAAAATTAGGAATTTAGAAGTCAATATGAGTGAAAGCTATAGCAGGTAAACATAATTAAACAAGGAAAGAAAATAAAATAGGAAAACTAGCAAAAAATTAAAATTCGAGATAAACGATTACAACAAAATAATAGAAACAAAACTTAAATGATATAAAAGAATTAGGTTAAGTTAACAACAATTCAATTTGAGGGTGATCAAGATTCATTAAGTGAGATCTAAGATTTTTGATAAAAGTAATAGAAGTTCTATCCGATCTTAAAGAGAAAGGTAACGTATTGAAAAAAGTATCGAAGTCATAAAAGTGGCGAAAATGTATAAAAATAGTTTATTGACTCTCAGATTGTAGTGAGAGCTAAATCGATGGACAAGATAACCTGATCTAATGAAATAAATTTTTAGTGTTTGGAGTGTGTGGTAAAATATTTCATTCTGCTGCAAAATGTTCTGGTTTAGATCAGAACACATGCAATGTATTGGATTCTAATGAATGGATTGTTTTTATGTGCCATGATTGTGTTACTTATATTCAAAATGTTGACTGGATATTAAAAGAAATGCAGGATAGTGTAACAAAAAATAATAAGTATCTCAGGGAGTATAAAGATGAATTTGAAGTGTCTATGAAAAAAATTTACTGGAGCTTATATTACTTTTAGAGGCAATCAATGAAGCATCTCCCAAGAGATTGAAATTAGGAAGTTTTGCAATTTAACGGAAAAGTTTGATTTACAATGCAATAAATTATCTATGGAGTTAAAAAATTCGTGTATAAAAAATGAGGAAGTTCATAATGATTTGGTTAAAAGAAGCAATGTTGCTACTATTAATTCAGCTCAGTTATCGTTTTCTGATGTTCTAAATAAGGTAAATACACTCAACCTTGACACTGTATTTGTTGCAGAATTAAGGAAAAGTGTACCACTCATTTTGAAGCCGAAAGTTAAACAAAAAAGTGACACTACAAAAAATGATCTAAATTGTAAAGTCAACCCTGCTGGTCTAAAAATTTCAAACATTGAAAGCAGGAACAATGGGGTTTTACTTATTGAAAGTGCCAATATTAAGGAAAGAGATAAAATTATGGCAGCCATTAATAAAAATATAGGTGATAAATATGAAATTAAGGTGCCTAGTGCTCTTAAACCGAGCTTTCGACTTGTGAATATGAAATTCAAGCACGAGAAAAATGAAATTATCGATAAGCTGAAAAAGCAAAATCCACTGTTAGGGGATAGTTCCCTTAAATTAATAAAATATTATGAGGTGAAAAAAATTGAAAGCAGTGTTTTTAATGCCTTACTAGAAGTTGATAGCGAATGTTTCCCCAAAATTTTAGCAGTTGAAAAATTGAATATTGGATGGCAAAGATGCAGGGTTTATGACGGTGTTAAGGTTACTCGTTGCTACAAATGTTGGTTTCAACCATAACTCATCTGATTAAAGAGGTGGAAGTTTGCTCCAAGTGTGTGGGTGATCATATACACGAAGGAGTGTGTTAAAGAACAAGTGATTAAATGTATTAACTGTGTGCGACCTATCGCCAAATTAAAACTAGGGCTAGATGAAAATCATACTACTTTTGATAATCTTTGTCCTGTTTTCAATAACAGGTTGGATTCTAAAAGAAGGAGAATTGGTTATAATAATAATCATGATGGATGGTAATGTTATGTTTGTTGATAATAGTGTTCCTTGTTGTAAATTTAGTAATGATTTTTGTGAAAGTGTTTTCCGAAACCCGGTTTTGACTAATTGTTTTTCTTTAATTAATCAAAACATTCGTAGTATGCGTCCTAATTTTGATGCTTTTATTATTTATCTGAATTCATTGTCGAATAAGCTAGATTTTATTTTTTTAACTGAGACATGGACCTATGATTGTGAAGCTTCATTTTATTGTATTTCTGGATACGATCAATATTTTTGCTGCAACAATTCATATTACATGTGGTATTTTTATTTTTGCAAAAAATAATATTAAGTGTAGTACAGATATTCTCTCATTTAGGAGTGCAGATGTTCTCAAAATCAATTGTGTAGTTGAGAATTGTAAATTTAGTTTTGTTTGTATTTATAGATTTAATAGTATTAAATTTGATGTTTTCTTGGATGAGTTATCAACTTTTTTCATTTCTGAGCGAGCTCATAATTTGATAATTTTAGGCGATACTAACTTGGATATCTTATCTGAATCGAATAATGCTATAGCCTATTTAAACTTAATGTGTAGCTTTGGTCTTGGGTCGTGTATTAACTGTCCGTCACGGGTTTCCAATATATGTTCTACTTGTATTGACCACATTTTTGTTAAACTTTTGTTATCCAGTGACATAGATTTGCATAGCTCTTGTATGGATCAAGGCATTTCAGATCATTCAATGTGTATCTTATTTCTTCGGAATTTAAATATTTCACCTAGGCATACAAATAATCCGAACTCTGATATATTTTTTTACTCAAAAATAAATTTTGTTCAACTTAATTCTCAGCTCAAATTTGAGACCTGGGATGATATTTTTGTTGAATTAAACCCCTCAATAGGCTTCGATTTATTTATAAGTAAATCAAAAAAAAAAAGTGGCTGCCTTTAAAGCCATGGATGAATTCGAGTCTACTTAAACTCATTGAAAAAAAAAATTACTTAAATCATGCAACAAGTTTCCCAATAATTCTAGCCTAAAAAGAAAATATTTAAAATTTTCAAGACTTCTCAGCAAAAAAATTCAGGAAATTAAAGAAGAATTTTACATAAAACAATTGTCAAATGCCAAAGGTAACGCAAAAAATGAATGGAAAGTTGTAAACAATTTACTTCATCGAAATAAAAATTCTAGTAATTCTATTACTTCTCTATCTATTGGTGATTCTCTTGTATGTGATAAAAAAGTTATTGCAAACCAGTTTAATGAAAAATTGACAGATATGAGTAATCTTACTGCAGAATTTAATTTTGAGATTTGTGACAGTAACCAGCTGAATATAGTTGAAGATGCTTGGCAGCAGTAAAGTTGTTACTTTGAAGAAATAAATTCACTTGAACTTCATAGACTGATAATGAAATTAAATAATTCTAATTTCGATACCCTAGGTGTTTCAAATTTTGTTTTAAAAAAAAATAGTCTTAATATAGTGGATGCTCAGTGTTGAAATTGGAATTTTTCCTAATGCTCTAAAAATTGCTGAGGTAATTTATTCAAGAAAGGAGATAAAAATTGCTCAGATAACTATCGTCCCATTTCCATGTTAAGTTCTTTCTCCAAAATATTTGAAAGAGTGATAAAAAAAGAATGCAATTTTTAGATCTTACAAACTTTTTAAGTTGTAAGCAATTTGGTTTTCGTAGTGGCAGATCTACTGAAGATGCACTTCTGACTTCGTGTATTTATGAAGCTCTTAATAATAAACTAAAAATTGCTAGTTATTTATTGATATTAAAAAAGCATTTGACACTGTGGATCATAAAATCCTATTAGGCAAATTGTATAAAGCTGGTTTTCAAGGTAATTTTTTTGACTTACTTTCTTCGTATTTAACGGGTCGAACTCAGAAAGTTTAAATTGATGACACCATCAGTGATCTTAAAAGTATTTCTTAATATTATAATTATAAGTTTAATTGATATTTTAATCTTTAATTTTATTCTTGAATACAATTTTATAAGTCTCTTTTTTTTCTTCTGTCTTTTTTATAATTATATTAAAATAATTTCTTACTTAAATTTGTTAATTTTGCTAATTGTGTAACATATAAAATATGTTAATTTGTATTTTTTTTATTTATTCTCTTAACTATATATTTTTTTTACATATATTAAAAATCGCTTGTCTATAGAACAGTTATTATACAGGGTGGTCCGGTATAGAGCAAAAAGTTTTTAAGGGGTGATTCCTTGGAGTATTTTAGGAAAAATATTGTTCTAGAAGAGGGGTCTATCCTTAAATTTACCTGGGCTACAGAGGGTTAAAGAAAATCGGATTAGAAAAATTATGTCTGAAGAATATCAACTACAGCTCAGAAGAAATTGAAACTAGAGCAACATCTTCAACGTTTTTTACAAAATTTTCAGTTTTTAAAAACAAAATTTTAAGTTTATGCAGTTATTATTAAAAAACGGTAAGTCTGATACTCATTCAACATATACCATTAATTAGGTTTATTAATTCTAAAAAAAAAGCTATGAAGAAAATGTTGCTCTAGTTTCAATTTCTTCTGAGCTGTAGTGGATATTCTTTAGACATCATTTTTCTAATCCGATTTTCTTTAACCGTCTGTAGCCCAGGTAAATTAAAGATAGACCCCTCTTCTAGAACAATTTTTTTCCTCAAATTCTCTAAGGAATCACCCCTTAAAAACTTTTTGCTCTAAGCCGGATCACCCTGTATATTAATTAAACTGTTAAACAATGAAATAAAAATAAAAAATAAATAATAAATAAAAAAAATAAAATAAAACCATTTCCTTATGAGGTCCAGGTCATAATTTATATCACAAAAAATATCCAAATTATTATTGTTACTGTACGTGAATGCAGTATCGTCAGCAAAGGCTGTAGGTATACCTTTAAAAGATTGCTATAATAATAAATTAATGAAAATTAGGAACAATATTGGACCTAAAACAGAACCCTGAGGGACATCTACTTTTAAACTCTCAGTATCACCAAAAATGCCATTCAGTTTGACTCTTTGTTTCCTATCACTAAAATAAGACTTAAACCATTTAAATATAAATCCTCTAAATCCGGCATTGCATATTTTTTTCAGCAGTAAGTCATGTTTTACCGTATCAAACGCTTTAGTAATGTCTATAAATAGACTACTACAAAGTTTGGACTTATTCAAACCATTATATATCACAACAGAATTTCAAAAGGGAGTCTTCAGTGGATCTTTTTTTCTTGAAGCCAAACTGGACATCACTGAAGAAATTTGTTTTATCAAGGAATTTCAGTATCCTATTCAAAGCTTTTTCAAAAACTTTTGAAATGGGCGACAATAATGATATAGGTCTGTAGTTGTTCGGATCAGTTGAAATCCTCTTTTTTAAAATAGGAATAGCTTCTCCCATTTTTGAAAAATCATTTGGAAAAATTCCATTGTAGACACTAGTATTAAAAATATAACATAAAACATCAACAACATTCAAAGAAATATTCTTAAGAAGATTACTGGAAAGTGATTCATTTGGCCTGTGATTAGAATTTTTTAGACCCAAAATTAGTCTATGTAATTCCAGGAATTTATCAGCTCAAAGAAAAAGCTTTGACTCTGGAAAGTTTCTCTAATCAAACCATTGAGATCATTTTCGGTATTAGAAGATAAGTTGTTAGATAAGGTGTTTGATGATAATTGTTCAGATATCGTGACAAAATATTTGTTGAAATAGTTACATAATATTTTAGGATCATTGACTATCTAGAAATGATGTTTAAAGAATATGTGGAGGGATAACTTACTTTGTTCAAGATAGAGTTGATGATTTTCCATTCACCTTTAGTATTACCTTTATTAATTGTGAGCTGTTTAGTATAGTATCTATCTTTGCAATGCCGTATTGCAAGTTTAACATCATTACAGATTCTTTTATAATATGATAATAGATTATGGTTGGATAAATGTTTTTTAACAAATTGGTATAATTTCTTTTTCTTACGGAGAAGTCTTAGAAGTCTGTTCGATATCCAAGGTCTTAATCTAATAGACGTACTACTTAAGGAACGTGAACATACACAAGAAATAATATGTTTATATATAAGCTATTGAAGGATCATCAGAATTAAAAACTTCATCCCAATGTTCATAAACTAGGATATTATTAAGCTTAATGTAGTCAACAATGTTAGAATAACTACTAATAGAAGGAGAATTTACAGTCGCAACCGGAGAAGAACATACAACTTTTAAGCATAACATACAGTGATCAGATAACCCAAAGTCACTCACAAGTAACTGATTATTATTTTTATGCAATCTAATAAAAATATGGTCAAGGCAAGTACCCGACAATAGACGAGTGGGCTCAGAAATCAGTGACTTAAATCCAAAAGAAGAAAGAACCAGTAAATAGTCTGTCGAGCTGCACATTATGAAAGAATGTCAATGTTAAGGTCTCCAATAAGAATTATATTTTTTTGCACTAGTAGACACTAACTAGGCAGTAATATATGCCAGAAACGTTAAAAACAATTTAACAATATCAGCACTAAATAGATTAGCGTAGAATGAATTACGAGCTGTCACCAATAAGAATTATATTTTTTTTCCTTTTCCTCTGAAAAAAAGCTAGATAAGTCATTTAAAAATTCATCAATAGAACATCGTTGAAGTCTGTAGACACTAACTAGGCAGTAATTTATGCCGGAAACGTTAAAAACAATTTAAAAATATCAGCACTAAATAGATTAATTGTAGTAGACGTACAATTCAAACCACTTTTAACCAATACTCCTTCAGCAGCGTAGGATGAATTACAAGCTGTCACCATATTATAGTTCGGTAGATTATAATCTTCAGTCTCATAATCATAAATCCAGATCTCACTTAAAATAATCAAATCAGGCCACGTCTCTAGAGAATTTAAAAAGCCTAATAAAAAAATAAAATTTTCTCTCAAACTTCTAATATTTTGATGCATAATGGAAAAGTTATTAGAATTCATAATACAACTAGAATTGATAATAGAAAATTATTTAAATATTTTAATAAAGTAATAAATGTTAAGTTAAAATATTAATTTATAAAAATTATTTATTTATAATAAATTATCTAAGTCTTTATAAGATATTATTCTAATAAAATCATCACCTTCTTTTTCCCTCATCAGTATTTTCCCATTCTTTATCCACAGGAATTTATAATTCTTTTCCTTTTTTGTTGTTTTTGCCTTATTATATAGATCTCTCATAAACTTACTGAGTGACAAAAATATGTTCTTAATCTCACCACATTCAATACCGAGAGCAGCATCTTTTAAATTTTTTCTTCTTTCTTTGTGTTTATTCATTATTTCTTTTTTAACAGATAATGACGAAAGTTTCACAGATAAGTATAATATTTCTTTTATTTGTTATATTTTTTTTGGTAGACAGAATTTCAGAAGAAGACGTTTTTTTAACATAAGAGTCTGTAATATCACTTTCTTTTATGTTTACATCCAAACTTTTTATATAATGAGGAACTTTAATTTTTACATTGATATCAAGATGTTATGTGTTTACACATCAGTATATCTTCAATATTCTTTCTCATCAATAAATACTGTTAATATATATTGATATGTAAACGCTGCTTAGGAACAATATTTTTTATCATATCATTATTTCATTTCAATACTGTTAGCGAAATCTGTGCTATTTTTTCTTCAAATCGACGTTTCTTTTATAGTCTCTGGTATGAGCTAAATACATAAAAAGGCCTTATTCAATAAACGCATTTTTAAACCCAATACAAATGTGTAGTCATCTCAAAATTGAATGACCATGTCCACCAGTAGATAGGAAACGTTACCAAGAAAAAAATTTATAGCAGCAGATAAAGATAAAGAAAGAACTAAGAAAGCATTTGAAAATTCCACCACTGTTATAACTTTGAACTCAATAAGCAGCTTATTAACTACTAGTTGTAAAGCCCGTCTCAAGTTTCTTAATTGAAAATTTAAGTATTTTCCTTTTTTCGCATCTTCCAGGAAGTAAAGAAAAAGGTGCGGTGCGTTTTTGAGGTTTCCCAATAGGCCTACTCCACACTCCGACGCATATCACCGTTGACAAAGGCAGCATTTTACTATTTTTTCTCTAGCGATTAGATTTCAAAACCTCTTTATAGACAACTTTTTTAAAAATGGATTGTTTTCTGTTTTATTTCTCAAAAAATAAAAACACTAAAATTGAAATAGAAATATGATTTTGAACCAAGTTCTGAGAAATAATAAATAAACTGTATTCCGTAGCCAGTTCACGATTTGTAATGCATAACTAATTCTTTTATTACTATTATTTTTAGAATTTTTTCAAGAATCTGTCGTTTGAACATGTCGTGATTCTATCGTTGACTATATATCTATATATATTCTATGTATCTATATATTCTATATGTATCTAGGATTATATATAGTCATATCATATTCGTAAGGACAAATATGTCCAAATTTACATACAGCCATTTATATACATACAAAAAAAAAAAATATATATATATATAAAACAAAAATATTTTTGAAAAAGAATTGTTTAGAAATATAATATACATGTAGATACATAACGGACATACAACAAAAAAATAAATACGGCCAATTTTATTTTACAAAACGAAAAATACGATCATATTTTTACGAAATTACCCCAAATACGATCTTGGGGTGATTTCAAATCAACAAAATTGACTAACATTTTTCGTTCTGCGTGAATACTCTATATGTATAGTTACTTTATGGTATTAGCAGAGACTATAATAGAGACGTCGAATTGGAAAAAAAATAGCACACTATTATTCTTATTAAATTAAAATTTTCAAAATTCAAAGCAAGCTAAGAATGGAATTAAAAACAAAATATGGAAAAAAAAAATTTTCTTCTCAGCTGCGTTATTATGCATACCCAACGAATTAGAATTAAATGGAAGTGGCTATCCCATACAAAAATACAAACATTTTGTCCATATTTTTTTAGTACTTCTCTTTCTGTTTGGTTTGTTTGGGTTTCCAATTGTCAAAAAAAAAATTTTTTCAGTGCTAGGCCAATATAGTTTTTTTAAGTAGAAAATTAGTAAAATCTTTGAGTATGAATAAAATAAAAGGTATCAAAATATAATCTTAATAAAAATAACAATGTTTTTTCAATTTAAACTTTCTTTTACTTTATTACCGTATTCTATTATTACACAGAAAAGTATTGCTGTTAAATTATTTGAAAAAAAAAATCATTCATGTTTCTGAAATATTGAAAATGTAGCAGTAGTGTGTAATATATGGATATATGAAATTTTCAAAAAGTACGAACACTAGCAATGAAGTAGGCAAAAATAAAATTTGTTATTGTCAAATAAATATTAAAAAAAGTCAATAAGATTTTTGATTTTTATTATAAATTGTTAAAAAATTACAAATTTTAAGGAAAAATGGAACGTAAAAAGAAGATTTGTATCATTCCAGGCTGTAAGTCTCATTTGGAAAAAGAAAATTACGTGTCTTTACATATGTAAGTATTATATTTTACATCTTTTGAATTTTTAAAAACTTCTAAACAAAACAGTGTAGTATTAGGATAATTTAAATATCCGGACAAAGAAATTTTTTTTTTTGAATATCATTTTAAATATTTATTTTGAATATATGATATAAAGATGGAAATATAATAAAATGGGAATATGTAGAAGCATTGCATAACTTACAACAAAATGAATTACTGCATTTAGGTAATAAACTAAAATTGCGTCACATAAAATACCATGATAGTAAAATGAAGGTTGGTTTAGCTACTCAAATATTTAGCGATTCAGTTGCAGATGCGTTACAGTTTTGTTTGGAAAGGCTAAATCTTCCTCAATTTAGGGGATGTGAAGCCACAATTAAATTTTTTAGAAATATTAATAAATGCTTTGATATTTTAAATAGTCGCAACCTATCAGCTAAAAACTTAAAAAAAGCTTTGAACCCAAATAATTTTGAATGTAAGTTAATTCAAAATATTTAAACTCTTCAAAATAATTAATACTACTTTTCCATAATTTTTAGGTATTTTTCAATTTATTGATGAAGTAGTACCGTATATTCTTTCGATTATACCAGGTAGTCGTAGCACAGGATTTGATGGTCTCGTAATTGATTTGTTAAATATCAAAGATCTGTATAAAGAATTGGTATTCTCTCAAAAAATTAAATTTCCTCCCAGTTATAAGATCAGTCAAGATCATATAGAACTATTTTTTTCTTCAATAAGGATGCGTCTTGGAAGAAATGACAATCCCACTTCAAAACAGTTCAAAGCAACTTATAAAAGGTTATTAGTTCGTTGTGAAATAAGAGACCATGGAATAGGTAATTGTATTCCACTTGAAGAAATACCAATATTGACGAATGAGCTTAATACTTCATCAATATTAAGAATTAATAAATCAATTAAAAATAATTTTGCATCTTATTTATTTAATGAATCTGAATTTGAAGAAAATGTAGAAGAATTTCAACCACTTTCTGCTTGTGCTGAACATATTGTAGAATATATTGCTGGCTTTGTTGTATATAAGCTGAAATCAAAATTGAAATGTGCAATATGTATTTCTGCAATCATAGCAAGTGACGTGGAAATGAATACAATGGAATATTCATTAATTTCATATAAAACAGAAGGTTACTTAACTTACCCTTCTAAAGATGTAGTCGATATATGTAAGTTTTGCGAATTATTATTTCGACAAACGAATAGTTTAAAAAAAACAAAATTGTTATATAGTTTAATTTCCAAAGTTCTTATAAATTTTATAGGTTCTAAAATTTTTCAAAATTTCTATAATCATATGTTTGACCAAAAACCTTTAGAAAATCATTTTTGTTTATTAATAAAAAGTATTGCAGAAATTTATTTTAATACACGAATACATCATTCCTTAAAACTACATAATGAAAGAAACAGTGTAAGAAATAAATTAACAAAATTAATCCATTTCAAAGGGCACTAATCTATATTTTCTAAAAGAAACTTTAAAAGTGTAAAAAATGATTGCACATAGTCCATATTGTAAAATGAAGTGGAATAGGCCTCTTGGGGAAACCACTTTAAAAAAAACGCTCCTATTTCTTTACCTCAATGGTGGTGTGAAAAAAAGAAAATGTTTTGATACAAATATATTAATAACATATTATTTACATATTTATAAGTATAGGATAGACAATCGGCAATAATAAGTTTATATAATTTTATATAATAAATATCAAATATGTAAAAAATTTTATAATCAATCTATTGAAAAAACTTATAGAAAAGAATTTAAAATCTAAAAAAAAGAATAAATATTTTAAAATTCAAAACTAGAAAGCGCTGTATTTCTCATATTTTTTTCATATATGTATTAATAATAAATTTTGATTAATTTATCCATTATTGTTAGATATTTCTACTCATCATATTTTTAAAAAAAATTTAAGTCAAAATACATACAAATTGAGGCATATTAAATTCAGAGCACTATCCTGTTTATTTATCAAAATAATTTCCATTAAAAAGAGAGAAAATATATTGAACGAATATATTCGTCTATTTCTGTTTTTTGACAATCGGAAATACCAAAGAAAGAGAGGAATATACCCAAAACATTGGACACTTTTTTGTATGGATAGCCACTTCCATTTAATTCTAATTCGTTGTGCATACCTAAAGCAATAATATACATATATTTATACATATATACATTATAAATAATATATATATTTAATTTTATTTTGTATGGTTGAGTTACAACCAATTTGAATCAACAGTATTGTCATTGCTACGGTCGTGTATACAAGAAATTAAAAGAAATGTATTTTAACTTTCCGATAGATTAATTACTGTTTAATGTTTAATTTTTAGTTTACAATTTTTTCTTTTATTTAAACTTTATTTTTAAAACAAAAATCAATAATATAAATTCGTGTTTAATTCTATTCGAAATATAATAAGCAACTAAAGTGAAAACGAATAAAATGAATAAAATAAAAAACACGTGCAGTTGACTTAAAATATAATAATACTTTATTTAGAGCCGGCGCTTCCATAGAACAGTATGAACAGTTTGACGGGGTGCTAAAATTTAAGATATTTCGAGGGCGCCAAAATTCATTAATAAATATTAAAAAATAAAATTACAAAAAATTGTTTTTTTTTTTATTTTCTAGTAAAATCTGTTTTTCAAAAAATTTTATAACCAAAATACTGCACTGCACAGCTCAATTAAAATTTTGTAGAGTAAATTTTTTATACAAAAAATTCTTATAATAATAATAATATCGTTCAGATGAATATGAATGCATAAAAATAAATTTCGTAAATATGTACTCTATTTACTTTGTATAAAAATTTTACTGTGTTCAATACATACTAACAAAATGGACATATATTATTTTGAAATCGAAATAGTATTATAATAAATTGCATAGCCTAGAGTTGGTATAATACAAAATACAACTATTTTTTCACTATATAAAAATATAAGAAATTCTATAAACATATATTTAAATAAGAAACCGACGGCGAAAAAAATTCTTGTTTTCTGCTATTCCTTTTCCTTCGTAATTCGTATTTTATTTTTTCTATTTTTGTTGTGTCGATTATTGAGAATTTCTTGGTGGTATAAACAACAAACAATGCACAGTCTAGAATTGTTGTTCATTAGGGGTATTATTTTATATGAGAAACGGAAGAAGGGTTTATTTATATTTTTTCTGTCCATATTACTTATGAACAGTTTTCAAAGACTGTTCAGTGTTCATAAATCATAAGTAATATGAAAAGAAAAAATATCAACAAACCTCTCTTCTGATTTGATAAAATATTTTTGCACAAATAATTACTATGTTATACAAGTATGCATTTTGTTCAATGAGAATTTTTTGATGGTACAAAGCACAGACTAAAATTGTTGGTCATGCGGGTCTTTTTTATACGAGAAAGGGAAGAGGAGTTTATTGCTATTTTTTTCTTTTCCATATTTCTTATTAACAGTGTTTGAAATTCTGTTTTAATACAAAATTTTCAGTGCATAAAAAAATATTGGTGTGCAAATAATCACTATGTTAAATGAATTTTGATGTATGAGAATTTCTTGGTGGTACAAAGCACAGACTAAGGTGCCTATTATGTATTTCGATCGATTTTAATCAAATCGTTCATCGTTATCGTTAGAGTAATTCGATCGTAATCGTTATTGCCATTATGTATTTAGATAAAAATTTGATCGAAAGTATTCTAAAATGCTGCCATTGTAAAATTCAGATCTACGATGAAAATGACATATGTTTGATCCTTTGACTGTCAAATTCAAATTATTATACGAAAAAAAAAAAACAAAACAATAGTGTTATAACTATTTGAAATTTTTAAGTTGAAGTTAAAAGTGTTTAAATAAAATAAAAATTATTAAATTAAAAGTTTCTATAAATAAAATGATTTTAGCAGAGTTAAATTTTTCAGTTTCTGATAGTGCTGAAAAACGCTATCAAATTGCAGAGTTAAGAAACAAGCCAACATATACTCGGTATTATTTCAATCCACTGGGTTTGGAAGATTATACGTATATAATTATACATGAAAGTGATGAGTTTTATTAACAGTTTTGATCAAAATTTCCTATGTTAAACAACATTGCTTTTATGGATTTATTAGAAAAATTAGGGTAAAAATTAAAATAGCCAATAAGTAACACGTCGATTCCAAATATAATTAAATTGGCCAGCGTATTAAGATTCTGTGCGGCTTATACCAAGGAAATGATTTGCAGCGTAGGAAATGATTTTCATGTCGGACTAGCAGAAATAATTTTTTCTGTTGTGCTCAAGCAAGTTTCATATTAAATTTGCAGATTATACTTATGTCCAAAATGGATCAAATTCCATTACGCACTAGAAGAAAAAATCAGACAAACATTATTTTTATGATTAAAGTAGAATTACTGAAATAATTTATTTAATTCATATTGCAGTTTATTTGTAACTGGCCTTTCATTCCTATTAAAATTTATTTCAATACAAAATAATTATGAAGAATAAAGTAAAATACCTACTAGCATTTCAACTTTTAGATTTATTTTTATTTCAAAAAATTTCGCAAATATAAAACAAACACCAGGTCAGGTGTCCAAGCGTCACTCTTTTGTTTTATCTTTTCAATTCAAAATTGAAATAATTTGTACAAAATCTCTCTTTCGATGTCTCTTTCATGATAAAATTTTACATCGATAAACTTTGTCGATTTCGTCGACAATTTCTGAACGATATCGAAATACATAATGGCAATTTTGCATTTTGACATTTCGTTCGATCGAATCGTAATCGTTATCGAAATACATAATAGGCACCTAAAATGGCTGTTCATGCATTAGGTAGGGGTTAGTTAGCAAATTAGTTTTTATTGTTTTATTTAAAATTTAGTTTTTGAATAACTTTCAGCGGTGCGAGTGTAATTAAATTTTCAATTAATGTGTTTTTTTGGTGGTTAAAATGTTTAAAATTAATATTATATTAGAATTAAATTTTTTTCGTATATTGTAATTATATAATTATTAATTTTTTTAACTTTGAACTGTTGTTTTATGTTTGTTGCTTTTTTTGTTTTTAAAAATGGCTTTATTAATTTATTTCATTATACATACATATAATATATATTTGTTGTTTTATTTTTCGACGAGAAATATATTTTTCGTACAGTAAGTATATTACAGAATATACATTTTAATATAGCCTTTTTTTGGTATATGCTATTTTTCTTTTTTTTTACATTTAAATTATATAATTTTACATACATACATTTAATTTTTTTTATAATGTCCTCAAAACGAAAATTTTCTGATCAGACTTTCAAACAAAAAACAAAGCAAAAGTTGTTTTCCGTCTAAAATCAACAAAATGATCTTCATAAGTTTTTTGATGTCGGAAACGGAAACATCCAACAACAAACCGTAACCAACCAAATAAACACTTTCAATGACATTGAAAGTATCAATAATATTGATGATAAACCACCACAAAATCATCCAAGTTATGACGAAATCACATCATCTATATTAGGTAATTTTCTAAGGAGGCTGGGGTTTTGCTTTCTGAAACGATTTCAGAAAATATGCCAATTAATTTAGAATTAGATTGTTTTCAAAGTACAGTTTCAGAAACTTTTGCACTATAGAATTATTAGATTTTATATTTGAAAAGAAATTACAGTCGATATTACCAAATCTAGTTGTAGCACTTAGAATTTTATTGCAAAACCAGTAAAAGTAGCTTCCCCGGAACGTAGCTTTTCTAAATTAAAAATTATTAAAAATTATTTACGTAGTACAATAGGACAATAAAGACTGATAGATTTAGCTAGAATATCTATAGAAAGTGATTTTCTGAGCAACTTGGATCATAGTGACTTGAGGACGATTTTGCAAAAATTAAAGCACGGAAAATAAATTTTAATTAATTAATTAATAAGTTTTGCAAAATATGTATTTTATTTATGTATTTAAATACATGCTTGAATTTCAATGCGTTTTTTGTTAATAGGTTAATATTTTTTGTTAAATAGGTTTTTATAATTTATATAAATTCGTACGTTGAATTAGTACGATAGCAATATTTAAGCTTTTTATTTATTTTTTAAATATATATTTTTGAGGACTTATACCTAATTGGGATACCTCATTAAAAACATGCATTACATTTCCTACCTCATGGGTGGTGTGAAAACTGCATAGGGCGCACAAATGATTAGCGCCGGGCCTGACTTTATTCATAATATAATTGATCACACCACTAATAATAAACAAATAGCCAAATCTTCCTTCAACATCTAATCCAACTAACTTAAAAACTAACTCAAAATATCATAAAACATAAGACTACTAATTTGTCGATTCAAATTTCTAATTTTGTTTTTTTCCAGATAGTAGTAAATCATCGAAAGAGGCTCCACGGACTACCTATTACCGGGGAAGGCAGTTTGAAGGACTGTGGGACTTTAACCCACTAAAAACTCCTATCATTATTGCAACATTAAAACTAGTCTTATAGACTAACCATTAATTTACATTTAACTCAAAGAAACTAAAACTAGAAATTAAAACTAGTCTTATAGACTAACCATTAATTTACATTTAACTCAAAGAAGTCAATTAAGCTAGATGCTTCGGTATTGACATGTTGGATCAGACGAGTTTTATGCCGTGCAGCGCATTTCATTATTTCGTCTTTTATAGATGAGATCTTCAGATCTCGATGAATATCGGCATTACGAACATACCATGGAGCATTGACTATGGTGCGCAGTACCTTATTTTGGAACGTTTGGATAGTTTGAATATGGATTTGTTTAGCACATCCCCATATTTGAATACCGTATGCCCAGACTGGCTTCAATATTTGATTATACATCAAAACTTTGTTATAGGTCGAGACCGTAGAATTCCGCCCAATCAGCCAGTATATTTCTCTATATTTGAACTGGAGTTCTTGTTTTTTGATTTTCACATGATCTTTCCATTTCAGTTTTGCATCCAAGGTCATGCCAATATATTTAGCTTTATTCTCGTATGGAATCAAGACATCATTAATTTTAACTGAGAGAGGAGTTACTATGTTTTTATGGGTGAAGTTTACATGACTAGATTTGGCTTCATTTAATTTAATTTTCCATTTTTTGCACCAGTTGGAAATTTCGTCATTAGCTTTTTGCAGTTTGTTTGTAGCTTCTTCTATAGTAGAACCAACTGCCATCAACGCTGTGTCATCTGCAAAGGTTGCTATTTTTATATTTTCTACATCGGGTATATGACAGGTGTATAACAAATATAAAATTTGACCCAGTATACTACCTTACGGTACTCCAGCTTTTATATCTTTTAGAGAAGAGTATTCGTTCTCATTTTTAACTCGAAAAACTCTATTTGAGAGATATGATGAAAATAATTCAACATAATTTTTAGGGAGCAAACAACTTAGCTTTTTGATGAGTCCTTCATGCCAAACAAAAATCTACATCTAGAAATACTGAAGAACAAATTTGTTTGTTTTCCAGTGCCCTTTCTATAATGTCTGTTATTCGATGTACTTGAATTATTGTTGAGTGTTTTTGCCTAAACCCAAATTGGTGATTAGGTATTATATTCCTGTTTTCTATGAGGGGTTGAATCCTTCTCAACAGTAATTTTTCAAACAACTTCGATATTGTAGGGAGCAAAGATATCGGCCTGTAGGATTTGGTGTTGTTAGCAGGCTTTCCTGGTTTTTGGATCATTATTATCTCGGCAACTTTCCATATACTAGGTACGTGTTTAAGCTTAATACAGGCATTCATTATATATACCAAGAGTGTGAGAACTTTGTTGGGTATATTTTTTAGCACATTTGAAGTTATTAAATCAAAACCTGGGGCTTTATTTAATTTTAGGTTTTTTATTTCCTTAATTATTTCTTTTCGACTTATTAAGGGAATATTTATATCTTCATGGTTATATATTTCAGATCAATAACAGTGTTCATTTCATTGGGCTTAAAAATTTCAGCGAGATGATCTGCAAAAGTGTCAGCTTTTTCTTTATCGCTCCTTGCCCATGAGCCATTATTTTTCCTCAGTGGTGCACAATGCACAATAGACTTATTCATTTTACTCGTAGATTTCCATAAAGAATAATTTGTTTCTTTAGTAGCTGTTAAATTTTCTAGGTAATAATTCAGAGATCTATCATTTAATTTCTTTATTTCTCTCTTTTTAACTCCTGACTTTTATTATTAAGATCCGTTTTGCTGGATGGGTCACGCGTTTGTTGCCACCTCGCTTTTCGTTTCTCTTTTACCATGTTAAGGATATACACCGGATATCTAGGGCTGATTTTTTTTGATTTTTTTGTCTTAGTACTACTCCAAGCTGAAACTGGGCAGCTTGCATAAGTTTTTCAGTAGCAGTTTCTAGTTGTTCCTCATTGTCTAATGTTACTCTTAAGTTAATTTTTTCTAGCAGAATCTTTTTGAAGCTTAACCAATCTGTAGATGAATTGGTTAAAAATGGTTTACTAGATTTTTTCGCTCGAAAAATGGTCGGAATTGAGGTCATAATTATCTTCTATAGATGTGAAATTAGTTGATACTTTTTTCATTATAAAAAAGTCTAACAGATCAGGAGTTTTGTTTATATCTGCAGGCCAATATGTTGGTTTTCCTGTTGAAAGAAATAAACAACCTGTTTCTCTCAGCGCTTCTCTCAGTTCTTTACCTCGAGTAAGGGTCATTCTGGAGCCCCATTCTAGATGTTTAGCATTGTAGTCACCTCCAAGAATAAATCTTACACCTAATTTCATTAATAAGCTCTTGAACATATATTTTTTAATAGCGTGATTGGACGGGCAGTACAGCGCTCCTACGTTGATATTTTGCTTTGTGCACCTTATTTGTACGGCTGTGAGTTGCATTTCTGTACTTTGTATGTTACAATGTTCATGATGAGTAATAAGATCATTTACTATGACCGCACTACCTCCTTTTGGTAGATTGTCAGGGTGCGTTGTATGATATACTTTGTATCCACGAATTACTAAATTGTGCCCCTTTGTTAGATGGGTTTCTGACACGAGACAGACATCTATGTTTCGTAAGTTTAGGAACATTTCCAATTCTTGTTTTTTGTTGTTAATTCCATTCGCATTCCAAGTACATATAGTGATTTTGTCCTTATACATTATCTAATTGAGTTATGGGGCATATCAGGATACTTAACAGTATACCTACTTTGCAAGTTATCTAATCTTAGTGAGATTCTATCTACCAGACTCATTAGTTTTTCCATTATTCTTAATATAGTTCCGTGCTGTTCTTTTTCTGAAATCAATTTCGTATTTGTTGAACGAGCTCTTCTCGGCATTTGATTGTTTGACGAACGAGTTCTTCTCAGCGTTTGATTATTTGCATTTGATGAATAAGCTATTCGAGGTGTTTCATCAGCAGTGAAATCTCGATTTTTTTTCATATTTTTATTGCTTTGGTAGACATTCTCATTGTTTTTGCCTTTTGCTATGGCAGAATAAGTTACTCCCTTTATTACTTCTTTGATATAAATTTTCTTGGTTGTTGCCTTTGAACTAATTTTGGGTAAACAGAGCTCCTTTTCTGAAGTTCTTTGGCAATAAGACATCCTCTGTAATTTGCTGGATGAGCCTCTTGGCAGTTGGAGCATTTTGGCTGTGAAGTTTTCAGCTTATCGCATTCTGCTGTTAAATGTTTATCAGCACATTTCACACATATAGGCTCCCTATTACAAAATTTCTGCGTATGATTATAACGCTGACATCTTTTGCACTGAGGAATATCTTTGCTTTTTCTCAGAGGTTCAATATAAACTATCGTGTTTTGAATATGATTGATTTCGTAACTTTTTTTCATGTCTTCCTTAGTATCAAAGGTAAGCATGAAAATTGGGAGTGCATTGATGATATTGAATTGCCTATTATGAAGCTCACTTATTATATCTTCTGGCATGCAAGATTGGTGCAAGCCGCGTGCCATGACTGCTATTGGTCTATTTATTTTGCTTTCATAAGTATGCCATTCATCGAGTATTTGGTATCATTGAGATCTTTAGCTAGATTTCTATAATCCATTTCCGTCTCCAGATTTATTTTCAGCTGCTTATTGTTTAGCATTTTTATTTCATATTTCATATTTTTAGCTTGCAGCATTTTATTTAATGGTTTGAAATCATTTATGTTAGTTATGATTAGAGGTGGAATTTTGGTTTTCCTTTTACTCACAAATTCAGTTGTTTTGGAGTTTTTTTCCTTACAGGTTTTTTTTAAACCAGATGGTGACGATTCAACTTCAGGTGAAGAAGTAGCTTTTCTTTTTTTATTTGATATTTTGTTTTTTTTGAGCAGCCAGTCAGTTTCTCTGCTCAATTCATCTTCTTCCGTGAAATATTCTTTTTGCTCGATGATTTCATTTGGTGCGTTACGTTTTTCTCTTTTTTTCAAAGCTTCGTTTTCTGCTCTTAATGCCGAAACTTCTTTTTTTAGTGACATACATAATGCCTCTATTTCGCTTAGCCTCTTTTGGAGTATATGGTTTTTATTTGGTTCTTTATTATTTTGATTCCGTATATCAATTATTGGCTCGGTCATCCTTGATGGCGACCTTGGAACCCTCGCACTCTTTTTAAAAGGGTTAATCAGCTTGTCTAAATTGTTGTTCCCCACTGGCGACTCATCTGAAAGTTTAGTACATTCAACCAAGCCCTCGCCGGCAGCCGTGGTCTCTGCCGACACTTTGGTAGATATCCCTAACGAGTTTATTTTGTTATCTAGACTATACTTTATTATTTGTTTTTATGTTGTACTTTATACCTCCTGCCAGGTGATTTTAACTGCCGCCCCTCTGGGATCAGCCGCAGACCAGGGAGCCGCCTATTTTAGGTCAAACGCTTCTGGATTTTTTTTTTTTTTTTTTTGTGTTTGTGCCGGCACTCACAATTTCAATTACCATAAATCGCGTCCGCGCACGTGCTAACCAAATCGATTTACTTAGATATTGCGCCAAGTGTTCGCATTCACCCGCTCTCATTAGCCTTACAAGTTACCAGGTGGTACCCGGCAGATAACTATGTTACCTACCTTCGAGGAGGTGAGAGTCGGATTTGATGGCAGAGCTGTAGATGTTTTACCAAATGGCATTTCTTAGTTTTTATCGGAAACATAGGTTAGCATATGTTCCGTCTAGAGCCTTTACCACCCTTTTACCACCCCTTCTAATAACACAGTTTATCGTGATGTTGTTTTTGTTGTAAAATTTAATTTTTATTTTATATATTTTTTTTTCTTTATTTTTTGATTTCCTTTTGTGCTTTCTTTTTTCGTACTTAATTGTCATACTTAAATATTTTATTTTTAATTTTGTTTTTTTGTTTTGTTTTCATTTCAATTTAATATTTATCCAATTTTATTGAAGAAGATTTAGTTATTCCCTGCATCCAATAAGGTCCTAAAAACTGTTGAATGTAGGTAATGATTGTTTTTTGTTCACTGTATTTTATACTATAGTGTATGATAATACTAAATTCTTGTTAGTGTCATTTTTATCGTGTTCTTTCATGTTCAAAATCAGTTTTTGTAACATTCGTGGCTTATCAACGAATTTCCATGATGTCGAAGCTCATCAACATACTGAAAAACCAGCAATTTTAGCATTAAATGAAACCCAAGTAAACAGTGAAAATAATTTTAACATTAATAAATATTCACTAGTTCCACATTTTGTTCCCCATCGAGGGGTCGCCCTATATATACGATCTGATGTTGCTTACAATACTCTTCACAACTTCAAGAACTCCAACCCATTGTTCCCCTACAAAAGGGTAAAAATCCATGTTGGAAAGCACATCATCCACTTCTGTTTTCTATACTATATCTGGCACAACCAACACGATTTTGGACAATCTTTCAGAATCTGAAATTGTGTTAGCCGGATATTTTAACGTTCATAATATCAACTGGTTCAAATATTCTAGTCGCAATATTCCCGAAGGCACGCAAGTTGAACTTTTTTCTAATTTACACAACCTTTCTCAACTTGTAAAAAGTTCAACAAGAACCCCAGACCAGATAGGCGATAAAATGAATCTCTTAGACCTATTTCTGGACTCTCATCCCGAGAAATATTCCACCTACGTTAATTCTGGACTTGGAAAATCTGACCATTGTCTTGTAAATGTCAGTTTCTTTACAAGCACATTGACCAACCAAAATGTACAGCCCAAAAGATTGGCATTATAAGCCAACTGGGATGGTTTAAACAATTTTTTAACAAGCTTTAATTGGTCCTTGTGTTTCCAACATAAAAATGTCGACTTTGCTACAGACGTTGTTAGCAAAACGATTAAGTAAGGTATGCACATTTTTATTCCTAACTCGTTAAAAAGTGTAAAAACATCATCCACATCGTGGTTCAACGACGTCTGTAGGAAAGCTATTAAAGAAAAAGAGGTGGCATTTAGAAATCTCATGACCAATAAGTCAGAGAAATCAAGGAAAAATTACAACATCGTCAGAAATAATTGTAAAAAGGTCATTAACCAGCAGAAGTTTTTACATACTCAAAGGTTGAGACAAGAAATCTTATATCTCTCTAACACTAGCAGAACCTTTTCGGCCTTTGCTAAGAACGTAATGCATAACTTTTCCGAATCTTCATTTCCGCCACTAATAGACCATGACAAAATAATATCAGATTCGGGTGGAAAAGCAAATTTATATGCCAATTAGTTTTCTGCTAATTCCGCACTTCCCCCAACAACTCAAAATCCACCTTCAGTTCCTATAAGTAACTCACACTTCTACTTCAGAGCTCGTGTCTTTGTCTACTTCAGAGCACGTGCCATTGTTAAGGTACTTAAGAATCTGAATATCAGAAAGTCTACCGGTCCCGATGACATCCCTGCTATGGTTCTAAGACATATAGCCTTCGCTATTTCCAAACCATTGCGCAACTTATTCCATTTATCCTACTCTACAGGAGTATACCCAACTCAATGGAAGATTTCGCATGTTAACCCAATTCCCAAAAAAGGCGAGAAAAGCGATCCCTCCAACTACAGGCCTATAGCTATAATATTGATCCTCTCCAAAGTGATGGAGATCTTAATAAACAAAAAGCTGACCAAATATCTAGACAAGGTATTGTCCACGATAGGCAATATGGATTTAGATCCCACCGGACCACCGGTGATTTAAAGACATATCTTAAGCAAATATTGTGGCTCTTGATATTTCTAAAGCTTTCGATCGAGTATGGCATAGCGCATTATTAGCAAAATGTAAAGCAGTTGGCCTGGATTTCTCTTCTCTCAAATGGATTGAAAGTTTCCTTTCGAATCATACGATTCAAGTCTAAGTTGATGGATTTAAGTCCGATAAATTCCAAATAAACGCTGGTGTTCCCCAAGGATCAGTTCTTTCACCTACCCTATTCCTCATATTTATAAATAATTTCCTCCAAACCATTTTCCTTTTAATCCAATCCACAGCTTGCAGACGATAGCATCCTAGTAGCCTCCTACGATTTTCATAAAAAATCTGAAGCTACATCAACCGCTGTGTCAACCAAAAGAGACATCATGATTTGGTCGCAATAGCTAACTGGAGCTTAAAAACCAGAGTCGAGTTTAACACTTCTAAAACTCAGAGCTGTACAATCTCCCGAAAAATTTCCATTTTTGATCCTCCTCTTTTGTTTCAGGTAGATAAGCTTCAGCGGTTTCAAAGCTTAAGTATATTAGGTATGCACCATAATCGAAAAATGATCTGGAATTATCATATATTTGATGTTGCAAAAAACGCACCCAAATGTTCAGGTTTTCTTAGCAGCTCCTGTGACCTCTTGAAAATCTTTAAAGCCTTCATACGACCCAAAATGGAGTACAATTCTCACATATGGGCTGGCGCCTCTAGTATTGCGTTAAGACATTTGGATAAAGTCCAAAAATGAGCTATTGTCTAATCAATGACCCAAATGGGACAGATCATTTTGCTCCTTTTGGACATCGTCGTATAGTCGGAGCTCTCTCACTTTTTTATAGATATCTCGTAGGCATCGGCACATGCTCACTGGAGAATAAATCTATATTACCTCCACTTAAGCGTTTCCCCCGCGAAACGCGAAGGGCAGCATGTGCTCATCCCTACACCATTGAAATCCCTAGATGTCAAAAGACAAGTTATGGAAATTCGCTTATAAATTCAACATCCCGAATGTGGAATGAAATTCCATCTTATGTGTTCCCAAAATATGACAAATTCTATATTTATGACCTAAATACCAAGCGGTACCAATACCAATCGAAGCGCACCAATCGGTATAAAAGGCCTAGTGTTTTGGCTACGCATAAAAAAGAAAAGGATATTTTGAATCCAAAATGAATTTTTGTACAGAGTTAAGAAATTTTTTTGTAAGATATTTATTCTCTCATTGCGTTTATAACATTCTGCTTTTAGGTTTATAATTTTTTAATTTGAAAACAAATACTTTTGACTAAAAATACTTAGGAGCGTGTCATATGCCTGTGTTTCATTTGCCCGTAGTATCATTAGCTTGTCTTCTTGCGATTTGCCTGCATTTTCATTTGCTTACATTTCATTTGACTGGATATGACAGGATTTTTGTAACAAGTTTTTGTCAATCAACGGGAATCAGAACTACATCTTCTAGGGGTGACTGGTGGAAAGTGCCAAGTTCAAGAAATTGAGAAGCCTCCAGCAAAAATAGGTCCGGGTACCGTGACGGTCACAAAGCACTTGTTTTTCTTCAGCTTATTTTTAGTACAATGGGTCATAAGCACGAAACATACAAGAGATCTGGCGCCCCAAATGTCGGGACCGACGACCTTGAATTTTTTTTGTCATGAGTATAATGGCTCTTAAATGCGATGAAAACAGTAGGTGCGGTGTCCCAGGAGTTGGGGCTGAAACCCTATATCACGTGTGTAAATTGTATTTTTCTGAAAACAGGTTATTAATAGTTATTATTAATTTTTAAATTTTTTTTGGATAGGTCCGAATGTGCGGATCAAAGACCATTTATTTGTACTGACGAAAAAAAAAACAAAAAATTCAAGATCTTCGGTCTTCTTTTATGAAAAATATTTACCTACCTATATAACTTGAAAAAAAAACAAGAAAATTAAATACATCTACACTAAAAACGTACTCTAACTTTAGAAATAAATTAAAAAAATTAATGTACGTAGGTTACCTTATTGTATACAAACAATATATATATAAGGCTGGGTCAAAGCGATTTTTTTAGCAAACTGATCCACATGTTTTGTCCGATTTAGATGAAACTTTGGATATAAGTTTTCTATTGCGATACCAAGGTAACTACGTATCTTGAATTTAAATTTTGGAATTTAAAGGGCTTAACAAATCCATTGAGTCCTCAATTTTTGTGTTTTGTTAGCTTTTGAAAAACTGAAGTACAATTTCAACAAATTTTTAACCGATTTGGATGAAATTTTGGTGGTAACTTCTTAAAATATATAGCAAGGCAACTACGTGGCCTGATTTTTTAAAATTGTCCTAGATTTCGAGAATTTTTTAGTTGAATGTTGTTTTATAATATGGATTGTAACTCAAATTTCCCTTATCATATCAACTTTTTTCTTGTTTTATTAAAAAGTTCTATATTTTCATTATTATATTTAGTAAAAATATTTTTACAATTTATTTTTAAAATAATATATTATAAAATATTTTTTAAAACAATTAAATTTATAAAAATTTATGAATTATACAGTTTACGCACACTTAAAAAATTTAGTTTTCAGAAATTTCGCTACAGAGCTTTCGCAGTTACGTAGCTAGAATCTTCTTTTTACAATGAATTCTACCAACAACACAAATTTTTTCTAATAAACACAAATTAATGTACATTTGGTTGTATACACCATACTAATTCAAACACTATTATCGTTGTATTTATTATTTTACCAAAGAAATATTCAAAGATGTTTTATGATATTTTATGTTCAAAATACAATTTATTAGGGTTTGAAAATAAAGAAATATATATGCATGGTTTACTTATTTGAGGTATGATGTATAAATTTTAACAGAACATAAATATAATAACATTATTATAAAAAACGTTATTTTTGAAATTCTGTTATTTGTAAATATATTTTTGAATATGTTGTACTTAGGTATGTTAGCAATAATTTTTATCTATTAAAATTCGTTCCTAAATATTCTTGAAGACGAATAAAGTGATAGCGAGAATATTTTGTTAACTGGAGCTGATTTAGTAAAGTTGAATTTTCTTTAGTCAATTTTTTCCTATAACAACAAATACCATGTATATTATAGGAACAATTGTGAAAGAACTACATTATTAACGACTATACTAATTTTAGTAAAGTATATAAAAATCGAATTTTGATGTATTTTAGGCCATATTTTCAGTTAATAATTTTAGTAACCTAATGATAAAAATTACTGAAAGTAATTTTCAAAACAACCACATCGGTTCTAATGTAATATAATAACTAATAAGCATATATATAATAAAACAAATACAAAATAATATAATATACAACATTTTCATATATACCAAATAATTAATATATAAAAAAGGCCCACAAGGACAGGAAAGGGAAAAGGACATGTAGTTGGACTGCAGATTTATCTGCAGATCCAACTGTTATAAATAAATAAATAAATTACCTAATTATGTACTTATGTTGTCAATTAATTATAACAAATTTGTATGAAATGGAGACAGTGTTGCTCATAAAAGATTATTTATTATCACAGCTAGGGCTTTGCTTCTACGAAAATATTGTTGTTAATAAAGTTAAATGTAAAAATCATCTTTACAGAAACTTTAGACGTAAAAACTGACATCTACGACTTCAAATACAAAATTTCAAATACAATATGGCAAAAAATTGTCTCAAAACAAAGATCGAATGATTTTTGGAACTAGTGGTTTTGGACGTTTGGTGAATCATTGGAGAACTAGTGCATTATCCTACCATATTAAAATCTTGCCAAAGACATATCAAATGCGACATATCACAAAATTTAGTCATTATGAAAATTGTGACAAGTATTTTTGTAAGCGGCGTGAAGAAGAAAACTTTGTAACTTTGATGATGTCACATGGTATCTTTGAAGAAATTATTACTGCTGTGTAACGTTTAGTCCAAAACTCAGACAGTTAATATGGACTTAATATGGACTCTTATAACAGTTCAATAGTAAAATTTGTCAATTTCTTAATCTTTTATTTGGCTTATGTTGTTTCTTTTTTCTAGTCATATTTCTTTTAATTATTTTCTCTTCTGCGTTTGGAAGAAGCATTTTTGTATTTCTTTCATTCCCATATATTTCTTTCAAAAACTCTGTAAAAGCCTGCCTAGTATTGAATTGGACAACAGCAGCTGCACATCTACTTGAATAAGACTGCCCCAGAGAAAAATTTATTTGTTTCCCTCCAACGTATTGACAAATTATACTATTGAAGTGTATAATTTGTCAATACGTTTATATTATACGCAAATATTTGAGTCCATATTAAGTAACAAACTGTCTGAGTTTTGGACTAAACGATACACGGCAGTTGTAATTTCTTCAAAGATACCATGTGATATCATCAAAGTTACAAAGTTTTCTTCATCACGCCGCTTACAAAAATAATTGTCACAATTTCCGTGATGACCAAATGTGTGATATGGCGGATTTGATATGTCTTTGATATTTAATCTTATTATGGTAAGGTAGTGAACTAGTTCTCCAATGATTCACCGAACTTTTAATTCCAATAATCATTCTATCTATATTTTGAGACAATTTTTTGCGATATTGTATTTGAAATTTTATATTTGAAGCCGTAGATGTTAGTTTACGTCTAAAGTTTCTGTAAAGATGATTTTTACATTAAACTTTACTAATAACAGTATTTTCGTAGGGCTTTGCTTCTACTAATCTTTTGTGAACACTACTGTCTCCGTCTCCTACAAATTTGTTATAAATTAATCCAAAATCTATCAAACATTTGCAAAATCCTTCAACAATTATATCGCTCTCCATTTTGCTTGAAGGTTCATGAAAATTTATATTGCATTTGGGTTTTTCGTTTTCGAAGTTGCTGTTTGTACATTCAATTCACATGTATGGCAATATTTATTTCTGACTCCGTAGTATAAAACTTTCCTCGTTTTTTCTCCTTTTATAGTGGATGATCCTGATAACGCTGAATAGTTTGTTCCATAAGATCTACGTGACCAGCACCCATCAGTAATAACGGTTATCAACGGAATCCCGCTTTCGTCGAAATTACCTGTCTCCATAGCTATTGTTTTTTCTTCCTCTGCAGCATTTTTCATAGCTTTCATAGCTAACTGTTTCCATTTTAATCCTTCATCTTCTTCTATTTTTTTAAAAGTAACATGCCCAAAGAATGGTATGTCAACTGAATCAAAAATTCTTTTCTTTTGGTTTGCGTAAATTTAAATATTAATGTTCACATTGCATTTTGCAATATTATTCATATCTTCGCAGGTGTAAAGATCAAAGTTCTGTTCACATATAAAACAAAGTTTGGAATTTAAACCATATCTAACTTCTTTAATGAGCTTGGAGTTCTCTAATGTACGGCCAAATTTAGCTCCGTGCGCAAAAAAATTTTTCAGTTGAACAAAGAAAAAATCTGTATCCACTATCCTTTTTCCAATTGCAGTGGCTCCATGGTTTTGAAGAATAGTTTGTTGCGAAGTAAGTCGATAGTCTGACTATAATCATCATATTGAAAATTTTCTAATATATTCATATTCCTAGCTTGATTTTCAGTATCAGGTATTTTATTTAACCGCGCAGATCGTCGGAATCCTTCTGAATAATTTATCGTGTTCGCTGAGCCTGATCTTGTACTTAAATTTCCTTTTGTCAATTTTTTCCTTAAAGAATAAATTCCAAATAAAATACTATACTCAGAATAATAAAATAAAATTATGTACCTATATTTAATTAAATTTTGAAGGAGATCTTTATTTTTTATGTTTCCAAATTTAAAAAATTTATTAGGCATTTTAAATAATATGTGAAAATAGAACAAGTGAGAGTTAATTTTTAATTTTTTAAATCAATGTACTGTGTATGAATATGAAAGTAAATATAATTATTTTTTGGTAAATTATTATGTCGTATATACTAAATATTTAAGAATATTTAAGACATTAATTGTATACCTAGTTTTAAATATTCAGGATATTCATAATTTCTACATAATCCTAAACTACTTAACTTAGGTAAACGTATGATTATTTGCACAAAATAGCAAGTGCATATAAGTGGTTGTTAAATAACTCATTTTACGAAAATAATCATGTGCCAATTACCGTGCATTAATGCATTAATTATTTTATTATTAAATAGGTACATGAAATATTTTTTACAGTTAGAAGGTAATCAAAGAATAACGTATACCGAGTCATATGGTAAGTATTTATTTCATCTGACCACTCACATGATATTCTAGGTAGGTAATAATCTAATCTCGAAATTTTATTTTTGTAAATTAATTGACAACATATGTACATAATTAGGTAATTATTAACTAAAAATATGGCCTTAAATACATTAAATTTTTTTGGTATATCAACTAAATTTAGTAAAGTTTTTAGTAATGTAGTTCTTTCGCACTTGTTCCTATAATCTATTTGGTATTTGTTGTAATAGGAAAAAATTGACTAAAGAAAATTTACTTTACTAAATCAGCTTCAGTTAAGAAATATTCTCGCTATATTTGTATTTTCGTCACTTATTTTCTCTTCTCTTCAAAATTGTTTAGGAACGAATTTTAATATACAAAAGTTGTTGCTACATACATAAGGTGAACATATTCAATAATAAATTTTTAAAATACAGAATTTCAAAATACCGTTTTTTATAATAACGTTATTATATTTATGTACTGTTAAAATTTATACATATCATACCTGAAATAAGTGAACACATACATATATATTTCTTTATTTTCAAACCCTAATAAATTGTATTTTGAATTGATAAAATATCTAATTAGTAAAATATCATAAAACATCTTTGAATATTTTTTTGGTAAGATAATAAATACAACGATAATAATATTTGAATTAGTATGGTGTATACAACCAAATGTACATTAATTTGTGTTTATCAGAAAAAATTTGTGTTGTTGGTAGAATTCATTGTAAAAAGAAGATTCTAGCTACGCCAGCTACGTAACTGCCAAAGTTCTGTAGCGAAATTTGTTAAAACTAAATTTTTTTAAGTGTGCGTAAACTGCATATTTTATAATTTTTTATAAATTTAATTGTTTTAAAAAATATTTTATAATTATTATTTTTAAAATAAATTATTAAAATATCTTTACTAAATATAATAAAAAAAATATATAACTTTTTAATAAAACATGAAAAAAGTTGAAATGATACGGGAAATTTGAGTTACAATCCATTTTATAAAATAACATTTAACTAAAAAATTCTCGAAATCTAGGACAATTTTCAAAAATCGGTATATATTTTAAGAAGTTACCCCCAAAATTTCATCCAAATCGGAGAAAAAATGTGGATGCCCGTACTTCAGTTTGCTAAAAAAAATCTTTTTAACCCAGCCTTAATATTGCAACTGAACAATCATTCAAATAAAACACACATATTGAATCATATACACAAGATTTTATAAAAAGATGAATAATGACAATACATACCAATAATACGTATGAGCGATATAAACTACTCAGCTGTATAAGCTGAATAAATGAAATGATAATTTTATTTTACATATGCTTGTACAGGCTATAATTATTTATTTTTCAACATGAATAACAAACAACCTTTATAAAAATTGGTAGAAATCCTTGGTCAAGTATCAGATTTTTAAATTTAAAAACAGATACTTAGAAAAAAAAAAACTGATATTTTGTCGATCGCAATTCGACATCTTTGTTATAGTCTCTGGTACTAGTTAATAAATATTATAATATTTAAAAATTTATATAGCTAAATAAGACAAAAAAGAAATAAATTGATGAAAGCAAATTAAAATGACACTAACGACATTTAGATTCTGGCAATGTCAGACAAACATGTGACGAGAAATAAATTACCCATATTAATAAGATCTTCATCGTTTTTTTTCAAACTTTGTCGCTAAACTTACGCATAGGGCTTCCAATCCCAGGATCCCGAAATCCCGGGATATTGAGGTTTTTTACAATTCCGAGATACCGGGATTATGTTATAGAAATCCCGGGATTCACATACTTAACGTAGTTTTATCAAATAGTATGAGAATTCTAATCTTCTTTCAAAATATTGTTTTTGAAAGAAAAGTACATTTAAAATTTTTAACGTTAAATCAGAATTATTGCCGACAAGTAACCCATGACTATTTTTGTTGCTATAGCAACGAAACTGTAGAAATTTTAAATTTCAGTAATTATTTTGAAAATATTAATATTTTTAGTATGTTTTCGAATTTGTGAACATAAAGTTAAAGTAGTCGAATTAAAAAAGTGAAAATAGTATTTAAAATAAAATATAGTTTTGTATTCTTTGTGCAATTATAATTAGTAAATATTATATTGAAAAGGTAATGCGATATGATTAATATTTTTTGAATTAATATTTTATATTTACAGTGCTTTCTTCAGTGTTAAATTAAAATATTGTTTACTATTTCTAAATTAATCGTATTATCGTATTTCTAAATTGCATTGCAATACCCTGTAAGTAAGTATATTGAAAAAATTATGTTAGTTGAATGCGGTATTTTTAATTAATATTATTTTATATTTAGGGCTTTATTAAAACGGCTGTCTACAAAGAATATTTCACAGGAAGTAATTCAGCAGTATGGAAACATTTCCTACGCGATGAAAAAGGTGAGACTGCAATGTGTAAGGTGAGCGATTGCAAAAAAGTTTTAAAAATTGGTGGTGGAACGACAAGAGGTCTACACACTCACTTATGTTCGATACACAAAATCCAACTAAAGAATAAAAACGAAGTTGCAAGTACATCAGGTGAACCTCCGAAGAAAAAAGTTACAACATTAACTAATTTTTTTCCTGCATTGGAGCATAAGCAAAAATCGCTTCCTGCCACCCTGTCACGTTTAACTGCACTAGATGGGCTCTCATATAATGTTTTATGCCGTTCTTTGGATCTGCGTGCAGTCTTAACTGCCATGGGATTTAAAAAATTGCCTACGTCACCAAGTACGATTTGTAAAATTGTTTTAGGTTACGCTAATGAAATAAGAAATTCGGTTAAAGCTGAAATTGCTATCCAACGAAAATCAGGAGAACGATTTTCTCTGTCATTCGATGAATGGACAAAATTCTGGAGCTTGGGCTTAGTCCGTATTAGTGATACAACGGCTGCAGAAAAGTGCATTCAATTATTAATAGAAAAGTTAAATGAAAATGGACTAAATTTGCATAAGGATATAATCTCTATTATGACAGATGGAGCTAGTGTTATGACAAAAGCATCAACAATTATGTTTGGCACACGGAGTACAACTTGCAGTTATTGATGTGTTGTACAAAAAATCAGAAGAACGAGCCGAATCAGAAGAAGATACTGAAGTGGAAAAACTTTCAGATAGTAATAGTGAAACTGAAATGTGTGAAGATCTGGAATATGCCGGAGATGAATTTGTAGATCGTAACTGGTTGCCGTCATGTGAAGTAAATGATGTTTTGTTCGGGCCACTGATAAAGAAAGTGCGGAGAATAGTATCTTTGTTTAAACGCTCACCCACCAAAAATGATGATTTACAAAAATATGTCCGAGAAGATTTCGGAAAAGAAATTCCGTTAGTAAAGGATTGCAAGACTAGATGGAGTAGTCTATTGGCTATGTTAGAACGTTTTTACTTATTAAGAAACTGTGTCCAGAAAGCTCTTATAGATGTAAAACTAAATATATCTATAGATATTTCTCAAAATGAAATCCAGCTATTTCTGAAATTGTTGATGCTTTAACACCTATCAAGGCTACTGTTGAAGCTCTTTGTCGCCAAAACGCGAACCTTATTACGGTCGATATCGCTATTAGCTTTACGTTGAAGAAACTGGAAGATGCGGATAATATTATTAGTCAAAAACTGTTTACAGCTTTAACTATTCGAATGAAGCTACGTCGTACGGATTTAAGCGGACTTTTGTATTATTTACATAATGGCTTGAATGGAATCTCTCACTCCGACAAAGAATTCATTATAGTACCAACACCAACTAAGTGGTACAGTAGGTAGAGCGCCTGCCTTTCAACCGAAAGGTCCCAGGTTCGATTCCCGACGAAGACAAAAAATGCTTTCTGGATTTTTCGACCTGGTCCAGTACCCTTTATCATTGGGATAAAATAAATGATAAATAGTTGAGAGTTTAGGTTATCACTAAAAAAATAAAATGGAACTATGCTATTATAAAGGCGAAGTACTCTACAATAGATATAGTTTTCCACATTTAAATTAGTAGGTATACCACAAAAATTCTACAGAAAAAGCTATTGTATGTGATTGTGTATTCCAAATCCCTGTGTCAAAAGCAGTTAGGATGTTCATCCCATAGACTTGGAATTATATAAAAAAAAAAAGTGCCGTAAATTAATTGCAGATCTTCTTGAAAGATTGAATGCAACTTCCATTACAGCATGTTCTACAATAGAAGTTGATGAATTTCAAGATGTTTCTGTGCAGGAGGAAATTGCTGAAGTTATTTCCAACCGTTAACTACAGCCGAAGAAATTAATAAAGCAATAAATGATGGCATGTCACGTCCACAAGTGATACCACATCGATGCGAATCGTTAGTCTCCAAACTTCAAAAAGAGATGGCTCTATTTGAAAATGGTGGCTCACATGGCGATTATTTGAAGCGTGCATATAAATATTTAAAAACGATAAAACCAACCAGCATCGAGTCAGAAAGAGCCTTTTGAAGAAAAGGAAGTGCAGAAGTGCAGGTTTATTTTGTAATAAATTATGAAGTTCTTTGGGCGATAAGGCTCTAGACGAGCTCTGTTTTCTCAGATGCCACTTCCAATAACAAAAAAATACTTAATTAAGAATTTTAATATGAATTTAATAATTACTATATATGTTATTGATAATTTAATTAAAAAGATTAATTTGATAGTGAATTAAAAAAAAACTGCAAGTTTTTATTATTTTCTACTTTATATAATTTTTTTCAGCAGAGGAACTCAATGCCGGGATCAATCCCGGGATCCTGGGATTTGTAAAATGCAATCCCGAAATCCGGGATCGGAATTTATGTCCGGGATTGGAAGCCCTACTTACGCAGCTATGTGTAACATAATATTTTTTTTTTTTTTTATGATCTTGACAGTAACTTAGATAGAATAACCTTTTCGTGCTTAATTAAGTACGGCACTGCAATTTTACACTACAATATCTACAATAATTTGAGTATTTTATTTTAACAAATTGCTGGCTTATCTACTCATTAAATGTGGAATTCTTAAATAGAATAGTTTCATTTTATTTAATTTGTTACCAAATGAACTCTCAATCATCTTTTGTCATTTATTATATCCCAATGACAAAGGGTACTAGACCAGCTCGAAAAACCAATGAATTTGAAATGAAAGAAAGAAATACTAGAGCTATTTATTAAATATAAATAAAAATAATATCAAATCAATCAATAAAAACAATTATAGTGATATTCCAAGAACATTTAAGGGAAGCTGGATTAGCAAGAATAAGAGCTACTACTAATTTTAGGTCGGCAATTACTAAACATAATTGAATAAAATCATAAAATTAATAAACCCAATTTATCGTCAATAAAAGAGGTACAAAATAAATAAGCTAATTAGGCACATACGAAAGTTTAGCAATTTCGAGGGACATGGTAGATAATAGATCGAACAATGAAATTAGGTAATTAATGTAAACTAATTTGCAAGAGTTCAGGTAAAGTAAATAATTAATATATAAATGTTAGGAATATAAAAAGTTAAAAAAGAATTGAGAAAATGAGTTCCTAAGCACTGATGAAGAAAGTATGTTGCTTCTGAAATATCGATATTTGCAATAAAATATTAAAATAATTATTAGTGAACGGAAACCTGACAACAATAAAATTATTTAAAATGATATCATTTAAAATTCTAAAATTTAATTTTAATTATAAATTACTCAAAATTTGTTTTTAGTTGCAACTTCTAAATAAAACGGAAACTATTCCATTATCTAAATTAAAACTCAAATAAATATTTTTTTTTATGTTTGACAAAACAAACACGACCTACAAAAATTATTAAAAAAATGTTGATGTGTATTCTGACGTCAAAATACTTTCATGTAATCGCATTTTTAGAGTTCAAGGTTTTTGAAAATTAATAATCTTAATATTTTTTAAAACAACAAAAAACAAAACTACAAATATTAAATAATATCATAATATTAAGTACACATCTCAACAAATAAATTATAATACCAACATATCCCAATTTACTCAATCTTGCCTACTCAGCACCTACTTCTACATACTTTATATCTTTATAATAATTATTATTAATACATATATAAATTATATTTATAAAACATAATAAAATCTCATAGATATTTTATTAATACAAAAAATTATTCATAAACATATTCATAATGAGATTTTATTTTCTTATTTTTGTAGTAGCTAGGTATATCTATATAGGTATATCTATACTTTTAATAGTATGAATAATGCAATTTAAAAATAGGAAAATGCTGCAATTTTCTTAATTTTAAATTTATTTAATTATTAATTTCGTCAGATGATGAACAATATTTTTGGACAAATATTATTCTAGAATATTTAAAATATTAAAACATAATAATATTATGATGCAGGTGTTTTGTTTAACAACCAATAATTTCACTTTTCAAATAAAAATAAATAATAATAATAAAAATAGAGATTTTTAAAATTCCTTAAAACGGCCCCCACATAATGTTTGAGTTTTAAAAAATAAGAAAAAGTAAAAAAAAAACCAAATCAATAAAAATATATTTTTTGATTAATTTGTATTTATAAATAGTAAAAAAAACATTCGTAATCAACTGTCCCTATTAAATTAATGTAATTGCATAAAAAATGCAATCAACTCAATTAATTTCATTCCAAGATATTTAGAAAGAATTCACGGTATGTATTTGAAATTCACCAAAAGCAAAAAAAACAAAACTTGTTTTTTTGTTTACATACCTACCTCTTCAACGATTGAATTTCTCATTGTGAAGAATTTTTAATTTTCACTTTATGTATTCTTCTTTTCTTTTTTTTTTTACAAAAATTATTTTTTTTTATTATTTAAATTTTGTTTGGTTTCAATACTGCTACTGGCACAAAAAATTTAAATTTGCTAATCAACAACCAACAAAAAAAAAACAAAACAAGAAAGAAATTTTAATTAAATAAATCTTAACGAAAATTCTAATGATTTTAAATAAATCCGTAACGTATGTCGAGCGAGAACATTAAATTAAAACTAAATTTCAACTTTGAAAATTATTTATTTTCTTAAATAATATTTTCATGAAAAAATAAAATGGACCTACATACGTAGCAACTTATTATATAGACAATTATTTAATGTACATATCTCATTAATGTTTCATATTTAGAAATAGAATTTAAAAACAAAAAATGTTTAAATTCGTTTATTGTTGATAATGAGAACAACTAATTTCCTGTCAGCACGCCATCAGTATCAAACAGTAGGGTCTACAACGTAATCTTGATTTTTAATGTAAGTTAATGTTTTCCAAAATCTCGGTTTTGAAAATCTTGTTTTTTGCATTGTTTTTAGTTTTTAAATTTTTTAAGAATATTATTTAAAGTGAAATATAATTTTTATTTTATTTAATAATTAAATATTAGAAAAAATTGAAAAAAACAAAATGCTTAGAATGTAAATATTCAGTTATTTTCTCAAAAACTCAAATTATAATTTAAAAAAAAAAATGTTATAAAGGTAAATATTCTGTAAAAGGAATACACCCCCCTTTTTGCATCCACAGTGGCTACGCATAAAAATAATTTAGGTAAATATTTTGTAAAAGGGGGTATCCTCCTTTATGTATGCACAGATACTATGCATAAAGATAATTAAGATAAAAACTTTGGTTTTGGTGCTTTTCAAAAATCTGTGGATTTTGATTTTGAATAGTGACTCCAATTTTAAGACTAGTCCCGTCCTATAGTATTGGATTTTTATCCAATATCCCGTCCTATATTATTGACGGGAAGTCCCGTCCTATATTATTGACGGCAGCAACATTTTATCACTTCTTAAAATGCAAAATAATTTTATAAAAAACTAAAGTTTTTGAAACAAGTGAGATTATTATGAAAAACGAGATCTTAAAAAAACGAGGTCTTATAAACCCGAGGTTTTGAAAAACAAGATTTACAAAAAACGAGGTTTGTAAAAACAAGATAACGTACCGCCCCCAAACCAATCAATAGCATACTTTTAGTACATAGCTATATGAGAGAATTAGAGAGAATAATAATTATAACTATATAATTAGTGAAAATTAGAAAATTTCTCTTTCAAATGATTTATTTTTATTTTTTTGTTTTTTGTTTAAAAAAAAGTTAAGGATTTAAACTTAAATGTTAACAAAGATAATTTTGTTAAAGTAATTTAGAAATTTGCCAATGAAAAATAAAAATATATTTAATAAGTGATCATTATCTTTTTTTAAACTTATTTAATTGATTTTTATAAGTGTATTTAACTTTGTGAAAGAATTCTGAATAATTCTGCTATAATGAAGCAAAACTAGTCAGCTAAATATTATTTTTTTAAATTATGTGCACCTGTATCTATTAGTAGCGTTAACGCCGTTAACGGTTTATTATTTGTATGGAAAATTTAAATGAACTTTGTATTGTTGTTAGTTTTGAAGAAATTAATTAGTTTCTTTTTTGTGTATTTCTCGGGTGTTGTTGGCCGGGGTTGGCTCCGTTTCCCGAGTAATTTCGTTTTGTGTTTTGGTTATGGCTATTGTTGCTATTTTGTTGGTTACCAAATGTTCTGTGAGGGTTTATGTTGTTGTTGTTGTTGTTGAAGAAGTTGCTTCTCTTTTGAGACCAGTTCCTGAAACTGTTTCTATTTGTTTTGAAGTAGATAGTGTAGTGCTGCTTGAAGTGTAGCTTTAAATGGTTCATTTATTCTATTTTTAAAGGTACTAAGACCCAGTTGTTTTACGATTATTTCTCTGTTTGTTTCACTTTGTTCAGTTATTTGCAACTGATTGAGGTTTGCTATTAAAGATTCGAGATAAGTGCATTTCGAATTCTTAAGGGTTTTTGATTACTTTTGTAATGTTTGTTTAATAAAGTTGATGTTATACTTGTTTCAGTTAGCAATCTATTCTAGATTTTTTCAGCTAACTTTGTGGCTAGAGTTATAGTTACTTACTTTTTTATTCAGCATTTTCTAGAGTTTGCTCATAGAAATCTATTAAGTTGAGGAAATTCTGCAGGTTTTTGTGTTCCTCTTCCAAGATTAGTATTAATTTGATGGCAGTTAACAGATCGAATTTTGCTATCTTTGGCTTTGGTTTTTTATTTTAGAAGTTTTAGTAATTTTTCTTTTATTTCGTTAAGTTTTGGTGTGATGTCTATTAATTGAGTTTTTGTCAATTTAAATTCTAGAGAATATATTATTAATTTCCCTAGCTTTTTTTACTATATACTCAATTGAGTATTCTCTATTTGGATTTTTCTTAAGATTTATTAGTATCTTATTTAATGTATCGAATTCCATAAGATGTTTTATGCATGTTTAAAACAAAATATATTTTAGTTAAAGGTTATTAACATTTTTAAGTTTTGTTTTAAAAAAAATAAATTTTTTTAACATTATTTGTTTTTCTTTCTTTTTTTGTTTAATAGAATTCTTTCTTAATTTAATGTTTGGTACATATTTTAATTTTGTTTTTTTTTTTTAATATGTTTATTTGAAACTTATAATAATTGATTATAGTAATATTATATAAAATTGTTTTAATTCCAGTTCGTATCGTGTAGTAAGATTGAATATGTCATATATGATTTTCCTTCGTAAGCCTAAGTATAATCTGGTTCTAATAAAACGATATTAGATATTATAATGTATTAAGTATTATTGGATATATGTGTATTCCTTTTGTATTACCTTTGGCCACAAGACCAAGAACAAGAAAATAATATTTGCTTGTTTTTGTCAAAGCCAATGACTAAAATTGAATATATTTTTTTCTAAGTTTTTGTTTTATTTATATTCAAATTTTACTCTAGTTCTTACGGACTTCATTTTAAATCTATATAAAAAAAACGTCCATAAATATTTAGCATTATGTACATTCTTATGGAATACATTTCAACTCTATAGTTATATAAAAAATGCAAAATAAATTTACATTAAATGTATTCCTAAATTTACAGTTATTATTAAATTTCTTCTAAGTGTTATTAAAAATTCCTAAAATTACTAATATTTATTAGATTTTTATTAATATTATTAATATTTATTAGAGTCATTGATGCTCAGTATTTGATGCTCAGTATTTAAACATACCAAAAAAACAATGTTTTCATTCAATACTATTTTTTGTTTTTTAGAATTTAGTTGTTTTAAACAATAGACGTTGCAATATACTAAACTAATTCAATGTTATTTTGTGTTTATTTTGATAAGCGGTAGGGTTGTTATAAGTGCATTACACAAGCATTGGAGACTGAATTAACGCTGGAGTCAAGCATTTTTAAGGTTAAAGTTACAAGTTAACACCAGTTTTGGAGAATGACATCTAAACAGAAATATAACAAAAAATTATCATTATGTGAATTTTTTTTTTCCTTGTTTCTCCTGGGAGCATAGAACTACCACTTGACATTTCCATCGTACTCGATTTCTAGCTCCTAATTTCACTTGTATTTCCGAGGTAATGTCTAATTTCATTTTTAATCTGTTTTTACTGTCTAAGTAAGGGCCTAATTGGCCTACTGTAGAAGCCCACTTTGATAACTCTATCTGCGCCTACGTGGTCAGACAACGTCATATTTTTCTGCAAGTTGTTGCTGCGATTTTATGCATCTTTAACGTCAAGATGCCTGACGTTCCTATGTTTACTGGGTACGTCATGTCACATACTTTTGTCAGTTGTTGACAATGGGTGTTTTCGTTTTCTCATTCTAAAGAAGGGATGGAAAGAATAGAATACTTGATGACGTCTCGATAGAATATTCCGAACAAATAGAATAAACGTAAAAAATAGAATAAAATAGAACAAATAGAATAGAATAAAAAGAATAAACATCAGAAATTGTCATTGTTTATTTTTTTATTTAATTATTAATTTTTGTGAACAAAAGTTTTTACTATTTTTGAATTTGTGTAAATTAGTTAATATAACTTATAATAGTTATTATAATTATTATATAGACTCATTCCTTAAAAAAAAAACAATAAAAACTTTAAAAAAATGTTATTTTCTGAATAATAAATACAACTACTAATTTTATATAAACATTAATATTTATACAACTATTCATAATATTATATTTGTTTTCAAAAACATTTTTTTAATTAACCAATATTTTCCATTTTTTAAATTAAAATAAAATATAGGTAATCAAATTGTTATTACTGTATAGAAGGATAGAGTGAACTGTCATTCCGTAATTTTATTCTGTTTATTCCAACTCTTAGATGGAACAAAAAGAATACGTTCGGAATAAATAAAAAAATAGAGAACAGAATATTCGGAATATTCCGAATGAATAAAAAAACGCTTTTTGACATATTCTGAATATTCCGAATATTCGGAATGAATAAACGAAAACAACCAATAATTATTATTAGTGTTTGTCCAATATTACTTATTGTGTTATTTGGTTATTGTGTCGTATGAGATATATGAGTATGGATATAGATATTGATATACGTAATATTTTTAGCTATATAAAGTATTAATTATATTAATTATTTTTATTGATTATAAATTTTATGTATAATATTTTGTTATATTATGATTAATGTATAAATTCACCTGATAGGTGGTTCGAGTAGCTGCCATACAAATCCCAGAACCCATTTGGTATATTTTGACAACCAAGGGGATTACAAACCTGAAATTCTATACCCAGATAACATCTCAAAAATGAACAAACATTCGTTCTGAACTAATTTATTAATGTGAATGACTTTTTCATTCGGCATGTAGCAATATACAGAGTTTATATCATACGGATTTTTCGACTTGAAACTTTGTAGAAATATTGTTTCGAGACAAAGAAGATCACTGGTTTGTTTGGGTTCCAATCCATTAACCCCTCCTGACACGTGGATCTGTAAGAAAAATTTGTTGCAAGAAAATTGTGTCCAGTTTTAAAACGAGCTTCTATGGTCTTAAAAAAAGCTAACAACAAATTTTTATTCAATTCCGTTAACCCGTTTCGGCATGTCGGTCTAATAATCTTTTTTTAGTTTTTATTGACTTGTATAAACACCTTGCTTGATGGTTTGAATTGAGACCCTTGAGACATGGTAGAGATATATTAGAGAAATGTAGATCTACTTGAGACAAGGCAGAAATATTTTTTCTACCAGAGGAGCTCACTAAGAAACACTTTCGGGCACATCGATTTGTCAAACACTTTGTTGTAGATGATTTGCTTTCACTTTCAAAAAAGGGTGTTATAATTTAAAAACTTACTTACTTACTTGCTGGACGCTACAGACCTTGAAGGTCCTTGGCCTGGCGCAAAATTGTCCTCCACTGATTTCGGTCACGAGCGGAATCCCTCCAGTTGGTGATTTGAAGTTTTTTCATATCTGCCGATGCTTCATCTCTCCAACGAAGGTGTGGTCTCACTCGGCGACGCGTTCCCTGGGGCTTGGATTCGAAAAGTTTCCTAGCCGGAGCATTTTGATCCATACGCTCTACATGGCCTACCCAATGAAGCCGTCTTATTCTGACTTTTTTTTTTTAGCTAGGTCCATGTCGTTGAACAGCTGGTATAGTTCGGCATTGTATCTTCTTCTCCAAACCCCTTTCGTCAGACACAGGACCATAAATACAACGAAGAATTTTTCTCTCAACGATACCAAGTGCATGCTCGCTTGCTTTTGGTACGACTCAGAACCATATAGCAGCACCGGAGGAATGAGAATTTTGTATAATTGTGCCTTGGTATTTTGGGATAGAAGCTTTGAACCCAGTTATTTGGACACACCGGAGTAGCAACGGTTTGTAAAGGTAATTTTTCACCTTACTTCAATATCGATTTTTTTGGTGGAGTTGATGTTGGTTCCAAGGTAGATAAGCTCCTGAACTACCTCAAAATTATATGAGCCGACAGTGATGTTGTGTCTTATATGATGTTGCGTCCTATATGATGTTGTGAGGACATTTTATTTGTCGACAACATATATTTTGTTTTATTCTCATTTATGAGAAGATCCGCTTTACTTGCTTCCTCTTCAATCTGTGTAAAGGCTTCGATGACTGCTCGTCGTGATGTTCCAATAATATCGACGTCATCAGCGAAACCCAGGAGCTGCACCGATATGTAGAATATAATGCCCTGTGTGTTCCCACCGGAACGTCTCACTATATGCTCCAACACCAGATTAAAGAAATTACATGACAGCACATTGCCTTGTCGAAATCCAGAGTACGTTCGAAATGAGTCAGAAAGGTGCCTCCCAAACACCACAGCACACCGGGCGTTTTCCAGGGTCATTTTTGACAAACGGATAAGCTTGGCTGGGAAACCAAATTCCGACAATGTTTCGTAAAGCACTGATCGATGTATGCTGTCATAGGCAGATTTAAAATCGATAAAAAGATGGTGCGTATCGATTATAAATTCGAGGGCCTTCTCCAGGATCTGCCTTAAAGCGAACACCTGGTCGGTGGTTGACTTACCAGCGTTACAATGGGGCGTCAATCGTTCGAACAGAATATTGGAATGGATCTTATACGCAACGTTAAACGTTTTTCCTATATATTGATATTACTCTATAGTTGGCGCAGGATATGGAATGGCGCTTTTTGAATAATGGAGATATTGAACTTAGACTCCAGTCATCAGGCATGCTCTCCTTTTTTTGGTGCATGAATTCAATCATCACTTCACCTACTGCCTTAAAAAGTTCAGCTAGCAGGTTATCTTGTCCAGCAACTTTGTTGTTCTTTAATTTTCGGATGGCTGCTTCCACTTCTGCAGGACTGGGTGTATCTGTATTTTCGGAGTTGACTGGGTTAGGGCGAGGCGTATCTGTGTTTTCTATTTTTGCGCCATTCAGAAGGTTCTTACAATGCTGTTTCCAATATCTCTAATATCCCTTGCGTATCGATTACCAAATTTCCCGAATCATCCCTCAGCACGTGTGTACGGAGCTTGAAACCAGCTGCAAGCTGTTTGGCTTTTTGATAAAAGCTCCATACTTCGCCTCTGTCTCGGTTTGATTCTATATCCAAAAGTTGAGACTTTTCGAATAAACGTTTTTTGCGCCTTATAATTTTCTTTTCGCTCTATACTCTTCTTGAGCTGCTTTTGTTTTACGTTGCAGTGCTTTCCTGTAGGCCTCATTTTTCACTACCGTTTTTGCTAAACATTCATCGTCGTCACATGGAGATGTTTCAAAACCCACGGTATGTCTAGCAGCCATCGTGATGATGTTTGTGCATTGTTTCCATTTTTCGTTGACGGAGCGATTATGTTGTAGAGGTGTGATATTGAGTATATCGCTTACACGCTCCTTGTATGCTAAGGCTATCTCAGGTGATTGAAGTCTTCCAATGTTAAACTTCCTATTTTGGCTGGTGCGTTCTTTTTTGACATTCGATATACGTGCTCTGGACCACAACTAGAATTGGTCAGAGTCGATGTTAACTCCTCGATAGGTACGTACATCCGACACACTGGTAGCATGTCGGGCGTCAGTCATAATGTGGTCAATTTGATTCGCTGTACGTCCATCCGGAGATAGCCAGGTTGCTTTGTGGATATTTTTATGGAGAAGATTTGTGCTACTTATATATTACGAGCTGCTGCAAATTCAATTGTTCGGTATCCATTATCTGTGGTGGTGGAGTGAAGACAATGGTTACCAACCGTTTTGCCAAAAACTCCTTCCTTACCGATTTTAGCATTGAAGTCTCCAAGCACGATTTTCGTATCGTACTCAGGACAGGACCCATATGTTTTATCTAGGATGTCGTAGAATTCATCCTTCGTGGAGTTCTCCGCTTCGTCGGTTGGTGCGTGCACACATATTAGGCTGATGTTGAAGAATTTGCCTTTGATATGGATGACGGCTAGACGTTCATTAATAGGTGTAAAATCAATGACGTTTCCTCTAAGCTGTTTTCCCACTACGAATCTGCATCCAAATATGAGAAATTTTTCGTTGCAGCTGTAATATATATCGCATGTTCGTTTTTTTAACATGCCAGATCCTTTCCATCACATTTCCTGTATCGCAGTAATGTCTGCTTTATATTGCGAGAGAATATTTTAAATTTTGTTAGCTGCAGCTTGATGACAGAGTATTCTTACATTCCAACTGCAAATTCTTAAATCGGAGTCCTCTAAACGGTTGCCGGGTCTGTTTCCAATAATTTCAATCGTATCCGAGGCTTCAATTACGTCTCTCAAAACTATGTAATTTTTACGGGTAAGGGAGTTAGCCTTACCCGTAAAATAAGAACACTTAAAGAAAATGTTTGTTCAATTCTGTTAATTCTGTTTCGGCGCTTGACAAACAGAATTTGATCCGGTGAATGAAATTTTCTGACGCCCGAAAGTTTTTTTTTATTTTATTTATATTTTTAGTTTTATTTCATTGTTTAATTAATATATAATAACTATTCTATAGACAAGAGATTTTTAATATATATCTACAATATATATATATCTACAAAATAATATAAGTGATATTTAAAAAAACTTAAGAGAATAAATAAAAAAAAATACAAATTTACATATTTTATATATTAAACACTTAACAATACTAAACAAATTTAAGTAAGAAATTATTTTAATATAATTATAAGAAGACAGAAGAAAAAAAACAAACTTATAAAATTGTATTCAAGAATAAAATTAAAGATTAAAATATCAATTAAACTTATAATTATAATATTAAGAATTATAAAATAACGAAAAAAGAAACGCGTTCTACAAAACTAAGGCAAAAGATATTAAATACTAAATAAGGCCAATAATAAAAATAAAAGTTAAAAACACTATGCAAAAAGCATGCAGTAGCGAGTGTAGTTACAAAAAACATATTTGACCAAAATAAAAGATAGAACAATAATAACGAATAAAACCGAAAATAAGAGCTTATAAACCTATTAAAAATAACTGAAAATAAAAATCAATTAAGATGAATCAAATACAAAAATTTACGTAACTATACGTACTAAGTCATTTACCTGATCATGATAGAAATTAAAAAGCCAGAGTTTAACTAAACTGAGTAATTTAGAACCATAACAATTGTTAGTTAAAGATGGAGGTAGTAAATTATAAAGCCGAGGTGCAATTGCTAAAAATAAGCGTAAAAATGATGCACATTATGAGGGGGTATGATAGCTAATCTTCTGTTGTTGATTCTCAGATTACATATTTCAGAATACCTACTTCGTAAGTAACCACTTCTATTAAAGAATTCTTTGAGGACTCGGAAGTAAAAAAGATGCTTGAGAGGTAAAATATTCAAGTATTGAAATAAAGGGAAGCTGTTTTCCCTACGATGCTTTCTTAAAATTAGTCTGATAACACATTTTTGTTGTATTAACAAAGGTTTAAGATAATTATAGTGATACTTTTACACCCCAATTAACAATTCCATATTGTAAATTAGAATTAAATAAACCATGCAGACGAAAGCAGTTTGAAAGAACAGAACTGCTTAAGGTGAAAAAAAGGCTGACAACTAAACGAAAATATTTATTTAAAATGCGTGTATGAATTGACCAATCTAACTTAGAATCTATTGTAACACCTAAATATTTGAAGGAATCAACACAATCAACTTTAAAACAATCTGTGGAACAATTGTACATTTCGTTAAAATTACATAATTTCTGAGTAAGAAAAGAGTTATTATGAGGAAGGGGAAATTTTCTACATTTAGCACAGTGATACAAAATATTATCAACCATAGGAATAGAGCTACCTAAACTGAAATACATAATCTTAGTTTTATCACTTAATAATAATTTGTGATAGCAAAACCAGCGACATAATAAGTCCAAGTAATAATTAATATTACACACATTTTCAAAAAATGACTTATTATGGATAGACCAACATCATCAACAAAGGCATTAAAGAAAATTTTTTATTATTATTATTTATACAGTTTTTTATTTCATTAACAACTACAGCTATATTACATGGTAAATTCACAAAATGATATAACAAATTAATTCAAATTTCTTAGCCTAGTACTTTGATGAAATATATATATATATATACAAATAAAATTTAAACTATACAGTAATGAATTTACACTAGTGATGTGTAGTCATTTAAGTCATTCTTAATTTACTTAAATTTACTTTTCCAAGAAATTAATTGTGGGGTTTCAACAAAGATCTAATGAAATACAATAGAAATTATGTAAGTTATTTTTTTTTTTTTTTTAATAATAAAGTTCGTTTATTTAATAATAAAATTTGTTTATTGCTAGAACATAAGTGGATAAGTAGAGCCATAAGTAATTTAAAATTTCTTTGAACATAATTTTCTCATATACATCTATATAATTGTAATCGCAATCTAAGTAAGATCTAGCGTGTATTAAAGAAGAGCAGAAGAAGAGAATTTCCAAATAAGGTACTTCAGGTCAGATATAGTATTACTGATAAACTATTTATAAAAATAGATTTCACAAAATTTAGATGAAAAGCGACTTCTAATAGTTCCAGTGCAGTTTGACACTAGAATAAATAATCTAATTGACGTAATTTACCTTAGTAGTTCAATCTCGTAATAATTTATATTTAACAGCCATGTTTTACAAAGTTTAACAAATTTATTTAAACAATTTGAATTTTTTATATTCATTGGAAGATTATTAAAGTATTTTGATGCCATAGCAAAGTAAAACTTCTCATAGTGTGTCTTATTACAGAAATGTATGTTGACTACCATTCTATAATTTATTCTTAAGTTATACCAATTTGAATTGCAAAGTCTCAAATGATGTTTGTCCTTGTAAAATTTAATTAATGGGTAAGAGGTGTCTGACAGGCAGTATATTTAGTTCTTGGAATAGAGGCCAACAACTGAAGGTTCTATTTTTAAGGTACATGACACGAAGAATACATTTTTGAGCTTTTAGTAATGCTTCAATTGTATTGAAATATGAGCCACCCCAACCAGTTATACCATACTTTATTTTAGAGTGAACCAGAGCATATTAAATATTTAATAAAAGCTTTTTTGTACAGTATCGTCTCAATATATAAAATTTTCTAACACATAACAACATATATTTATATAAGTTATCTAGATGAGGTTTCCAATTTAAATTTTTATCAATAATTATTCCCAAGTACTTGTACCTTTCAACATATTCAATTTTAAAACAACCTACTGAGCACAAACTATTTAAACATGAGGCAACATGAAAATTTAAACGAACACAACCAGTAGAATGAAATTTAATTTCTAGATCAATGTCAGAAGAATTTCTTAAATTAAAAACAATTATTTTAGTTTTATCACTTATTATAAGTTTATGAACTACGAACCATTTTCTGAGCAAATCTACATCAAACTCCATACTTTGTTTTAGTGAATTAAGACTATGTTCACTATATGATATAGAACAGTCATCTGCAAAACCTGTTATCTTACCTTTAAAAGATTGTATAAAAATAGAATTAATATAAATTAAGAATAACAGTGGACCTAACACTGAACCTTGAGGTACTCCAATATTAATAGTTTTGAGTTGACTTACTATATTATTTAGCTTAACCTTTTGAGTTCTATCACTCTATTTCAACTTTCCGATTGAAGTGCACCCGCAAGTTTTAAAAAATCAATCTTGTTGGTAATTACACAATTGTTTTCACAGTTGTCATTAGAAAAATTTAAATTTTGAAATTTCAAAGAAATCATGTTGTGGTCACTTATACCGTAGTTACAATTTTGAGTAATTGGCCAAATTAATATTTTTATCATATGAACAATTCAACTTTTTTGTTTTTGCTTTTTTATATTTTTTATTTGAGATGAATTTGTTTCTTTGTTTTTATTTGGCATATGTACATAGATTCGTTTGCAAGTACATAATGTAAATTATAATAACTGATTTGTTTGCTTTTGTTTATTATTTTAATAAGATCTCACATATACGTAATGTATTTGCTGAATAATAAAATCATATGAGTAAAAAATTTTCAACTGTGTGCGCATTTTTGTTTTATATACAATCTTATATATTATATATATTAGAAGTTCATTAAGGAGTAGGAGAATCGAAATAAAATAAAAAGGTGTCTACTGCGCAGGACCTTAAATGCTTGTCAATTATAATTATAGATTACATGGATTGAGAAAAATAAAATATTTGTATTTTTAAAATACTACTCGATAAAAATGATAACCATATTTGAAATTTTGGTAGATATTAACTGAAAAAAATTTCAAATTACACAAACACAATAATAACCAAAAATCAAAAATTAAAAGGATATTCTCATTATTATTTGATTTCTAATAAAAAATATAATTTTTTGTTTTTGCTTTCATAATAAAATAACAGTTTACAGTAAGAAATTTTGTTTAATAAATTATAATTACAGTATCGAGAGAATAAATAAAAAGCAAAAGAGTGGCGAGGCAGGCTATTGAAAAAAATTGGCAGAAAAATTTGTTCTACGCTGGACTTCTATTATACTACTTTTTCTATGCTAATAGTCTTTAAAGTTTTTAAGTTTTTTGTTGTTATTACTAAAACAACCAAATATTCACCGTTTTTTTATAGTTTTTATTTATATTTTTTAATATATATTTATTTGTATTATTTAATATATTTATTTTTATTAATTATAAATTCAATATTATTTATTTAATAAACTATTTTATTTATTTTTACTAAAATACCTAAGCTGCCGCGATTTTTTTTTGAATATTTGAATATAAATTTCAATCAACTGTCAAATTATTTGTTGTCGAGTGACGTAGAGGCATAGTAGAATTCTTATATATTACCTTAATTCTTTATACTATGTGACACTATGTCTCTGATCAAAGAGATCAATATTAAAATGTGATAATTTTATTGCTTGCTTCATGTTATTCGTGAAGAAGTGATCAGTTGAAGTTTTTGTTATATTTCGAGTGGCAAAATTGTTGTTGCAATTACAGAAAAAGTTCATAGCCATAAGATTATTGTAATTGATTATTTTGTTTAGAATTTTCAAATAAATTTAAATTGAAATCACCAAATATATGTGTTTAAATTCCAATTTGTTTTAGCTATACATTTTTCTAATTCATTCATAAAACTATTTAGACGATTATTACTTTTAGTTGGTGATCTATATGCATTAATAATATTACAAGTGTTATTGTTTATTTTTATATTTAAACTTAAGATACTGTCGTGAGAATCGCTATATGTGTATGTGTAGAATAAGACACCGGTGGATGCTGTGTCAAATATGCCACAGCATCCACCGGTTTTGTTTTGCCGACATGTACATGCACACAGAGGAAAAATTAGGTATATTGTAGAATCTCACATCATAATCACTCAACCAAGTTTCAGATATACATATATGTTGTGTTCAGTAAACTGTTCTAGGACGTTCTAAAATGTTCTAGAGTAAAAAAGAACACGTTTTTGTGTTCATTAGTTTCCATTATTTGATATTTTTTGTCCGAAATTATTCTGTTTTGTGTTCATTAGATTATGCGAAACTGTTCTAAATTGAACTGTTTTTTAAAACAGTTTTGGACAACTTCTTTTGTTGTTGTCTTTCTGTAAATTTTGACAGTTTCCGAACCTTCCGCACTAGCACTTGATACTCGCACTTCGCACTTGCATTTTCCGAAAATACTAATTTATCGCACTATTTTTCATACTAAATTTTTATACGGATTTAAAAATTTCTGACAGTACTTTATTTTTCGGAGTAAAATTAGTATTACCTTCATACATGTTTTTTTAACTTTTTATGTCAAATTTATTTTGAAAACAGCAAAAAAGTGCTTTATTCAAGCAATATTTAGCAGCATTTAGTAATATTTATTATTATTATGAGAACGATATAAATTTTAAAGTTTAATCAAATGTCATTTTGTCATTTGATTTCAGTTTGTTATGAATTATTGTTTGGTTAAAAGAAAAAAATGCAAAATAAAAAGAAAATTTTATATTATTTTTGTTATATTAACTTTAAAAAGTAAAAAAAAATGATTTATAATTAAAATATGCATTTAGATAGACAAAATAGAATTAATACTTAGATAGAATATAAATTGAGATAGAAATAATATTGTACGTAATTATTATTTGTTGTTTTATGAAATGATGTTTTTTGTTTGAATGTTGAAGTTATTTTGGTTTTTTTTTTGTATGAAGCTACATATTTTTAGAAATAAATTGTTTGATTTTATGAATTGGTGCTATAATAAACTTCATTTATTAACTGTGTGCCATTTAACATATCCGTAATGTCACGGTTATTTATATTTCTTAAAAATATCCTTTCTGAAATCTGAAATTTTAGAAAACTTTAGAGTACATTTTACTTAGGCAGAAATTATTTAATGCATTCGCCAAAAATGTGTTAGCTCATCAAGTAACATGTTATTACAAATTTGAGAGTAACCAAAAATTAGAACAAAAAAGTTCAAAAAAAGATTAAAAAATGTGTTCAATAGATTTTTCTGTTTCTATGTGGTTCTGAAGTGTTGTCCAAAACTGTTCTGTCCGATTCTGTTCTAAATCTACTGAACAAAACTATAATATCAATAGAATTTTTTAATGTTTTCACCATAATCTCAATATCATCAATTTTGTTTTTTTATTCTTCTGGCGTTCAAATATAAAATAGACAGATATGTGTTGGAATAATTATAATTGCATTCAGAGTATTATACTTCTTATTTACTGGGTTAAATAGGTAAGGATTGGAGCAATCCGTTGCTATACTCATTTAGAGTATTTGTATTTTTAATATGAATAGTTTTGCTATTTGTGTCCTAACGGATAAAAATTTTACCATCATTAGCCCAAGTAAATTTGATTTTATTTTCTTTTTTTAAATCTCTGACCTTTTTATATATGAAACTATAATAACTAGTTAATCTTTCATTAATATACACAGGTTGTTTAGTATTGTCCTGCAAAATCATGCCGAAGTGAAGATAGTTTTTATTTGTTTTTTTGTTCTTTATATAGATTTATATTTTAACCTTACTTTTGCACAAATTCAATTATTATAATTGATAAATTTAAATGTAGGTTTAAACTTTTCCGAGAGGGGATCGCTCCCCTATATCACCGCAGCCGCAAATGGACTTATTGTGATAACCCGTGTTTATTAATTATTGAAACTAGTGTATGAGTAATTAAAAATACCTGATTTTGACGCTGTTCCCAAGTAAGTGGCTAACTCTGCTGCGACTGAGCCCTTCGCATTCACAGAGCAGAGGTTCAATAGATTCTTCCTCTATTTCGCATATTCTGCACGAGTTGTTGTCTATTAGACTCATTTTAAAAAGGTGTTTCTTTATTTGGCCGTGGCCTGTTATTATCCCTGCCAGAATACGTAAATGATTCCTATTGAGGGCAAGAAGAGTTTTGGTTTTCTTGAGCGAGGACTTGGGTATGAGCATTTTTGCTTGACGATTTCCAGGAACGTTGGCCCAAAAGTCCTCAGCTTTTTGCTCTACCCAGGCTGCATTTTCACTGTGCTCAAGGGAATCCCATAGAACGGACTTGACCCTATGAAGGGTGTATCCGCTTCTTTCCTTGCTAGGTAAACTGCAGCTTTGTTTCCTGCTATGCCAGAATGTCCTGGTACCCACATTGTTGTAATATTTTTTTTTTTTTTTATGATCTTTAAGTACGGTACTGCAATTTTACACTACAACATTCATTTTATTTAATTTGTTGGTCAAATTATATATACTCTCAATTATTTTTTGCCATTTATTATATCCCAATGACAAAGGGTACTAGACCAGCTCGAAAAACCAATGAAGCATTTTTTTTTGTTTGCTTCATCGGGAATCGAACCCGGGACCTTTCGGTTGAAAGGCAGGCGCTCTACCTACTGCGCCACCCAGCATGTCTTTGTTTTTGCCAGTGTTTTAGGTATTTCTACCCAATCCCATACTAACTTTGACGTGATGGTATATGAATTAATAGCTAGTATGGCTGCTTTGCTGTCCGAGGGAATGTAGATTTTACGTTTTTTGCAATTTCTTCTTGAATTCTCTCGCACACAGAGTTCTATAGCATCTACTTCGACTTGGAAGACTGTGTTTGTAGAATCTAGGCTTGAATAGATATGGGCCTTGAGGGTTTTTCCATACCGATCCTACTTCATTTATCTTCTTGGAGCCATCCGTTTCCTTGATTGATGTCGAAATTTTATTGATCCTTTGTCGAAAGAGGGTGAGCAGGTTTCCCACGTCTCTCTGCTTGGCAAGATTATATTGAAAGGTTTCTCAAAATTATTTCAAGGTAGGCAGTAGTCGGATAACGCTATCGAAAGCATATCATCCTTCTAGAGTACCCGAACTAGTTCTGGGTGTACCATGTTTTTGATTTGTGGATTATCTCCAGTAATACATTTGTAGGTGTGAAACTTTGCTTTTTTTGTATAAAGAGATGAAGGGGCTCTAGATGAAGCAGAGTCTCTAATGATGCTGTGGATGTTGTCCGCATGGCCCCAGTTATCATGAGACAGGCTGAGTGCTGTAGTTTATTGAGTTTGGTTTGAGCTGTAATCTGCGTGCCTTTTTCCACCAAACTGCAAATGCATAGGTTGGGGTTTGCCTAACTATTGCGGTATATAACCTATTGCGGTATATAACGCTATTTTGGGGTCTAGTCCCCATTTACGGCAACATAGGCTCTTGCATGTCCAGAGTGTAACCATTTAGGTTAGTTTTTATAAAAACTTGTTTTCCAGCGTTAGAGTAAAATTTTGGTATAACAGTATACTCGAGTACAAAACACTGAAGAAGTCTGCAAGTAGTAGACGAAATACGCGTATCTGTATGATAAGCATATCAGTAAAATTAAAAGGAAAATATTCGACTATTTTCACTGTTATTTAGGTTAGGTTTCTTCAATTTGTCCTTAACTCTTTTGTTTGTGAAGGCAACAATAGTGCTCTTGTTTGGATTTATAGAGAGTTTAACCTCTCTGCACCATTTGTATACCATGTTTAGTGCCTGTTGAGTTAATTCCGCCACTGTAGGCTCGAATTTGCCTCTGATAAGAATAGCTACAACATCAGCGTACCTTTGTGCTTCTATCTCATATTTATTGACTTTATGTAGTATGTCATCCATTACAAGGGACCACAGAATAGACGATATTACCCCTCCTTGAGGACAACCTTTAGCAGAATTGATGACTAACGTTTCTTCGTCTAGGGTTGTGATGATATATCTGCTGCTGAGCCTATTTCCCATCCAATTGGCTGTACTTACACTTATTCCCCGCCTGATAATAGCATCGCGGATAATTTGGTATCCAGGATTGTCAAAAGCGCCCTCCACATCGAGAAAAATGCCAATGGCTATTTCTTTGTCCCTAAGAGTCTTATCAATTTTTCTGTTAGGTTTTGGAGAACGAGAGTTGTTGATTTTTCGGGCTGATATGCATACTGCCTTGCATGTAGTGGTGCATGTTGTTGCATATGTTATGTTGATTATGGATATGCTGATCCAAAATTTTTTGCATTGTTTTTAAGAGAAATGATTTCCGACTAATTGGACGGTAGGATTTATATTGGTCACTTTGTCTCTTACCTACCTTAGGTATGTATGTTACTTTGAAAACTCTCCGAGCCCTGAGTATGTGGGTCAAGGCGTGACCGGCTTGGAAAATGTTCTTTAGGATTGGAACGAGCAGGTCTCCTTCTTTTTGTAGCAGAGCTGGAAAAATCTCATCTCTCCCTGGAGATTTATAAGGTTTGAATGAGCGGATAGCCCACCTTATTCTTCCCTTGTGAAGATATTGGATAAGTTTTTCCAGTCTGCTCGGTAGGGTTGGTTGCTTCTTTGTACATTTTTTATAGATGAATTTTCCTGCACTCTTTTACTGCCAGGAAAATGCGTTTGAGCCATAAGCTCAAGTGTCATTAACCGGTTTTCAGTGTAGGTACCATCATCTTTTTGTAGCGTTCCCATCCTGTTGTTGTGTTCTTTAGAAAGAATTATGTGGATTCTTGCTCCACGGGGCAAGTCGTTAATTCCCTGGCAAAGATTTTTCCAAAGATTGTCTTTTGGTCCTTCTTAATTCCAAGTTGTATTCAGTAAGGGCTAATTTATATTCCATACAGTTACCATTGGCTTTGGCTTTATTAAAGAGCTTCCTGCTGTGTGTTCTTAGCTTGGATAACTTGATGTTCCACCAAGGTACATTTCTATTGGTGATTTTTGTTTTTTCTGAACATGCTCTGTGATAAGATGACAGAATAGAATCCCCAAGAAGTTCACTCGATATTTCAATGCTATCGATATCTTTGACTTTCTTAGGGATTATAGTTAGTCTGTAGGTTCTTGAGTAAAAATATTCAACGTTTATTTGATGCTGATGATTGGTGCTGTCGTTGTTGTGGAGATATTGTAGTTCAAAATAGAAAATTTTGAAAAAAAACAATCTTTATTTTCTTTCTTGAAAAACCAATAACTAAAAATTTTTTTCACAAAACCCTCGCAATAGTTATAGATTGTTTGAAAGGTCTCTTTTTTTCTATAATTCATACATACATACCTCATTCTACGTCGAAAAGTTTAGAAGATATAAGCATTTGTTAAAAAAAATTGCTAAAAAATCATTTATTAAAAAAAGGTGGTGTTTTGTGGTAAAATCTTAAAGTATTTGGTTTTTCAAGAAAGAAAGAAAAAATTGCTGTAAATAAGCTGTATATACAACAGAAATGCGCATACGGGTTGAAAAAATTTCTATTTGGTTTTATTATATTCAAACTTTTAAATAAAATATATCCTTTTTGTGGCTTTCTTCAACACTTTATTATTTTTGTACATAATCAAAGGAAATTAATTATTCTATTAATTTTTTTCAGTGACTGTCTCAAATTATTGTTTTATATATTTTGGTAATTTGTAGTAATCATATAGTTTTGGTTAAAAATGTACATACACGTGGCTGTTCGTCGACTATCAACCTACTGATTCAAAAAGAAAAGATTTGAAATAAAAGAAAAATAAGACTTATATTTGAGTTCTTTTCTCTTTCTTTACTTGCAAAAATATCTACAACTTCATCAAAAAAAGTTGGTTTTAACATTAACTTTCGTAATAATTTTTTTAATATAAATTAGTGATTAACTAAAGATTCTGTTTTGGATCATTGAGTTTCTTATACAAGTTTTTTTTTTTAAGCATGATAGTTTCTATCAACAATGCTAGTTTGAATGCTTCTTTTATGAGTATTCTACTCACCAAATCATTCTTTACAATAAATTAACAAATCTCCGATAATTTTAAATTTACGAATATCTGGTATTCTATAAATTAAAATTAAATAATTTTTTTCAAGAATTAAAATCAAAAATTGTAGATAAATTATCTTTTAAAGTATTAAAATAACTACTTGAGAAATTTTTTTGAACATTATCAAATTTTTTAAAGTCAAATAAATTTAAAAAGTTGAAATTAGTCAAAGAGTCAAAACGAAATATTAGTTCATCAGTAAAAGAGCAAATTTTTTCTATAAAGAGCAAATATTTTCACATTGGCATACGAATTCTAAAATTCTAAATTTTCTAAATTTTCTTTTTCATTTAATTTAGCCAAAATTCTTCGAAATTTGTTTTGATACTATTTGATTTTTCTTGAAAATTTGCGACCGTTTTCTTGCAAAAATAACATCGTTTAATTTTTTTGTAATATGTCAGATTCAGGAAAAACTTCTGCGTAAAAATAAAGTAACAATAGAAAGATTCCACCTTCAAATAAATCAAAATATCCTATAGCTTGATTTATATCATCACAATTCCACTTTACGTCTTCTGTTTCAACTATTGTAAGAAAAATTCTCTTAATTCTTTTAGTTGTGAAGAAACTGTTAATTGTGTAATTTGGTAAAATTTATTTTTAATATACAATAATCTATTTTGTAAAATTTTAAATCTTCAGAAATTACTTTTGATAAATTACTTGTCCATAAAAAATTCCCTTAGATTCAATATTTAAAATTGATTTTTAATTTATATACACAAAAAAAAATGTATGTACCTCATATATTCAATTTAACATATTGAATCTATGAACATTGTTTTTGGCTATTATAATTTTTTATTCTTTCTTTTTCTTCTTCTCTTCTTATTATTTATATTAGCTTTAACTAACTCGCCTTTTAATTTATTTATTTATATGTTTGCTAATTTGCAATCGTTATCATATTCTTTAAATTCTGTGATTTGTAAATAGATAATCGTAAAAAATATAATCGTATACCAATATAATAAATATTTAGGTTTACTATAATTTAATATAATTAATAAAAAATAATAATGTTTGTAACTCCAAATTATTACTGACCAAAATATTAATAATATTTTATATTATTGTAATGTAATTATAATTTAATATTTTTAATAGGCATATAAGAAAATAATAATGTTTAAAACGTAAATATTGAAATAATAAAAGATCAGAATTAATCGTCGTATAAGAGAACAAACTAAATTAGAACAAACATTTTTTGCCACCTTGCCTCATATAAATAAAGGGAACGCAAACAAATCCAAAGAAGAATAATGGGAATGCAAAAGTTTTTTACAGTATAAAGCAAAAGACAAACATCTGTTTTGTACCTTTTGTCTTTCATTATAAATTTGGTATACAATAAGTAAATGTATATTTTACTTCTTTAACTAATGATATTTTGCTTGGTTTGGTATTTCTTAAAAATTGTCTTAGGTCTACGTAAACTGGTAGTGCATATTCTTGTTAATAGATATTCTTTGCATTCAACAAAGGTGAAATTTATATAATAGTGTGCACTAATAATGGAATATGGATATTTGATAAAGTTAAAATTTGGTTTCTCTTTAAATTCACTATATTTATTGACATTTCTATAGCGTAAAAAAAAAGAAAAAAAAACACAAAAGGAATATAAGTAAAAAAATGTGTGCAATACAAATCATTATCATTACGCTTCAATCATTTTCAATTATTATTCAATTATATTTCAATTTCAATTATTTTTATATAATCATTATATTTTTTTTTTGTGTTTTTAATTTGGTTTCTTTTATTAATCTCTTTCTTTTATTATTTCTCTTTTGTTCACTAAGTATATGTACATACATGTGTCATATAGGGTTTGTATTTGTTACATAAATAATCATATGGCTTAGTTTAATTGAAAATAAAATGCAAACATTATTTATGGAAGAAAACAAAATGTGGACCTATCAGTTATCTATCACTCTTCTCGCATGTAAAAGTTCAATTTCGATTTATGCATTTATATAATGTATTTTTACATGCCAATTTAGGCTTAGGCAACGTTTACACGTCAGGAAAAACTTCTGCGTAAAAATAAAGTAACAATAGAAAGATTCCACCTTCAAATAAATCAAAATATCCTATAGCTTGATTTATATCATCACAATTCCACTTTACGTCTTCTGTTTCAACTATTGTAAGAAAAATTCTCTTAATTCTTTTAGTTGTGAAGAAACTGTTAATTGTGTAATTTGGTAAAATTTATTTTTAATATACAATAATCTATTTTGTAAAATTTTAAATCTTCAGAAATTGCTTTTGATAAATTACTTGTCCATAAAAAATTCCCTTAGATTCAATATTTAAAATTGATTTTTAATTTATATACACAAAAAAAAATGTTACCTCATATATTCAATTTAACATATTGAATCTATGAACATTGTTTTTGGCTATTATAATTTTTTATTCTTTCTTTTTCTTCTTCTCTTCTTATTATTTATATTAGCTTTAACTAACTCGCCTTTTAATTTATTTATTTATATGTTTGCTAATTTGCAATCGTTATCATATTCTTTAAATTCTGTGATTTGTAAATAGATAATCGTAAAAAATATAATCGTATACCAATATAATAAATATTTAGGTTTACTATAATTTAATATAATTAATAAAAAATAATAATGTTTGTAACTCCAAATTATTACTGACCAAAATATTAATAATATTTTATATTATTGTAATGTAATTATAATTTAATATTTTTAATAGGCATATAAGAAAATAATAATGTTTAAAACGTAAATATTGAAATAATAAAAGATCAGAATTAATCGTCGTATAAGAGAACAAACTAAATTAGAACAAACATTTTTTGCCACTTTGCCTCATATAAATAAAGGGAACGCAAACAAATCCAAAGAAGAATAATGGGAATGCAAAAGTTTTTTACAGTATAAAGCAAAAGACAAACATCTGTTTTGTACCTTTTGTCTTTCATTATAAATTTGGTATACAATAAGTAAATGTATATTTTACTTCTTTAACTAATGATATTTTGCTTGGTTTGGTATTTCTTAAAAATTGTCTTAGGTCTACGTAAACTGGTAGTGCATATTCTTGTTAATAGATATTCTTTGCATTCAACAAAGGTGAAATTTATATAATAGGGTGCACTAATAATGGAATATGGATATTTGATAAAGTTAAAATTTGGTTTCTCTTTAAATTCACTATATTTATTGACATTTCTATAGCGTAAAAAAAAAGAAAAAAAAACACAAAAGGAATATAAGTAAAAAAATGTGTGCAATACAAATCATTATCATTACGCTTCAATCATTTTCAATTATTATTCAATTATATTTCAATTTCAATTATTTTTATATAATCATTATATTTTTTTTTTGTGTTTTTAATTTGGTTTCTTTTATTAATCTCTTTCTTTTATTATTTCTCTTTTGTTCACTAAGTATATGTACATACATGTGTCATATAGGGTTTGTATTTGTTACATAAATAATCATATGGCTTAGTTTAATTGAAAATAAAATGCAAACATTATTTATGGAAGAAAACAAAATGTGGACCTATCAGTTATCTATCACTCTTCTCGCATGTAAAAGTTCAATTTCGATTTATGCATTTATATAATGTATTTTTATATGCCAATTTAGGCTTAGGCAACGTTTACACGTCAGACAAAATCTAATTTTATTATAGTAGATAATATAGATTATGTAAATAAAGTCAGATGAGAGTTTACCTTTCAAACTTTTTCTCAGATTTTATTTACGATTTAACGTCAAATATTTTTTGTGTTTTACAGGGTTTCTTTTTATAAAGTGTGTAATTTTTTATATATACGTAATTTAAAAAATTAAAAGGTATGTAATCAAAAATCTCCAAAAAAATTTTTAAAAAATTTGTTACAATAATATAAAATATTATTACAAATTTGGTATGAGCAATAATAACAAAATTGCGTAAGGGTGAATTTTAGTGCTATTTGATTATATGTGTTGTTCTTTAAAAATATATTATTTTTTATTAAAAAAATATTTTCACTAAAAAGTCGAAAATAAAATAAAGAAAATTTTTTTTTTTTTAGAAATATTTGCTTTCAATTTAAGCATACTAAAACTACAAAAATAAAACTTTAGAATCGCTGCTTGAAATAAGGTTTTCAAAGCAAGTGATGATTTTAATTACGGAAAAAGCAAATTAGACGAAATTCTATGATTTTTTGATATGATTTCATTAAGAGGTTTGGTAAGAATTTCGCCTAATTTGCTTTTTCCGTAATTCCGGAAAAATCATCGTGTAACTTGGCTAGAAGATATAGAAACATTGAATACAATATTAAATTTGTTTTACAATTACAACTGATTTTTTTTACAACTGGATACTGATTCAACGGATCAGTTAAATCTTATGAAAAAACGCCACTAACACAAATATGTATATATTAATATGTACATATATGTATCTTTAATTACAAAAATATTTTGTTTTTGTCCTGTAAATGCCATTTACTATAGAGAATATGTCGAAAAGAAATAGTATATGAAACCATGATTCGTTTCTATCTAGTTTATCGTGAGAATTCTATGTCAGTACGTAAATTACTGTTCTTTTAAAAACTTTAAATTTGATGACTTTAATAAATTTAAAATTATGAAACCTTAATAAAATATAAGTAATAAGACTCTCTTAACCAAATAAAAGAATTAGCTAGTATTCATACTTTTTTTAAGAAAAAAGTATTTTCATACAAAACTAAACAATTTTAAATTTTTATAAAAATTTAAATATGACATTTTGTCCATATATAATTTTATCCCTATGAAATTTTGTCTCTATGTAATTTTGTCCATATATAATATTGTTCCGACACCCTTTTTTGTTGTCTCGTTTAATCTTTCATTTAATTACTTATCTGAACTAAAACATAAAGATATACTGCATATTAGATATAATTGAAAATACGAAGTTCAAAACGAAAATTTATCGTTATTCTTGATTATGTGAATTATTTACTTGTTTTTGGTGATATAATTTACAGGGTGAATATCAATGATGATATAATAAAATGTCAATTGGGACCGATTGATGATTCTCAAAATATTTAAATTTAAATATTTAAGTATAGATTAACTTTATGAGATACAAAGCTTGAATTAGTGTCAAACAAAATTTATAAATTTCATTAAACTGTATAAAAAGAAACTATATAAATAAAAGAAGCCTCATCTGGATATTTGTCAATTTTTTCGACTTAGGACCGTACGCGCGGGGAACAAAATGAAACGAAAATAAACATCGTATTTTATTTTATTTTTATTCTGGTTCTACCTGACCATTTCCTCTAGGAACGCCGGTGCCAATCAACAAGTGCTGTATATTTTGAGTTGTGCAATATTCTTTGAACGCGTTAGAAGTAAACGCTGTATCTCTATCAGACACTATCCTCCTAGGATTTCCAAAAATAGTTTCGTGTTTCTCAAGCCGGTCTATTACTGCTCCTGACCCTGCATTTTTAGTGGGATATAACCACACAAATTTAGAGAAAGCGTCTATTACTGAAAAAATGTATGACTTATCCACTTCTTTAATGTTTCTATGGTAGCTAAAACTTTCAACTCGTAGGAATGATATTTTTCCTCTGCGGGCTTTGTTTTTTGGCTCATGTATTGTACTGAATGATATAGCTGGTCCTCAGAGTCCTTTTGTAATAATACCGCTCCATAACCATACGCAGACGCGTCGGCATGAATTTCCGTTAAGGCATTCGGATTATATAATTTAAGTACCGGGGGATTTCCTAATATTTTCCTAATATTTAATTTGCTCCACCGCCAGCAGTTGTTCCTGTCTTATTTGAAATTTGGCATCTTTTCGAAGTAAATCAAAAAGTGGCTCAGCAACAATCGACTACGTCTTCGATAAACCTCCTAAAATATGACGTTAAACCTTAGAATCTCTGTTGTAATTAATTTCTAAAAAACTATTCAGTGAGCTTACAAATGTTATTCCTGGTGACCTATATAATGCTCCTAAATTCCATATTTTATTATCTATTTTAAGTTTAACAATTAAACACCAAAGTTTGTTGTAAATTTTTAAAAAATTTGAATGTTCTGCTTTATTAATTTTACTAACATATATAACCACCCCTCCGGTATGTCTTGAATTTGAACTACATTGGTACATATTGTACCCATCTATTAAAATTTCGCTCCTATCTATATTTTCTGTGATATGTGTTTCAGTTAATATTATAAAATCGTATTTATTCTTTAAAGCCATATCCACTTCTGCAAAATTCCCTGTAAGACCTTGAATGTTTAACATCACCCCATTTAAATCTCCATATTTTTCTTCTTTATCTATAAAAAATACTTCCTTTTCTCCACTTCAATTTTTCTATTCCTTGTAGGATATACAATACTATTTACTCTATGGTAATATCCAGGCTCATACAATTTATGCATTTCCACTCGTTAGCCGGACAAAATTGTATTATGTGATCACCTTCACACTTTTTACATCTATTTGTCGCAGATGTACACTTATCTTTATTATGCTTGTACCCAAGGCATTTTCCACATCTTCTCACGTCGTAGCTTTCATATACTCTACACCTATCCCATCCTATTTTTATTTTACTTTCACTTAGTATACTTTTATAATCTTCAAAATTAACTTCAATTATCGCGTTAAACAAAGAGTTTTTCGTTTTTGTTTGATATGTTTGTATAACTTTAACATCCTCTTTGTATATAATATTATGCTGTGCTATTATCTTCTTTACTATTTCTTCCCCTTTGTAATCCTCCGTAATTCCAACTAAGAGTATTTTTGGGTTTCTATTTTTAAGAACTATAACGTCATATATATCCTTCATTTTATCGTTCACCTGTAATTTAATATTGTTTATGGATTCAATATCTTCACAGAAAACTGCTATTGTCCCAACTTTTCTATTTGCAACTCCATTTATATTCATATTAGTACTTGCTGGATCTATATTTTTTTTAGTTCAGCCTTTGTATTTTCTGCTGCTTGTGCTTTCCTTGGCTTCACCAACACAACCGGATTTCGTTTTGCACACAATTGGATTTGGTTCATTAATATTTTTTTTATTTTGATTTTCATCTGTAATAGCGTTCCTAATAATTGTTTCATTTTTTCCTTTGACATTTTCGACAACTTCACTAAGTTTTTTAAGCATCTCCATACTATTCTCACATGATCTCTGACCGGTCTTCATTGACTCTAATCTTTCCACATATCTTACTTCAATAGCTTCCAGCAAATTTTTCAACTCATTTTCATTCTTATTCAAGGATTCCTCAAACTTTAGCTTATATTCTTCAATATTCGATTTGTTTTTGCTTACAGTATCTTGTATATTTACTAATAAAATCTTCACAAATAAATTTGATCCTATTTGATGTGACCAATAAGTTGCAGCTAGACTGATCAATTCCAGAACATTTGAGTGCAGAGTGATATATTTTGCCACAAACTCTCACACATCTAAGACCTGATTCCCCTCTGATAATATTTCTGCAATTATGACATTTCGACATCATTTAGCAGTATATGTATCATTTAGTATAAAATAATTTTTTTTTTTTTTAATGAATTTTTTTTAATGTAATTTGTTAAAAAAATTATATTTTTTTGTAATGTAGCAAAAATAAAAAATTTAATACTGTGCGAGCACTATTGTTAGAAATTATATGTAATTTGATAACCATAAAAAAAAGTTTGAAATACTATGGATTCAAATTGACACTTGTTATTGCTTTCATCTTTCATTTATTCACTTGTCATTATTGTTTGTTTATAAAATTAGTTCGTGAATACTGTTTGTTGTGCTTATATTAAATTCATCATTATTTGCAGTTTTTTTAATAATAAGTTTAATTTTATTAAGGTTATTTAATATAAAATAAAATTTGAAAAAGATTTATATGTATATTAATTTTAAAAATTTGAAAAATAAATGTGTATATGTACTTAAAAAAGTATTAACAAATGTTTATACAGAAAAAGTATTTATCGTTTTTATTAATTACACAGTGCAACCCGAACCTGTCATTTGATAGCTTTGTAAAGCGCCGTGTCGCAGATGTACACTTATCTTTATTATGCTTGTACCCAAGGCATTTTCCACATCTTCTCACGTCGTAGCTTTCATATACTCTACACCTATCCCATCCTATTTTTATTTTACTTTCACTTAGTATACTTTTATAATCTTCAAAATTAACTTCAATTATCGCGTTAAACAAAGAGTTTTTCGTTTTTGTTTGATATGTTTGTATAACTTTAACATCCTCTTTGTATATAATATTATGCTGTGCTATTATCTTCTTTACTATTTCTTCCCCTTTGTAATCCTCCGTAATTCCAACTAAGAGTATTTTTGGGTTTCTATTTTTAAGAACTATAACGTCATATATATCCTTCATTTTATCGTTCACCTGTAACTTAATATTGTTTATGGATTCAATATCTTCACAGAAAACTGCTATTGTCCCAACTTTTCTATTTGCAACTCCATTTATATTCATATTAGTACTTGCTGGATCTATATTTTTTTTAGTTCAGCCTTTGTATTTTCTGCTGCTTGTGCTTTCCTTGGCTTCACCAACACAACCGGATTTCGTTTTGCACACAATTGGATTTGGTTCATTAATATTTTTTTTATTTTGATTTTCATCTGTAATAGCGTTCCTAATAATTGTTTCATTTTTTCCTTTGACATTTTCGACAACTTCACTAAGTTTTTTAAGCATCTCCATACTATTCTCACATGATCTCTGACCGGTCTTCATTGACTCTAATCTTTCCACATATCTTACTTCAATAGCTTCCAGCAAATTTTTCAACTCATTTTCATTCTTATTCAAGGATTCCTCAAACTTTAGCTTATATTCTTCAATATTCGATTTGTTTTTGCTTACAGTATCTTGTATATTTACTAATAAAATCTTCACAAATAAATTTGATCCTATTTGATGTGACCAATAAGTTGCAGCTAGACTGATCAATTCCAGAACATTTGAGTGCAGAGTGATATATTTTGCCACAAACTCTCACACATCTAAGACCTGATTCCCCTCTGATAATATTTCTGCAATTATGACATTTCGACATCATTTAGCAGTATATGTATCATTTAGTATAAAATAATTTTTTTTTTTTTTAATGAATTTTTTTTAATGTAATTTGTTAAAAAAATTATATTTTTTTGTAATGTAGCAAAAATAAAAAATTTAATACTGTGCGAGCACTATTGTTAGAAATTATATGTAATTTGATAACCATAAAAAAAAGTTTGAAATACTATGGATTCAAATTGACACTTGTTATTGCTTTCATCTTTCATTTATTCACTTGTCATTATTGTTTGTTTATAAAATTAGTTCGTGAATACTGTTTGTTGTGCTTATATTAAATTCATCATTATTTGCAGTTTTTTTAATAATAAGTTTAATTTTATTAAGGTTATTTAATATAAAATAAAATTTGAAAAAGATTTATATGTATATTAATTTTAAAAATTTGAAAAATAAATGTGTATATGTACTTAAAAAAGTATTAACAAATGTTTATACAGAAAAAGTATTTATCGTTTTTATTAATTACACAGTGCAACCCGAACCTGTCATTTGATAGCTTTGTAAAGCGCCGTGTCCAGTTGCTTTTTTCATCATGAAAAAATTTATTATTATATATTCATAAATTTAATAAACAACAAAACGCATAGACAATTAGACAACCCATAGTGAGAAACACACACATGAACATTTTTTTTAACAAATTCATTTGAAAGGTAGTTTCCCTGATAAAAAAGATGCGCATTTTCGCTGTTGATTCTGCGCCGAGAAATATGCTGAAAATTGCAGAGAAAATCAGATGAATTTATACATAGGCTCGGGAAAATTTTCAGCACAATTCCCCTCCATTATTATACAAATACTAACACATTCTCACATAAATTTTCAGCAGTAGACGCATTTAAGCGCATTTTTAGCGCATTCATTCTTTAAGCGCATTTTACAGCACACAAATTAGCACGTATTTCTGTGCTCATTCAAAAATATTTCCAGCACACATTTATGCTTCTTTGGGAGCAGATTTTTCAGCAAATGTAAAAATATAAAATTTGTTATTTCAGAAATGGGATTTTTAAATTTGAAATTCATACTATAAATTGTAAACTAAAATTTATCTAGTTAACATTTATAGAATAATTATAAATATTAACTAAAAAGATGAATTTTAGTTTAAAATTTGTCATATAAATTTTAATTTGTCATATGAACTGGCTCACCAATGATTTTGGTTTTGGTCTTTTCGAAACAAACTTTTCAAAACAACTGATGAATGATGATTTTCTACAGAAAAAATGCTCATATTACTGAAAAATACGCAGCAGTTTGTGGTGAAAATTTTCAGCACTTTTTTCTGCGCTGTTTTCATGACTAAAAAATGCAGTGATTTCACAAATTACATATTTACTAATATAATCGCAAAATTTTACTGTGTGAAACAATTTTTTTTTTTGATAATGTTTGTAAAAGTAGGAGAAGTGCTGAAAATTTTTTATCAGGGTTTATTTGGTTTTATTATCTCTACGACAATGTACACTGTATGCTGTATGTACAAGACCGCAATTTCTCATAAAATTATTTTTTTTTTGTAATGAATATTTCAGATGGCAAAATTTTAAGTCGAAACAATTACTATACTATTTATACACAGTTATATGTCCCATACACATGCATATCCCATATGAATAATTCCAAAGTTCATATTGGTTCATATAATGTGCCTTATTCTGAGAAGCGAATCACTTTTTCGCTACGTAACGGTAGAGCATCACATTGCATCACATTTGGTATTCTGAGAAGCGAATTATACAATATTTTGCAAAACTGGCAGCATTGTTCGTTAAAACGATCAATTTTTTTTTTTTATGTTTTGACATTTTTTATTTGAATTTTCTGTTTGAAAAGTGAATATAAGTGAAGTGAAATTAAAATTATAGCTATTAAAAAATGTTTTTTTATTTTTATTACCAAACATCGTCTGATGAGGAGGAAGAGCCGCATCATTTACTTAGAATAAAAAGAAGAGAATTGAGGGATAAATCGAATCCATTAGATTTGCCGATTTTAACGTAAGTTATAACAACTATATGAATATGATCTGAAATATAAAAATGCGATCAATTATATTTGTTTTTTAGATTCATTAAGTATTTTAGGCTCTCGAAAGAAGTCTTTTCAATGATCCTGGATAAATTAGAACATAATTTAAGTCATGCAATTGGTCAACATTCGGTAAAACCGATTATAAAATTGGCTGGAACATTGCGCTTCCTTGCTGAAGGAAGTTATCAAAAAGGCGTGGGGAACGAATTTTTGGTAGGCTTAACTCAGTCAACTGTTTCAAAAATATTAAGCCGAAACATTATCAATATTAGAAACGGAATTGTGTCGAGAGTTTATAAAATTATTGCACCTCATGTTAAAATTATTGCACCACATAGAGATATAGAACACCTTTATTATAATCGAAAAGGTTTTCATAGTCTCAACGTTATGATGGTATAAATTAATAATTTTTCTAAAATTCTATTTAAACAAAAATAATATTATTTTAGGTTTGCGATCATAACAACTACATACGGTACATTGCTTCTAATAATCCAGATGGAATGCACGATTCGTTAATCTGTGAGGGCAGTTATTTAGATGTACATTTGAAGCGACAGTATCAAAATGGGGATAAAAATTCATGGATACTTGGTAATTAAATTATAATATATGTACCTTTTTCATGTCTAAATTTAAATGAAATTATACTTTGAATAATTTAAATTATTTATTTATTAGGTGATAGTGGTTACACTTTAAAACCATACAGGATGGCTCCATTCCGTGCACCAGCTAGTGAAAGTCCAGGAGCTCGATATAATTTCAATCACGCACAAGCACGAGCAATTATAGAGAGAACCATCGGCATGTTGAAAAATATATTTCGATGCACTTTGGGTGCAGGGAACTTCACTAAAAACCGGACAAAGCTGCTCAAATTGTCAATGTGCATTGTACAACATCAGACTGAAATACAACGTTCAAATGGTAGAAAGTTTGGAAATTGATGAGACTGATCACAATGCTGATTTGCATAGTGATTCAGTTTTAAATAGTGAATATCATGACACTGCAGTACAAATGAGAAATTCAATAATGAATGCAATTTTATAAAATTCATAAAATTTAAGAAACATTTTTTTTTATATTTTACATTTTAAAATCACATTTGAGTTAAATAAAACTTTTAATTCATTTTAATATAAAAAGTAAAGTAAATTTTGAATTCATTTTAATATAAAAAATAAAGTAAATTTGTAAATGATTTCAATAAAAAAATATTTACATAAGAATAGTTATTATAAAAGAACATTAAAATAAAATAACAACTCTGTTATATATTAAAAATAAACTTAAATATAAAAAGTAAAGTAAATTTGTAATTGATTTCAATAAAAAAATATTTACATAAAAAAATATGAACATTAAAATAAAATAACAACTCTGTTATGTAAATAATAAACTTAAATAAAATTTGTAATCAATTTCATTATCACAAAAATATTCACATCAAAATATTTTAAATCTTAAATGACTAAATCATATATTTAACCAGTCTTATTCTAAAATTCTGTTTCTGACTTCTTCTAGCTTCAATTTTTTTTTCTTATATTCTAATATGTTCATTTGAATTTCTTGATCCTTTATTTTTCTTTTTTCTCTGTCTGTTGCGGATTTTTCTAGAAATTCAAATTTATCTTTTTTTAAATAGTATATTTTTTTTAACAGTTTATTATTTTCAGGTAATAATCTCACATTTTCTTTCAATAAGTCTGTGTGTTCCTTATAATTTGTAGTATTTTTATTTCTCAGCCGAGAAGATGGCGTTCGAGAAGTAGGCGTACGACCGTTTGCAATAGATTGTCTGAAAGTACCTGGAGCGGGAGAGTGTGCGGTAGGCTCAGGTGGAATGTTTTCTATATTTATCACTCTGTTGATATCGTCCAACACCTCCGGTGTATAAGGTCCTGAAGGAACAATTTCATTTTCCTCCTCATCCACAATACCGTATTCTACGGTTCTTTGGGAAATAATGTCCAAAGAAAGAATTTTTACAACAACCTCTTCCAAGGAATTAATGGGGAGTAATTTATTTTCCCCTCCACCTGTTGCTCTTAGTTCCTTTTTATTTTCTATTATTTTTCGACGAACTTTGGTTTTAAAATCAACCTAAACCAAGTTTAAATTTAACTTAACACCGAACAATTTTATGGCTGTAAATATGTATATGAAAGTAATTACTGACTTTTTCCCATTCCTCAGGTTTTCTTAATGGAGGCCCACAACTGTTTAGGTTTTTTTGCAAGTTCTTCCCACAACTTCTTGTAACTTCCTTCATTTAAATTCTCTGTATATTTTGTCCCTTTAGCAATGCTTGGATGATTTTCCATATACTCAACCAAACATTCAAATTGCCTCCTATTTGTAACTTTTCTATAATTAAAAATTTAAAAAAATATTTAATAATTATTTTTAAATACAAATATATTAATATATATATAAATAAAATTAATTTACTTGAATTTTACATTAATTATATAGTTACTCTTCCTCATTCGCCATCTTTCACTAACTTTTTCTATAATGATATATTTATCGCTTTTTCTGACAGCGAACAAAAATAATCGATTCTCGTAATACCATAAAAAAAGAAACGTTGCGATAAAAACCGATCAGTATCGCTATTTCGCTTCTCAGAATACCAAAAACAAAATTTATCATATTTTTCGGTACGTACCGAAAAATTCGCTTCTCAGAATAAGGCCCGACTGGTCACGAACGGTTTTAGCTCCACTAATTTGAACAGTTCGTTAATTTTATTATAGTTTCCTTTATGATGAGATGACACAATTACTTATGAATTTTTGCTTCTTCTGTTGTTTGTTTAAATATTCTACTGCCCAAAAGTGCTTTTGTACTTTTTTCTTTTTAGGAATCTCATATTGCAAATAGTCATAAACGTATCTGATATATCATCAAAAATTTCTCACAGAGTACCCAATAATATTCTATAATATTTATTGAACATGTATAATAATATGAAAACAACATTTATAGGGTGTGTACTATGTAAATTTGATTTTCAAAATCTTGTTTTTTTTTAATCTTGTTTTTTAAAAACTTGTCTTTCAAAATCTTGGTTTTTGAATTATTTTTAATTTTTACTTTTCTTAAGAATATTATTTAAAGTGAAATGAAATTTGTATTTTATTATAAATAATTAAAAAAAAACAAGATGTTCGAATGTAAATATTTAGGGCGTTTCCGAACCTCTCGCACTTGCACTTGATACTCGCACTAAACATGTCAAATCGCACTTGATTTGTTGTCAAAATTTTAATGTAGTCTCAAATACGCTAACTATCGCGAAATTAAATTTATCAAAACTGAAAATAAAAAAAAAATTTATTGCGATTTGACAGGTTTAGTGCGAGTATCAAGTGCAAGTGCGAAAGGTTCGGAAACGCCCTTAGTTTATTTTCGAAAAACTCAAATGTTAATTGAGCTATTATAATATAACATCGGCTACCCATAAAAATAATTAAGGTAAATATTCTGTATAGAAGCGAGTATCCTCTCTTATGTATGCACAGAGACTATACATAAAAATAATAAAGATAAAAAAAAATTTTTCGGGATTTTGTGTCTCGGAGTTTTGGTTTTTGGGCTTTTTAAAAAATTGGGGATTTTGATTTTTAGGCGTAAAAGTTTAGTAAACAATTTAAAAAAAAGGGCTACCGCCCTCTATTATTGGAACCCTGCTATTAGTGACGGCAGCAACATTTTATCACTTTTTAAAATTTTTGGAAAAGAATTTAAAAAAAAATTTTTGAAAAAAACAAGATTTTTGAGAAAAACAACATTTAAAAAAAAGAGTAATCGAGTAATTTTTTTAATTTTTTGTTTTTAAGTCGATTTGAAATTACACATCTTCAAATTAGTTATAGAATTTGATATTGGGTAAACAAGTGCTTTAAAATTTTTATTTTGCGTACTAATTTCTGATATTTTGCGTTTTAATTTCACAAGCGTTTCTAAACTTCAATATAAGTCATTAAAAGTTTTGATATTTTTTTAAAAATATATAATTAATTTTTTTTTGCTTTCATTTTTCATTTTGAATTATTTTTTTGTTTTTATTTCGTTTTTAATTTTTTTGTTTACATAACAATTTAACTTCTTCACATAACACCAAAGCTTCAGAGGTCCAAACAATAAACAGTTCTCCTTCTTCAGTTGATTAGGTGAACAATAATTCACCATCAAGATTACAAAAAAAAAAAACCCAAATAAAAAAATAGTTTTTTTAATAAATCGCAAATAAATTAACAACAAAAATTGCGTAACACCGCGATGTAGATTCGATGGTTCATTTAATACTAAAGCGGAAAATTTAATTTCTTATTTATATAAATGCAAATGGATCGTGTAGAAGAAGGTGGGGAAGAGTACTTAGAAGTACAAATCTACAAAACGCTCATAATCCCGCATGCACTTGGTGTCTTCGAGAAGAAAATTCTTTGCTGGAAGTATGGACCTGAAAACGACGATCTGGTCTGAAGAAGAACATATAATGCCAAACTCTATGAGTTGTATAATGAGATGAAAGTAGTTACAAAAATGGAAGTCAAGAGACTACAGTGGCTCAGACACCTAGAGCTGATGAACGGAAATGCTCCAGCCAAGATAATTTTCGAATCAAGACCTCAAGGTACAAGATGTCAGGGCTGATTAAACCTTTGTTGGAGCTCCGAAGATATCGGCGGATTTACAATATAACAATTTCGCATTTTCAACAGGAGAGAATCCGTCCGTGACCGACAAAAATTGAGAACGTTGGCCTAGGACCTAAATTTTTGTGGAATGTGCTAACTGTATAAGCAAAATCTGTATAAGTTACTAACTTCAACGTCTCTTTGGTTTAATGGCACTTTTTTATTAACTTACTATATATGTAATTAGAAAGGCTGCTGGTAGTTGTTATTACTCTAAATAAATAGCTGGCGACTGAAATTACGAAATTTTATAGTGTACATGGTAGATTTCCGTTATTTTGAAAACTCAGCAACTGAATGTCTTGCAAAGTGAAATTTTCATATCTGGAGTTTTTGGTAGATAAATTTTTTTACGAAATGATGATATCTAGATAAAGTTGATTTTTGCAATCTGAATTTAAGTCAACTGCCTGTTATAACTTTTTTTAATACTATTTAACATTTGGATTAATAATAAATATTATATAATTTTCTTGTTTTGCAAATATGATGACAAATCATGAAAATAACAAAAATTTTTAAATTGATTGCAAAAGATTTCCGAGATCAATAAATTCAGTTAAGTAAAAATCAATTTGATTGCTGTTTCCTCAAATCAATTTTATATGTATGCTGATTCCTGATAACAACACTATTTGTTAAAATTATCAAGCGTCGAAACGGTTTAACAAAATTCAACAAAAATTGCTTTTATTTTTTTAAAAACCCTTCTTTAAAAATGAAAACAAATCCCCTATAGCAAAGTTTTTGACAAATCAGATTATTCAGTGAGCTTCTTTGGAAGCTCCTCCTTCGATATAAGTTAACGGAATTTAGCAAAAATTTGTTTTTGATCTTTTTTAAGACCATATAGAAGTTGCTATTAAAATTATTACTAGTAGTATTAAATACTCTTAATAATTAGTATTAAATACTCTTGCAACGCATTTTTTACAGATAGACGTGTCGAAAAGCGTTAATGTATCGGAATCCAATGAATTCAGTGAAACAAAAAATCCATAGACCGGCGTGCCGAAACGGATTAATGGAATTTACCGAAAAAGCCATTGTATAATATATACTCTGTATATATTACGAATGAAAAATTTATTTACATCAATAAATTAGGTCAGAATAAATGTCTGTATTTACTTCCGTTTCAAATATATAAAGTGGGCTAGAAGTATTATATCAAAGCTAGCAGTCATACAATTTTTAAAAACGCTAAAAAGCGTATTTGTTTTTTTTTGAGAGAGTACCTGTGTAAAAATTTTCAGCTCTGTAGTAACTTTTGTTTTTGAAATATTCATGATGGGTGCTGGAGTGGGTGCTGATGGCCATACAACTACTGGAACCAGTTAGAATCTTAAAAAGTAACATACCACGGATTGGATTCCATGTAATTCCAGGACGGCATTCATGTCCTTGTAAAATTTGGTTCAAATATATTCACTCATTTCGTAAGAGTTCTGACACAAACAAACATTCAGTTTTATATAGATTTACGAAAGCGTACCACATTAAAACTACATTAAAGTGATTGAAACCTTTCTTCGTCGATTCATCTGTCGATTTTTTTTTCTTATTTTTATAAAATTCGATATGCCCACATACAAGATTCTTATGTACATTTTATTGTACTTGTTTATGCTCATGTCGATTACGGAATCAATCAAAATCAATTCTATTTTTTATATGTAATTTTTATTATCTTTTTTTCTTATAATGGTAATCAATAATCGCCCATATATTCAGTGTAAATCTTAAGTACCTCTACAGAAATTGTGATTTGTATGTAAAAGATTGAAATTATGACAAAAAGAATATTTATTATTTATTTTTTTGTACATTTCTGTTACCTGTAGTTATGGACCATTGTAATTATCACAATAACTATAGAAAATTTTAAAAGTGAGAAAGAAATTTTTTTCATTTTGGATTATGCTACCTACTTTATATTTTTTAATTTTAATATAATGATGGAGAAATTTTCACGACAATAAAAATAAAAAAAAAACCTTTTTATTTTAGTGGTATTGTTTGTATTTCAGAAGACATACAATATACATCCAACATATTTATTTTTCAATTATTTATAATGTTAGGTAAGATTTGAAAATTCGTATTATTAAAATATGTTATTATTAAAATTGTTAAAATTATTAATTTTGTTTTTGTTGTCTGTAAGAAGCTTTACAATTTTAAGAATTACAACAAACGTAAAAAGGGGTCCCTTTTGGTTAACTAAAATTCAAGCTAAACTTATAGTTCTTAAAGGAATAAGAATTTACATAGACTGATATAGATTTCTCACTACAAACCAATAAACACTCATGTTTTAATGAAAAGCTTTGCCTTTTCTACCTCTTTATAATATTAACCGCAAATTTGGTTATTTTTTATACTGTATTTTCACTGTGAAATCTACTCTAACTGTTTGCTTGATTTCACTATCTTCCGATTAGTAAAATAGTTGTTATTTATCAGAAACGTACAATAGTATCGTTTACTATTGCAAACTTATTGGCGTTTACGTAACTGATATGTTGAAAAACATCACATAACATTTTATGGCGTGTAGTTAATTTTTTTTATTTCGATTTTTATGATAGAAATCTTGAAGTCTCTATCAATATGTCAGCCTTGTAGACAAATCAAAGATCATTAATATTTTTCCGTAACATCTTGTTTCTAAATTTTTTGATAGTTTGAATATGAAGATGCTTACCACATGAAGATATTGCATAGCATCTTATTTGAGTACTTTCATTTAAATCAAAACCTTTTCGTTTAAAAGTAAACAAAATAGGGCCGAGAGTTCTGTCTTGAGTTATTTCGGTAGGATTATTGAATTAGAGTAATCTTTTTCTCCTGATAAGTATGATTCGACATATTTTTAACTAATATGCTTAAGTAAGTCATTTACGCCATTGTTTGTTGAAAACCTAAGTTGCACAAGAGATACATCTTTCTTTTAATACCTTTTATGTGGCATCAGTTTCATTCGATGAATATGTTCAACATTGAACATTGTTTTTTATATTTTATAGAATATGCTCTGGCTCTAGGTGAAACATCTTTATTTTGAAAATTTTTCAAAATAAAGATGTTTCACCTAGAGCTTTACGTAACTTTATTAATTTTATTTAATACCTTGATCGATTTTGGTTATGACTACCTCATCAAAAGACTAAATTAAACATTAATTTTCTTACCAAAATCAATTTTCTTACTAAAAAATATAAGATCAATTCAATTGTTATTTCGTTAGCACTACTATTTCAAAAGGCTTACATCCAGTTCTAAAAAACAGAACTCTTAAAAAATGGTTAAAACAAAGAATATGTTAACAAATTACATAATAGAATACAATCGATATTAGTTCGAGAACAAACCCTCCATTAAATTCTATTATAACCGAGCAAAGAGAGTTGATAGTGTCGACCAAATAATTGCATTATACAACTACAAAAGCCAAAAGCCAGTATTTTTTAAAAAAAATAGACAGTTACACTATTTTCCAACTATACATGTAGACAGAAAGAGGTAAGTATTTAAAGCCGTTATGTGGATAAATCTATAATTGAAAACATACTAGAAAAGAAAAATACATAACAAAGAGCAAATAAAAAGATTTTTCATAAATCTATGGGGTTAAATTAAATATGTTCCACTTTTATTTTTTTATTATTTTCAACAATAAGTAAATAGACATTACATTAAAATAGCATAAAAAATTATTAAATTTTTAACCTATTTTTTTTTCTTTTTAATAGAATAGTATAGAACTATTAATATTTAAATTGAAATGAGTGAATTATAGGAATATCTTGAGAAAAGTAAAAACTTCCAATACGAAAACAAAAAATAAATATGAATTATGAAAATTTAACTGGTTCCTTATATTAAATTCATTTCAATTTATTATTCAATTTTATTCAATTGGTTTGATGTTTTTTATAATTTTATTTCTTTTGATTTCACTTAAACCGGTTTATCATTTCATATTTAACCGCAAAATATCGTAAATTTCCGACTTAATGGAATCTGTTTTCATTTAAAGAAAAAAAAATAAAAATAAATAAATACCAAGAAGGAAAATATTTTTCTGCATCTTTAATTGAATTAAAGGTATGCGACTGTTGTTAACATCTGTTGTTTTGTACCTATAATGGTATACAAATAACAAATTCTATATACATAATTTACTATTAGTATATTATATATTTATAACCATTGTTATATTTTAAATTTTAAAGATTGTTTCAATTGAAAATAATAAATTCCCAAAGCTTTTCTTCAATTGCAGAAAATGTTTTTACTTTTTATTGTCCAATAGTATACCATATTCTTTTTTGCTATAAAAAAAAGTCATTTTTATGATGACATCTGAAAATAATAATGGTAGTTTTTTATTTCGATATTAACTTCATTTAAATTTGATCAGATATGTTATTTTTATCATAACAGAGGCCGTTAATCTTTTATAAATTACAACCCTTGTCAATTTCCACAAAAATAAGATTTGTAGTTGTATACTATAAAATTAAATCCATTTGGTTTTTATAGCTCACATATTGGCTTCTTTTAAATCTTATTTTGAAACTATTCAAATTTAAACTTCGAACTGTCTAAGTAGTCCAACAATACTACACCTATTGATGAGTTCCAGTTATTTTTGTGAATGAAAGACTTTTTTAATTTATTTATTTTATTTATTTATTAAAAGAAAAATTGTCTATTGATCTCCTTCAAGTTATTCTTCGTTACTCTTTACAACATTAATTATTGAAGTTTTATTAATATTAGACCCGAAAATGATATATAATTGCTATTGTTATACAAATGATTTGTACAATTTCATTAAATAATAATACATTATTATAGTTCTTTTCCAACTCTGGTACACTGTAGAGTTAAAAAACTCCGAAAATAAAACTTAAAATAAAAATAAGGATTTTATAAAATTTATATTTTTATTACGTTTTCCAATTTAGTTCACAAACTTGCTTTTGACATCAGTACTCATTAAAAAGCTAAATTTAAACTTTTTGAAACAATAAATCTTTTTTTTTTTGTTAAAATTTGTTCAAATACAATTTTTAGTAAATCCAATAACCTAGCAGCAAAGACCAACCTAAAAAATATATGGGATCTATTCAATACTATCGAATCAGATGACAGAAATCTTGAAATAATAAATTGAAAGACGTTTGCAAATAAAAGAGACATGACTATTGATGGAATGTAGCAAAGAAAGCAAAACACAACTAATGGTTGCAATGATTATGATGCTTAATAAAGCTTAAATGTCTAGTAGTTTGAAAATAATAAGTATCTGCAGTAAGTTGTTATATTTTAACTGTTCATAATCAAAACTTTCACTAAATTTAATATAAATATGACAAAGAAAATTCAGATGTTCATCCCATAAATTTGAAATTAAGAAAAAAAACTTTTATTTGAGAATCTAATACAATATACTAACAGCTCTTAATCTTGCAGCAATTAAAAATTTCAACCAAATGCAAGCTCCTATCGAAAATGTGAATTGTTTCCCAAAATAGCATTTATAAAATTTTTGGAATAAACCTAGTGATAGTATTATTACCAGTATAAAAATAATTAACACTTTTTTTTCAATTTGATAAATTGAATTGATTTTCCAAAACTACGAATAATACGAATAATTAGAGATATAATTATTCTTCTAATCTGCTATTAATTGCAGATTAGATAATTAATGATGAAGTTAACCTTGAAAGTTTTTAACATTTGTTCGGACTTTGTTTGAATTTTTATTGTAACACTCTAGGCCATTGACTAGATACAGCTTTTCCTTTTTTCTATTTGATAAAAAAATCTAGCAAGATTATGAACTCAACAGCAGCTATTTAGGTGTGGATATTATGAACTCATTGATAAATCAGTGGAGTACTTAAAAGAGATCGGAGATCTTCTAATATCACTCTTTGATTTGGATCTTTGAATCTGAACTTATTGTTTGATTGCCAAATTAGATTTCAACAAAACCTGGAATGCGACTGATAATTTTATTTGGATCTTATAAATTAGTCCATTGTACCAGACCTTATATAAAATCTGACGTTTTTGTCTTCATACACATTTCTAATATATACGAATATATTCCGTGGAGGTGAACTTATACGACTGCACTATGCTCTATTTTAAAACCATAAAAATGGGAATAAGTATATTAATATCTGGCTTGATATTTAGAAACATTTTTATAATTCAACAAAATATGGATTAGAATATTCTTAAAATATTATTAGGAATTATATATACATATGTAATACACATGCATATATAATTACTTTACGATATTATGATAAATCAATAAACCCAAATTTTATCTATTAACATTTTTATTTATATGATAAAGAAAAAAATAACAGAATCTTTGGATCTTCGCGAATTGTTAGAATTTTCGCCAAAAATTATTTTAACTAATCTATGTATGCATTTGTCTCATCATCATCAATTTCCTGTAACCCCATCCGTGGGGCATAGGGCGAAAATAAAGTACCTCCATCGGCTCGTATCTGCGGCGAACCTTTTCAATTTTGGTCACTTCCTTCGCTGGGTACTTGCTTCGGCTAAGACAGCTGTTCTCCATGTTTTTCTTGGCCTCAGTTGTGCGCATGATTTTGGTTTCAGCTGAATTGACTTTTAGGCTCGCACTTTTTCCAGTGTCATACAGCTTTTGCCAGAAATCGTTCAAACAATCGTTCAAATCCTGGATATTTTTCTTGTTCCCATATAGCCTGGAACAAAGGTATCTCATCTACTCCTGCTGCCTTGTTGTTTTTTAAAAGAATTACTGATTTTATCTTGATTATACTTGGGGTTCTCACATCGATACCCCTAAATGATCTGCGCATTGTTGAATACATTTTGTTCTACGAGTTGCTCGTTTAACAATCTGTTTAAATGCTCTTGCTATCTTTGCAAATGATCATTCATAGATACCAACAGCCTTCCACTCTCGTCCAAGATTATTTGATGCTCTTTAATATTACATTTAGCAATTTGGTTCGTAATCTTGTAAAGAGTTTTGACATCTCCTTTGTTAGCAGTTCCACTCCGCTTTGGAGTCTTATGTGTTATTCTATACTGCAAACGTAATTTTTCTTTTTTATTGATTTTCTTTAGCATTGATTTTACTCTTTCAGGAGCTACGTGCAGCAATTTTATCCCATGATGTTTGTGTTATACATGGATATCTGTGGGTAGATAGCAAAGGTACTGTTGTCGGACCTTGATATAGAATCTTATAGAAAATGCTTTTTTGGTATTATCTCACATAAGATTTATAGATACATCTTGTTACTTTTTCGTTCATGGTGGCTGCTATAGTACGACATAAGTTGGGATCTTTTGCTGGGATCCACATGGAAATGCGCTCCCCTCCCGGTCCGATTATACGTGGATTGATAGCTGACGTCGTCTACTGCATACACGCGAAGTCCAAATGGTAGTTACTACTGACATCCGCGCTCCTGACATCTTACATCGCAGAGTGATTTCCTCCATTTCTGTTGTGTGGTATGACCAATCTGGGTTTCTTTACGATCATCCGGGGATATCCATGTTTTTTGTGGCAAGTTTTGTTGGGAATAGAGTTCCACCAATTAAGTTGTCGTGGGTTTTAGAACCATCGAGCAGCCCTCCATTGCCATTTCTTACACCTATTCTATGTTTCCGCATGACTTTAATTAGACCTGCATCTTAAAATCCGTCTTTAGCGTTAAGATTGCCCAGAATGATCTTGCATACATGGTTAGGACCCTTAAATTCAAAATGTGAAAGTTTTTCAATTCCGGGCATGGATCGTCTGCCATTGGTTCACACCTTCGCCGTTGTTTGATACACGCCATGGTTCCCCTCTCTTCGGGGTTGAAACCCGATCGTTCGTATGGGTTGCTAGGGTTAACAGAGGTCATTACGTGAAGATGAGATTAGGAAAATAGGTGGAAGAGACTAAGTGGCATAAGCTGGATACAACGATCATAAAACAGATCACTACTCCTTTAGACCCCCATGCATTTGTCTGAACAATCTTTTTTACATTCAAAGTTTTCAGAAACTTTATTTGAGGTAGACTTTTTATTATAATTGATATATTATAGTTACATAAATTTTCTTATTAGTTTATATACACTTATTTTTTAGTTCAAATGTAATGACTCTAAGCCGAAATTATTCTTTAATAGTTCGAATGCGAAAGAGCAGCTCAAGTGATCAGCCTGTAGCTTTAAATTCAATACAAAAACTTAAGAACCAAATCCACCTGTCCAAATTCCATTAAAAATTCATTAATTTTATTTGAAAAATTGTATAACTAAATTACCTCCTTCTACTACGGTAGATATCCATATCATTAAGAAAATTAGAAAAAAACGTATTGATTGTTCATTATTCCAACGCTAGTCAACTATTATAGACGATGTTCATTTATAATGAGAAAAGCTTCAAATAAAATAAAATAAAAAGAAAGCTAAGCTTTGAATTTACTTTTCAAACAGCAAAGTTGTAAGAAAAAAACAATATAAAAAAAAATTCTTCATTCCTTGGTATACATGGAAGGTGAATTTGCTGATTTCTTTCAGTTTAGTTTGATCATCGCCATTGTTTGGACGTCTTGAGCATTAGCAAAAAATAAACAAAATAAAAAACCTAACCAAAATATATTTGAATCAGTAAGAGTTAAAAAGTTTTTAACTGGGATTGTGCAAAAATCAAATTCTTAACAATTTTAAAAAGGTGTGTGTGCGTGAAATAAAGTGAATAATATCGAATATGTAACGAAAAAGTTGATTTAATTTCAAAGAAAACAAAATTTAAAAAAATTAAGAAATTAGAAATAAGAGAAAATTAATCAATCTAAATTATATTAATTTTTTTTTAATTACATTTTGTGTTTTATTTCTCAAGAATAGTGAAGGAGTGACTCCATCCAGGAGTATATCCATCTCAAAAATATTAAATTCTTAATTTTTTTAACTAACAGTTATTAAACTATTTGATTAACACACACAATTTTAAAATTATGTTTAAAATAATTGTTTTTATTTTCATTTTTTTTAAATTATTTTAGGTTAAATATTTAGTTTAAAAACATATTTTAGTGTTATTAATAAATTTTAAAATTCTATTTTCTTTTTCTTTTTTATTATTATTTTATTTTATTTTAAATAATTGAAGTCGTGGCAAAAAAATAAATTATATAAGAAAATTTATAGTTATATACAAAATAAAAATATAAAAATAAATTTAGTAAGAATAATCGATTATTTAAATTTACGTTGATCGCTCCAATATGAAAAGATCAATAGTAAATTATTTTTATAATTTTCGACTGCTCTTCTTTGGAATAGTTAGTACATGTAAGTATCCTATACTAATTTTAATTCGCTTATTTGAATATAATATATTTAATAAATATTTAATTTCACTAATAATCTAATTAATTAATTTTACTAATGATTAATTTAAATATATATGTATACAATTATATACAATAATAAAATGAATGAGTCCTAATTTTTTTTGTGAATTATTATTATATTTTGTTTTTGGATCAAATTCCAATAAATAATTTTTTTGTTTTTATTATACATACATAATGTATAGTAGGTATGTTAATAAATATACAGATCACTAATTTAACTGGCTAAACAAGATCCTATCATCATGTATATATAGATATAACGATATTATTATATTTATATACATATCGAACGTATGCACCTATATTTCGTGTTATACCGTAATACCTGAAAATTACATAGTATTACCAATTACCTATATACAAAACAGCAATATACTATCAGTGGCACCAAGAGTAAAGTTTTTAAAATACAAAAAAAGTTGGTCAATCAATAACTAGAGGCGAATAATGTTGCTATTAATTGCATTATGAATACGATTATGTATATATAGACACTGTACAAATATTATATGTATGCATGACAATACTTATAACTTATGTTGTCATGATTATAGTTAAATTTCATCATTATATTTGTTATATACCTACAATTAATTTAAAAATTTACAAAAAAAATTAAATATTTATGGTAAACATTAATATGGTGATGATACCTAGATGTTGTTGTCAGTATAAATTCAGCAACAACTTAAAATGAAAAACAAAACTACTAATTATCTTTAGATAATCACCAAATCATTGATTTTAATTTGTTAATTTTTTTTAAGTTTTAAAATTCGTTCATAATTTTGTTCACTTTTTGCTTGATTTTTTATTTTTTCATTTTGTTTTTGTTATGATCTAATAACATAAAAAAAATTATTATGTAGGTGTCTCACCAGAGCAAAAAAATGCATTCATTCAATTATTTCTAATAACTGATTATGTCTTATAATTATATATAGTATATACTTATATACATATCATATTATCATTGATGTTATATAATAATATAATATTATAAAAAAATATTAATTTGTTCAAAAATTACCCTAATACTTCGATCAAAGAGGTGTACGCTCTTTGAAAATATGATTATAAAATTCAAAAATTTAATTTTTCGTTTTGCTTTTGTTTTTTTTTCTTAGTTCAACTTGTCAAAAAAATTTACAGTACCCATGCCCATACGATTACAAAATTGAATATTTGATTAAAAAATGAAAGGAATTTCGATTTTAATAAAAAAAAATTTTTATGTTCATAGATTTTGATTAGGAAAAAATTAAAAAAAATTTTGAAATTTTGAAGCAGGTGAAATTAAGTAACAAAACCTAAAAATTGATGATGAAATTAAACCAATAAAGACGAATTAAATGCATTGAACGTAAATGATTTATAATCTTCATCTTCAAATCTTTTATTCGTTTTTACAAAATATATTAAAAATTAACAAATATTTGATTATGTATAAGATAGCTTTGATCTCCTGTTCGCGAACCGCTATAAAACATTTTTTTGCTGCAACTTTTAAATTAATTCGACTGCATCTTAACCACTCTAACATGTAGGTAGATTTTCCACAAACTTTCGCGACACATTGATTAAGACATTTATATTTGACTTCAAATTTAAATGTCGTATTCCATGATCAGTCTTATGAAATATTTTATTTTTAATTTTAAAATAACTGCTCCTTTCCCTCTGAAGAAGTTGATACGCCCAGAGCATGCGTATTCGGTATATTTTATAAATAAGTTAATTCGTTAATTCTCGTTTTAAAATGTAAACCACAATGATTAATACACAATACATAATGTATACAGCGCTGTAACTAGCCGTTTCAGTGCCCTGTGCAATTTTTTTTTTAGGGCCCCTATATTTTTTTGGGAAAAAGTAAGTAATAATACGATTATGATATAAAAATGTGTAAGATAACATTTTTAAAAAACATTTATTATGGAAAAAATGTCATCACGAAATTTTAATTATATTATTTAATTTGATTTTTCTGGCCTTCATTTCAACAAATTCATTAATTATGTCATCAAATGATATATCCTTAACTATGTTGTATTCAATAGATATTATGGCAAGATTGGATAACCTATAGCTTGTCCGATAGTTGAACTTAAATAACGTTTTAATAATTTTAATTTGCTAAAGCAAATTTCTTTGCTCTTGCAATTGATACTGGAAGCAATTGATACTGGAAGAGTAAGAAATAGTCGCAGAGCAATATTAATATTTGAATAAGACTCTATTAATCCAAAATCACGTAGACCTTGTAAAATTTCAAGTGATGTTGCAGTTTTTAAATTGTCTACTAATATTGATGCTTCAAAGTTAAAACTTTTAATTTCACATGCGAGATCGTACATATTTAAATCTTTGCTGTACTTAATGGCAAGATCAGCAGACGCTTTTTTAAATCTACAACGCTGTCTTTTTCTGAAGATGAACCATGTATAAATATTTCTGAGTTTTTCATAACGAAAATATAATTGAGACCACAGCTTGTCAAAAATATTGTACATTTGCATTTTAAGCAAACTTTCGGACTTCATGCTACTTTCTTCATCCGGTGCCTCATCAATTTCTATTTCTTTTTAACTATCCTCCTACTCTTACTGCGAAATCCAATTTGTATACCCATAGTTTTAGCCAAATTATTTGCTTTTTTAAAATCTTGTTCGAAACCTGTTTCTCGTAGTCTCTGTAAAGTACAACGTAGTCCATCAATAAATTTTGTTGCATGGTCTATCGATAGATCTTTTCGTTGTAATTGTTCGCTCAGTGCACTGTAGAATTTTATTTCATACAGAACGATTGCGGATGAATTTATAATTTATAATATATTAGTAAGAGCAAACTTTTTGCATTTGATATATGTTCTGGATTTGATGCAGTTGAATCATTTGCAATCGATTCCAATGCTGTTTTTACATCAAATAAATGTAAACTTAACGATTTCATTGCATTGGCCTTTGATGACCACCTTGTATCCGATAAATTTAATAAGTATTAATTTTCAATATTTCATTAATATTTCTTATGGTGCTGTCGATGATGAGAAAAAGTTAAATAATTTTTGCACAGTACCAAAAAAGTGATAATTTTAGTTGTGTTGTAAATGCAGCATAAACACCAACTAAATTAAGGTTGAACAAGTCAGCCTAAATTTGCCAAATTATTGATTTTAAAAGTACGTGCTTTTACACCTTTATATTTGCCAGACATATTAACACCGTTGTCGTATCCTTGTCATCTGACATCATGAATATCCAATTTATCAGCTGCTATTTTATTTAAAATTTCATTTGCTAGATAAGAACGTATGTATTTTAATTTTTTCGTCGGCAGTTCCAATTGTGTTTATCGCTTGCTGCATTTTTTTGTAGTTACGCGTGAACTAAAATTGCACTTTTCTATTATTGCGTTTATTTAGTATAGTGATTTAGATAAGCTTTAGTTATTTTCCTATTAATCACTAGGTGATATGATATTAAACTGACACCACTATTTTTTTTGTCCCTGTGTAATTATTTATTTTTATAGTCTTATGAGATTACAATCTAAAAGAAAAACATAAGTAAAAGTTTATTTCAGGACCCCTCAGATATCTGGGCCCTGTGCTTGTGCTCTGTTGCACCTGCCTAGTTACGGCGCTGAGTGTATATTATGAAATTCACACCTTTTTGAGCAATTAAAATCTTTGTACAGAACAATGACATTCAATTGACTTGAAAATATATTTAATTACAAAACTATCGTGTTTTGTTGTTGTTGTTGTTATTCCTTTAAATTCTATTCTAGATTTTCTCAAAATCTATTAAAACTATGCAAATAAATATTTTATTGTTTGAAAACTTACACAATTATTATTAAAAGAATCTTATAATTAAAAACAATAAAGATTTTAGTTAAAAGTTGCAATTAGTATGATATTTTATAATAGTTACTGATATTTTTTGTTTGGAGTAAACAACTACAACCACAATAACAGCAACATTAAAATTTCGTAGTAATTCACATACTTGAAGTTTCCTCATTATTTATATTTGTTTTTCTTTTTAATTTGCATTTACATTTACATTTTGTTAATTAAAAAAAAAAAACTACATCAATACTAAATGGTAACTTAAACTTTAATTACAACAGCATCTTTTCATATTATTATGTATGTACCTAGATATACCTGCACATTTGTTTTCTTTATCATAGTTGTGTATGGCTTACAAAGCTCTTTATTATATATTGCCATTACTTGTAGTAAAGATATAAAAGTTTATATAGTTATCAATACTGTATTTACATATTATGTATGTAGACAATAATGTTAAAATTATTAAGGTCAAAATGCCAAGGATTTCTGCATAGAAAAGAAGAAAAATTAATTTAACTTACCTACTAAACTATTGATTAAAATGATTATGATGGCAATGATAAATTAATCATCATCTTTAATGTTTTTTTAAAGACAAATTTAGACGATCTTTTAGTTGCCATTTATTATTATCTTGTTTTGTTTTCATAACCCGGTTTGAAAAAAAAAACTATTTTTTTGTTTTTAGTTTTTTTTTGTATAATGTATAATAACTTAGTTTTTTTTCGAAATTAAATTTAGTTAAAAATTATATAGATACTACTTTAATATTAATTGACTTTTTAGAATTATTATATACCTACATATAATAATTACTATACATATATTTGTAATTACGTTGTTTTTTACAACATAAGATTCACGATTAAGTACAAATGCGTAGGATCGTAAATTCATCAATTCGTTAAAATATTTTAATTTAAAGCACAAGCTGTAATACATTATTATGGTTGTAATACATATTAGTTTTCAAAAATAATATTTTTTTAAACTATACTTATATGTATGTATTAAAATTATTCTTTATAAACAATATTTCGAATTTTTTCTGATGGGGTATAAACAAACACGTTCCTTGCTATTGCTACCGCAGGCCCTACTTATCCATAGGCATAGGGGCCCAATATATTTCCTTTTTTAAAAAGGGGAATTACTTCAGCTACTTTTAACTCATCACAAAAGATTCCTTGATAAACGCTGAAATTAAAAACTTAACTTAAAACATCAACAATAAGTAGCGAAACCTTCTTCAAAAAATTATTGGAAAAAGAATCGTTAGGTGCAGAATTAGATATTTTAAGACTCATAATGATTCCATGAATTTCCAAAAACATTATAGGTTAAAAAAAGAAGCTATGTCTCTGAAAAGGTTCCTCACATAAATTAGATTAAAAATTCTCAGATTGTGCGTTAAAAGAAATTGCATTATTTACTAGTTGTTCAGAAGTATTGACAAAAAATATATTAAAATGATTAGCTAAGATTGATGGATCAGATACTATTTGAGAATTAATTTACAAAGAGAAAACAGAAGTAGAACAATCCTTATTTAAAATTGAGTTTATAATTTTCCATTAAGCTTTACTTTTCCCTCTATTTTCGCTAAACTGTCTGGAATAATAATAGTATTTGCACTGACGTATTTGTTCTATAACTTTTTTACAGAGTTTTTTATAATATAACATAAAGTTAGTGTTACTTGGATGTTTTTTAACATCCATGCGATTTGTTAATGCACATGGTAGAACTTAAACTCGCTGAAAATTGTTTTAAACGTTCAATCAATATTTCTAATGATATTAGTGGTATTCTTGATATAAAGATATGTTCGCCTTTTTAACAATCAATTTAAATTTATGTTTCAATGAAATGAGGATACAAAGTTCTTATTATTAATCTAGTATCATAGTTTTGGGTGCTTCAAATTTCGTAGAAGCAATATTTGAGCTGCTACTTTTAATTTCAATTGGTGAGCAGGAAACCGTGTCAAATCCATCGAATAAAGAAGCTGTGTTCGGTAGTTAACAGCTTCCTTTCCATTGATAACTGTATCTATCTCTGGAATATTCTGCAGTAGTTTCTGATTAATAAAAGGATTAATAAAATAATATCACACTTAAATTGGACAGATTTTTAAATAATCCTATTATCTACCTATTACTATTGAATTGAAAATATAAGATTGTATCTTTAAATGAAAATATGTTCATACAAAGTAATAAATAAAATTAAAAATGATTAACCAACTGGATTGTTATCGAAACAAGTTAAAAGTTGTTCGTTTTTTTGTTGAATGACAGTTGAAAATTATAATGTGTATCATGTAATCATATCATTCGCTCACTCTTTAATCGGTCTTGAATAAGAAAAGTAATACTTTTGTTTAAAATATATTAAATTCCATTGGAAGAAGGAAAGATCCGGTTCGATTGCCATCTTACGGACAACGTCTAAATTTAATTCATCTGGCCACTTTGCAGAAAAGAAGGGAAATCACTGATGTAACCTTTATTGTTGAAATTGTTAAAGGTAACATTATTTCTCCACCTATTTTTAATAAAATTTTCATTAATAATAATTCTCGATCTAGATCCGTTAATCTTTTCACCCTGGTTCATCATAGAACTAACTATGGTAGATTTGAACCCATTAATAGAATGTTAATAATGGGAAATAAATACAAGGCCGTAATTGAGTTCTCTCATTCAAAGGCTTTATTAAAAAAACAACTGCACCAATACACAAACTAAACAACCCTCTCTGCTACAGCTAACCCATCATTTAGTATTTAAAAACTAATGTGAAGAATTTAAAAATAAAATTTATTTAGAATTATGTAATTTTTTTTTTTTTTTTGTAACTTTTTAAAATTTGTAAATTTGTAATGTACATTTAAGTAAATATTATTTGTAACTGCTTGATTTAAGTTTGAAATAAATAAAATAAAATAAGTTGTTGTTTATGTAAATGTTGTATATGAAGTTATGAATAGTATGGATGATAATTTTGGATTTCAATTTTATTTCTTTAAAGGCTTTTAATCAAAATAATTATGTAGTGAAGCTGTGTAGTAGCTGTGGCAGATGGTGATTTAGCGAATAACCAAAGTTTACCAAATCTAATCGAAGTTCCCTCGAATATGATTTTCACTAATTTTATCGTACAAGATCATTTTTGGAGATAATCTAAATGTGGATAATTTTGTTAACTATTCAAAAAAGGCAATACTTTGCCCAAAAAATTCTGATGTTGATAGAATTAACGAACGAATTTTAAACGTTTTGGAGGGAAATGTAATAACTTATCTTAGTACTGATTCCACTATGATTGCGATAAAAAAGATGCAGCGAATTCCTCTACAGTTTTTAAACTGCTGCTGTCCAAATAGAATGCCTCCACATAAATTTAGTTTGAAATTTGGTAGTATAACAATACTACTGAAAATACCAAACGCGACCTTTGCAATGGTACTCGATTAGCTGTAAAAGCTCTAAAATTAAATTTAAAAGTCGCGAAATTCCTTGGCATAAGCTATAGGTGAAACTGTATTTATTCCTAGAACAGATTGAGCTACAACCACCGCAGAACTGCCATTTATTCTTAGAAGTTGACAATTTCTTGTTAAGATCATAAATAAGTCGCAAAGTCAAACATTGGAAAAAGAAGTAGTTTATTTGCCTGAAACAATATTTAGCCATTGGCAACTGTATGTGGCAATTTGCAAGGTACGGCGGTCTGGTGATATTCAAATAAAACTTACTGAAGGGAGGGAGCAAGGCAAATTAACTCGACATTCCAATTAGGCCTATTGCGAAACCGTAAATAAAGACGCACCTTTTTCTTTACCTTCTGGGTGGTGCGGAAAAAAGACAATAAATTTCCAATAACAAAATTGTTGTTGTTTAATTCAATTTCTTTTTTTAAAAAACAATTGTTTAATTTATCGAATTATTTCGATCTTTTTACCAAAAAAAAAAAATATTTTGCACCTGACTTAGTGTAATATACCTAATATTTGATTACATTTCTTAGAATTCATTTTCTTGTGCAGCTTATATCTGTGGCAAATATATAAACACTTAAGTCGAGTTAAGGCAAAATTGAGTTATAAGCACAACAGTAACGCTCGTATTATTTTCTATACCGTGACAAAACCCCTGTTCTTCTAACTCGATTTGATTTCGAGAAAATCTTAAAAGCTTATTCGCTTAAGTCAACAAGGTCCTATATTGTATTATATAAAATAGTTTAACCCAATATAAGTTGTTTTAAATTTTTGAATTCAATTTTTAGTTTCAAATTTAATAAGAAAATATAAAGCAGCATATCTGAATTTAGTCTTTATATAAATTTTTGATATTCGTTTAAAGTCGACTTATGTCGATCTTAGTCGTTATAACGAATTAATTGACCGTTCGTAATATTATTTGAGTTTATTTGTTATATAAATTTATAACGGGACTGTAACAGAATACAAAGTGTAATTAGGGTGTTATATTAGTAACCTCATATATCCTTCCTCATTGTATTGCTAATAAAAGTATGGGAGAATTTTTGAGGTGATTGCTTTAGTTTTGGCGCTTTTTTAATTGATGAATCTGTCAAAGAGGAAATAAAGAATACACATAAGAATGTGTAGTATATAATTTCTGGTGATAGTGTAAGAGCATGCGCTATAAAAAGTTTAAGGATTTAAGTTCGGATAAACGTAATTCGGGAATAATGTGTATATCCTGTACGAATAGCCCAAGAACGTTTGATGGCAATTTTTTTACGTTTCCAAAAGATAAGGCTATGTTCAATAGATGGACATCGAAATGCAAGGTAAGTGTTGAAAAGATTACTAACAAAAGACTAATAATATGCGAGAACCACTTTGAAAAAAAATATTTAGGAAAAATGAAGCTAAAAAAAATTAAATTCCTACTTTACTTTTACCTGATACAAGAACAAATAACAAAAAAAAATCAAACAAAAGATTTTAATATTTTTTATTTTTCTGAAAGTTCTTCTTGTATTTAGCCTTTTTAAAACGGAAAGGGTAAAAATTGATTTAAATGAGTTTTTGGTATTTGAAGAAAATAACAGAAAAGAAAATATCCCAAAAACTTACACAAAAGAAAATTTAAATTATTTATCTGTGCCTATTGAAATTAGTCGCTCAGAATCATCTGATGCTATAATTAACACTGTTTTCTGTGAACATTATCCAGAAAAATGAAACATATTATAATAAAAAGTATACTGCTTCGCGAAGAGCTTTTAACATTACTGAACGTAAAAATTTAAATTTGAAAAAAAAAATGACGTATTTGAAATCACAAAACAGAAAATTAAAAGAGAAGCTGAACGAACAAAGGGATACAAATTTTTAAGAAATTCATTAGAGCTTAAGTTGCCTCATTTTAGTTCCTTGAATAGGTGGATTCCTCTTAAATTTTTAACCATAGGGTTAAATGAAAAAAACATTAATGAATTAAGCGTTATTTTTTCTCACATGAATGAACTTTCAAGAGAGGCAGTGCTAGTTTTTGATGAAATAGCAATTAGAAAATATTTGAGCTATAATACCGTATTGGATGAAATTACGGGGTTTTTAGACTATGGATACAAACGAACAGGAGATATAAAATATATATGTGTTTTCCTATTAAGAGGCATAGTAAATAATTGGAAATATGTACTAAGCTATTACACAACAGATTAACCAATTAGTAGTACAGATATTCAAAATTTATTATTTTTAGATTTAGATACCGGTTTCAATTTGAATCTTAATATCCGAGCAGTAGTATGTGACCATATAACACAAATAATAGAAAATGTTTTAGCACATTAGGTGTTACAAAAGAAAATCCTTATTTTTTTTTAATTTTAAGGGAATAGAAAAAAAAGTGTTCGCACTTTTCGACCCGATAGATTTTACTAAGTCACTTCGAAATACACTGCTCAAATATGACCTTAAAACTACTGATGGTGAAGTGTCATTTAAAATTATTCAATCACTATATTTACATGAGAGTACAAATACTAAAAGAATGTGCCCGAAACTTTCCAAAAAACACATATTTCCCAATTCATTTGAAAAGATGAATGTTCGATTGGCAAGTCAAATTTTTAGCAATTCTGTTGCAGCTACTATTAAAACAATGATTTCAATTGGGAAATTTGTTTCGAGAAAACCTTGTGTTTCATTAACAGCTAAATTTGTAATTAAACTTAATAAATTATTTGACTGGCTAAATAGTAAAAAATTATATGATAGAAATTCTTATCATTCAGCACTGCAAAAAGATAGTATAACTTTTAAATATTTAATAGAGATGAAAAAATATTTTGAAGAAATAAAACCAATTACATCCAAGAAAATTTATTGCATTGATGGCATGATCCAAACTCTAACTGACATTATAGATCTAATTAAAGATATGTTTACTTTATCCAGGCTTAATGAAGATGTGTTGGAAAATTTATTTGCCTTGGTTCGTTACAGAAGTGGTTGCAATAATAACCCATCTGGAATGGAATTTAGTAGCGTATTGGCTAAAATAATTTCAGTTAAATTAATTGATCATAAATTTGAAAACTCTAATTGTGAGGAGGATGATGCAGAGTTTCTACGTCAAGATTTAAAAGATTTTTCGGTCAAAGATAATAATTGCGATTCAAATGTTGATGAAACTTTTGATGAAACTGATGATCAAATCACAAATAAGATAATATATTATGATGAACCCAATACGAATAATGTTTTGATGACAAAAAATATTATTTCATGCAATGCAGAGAGATACATATGCGGTTATGTTATTTTTAAATTAATGAAAAGGATTAGTTGTGATAACTGTAAAATTTTGTTTTTAAAAAAATCTGATGATTTCTTATCATTAGACTCGGAGTAATTTATTTATAAAAAAATTATAAAAGTGATTTAGAAATGTTTCACTTAAAAGCTCCAATAGAAGAAATTTTTGAAATTACACAATTTCATATTCAAATATTTGATAATTATTTTGTACCAAATTACTATAAAAAGCATTTACTTAAAACTATTATCTCATGTTGTTTGGATGAAACAAATAAATCCATTAAATATTCGAAATGGTTTTGTGAAAAAAACGAATGCTTGCCTCATAAATTAAAGTTTCTAGAATTTTTAATTCTGCTTTTATTAAGAAAAGAAACAAAGTGGTTGTGTGAAAAATTATTGAGTATGGAAGCTATTGGTAAAAGAGAAAAAAGAAAGAAAGTCGAAAATAATAAACTAAATATTATTCAAAGTTAATTAAGAACTAACAAATATTCATACTAACAATTTGCATTTTTTAAAAAGTAGGTATTTGAGTTTTTTTTTTATTAATTTGTTTATTTTTTTCATGTGAACCAATGCCATGCTGTGAGTGAATACTGAATTGTGATATAATATGTACATGCATATATGGTTATCATAAATATAAAATTTTATTTTCTTTAATTTTATGTTTTGTAATTTTTTTGAAATTTTAATTTGTAAATAAGTTATTATATTTTTTTTTTCTATATATATATATATATATATAAAATGAAATATGAATTAATTTTTTTAAAAAAGGGTTTTTTAGGCCGAATTGATTTGAAATTATGTTCTTTGTTTATATTCACACTTCAATTCGGCTTTTTCCCTTTACTAAAAATATATAAAAAATTTAAAAATTTATTTTCCGAATTTTTATTTTCTTTAAATTGTAAATCTAATCATCATAATCAATCTTTATTTTGTAGGTAGCAAGCAAATAAAAAAACTCATAAGTATGCTATTGCTATATAACATAATGCTACTATGAATGAAAATAAATTCACTTTAGTAAATAAGGAAGGGCTTGAATAAAAAAATACTCTATTTTTTCCATAATTTAAATTTTTTTATTTGTTTTTTCCTAATATTCTTAATTATTATTATCTTAAAATCTAAAAAACTTTAAATCTGAAATTTGTAAATTAATTTATTTTCTATTTATTTAAACAACAACCACAATATTTGTCACTTTATTAATTGACTTTATTATCTCAACTGAGAGCTCAAAATGTTTTCAATTTTAAATAGAAAAAAATTATTGTTTTTACCAAAAAACAAAAATCGTTATGTTAATCAGACTACAGTATTACAAATTACCTGCACTTTACTTTGTAATGTATATTTGGAAGTACTTCGTACGCTATGTTACATTTAGCTTCAAAAGTAACACATGAAAGTTTCAGCACAACATTGATGAAATCATGAAATCATCAATGAAATTTGAACAAGTGCAAAAAATTCCGACTGGGATATAACCACTTAGTCTCAAAATCAACTTTTGCAATATTCGGTTTTGAACTTCCAAATTTGTTTCTAAAAAAATTGTGAGAAATTAAACAAAAACTTTTGACTTTTTTTAATTCAGTTGTATTATGCTTAAATTTTTTGATATATTTTAGTTGCTTTTAATAATTTAGATAAATGTTATAGCAAAATAAAAGACATAAGTGATTTAATCAAAACACGAAATTCATTTTTATTAAACATCTGAACTAAGTATTTATAATGTTATATAATATTAAAAAAAATTTAAACTTAAGTCAACTTAAGTTATTTCATCTAAAAGTAACAAAAAAGAACTTAACGTATTATTTCACCATACTAATTTTCATAAATTTATTATTATATGTAGAAATGTTTATTTCAAAAAGTTGAAAACGGAAAAAAAAATATTTTATTTAAATTATTATTGGAGCTATTTTATCTTTAATTTTCAAGCTCTGATTCCGTTTCGATTAAGTCCGGGTGAATATCTGGACCATCTTCTTTAGGTAGTATCTTATAAAAATTGTGGATTATCTCTTTATATTTCTTTAAGTTTATTTGATTGGGCCCATTTATAATTTGAACTTAATTTAAGTCGTAAATAAGGTTGACTTCGTTTTAGAACATTCAAGATTTCGAAATTTTCAGCTGTAAGTTCTGTTTTGTAATAAATTTTACCAAAATTTAATCTGAGGTATCTAAGCCATCTAACTTCTTTCCACACAAAAGGAGTTGAATTTTCACTTCGGTTTCTCCAAGTAAATTTCGATTTTGAAAATGACGGGAAGTTTTTAAAATCATCTTTATCCATTTCCTTCACATGAAAAATATTTTTTACTACAACACTACGAACATCTGTCATTTTCTTTTTCTTTTCGATCAGAGAATGGTCAGTATATTTAGATATTTTTATACTTGAAAATACTAACATTCTCTCCGGGATACATTTTAAGAAATAGTTTGTGCATATTTGTTAAATCTGCGTGAAAATATCTTAAACTATTATCTCTTCTTGTATAATGACTTTCGCATGCTGGGAAGTGGGAACATAGTAATATATATGAAACTTTAACTTTTCAACAGTACTATCAGAACTCTTTCTCATTGCAATACCGCCTCTATGATCTTTCATTTCACTATTTGGAAATTAAAACTTTTTTTTCGTCACACTTCTAAGGAAACTATTACTTTCTCCAAAACATTGTTTGAAACAAGGTTGACAAATTTTTATTTTCTCTCCTTTTATTTCTAGATGATATGATACGAACGCTTTTTTTTCAATTGTCATTAGAGATCCGATAGCTGAAATTCTTCTGTTATAAGAACCAACACTCCAATAATTTTTAAAAATCTTATTCTGATCAGTTAGTGTAATTTTTGATATGCATTAATTCATCTTCCATATCTAAATCGTTGAAATTTTTATTAAAGTCAGCATTATCTTTTCGTATTTCGCGTGGAACATTTAAATGGATGGCATTCGATGACGGCTCAGGATTGTTCAAAAATTTCTTGCCTATTACGAACACAAGATAATGTGTAACATTTAATTTTAAAATAACAATGTTTTCTGTGATTTATGAATTTGTATGAATTAAACTTACCAAGACTATTTTGCTTTCTAGCTAATTCAGCTAATTTTTTTTCACGCGTTGTATTTCATTGTAAAATAGTTTTTTTTTTTTATTTTTGTTAACAATTGTTTTAATTTTGCGACCACTTTACCTTATCTCCAAATAAAAACTGAGAAAAACAGTTGATATATCCAAAGAATATCCATTAAAAGAAGGTTCACTGGAATAAAATTTTATAATTTATCAATGTGTTGGTTACCATTTTTCCAGTCAATTTCCAATATTGTAAGAAATAGATAGTCATAAGAATTTAGTTTGTGAGAGAGAGACAAAAATTCAATATACAAAGTGGAAAAAAATGAGCGAACGATTGTATGAAAGAAATATCGTATTTATTTTTAGTTAGTTAGTTTATTTCCAAATTATGATTTTTTTCAGCACCGCACACCAAACACATAACACAAAGATGTTTTGTCATTTTCAAAACGTTTTTAAAAAATTGTATATAGAATAGTTTTTACAAAAACTTTTTTTGAAGCGTTAGAGTTGATTTATTTTTAAATATAACATACACTGCTTAATTTTCATATATACTCTTCATTTATTTTTTTCTAAGTACTTTCTTATATACTAATTTAAAAAAAAAAATGCATATCAATAAAAAATATTATTTATTGTTCATATTATTAATATTCAACTTTGTTACCTATTTATAAAATTAACAGGTTCCAGTGAACCTTCTTATTATGGATATTCTTTGTTACTAGTTATTATATAATTTATGTACATATTTAAATTGTCTCATTCTATACATTATTATATTCTTATTCAATCCGTGCATATAAATTTTTCAAGAAAAAAACATTATCATCGAACATGGAATAATATTTCTTCCTATTTCTTTTTGTATCAAAATAAAAATATGATTTGATTTTTTTCCTTTGATAAAATTACCAAACACCTTAGCCTTACCATTACCAAACAATTACACATTCAATTTCACATATATTACATAATATACATATTTCTTTTTTTACTATTGTTATGTTGATAAGACACAAGAAATTATTATATCCATCTATAGTCTATACGAAAATATATTTTGTTCTGGGGTGCTCTTGTCATATGAACGTAATATTTTTTTGGGTATATATATATTTTAATATAATATGCATGCATATAAGTATAATTACCCAAAAAGAAGAATTCTCAACAAATTTCTTAAATCATGGTATTTTTTGAAAAATAGAATTCTTCTTGAGATAATAAAATAATATTCATTATGCATGTATATGATCAATTTACTATGCATACATGTTTGTGTACATCAATGCTATTGCTATTTCGTAAATCACAATGTACAAAGAAAAATAACAAAAATAAAAATAAAAGTTTATTTACTCTTAACAAAATTTTAAATTTTTTAAATAAAAATAATATCAACGCATGTAAACAATTTTTCAAACGTCAAACTTTTATGACTACATAACATATGTCAGTCCTTCGCGCATTGAGAGCAAATCATTAAATTTTCTTTAATGGTATTTGTGTTTCAATTATAGTGTAAAATAAAATTGTCCGGACGTTCGTCCATGAAGAGGAAATCCACCATGAGTCTTGAATATTCTTTATTATGCCTATCCTACACAGTGTGGTCAGATTGGGTTATTTATCGCCAATTGGGCTATCTATTTTTCAATCCCGCTGGTAAAATTTCGTATTGGCGGGTTGGCTGGTTTTGGGCTATTTTTGAAGCCTTAATTTTTAATTACATTTTTTTATGAATTTAATTTTTGCTATAATTTTTGCTTTATTATAGACAATGTTGAAAAAAAATGGAACGGTTTCAATTTCAACCAGATTGTCTTTTCGCCACTTTCAATAAACAACATCAATTCGCATTTCGCAATACTGTTTGTAATTTTGGATTAAAGTTTTACAAATAAAATCCGCTTCAGGTAATCTCATGTTTGAGAGTTTATCCAAACTTGCAATTACATTACTTTGTTTACCTCATTCTAATGCTCGTAGAACGAGTTTTTTCAATTATGAATATAACAAAAACTAAAATAAGAAATAAAATGAATTTAGAATTACTTTCTTCAATCTTAACTTTAAAAACTTATTTTAAAACAAATAATATTTGTTGTAAAAATTTTCAAATCACCCAAGAAATGACCAGCAGATTCAATTCATCAATTTATTTCTCTGAAAATAATAGAAACAATGACGATGAAGATTATAATAGATTTGAAGAAGCTTTAGAGGCTACTTCAGACATTTAAAGAAAAGTAGTTTTGGCTCATTTTTATATACAGTCGAACTTATGCCTAATTTGAACTTCTCGATAAATCGAACTATTTTAATGATTTTTTTTATAATTTTTATTTTCTATATTTGTGTCTTCTTTATTTAAACGTTTCTCTATTTATTATTAGTAAATATTATTATTATTATATACTCATTATTTTTTGTTATTTATTGTTAAAGCCAAGGAGGCTAAAATTTTTATTTTATTACGAAAATGTATTAATTTGCAATAAAAATAAAGTATTAGTATACAAATTTAAAGTAAAACAAAAATCTACTGTAATTTTAAGGAATCTACTGCATTTTTAATTACATTTCTACTGCAAAGCAAAAAGGGAAAACGACAGAACTGGCGTACAGTGATTTCAAGCTGTGACAGTCCAAGAAAAAAAAGTTCTTCCATAAGACTACGTGTAATAAAAAGATATTCTTTTAAAAAAAATACATACACAAAAAATTATTTTTTCGTTTTTCTTAAATCTCTATATTATTGTAACTTGTGTGTGAAGTAAAAATTGTAAAACAAGGGCAAATAAAGTAAAAAAAGTTAAAAATATGTTTCAGTTTTGCCTTTTGTATAGTTGTTAAACGTTGTTTTTTTTTTTATATTATAACAAATTAAAAAAAAAAAACAAAATTTGGCATAATAAAAAAGGCAAACTATTCAATTTATATTATTGTTATTGAATATTTTGGTAAATGTGATATATTTTTTCAAACTTATAAATATATCTTTTAGGCCAATGTCACTGAATTGATGTATTTAAACTGTTTTAATCCACATCCATTACCCAACCACTGTGTATCCACTATCCAACCACTGTACTTGCCACTGTACTTAAAGCAATTAAAACCTGAAATAATAGTGCGATTATTCAATACAAATTAAATTCGAATTTAATTTGAAAAAAATTGTGTTTCCCAAAAAATTTTACTGTCAATAAAACAAAAATAATCAAACACAACACACTTTAAACAAAAAGTGTAACAAATGACAAGAGTCGATTTCGATTTAAAACAAAAAATAAGTTTGCAGCATTTTTTGTTTGATGATAATAGGATAATATTCTTTTTTTGTCATTAAACAAAATTGGATATCAAAATTTGTGGAATAACGTTTGCAGGACGGTCAAACTTTCATTAGTACAAACAAAATCTTGATGTCTAAACAGTACCTAATCGTGAGTTGATTTGGTGCCGAAACAACATAATTTAATAAGAATTTTTTTCCTTATATATCACAAATAAAATACATTTATATATGTGTATATCCTGTATTCTATATCTATACTGTTTGATGTTGTAGCGGTCTTATATTTTACGATAAAAAAAAGTATTGAAACAACACCATGCGTTTTTAAGAGACGCCAGTTTACCGTCCGAGCTGCCTTTGGAATGACCATCAACAAAGCGCAAGGTCAAACTCTCAATAAGGTTGGTCTTTTAATTGACACAGCAGTTTTTTTACGTGGACAACTATATGTCGCGCCCTGGAAATAGAAATCATTTCAAAATTGTAACCGAAGAGAACAGAACTGTTAGAAATATATAGTTTTTAATGAAATGTTAGTTGATTAAATATTTCAATCTATCAATCCAATTACATAGTCTGTCTGCTAACCTACTAATTTAACTAAATTATTATTACTAAAATATTGTTGATAGGGGAATTTTGATAATTTATAAAGTAGTACAACCTAGAATTCTCTGATTTTGATTTTTCACTATATATAACGGTATATAGTTACGTTAAAAAGTTACGTAGTAACGGGTATTTAACAAGTATTTATAATGAATCTATAAATGCTAACTAGATAAAGTAACTCTAGTTTACAATTTATTCTATGAATTTAAAATTTAGAAATCCTATATCTGAAATAACAAATTTTTATATTTTTACATTAGCTGAAAATCTGCGCCCTCCAAAAGAAGCAGTGTGCTGAAAATATTCAATGTGTGCTGATATATATATTTTATATGTGCTGATATAAATATTCAATGTGTGCTGATATAATATATATTTCAATGTGTGCTGAAAATATTTTTGAATGAGCACAGAAATACGTGCTGATGTGTGTGCTGCAAAATGCGATTAAAGATGCGCCTACTGCTGAAAATTTATGTTAGAATGCATTAGTATTTCTATTATAATGGAGGAGAATTGTGCTGATTTTCCCGACGCTCTGTATAAATTCAAATGAACTCATGTGCGATTTTCAGCATATTTTTCAGTGCACTATCGACAGCGAAAATGCGCATCTTTTTTATCAGGCATCATACCAAAAGATAGTATCCATATATACACTATATACACAGGAATTGAAAGTTAGGTGAATCATTGAAGAACTAGTGCACTCCATATAAGAAATAAATTTCCATAATATGAATAAATTAATATTTTGCCAAATTTATATCTTGTCAAAGATATATCAAATGCGCCATATCACACATTTGGTCATCATGAAAATTGTCACAAGTATTTTTATAAGCGGCGTGAAGAAGAAAACTTTGTAACTTTCAAATGGTATTTTTGAAGAAATTACGACTGCTGGGTATAGTTTAGTCCAAAACTCAGACAGTTTGTTACTTAATATGAACTCAAATTTTTAGGAACAGTTCAATAGTATAATTTGTCAATACGTAGGAGGGAAACGAATAAATTTTTCTTTGGGCAGCCAAGTAGAATTGTTCAAGTAGAAGTGCAGCTGCTGTTGTCCAATTCAATACTGGGCAGACTTTTACAGAGTTTTTGAAAGAAACAAATTGGAGTGAAAGAAATACAAAAATGCTTCTTTCAAACGCAGAAGAGAAAATAATTAAAAGAAATATGACCAGAAAAAAGAAACAACATAAAGCCAAATAAAAGATTAGGAAGAGCTAAACATCACTAGTAGATAAAAATTATGAAGCAGATACATGTGGAAAACTTGATATGTTACCTGAGTTTCTACAAAAAAAAAAGAAATAATGCTGGAAAAGTTGCGAGCAAATTTTTAAAATAGGGTGAACATTGAAATTGATACACGCGATCAATCTGGTTGTAATTATTGTTATGAATTAAGAAATATAATGGTCACTACCTCAGATTTTGGAAAAATTTGTAAAGTTCGAAGTGATTCTAGTTATTATAATATAATGAAATACAAGCTCTATTAAGTTTTATGTACAAACACCATGATTTATAGAATGGAAAAAGAAAAAAATGCAATATCAGACTTTGAAAAGCAGGCTAACTTAAGTATTCAAAACTGCGGGCTTCTTATTGACGAAGAATTACATTTTCTTGGAGCTACTCCAGATGGTTTAGTTAGTAATAATGGTATTTGTGAAATAAAATATCCTCAATCAGCAACAGATGATTTTTAAAAGAAGCTATTGCCCAAAAAGAGATAAAGTATTTAAAATACAATACTGATGATAAAACAATTGCACTAAAAGAATCTCATAATTATTTTTATCAAGTGTAACAAAACAGTGGTAATTAAACATAAGAAAAATAAATTTTGGTATATGGAATTCAAAAGACTTCAAGTATGTACGAATTAAAAGGACGATAAATTTTTTACTAATAAAATGAAACCAAAACTGGAATATTTTTATAACAACTTCTTATTACCAGAATTATGTGATCCACAGATTCCCAGAAACATGCGAATAAGAATTACATAAGTTACTTTACTTGTAAAATAATAAATTTTAGAATTAAATAACTTCCCTAACATTAAAATATATGTGTAAATAAATGTAATATAGCCAAAAACACTTCTCGTTTTTTTTCCTTACAAAAAAATATTACATTAAAAATTTTAGCTTGATCTTTCGTTTTATAATAGCGTATTATAAAAGCGACGCTTTTCGCAATATCGAAAATAAATGTCCGAAAGGCGTTACATTTGAAATTACATGCTAAACCTCTGATATCAGCATATCGCCTCTCCCATTTCGAAACCTCTGCGAAATGTTTTCTTACTCTCATTCTCGTCTAGTAAATAACCCAGTCAGTGGAAGATTGCGCATGTTTCTCAAATTCCCAAAAAAGGTGACAAAAACGACCCTTCCAATTACAGATTGCCATTACTTCAATTCTTTCAAAATAATGGAAATCATTATAAACAAAAAGCTATTGAGATACCTAAATAGTTCGCGTATTTTAAATGATCGCCAATACGGCTTTAGAAGCCAACAGTTAACAGGCGATGTTTTAACTTCTCTCTGCGTTAAGCTTAATACCAGCATTCTTTGTACTGGTGAATCTGAGGTTGTAGCTCTCGATATCTCAAAAGACTTTGATCGAGTATGGCATTCTGCTCTTCTGAGCAAATGTCAAGCTATTGCTTTGGGCAACCTCTTCTGCAAATGCATTGAGAACTTTCTCTCGAACCGAAGTATACGTGTCGTTGTCGAAAGTTGTATGACCGACAACTATGTAATAAATGCTGGCGTTCCACAAGGCTCTGCCTTATCATCTACCCTTTTCTTGATTTTCAGCAACGACTTGCTCTGTTCAACCCTCAATCCAATCCATAGTTTTGCTGATGACAGCACATTGGTGGCATCCTACGACTTTTTAAGGAAATCAAACGTCACCTTTAACTCAATCAGCTCGAAGAGAAACATAATGACTAGCTCCCTTAACCATGATCTAGCAAAAATAGCCGATTGGGGTAACGTAAACAGAATTGTAAAAGAGATCAACCCGTCCCAACCCTGCAAGGAGAAAATTTTCAAAGGTCAGAAAATCTAAATATTTAAGACATGCTGTTAAATCAAAAAATAAAGCGGAATGAGCATATTTTTGATATAGCTAAGAAGGCTGCCAAATGTTTGGGTTTTCTTTCTCGATGTAAAACCTATTTTTCTCCAAGAGATCTGGCCAATATCTATAAAGCATATATCTGACCTAAGATGGAGTACAATTCTCAGATATGGGCTGGCGCCCCAACTTCACTAGATTTCCTGGACAAAATGCAAAATCGCGCCTTACGCCTACTTGGCGACCCCACCGTCCAGTTAACGTTTACTCCTCTTGGCATACGGCGAAATGTTGGAGCTCTCTCCTTTTTCTATAGATATCTTGTTGGAAACGACACTTGTTCTAATGAAATAAAATCACTAATGCCTCCCCTCAAACTATTCCGGCGTAACACTAGAGAGGCTTCAAGTGCACATTTTTACATTGTGGAAATACCTAGGTTTTCCAAAACTGGTTTTGGAAATTCTTTTATTGTAAGAATTACTAAAATGTGGAAAATGATTCCATCTCACGTGTTCCCCTCCGATAAAAATGCTCCGTTATACAATTTGCAAAAAGCAACTTTTCAAAAAGAACCTATTCAGATTCGTCTCCAACTTACCATCCAATTCTCCTCTATCATCCTTTTTCCCTCCAAATCCTTCTCTTCCTTACCCACACCTACAATAATTTTGTATAAAGGAATTTTTTCCTAGTGTTTGGGTAGCGTGTAAAAAAAAAAATTTTTTAATACAATTTATCTAATTATCTGTCACCTCAGAATGCCACTCAGCCTAACTAGATTTCCATGTTTCAGAATTTTTTTTTACTTTTTATGAAAACAATTGACAAATACACGTTTATTTGATTTAGCCTTATTAACACAGTAAATTAGAAACTAATAATGCAGGGATGAAAATAACTTAAGGAAAACACCTCTTAAAACAAATTTCTTAGTATGTACATACATAAATATATTATGCAAATTTGTTAGAGACAAGTTGAACAAATGTTAAGTTTGCTACGGTTAAAAAAAATTTATTTAGCACAGTCCACACTTGATGGTTTGAAATCGACTGCAAAATCGATAGAAAAATTTTTGAATATGGAAATCCAGTAATTGACTTATGCTGGAGATAATCTAGGCGCTAAGGATGCTTTGTTAGCACTTTTAGGTGTCAATTATTGTTATAATAATAAGTTTGTTCAGCAGAATTAGAACAGAATTAAACAGTGACAATAAAATGTTGAAAGTTTGTTATTATTAATTATTAGAACTTTAAGTTATAATAAATAATATTGGGAAAGGGTAATTTTGTCGAAAAAAAATATCAAAAAAAAATATTGAAAAAAAATGTTGGAAAAAATAATGTGGAAACCCCGGCTCTTGAAAAAAAAATGTCGAATGTTGAAAAAAAAAATTTCGACATCTTTCGACAAAGTAGTATGTTTTAGAGCTAGTAACATAAATCCGCTTTTATCATTAACGAAATATGTACATAAGCAATGTTCGAAATTCAATAATAATGTTCAACGGGGACTTGAGGTGAAAACCCCCACATCATAAGTGCTTTTTTGTGGAAATATATATGTATTAAAAATAATTAGAGGGAATTAAAGAGTAGGATTCAAAATAAGCCAAACAAAATATTACAGGTGTAAAGTTGGTTAAGAGTTTAATTTCCTTTATTGTAAAGTTATTTAATAAGAAAGAAATATTACAAGAAATATTTAAAATATATATAATATATATACTATTTTTGTTTTTGCTCTGAGGACATAGATACCGTACATGTTTCCTAAATTACCATACACGTTACCTACCGTACTTAGTTTGCATGTAAATTCATACCAACCATATGATCAAATAGATGATAATATTTTATGAAACTGTTACCTGAAGTTAATCCGAAAGAAATAAAGCCAAATGACATTTTCTTACTTTATTTTATATGAGTATTGAAATAAAGCCAAAATTAAAAAAAATAAGAATAAAATCAGTTTATACTCTTTTGGCTTTATTTCAATTCCACATTTGAAATAAAGCCGAAATCGTTAACTTTTTACCATTTAAAATTAAATAAATGCAAAAATATTATTAACAGATGATAATGATAAATTTGAATTTTAATTAGGTATTTTAGATTTGTATTAAAATCAGGGAATATTTATAATAATTTTCAGAATATTTATAATATTTATACTGTATTACTATGCGGTAATAAATCACGCGCAGGACTTCTCGCCGTATGTCCGTCTCGCCAGTGCCTTTTAACTTTTTAAAATAACAAAACCAATTATCTGCGGTGTTATGGTTCACTACTGATACGGTACAAGAGGGGTGAATTAGGAGAGATTTAAGACTTGAACTCATATCAGGGTATTCCACTTTTCTAGAATATTCATATGCACGTATATGAGTTTGTTTTTATAAATATTTGAATACTTATGTAAATATTTGAAATGGCTTTATTGGTTTTTGTAAAATAAAATAAAGACGAGAACAAAAATTATATGATTTCGGTTTTATTTTTTCCGGCTTTATTTCAAGTAACCTATTTACCAAACAAAAAAATATTTTTTAAAAATCCTCATCAAACGTATATTTTTTTTTTTGTTTTTTTTTATTTCTTATTTTTTTGTTTGACGAAATGTAGGTACATTTTAAATTTTGAACAAACACCCAAACCAATGCGTTTTGTAAAAAATTAAATAAAATTTTATGCGACTATTTTTTATTTATTTTTAAATTTATAATTCAATAGTGAAAGTCTTAAAATAATGGTTTTACATAATTAAAGAAAATTTAATTTCCTTCAATAAAAATCCTCGAACGGCAATACTGGGACCAGTGCTTCAAATTTTATGAGCTATTTTGTACCCACACTTCCTGTTTTTTTGCCGTAAATTTTTTTATTTTCCTTTATTTTTAATACAAACATTTTTATTTTGTTCAAAAAAAAAAATCAATTAAAAGGTAGATTAGAAGCACCTTATTATAAGTATAGTTTTTTTTAATTATTTTTCTTTACTTTTGGCAATTTCTATATATTATCTATACTTGAGTATTGTATATATATATGTATAGTCATCTATAATTATAATTGACAAGCATTTAAGGTCCTGCGCAGTAGACACCTTTTCATTTTATTTCGATTCTCCTACTCCTTAATGAACTTCTAATATACATAATATATAAGATTATATATAAAACAAAAATGCGCACACAGTTGAACATTTTGTACTCATATGATTTTATTATTCAGCAAATACATTATGCATAAGTGAGATATTATGAAAATAATAAACAAAAGTAAACAAATCAGTTATTATATATTATATTATGTACTTGCTAATGAATCTATGTACATATGCCAAAAAAAACAAAGAAACAAACTCATCTCAAATAAAAAATATAAAAAAGCAAAAACAAAAAAAATCAGTTGAATTGTTCATATGACTAGCAAATTTATTTTATATAGTAGAGTTAGAGTACCTATCTATAATTATAATTGACAAGCATTTAAGGTCCTGCGCAGTAGACACCTTTTCATCTTTAATGACAAAATTTTTTATTTTTAGTAATTTTATCCACTAAATGCCACTTACTATAGGGAATATATCGGAAACGAAGCAGTATATGAGGGACGTGTATTTATGTGTCCTAAATAAAACTTACTAACCACAAAACTTTTTATTAAACACGAGTGGTTTCTGCTATATCGTGCGAAGTCTATGTCAGTACGTAAATTATTGTTTTTTTAAAAACTTTAAATTTGACTTCAACTTGAAATATAATTACTCAACAGGGGCCACTAGTTGCTTTTATACTTGATTGGTTTTTTTTTCTTGAACATGCAAAAGTGAAACTGAATATTTTTCTACCTGTTGGCTGTTAGAAGAGTTATAACTGAGATAAATTTATTTCTAATTATTATTAAATAACTTTTTATAATAATATTTACCAATATTATGCAGTATTAATTAAAAAAAACAATGATTTAATAAAATTTTGTCTTTTGGATTTTCTTGAAGTTTTATAATTATTGAATGTACGTGATCAACAAATTTAAAACCTGTACCTGAATAGTTATTAACATTATCATAATTTTCATTGGTAGTAAGCAAACCTAATTTGGAATGCACTTTTGTGCAATGTTCTTTTTCATATTAAAGCAAACGAAAATGTTTATAAACATGTAAATAAATCAGACTTGGGAATTTGGAGTTAATGGTTATTTGACATTATTATAAGCTGTATAAAAAAGTACATCAATTTCTGTAACACTCACTCAATTATAACAACAAAAATCATAATGAAAATAAACATCCCATATTTTGTTTTTGCTTTTTTGTTGTTTTTTATGATTTTATTTTTTTTCTATGCATATTATATACTATTTATATTTTCAAAATATTTTGTTAGCTAAGCTATGAAGCTCCTTAATTTGATTCTCAAATTTTTTAAAACCAAATGGACAAAAATATAAGAATATAGGTACATAGTTTGAAAAAAAAGACCAAATAAATTCCTTACTGGGCTGGTGTTGTTTTTTTTATTATTAATTTTACTCAAAGCAAAATTTTAAGTGGAAAAAATATAGTTTTTAGTATAAAGTTAGTAGTAATTAGTAAATTATAGACAGTATTAACAGTTTAAAGGGTGTTTTAACGGCGCGGCGAGACGTCCATTATAATTATGAATGAATGAAAGATTGAAAATTGAGAAAATAAATCAAATTTTATTTAATTCTTACGCTCCAGGTGAAATATTATAAGAATTGATGATGGTGTAATAACCGAAATCGATTAACAATATCTAATAAAATTGTGAAACACGCCTAGAGTTTTAATATTTATTTAATTTCAAATTTTATTTCATTATAAAAGTAGGTGTATTATGTAACATTATGATGACATATTCACTTCACATTGTTATTGGTGCTTTGAGTCAATAATTAAAGTAGTAATGTGTGAGACATACTGCATAATTAAGAGATAACGCAAAGTTCTTTTAGAATAAAGAATCTAACTTTTTGTTACATAATATGATAGAATGTATAATACAGTCTTTCTCAAAATTACTTGAAGATAGGTAGATATCTTATTTGACAATCTCAAGGTACTTATTCTCAATAAGTTAAACTTCTTTACATAAATTTATTTTTATTTTTGTTTTTACTTCTTTTAAAAATATGTCTGAAGTAGGATTGAAACATTTTTGATTATTACCTCTACAATACAGCGATGTATTCTTTTTAAACTGCACACAAACTTTACTACAGTTGTTTAGCAGTGTCATTATACTAGTATAATATATTATTAAAGTATCGTTCATGTTATTCTAAAAAAAAATATTCGTTCCGTTCTACTTGAGTGATTGGTTCTAACTGCCTTTAATTTCAAATCCACCAGCTGACCGCTATTATATTAGTGTTGTCGTTTATTAAAGATATTTGCATATTGAACATAGTAACAATTAGATTGCCAATTCCTGTTTACACAGGGTATTTCGTTTATTTATGCAAGTGTATATGCAAGATCCTAAACTAGGACAAACTTCAGAATAGTTACCTTAATTATTTTTATGCCTAGCCGCTGCTGGATGCAAAAAGAAGGATATATCCCTCTTTTTTAGGCAACGTTTCGGAATTGGGACAAGTGTGACTTTTGAATTTTATACGGTCATCTTAAAATTTTTCAGCCACTGAAGATATTTGTTTATAGTATAAATATCGATTGGCTCATTATAATACGATATCGAATTTTTGTTATCTGAATGTGGGTTTTTACCAGAGTGCAAATTAGACCAACGTTTCATTTTATCCGCTGAGATTACCGTAGGGTCAGGTACTTCATATTATCATTTCTTTTGTACCTTGTATCTGAAAAATTTCTTTAGTACTAGTATGGATCCTAAATATATGCATTTAATTATTTTCAAATACAAAAATAAATTTTGTCAACCTTATGTATTACTTTTTTAATTAGACAAAATTACCAAATAAAAAGTCAATAAGACTTAAAAAAATAATTTTAAATGACTCTCCAAATTAAGTAAATTACAAGTAAAATAAGAATAGAATTACTTTTTTAATTCAATTGAATTATAAAAAATTGTTTTATTTTTTTTAATTGAAGCAATCTACTTTTTCAATACCTTTTTTTATAATGATGAAAATAATAAATTGAGTTCTGATGACCATGATCTTGTTTCTTGAAAGTGTATTAATAAATGTTGTTAATTATCATATACTTTCATATATTATTATTGACATTCACAAATCAATTTCAAGGTGTTGCATATTATGTATTTATATAAATATTTTTAGATATATGTACATACATATGTACACATAGAAATACTAAAAATTATAAAAAAAGTGTAATTTTATGACAATATTCAACCTTTCTAAACCATGCTTTATTTTTTAACTTTTACTCATAGTTTTATTATGGTTTTGTTTTTATATCAACAATTCAATTTTTACTGTGTTACATGCAAGTGTTACAAAAACTAAATGAAAGATTATGTACAGGGTATGTTATAGATTGTATTATTTTTGACAGGGGGAATTGAATTTAATTCCCAATCCAATTAGACCGTACCGATGAGTTTGGACCAAATAGTTGAAGTTGCGAAAATATTTTTTTTTCTAATTTCAATAGGTTAATGAAATTGTTTTTTTTAAAACTGATATTAGGTCTATCCTGAAATTAATTGTATTATAGAATTGTAGCATTATATCAATATACTACAGAATTACAACTTTAAAGCTTTCTACATTTGGGTATGGATCGATTTGTTGAAAAGCAACATGTCGAATTAAAAATGTTCAATAACAAAATGTTGAAAAAAAAAATGTTTAATGAAAAATATTGAAAAAAAAGGTTGAAGAAAAAAATGTCGATAAGGAAAAATATTAATGGCAAAAATGTTGAAAAAAAAAATGAGGAAATAAAAATATAATCGTATGTAGATCTTAAATATTTTTTGTTTTAATTTTATTTATCTACTTTCATACAACCCTAACCATTATTAATTCGGACACTGCAAATTTTAAAAATATTTCATAAGAGTTTCAGAAATTATACGAAGCGATCTTGGGTTATTACTGACAGAAATTATGAAATTTCTGGGTCTGCGTGAAAGAAAAACTGTAAAATCCAACTTCCAAGATCCAAAAAGATCAAAACTCAAACTTTTCAAACCCATAAGAGTCAAAATCCAAACTTTCGACATTTTTTTCCAAACTTGGTTGACGTAGGTAAGTCCCAGAACTTAACGCCCTCGAAAAAAAATATTCTGGATGAAGGAGAATGCCTTTTTCGTAAACTACAAAACACAAAAAACATTTAAATATATAAAAACTTAAAATTTTATCAACATTAAAACAACATTTTGTTTCGACATTTTTTTTTCAACATTTATTTTCGATAAAAGGTCGGCTCTCCAACATTTTTGTGCAATATTTGTCATAATTTATTGGGAGAGATATTAGGAACCCGATACCGTTATAGAATAAAATAAAAACATATTACAGGCTAGAGCAGTTATATCATACTGTTAATAGAGATGATAAAAAGTACTGTTAGTAACTTTAAAAAAATAAGTTGATACAAATTATAAAATTTAAAAAAAATTAAAGAAATATAAAAAACAAAAGAAAGAAAAAACATTAACTAGTTATTATCATTACGTATATTATTACGTAGTAATCTTTTAACAGTCAAAACGAGGGTAAGCAAATTGAATTAGAATTGATACTTCAGGAAGCGTTCTAGTAATTGATCCAAATCTGCCATATTGGAATGTGAAACATCTCACATCTCAACGATTCTGAGATTACTCCATCACTTTTAATGAAAATTTTCTACTCATAGGAATTTTATACAATCGTAAAGGGTTTTCCAATATGAATGATAATGAAAGGGTTTTCCAATATGATTTTAAGTGACGTTTCGGCCATTTGTAATATGTTATGATCTGATTTTCATTGAATTCAGTAATGTTTACAATTTCATCATGGTGAGATATACGCAAGAATAACGTTTATAAATTATTCAGTTTTATTATCAAAATAATCATTCTCCAATTGCAATTTTTCGTGCGCTTTTGCCATTTTATAGTCGTAATAATCGTCAAAGTGTGCTCGCTATTGCTGAAGACCGCAATTTGTCGATTCCAAGACGCTCTCAATAATGGAACTATCTCAAATCACAACCTGGCAGATTTTGAGAAAGGACTTGGGTTTGTATCCGTATAAAATTGTTCTCACTCAAGAACTGAAGCCATTAGGCCACTGTAAACGTCGTGAAATTGCTGATTTTGCCTTGGAACAACTTTTTTTTTTTCCTCGTCAATATTTGATCCTACTGCCATCAACGCAGTATCGTCAGCGAATGTAGCTACAGTTATATTTTCCATTTATGGTAAATCATTGGTGTAGAGCAAATACAGTATGGGGCCCAGAATACTACCTTGAGGCACACTCGTTTTAATATCTCTGATAGTATAATACTCTTCGTCTTGTTTTATTCTGAATAGTCTGTTTTCTAGATGTGATGAGAGTATATCTACGTATTGTTTAAGTAACATATTATTTAGTTTATTTATTAAAACTTGACGGCATACTTTATCAAAAGCTTGGGTTACATCTAGAAATATGGTAGAACATACTTGTTTTTCTTCTAAAGCTTTTTCTATTATGTCTGTAATTCTATGTATTTGATCGATTGTCGAGTGCTAAGATTGATAATTTGGAATCAGATTACTATTTTCTATGATCGGTCTCATTCGAATCAGTAGTAGTTAGTCAAATAATTTTGATATTATTGGTAGTAGTGATATTGGTCTGTAGGATTTGACCTCGTTTATGGGCTTACCTGGCTTTGGTATTATAATTATCTGTGCTATTTTCGTGTTAGCATTGTTATAGTTTTTTTCGGAAGTTCTTTCAGGACTTTTGACGTAATTAGATCAAAACCTGGAGCTTTTTTATCTCTCAGTTTTTTTAATTTGTTTAACTATTTCTTTCTGTGAGAGTGGTTATATGACATTTTCTTGCCAATTATTATTTTCTTCAGTGAGATCATCCGAATCTGTCTCGTCTGGACAAAAAATTTCTTCAAGATGATCTGCGAATGTTTCAGCTTTATTTTTATTATCTCTCGCCTATTCACCAGTTTTCATTCCGATCGGCGGGATTTGAGAGATCGAAGTTTTTGTACTCTTTGTTGCTTTCCACAACGAGTAGTTATTTTCTCTTTTAGCTGATCAATTTCATATATATTTTTAAAATTTTTCATTTTTAAGATCTTTTAAGATTTTGAGTTAACCTATTTAGCAGAGTTTTGTCTGCCGGATCATACAGTTGTTGCCATCTGCGTCTAGCTCTTATTTTTATTTTTATCCTATTTAGTATTTCTGTAGGGTAGTTGAATCCTATAGATTTATATTCATAATCTTTTGAATAATTCCAGGCAGCATTTTGTATAATTTTAATAAAATTTTCTACTTCAGAATCTATATCACATTTGGATCTTAATTTTGTTTTTATGTTTATTTTGTTTTCTATTTCTTGTTTAAAGCTAGCCCAGTCAGTTGTCTTGTTCGTTAGCAGAGGTTTCGCCTGTTTCTTAGTAACCTTTTCATGTAGATTTAGTATAACTGCAGAGTGATCTGAGTTCAAATCATGGTTATCTTCTAGCTTAATATAATTGGGTGAAATTTTTTTTGTTATATAAAAATCAAGCAGATCAGGAGTTTTATTTCTATCAGTTGGCCAATAAGTTGGCTTACCGGTAGATTGGTAAATGCAGCCCTTTTCTTTTATAGCTTTTCTTAGCTCTTTTCCTCTCGTAGAGGTTAATCTAGACCCCAATCTATGTGCTTGGCGTTGTAGTCACCTCCCTGAATAAATCTTTCGCCAATTCTTTATGTTGTATCTGGGTGGACAATATAATGCACCAACACAAAGGTTTTATTTAACAGACATGATTTCTAGCACGATTAGTTGGAATTCATCTATTTCTAGACTAAGTTCCTCGTGGTTCTTAATATCTTTCTTTATTAAAATTGAGCTACTACCTCTGGGTGTATTACTTGGATGGTTTGCGCTGTAGCATGTATAGTCATTTATTTTAAGCGATGACTTATCTGTCATACATCAATATTTTGTGTTCTCAATAGAATTTCCAAATTATTTTTCTTGTTCAAAATACCATGGGAATTTCACGTGACTATACGAAGTGCGTTCTTAACCATGCATTGCGGATTTATTTTTGGGTGTATAAGTATATGTTTCATAATGTTTGTTTTCTAATGTGCATAGTCTTGTTGAGATTTCATTCAATGTTTTTATCATCTTTTGCATCATTTGCATAATGGTATTTTCAGTCAACTTTTGTGTAGAAACTTTATTTTGTTCTTTCGGGTTTCTTTTTTGACTTAGGTAGTTTTGTATTACCAGTGAATATGATAAGCCTTTTACGACTTTTTTCGAGCTAAAAGTTTTAGGTATCTCTGAAGTTTCAATGCAAATCTGTCTCGGTGTCCGAGATTGCCTAGGCTTTGTTTTTCTTGTCTATGTTGCGTTTGTTTTGGAGCATTTTTTTGTACTTCTTTCTCTTGCAACTCTCTAGCCACCTGGAAACCAAGATAACTCGCTGGGTGTGGCTTAAGGCAACATTTAGGCTTAATATTTTTTTCTTTCTTTACAAGAAATTGTTAAGTTGGAACCAGCATATTTAACACACTGAATTAGACGCTGGCAAAACTTTTGTGTATGGCCAAATCTTTGGCATTTCTTACATTGAGGAATGGTAGTCGCTTTACGAATAGCCTCCATTTTAACCCTCATGTGCTGGATAAATTCAATTTTGAATATTTTGTTTTCAGAGTTTTCGAATGTTAGCATAGAGAGAGGAAGACGTACCGTAGTTTCTTTGTTGATTTCCTTTTTCTTTATTATTTTATTTGTGACTTCTAGAATCTTGAAGCCTCTATCTTTCAATTCATTTTTTATATCTTCAGGTTAGCATGACGGATGTAAATACCTAGCCATTACTTTAATAGGTTTGGTGCTCTTATTTTCATGTGTGCCATTCAATGTTGGCTTCACTTATTGCCTTAGTGAACTCTCTATAATATTTCTCTTCTTCAACATTAATTTTTAGTGGCTTATTGTTAAGCATATTAACTTTGTATTTAATATTGGTTTCTTTTAATTTTTTGCTTATTTGAGAGTATTCCACTACATTACTAAGCATAACTGGAGGAGGTTTACATTTTCTTTTACTTTTGGCAACTTCATTTATTTGCACATTGTTCTCTACTTTGTCCGCAACATTTTCTGGGCTTAAAGTAGGTGATTTTTCTGCTCTTCTTTTTTTACAGATTCTTTTTGTTTTAAAGATCCAGTCGGTTTCTCGAGCTAGTTCTTCGCCATCTGTATAAAATTCTTCAGCAGTTTTTAGTACTACTCCTTTAGTAGACATATTTTGTGAATTTTTAGTTTCTCATTTTCTTCTTTAATTATGCAGAGTTCATTTTTCAATTCCCTGTATAAGATTTCTAATTCTGCAACTCTGGCATTAAGTTGATTATTTTTTGCCTCAAGTGGCTTTTCGTTATTGTTACCCTCGTCGGGTTTTCTATAGCTTTCTATTTTTGGGACAGGTTTTCGTAAATCTTTTGAGACCCTGCTGGAGGTGTTCTCTGGACCGCAGATTTTCTTCTAAGCAAGTCAATTAAAGCAGCTCTGCTTTCGTGGCTTTGCAATAAGTGGTCTCCCCCAGAATCCGTGAGACCTGCGTCGAAAGAGGGTGGATGTTCCAGAAGATCTGGATTACCACCTAGGGTATACAATCCTTGAGTTTTATTCATTGTATATTTGTTGTTTTTTTGTTTTAATTCGGAGTTCCATCTCCTAGCCTAAGGATAATATTTCCCTTGCACAAGGCGGTACCTTTTATTCCTACCGTCTCTTTTGGGTTGACAGACCAGAAAGCCGCCCATTCTGGGTCAGTCGCTTCTGGATTTTTAAACAAAACTGTCTATTCTGGTGCGAAGAAAATCCACAAATTATTCATTAAAAGCCATTATATTCACCTAAATTGACTGATAAAAGTTTGGTGTGGTTTTCGGTCTAGAGGGATCATCGGTCCGTATTTCCTTCGAAATGAAGCTGGTACCACCGTTACTGTCAATGGAAAGAGGTATAGATCGATGATAACCAGCTTTTTATGGCCGAAATTGGAAGAAGTTGATCTTGACAACATTTGGTTCCAACAAGACGGGGCTACGTGCCACAGCAAGTGCAACAATTGAATTATTGCGAGAAAAGTTTGGAGATTCGATTATTTCAAGAAATTGTGATATTGAATGGCCTCCAAGAAGTTGTGATTTATCACCATTAGACTATTTCTTGTAGGGTTATTTGAAGTCATTGGTCTTTAGTAATAAGCCAGACTCTCTTCGAGCTTTGAAAGTCAATATTGAACGTGTTATTCATGACATACGACTGGATTTAGTGGAAAAAGTGCTCGAAAATTGGGTTCATCGAATTCATTCCTGCAGAAGAAGTCGTGGAGGCCATTTGAATGACGTTTTATTCAGAACTTAATTGTATTGATTGTACTTCACATTAAATAAAAAACATTTGAATCTCCTTAACAATTAGTGTGTTTTTTTTTGTTAAAAAGAAATCACATCACTCTTATTGGAAACCCCTATACTTCTTCTAATCTAAAATATTATCCAATAAAATCAATAAACTAACAAATATTTGTAATTTAAATGAAGTCAGTCAGAAGCAATCGAAGCTTTAAAAAAAATTAAAAATACTAATCCTATCATCGAAATTATTTAGCTAAAGCTTTGATTGAATAATAAAAAATAACTCGTAAAATAAAGAAAAATCTATGCAAATGGATCTATGTTATTATATTGCTCAATTGGCTGTACAATTATAAAATCAGCTAATGACTTTTTTTGGTAAATTTTTTGAACGCGTGTTAATTATTTTATTAGAAAAAACACAAATGTGGTTTCACTATTTTAATATATAAGTCAATATTTAAATTTTTAATTTTATTTGAAACTTATTATTATTTTCGAAAAATATTCGAGATACAAGTTCTATGGCAAAGTTTCATTTATTAGAAAAGGTTAACTTAATGACATATATCACCCTATATATAAATTTATATGAATTTTATATCAAATAAAATTATTCAACTATTACTGTTATTAATCAAATAATATATGTACTACATGTATATCATTAACTATAATATTTTATAAATTTATTCAATAATTTATGGAAAATCTTTTATATTCTTTGATTTGAATTACAATTTTCAATTATTATTCATTATAATACAGAGTATTTATGGAGTCATTAAATTATGTTTAAAATTTAATTATGGAAAATTCATTAATTTATTTCTTATTTCAATTTTTCAATTAACAAAAAAATCTAACAATTTTAATTTACATTTATTAATTGTTGTCACTCAAAACGTTTTCATTCAATTTTACTTGAACGTCTATTAGTTTCAAGTTGAAGATAAAATAAAAAAAAATAATTCGTGATTCATTAATAATCAATAGAATGGGCAAGAGGAAACCTACAAAATGAAGAAAATAACAACAACAACAACAAAAAATATAAACCAGTACCGGTTAATTTTAAAATTATCAAATCTAATAATTGAAAATTTTCGAGGCCGAGTAATTTATATTTTTTTTCATTTTTTTTTTATTTAAATTAAAATTTTATGATTGTGTGAATTAGCGCAATCAATATAAGCCAAATGAATGTCCTTAAAAATCCAAAATAATTGTCTTTTTGATTTTTGAACATGTTATGTTGGATGAAATAATTTGCAGTTTCAAATTTGAATTTGAAAATATTTATGACTTTACTAAACAATTAATTAATTTGCATAAGAATTTTAAATTTTAATATTTAAGTTGTAAGTACTTAAGCCGAGAACAACGAATCATACAATCAGGATGATTATTGGTCAAAACAAAACCCAAATAAAATGTGTGCCAAGTCCGTTTTTTACGTTTAAAATTACAATCAGACAAATAATATAAAAGAGATTATAGTTTTAAGGTTATTTATGTTATCTTCTAAAGCATTATCAATAATAATATTTGGTATTGGTCGAGAGTTGAATGGGTTGGGAGTTGGAGAAGTAGTTGGTAGAGCGCCTCCCTTTAAACCCACGTTCGGTTCCTGATCAAAGGAAAATGCTTTATAAGGTTTTCGACCTGGTGCAGTAATTTGTAATTTAGCAACAGCTTAAATAAATTACGCTATTTCAGATAACTTCTCTCCTGAAAATAGTGTTAGTTTTCCCAGGGCGGGCCCTTCTATATGTGCAACATGTGCAAATGCACAGGGCGCCGTATAAAAAGGGCGCCAAGAATCGCTGAAAGATTTAATATTATTTTCTAAATATATTTTTTCAACATAAAAAATATCAAACAAAAAAATAGCACTTGTTCTACTCTCCTCTTTGATTATTTATTTTTTTAATTACACAATTAACCAAATGTTATACATACAATTTTCACACAATAACGAACCATATAAATTATTCTTATTAGTATTACCTATTATAATACGAATAATCATATATTATAATAGAGTTAGTTGTCAACATTTCACGTCAAAATTATTCAATCTATTCACCATAAATGGGAGAAAATAAATCACCACACCACGACCACACCTATTTATACAAATTTCAAGAGAGTGGGTAGTATAGGTAGCGTATGAGTTTTATTTTCATCATTAAATGTACCTACTTAGGTATAGAGACAATGAAATGCGTATCGTAGCAAGTTGTAAACAAAATTATTATTGGTTTGTTTTTATTTTACCTATTTTTTTTTATTTGTACCTATTCATTGATAGTGAAAAATATCAGTATATTTGAATACCTATTCTGTTAAAAACGTTAAATTTGGCTTTACCTTGAATTATAATTAATAAATATGGGTCTCTACTATACATATAACACGAATGCTATATGCATGTTCAAAAATACATACCCATGATTTTTACGTAATTTGACATAATTTCATTAGTTAGGGAACTATTCTATTTAAGAAGGCTTAGTTCCTGACAATAGCAGTAGTTTTCCACATTTAATAAGTTAACCCAGTAATTTGTTAAATAAATACTTGAAATATTGTAGATATTGAAAGAATGTAGTGTAAAATTGCAGTACCGTACTTAATTAAACACGAAAAGGTGATTCTACCTAAGCTACTGTCAAGAGTGTACAAAAAAAAAAAAAATATATTTCCTGGGCATGGTTTTTTAAGCCATTGGCGTTCCGGACTGCTATTTTGAACATTTGTGATATTATATCAATTTACCAATGACGCGTGTTAGAAGTGAAATCATGCTTGTCATACTCTTCATTAGTTTTTCCATCATACTCTCTAATCTAGATATTGGTGTTGGTTGAATTTCATGCTTAATGATATCTCTTAAATTCTTGTGTCAAACTAGCTATCTGGTAATGTCCGTTTCCCTCTTTAGCTATTTGCGCGTATGATATTCTAGGTTCTCTTAGATTAACTATTGTTGGTAATGTTCTGGGTGCGGCTGTGTGTATTGTATTTTCAAGAATAATCTTATGTCTTAGGGTGGAAACTTTTTATCCCGAATTTTTCGATATACCATACAACCTTTGTAATTTGCCGGATGATTTCCTTCGCAAAGTATACATTTCATATTACTGTCCTTTATTTTACGTGGACATTTGCTGTAATGGTGGTGTTCAGCACACTTTAAACATCTTGGTTGGCTGTTACAATAGCTATTCGTGTGGCTATATCTTTAGCAGTTAGTACGTTGTACTACTTCTCTCTTGCTTCTTGGTGGCTCAATGCTTATTCCGCTGTGCATAAAATATTGGTTTCATATTTTTCCTTGTTGTTGTTTTTCGCTTTGTGTTCCAGCATGAATAGTGGCATTGCAATGCGTGTACCTCTCTTCATGGTGTTATTTACATAGATGACGTCATGGGCCAGAGCTTCTAACTCCTGTTTTATTGCTTCTTTATCACTCGAGTGGTGAAGGTTTACTTGAAAGTTTTGTCCGAAGAAATTCCGTGTTTCTGATTCGGAGTTCTTTGATTACCTCAGTGTAATGTTCGCTAAATTCCACCTGTATTTTTATCTGCGTTCAACTAATAGATTTGATTTTAAATTTGTCCTTGGTAATAACTTTAAGCATTTCGGTTAGCGGCCTAATGGACTCTACTCCGTAGACGAATATAGATTGCACTTTCGGTTTTTGACGCATTGACCATTGCAATGACCTCTTCATCAAAATCGACATCTACAGGTAGTTTTCCAAACCTGTTACTCGTATATGGAATATCTAATAACCAATTTACGATCTTCTGTTGTTTTAAATTTTGTTTTGGGGTAAAGGGACTTTCCCTATTCCGCTTTTTATTTTTGACTCCTGTGAATCCAATCGTATCGTTCCTTATAGTCAACTGATGTGCATGTTCTACATATTGTACATTTGCTTCCGTTACATTAACCAATGGAGATTGATTATTCTCCATATTTACTTGCTGACTATCTTTTGTTGTTGATGGTAGTGTTCATTGCATTTTTATTTTATGTAATTATTATTTACTTATTTTTTTTTTGTTGTTCATATTTATATATAGCTATTTTAATGTTTTTGTCTTACGACACTGTAAGTGTCCTAACCTTTTGTTTTTTATTATTATTTAGATTATATGCTGATATTACTTCAGTAACTCTCTAAGTTTAGTGTAATGAATAAAAAATCAGCAGTTTCTATTGGTAGCACTTGTTGTGTTTGATAGTACTAATTATTTTTTAAATATTTATCCAATAATGGTGAAACTCGGTCGTGTTTTATTTATTTATTTTTATTTATCATTTATATTACAATGGCGCAAATTCGTTTTATTGCGGGAATTATTATTTTAACACTAGAATAGTATATAAAAATTAAAATCGCTTTGTGCAAGAATGAAAATATTGAAAACCTGCACAGAAATCAAAAAAATTTCATACATTTCGCTCGATTTCTTATTACATAGTACAATTTTTGTTGTTGTAATTCAATATAAATTATTATTATAATATACTACAAAGGGCACCGATGAGCATACAAATGTTTTGCACATTCTATTTTTCGATTGTACATACTTCTTAAATACGAAATAACCCAACGAACCATGAGAATCGCATAATTATCGCGGAAGTATCACCTACAAGAATGTATTGATTAGACTAAAACGAATTTGCGCCATTGTAATATAAATGATAAGACTATAAAACGAATAATTTCCAATAAAATTCATCAAAATTTAATTATTAATATTTATTTATTATAAATATTTAAGGTTATTTTATTTTTTTTTATTTTTTTAATTAAATTTAAATATTTTCATATACATTATACATGTATGAAAATTATATTCAAAATGGAGAAAACAAAAATAAACATTCTTTTAATGAAACGTAATTAATTCGATTTTAATTCTTCCAGGCGAACATTCGCATAAAGTTCACCCGAGGGATTTGTATATGTTTCTTCTTGAAGAACACGTTCTTCCTATGGTTTGTTGGGAAGTGATATAGCCATATATGGGCATACCTAGGCACAGCACAGCATTAGCAGTAAATGACGCATTGTATATATAAATAATGAGAGAGAGTAGTAAGAATAAAATAAATAGAATAAAAAAAAAATTAAATTATTGTCATTATATTGTATTCTTATATACATATTATCATTGATTAATAATACTATAAAGATAGACGCTGGGTGGCGCAGTAGTCCCGGGTTCGATTCCCGATGAAGCAAAAAAGAAAAAAATGCTTCATTGGTTTTTCGAGCTGGTCTAGTACCCTTTGTCATTGGGATATAATAAATGACAAAAAACTAATTGAGAGTATATATAATCTATATAATCTGGTAACATGAATGGATAAAATGAAACTATTCTATTTAAGAAGGCTTAGCTCCTGACAATCGTAGTAGTTTTCCACATTTAATGAGTAGATAAGCCAGTAATTTGTTAAAATAAATACTCAAATTATTGTAGATATTGTAGTGTAAAATTGCAGTACCGTACTTAATTAAGCACGAAAAGGTGATTCTACCTAAGTTACTGTCAAGATCATTAAAAAAAAAAAAAAAAAAAAAGACATTTTCAAACAAAACTAACAACAGCAAATTTTCAACCCTCTTTTTCAATATTCCCTTTATTACATATGTTTTCCCCCGTTTATTCAATGTGTTAGTGCATTTTCTATATTAAATTTGAATTTTTAAATTTTTGAACGTTTTATACAATTTATTTTCTAAATAATTTGTATGGGTTCAGTTTCTCTATACTGTTCTTGAATGTATATTTTTACTTTTAACTTTTTATTTGAATTTGTATAATTTGAGTTTTTTTTTGAATTGATAGGTACCAACATTTCAAATTGGATAGCATTTTTATCGAGTAGTCTTTTAAGAAAATTTTTTTTTTATTTTTCTCTCATTGTAATAAAAGGATAGTTGTTGATATTGTGCATATGTATATTTATTTGTAATAATAAATTATGAAATTATAATAGCGCTCGTCACGCATTTCGTATCTTCGTATTTCGTAAATTTACGAATGTCAATTTTGCGTGAAGAGTAAATTTGTAAATTTTGTATTTTTCATTTCGTAAATTCATAATAACAGCTGATATCTGATGTTTGTTTAAATTTGATTTCCAATTTTAATTATGGTTGTGTTGTTATTAGAATTTAATTATTTTTAATTGGTAATTTTTTGTGCTTTAAATATAACTATTTTCAATTTGTAATTTTTTTGATATGGAACAACACAAATTAAGACGCGTAAGATGCGTAACAAAAATATGGTCCTTCACGGAAGAATCCATACTTCTAGAAAACATCTCAAAAGTAAATACAAATGTTTATTTTAATTTATTTTTTATTCTTCTTTTTTATAAAAATTTCACTTACACATTTAAATTTGTTTTAATTTTTAATTTTTAATGTTAAGAAAAAATTAATTTGATTAATACTTTGTTGATAATTTGTATTTGTTTTTGTTTATTATTGATATTTGACATTAACTGTCAACAATACGAAAACAGGAAGATACGAAATGAAAATTAAATAGTTCAGAGGCTTCTTATTTTTCTTTCGTAAACTTACGATCTTGTATTTTATCATCCGTTCGTTTATAAAGCTTTGTATGAAAGTGTAGCAAACTTTTTTGGTTTTTAGTATGAAGTGTAGCAAACTAGCGATATAAAAGAACCAAAATAATACGAATCGTAAATTTACGAAATTTACGAAATTAACGAGATTGCGGGCACTAATATAATTTTATAATGTTTAGAAAACAAAAATATTTTTCTTTTTTTAATTGAATAATTTTCAAAAATAAAACAATTTCAAAAAATTCAAATAATAGTGAACATTCATTCACGTTATGATTTCTAATATATATTCATACATACATACACATATGTATAAATTTACAAATAGAATTTTTAAAATTTTTTTTTAAAAGGCTTTATATTTGGTTATTTCATTATGTGGATATGTATGTATGCATGAATTTTAAAATTATAACAGAATTTAAAAATATTTGAAAAACTCATCTTTAATTTTTGTAAAATTTATAAAAAATCTAAACGGTAGAGTAAATTGAAAAGTATATTTAACATGTTTGTTTGTTGCAGTAATCACACAATTTATTTATAAGATAATTAAAGGTTTCAACGCACAATTTTACAATGGTATTTTTCAAATTCAGACCTTTCTACTGTGTCATTATTTTCATAACAAGAGCATTAAACTCAATATCCAAAGGCTTGTCATGATTTACTCCAGCATTTGAAAATATATTGTTGTTGTAAATAAAATTCATCAAATTCGTAATATATTTGTAAAAATATTTGCAACTTATTGTGCAGGTGGATTTGTTTAGAACTTTTAATTTTTTAAGATAATATAACATTTTCTCTACGAACTAATATGGACAATTTTTAAAAGTTATTTGTACGTATTTTTAGTATAAATATTTGAAGAATTTAAAGAAAGACCAGCAGTTCACATATTACTCGTACTACAGCAGGTTTACTTTATTACTCATTATTATATGGAAAAAATTAAAATTAGGATTATTTTGTTTTCGTAACTGCATATTTGCATATGTAATTAATTGAAAAGTTAAAACAGCTAAGATTTTTTGCAAAGTACTGGGACTGATATGAGTATTTCCAGTTTTTGGCAATATTTTTGATGAGCATTTTTCTCTTTGGAAACAATTTTCTTAATTATATCTCAGTTAATAATTTCATAAAATGTACCAGTTACCAAAATCATTTTTTATATGTTACTACTAAAATATGTTAAAGAGCTAACAAAGATTGGTTCTAAAACTGTTGCACCTGCTTGTGACTAATGCAGTAGAAATCGAAATTCTTATGAATTACTTGGTGTAAATAAGGTAGACCCTTTTTTATGATTCGAATGGAAATAAAATTTATGCTTTGTTTGATATGATATCTTATAAAATCTGTCAGAAATTCTTTTATAAAACCTTTGTCCTGAAGAAATGAGATGGAAAATCTTTTAGCTTCAACTTCAAATACAGTTCAATCACATAGTAAATCAATTAGCAATTTTGAAGAGTTAGCAATTAGATATTTTACTGGATTTTGCACATAAAAAGTGTCAAATTGCCATACATGTGTATAATGCATATATTTTTAAAAAATGAACACAAGATTTGAAAACGAAATTTAAATAGCTATTCATAATGAATTTTTAGAGATGAAATAATTGAACGTAGGTAAGTACGTACATATGAACCTAAAAACTGATTTGAATTGAATTTAAAATTGTATTTACAACATCTTTAAAAAAAATTTGATTCTATTTGTAAATTTATACATATATCTATGTATGTATGAATATATATTAGAAATCATAACGTGAATGAATATTCACTATTATTTGAATTTTTTGAAATTGTTTTATTTTTGAAAATTATTCAATTAAAAAAAGAAAAATATTTTTGTTTTCTAAACATTATAAAATTATATTATAATTTTATAATTTATTATTACAAATAATATACATGCACAATATCAACAATTATAAAAATCCTTTTATTACAATTTATTGAGCGAAAAATAAAAAAAATTTGTTCTTAAAAGACTACTCGATAAAAATGCTATCCAATTTGAAATTTTGGTACCTATCAATTCAAAAAAAATTCAAATTATACAAATTCAAATAACCAAAAAGTTAAAAACAATAATATTCATTCAAGAACCTTATAGAGGAACTGAACACATACAAATTATTTAGAGTAGTCGTATAAAACGTTCAAAAATTTAAAAATTCAAATTGAAAATAAGGAATGCACTAACACATTTAATATACGGGGAAAATATATATAACGAAGAGAATTTTGAAAAAGTGAGTTGAAAATTTTCTGTTGTATGAAAATGTCTATCTTTATAGTATTATTAATCAATGATATTATTTAGGGGAATAAATGAGATTAACTAAAGGTAGAGGAGAGCGATGTTAGAGAATAACATTTGCTTTTGTTGTTTTAAAATTTTAATATAATACATAGTAACAATAATTGTCTTGACAATCTTGTCATTGATATTTTAGGTGAGTAAAAAAATTTGGTAAACAAATTATTGTTGTTGTTTTTCATAGAGAATCGAAATTTTAATAAATAATGTCAAAAACGTGAACTGTAAGTGAAAACGAGTTAGCAATAAATAGACCAATTATGTTTTTTATATGTTACTTATTATCAGATATATGTGCACAAAATTATTTTGCACATTCAATGTTCATTCATGTAGAATTTGATTTATAAATATTATATAACTACTTGATTGATAATAGACTGTTAATGTCTGGTTATTTTAGGAAAAAATAAATTGTCGTAAACAAATGGTTTTTTTTTTTTGTAATAGAGAAAGAGAATAAAATTTCAATAAATAAAGATTTCCAATATTGTAAGAAATAGATACTAGATAGTAATAAGAATTTAATTTGTGAGAGAGATAAAATTCAAAGCAAAAAGTGGAAAAACAATTAATGAACGAAAAATTCACGTGATGCTAAAAAATCAAATAGAGAAGAAAACAAAAAAAAACAAAAAATAAAAATTAAGATTTAACAACTATAATCAAAATTTACTAAAAAACAATTAATATGAACTATAAATTATAAATATTGTTGTATTTATTGTAAGTTATCAAAATTTACAAATGCGTTATACTTAAAAATACATTATTATAATCAATTAAAAAAACGCGTTAAAAGTCTACACAATGGCTAATGTGGAAATGACTTGTGATAATCACGTTTTAGATGATGGGTGCAATTTTTCTAAATTGCACAGGGTGCCAAATTTGATAGTACCGGGCCTGAGTTTTCCATAACTAATGAGTTGATAAACAATAAAAATTTATAAATAAATAAATTCATACTTAAAATAAAAAATAGCGCTGTAGGTATATTATAAAAATGTCAGAATATAAATGTTTTTTGTGTTTGGTCATTCCATTTTGAAAATTCGGTAACACAACAAAAGCTTAAAATAGCAAACTAATGGTTTCAACCATGATTTCATCACCCAAAATTTTGTAATTCAGAATCAAGTATCTAACACAAAAAAAAAATAATTACTATTATTGTAAATTTACATAACCTTTTCGTTGTACAGTACTATTGTACTTTAAGAAATTTCAGATGACACCTGATACTATTTTTATTAAAAAAAAAGTTATAAATAAACTAAAGGAATTAAATAAAATGTCAAAACAAAATATTGCAACGGTCAAATTAAAAGAAATATTTAAAAAAATTAAATAATACAGTAGTGCACAAGTACAACACCCAGTAATACAACATGCTGAAGTATTGTTAATTTATATAGATGTTATAACGAAGGGGTTAAAATTTAACAACCGTTTTTACAGAATAACACTTTTTACAACATTAAAACTTCAGAATACTTGTGAAAGCACTAATTATGTAGAACAGTATCTTGTATTAGAATATATTCCGAACACATACTCCGTAGAATGCATGCTAGTAAAATTTGTGTTTCGGATACAGAATAGAATAGATTGATATTCTTTAAAGAAAATACTAAAATAATATCCAGTCTATTGTCTAGCATTACTTGAACAAAATAGAAATTTAATTGAACATAATGGTACTTTTAACGATTTGGAAAAAACCTAAAAATTTTTAATACAGAAATAAGTACGATGAACAAAACAAGGGTGTCAATGTAAATAAAATTATGTAATAGTTTGGTAAATTTAAATTTCTATGAACCCACTTAACCTAGCCATACCTAGGTAAATATTTAAAAAAAATGTTGCCAATCCATTAAAATTTTTCGATAAAAAAAATGTTGTTTTAATAATTTATGCAAATTTTTTCTTTAAATTTTTTGATCAAACTTGTTATGTTATTTTTTGAATTTTAATAAGACGTCACCGTGTCTATTAATTACTTTTTTATTCTTTAATTTTATGACCTACAAAAAAAGAAGTCCACCGAATTAAAAAACAAGAAAAAATACCAAAAAGAATATAAAAAACAAAATTCACCACGCTTATTTAATTGACTGACACAACAAAATTTCTATCTTCAAAATTTATTTATTTTTAAATAAAAAATTTAAATGAAAAATATAATAAGTTTTTTTGTTAAAATGTTTATGAGATAAGGAGTTACTTTTGAATAAACGATTTTTTTTTAAATTTTCTTTTAATTTTTTTTTACTTTTTTTTATTGTGTTTTGGTTTTGTAAATAAAAATTTTAAAATCTGGTGTTAGATTTAATAAGTTTTAAATTAATTCTTAGAAAATTTATTCGTTTTTTTTTTTCTGAATGATTCTAATGAATTTATAATAAATGATTTTTAATTAAGCTGTATTTTTTTTTTAAATATTTATGTATGTCATTGAATATGCCGGTTAACTGAGATTAAGTTAGATGTTCTTTTTATTAAAACGTAATTTCTGAGTTGTGTGTTAGGTTTTTTGAAATAATTTTACTGATTCTTTTTTCTTTTATGGAGTAACTATTAAGTCTTAAATATAAACAAATTGGATTTCTCAAATTTAATTTTCGATAAATTAAAATATAAAAGGTTTTTTGGGAATTCTTACATGTCTCTGCATTTCTTTTGAATTTTAGTTGGTTTTTTTTATCTTTTATTTATATTTTCTCATTTCTCGCGGATCAAATACTAAGTTACTACTGAGGTAAGCTTCTTATGATGGAAACAGAATCGTAAACAAAGTACGCAAAGTATTGCTAACACTTACCAACTTTTTCAATATACTTTTATTGTAAAAAAATGCATTTAAAATGGTGGAAATCGAATCTACTTTTCCTCGATCGGTATACCATGTTACATAAATGTTTATCTAAACATAAAAAAGCACAATAAAAGCATAATCGAATTGAAGTATTTTCAAATAATTTTCAAAAGTCTTAAATATAAGTGCACATTAAGTATAAAAAAATATCAGTATTTTCTTCGGAAATATTTAAAAATAAATGTTTAGGAGCAAATCTAATGAGATTCTATTATGAATTTAAGGGATTTCTGTGACAAAAATAAATTTCAGTTCATTTCATTTTATTATTTTATTTAGTTCATATAAAACTATTTATTATTACAATAATATTCATACATTCATAAATAATTAAAATAAATTTGCTTAGTATGTAGTTAATCTAGTTTAATTCATTTAAAAATTATCCTTTACATGAATTTTAATTTGGTTTTTAGATTTACTCAAACGATTTTTTATTTTTAATTCTGTAGGAAGATTGTTATACAATTGCAACCCTTTATACATGATCATGATTTTTGTTTTTTTCATTTCTATAAAAATCTAGTCTAAAGTTAGCATTACTTCTTAAATTATATTCATGTATGTCTCCATTGTATACAATTTTATTACATAAATAATTTGGGTAAAGCCCGTTTCTATTTTAAATACAATGATCAAAACATTCATTTTAATTTGTTGTTCAATATTTAGCCATTTTAACGTGTCCCACATTGCATGAACAGAACCATAGCGATTCAATCTCAGAACAACTCTCATAGACTTGTTCAGAAATCTTTGCAATCTAGCCATCATTTAAGAATTACACATAAATAATATAGAACAACAATATTCAAAGTGTGGTGTGGATATTTTATTTCTAATTTTATTAAAAAAATTTTCTTTTTTAGTGATCTTTTTACAAACATAATTAATATAACTTTAAAAATTTAATTTAAAATCTATTATTATTCCTAAGTACTTTATCCCTTCGATTCTTTCAATGTTTTTATTATCTATTATAACGTTATGATTTTCATTTTCCCTTCCATTAATAATTAAACATTTAACTTTATCTAGATTTAATTTAAGTTTATTCATATTTAGCTACCTACCTAACCTATTTAAATCAACAGTTATTTTATCAACACATTTACCTACACATTCCCCAGTAATATATAACAATACATCATCCGCAAATTGTATCAATTTACCATAATGCACCACTCTCTCCATATCCTTAATAAAAATCAGAAACAATAATACACTAATATCACGATCAACAGTTTCGAAAGCCCGCCTTAAAACTAAAAATATGGCCACTCTTACTTTGTTATCATGTACTGAAATTTTCCAATTTGTGATATAGATTTATCAATGCCTCACAGTTATGTCCTCTTCTGAATCCGGATTGATATTCCGATATTAGTTCATTTTTTTCCAAATATTCTTCAAGCTGATTATATACAATTTTCTTTAAAATTTTAGCTTCTGTTAACATGGTATTTACTGGTCTGAAAACATTTGCATTTTTTGTGGTTTTAACTTTTTCTATTGGAACCACAATCGGTTCTTTCCAAACGTTAGGGAACATTCCAGATACTAGAGACTGGTTAATTATAGATAATATATTTTCACCAATAAACTCATAGACTTCCAACAATAAACCTTCACTGAAAAAATTTATATCACATCTAATGCTTCTATTAATTTGTTGAATGCTTTCGATAAAAAATTTATTAAATTTATTGGCTATAGTTATATTCTCACTGTTTCATTATCAAAAATTATTTCAGATATTTCAGTAAAAGGTTTGTTCAAAACAAAATTTTTAATGTTTTTCCATATAGTTTTTTGATCATTAGATTCTTAAATTTTTTACTTATATAAGAATTTTTCGCTTTATTAATTTTATTTTTATATTTATTTCTCAATTTTTTGTATTTATTCCACTCACTTACATATATTATTTGTCCATTTTGCAAGTTTATATTAATAAACTTTTTTATTTTTTAATACCCTATGTTGATTTTTAAACCATTCTATTTTAGGAAATTTTATGTTATATTCTACTATGTAATCTTATATATTAATACGCTTAAATGTCTGTAAAATTTTTGTTAAAGCTTTTACAACACGAAGCTTTTTTCAACTAGATTAGACAACTTTATTAGAACTATTAAGAATTACGATAGTGTGAAAAATTTTATTTAAAGACATAAACCACAAAACGATAAAACCAAATAAAACCAGAAACAAATTAAAATTAACCTAACAACAATTCACCTATTGAGCAATAGCATTGACTATCTGATTATATGAATTAATTTAAAAAAAAAAAACAAAGTAGCAAAGACAAAGACCGAATTATCAGAATATTATTATAATAGCTTTGTTAAAATATTACGATATTACGATATTACAGCAAAAAAACTTACCGGTAAAACAAATAGTAAATTTAGAAAATATATTTTTTACCTCACCCAGACCATGTTCACAAATGCCACAAATTGAAATTTATTTATTTTATTAACAAATAATTCAAAAGCATAAATTCAAATGCGCAGTAGCATTGAGTAAATATTATATTGTACATGGAGAATCATAAACCAAAATTTACGATCTGCTAAGAACAATAAAAACAAAATATGTTATGACATTATTATCAAGTTCCAATTCAATACACGGCAAATTTAGTAAACATAAAAATTAAAAAAGAATTAAAATGTTAAACTATTTTTAAGATATTACATAAAGTTAATTATAGTTTTAAGTTTTTCAGTTTAACTTATTTATTATGTAATAAAAAAATATGTAAAACATTGATTTTTTTTAAGAAAATAAAGAAAAACAAATAAAATAAATTGTTTCATTTATAATGCTAATGCTAGACCGGCGAATGTTATGCTGGGAATAGCTAGATTTTTATTAATTCTTTTAAGTTAAAACTAAGATCATTTGCCTTACTATTAACATCGGTATAATGCACGGTCATAATATCATTTCTTGTTGTATTATATAAAAAATTTTGTTTATTATGTTTTAGAACTTTTATTGTTTAATTTTTACTTTTGATTTCATCTTTAGTTTTAATATTAATTCTAATAGTTTCATGATCACTTATTTTTGAATTTTGATCAATATAAGCTAAAATGTTACTGTACTTATTAGTTAATACCCTGCAGTCTATAAGTGTTTTTGATCTATTAGTAACTCTAGTATATTCATTTATTAATTGTCTAAAAGCATTATCAATTATTATTTGCTCACTATAATTTTTAATATTTTTATTAATTAGCCAATTTATATTAAAATCACTAATGATTTTAATAGTCTCATTTAATTCACTCAATTGTTCCATCCTATTTTTAAAATGATTCAAAAAACCAAAATTTATACTGAAATATTTGGGTGATCTATATAAACCAACCAAAACAAAAATATTTTTACAATTATATACTTTTAAAATAATTGTTTTTTAATAAATAAATACATAAATAATTTACAGCAAAAAAGTTGTTACGATATAATAAATGAAATTATTTTATAGTTTTATACACCATAAAAGTGCTTTCATTGAAACTTTAGACCTTTATTCTTTTCAACAAGTAGACATTTTGACTCTATACATAAAAATATAACATATCGGAACTGACCATATGTTGTCTCAATCGTAATAGTCTAAACGTTCTTTTTTTATCTGTTTGTTTTTATGTTTTAAAACTTTGCATTTGTGTATTTAAAAATCAAAATATATGTAAATAATCATAGTCAAACCAGAAATTATTAAAATTATATGGTAAATTCATATTAAACAATTAAGAAATAAAAACTAATTTTTAAATCATGTTATTTGTTATTGCTATTTGAATGAGTTTATTAAAAATTATTAATTTTTAATTCTAATAATAGTTAACAAAAGATTTTTAATTTTTAATAAAAAAAAGAAATCTTTTTTAACTTGTTCTCATTCTAATGTTATTAAAAAAAAATGTAACACGTCTAAATTTAAAAATCTCTATACATTTACATGTACATATATGTATGCATACATTTACAAATATAGTAATGTTATACTTAAATACGTTGAAATAATTAACAAAAACTGAGAAATTTTATTGAAGATGGCATGAATACAAAGATAAGTAGCTTGCCAAACATCTACTTGCTTTAAACATAAACAAAACAAAAAATTCATATTTCACAATTAAACTTAATAGTTCTATTTTTTCATTCTAAAAATAATGATATAGAGAAAACATACCGTTCGATATTGAAGTCCATATTTAAAACTTTATTTAGCGATATTCAAAATAATTTTTAACTAAATTAAATATAATTTCATCCAAAACAAAAAATTTTATAGCTATACATTATAGAGATACTAGAAACCAATCTAATCAATTTAACGCTATCTGAAACAGAAGAACTAAATATAAACAGTTTTTATATACATAACTGTTTAAGAATTAATGAACAATGAATTATATCGTGAATTGAAACTTATTAATAATTGAAAAAAAAACTTTTGTAGTAACAACATTTAAAGAAAAAATTAACTTTAAAAACCAAGTATAATAATAATATCTTTCCCGTGTTATTCTATTTCTTCTATTTCCTATTTTAATAATAGTTTACTATACAACAAGCTAAGCCAAAGCCAGGGTCGTGTAATTAAATTTTCTGTTTTCCTTTTAATAGGTAATTAAATTTAACAAAATTTAATTTTTAGTTTTTCATATTAAATAATCATTTCTTTTTTGATGCTCGGATCTTGTTTTTAGTTATGAATTTAATATATTTTAATGAAAGTCTTTCGTTTCGTTTCACTAAATTTTTACTACATCAACCATCACAGTTAGAAGAAGAAAACATAACCTTTGTATCACCTCTTCTATACGCAACGTAATAAAAAAAAAAACAAAAAAACTTCGCAAAAACAAAAACAACATTGATCTACTAAATAAGTATAAAAGAATCAAAAATCAATTAGAGTTCCTCAGATTGTTCTTGGTCCAATTCTTTATTTAGCGCATGTAAAAATTTCAACAATATTGGACTAACAGAGAATACACACTGAAAAATTAAAAAAATCTATAATGCCAATAATTGGTCTAATAGGAAGACGTCCTAGACTAAGTGAGCACATTGCAAAGTTAGTATTTCACTCTCACATCCAGTCCAAAATAAGGTATTTAATTACAATTTGGAGTCAGGGTTGCAAAAACATTATAAACTCAGTCGCCCTACTTATTAATAGAGCCATAAAAGTTTTATACAGACTGAGATGATTATTCAACAAGGTTATTATACTGAGGCTACAATTTACACTCCGGAGAACAAACAATATTTTCGGAAAACTGTAAGCTGATTTATAAATTATCAAATAACCTAACGAAAAGCAATCTTAAACCTCAAACAAATAATTTAATTCACAACTACAACACAAGGGCTGTAGAACATTTTCGACTGGGAGCTCCTAGAACTAAAAAGGGTAACAGAGACATTATGTTCAACTGTCTAAAAATTTTCAATGGTCTTCCCAACAATGTTAAATTTGCCCCAAATATAAGAGTGTTTAAAAAACGATTGAAAGCTTTGCCACAATTAAATAATTAGTTAAAAAAAAAAAAGAATATGAATTTGTATGTATATTAGAAATAAATTGTAATTATCCTTAAAGGTAAAGATAATGTATAATGTGTTTAATAAACAATATTATATTGTATTTCATTAGATTATAAGTTAGTTTTAAGAGAGGTTTATACCAGTTTTGTAATGTATATCACTTTTCTAAAAATAAATAAATAAAAATAAAAAAATATATAGTTTTTGCATATAATTAACATTTCGGAAGCAACATACCTCCTTTATCAGTGCTTGTCTAATGCTAAATCTAACGTTTATATATACAAAAAGTTTATTAGTAATTAAGTGAAATTGTAGGCTTTTATTAAAAAATATATAATTAATTATAATTAAGTTATAAAGAAATGAAAAAATATAACATTATTATTAAATTTTAATTATTTTAATTGAAATAAAATCTTTATATACAAAGAAGAATGTTTGTATGTATGTTTGTTCCAGAGCTCCCCAACGAAAAAAAAGTAGGCCTTTTTTGGAAGCTTTGTAGAAGCAATGTAGAAGCAATGGAAAAAATGAATATACCTTCTCACGAACGCTTGTGAAGCAAACAACTTCGCGTAACTTCGTTAAAATTCTTAAAATTATTATTTTGTTTTTTTTTTGTTTTTATCAGTTTTCTGGTTAAAACTTGATGAAAGATAACACAATATTATCAGTGGATTTTAAAGTATCAATGAAGTGAGTAAAGAGGTATTGCGCGTAAAAATATAAAATAAAATAAATAAGTAAACATTTTTATTTTATTTAATAAGCTTTATTTATTTTATGCGAAATGTCAAATTAGTTTGTAAAATTCATGTCCAATAATGTTTTATATTTTGAAGAATATATTATTTTCAAATTATTTATTACATTGTTTCATTATCAATAAAAAATAAACATAAAAATGTACATACCTTCTCAATTATGCCTTCTACATTCCTTGTCAATCATGCCTTCTGCATGCCTTCGTAATCATTACTTCTACATGCCGTCCCAGTCATGCATGGAGAAGGGATTCAAAGAAATTTGACGAAGTAAAACTCTATCGTATTGCTTCTTTTTGCGGACATCAGTATGAAAAACCAAACAATAAAAGAATGGAGCGAGAAGGTATATATTGCTTCCTAAGAATGCTTCCATCATACATGATAGAAGCATTCTTTTCACCACTGGGTTCCTCCAAACGCATTAAGCTGTTCCAACCAAATTTTACAGAAATACACTGTGTTACCTGGAATCAAGCGCATGCTATGTTGAGTTCCAAAATTTTTAGCCCACTTCATATATTTGAAACGGGAGTAAATACACATTTATTCTGAATTAATTTGTGGATGTGAATATCTTTTTCATTCGACATATAGCAATACAGAATATATATTATACGGCTACGAATTTTTCGTTTCATTGCCCCGTCTAAGCAATTTGGCCGATTTTTTTTTTATACTTAGCCAAAATACTAGGTGGGGATCTTTTATACCGAGTGGTACGTTTGGCTAGGGTGGGAAAGTAACTTAGGAAAGGAGTAAGGTAGAAGGGAAGCAGAGCAATTATTATTCTTAAGCTTTATAAAGGATATATAAATACATATTTTAAACAAAAAAAATCAAATTTTATACTTCTAAATCTAGCATATTTATTTAAATTTTTGCTTCTATTGATATGATTGATATTATCGATAATGCCATTACTGTGGAAATTTTTATGCAAAATTTCCAAAAATTTTCATACTACATTTTGTCAATAGTTTATTTAAAATATTTAAAAATATTTAATCTAATAATTAAAATAGGCATTATCGATAATATTTAAAAATTGTAATAAACTGGTTTTGTAACCCGCTACAAATGACGGAAGCAAAATAAATTCTAGCATTTCTTTCATTCATCAAAGTTTTCATTTCAAGTTTAAGAATAATACGTATTTGCTTACTAGTTTATCATATACCTTTTTTTTTTATTAGTACGCTTTTAATTACCATATTAAAAGAATATTTGCAGTAAGATGCAAATGTTCTATTCCCTAAGGGTCATTTCTTCGATCATTTTAGCGACATCTTATTTGCCAACATTGAAAATTTATCGTATAATAAAGAATCAAGTTAATCGTGTTAACATTCAATAGCTGCGTAAGATTAGCGTCAAAGTCTGAAAAAAAACGATCGAGATCTTTTTAATATGGGTCATTTTTTTGTTATGTGTTTGTATGGCATTGCTAGAATCTAAATGTCGTTAGTGTTATATTTAATTTAATTTATGGAGTAAAATTCGAGTTTCTTGCACTAATCATTTATAATTATTTTGCAATCGGAGGTCGAAAGCGCTGATGAAGGAAGTAAGTTGCGAAACTCGACTTTTATTCCTTAAATTGAATATATTACTAAAAACGGTTACATGACAAAATTACACAAGACAAAATTACCTAAGACAAAATTACATAAGACAAAACTACACATGGACAAAATTTCATAAGACAAAATTACAATTATTTTTTTAATAGAATTAAATTTTTTGATTTTATTATAAAGTATTTTTTTTCTTAAAAAAGGTAAGAATTCTAAGAAATAATATTTTTTTAAAAGTATAAAACAAAAAATCATATTTTGAATAGGTACGTAGATATTATTTTACGTAGATATTATTTAAGGTTTTGAAAATTTATTATTCAACATTTAACAATAATTGAGATACAAATTTTCGGATGTTAGTTATTAAATAATTACACATTCTAATTTTTGGTTAAATTTTTAAAAATAATTTTATAATGATTACTAAAGCTGAAAACACTAAATTGATAAATTTCCTACTATATTAGGTCAGGTAGGTTGTAGGAGAATATATTTAAAGGATTTGTGACTTATTTCTTCAATTGTTGTTTAGTTTACACAGTGTATAAAATTGTTAAACTGTTAATAGCGATATTTATAATTAAATTTTAATTTTATCATGGTTAATTTTGAATATGGTGTTAGTAATAAGGGTTGCCAAATAATTATTTATAAAGGATTTGACTATATTCATCATCATAAAATTGCTCACGGGATTATTCATTGGCGTTGTGCAAAATTCAGATCTCTACATTGTCGATCAATGCTTCATACTAGAGGCAACAATATAATCCGAGAACCTGCAGATCACAGCCACACGAATAGAACTTTTGAAGTTGGAGCTAACAAGTTAACAAATCTAATGAAAAATGAAATGATTCATCTAGGGGCAACGTCACGTTCAGTTATGGCTAACAATTTAGAGGCTGTATCAGATGGGATTGAAATTTGTTTACCAAAAACAGTTCTTTGACAAGACGATTAAATAGATCCAAAGCTAAAACATTTACAAATGTTGTAGCAAATCCAATTAACCAAACTTTTGAAATACCAACCATATATGAAAATTGGATAATTCATGATTCCAGTGTAGACGATTCAGAGCGTATTTTATTTATTGGTCACAAAACACTTTTAGAACTTCTCGTGGTAAATAATTTTTGGCTAGCTGATGGTACATTTAAGCTTGTTCCAGAAATTTATTATTAATTATACAGCATCCATGTCCAACATGAATTAGGCGCCGCTTTTCCTTATGTACTAGCTCTTCTGCCGGGAAAAGAAGAACGAATATACGTGAAAATGTTAAATATGTTGCTGGAAAAAATTCCTCAAGCCTCAAAAGGTTTTAACTGATTTTGAGACTGTATCGATGAACGCTTTTCGTGCTGTATTTAATAACATCGAAATTGGAGGATGCTTTTTTCATTTATCGCAATCTATTTTGCGCAAAATCAAGGAATATGGGCTGAATAATTTATATGAAACTATGTTATCATCTTTTTCGTTGCTACCAGAAGCAAAAGTTTTGGAAGGATTTTTTGAGGTGTGTGATCTGTTCTCTGATTTTGACGAACATACTGAACAAATTGACCAAATCCTGCTTTATTTTGAACAGTTATATGTTCGTGGTCGGCAACTCAGAAATGGGACATATAAACTACCACTTTTCAGCATTTCTATTTCGAACCAGTGGGAATCTGCAGCCAAGAACTACAAATTGCATTGAAGGATGACACTACGGACTTCAGTCCCTTTTCCCTCAGTGTTCTCATCCAACTGTATGGAAATTTTTGGATAATATCGTTAAAGAATTATCTCTTCAACACACAAATTATTTGCAGCATTAACCGTCGGACCAATCCTAAATTTTTTTAAAAATTATGTATAACAATTATTAATAACATTTTTTCAGGAAAAGACAATTTAAATACGTGATATACAGTTTCGGCCTCAATTCCTTGGACCTCGGACCTATTGTCTTCCTCACATTTAAGGGCTATTGTACTGATGACAAAAAAAATTTCAAGGTCTTCGGTCCCCACACTTGGGACGTCGGACCTCTTGTTTTTATTGTCGGGGGCTGCCGCCTCCAAGCCCCCGATATTCAATTATTGGAACTCTGTTTTTGCCGACGGCAAGTAAGCGCATATGGCACAGTAATTTTTTTAAATATGAAAGTCCATGTGTAATTTTGTCCATATGTGATTTTGTCTCTGTGTAATTTTGTCTTGTGAAATTTTGTCTTGTGTAATTTTGTCCCGACACCATTACCCGTATATTTGTATTCTTATAACATAAATTTGAAGTATAAGAATAGATATTTTTTTTTTATAAATTTATTGTTTGTTTTTGTCAAATTTTTTGTTTTTGTAATTATGTTTTTGGTTAACTTTTTGAACTATATGATGAATGGTTGTCTTCACAACTAAAACTTTTTTTTTATATGCAAGTTTCATAGCAATTCCAAAGTTTGAAAAAAACCCTAAAATGAAAGTGTTATATCGCGTTGGCTAATTTTTCATATGAAAACGCAACACAACCATGTGTGCAGAAAATATGAACTGAACAGGAAAACTATTGGCACATTTGAAGCTGTAAACTTTCTTCTTTTTTCTAAGACCTTTTTCTACAAATAATACGAATTATATTAATATTGTTTACCAACACCACGGATCTTGTTTGTGGTTTTCTGATCATAGTATGTTAACAAACCAGAAGGTCAATGGTTCAAATCCTGCTAAGGAAATGGATGTTTAATTAAAAGTTTTCTAATTTTTCCCCAATAATCGATAAAAAATAAATTTGGAAAGTATAACTTGCACATCAACTCACAAAGTTTAATAAAGCTTTTGATTTTTCATATCTAAATGACCACTACGACCAACAAAACTCGACCACTATTAATTATTTAATTTAATATTCGTTATGGTCAGTTAAATAAAAGTAGAATGGCAATTTCAAAAAATTAAATCCAGTGACAATAACAATAGGTTTAAAGATATAAAATTTCACATTAAAGAAATAAACTTCATCTTGATTAATGTTTTTTTCTTTAATTTTTTTAAAATAAAAATAATACAAAAAAGAATTAACAAATAATTGCTATACCATATGTAAATTAACAACAAAAGATTTATTTTTAATTTGGAAATTTTAACATTTTTTTTAGTTTTAATTATACTGAAATGCTTATTCTTCTTAATTAATATTTAAATAGGTACTGAATATATGAGGTGTAATTCCGAAATAATATTAAATTTAAAAGAATAAATAAATGTAAATCATGATGATGTTATTTATTTATTTAGTAATGAAATAAAAAAAAAAATTTTTAAATAATAAAAGCAAGGTTATCTACTCAAATTATTCAAGTATTTATATTATCTTAAGATATGATATGTATATTTTTTATTTATCTTAATAATATGTGTTATATTTAAAGTGGTGGTAATGGGGTGGTAAAAGGGTGGTAAAGGCTCTAGACGGAACATATGCTAACATATATTTCCCATAAAAACTAAGAAATGCCATCTGGTAAAACATCTACAGCTCTGCCATCAAATCCGACTCTCACCTCCTCGAAGGTAGGTAACATAGTTATCTGCCGGGTACCACCTGGTAACTTGTAAGGCTAACGAGAGCGGGTGAATGCGAACACTTGACGCAATATCTAAGTAAATCGTTTTGGTTAGCACGTGCGCGGACGCGATTTATGGTAATTGAAATTGTGAGTACCGGCACAAATACAAAAAAAAAAAACAAAAAAAAAAGTTTTTATAAAAACTTGTTTTCCAGCGTTAGAGTAAAATTTTGGTATAACAGTGAAAATAGTCGAATATTTTCCTTTTAATTTTACTGATATGCTTATCATACAGATACGCGTATTTCGTCTACTACTTGCAGACTTCTTCAGTGTTTTGTACTCGACTGAGGAAAGAAATCTAAAATTGTCTTATTTATTTTATTCGTACAGGTAACAATTTGATGTTTCTCGCAGCTGCATGGTTGTTTATTATCCAATGAATTAGCACAGGTAGGGGGTTGAATAAAAAAAAAAAAAAGAAATCCAGAAGCCTAAAATAGGCAGCTCCCTGGTCTGCGACTGATCCCAGAGGGGCGGCAGTTAAAATCACCTGGCAGGAGATATAAAATGCAACATAAAAACAAATAATAATGTATAGTTTAAATAACAAAATAAATGTTATTTAATGTAGGGATATCTACCAAAGTGTCGGAAGAGACCACGGCTGCCTGCGAGGGCTTGGTTGAATGTACTAGACTTCCAGATGAGTCACCAGTGGGGAACAACAGTTTAGACAAGCTGATTAACCTTTTTAAAAGGAATGCGAGGGTTCCAAGGTCGCCATCGAGGATGACCGAGCCAATAATTGATATACGGAATCAAAATAATAAAGAACCAAATGAAAACCATATACTTCAAAAGAAGCTAAGCGAAATAGAGGCGTTATGTATGTCACTAAAAAAAGAAATTTCGGTATTAAGAGCAGAAAACGAAGTTTTGAAAAAAAGAGAAAAACGTAATGCACCAAATGAAATCATCGAACTAAAAGAATATTTCACGGATGAAGATGAATTGAGCAGAGAAACTGACTGGCTGCTCAAAAAAACAAAAGATCAAATAAAAAAAGAAAAGCTACTTCTTCACCTGAAGTTGAATCCTAACCATCTGGTTTAACAAAAACTTGTGAGGAAAAAAACTCCACAACAACTGAATTTGTGAGTAAAAGGAAAACCAAAATTCCACCTGTAATCATAAGTAGCATAAATGATTTCAAACCATTAAATAAAATGTTGCAAGCTAAAAATATGAAATAAAAATGCTAAACAATAAGCAGCTGAAAATAAATTTGGAGACGGAAATGGATTATAGAAACCTAACTAAAGATCTCAATGATACCAAATACGAATGGCATACTTATGAAAGCAAAATAAATAGACCAATAAAAGTCATGGCACGCGGCTTGCACCAATCTTTCATGCCAGAAGATATAATAAGTGAGCTTCATAATAGGCAATTCAATATCATCAATGCAGTAAATATGATAAATAAAGTCAAGGAAAATGATAAACAGGTAACTATTAAACTCCCAATGTTCATGCTTACCTTTTATAGTAAGGAAGACATGAAAAAAAGTTACGAAATCAATCATATTCAAAACACGATAGTTTATATTGAACCTCTGAGAAAAAGCAAAGATATTCCTCAGTGCAAAAGATGTCAGCGTTATACTCATACGCAAAAATTTTGTAATAGGGAGCCTATATGTGTGAAATGTGCTGATAAACATTTAACAGCAGAATGCGATAAGCTGAAAACTTCACAGCCAAAATGCTCCAACGACCAAGAGTCTCATCCAGCAAATTACAGAGGATGTTTTATTGCCAAAAAACTTCATCCTTAATGAGGATGTCTACCAAAGCAATAAAAATATGAAAAAAAATCGAGATTTCACTGCTGATAAAACACCTCGAATAGTTTATTCATCAAATGCAAATAATCAAACGCTGAGAAGAACTCGTTCGTCAAACAATCAAATGCCGAGAAGAGCTCGTTCAACAAATACGAAATTGATTTAAGAAAAAGAACAGCACGGAACTATATTAAAAACAATGGAAAAACTAATGAGTCTGGTAGATAGAATCTCACTAAGATTAGATAACTTGGAAAGTAGGTATACTGTTAAGTATCCTGATATGCCACATAACTCAATTAGATAATGTATAAGGACAATATCACTATATGTACTTGGAATGCGAATGGCATTAACAACAAAAAACAAGAATTGGAAATGTTCTTAAACTTACGAAACATAGATGTCTGTCTCGTGTCAGAAACCCATCTAACAAAGGGGCACAATTTAGTAATTCGTTGATACAAAGTATATCATACAACGCACCCTAACAATTTACCAAAAGGAGGTAGTGCGGTCATAATAAATGATCTTATTACTCATCATGAACATTGTAACATACAAAGTACAGAAATGCAACTCACAGCCGAACAAATAAGGTGCACAAAGCAAAATATCAACGTAGGAGCACTGTACTGCCCGCCCAATCACGCTATTAAAAAACATATGTTCAAGAGCTTATTAATGAAATTAGGTGAAAGATTTATTCTTGGAGGTGACTACAATGCCAAACATCTAGAATGGGGCTCCAGCATGACCCTTACTCGAGGTAAAGAACTGAGAGAAGCGCTGAGAGAAACAGGTTGTTTATTTCTTTCAACAGGAAAACCAACATATTGGCCTGCAGATATAAACAAAACTCCTCTTAGACAATGAGGAACAACTAGAAACTGCTACTGAAAAACTTATGCAAGCTGTCCATGTTCTGTCCTGTTATGCTCTGAATTATTACCTAGAAAATATAACAGCTACTAAAGAAACAAATTATTCTTTATGGAAAGCTACGAGTAAAATGAAGAAGTCTATTGTGTATTCTGCACCACTGAGGAAAAATGATGGCTCATGGGCAAGGAGCGATAAAGGAAAAGCTGACACTTTTGCAGATCATCTCGCTGAAATTTTTAAGCCCAATGAAATGAACTCTGTTATGGATCTAAATGAAATAAATAACCTTGAAGACATAAATATACCCTTAATAAGTCGAAAAGAAGTAATTAAGGAAATCAAAAACCTAAAATTAAATAAAGCCCCAGGTTTTGATTTAATAACTTCAAATGTGCTAAAAAATATACCCAACAAAGCTCTCACACTCTTGGTATATATAATGAATGCCTATATTAAGCTTAAACACGTACCTAGTATATGGAAAGTTGCAGAGATAATAATGATCCAAAAACCAGGAAAGCCTGCTAACGACACCAAATCCTACAGGCCGATATCTTTGCTCCCTACAATATCGAAGTTGTTTGAAAAATTACTATTGAGAAGGATTCAACCCCTCATAGAAAACCGGAATATAATACCTAATCACCAATTTGGGTTTAGGCAAAAACACTCAACAAAAGATCGAATAACAGACATTATAGAAAGGGCACTGGAAAATAAACAAATTTGTTCTTCAGTATTTCTAGATGTAGCCCAAGCTTTTGATAAAGTTTGGCATGAAGAACTCATCAAAAAGCTAAGTTATTTGCTCCCTAAAAATTTTGTTGCATTATTTTCATCATATCTCTCAAATAGAGTTTTCGAGTTAAAAATGAGAATAAATACTCCTCCCTAAGAGATATAAAAGCTGGAGTACCGCAAGGTAGTATACTGGGTCCAATTTTATATTTATTATACACCTGTGATATACCCGAAGTAGAAAATATAAAAATAGCAACCTCTGCAGATGACACAGCGTTGATGGCAGTTGGTTCTACTATAGAAGAAGCTACAAACAAACTGCAAAAAGCTAATGACAAAATTTCCAACTGGTGAATGGTGAAATGAAGCCAAATCTAGTCATGTAAACTTCACCTACAAAAACATAGTAACTCCTCTCTCAGTTAAAATTAATGATGTCGTGATTCCATACGAGAATAAAGTTAAATATCTTAGCATGACCTTGGATGCAAAACTGAAATGGAAAGAGCATGTGAAAATCAAAAAACATGAACGTCAGTTCAAATATAGAGAATATACTGGCTGATTGGCGAAATTCTACGGTCTCGACCTATAACAAAGTTTTGATGTATAATCAAATATTGAAGCCAGTCTGGGCATACGGTATTCAAATATGGGGATGTGCTAAACAAATCCATATTCAAACTATCCAAACGTTCCAAAATAAGGTACTGCGCAACATAGTCAATACTCCATGGTATGTTCGCAATGCCGATATTCATCGAGATCTGAAGAACTCATCTATAAAAGACGAAATAATGAAATGCGCTGCACGGTATAACACTCGTCTGATCCAACATGTCAATACCACATGTCAAGACCACTTGAGTTAGGTTAAAACCTTTTATCTATTAAAACCTTATTGGATTTTGGTAGATCAAAGGTGTCTTAGTTTCTTTGAGTTAAATGTAAATAAATGGTTAGTCTATAAGACTAGTTTTAATGTTGCAATAATGATAGGAGTTTTTAGTGGGTTAAAGTCCCACATCCTTCAAACTGCCTTCCCCGGTAATAGGTAGTCCCTGAAGCCTCTTTCGATGATTTACTACTATATGAAAAAAAAAAAAAATATTTAAAGTAGCTATTTAAATATAAAACATAATAGAAGAAACAAATCAACGTTGTTGTTTTTTTTAAAATAACAACGGAGGATCAGGGCTGGAGAAGAAGTTAAAGTTGCTGAGCTAGAAATCTCTGAATGTATAAAATTAAATGAATTTTGATTTTATAACCTCTATTGTACGTATTCACAGTAACTTTAACAACTACTTCCACTGAAAGAACTATACGTTAAATTAAAGTAAATCGCGTTCGCTGTATTTTAAAAGTTGTCATGGCAGATAATTAACTTGGTAACATACAACAACAAAATTTTCAAAATGTCAAAGTCAATTTGTAGTCAGTGTAATAAAAATATAAATTCAAAAAAGGAAAAATGTACTAAGTGTGATAGTGAATGCAAGAAGGGGTTCCACAATACCTACTCAGGTCTGGACATTCAAGATTACAACGACATTCAACTGAATTCGGCCTATTATATGGTTTTGTTTGACATGTAAAAATAGGCGGCAAAAGTGAAAATCTATATAATATGGATAACGTTACTAAAATAATGAAAAAATCAATGAAACTCTGGTGACACAAGCTTCTCAAGACAAAATCCTAGGTGAGTTGCAAGATGAGGTTAGAAATCTGAACACTTGAGACAATAATTGAGGAAAATATTCACCTATGCCACGAAAATGCTTATTTAAGACATCAGGTAGGAAAAAATCAAAGATGGTAAAGTATTTGCAAGAGAATATGATAATTCTCAAATAATAAGCATTTTCTGTCACAAGTCACTTGTAAAACTCAATAGTAACAAATTATGAAATAAATTGCAATGTTCTATCATTATGTATACTCAAATTAATTCAATAAATATAATTGAAAATATGAATTCCGAAAACGACTCCTCATAAAAAATTATATACATATTTGATTAGCTTAAAGTATAAAATCAATGAGGTTTACTTATTCGATAAATTGAAATCAAATGTACACATAATATATTTACAAAAACGTAGGTGGTTAATTTTGAATTTCGCAATAAAATATTTTCCTGTCACAAAATAAAGTAGTGGAGAACCGGTTTTATTTGAACACATATCAATTCAGTTTGAATAGCTGTTTTTCTAGCTGTAGTATATTCAGAGCACAACTATTTGAATTTCGAGCTAGAAATGAACCGAAACGTACTACAAATACTTGTTTGGATAGCTCTCACAGTAATTTGGCAAAGACAAAATATATGATGATCAAAGTTAAAAATGAGCAAATCTTCGATCTATATTGGAATCTCCTGTGTAATTGCACAGAAGTAGTTCTTTCAAACATAATTTTATATAAAAAGAAATATTTGTTTTGGTATAATTGTAGTTGTTTCCTGAATCGCTTGATTATTGAATATACCGGGTGTTCCACAGCATACGTATCAGCTTTTTAAGAGGGGAAGGAGCCGTTATTTTAAAATTTAGAAAAAAGTTTGTAACTAAATCGAGGGTGCTCTATCGATTGGTGGTATTTTCAACTTTCGGAAAAGACCGAAAATCGGTTTTTTAAGATCAAAAATCACCTAAATTGGCCATAATCGAGATTTTCAAATGGGAAGGGGTACTTTTTAATGCAAATTCGGATTCTACATCAAAAAATACCACCACCAATCGATAGAGCACCCTGGATTTAGTTAACAAACTTTTTTCTAAATTTTAAGATAACGGCTCCTTGCCCTCTTAAAAAGCTAATACGCATGCTCTGGAACACCCGGTATATATAATGAAATTAAAGTATAATACTTAATACTTTATGACGAAATTAATAGTAATTTCAATATAACTTAACACAATAAAATCCCATTACTCCCAACGTAGTAGATCGATGTATTTTAATTAGTTTATAGTCAAAAACGTTTGTAGTCACAATTCTGTTACAGCAATAGTCAACAATTTGTTTGAAAGAAAGTAATAAACTTCATAAGTTCATACAATCGATGTCGTTTATAAGTCACATTAAAATATAACCGCAATTTTTCAATAAAACAGTGAAAAGTGAATTATTTTATTAAAACACTGATTTATATATAGTTTTTTTCTGTTCTTTATTAAAAATATGTATATTTTGTGGTTACATAACCGAATTGCTATTTATGAATAAAATAAAGTTTAAAATTGTTATACGAAAGATATTTTATTGAATTTGATTTTGTTTATAAAGATGCAATTTTTTTGGCCACGCCTATAGTGACAACACGGTTATAATCAGAAATATTACTGAAATTTTGCGAATGACTATCGTGTTTTACTGTATGTATTTTTTTTAATAATAGCAGAAGCAAATGAACTAACATTTATTATATCATTTTTGAAGAGTTTGATCTGATCTGATTTTTGGCGTGCAATTCGTTCATATCTAAAGCTTTCCATTTACGATTATTATTATTGTATATTATTTCAGCTTCTTCATTAGTATATTTCAGGCTAGTCTTACAAACATCACCTGTTATAAATAATTTGAAACAATCAATAGGACCAACTAACTCATAATTTGGTGGAAGCACAACTTTGTTTACCGGACCTTTTATTATATTATGAAGGGTAGTTCTTGATTGAACAGAAGATTTAAGTGAAATATCTGATATAGCATGTGTGTTCCTACACTTGGAAGACCTGTAATTGGTTTTTGCGGCAAATGGTTTCAGTGCAAAATTTAAATTTAGACAAAGCATTTTGACCTTTGAGTCCATTTTTTACCATCTTTTGCAATAAATTCTCCATGAGAAATTATAATTTTACCGCTATTATCATAATCATAAGTTAATTCATCTTCTGCTTATGAAGATTCAGATAAATGATCTTCTTCAGAGTTAATTGCCACATCATCGAATGTCAACATATGTCGTCAGTCACTTCATCATCATTTATTCATGTCAAAACTTGCATTATTAAGAAAATATTATGAAATATTTATTTTATTTTATTTTATTTTTATTTTAAGAACAATTTTAAGAATTTATACTAATGATTTTAATATGAATACAATACAATATTAACTTACATATAATTAAGATAAATTTTTATTAAAAATATATAATTTTGTGTAATTTTGTGTGGGGTATAATTTGTTTAATTATTTGTTCTGATTTCCATTTTTACTTTAAACATTTGCAGTTGGGAAAAGTGGAACAGCATAGATGTCGCAATATTTTCTTCGACGTTAAACTAGAACGGAAAGCTTTGTAGTCGCAGTTAAAATATGTTTTCGCAATGCGTTCCTTGAAGTCTAGTAGATTTTCCTTCAAGCTTATTCTTTTTACATGCATTTCGACCAAATATTCGAGGATATTTAGCTTTGTATGATTTATTTTGTCCCTAGTTTCTAAAATTACTATCCAGTTAAAATCACTAATATCATCATTTAGCATTTCTGATTTATAGTTAAAAGAAACAGAATTGTAATTCTTTGTGACTGAACAAAGAGGCGGTATGTCCACAGAACGTTTAAGTGAAATTTGAAGCTTATCTGCTTTAATTAGTATTCCAAAAATTTCACAACACGACTTGATTCTAAATAAGGACGAACAAAAGTAAAGAACTTCTTCAGCATTTATATCTGGTCTAATATTTATAACTGATTGACCATGTATAAAGATATCTTTTATATAATTTGATCTGTATATGACGGTCACTTCATTTGACCACTTTTTAAAATCTGTCACTGTAATGGAGAGTTTTAAATTAATTAATAAATATCAAGGCAAACTTTCTAGAATATAATAATTCAACGAAAGGAGCCATACTTTAAGGAGTTTGAAGAATTTATTAAAGTTTCTTTCTGTTCTAATGGTAATTGGTAATAAATTAAATTAAACTAAATTAAAAAAGGAAGGCCAAAAAGTCAAAAAACTTCTTATAATGTGTGTTATAGGTAAAAGGAATCTGTACCATATTTCTTTTATTAATTCTAAGATTATAAATATTATTATTTCGAATATTATTAATATTGACATCTTGGAAGAACTTTCTTAAAGACCTGAAAACGTATAAGTGCCTTAGCGTAAAAATTTTTAAATCTTGAAATAATGGCCAACAACTAAATATTATATGAGAGCTTCTCAGGCTCATGTTATGAATTTACGTGGTAGTTTTTTAAGGGAAAAATAAAAAAAAAAAATATGTATTTTTGTAATATTGTAATATGTAAATATTGACCTAAATGAAGATTAGAAAGAAAAATCGTGACAATATTACGAAAAATTTAGAAAACACTTAATTTTGAAAAAAAATGAGCCTGATTAGCACAGGTTATGAGCTTAAATTCTTTTAGAGTACCACCACGTCTCAGCATTCATGACAAAAAAATGCAAGATCTTTGGTCCCGTCATTTTGGGCGCCGGAGCTCTTGTTTGCATCGTGCTTATGACCCATTGTATTAAAGGCAAGTTGAAAAAACGCAAAAAAAAAATTTTTTTTAAGGGCTTTTTTTGTTTTCGTATTTTGTTTTTAATTCCATTCTTAGCTTGCTTTTAATTTTGAAAATTTTAATTTTATAAGAGTACTAATTTTTATCATTTTATTATTTCTCCAAATCGACGTCTCTATTATAGTCTCTGATTATATATAAGATTTTTGTGGTGTAATTTACTATTCAATTATTCTTGCTTTTTTACTCACTACGTCGTTCATCTTGTGTATTATAATAAGATAAGATTACTATGAGCTTCAAATATTTAGTGTTGGGTTCGATGATGATAAATTAGCTGAACTTGGGTCCACATGAGCTGAAATAAATATATAAAAATAAAATAGTGCCAAAGAATTACAGGAGTATTTAAAAGAATTTAAAAAATATTACTAAACAAGGTTAAGCTATCCACATATTATAGTTTATTTCATAGTACGATCAATTATGGTGTAAGAATTTAGGGAAACACATATGAAAGAAATCTAAACTCTATCCAAAGAACCAAATAAAGCCATTAACAATTTGTTTGGACCTGCAGAACTTTAACAAATTATATTCACTTCAACAATAAAATTCTAAAAATAAAGAAGATTAGCCAAGCAACCCAAATATATAATATTAAGAATAATTGGATAAAAACAAACGCTAAATTAGTCGTTAGCAAATCACGCGATTTAAAATTTTTTTCAGTAGAAAGTCGTGAAAAACTTTTAAATCTAATAGTAGTGAAAAAACCACTTTTGCTATTTTATATATTAGGTAATGAAATTGAAACAAAATTATATAATAGTACTGTAAAGAACTGAAATAGTAATGCAATGAATTATATAACTTTAACGATTCCAAATTATATTAGGTACATTAAATTCTTGCGCAAACCCGTTGATTACTTTATCTGTATCAATATTGAATGTAGCTAAGCCACAAAGTCTTTCATTACTCATTCTGTTTCTTAAACATGTTTTTAATTGTTTTAGTGTAGAGGAACTTCTTTATCAAATCTTTGAGAAATCTTGAAAAGATTTCAAATGTATTTGTGGTAACAATATTTTTAAGAATTAAAAATATGATATCAAGAAAGTCTGTAATTACTTCAGAAAAGCGATAATTTAAATCAGTTAATATTGATACAACAAAGGAATCTAAATACCTTTTCTATAATAATCATTTTATTTGCATTAATATGCGAAACATTTTCTCTATGAATTTGTCTACTAACTATTCTTGGAATTCTAATGTTAGCATTTAATTTTCCACATATTGCAGATACATTGTGATAAATTGAATTAAATTCATTTTCAGCGGCTTCTCTTAAATTTTTGATTGATTGAATTAATAAATCAATAACCGACCTCGCTTTTAATATGTCTAATGACTGTTTTTGAAATAAATTTGCCACAGGCAAAAAAAAAATGAGAAATGAAAATTTTACAATTCAAAACAAGAATAAATTCAACATTTAATAAATTATTAGCTAACATTTTAGCTTCAGTGGAAGTTTGAGAATCTTGTAGCTTTGAAATTTCTTCTAAATCATTTATAATATTTTCCATTTCGGAACAAAAATCTGAAAGCCATTCTATTCTTCCTGTCTATCTAGTTTCACATAATATTTTTTTTTGTGTAATATTTATGTAGAATATATGTACATTCTTTTAGCTGATATTTTAAAAAACTAAGTCACTTCTTTAATTCTACCAATAGAATTTCTTTTGCTTGAAACATTAGAAGATTTCGAAATTCATAGATTTATGGAATGATTAAAGCATGGACATCGAAACGCATTTGTTGCTTTAATTCTAATTGTATTTATACCTCCTAGCTTTTCTGAAGTCATTACAGAACAGTTTCAGTTTCAGTTTTTCCGCGTAAGTGAGAAGACGTGATTAGTAATTTGTATTTAATTAATAATTACTGATAATTAAAAACGGAATTAACAAACCGCTTAAAAAATAAATTAAAAAAAACGAAATCGTGTTAGTAAAACACGCGCGCCAACACAAATTTCAACTTAATTACTACTTCCTACTTTATTACTAAACAGTTATTGGGACTGACGCTCCTTGCTTTTATGCATGAAAAGTTCATATATTTGCTTTTTTCGTACAAACTTTTTATCTAACATTATTTTTTCATGCCTGAAGTCAAATATTAGAATTACACACATAGCATTTTTCAACAGACCTTGAACTACCTTATTTATTTTTTTCCTTTTTATTGCAATTTAAAGTTGCTGCCAAAACTGTGTAACCCTTGGAAAAAGCAAGTTTTTAAAAAGTTTTTTTTTTTATTATTTACTTTTTAGTCATAAATTAAAAAATCTTCCTTTTTTATTAAAATTAACTATTATAAAATCTGTAAAATAAATTTTAACAATAAAGTTATCTCTTTGTTGCATTGGTGTTGATGTTTCTTTAAAATGGGTTAATCTGTAAAATTATATAAATTCCTATAAATTCCGTGTATCTGAAAAGGAAATACTTATCTTTAATAAATTTTCCTTCAAAACCTATATTAGTGTTATCGTACTAATTCATTTTTTTTCGTACTAAAAGTCTAAAAAATTAAATGCCATAAATAATACAAAACAAAAAATTTGACTCAAAAGAGAATCGAATCGAACTCACAGAAAATCTCTCATATTAATTTAATATCAGCAAACATTTTATAAAGCACGACGATAATAATATACATACATCTACATGATACATCAATATTATATCGTGTCAACTGCACTGTCAACAGTGTCAACTGTCAATGCATGCATAAGTATACATAATTTGTATGCTTAGAAGAGTTGCTTAGATTTATTTTTAACTAAAGTTTTCGTGTGTGTTGAAATAATTGAAAAGAGAACAATAATTAAAAATTACTTTTTTTTTTGTTAAAAAAGTATTTTTTTTGTTATTATATTATATTATAAATTTTATAATATAATAAAAAAAAAAAATTTTTTTTAAAAATAATAATTTGACTCCAAGGAAAATCGAACTCACAAACCTTGTGATATTAACATGACGCCTTAACCAACTGAGCTAACAACCTATTAAAATTATTTCTCCAAAATACAGATATAAAATAAAAATTTATTTTGACCTTTACATCGGCCAATAAAATAAATAACAATGCAAGCTAAAGAAAAGCAAGTAAAAAACCAACCAAAGAGACTTAACTTTAAAATAATCATTACAAGAAAAAATTTAAATTTGAAGTTAAAAAAAAACGAAGTACTAAGAACGGATTTCTTTTTAAGCAATGAACTTAAAATTTTGTTTTTATTTTTTAAATACATATATAATTAGTCTGGCTTATATTTATGCATATTATCTTTATGTTATTTTTTTTAAAATTAATATGTTTATCTTTAAAGTTATTTTATAATTATTTCTAAGCGAAATGCATGAAATGTTATTTTTTTATTTTTAAATGAAGTTAAAATTTTAGACTGAATAATCATGCATATTATATTAAAGTTTTTCTTATCTTTAAATCTGAATTAATTCTTGTTAATAAAAAAAAAACTTAATTTTTGAATTCAAACATGTTTTATCTACAGTTTTATCAACCCTCTGTAGCCCAGGTAAATTGAAAGGTAGACCCCTCTTCTAGAACAATTTTTTTCCTAAAATACTCCAAGGAATCACCCCTTAAAAACTTGTTGCTCTAAACCGGACCACCCTGTATATTATACTATCTACTATATATTGTTTTATTAGTTACTATCTGCTGTTATGAAATAAATAAGAATTTATAATAATTAAATGATAAAATATACATATTATATGAAAAATGTTGTCGATTTATCAAGACAGTAAATTTTGAGAGACTAGCAAGCTCATTACAGTTTTTATTCTTTAATTCAACCAAAATACAAAAACGAAATTTTTACTAGAATTGGAAAAAAACAAAATACAAAACTTCATTTCCATAAACCAATGGTATAATTATATGTTTGGATATAGTGACTACATATATCCATACATATAATAACTATATGTATATCTATAATTATAATTGACAAGCATTTAAGGACCTGCGCAGTAGACACCTTTTCATTTTATTTCGCTTCTCTTTAATGAACTTCTAATATATAAATAAGTTTCATAAAAAACAATAATGTGCACACAGTTGAAAATTTTTTACTCATATGGTTTTATTATTAGCAAATACATTATGTATATGTGAGATCTTATTAAAATCATAAACAAAAGCAAACAAATCAGTTATTATAATTACATACTTGCAAATGAATCTATTAACATATGCCAAATAAAAACAAAATAACAAATTCACCTCAAATAAAAATATAAAAACAACAAAAACAAAAAAAAATCAGTTGAATTGTGCATATGACTGGCAAATTCATACATTATATAGTAGAGTTAGGGTATCTATAATTATATTTGAAAAGCATTTAAGGACCTGCGCAGTAGACACCTTTTCATTTTATTTCTCTTTAACTCCTAATATAATAAATAAGTTGTAAATAAAACAATAATGCGCACACTGTTAAAATGATTTGCTGAATAATAAAATCATATGAGTTTTTTACTCATATGCTTTTATTATTCAGCAAATACTTTATGTATATGTGAGTTCGAATTAAAATAAAAAACAGAAACAAACAAATGAGTTATTATAATTACTTGAAGTGAATATAATGTACATTGCACATATGTCAAATAAAAACAAAAATCATCTGAAATTATGTACATATATAAAATAAAAACAAAAAAACAAATACATCTAAAATAAAAAATATAAAAGCAACAAAAAAACAAATCACTTGAGTTCTTCATTTTTTATTTTTTAAGTAACTTTTTCTAAATTTTGGTTATTTGTAATAATAATAAGTTTTTATTAAAATGTGTTGTGTAAACCAATACATGCAGGATTATGTATATACCTTTTTAATGACAAAATTTTTTATTTTTAGTAATTTTATCCACTAAATGCCACTTACTATAGGGAATATATCTGTCCTTTTATATGTCCTAAATAAAACTTACTAACCACAAAACTTTTTGAATTGTAAATAGATGTTGTCCTCAGTATTAATTTGTAAAATGCAGTCATGATGTGCTCTATATTATTTTTTCAATAACCAGCCGCCAAAATAATAAAAGCCATTTTTTCTTCCAAAGTCAAGAAATTTTTAAAAGATCAGAATTAATCATCGCCTAGAAATAATAATAAAAGATTCAAAAATCGGAATTAATCATCGTATAACTAAATTTGAACAAACATTTTTTGTCTCATATAAATAATGGGAACACAAAATTATTAAAAGTGTAAAACAAAAGGTAAACATCTGTTCTGTACCGTTTCTCTCTCATAATAAATTTGGTACACGATAACTAAATGTAAATTTTACTTTTTAACTAATGATGTTTTGTTTGTTTTGGTATTTCGCCACACACTGGATGGCGCAGTAGGTAGAGCGCCTGCTTTTCCACCGAAAAGTCCCAGGTTCGATTCCCGATGAAACAAAAAAAAATGCTTAATGCGTTTTTCGACCTGGTTCAGCTCCCTTTGTCATTGGAACAAAATAATTAACAAAAAAACAATTGAGAGTTTAATCTGGTAGCAATTTAATAATTAAATAAATGGAGATTATTCTATTTAAGAAGGCTTAGTTCCTGACGATAGCCATAGTTTTCCACATTTAATGAGTAGATAAGCCAATTTGTTAAATCAATACCTATAATATACCTAATAAAGTTATGTCGGATCTCATGTCATATGTAACTCACGTATCCTCTAAAAGAATTAGTTACTTACAAGGAGTCAGAGAAAATCACAACAAGTTTTTCGTCTCTTACCCAAACAATCTGATTAGTCCTGGTCCTGTTAAAGATAAACATATCTGCGCAAGTAAAATTTCTTTTATAGAGTTTGACGATCTTGAAATTGTCGTGGTTAAAGTAGTGTTTCAATTCAAAAACATCTATATAATTAATTGTTACATTCCTCCTAAATTCAATATTAATGTATATGACAGATTCAATAAAGGCTTTTGATGTTGTATGTAACAGTTATAATTTTGATGATGAAATACTTATTTTAGGTGATTTTAATTTACCCAATGTAAGATGGATTTCCCATGACGAAGAATCATTTTTGATTCCAACTAATCTAGTTAGTTAACTTGAATGTACATTTATTGACTCTCTCAATATTAATTGTGTACAACAAGTTTCTCATATATGTAACTTTCAAGAAAGACAACTCGACCTAGTCTTCAGGTCAGATTTGAATAACGTAACGATGTTGGATTATCCTTTTCCATTAGTCAAAATTGATTCTTATCATTCTCCTATATGTCTCTCTCTCTGTACTATAGCTCCTCCTGACCCCGAGTAAGCACACAGTTTTCGTTTTGACTTTAATAGGGCTAATTTTAATTATCTGAATAACTTTTTTATTAATTATGATTTAATTTCTTTATTTTGAAATAATGAAATTGAAGATATGACTAAAAAGTTTTACGATTTAATGTTTGAGACATTTCGGCTCTATATTCCAATTATTAAAATAAAAAATCTTAATTCAAGCCCGCCGTGGTTCACTAAGAATATTAGGAAGTTAAGAAAAAAAAAAACCAAGGCATGCCCGAGATACATGAAAACCAAGAATCTAACAGATTACCATTCATTCAAATTTTTTTTTCTTTCTGTTCAAACAATCCGTTAAACAAATCTATAATAATTATGTTCACAAAATTTCTTTTGCACTCATTAATAATCCTAAAGCCTTCTGGAAATTCATTAACTCAAAAAGAAAAAGCGATGAGCACCCAGTTTTAATGAAATTCAATGGGAAACAAAGTAATAACGCTAAAACCATTTCTCAATTCTTTTGTGAATTTTTCTCCGCTTCTTACCCTAAAACAGTTTTCATGGCTGATGAAACAAAGTTCTCCCACGTAGATGCCTATCCAAAAACTACTTTTAGAGAACTTATTATTGATAATAGTTTTGTCAATAATTATCTGAATAACCTGGTGAACAATATATTTCCTGGACCTGATGGCGTTCCTGAACTAGTTCTAAAGAACTGCTCAGATGCGTTGGCTGCTCCACTTTCTATCATCTTTAATACTTCTATCACTTGTGGCTTGTTCACGTCTATTTAGGAAAAAGCTTTTATTAAACCTACAGATAAATAAATGCAAAAAATGAGATAAACAATTATAGACCAATTTTCAAACTTTTCACTATTCCTAAAGTTTTTGAGTTGATGATTTTTGATTCTATTTGCAATCATTGCACTAACTTCTTAACGACACATCAACACTGTTTTCTGAAAAAGAATACAGTGACCAACCTTATAGAATCGACATCAACCTTATTAATCAATATGGAAGCGGGATTTCAAACGGATGTAATTTACACCGATTTTAGTAAAGCATTTGATGTTTTACCCCATAGTATTATATTACTAAAACTCAAAAAACTAGGATTTCTTGCAAACTTTTTACAATGGGTCAACTCATATCTTATTAATAGGAGCTGTTTTATTCCGCTCTTGATTTTCATATTCATATCAAATTCTGGAGCTCCACAGGGCAGTCATTTACGACCACTGTTTCAGTATTGCTGTCAATGATGTGGCTTCTATAATTTGTAATAGCGATTTGAAAATTTACGCTGATGATATGAAGATTTTCAAAAAAATAACGTCCAAGTAAGATGTTAATATGCTTCAAGAAGAATATGCTTCATGATCTAGATAAATTTTATAACGGGTGCACTCATGTGTTACACACATCGAACCCAACCATTTAGCTTTAGATATACTCTAAACGACGAAATCTTAGAAAAGGTTAATTCAATTAAGGACGTAGGAGTTTATTTCGATGATAAACTATCATTCGAAATAATTCGACATAGAAACTATCACTCCGGTACGATAACATCGTTAATAAAGCTAGTTAATGAAGCTAAGACTTTGGTCAAAGGAGTTTAACGATCCTTACATTTTTAAATCATTGTATACATGCCTCGCTAGACTTCATCTTGAATAGGTCAGGTCTGGTCTCCATTTTATAATTCACATATACAAAAAGAATAGAAGCTGTTCACAAAAAAAGTTTAAGGTTTGCACTACATAGTTTGCCTTGGGATGATCATACAAGACTTCCTCCATATGAGCATAGGCTAAACCTTCTCCATCTTAAGTTTTTGTGGAAAAGACGGGAAGTAGCTGATGTTTTATTTATTTTCGAAATTATTAAAGGCGGTATTATTTCCCCTTAAACTTTAAATAAAATTATCAAAAATATAAGAATATTATAAATTTTTCAATATCTAAAGATACTTTCAGACGAAAATTATTTGAAATTAATTGAATATTTTGTTAATCTGACCTTTTTAATTTATATTATATTTGTTTTTGTATTTTGAATTTTGTTATTTCTGAATGTATACTAAGTAAATTTAATTGTATTTTAATTAATATACGATTTGTAGTACTAAATTGTAAACTGTTTGTAAAGAAAAAATTTTTTCATTTATTTATACTATTTAAATAAATGAAAAATTTTTTTTAGATTTCTTTCCTCAGTTGAGTATAAAACACTGAAGAAATCTGAGCTCTTCTGAGGGAGATGTTGTACACGTGTATGACCTAATGACTATATTCCAAGGCTACCTAGTATTCGTAGATCAGATCTGAATTGTACAAGTGAATTTGTACACAAGTACTCTTTAAAAAACAAACAAATAACATTCTTTCCGTTTTTAAAAACCTTAACTGGTTCGGGTAGCTGTCATACAAGTACTAGAACCGACAAAGTATTACAAAAATAAAAAGGTATTATGGAGCTTAAAATTTGTACTCAAGTACTCTTTCAAAAATAAACTTATACGCCTGTTACCAGTCTTAAAAATTTCGACTGGTTCGGGTAGCTGTGATACAACATCTTGTCCACTTCATATAATATATAATATTGACAATATATGGATGAAAACAATGATGACCGATGATACATCAATCATGCACTCGTCAATCTTTTTATACATTTTGCAAGGACACACTGGGGAAGTATTCGGAATATATTGATAATTTCGAAACATATATGAATATTAAAAATATAATTTTTGGGGAATGTTTTGAACTTCAATTTAAATTGAATTTTTAAAGTAAATGTTGGGTATAAAAAACAACAAATTATTTTTTTGCACATTTGAATAATATATCAATCGTTTTTTTTTACAATAATTGCTATAATAATTAAAATTAATACAAAAATTATTAGTAAAGCATCACAAATTAATATTATAACCTTATCTGAACATTCCCAAAAAATAGTATCTGAACATTGCCCAAAAAGCCTTTTTTTTAATTCCGCTGATTGATGACATGATTGATAGGAATTTTGCTTGCATGATTGATGACATGACTGATGAGAATAGAACCACCATCAATCATTTCTCATCAACCAACGGTCAATGATTGACAATATATGGATGAATGATTAACGAATGATTAATGTGTAACAGGGCCCTAAGAAAAGCTGTAATAAAATAACTTTATTAACTATACATACAATTACATTGTAAATTAGCATATTTGTATGTACTGTCAACCTATAAATATCTCAAATAATCTCTATAAAATGTCAAACGCCAAACCTTTGTGACTGCCCAAGACTTTGTGTTAATAAGGGGTTTTACGACCATTTTAACAGGAAAGGAACAGGATGAAACAGTTTTTATTCCACGAATACCAGTCAATCCAACCGGGTTTGCCTGTTCTTTTTAAATAATTGCAATTTCCAGTAATATTTCATGTTTAACAGCTTTGTGTTTCTTACTCAAGGGTGAGCTTACCCAATAATTTATTAATTCTTGCTCCTAAAGGGGAAACTAAAAATGTTGTTTATAATCAAGTTTTGTTTTAAGATACAATTAAAACAAAATATTATTTCATCGTCCGTTAATCAATTGGTTTATCGTTTTGTCTTTTTAAGTTTTCTTTTACATTTTTATCTTCCTTAAATTTGTTGCTTTTAATAAAATTTTGTACTGTTCTTTTGTGAACAATCAAAAATGTATGAATAAGAATTGAATTGATTATTTGTTTTTGATAATCAGATTTATTTTTAGTGATATATTTAGATTTATGGAATAAAAGTCGAGTTTCCTTTCACTAATCATTTGTATTTATTTTGCAAATATCGATATTTCGGAAGCAACTTACTTTCTTCATCAGTGCCTTGCGACCGAAATATCGATATTTGCAAAATAAATACAAATGATTAGTGAAAGGAAACTCGACTTATATTGAATTGATTAATTAAATAATTAAAAGTACGAAAAATTTAAGTGTTACTTCTTACATCTAGCATAAGTTTTATACTGAGATAAAATTAAGAATATGTTTGAATGTTATAGAAACAAAAATGTTTATTACTAATCCCTAAAACAAGTTTCATACTAACGTAGAAATAAATAAGTATGCTGTTGTCAAAAATATTTCTTATTACAATTTCAACCCAACAAGCAATTTTTATCTTCAGCGATATCAATTCCTAAGCATAATAAAAAATAAGGTGGATGAAGTCCGAAGCGGAATTTCTCCGAAAAAAAATTCCGATCCGAATACGAAAGAATTGGTATGCTGAAGTCCCTTCGACTGCAAAGTCTGTGCAGAAATCAAAATCATATGCTTCGGAAGATTTTTTGTTTTGTTTTCATATTCATTTCAAACATTTTTATTTTCAATTTTTTTTTATTTATTTTGTAAAAATTTTTTAATAGATAATGTATATGACATAATATGCATACATAAATTAAAAGTAAAAGATACAACTTTCTTAATTATATTTGTATTATGTATATATATACAAATTAAAATAATAGTAATTTTTTGTTACATCAGAGAAAATTTAAAATTCTCTAAAGAATGTAAAATATATATGTATCGTTTTTAATATATATACATATTATGTTATAATATTAAAAACAATAAAATATATTATTCTTTTGAAGCACTTTTTTATTCCTAAATAAAAAAAATATTTTTCATAAATGAAAAAAAAACTATTATTACATTTTCTACTTCTCCTAATATTCTAAATACAAAAATTGTATGCTTTATAATTCATTTCCGAACCATTCTAATACTTCCGAATGAGAAATTCCGGCGTACAATTTTCAAATTATTTTCCGTTCCGACGAACTTCATCATACATAAATTTTAAAATTTCGGATAAATAATGGCATTAGCAGACTGCGGAATACTTTCGGACTTCAGCATACCAAATTCGGAATGTAATCGGAATTTCACATTCCGACGAACTTCATCATAACCACCTAAATTGAAATAAAAATTCAGACATAAAATCAACAAATATATTGGTTGATGAAACGCAAGTATGCTAATTGATCTTTAAATTTTTATTGAAATATTATACTGCTGTATAGTTAGTGGCATTAATTAATTTAAGTTATTTACATTTAATGAGCTCAATTTATTAATTTTCATATTTATTTAAGTCGCGTGCAAAACATACGAATTCATTTAATTTTTTCGAACTGTGATGCCCCTTTTTATTTAAAAATAAAAATAAAAACAAAATACGTTTAGGTAAATATACACAAGGCGTAATAAAAACATTTTTATGTATAAAAATTTTTGTTATTATCAAAAAAATTTAAAACAAAAAGCTAACGAAATTTCTACACGTGAATTAAACTAGTTTAAAATTGAATACCTATACCTACCAAACCATATATCAGGTTAACAAAACTTTCGCTCGTAAAATATTTTTAAAGTACAACAAAAACAGCATAATGAACTTTTCCCATACATATATATTTTGTGTTATGTATCGTATGTATGAAAAGGTAGACAATTCATTAAATGATGCAGATTTGTTGATTTCTGTTTTGTGAAATTTTTTTGTTGAATAAAAGATTCATTATTATGCTTAATAGCTCGGGCAAGGTAATACGGTAATACCATAGTTAAAAGGCTTTTTACATTTTGCTAAAAGGTTTGCAATAACTTAAAGAATAAAAATTTAGTGACATTTTAGTGAGTTTTTTTTACTCTTTTATGTGATTTTTATTAACTTTAAAATTAATAACATAAAAAATAATATAATAAAATATAAAAAAATGTTTAATGAACATGAATGTTGTCTAAATACTCTAAAAATACTGTGAAATAAAAAAAAACTCTTTTCCATTTAAAAATTTTTAAGATTAGGTATTTAAAATGGTATTCCATAATCGTTTTTATTAACTAAATATTAAATATGTAAGTAGTTATTTAGATAACACTGGTAATAATTGAAATGAAATAAAACAAAAATTAGGGTCTTTAAACTGACAATACAAGCAATCATTATTATATAAATTCAATATATTTCCTTACAATATTGAAGAATACTTCTTATTTAGTCATAAAAAACTTGTGTTTACTTTTTTGACAAATTACCTAAGTATCAGTTTTCACGCCTGCTCTATGGGTAGACGTATATCACGGGTAGACGCGTAGACCCGTATATCTACGGGTAGACGCGAACAAACGAACAAAAAAAGAAACTTTCACTTTTATTAGTGTAGATTTACGATGGAAGTTATTAAGCATATTGGTTTTATCAAGCCTTCAGAAACCTTTATATTTTTACGTTTAATTTTTGAGCCTAAACTATATTGTTTAATTCAATTAATTTTTGTTTTATTTTGATTTATTTTAAATTTCTAATATAAATATAAAATATAATACAAAGTTTCACAAATTATTATACACATTGTCAATTATAAATTGCAATTTTTTCAAATAATAATATTTTAAATATACCGGGTGGTACAAGAGCATGCGTATCAGCTTTGTAAAAGGGGAAGAAACCGTTATTTCAAAAAAAAATGATTAACCAATTCGAGGGTGCTCTATCGATTAGTGATATTTTCAACTTTCGGGAAGAACCGCAAATCTGTTTTTTAAGACCAAAAATCGCCAAAATTGGCCGAAATCGAGGTTTTCAAATAAGAAGACGTATTTTTTTTGCAAATCCGCATCCGTATTAGAATCCGCATTTGCTAAAAAAAATACGTTTTCACATTTGAAAGTTTCAATTTTGACCAATTTTGGCGATTTTTGAATTTAATAAACGCTTTTCCGGCCCTTCCCGGAAGTTTAAAATATCACCAATCGAAAAACACCCTAGATTTTATTAATACAATTTTTTTAAATTTTCTCCTCCCTCTCTTAAAAAGCTGATACCGCATGCTCTGGCACACCCAGTGTATCTGTTTTAGAGGCAGAAACTGTAAATTAGTAATTAGTTTTCAGTTTTAAAAATAATTTAAATATTCATTCACTAATCTTGAATTTAAATAAACCAATAATATTTGCACGCTGGAGTGCTCAGTAGTTAGAACGCCTGCTTTTCAGCCGAAGGGTTCCAGGTTCGATTCCCGCCAAAAAAAATGATTTATAGTTTTTTCGTTCTGGACAATTTAGATCATTGGGATAAAATAAATGCAGAGAGTAATTTAGACTATGTAACAACTTAAATAAATTTGAGCTATTCTGTTTAAGAACGTTTAGTTCCTGACAACAGTATTAGTAGTTTTCCACATTTAATGAGTTGATAAGCCAGAAACTTAATGAATAAATACTGAAAAAACATTAAAACTCCTTTAATATCAGATTGAATACTCGTGTTACTAAATCAGGGCGGTCTGAATAGTTTTGAAATGAATATAGTTGAAATTTTTTGATTTCTAGCCAAGCTGGACTACATTTTAAATGAGTAAAATTGGAGAGTGGTTATATTATTTCTTACAGCTGCAGACACAGTTTTATTATGGCACATATTTGTAGTCCATCCGAAATCCCCATTAGGAAGAAAAAGAGGAAAATCATTGGGTCTAAATGCTTAGATAGGAAATTAATTCATTTAAGGCTTCTAATATTAGTAGGATGAACTGCGAAATCGATTTGAGCAGGAATATTACCATCACAATTGGGTACATAAATTAACGCAACCTCATCCGTATTTTTAGGTGCATTATACACTATTTGGTCATCACCTAAATTTCTTGAAAAAAATAAGGATACTTGGGTTATTTGACAATTATTTTGTGCGGCATACGCTGATTCGGTTTCGAATGCTTCTCGAAGCTTGCGATAACTTATAGCGTAAGGAGAAATTTTATGGAAAACATTACCGATTGTTGTCGTAATTTCTCTAAGACAACCTGAGTATCATAAAGAAATAATTCCGCATATGAAATACCGGTATCAACATGGGCTTTGTCCACATTCAAATTTAAGTCGATTGGAATATTTTATGCAATTTGGTGATAAACTTCACCAGAAATCTTAAAACAATAAACACCGCCAGGCATATTATGTATATTGGCTCCCATCGAAGCAAAAGCATTAGAATTGTTATATTGTGTAATAAATTGCCAAAAATTATGAGTTATTCGATCAATACCAATGTACAACCTTTTAATTTCGATTGGAAAATTCGGATTAAAAGTCAACAGATTGGACAATTTTCCTTGATGGCAACAATTCGATTTTAATTCACTTTTAAAATAAACTGCAGTACAATAAATACATAAGAACGAAAACGGTCCAAGATCATGTGTTTGAGGGTAAAAAAAATTTCTAGATTCTAAAATAGCGGACTTATAACCAGGTTTATGTAATTCAAGGTGAATTATATTTCGATTTTGACTAATTAAATTATTTCGTTGTTCAGAACGCCGTAAACGTTGTTGTTCCACTTTTTCCCTTCGTCTTTTCCTGTTATAAGTCATAAAATATTCTCGCCTATAGTCCATTTTTAATTTATTAAATTTAAAAATAAATAAAACCTAAAAATTTTTACTTTTACCGTTTTCTTTTTTTCCAGAAAATTTTATATAGTTTTACTTACTCAGTAAATTTTACCTACAATTTTTGTTACAAACAATCTTTTCTATTTACCTGCAATCAATCTGCTACCAAGAAACTTTTTCCTATAATATTTTTTATTTATTTTTTATATTTTTTTTGTATTTTCTTTTTTTTTTTTTATTTATTTATTTAATTTTAAATTAAAGAAATTTAGGTATCAATATAATTTTAATTACATACTTAATGTATGTAGGCACTACATTCAAAAAAATTTCTTGAATCACTAATTTTCTATATTCATATACTTAGGTATGTACAAAAATATTTTTTTATTTATTTGTTATTTCGGTATATTTTTTTACTTTTTAATATTTGGGTTTTTTAGCATAGACATATTGATTTCTACCATTAAGATAGTTAGCAAGAAATTTTAAAGCTACTCCTCTAACACCAGCCTTATCTAGTTTGTTTGGCAGAATTGAATGACTTACACAGTCAAAAGCATACGACTTCTATCGGTTTAAAAAATTTGGACTGCTCCAGCACGTCTCTGACATATTGCAAAAGCCAGTTGTGATACAGGCATGAAAATGAAAACTTAAATACTCTTTCACAAATAAAGAAATACGACTGTTATTCGGTTCGGGTTGCTGTCGTACAACTCCTAGCATGTCTCAGGAATATTTGAAAAACCAATTGTGTTACAGGCATGAAAGCTTACACTTAGATACTCTTTCAGAAATAAAGAGATTCAACTGTTACTGATTTCGAAAATTTAAACTGGTTCGGGTTCGTGAGGAATTTTACAAAAACCCATTGTGTTATTGACAATCGATAACATGACATCTGGCGAATTTTGTGTCCGGTAGAAAAATAAGATAAATTATTTGACAATGTGTCAATTCTAAAAAAAAAAACAAAAAATTGCCGGTGATTTAATTTAAACAATAATATAATTAAATTTTAATACAATCAAATTAAAATTAAATTAAATATTTCTGAGGAGAAAGAATTTTTTTAATTAATTTTGACATCTGTCAATCTGATCAATTGAGAACTACTTATTGTGAAAGCGAAATCGATATTGAGATAGATAAACCAAAAAAAAAATTTAAAATATATTGAAAGATAATTTGTAATAGTTGACGTGAAAGAAGAAGTTTCTGCTTCTGAAAGCCCACTTGAAGCAAAAGTTATTTCAGTGGGTACCAATGGTAAGACGTGTTTTCTCTTACACTTATTTATAATATGTAAATAACTAATACACACAAATTTAAATTATAAATCATATTGAAGATAATCGATCTTGATGATAGCGTATCTATCGAATTTATTGATGAAACATTATCGTTTACTAAAAAGGAAAATATTCAATGGCGACGTCGAGAATTTAAACCAAACCCAATTCCTTTTAGTAATGAATACTCGGAAAATAATTTGACCAACGTTTTAACACCTCTATAATATTTTGAAAAATATTTCACTGATGAAGTGCAAAACAGAGAAGCAAAAATGTGTTAACAATTTTGTTGCAACTGATTTTTTAGAAATGAAAACACTCTTTGAAGTTCATATTTTTATGGGTTGCTTGAAGTTTCCGTGGGTTAAGATGTATTGGTCTACTTGTTTGAATATGAACCTTTTTAGAGAAAATATGGGAGCTGATATATTTTTCCAATTTAGGAATAATTTGCATATAGTTACAAATTTAGATAACCCAAAAATTGTAATGATAACTTTTTTAAAGTTAGACTTTAATTGAAGCTGTATAAGAACACGTTATTGTTCTATTGAATTGGAAGAATATCTATGTGCTGATGAACAGATTATACCATTTAAAGTTATTGTTTATTTCTTACATACTATGAATTTGTTTATATAGTTATTCGGGGTCCTTATTAAGGTAAGATTTCAATTGAACAATACTGAGTGCAAAGGGAAGCCATCACTATGTAAAAAACTATGTTTTGTGCAGGAAGAGTGGTATTCCATATAGCTTCCTTTTATATCAAGGTATAAAACCTTTTTGAATTCTCTATTAATCGATTTCTGAAACCACCATGATGATGACAAAAACACTTGCTAAAAAAAGTAGAGGTTCAAGAACACCACTTAAAAGAAAACCAGTGGAACACAAAAATAGCCCTAAGAGGGGACGGCAATTAAGGTTTACAGATACTGAAGTTCGGCAAATGACCGATGTTCGATATGATAAACCCACACCATTTCCCACAACACAATAATAAAACGAACCAACTAGATGTAAGATTGGTTGGAGGAACTTTTTTTTATTGTAGTAAAATGCAAGGTTCACCTTTGTATTTCAAAAAACAAAAATTGCTTTTGTGATTTTTATCGGCAATAAATAATTACTTTTATTATATATATATTTTTTTTTTATTTTTTGATATGGTATGAGTGATAATATGAAATAAAAAGACTTAATTTTGTATTTAATTTTATGGTTTTGTAAAGATTTAAAAAAAAAAAATAAATTGAATTATTAAATAATTGCGAAAAATTATTTTTTTATTGCAAAATCACAACCTTTGATTCGGATTGTACAATATATTGTACATCCCCAAAAACCCAAACTACTAGAACCAAAATCAAAAAATTAACTTTTATCACTTAGTTTGATCCAATTTGACATTTATGACATATCAATGTATTGTTTGCATAGCTAGAATTAATTCACGAACAAAAGGGTTAAAGGGAATATTAAAACCCAATTATTTCAAATATATTGTAGGGTAGGTATTCTCTTAATTGTTTTATCAATATTAGTTCTATAATTCTTAATTAGGTGCGTACAAAAAAATAAATTAAACGATTTGAATTCAAAATAATTGCTATTTATTTGTTAAATTTTTTATTTCTACAATCCAAAAACACTTTTAATGTGAATAACTTAAACATAACTTTATTATGACCTTTTTCTTTTTTACTATCATTCAACAGTTAACAGTTAATCCTCTTAACTTAAGAATTTAATACTGAATCACAGTTAACTTTACATTTTTGTTTCATAATTTTATAATTTTAATGATCCAAAAGTAACATTTTATAAAAATCTGCATTTTCGTTTTTTATCTTTCATCGATATATCCCTAAAAAAGAGAAGGTTAATAAATAAATATTTAATTCATACAATATATTTATTTCTAAAATTCACTTTCGGTTTTCAAAAATGTACATACATTTTTCTTGTTCACATTTTTGAAAACAACCCAAAAAATTTTTTAACACGTTTTGTTGAAAGAAAACTTTCTCAATTAATATCTATCTATTTTTTTAAATACCTTCATCTTTCCAAAAGAAATTTCTTGTTATTTATCTGCCTTCTCCGTTTGATTTATTTCACTTTTTTTTTAACTTCTTTTTATATGCGCGCCATGTATAAAGGAATCAGCTGTTAAGTTTATTATCTCTCTTTCTTTTTACAAAAATTTCCGCTTGGTGCGTGAAAAGAACTTTCCGAATTTTCAATAGACAGGAAAGCTTACACTTATACACTCTTTCTGAAATTATAATACCTATAGATTTTTTTTTTAAACTAAAAAGTATAAAATAAAATAATGTAAAAATAAAAAATTTTAAAATATACTTTTATCGAAACAAAACTAGCCCATGGTAGGTAGGTAGGTTGGAGTGGCTGCCGACAGTAACATGACACATTTAGACCGCGACCGGTAAGTTCATTGTGATACTACGGAAACTTTCCTCGCGTAAGACTCTACTAGTTGAACCAATTTGAGCTTTTAACGAAGCGGTGGAGATTTTTGATTATATGCTTTTAAAGTCACCCAGCGAGTCCAGAAAGAACGCTCCTAGAAGAGTTTTCCTTTTATGGTAGAGACTATTCTACCATAGTGTTCATTATTCGTCATCATGTTTTCTTCATCATTTAAATCCTTCACTTATTAAGATTTTTGCTTACAAATAAGCTCTGTTCTTTTTTCGTCCCACTTAAGTTCAAGGTAAAGGACCATTTTTTTATCAAACCTACCGTTCCCTTTCCATAGGATCTCTTGTAGAACTAATAAGTCCAACTATGTTTTGTGGAACATAATTAACAGTTATGTTTGCTATTGCTGTTATTTTACCAGATTGAAGCACGTCCTTTCAATTTTATGTTGCAAAAATGTAAATCATTGTTCAAATCGTTGTGCATAATTCTTTGCTGGGTCGCTAACCTGGTTAAATCAGTCCTTATCCGGAGCTCATGTGATAATCTCATAAAACACGTTTGTTGGAATATGATTCCACATTCGAGAAAATTTTACTACAAACGAATTCCCATAGCCAGTTTTGAGCCACCTTGGAATTTGCACTGAGTAGGGGTGGGCACTTGATGCCTCTCTTGTTCCTCGGCGGAAATGTTTGAGAGGTGGCATTAGGGTTTTTATTTCATCTGAACAAGTGCCTAAACCTACGAGATATCTATAAAGTAGGGAAAGTGCTCCAACAACACGACGATTTTCAAGTGGTACAAGGGAGGCTGTCACATTAGGGTTGTCAATAAGACGAATGGCACGCTTTTGAACTTTGTCAAGAAAATTTAGTGCGGTTCGTGATGCACCGGCCCATATATGTGAATTGTATTCCAACTTGGGTCGTATGTATGATTTATAGATATTTAGCATGTCCTGGGGAGAAAAATACGTTTTGCAGCGACTCGAAAAACCCAACCATCTCGCGGCATTTTTAACAATGTCTAAGATATGTTCATTCCATATCATTTTATTGTTGACCTTCATGCCCAGGATATTCAAGTGTTCAGTTTGCTGAATACGCACACCCCCGAATAATAGGGTGGGGTTAAATGGGGTAGTTTAGCGCGAGACTAGACAGCTTTGAGTTTTGGAGGTGTTCTCTCAACTCAACTCTATTACTTTTCCCCCAGTTGAAAGTAATAGCTAGGTCATGGTTGAGCGTACTGACCATGATGCTACGTTTAGTATCAGTAACTGGTATTGTAGCATGTGATTTTCGAAGAAAATCGAAAGATGCTACTAGAGGGCTGTCGTCTGCAAAACTATGGATAGGATTAAAAATTGATTGGAGAAGATCATTGATAAATATCAAAAAGAGAGTAGGTGAGCGAACTGATCCTTGAGGAACACCAGCGTTAATATGATTTTTGTCGGATATGAATCCGTCAATTAAGACACGAATCGAACGATTCGAGAGGAAATTTTCAATCCATTTTATGAAAACAGAACCATATACTGAATACATCAAGGTTACCTACTAATAAAGTTAGAATAAACAAAAAATAATATTAAAAAGATGGAGGAATCATCCTTAGAATTTTAGTTGTGTTACCTACTTATATAATTGATATTCATCTTACTTTTGATCATTTGTTTTCTCTCTCGCTTTTTGGAGACTGAATAATATCAGGAAATATCATTTACTAAATATAAACAATTATTACAAGTTAACTAAAATAAAAGTGAAATTTTTAAATATTTTACTCAAATCCGCAAATTGCATGTTTTTAATACGATATTAAATAAAAACGTCAGTTCGTGATTATAATTTTATTCCTAATAATAATTATTATGATTTTTAATTGTTGTAACTTATATGTAAAGATTTGTTCAATTTTGATTTATTTAAAAAGTGAAGTTGAATTTTGTTTTTAATGTCAGTTATGATTCAAGCTATAAGGAAGAAGTAGAAATGGAAAGAAAAGAGATAATAGATTTTAACTTTCTTCATTATCTATAATTTAATGATGATGATTGCAATAGTTTTAATTTATTTTATTTAATACATTGTAGAAATAATAAAATTGCAATGTAAATGAAAATGACAATAATTATTATAATTATTATAATAGATAGGTATATTTTTCATTATTGTTAAATAAAAAAGTCTATAGACCTTAAGTGAAATTTTTCGATTTCTTTGTAATAAAATTAAATACTTTTATGTGATTATAATATTTTAGAAAAGTCACATAAAATTGTGCAAGCAAAAACAACAAAAGTTTCGAAAAAATTCGAGCAAGCTCAAAATCAATGATGTCATAAATTCGAAAAGATATTCCAGAAATTTTGTCTTTTTTTAAATATTTTCTCTTGTATATTTTTAAACCATCTCCCAGCATTGATGAAAAAAACGTCTTTATTAAGAGTAAAATTACATGGAAATTTTAATATTTCACACTTAAAAAAATTTACAATTAGCTACATACACTTATATTATAAAATAAAACGTATTAATACTAAAGTTTAAGTAACTACGGATGTACATTTATCAAAATCTTCTTGAATTAGATATGATTATTAAATTGAAAACAATATTCTGGATAAATAGGAAGATGATTAAAATATCTTTTTTTATATTCAGAAGACTAGGGACACATGCGTTCTTTTCAGTGCTTATAGAGACAATGGCCAGTAGAGATGTATTATGCATCGTGTCTTGTATTTCAGACATTATGATGTAAATTTTGTGGATATTAGGACATCTTTTATTACTAACTAAAATATTGTACATTCTTTTTTTAAAGAAGACTAATATTCCTTGCATAATAGTTACGACCATAACAATTATAGTAAGAATCATAATACTAAGATAGAAATTAATTTTCTGCAACTGATATTGGTATAATATAACTAATATATACTTATAAGAATATTTTAAAAAAAATTTTTAATTTTTTTCTTAATTTTGTTGTTCTATTATAGTTCTTATAACATCAGCAAAAGCCAGTTATCCATATTATGGTACTAAAATCGGTGCATTAACTCAATTACATCATGGTGTTGCTGGAGATGTTTATGCTGTTGATTCCCGAACATTATTTTTAAAAAATTTTAATTATGATGGTGAAGCACCAGCTGCTTATTTTTATGTCGGTAACACTGATAAGCCATCTGCTGATGGTTGGCGTTTACGTGATGAAAAAGGCAGTACATCGCCGGTAATAAAACGTTATCGTAATAAAGATATAACATTATCATTACCAGAAGGTAAAACATTACGTGATGTTAAATGGTTTTCATTTTGGTGTGATGAATTTGCTGTGAATTTTGGTGATGTTAGAATCCCATCAAATTTAGATTATCCAAAACCACAAAAAATTAGTGCATTAAAAGGTGTACATGCTGTTGGCTCAGATAATATTGTTATTGTTGATGCACAAACTTTATTAATACCAAATTTCAGTTATGATGGTGAAGCACCAGGTAAGATAACAAAAAATTTCATTTTCTAACAAATTTTTTTATTCATCCGTTTTAATAATTTTTTTAAAATATTTTTTTTAATGTTTACATTGGTTTATAGCTGATATAGTGTCCAGCTTTTGTTTGGCACCTATCATTTGAAATTAGTATTTCATTATTTCAAAATTTATTATTTTATGCAATTGTTGTGAGCGAAAGGGAATAAAACCTTCGTTAAATTAAATTACACTAAGTTTAACTAAAGTCGGTTTTCGAGCGAGCACACGTATATTTTTTTATCCGCAATTAAAATTAAAAATAAAATACAATAAATCATTTGAAAGATATTATTTTAGTTTAAAATTAACTTTAACATGCGTATACATAATTGGTTAAATTAAATTTTTAATAAAGTGTAAATAAATAAAATTAACTTTGAACTAAACAATATTTGTGATTAATTTTTTCTATATCAAAAAGCTTTTTTTTTTATAAACTGTCAATCAAATATTATAAATAGAAAAAATTATATTTTTTACAAAATAAATAAATTTAATTTAATATTTAAAATATCACATATAAAGCATAACATTTTTATTAAAACCTTAAATAAAAACAAATTGAAAACAATAAAATAAAAACTAAAAATATGTCTCGTTTACAATGTGTATCATGTAATGAAAGTATTACATCAAAACAAAAACGAGGATTACATTGTGGTGGGGAGTGTAAAGCTCTGTACCATCTTAAATGTACAGCCATCCCCGACAATATATATTATAATGACGTTGTTACAGGTAAAAAAATATGGACATGTCCGAAATGCCCAACATTATCACACAACGAATCAATAGGAGCTACCAGCTTTATTGAGATTGTAGAGCAAAACGAAACATTTGAGCAACAAGGGAAAAACACCAGTATTCCTGAGGCTCAGCAGCACATAGAGAGAATAAGCACAACATTATCTGGATTTAATACCATTGGATGTTCTCTAGAAAGTGTTGTTGACTATCTAAAAACCATAGGATCAGTGGTGCTTGAAGTACTAAAGTGTCAAAATTTTGTATCAAATAAAATAGATGAATTAATGTTGGCAAATAAAAAAATATTAGAGGATAATAAAATTTTAAAAGAAAAACTAACAAAAAAGAAGAACCAGTACAATAAGCTGAAAGAAAAGGTAAATATTTTAGAATACAAAGTCGATGAAACAGAAAGAGACAAAAATAAAAAAAAAATAATTGTATCTGGAATAGCATCCTCAATGGAAGACATTAATAGGATTTTCATGAAAATGGTGGCAAAAATAAATTCAAATGTCAAACAGGATGATATTGAAAATATTTTCTCGATAAAGCTTCATTCAAATAGGAATGGTCAGAAACAACAACGGAAGCTTTTTATCGTGGAACTTAAAACAGAAGAAGCAAAAAATGAAATTTTAGAAAAAAAAAAAACATTGTCACTTGTACACATCTGAATTCAACTTGCTTCAAGAAGGCAACAAGGAAATTTTTTTCAGCAACATCTTTCAATGCTGCAAAGAAGAATTTATCACGAGGCGAAACAAATCAAATTACTACAAATTACTACAAATATCTGTGGTACAAGAATAATTCTGTCAACTTACGTAAAACTGATGGCACTGATGAATTCAGATTTAGACACTTCAATGATCTCATCACTTTTAAATCTAAGTATACACTCTTTACACTCTTTACACTCTACAGTAACTTAGGTAGAATCATCTTTTCGTGCTTAATTAAGTACGGTACTGCAATTTTACACTACAATCTACAATATTTCGAGTATTTATTTAACAAATTACTGGCTTATCAACTCATTAAATGTGGAAAACTAATGTCATTGTCAGGAACTAAGCCTTCTTAAATTCTTAAATAGTTTCATTTTTATTTAATTTGTTACCAGATTATACTCTCAAATATTTTTTGCCATTTATTATATCCCAATGACAAAGGGTACTGGACCAGGTCCATAAAGCATTTTTTTTTTTTGCTTCATCGGGAATCGAACCTGGGACCTTTCGGTTGAAAGGGAGGCGCTCTACCTCTACCTACTGTGCCACCCAGCGCATAATGAATTTTTAATTTTAACACTAACAATTAGATTTAATTTTTTTTTTAAATTATTTTTTTTTTGTTTTGAAATTTTTCTTAACTTTTTTTTATACTTCACATTTCTTATACATATTTAATTTACTTCATACATTTAATTTTTTTTATTTTCTCTATTTTTTTTTTATTCGTTTTTGCTTTTTTCTTCTAATTATTGTATTACAATAATAAAAAAAAAAATAATAATCGATATCAGTAGTAGTGTGAAAATAAATTACTCTACAGTATTACCTAAAAGTATTGTGACACAACATAATAAAAAGTTAAATATTATTTACCTTAATATCCAAAGTATTAGAAATAAAAGTTATAATTTGGAAGCTTTTATTAATGCTCCATGAAATTGACATTGCAAGCCAGAGCGAAAATAAAATCTTTAATATTCCGGGCTATACTGGTTATTTCTATAACAGAGAAAATTCTTATGGAGGAGCAGCCTTCTACGTTGCAAATTACTTCATCTCTACCCAAATCTTCGAAGAATAATTTGACCAGTCTCATCTAGGTGTAAAACTTTTGCGTCATGGTATTAACATATTTTCAATATATAAATCTCATAAATCAAAAATGGACCTTTATATTAAAATACGAATATGACTTTTCAATAACTTATACTTCTTTGTCAGATCATCAAATGTTACTAATCAGTGCAAACGTACAACCTGTAAAAGAAATCCGAAATAACAATAAAACTGTTCTGAACTATAACGGCCTCTGTAATGATCCATTTTGGAATACAATGGATAACATTGAAAATCTTGATCTGCTTATTCAAAGTTTAACAATTTTAATTAATAAATATATCATCTTAATTTCATCGAATAATAAAAGCAAAAAACATATTTGGATGACCAATGAAATTCTCGAAACTATCAAAATCCGAGACTCTCTCCTTAAATTTAAACGTAAGTACCCAAATGATACACACACTCTCGAATTATATAATATTTAAAGTAAAAAGTTAAGTCCTTGATTCTTGAAGCAAAAGGGAAATTTTGTACCGCAGAAATTGCAAAATATCCTAATGATGGTAAAAAATTATGGGAGTTATACAAGAAAATAATGTTTAATACTGGAGGAGCTCAATCCAACGATCATATAAAAATAACCGAGTATGAGAACCAGACAGTTACTGAGGAAAATGAAATATCTGAGTGCATGAATGAGTTCTTTACTAATGTAACGGATAATTTAAACATATCAGATGAACCCATTGATCAAAATTACTTCGACAATACATTGCGAACTAGATACAAATCTTTTAAGGTAACACCGACTACAACTGAAGAAGTAGAAACAACCATTATGTCCTTAAAATCAAACTCAGCAACAGGACATGATAATATATCAGCAAAATTTGTCAAAAGGTTTGCTGATAGACTTGTACCCTTATTGACCAAATTTATTAATACTTCCTTCGAAACGCACATCTTCCCGGAACAACTAAAAACTGCTATTGTAACCCCAATTCATAAAAAAGATAATACTTTTGAATGCTAAAATGCATGAATCCTTACAATCAAACTCAGCAACAGGGCATGATAATATCTCACCAAAATTTGTCAAAAGGTTTGCTGATAGACTTGTACCCTTATTGACCAAATTTATTAATACTTCCTTCGAAACGCACATCTTCCCGGAATCACTAAAAACTGCTATTGTAACTCCAATTCATAAAAAAGATAATACAATTGATCCGGCAAACTATAGACCAATATCTGTTTTGAGTACCATTTCAAAAATTTATGAAAGAATAATTAAAAAGCGACTGTCTGTTTTTTTGGATGGAAATGGAATATAACATCCAGATCAATTCGGGTTCGAAAGGAATTCAAACACAACTGCAGGTCGCATCTCTCTTACAGATTCTATTTCTAAGAGCATGAACCAAGGAAAGTTGTGAGCCTGTGTATTTATTGATCTTCAAAAGGCATTTGATTGTGTGGACCACGATGTCCTATTATTAAAATTCAAGAAACTTCATCTTACCCACCTTCAAATTGAATGTTTTAAAAGATTAAGTTGGTCGGTTGCAAAAAATAAAATAGGAAAAACTTACAGTAGTTGTAAATTAAGCAAAAAAGGAGTGCCTCAAGACTCAATTCTCGGTCCTGATCTTTTTAAAATTTATATCGATGATATAGCACGGCTAAATCTGAAACGCAAAGTGCAATTATTTGCCGACAACTTGGCTATAAAATATTCCACTAATAGCGAAACCGATCTTAAGTCGTCAATACTATACGATTTATTTTTAATCGATGAGTGGTTAGTAAAAAATAAATTAGTTATAAACCTAAAAAAAAACTAAAATCCTCTTATTTGAAAACAAAACTTTTGCTCATCCTTCTTATTTAAAAATGATCAAATTGATGTTGATAAGAGCTACAATTACTTAGGAATGGTGATTGATTCTAATCTCAAATGGGTAGAGTATATAGATTTTGTATATGTAAAAAAATTGCCCCTTATACATTCATATTAAAAATACTGACACAATTCTTTGATAAAAAAAAGCCTCTTTGTTATTTTCTCATCCCACATTATTTCCAACATTACATATCTAAATCCGATCTGGAGTAGAGCATCAAAGACCCACATAAGTAAATTAAATGTTCTTCATAAAAAAGCTATCAAAATTATCAATAATTACCCAATACTACACCCAACAAACTTACTATACTCCCCTGAATTTCCAAGTCTCAATTTTATATGCAACAGAGAATTATACATATTAGCTTTCAAAATAATAAATAACTACATCAAACACAACTTCATTCTTAGCAGAAATATTGATCTATATACTCACAATACAAGAAATAAATCAAACTATTATCTTTAATTATTCCGAACAGAAAAACAAAAAACAAACTGCTTTTACAACTGCCTAAAATCCTATAATGACTTACCTACAAACTTAAAAGAAATAGAAAATTTACCCCACACAAAAAATATTACTTGTTTCTTGTTAAGCACACATAACATTACCTAAACAAAACAAAGTAACACATTACTAGAAAATTAGGTAGTTGATATTGATTTACCTAACTGCATTTTAAAATTAATGCATTTTAACATTCAAAAGTATATGTTTTTGATTTTTTTTTCTTCTTTCTTTTCACATTTTCAACTCTATGATTTATTGGCAGAAATCTATTATTTTTATTTGTTGTTGTTTTTTTTGTTTTTTTTCTTCTTCTGGTTCTTATATCTTGTCTTTATACTTCTTTCAATCCATCATAAAAAATATAAAATGTAATTAAAACAATAGAAATAGCAACGCAAAAAAGAAATAATTGGTAATAAAGTAATAAAATTAAATGCAAGTAAAATTATATTAAAAAGTATGAAATTAATTAAAATGCACTTTTGCATACATTTTACATTAATTCTATATTATTATTGTATATTTATGTGATCGTTCTAACACGTATTAGTAAAATAAAAATTGATTTATAATACACAATTCGACAAGACAGCTTAGGCTATAGGTCTTAAACATATATTTTTACATTTTAAATTAATTAGTATATAATGTTAATTTTAATCTAAACTACTTTCTTTTATCTTTTATTAAATCAAATATAAATATTCTCTATACTCAAGATCATGTTATTATTAGATTTAATAATAGATTTAATAATAAAATTGAACTTTACCTTATAAATATTTGAATAAGATTATAATTATAACAAAATTTGTATTTTACTCGTTTGAAATAATAAAGAAAAAAAAAAAATATTTTATTCTGTTCTTTTTCTGATTAATACCGGTACTGTTTTGGACTCAAACAAGATCTTTGAATAATTTTCATCAAAATTGGCAAAAAAAACTTAAAATATAAATAACGGTCTCAGAATATGGTAGAAGTTACGTTTCGTCTTGAAGCTGAACCAGAATCAAATGGAATTTAGAAATTTAAAATGATTTTGAGAAACTGTTTATTTTTAATAATATTTCGAAATAATTGTTTGCTATATTGATGAATTGTAGTCAAAATTCTGATGACCAAAGCAAATACCCAAAATCTCATATATTTTTCAAAAAATATTTAAATTTAATATTTTCTACTAGTTCCTGAGAAGTTTATAAGACTTTAAAATAACTAAAGAGGTATTCTAACATCATTACCAGTAACGAAAACAATACGAAATAGTATTATTAAAATTAAGAAATAATATCACTTAACTCACAACTCCAGATTTGCAAAAAAGTTTTAAAATTTTAATTTTCTGTAATTTATTCCAATTTCAAGCTTTTTTGTGATCCCAGATATGCAAAAAAATATAAAAACGAAAAGTTATTTTAATGATGACCATACATACTGGTTTTAAAAACTAAGGGATTCCATAAACAGATTTTAGCCACAAATAGAGCTACTCAAAACACTTAAATTATAAAATAAATAAATTCAACATTTCTTATAGAAAAAAAAAACAAGAATAATTGCAAATTAATTAAAGCAGATTTCGAAATTATAGGTCTACTGGTTGGATTCATTATTTTTTTTAATTAAATTTATTAAAATGCTATCTGGATATCTAAACACGTTTATTTTTCCCACCGATTTCTTTAAAAATCTTAGAAAACTTACAAGAAAAATGCGAAAAAAAATGTACCACCAAAATGATTACTAAATAATCATATAAAGAAAAGAAATAAAAAACAGTTTGTAACGGAAATTAGGAAAACCAACATACTTAAAGATACATTTGTCTTTTTTGTTAATTTTATAATATATAAATCAATGGTAACTATTAATAATATGCTGATTATTATTCAACAGAAAAAATTTCAAACCAAAAACTTAAGATAATTTCCAAATGATATGAGAAATTTATGTCAAATAACGAAATGTGAATCTTAATTAAAAATATCTAGGTAGACAATAAATTAAAACTGCACATAGGAAGTAAAATAGAAGATACTAGAAGAAACCCCCGGGTATATACCGATCAAAAGAAAGAAATTTTTCTATGAAACGGCACAATAAAATGATTTTTAATACAATATAATATAAGGTTTCTTCACGAGGTAAAAATTAAACTTAATCCGATTAACTTATTAACGGATAATAAGGCTTACCTCGTGAGGATGTTTTTTGTTGTTAAAATTATTTAGTCTGAATGTTAACTCACAAATTTATATAAATTTATATAAATTTATCCAAAATCCTGTATGTTTACTTTTTTATTTGCACGCTCTTTACAAATTTTTGAGAAATTTAAGAGAATTTTATGTTTAAAACGTGACCTCAGAGCTCTCTCTTAAATAAATTTTTGCAAATGAAATTTCTATTTTCAAAAATTTGTAAAAATTTACTGTCAATTTTTTGTTGTAGTTTTAAATGTCAATAGAATATTATCCATTAAAAAAGTAGTATACCTAAAATAAATAAAAAGTTGTCTACCTAACCTGAAAACTTATTTATATAACTTTTTACCGACAAAAAGACCAAAACTACGAAAAATTATTTAATTCAAGTTTTTTCAACAAAAACATTCAATAATTTTACAAAAAATTCAGAAAATTACGAAATTAATTCAAATTTAAAAAAAAATCTTATAACCTAAAAATCAATTATTTTTGACATGAAAAAATTTGGATAAATTTATGCAAATTATGCGTATGTCTACTTTTGTTTGCTATCTATTTGATTGCTAACTATTCTCGGAGAATTTTATGATCACGTGATTATTTGGTTATTATTTGCAAGAACAGCTGTTTTTGAAATTTTAATTGTATTTGCATGAGTGTTTAATATTGATTTGAAATTTGAATAAAAAAACGAAAATAATAAATTTTAAAATTTTTTAAAAATTGAATAATTAAAAAAGGAATAAATAAAAATTTAATTAAATATCATATTTTTGAATTGTTACAAAAATGGAAAACGAAAAAAATATTAAATTTAAAATAAATAATATAAAACAAGAAAAACACGTAACAAAAAGGGTGAGATTATTTACAAAAAAATGGTTAAAAGATTTAAAAGACAAAATTTTAGACTACCTACACTCCACTTCAAATTCAGTTATTTCAACTAAAATACCTATTAATTTATTCTTGTTCATTTTTAATTTAAATTTAATTATTTAAATTATTTAAAAAATTATTTAAATCATTCAATTTTAATTTAAAAATCTTTTAAATTACGCAAAAAGTTTTAACTTTTAAAATCTTTTATTTTTAATTTATGTAATCTTATTCTTATTATAAATTTAAGACTTTTATTATTAAACCCCACAAAATTTAGATTTTAAACATGTAAACAACTTGCTTATCTTTTATTTTCATTACATCTGGTAGTTGTCAAATGAAAATAATTCAATTAACTTTAATTCAATTATTTGAAACCTAGCCCCAAAGCTTGTTATTTTCAAATAATTAAATTATTTTGAAAAAGTTCATTTATACTGCTTGTTTGAGAAGTGTAGCAAACTTTTACATGTAATTTTGTGTTTGCTACACACGAAGAATGCTACACAGTCTTATAAACGAACAAAATCTAACTGTCAAAAATAATAACTTAATCGAATTAAGTTCAATTTTTACCTCGTGAACAGACATATAGAATAGTAATATTAAAAGCAAACCACAAAAAAATAAAAAATGTTCAAAATTTTAAGTTAATATTAAATTTAAAATAAAATAAAAAAAAATGTCGGAGAGCAATAAACTTTTTTTGTAAGATTTAATTTGTTTTTATTATTTTGTTATTTTTCGAGGGAAGGTGAAAGCCTCGAAAAATACTAAGCAGACCCCGCACGTAGATACTCAAGTATGTCGAACTCTAACCCACTAAAACCACCGAAACCCTTTACCATAACTGATATTATTAACCGATTAATTAATTGTTCGCGTTAATTGGGAAAACGTGTGTTGAAATGTTATTAAAAACAATTTCCGATAATTTTATTAAACCATTAATCATACCTGTGGGTTAGTACCGCTTCCAAATTATTATGAGCGAGTTTTAAAATTCATCATATAGGAAACAGTTCGAAAAAATGAAGTACTCTAGACCTGGTATGAAACATTGTCATATTGTCAACCTCCTGGTATGCAACATTGTCAGTTACAGTGTCGTTGTCAGTAGTTAAATGAACGGAAACTACTGAACACAACAAATCTTTTTACTCTTGATCTTTCTAGATCGTTCTTGAACAGTTTATTGAATAAACCTAATATTTTACTGAAATATTAACAATTTAGCAAATGTAATATATTAAATTTTTTATTGAGTTACTTTAAATTTTAATTTTCTATTTGCCGAGAGACTCATTTTTATGTAGATTTTAATAAATATTATATTTTTGTTCTTATAAAAAAAATAACTGTCACAAAATAATTGTTTTAAAAAAAATGCAATCATTCTATTTTCGAAGTATTTCAATTTATCCAAGTAACCCACGTAACCTCCAACCAAAAAGTGTACTGGGGTGAGTACTTCGAAATCTTGTAGGTCATTTGACTGAGGTACTAATGGCCGAGAGTTCAATATGCTTTCAACCTTTGTAATTCGTCCATGGTGTATGTTGATGCGCCAAATGAGCGCAAAATCACTAATTTTGCCATTATATACCATTTTACAATTTTCTTGAGACGAAAATAGATCTTTTAAGTCTTGGAGTTTTCGTCTTGCCCCTATAAAATTCGAGGCATTATCTGAATAAATCCTTGATACAAATGGCCGCCTCGAAATAAACTTTGTCAAAATTGAAAAAAATGCCTCAGTCGGTAAATTATTCGCAAACTCTATATGTACTGCTTTCACGGCAAAACATATGAATATGCACATATAAGTTTTTAGTATCGTTTTTCCTCGAATACCGCTTTTTATAAAAAATGGTCTAAAGAAATCAACTCCAGTATTACAAAATACCGGACTTGGCTGCACACGTGGCTCAGAGAGCTATCCCATAAGTTGTTTAACGGTTTAAGGACGGGTGCGATAACATTTGATGCAATTGAAGAAGGCCTGTTTTACAGTACCTTTCCCTCCAATAGATCAAAATCTTGTTCTTATAATTGCCAATAAAGTTTGTACGCCAGCATGCATATTCCTACAATGATAAAACGATATTAGTGTTTTTGTAAATTTAGATTTAGGAACTACGATAGGATGCCGTGCATCAAAGTCGCTATCCGCGTTTTGTAACCGCCCATCGACGCGAATTAGACCGTCCGAGTCAAGAAACGGGTTCAAATGTTTTAACCGGCTTGAAACTTTCAAGTCTTTTTTGGCGCGTAATAAATTAAGATCTTCCGAAAGTTCTTTTGTTTGCACCAACCGAATCACTATTCTTAGAGCAAAATCGAATTCTTTAGCACTTACAAGTCCAAAAATACGCTCACTTTTTAATCTTGTTTTACAATTATTAAAAAACCTAAAAATGTAAGCGAAAGTATTAATTCATATTTAAAAATATATCAATTTTAAATATGAATTTATGAATTTTGAATAATTTACAACATCAAACATCAAACAGAACAAGCGAAATTATATTTCTCTTTTTTTCTGGAGCTTCAATATTCAAATTTATTATAGAAGTGGGCCACTTGTCTGGTGATTTTACTAAAAAGAATGGTCCTTTCAACCACATAATATTATTTATTAAAACTGCTGGAAGGCATCCAAGGCTGATAATATCTGCAGGGTTGTTTTCAGTTGATATGTGCTTCCACTCAAACTCATTGTTCAGATCTTGAATTTTAGCGACGCGATTTTATAAACCTTATTCATCAATTCTGCTAATAATAATGCAGCACAGAGCTCTAGTCTTGGTATAGATGTTGTTTTAACTGGTGCAATGCGTCATTTAGCCGTTAACAAATTGCAGATAATAATATATTCAGATGTACAGTGCACATAGATGCAACATCCATAGGCAGATGAGCTAGCATCTGCAATACCATGTAATTGAATAGTGGAACTACGATGCACGGTATATCTTGGAATTTTAACTTCTTTTAAAGTTTCCAATTGTTTGAAAAGTGTAATCCACCGGTAATGAAGGTCTTGTGGTATAGCTTCACCCTATTCTAATTTCAAACCCCAAAGAGTTTGTAATAACACCTTTGCTGTGACTACTATTTGATTGAGTAGTCCGAGAGGATCGAAGAAACGAGAAATTTCTGACAAAATTATTCTTTTTGCACTTTTATTTATACTTTTAGAATATGGATGATAAAAATATCTAAATTCATCACTATCTGGTTGCCAAAACATACCTAAAGTTTTAATAAAGTTTTCATCATCGAAGTGCATGAATTTTTCTAACTTAGCATCACATCATTTAAAGCTTCATATGAATTTGAACACCATTTTGACAGTTCAAAGCCTGCGGAATGTAAGATTGGGATAACTTCTTCTTTTAGTTTGTTAGTTGCAGCAATAGTGTCAGCACCAGCTAAAATGTCGTCAACATAAAAATCTTTATTTATGACTTGCGAACCCAAAGGAAATTGATCAAAATTATTTTCGGCTAAATACTTTAAACAACGAGTTGCTTGGAATGAGGATTGACCCGAGCCATACGTAATAGTATATAATTGAAATAACCTCAAAACGTCATTCGACGTGTTTCGCCATAAAATGCATTGAAAGTTACGATCATACGAATCCACATTACATTGTCGGTACATTTTTCAGATGTCAGCTGCTATAGCGTATTTCTGACTTCGAAACGAAAGCAAAATTGTAAACGAATCCTCCTGAATAACCGGTCCCACCTTTGAGACATCATTAAGAGGTACTACCGTCGTTGTTTTGCATGAGCCGTCGAATACTACTCGTAGCTTTGTGCTGCTACTATCTGGTTTTAATACCGCATGATGAGATATAACATAGTGATTTTCACTCAAATTGTTAAATGACATTTCTTGCATGTGCCCTAATTCTACATATTCATTTATAAAATTGATATTATGGTTTTCTAATTCAGGTGATTTTAAGAGTTTGCTTTCTAGATTAAAGAAACGCTTCTTCGCAATGTCTAATGAATTTCCAAGCAAGCTAGGAGACTTTTTAAATTGCAACTTCAAGCAAAACATCAGTTTCTATTTTCAGAGTCTTCAAAAAGTGTTGTTCACATGTTAATTCTTCAGCCGATAACGCCTTTGAAGATGAGCTAAAATCCTCGAGAGCCCAAAATTTATTAACTTGGTCAGTTAATTCACTTAGTTGAATTTCTTCCGAGGGTAAATGAGTTACTAAGAAAGAGTTTAAGCTAGAGTTCACACCACCAGATATAATCCATCCTGATAATGTTTTTTGTAAAATAGGTAGACTTGCCCCTAAACGAATTTGCCCAACGGACAATATATCAAAAAATAGTTCGTCTCCAATAAGCATATCGATTGAGCTAGGAATGTTGAATGAAGGGTCAGCTAAATATATATTTTTTGGTATTTGCCATTCACGAATATTTACAAAGGCACTAGGCTGGTCGTCAGTAATTGTAGACAAGATAAATGCTTCTAAAGTAGGCTTGTAGTTATTTTTTGTGGATTTAGTACTCGTGGTTCTAATACCTACAATGCTAAGTTCCGTTTTAGCCTTTTTCAAACGAAGCATTTGAACTAAGCGATCTGCTATGAAATGCAATGAAGAACCAGAGTCGAGAAGCGCCCGACATGTAATAAAATCCCCATTACAATTTTTGACATTTACTAACGCAGTCGCTAGAAAAGTTCCGGAACTCACTTGCCGATTGGGTGTGATATTATCAATTCGAGACGTCAAACTAGTGTTATTACTTGCAGTAAACTTTAGAGATGGATTGGCATAAGAATCAACAGTATTGGTTCGTTGATGAACTTGAAAATTATCATTTTGTGCAGCTCTATGTAATAACAAATGATATTTCATGTTACACACCGCACAACGAGATCTTTTGCAATGTTTAACCGTATATCCGCATTCCAATCATAAAATACACAGATTTAAGTTTTTACATATTGAAATCTTTCTCTAACTGTAAGACTTCGAAATTGCTGACAATCATAAATAAAATTACCTTTACAAAATTTACGAAACGGTGTTACAACAGCAGCATATAATGAGTTACGAATGAATACTTTGGGTTTATGATTAGTGGTATCCTTAGGGTTTTTTGTTATATTACCTAATCTACAAAAATCGCTTTTCTCTAGATCTTGACAACGTCTTTCTAAAAAGTTCGAAAATTCTTCCCACGAGGGAATTTTATCAACATCAACTACTTCTTCCCATTTTAACATTGTACCTACTATTATCTAACTTTTGGCGTAATACTTGCAACAGAAAACCATCAGCAATTTGCTCTTTTGTAGCAGAGCTATTTAAGGCCCTTATTGAAGGCTTAACTGTATATATTAAAGATCTAAGTTGGTCAGACGATACCTTTTCAAATCGAGGGAATTCGAGCAAATTTTGAATATGACTGTGAAAAATTAATCTTCTATTACTGAAACGTTCCTTTAACAGCGATATAGCATTATCAGAGTCACTTTCAAAGTTTAAATTTGTTACAGTCCTTAAAGCCCTGTCTTCAAGAGAATCCAAAAGGTAAGACAGTTTTTCAAATTTTAGTTAAATCTTCGTTATCTTCAACTAAAACCTTAAATTAGGCATAAAAATCTGGCCCATCAATAAAACTTCCCGAAAATTTCTTAATATTAAGTTTTTGTAATCGAACATTTTTTTTATTGTTGCACGTGGGTGTCATGCCATCGCTATTTCACCCCTATTCTAAATTTCCTCGTAGACTTTCTACGAAAAATTAGCTACGTTACGAACAAAATGTTTTAGCAATTCTAAATTCCCTCGTAGACAATTAAAAATCTGCACTGGCAACATTTTTTTTCGAAAATTCAAAATCGCGTTTTGACGTCTGAATTATTTTTACGAAAAGTAAAAATCTAATGTTTTAACGTTTATTATTGTTTTGAATTTTGAAGTGATAATTTGTGAAAATTTTATTTAGAAAATATATTTTGATTTATAAAGAAAAATTTTTTTGAGAGTGTACAACAATATGATTTCGATTACTTTTGGAGTAGTTGCTATAGAGAAAGAAGAAGAAACTCAGAGGAATCTCAGATCGTAAAGTAGAAAGTATTTCTATATGTGCATTATCCAATACGTTTATTTTTAACAATTATATTAATTATATTAAAATGAATTTCCGACTAAGCAAACCAGTTTTCAAATATTTATTAGATTTAATGGCAGAAGATTTACAAGCTCCTTTAAAATGTTTTGGATTAAATCCAATACATAAATTGTGCGCAGTTATGAGATTTTTTGCAGAAGGAAGCTCTCAACATGGTATTGGCAAGGACTGCGATGTAGGAATTGTTCAATCTACTTTTTCTAAAGTGTTGAAGCAATGTTTAAACATATTTCAAAATAAAGTATGCCCTTTATGGATTACATTGGAAATGTCGGAAGAAGAGAAACAAAAAGCAAAACTAGATTTCCATTCAAAGCATGGGCTTCCTGGAATAATAATGTGCATTGATGGGACACATATTCGAATTGCAAAACCAAAAGAAGAGCATTTTCTTTACTATAACAGGAAAGATTTTTATAGTTTGAATGTAATGGTGGTAAGTATTTTATTTTTGTTTTTTAAAACTAACCTTTTATTTTAAGGTCTGTGATAATCTTATGAAAATAAGGTACATAGATGCAAGATACCCTGGATCCAATCATGATTCACATGTTTATAATTTAAGTAATTTTAGAAGTTATTTTGAAAACAAATATGTACAAGGGGAAAGAAACACATTTATTTTAGGTAAATATTTATAATTTGGTATGAAACTATAATCATTTAATTATAAAAATATATTTTAGGCGATGGAGGATATGCACTAAAGCCGTGGTTAATAACTCCTTTTCGGCATACCTTTCCTGGAAGTCGTGAAAGGCGTTTTATTACAAAACATACTGGAACACGAAATATTCTTGAAAGAACTATTGGATTTCTTAATAATCGATTCAGATGTTTAATTGGTTTACTTAATTATTCGCCGAAAAAGGCAGTAGACATTATAAATATAGTGGTGGCTTTACACAATATTTGTATTGAATATCGGATTGAAAATAACATCGAATTAAATACTTTTCCGTCAATAGTTGAAGCAGATAACGAAGTCAAAGTTGTATCAAACTTAAATACTACGGCTGTGGAAATTAGAAATAGAATTTTATAAACGACGCATTAATGTTATAAAAAAAATATTTGTTTCATTTATCTTTTTTAAATAATTTTTTTTCATTAAAAAATAGCATTTATTTTATTTCATTTATCAATCTTAAAACATTTAACGTTTTATACTTTAATAATTTTTTTCATAAAAAATAACATTTATACTTATTTCAGTTATCCAAAATATTATAGTTTGTTTATCAACATTATTTTTTTCCATTTAAAATAGTTATCAAAAAATACCAAAACTTAAATCTAATTTAATAAAAGAATTTAAATATTAAAAAACTAAAAAAATCAGTCTTACTTCTCACTTTAAAATTAATAAACAGTAAATATGTATTATCACATAGTTTGTAGCACATATAAAAAATGTTGGTTTAACTTAATTTTTTGAATTCAATAATTTTGCCCTTTTTATTTCCAGTATTTTCAGTTTAATTTCGTTTTTTTCCTTAAGTAGTTCTTGGGTTTTCCCATTATGTTTGCGACATTCTTCTAACTTCATTGTTTTTAATTCGTTTTGTTTTTCAATTCCTCGGTACAGTCTTTTTAAATGACTAGAAATTTTATTTAACTTTTCTTCGTGTCTCTTGTTAAATTTTGTTTGTAGATCTAACTGCTTTTTTAAAAGACTTAGAGTGGTTTCTGTTTCAGTATTTCTTTTATCTATTTGACTAGTATTATTATTAGTAACACTAGTCTCATTACTTGTGTTATTTGAACTTAGTGATGTAAGTGTTATATTCCTTTCATTTATACTGGCATTACTTGTTTCTGGAACGGAAGAAGACAGACCAACAGCGGAAGATTAAGTCTCCAAAGCAAGAACACTAATTACACCTTCTTCCAAATCATTAAAAGTGTGCATTCTGTTTGGTCCACCGCCTGTTTCTTTATGATCTTTTTAATTTTCACATTGCTTTCGTTTTATGTTAACTTTCCAGTCTAAATAAACTTGCAAAAATTTATCAAAAATTTATTTACTAATAACTAACCTCCCAAGCAACAAAACCAAAACTAACCTTCCTCCAAGAATTGGCATCTTTTTGTGCTGGACCAATGCTATTTAATTCTTTCGTAAAATACATAAAAATACAGAAATGATATTATCGTTAGTATTGTATACACATAATTCTTATTCTATTGTGTGCGTGTTTGTTATAATATAAATTTAGTTGATAGCCAAACTTTCAAATTACTACAATACTTAAATTTTTTTTGAAATGAGGTGTTCAATGTCTCCAAGTCCCACGAAAGAATACGTTGTTCACTATATTGGAACCTTTCACCAATATGAAAGTTCCACGAAAATTACCTGGTTCACTATATTGGAACTTTTCACCAATATGAAGGTCCTTGCATTTACTTTTCCATTTTAAGTTTCTATTTAAAGAAATTTTTTTTTTACTTTTTTTATTTTATTTCAATATAAATCATTACAATCAATTTAATTTTTTTTCTGCATTCTTTAAAGTCATAAACCAGAAGAAGGAAAAATAAAATTAAAAAATTTCTATTCTTACTTGATAAAATAATTATAAATAATTATCTAACTGTACAAACGTATAATGCTGAGACGAGTTTGAAAATTTAAAACAAAAAAAAAAACAAATATTATCCGTGACCGTTCAAATAATCGAAAACAAATTATTTGGATTTAACAATAATAAAAAAAATATTTTTTTAATAAAAAAAAAAAAATTTGAATTAAAAGAGAATCGAACTCACAAAAATTTGTGATATTAAAACCCATAATATTAATAATATTATCCTACTAATTAATTTTTTTTCCTAGTGAAAGTGCAAAAAACCAAATTCGATAAATAAAAAGAAAATAAAAAGAATTTGACTCAAAAGAGTATCGACAAAAGTTTCTGATATTAAATGATGCTTTAACCAACCCAACTAATATCTTATAAAAATTGTTTACCCGAAATATACGCATAAAATAAAAATTAATTTTGATCGCCACGACGTACATCATCACTGATTGATTGAATGAAAAAAAAAGAAGCACACGAAAAACCACCAAGAGTGTGCCTTTAAAATTGGGCTCTTGTGTATTATAATATAGACTAGGGGCCCCGGTTGAGTAATTATTTTTCGAGTTGAAGTCAAATTTAAAGTTTTTAAAAAAACAGTAATTTACTAAATAAAATCTATATTATTACTACAAATAACCAAAATTTAGAAACAGTTTCTTAAAAAGATAAAAATGAAGAATTCAAGTGATTTGTTTTTTTGTTGTTTTTATATTTTTTATTTTAGATGAATTTGTTTTTTTGTTCTTTTTTGGCATATGTACATAGATTCATTTGCAAGTACATATGTAAATTATAATAACTGGTTTGTTTGCTTTTGTTTATTATTTTCATAAGATCTCATATATGCATAATGTATTTGATGAATAATAAAATCATATGAGTACAAAATTTTCAACTGTGTGCGCATTTTTGTTTTATTTATACATCTTATATATTATATCAGAAGTTCATTAAGGAATAGGAGAATCGAAATAAAATGAAAAGGTGTTTACCGCGCAGGACCTTAAATGCTTGCCAATTATAATTATAGATAGGTACTCTAACTCTACTATATAAAAATGAATTTGCTAGTCATATGAGCATTTCAAATGATTTTTTTTGTTTTTGCTTTTTTATATTTTTTATTTGAGATGAATTTGTTTCTTTGTTTTTTTTTTTGGCATATGTACAGAGATTCATTTGCAAGTACATAATGTAAATTATAATAACTGATTTGTTTGCTTTTGTTTATTATTTTAATAAGTTCTCACATATGCATAATGTATTTGCTGAATAATAAAATCATATGAGTACAAAATTTTCAACTGTGTACGCATTTTTGTTTTATTTATACATCTTATATATTATATCAGAAGTTCATTAAGGAATAGGAGAATCGAAATAAAATGAAAAGGTGTCTACTGCGCAGGACCTTAAATGCTTGTCAATTATAATTATAGATTTACGCTCTGGGGTATTTTGGCCTATTAAATATATTTTTTCTCTGGGGTTCTACGGTAATGTAAAATTTAAGAAATATTGAAAACATATTTTTTTTGTTCCGCGTAGTTTCTCTATATTATACTTCCTTTATGATAATACATAAAAATACAGAAATGATATTATCGTTAGTATTGTATACACATAATTCTTATTCTATTGTGTGCGTGTTTGTTATAATATAAATTTAGTTGATAGCCAAACTTTCAAATTACTACAACTCTGACACCTAATTACTACATTCTGACACCTAATCGCCCTCGATTGAGTTTTAACATAATTTTTTTTTATATCTAATTTAATCAATTTTTTCTTTCGTTTTATTTCAGTTACATAAGTTTTTTTTTTTTTTTTTTAGCATAAATTTACATTAGTTTTAAAAATTATTAATAATCTGCATTAGTTTTGACATAAGTTTACATACGTTTCAATCATTAATAATTTGCATAAGCTTTAACTTAAGTTTACATAAGTTTCAATCATTAATAATTTGCATAAGTTTTGACATAGGATTAAATAAAAGTCAATAAACATTTATACTGCTTAGCCCAGTTTCATTTATGCCATCGCACATATTTACAAATCGCTTGTGAAATAATTGAAATATAACTGCTTGTATCCAATAATGCATTTAAATTGTTAAATAATTGTTTATTGTTTTCAGTAATAATGGTAACTTTAAAAATTTCGTTGATTGGAGTTATCGTTAACATATGATCTCCTGATAGTCGACGTCACTTCTCAAGACAATTTCCTATATAATGTCCCAATTTATCACACTTGTAACATGAACCTTTGGGTCTTGCTGTTTTATTGCATTGAGTGACAACATGACCCAGTTCGTTGCAGTTATAGCACCTAATTTTATTGTTTTTGATGTTGGTGGCTTGATTAGAATACTAATTAATATTTGATGGTTTTTGATGATTTGATGATTTGATGAACCGTTGTGATGTTGATAAATTATTTGAGAATCTGCGCGGTTTCGCAATTCATGAAAATGAACTCAGAATGTCTTCACTAGAATTAAACTGCAACACTTTTGCTTGATTTTGCAAAGCCGTATCATTCATGCCTTCGATGATAAAATCATATAACTCTTCCTCTGATATTTTTAAATTTCCAGAAAGAATAACTTTTTCATGGAAATAATCATAGAATTATACGTACCTATATTCCAAGTACGTGATTCAAAGTTTTTTCTAAGAGTAATTTTTTGAGTCCGACTTCCAAATAATTTTTCCATACATAATAATAAGTTTGGTAATTGTAGAGTAAGGTGTTCAGACTTCGAATGGAACCATCGTAATGCACGACCTTTAAATTTTTTTATAATATAAATTTTCATATTTTCATTGGTTATTGCATAAGTTTCTTGGCATGTTTTAACATGTTGACACCAAGATGAAAATTCACCCTCTTCCGCACTAAAATCATACAATAAATCTTCTAAATATTTAAATTCCATTACTGGTTTATTTGAAATATTTTTTTCTTTTAATACAATTTTTTTTGACGAACTAAAATTTCTTTTTCTTTTTCTAATATTTATATTTACCGACGTAAAATTTCAACCGAAAGATCGCTTTGATTGTCCACATTTAATTCATGTTGCTCAACATTTTGTATGTTATCAACATTTGATATAGAAGTTGAATTTTTTGTTGACTGAAATGAAATATGTTCACCACTTTCAATATTTTCATTAAATTCAACTATTCTATCAATTAAAACTTCCTTTGCACCACTAGATTTTAAATTCAGACCTTTACACTGATTAACTAAACTTTGTTTCCTTTTATTTTTTAGTTGGTCCCGTAATTCTGCCATAGTTAATAAGTTTATATATTTTTTCTTTTATAAAAGTTCTCATAAAATGTACACAGAATAATATGTATGTATAATGTGTAAGAATAAAAATTGTGTACCACTCAATGTCGGTATTGCATTAGTCATCATAATTCATAAATTAGTATAATATGTATACATTTTCAGGCAAACACAGTAAGTGTAGGACGATGATTTTCTGTTTTTTTTTTTTCAAATTTACATTCCACAGAAATATTGAACATAAGAAGCCTGTACTTTTTCCAATTTTTTCTAGAATAATCTTTTTTTTTTTTTAGTTTCCAGAACTTCAAATATAATTCGACTACTTAAAATCATTTTCATTTAATTGGCAGTCAATTTAAATTAACAAACATTCTATAACTAATAATTTAGAATTTTCTAAGCAGAATAATTTTAAAAATTTGTTTTTGAAATTTTATATATTAATTAACTGTTCACATGATGAAATAAATTTCATTTTTTTAATATGAATTAGTCACTATCCCACTTCTGAATTTTGTAATGAGTTCCTTTTACTAAATAAAAACGCACGTCTTAAGCCGACTGTCGATCACCAACAACTGTTGTATTCAACTTTTATTAACATAATACCATAGAGTAATCATATAAGTAGAGTATTCACGTAGAACAAAATTTGCTAGTCATTTTTCCAAATATCAAAATTCTGTGTTCACTCAAAATAATATTACTCAATTTTTAACTGCTTATAAGTCGAGTGCAATGTAATTTGTACTCATAAATAAAAAAATTTGTGTACCTAAACCTACTACCTATGAACATATTTATTTGTTATTATGCTGCCAACAGTGTCAACGATATAAAAGTTGTATGTATAGGTACTCAAAAATGCATATGCGCGAATGTGCATGCTACAGTATATACATATCTTATATATTAATACGCTTAAACGTCTGTTAAACTTTTCACAAAGCTTTTACAACACAAAGCTTTTTTCAACTAGATTAGACAACTTTATTAGAACCAAACTATTACGAATTACGATAGTGTGCAAAATTTAATTTAAAGACATAAACCAAAAAACAATAAAACCAAATAAAACCATAAACAACCTAAAAACAATTCACCTATTGAGCAATAGCATTGATTATATCTGAATATATGAATTAATTTTAAAAAAAAAACAAAGTAGCAAAGACAAAAACCGAATTATCAGATTAACATTTTAATACTTATTCAAATATTTCCCTACAAACACAGTTCTCCATTTCACAATTGTATGTTGCTTTGGCTAGAGTACGATCTTTTGATAGTGTTAGTGTAGTATAAAATGTTTTGAAATGTTTGAATAAGTATTAAAATGTTAAACTATTTTTAAGATATTAAATAAAGTGAATTTAAGTTTTAAGTTTTTTAATTTAACTTATTTATTATGTAATAAAAAAATATGTAAAACATTGATTCTTTTTAAGAAAATAAAGAAAATAAATAAATTAAATAAATTTTTTATTTATAATGCTAATGCTAGACCGGCGAATGTTACGCCGGGAATAGCTAGTACTTCTTTATTTCGCTGCTCGCATTTCTACTTTACTTATGTGATAAAAATTAAAAATTACACAATGTGTATAAAAAAATATACATGCATTTAAAGTCCTTTCAATAGACCACAAATAATATTACAAATCAATGTATTGAACTTTTTTTTTAGAAATTGAAAGAATTCAAGATTATTGCTGGATTTGTTGTTATTTTGCTTTAATTTTTAAAATTTGTAGAATTAATATTTTTATTTTGACTTGGCCAATGTGATTTATGAAATTTGTGATTTCAAACTTTATAGAAGAAGGGGACAAAAAAATTAATGTTGGTTTTGTAAAATTAAAAATAATTTAAATTGATTTCTATTTAAAAGTATACTGAAAAGTAGGTACCTACATGTATTTTTAAATTTTCATCAATTTTGGTTTTGTTAATTTTGTCTGTTTCTTACCGTAGATAATAATATGAACAGTATATATATGAATACATAATGTAATTATGAATGCAAACAAACAAACAAGCTATCACAATTTAAAAAAGTAAGTAAAAAAAGTAAAACTGGACATTTTATTCTTTAAATGGATTGTTGGCTGTTTTTATTTCTTCAGAAATTATTTTATCTGAAATAGAAATACGATTTTTAACCAACTTCTGAGAAAATAAAACAATGCATTTACATATGTAATGCATTGCTAATAAATAATAAATTTTATGCTTTTATTAGCATTATTTTTTAAAAATATTTCTGGATTATGTGGTGCTATCATTAACCTATTATTGTATGGATACAATTTCATTCATTATCTTTGCGATTAATTGTGTTTTTTTGTTTACATTTTGCTAAATACATATATTTTTTTGTATTGAATTAGATATGTAAATGTATGGTGAATACATATACGATATTACGATATACATTCTTCATATAAATCAAAGGTACATACGTATATAAATGCTTTTAAAATTATCAAACAATGCCTCTATACTCCTAGCCTAGTCACTGGGAGAGCAAAACTTTATACACAAAACTAAAACAAAACTTAAAACGAAATCGTAAATCGATAAAACTCCGAAAAAATCATTCTGTGAATAGGCTAGAAGTATAGAGGCATTGTATGAAATATTCTCCTCAATTAATAAAAAATTTTGAGTAAAAATAATTGAGTTTCGAAAATTATATTTGAGTGTTTTAGGGTATTGAGTGAAAATGAGACGGCATTTTCGTGTTTTGAGTAAAAATGGGACGGCATTTTTAGAAGAAAATGTTTAACAAATACGTAAATACTCTACTTATATGATTACTCTATGATAATACATAAAAATACAGAAATGATAGTATCGTTAGTATTTGTATACACATATTTCTTATTCTATTGTGTGCGTGTTTGTTATAATATAAATTTAGTTGATACCCAAACTTTCAAATTACTACAATACTTAAATTTTTTTTTAAATGAGGTGTTCAATGTCTTCAAGTCCCACGAAAGAATACGTTGTTTACTATATTGGAACCTTTCACCAATATGAAAGTTCCACGAAAATTACCTGGTTCACTATATTGGAACTTTTCACCAACATGAAGGTCCCTGCATTTACTTGGTCCATTTTAAGTTTCTATTTAAAAAAAAATTTTTTTTACTTTTTTTATTTTATTTCAATATAAATCATTACAATCAATTTAATTTTTTTGTCTGCATTCTTTAAAGTCATAAACCAGAAGAAGGAAAAATAAAATTAAAAAATTTCTATTCTTACTTGATAAAAAAATTATAAATAATTATCTAACTGTACAAACGTATATTGTTAAGAAGAGTTTGAAAATTTAAAACAAAAAAAAAAAACAAAAAAAAAACAAATCAATTATCTGAATTAAAAGAGAATCGAACTCACAAAAATTTGTGATATTAAAACCTATAATATTAATAATATTACCCTACTAATTAATTTTTTTTCCTAGTAAAAGTGCAAAAAACCAAATTCGATAAATAAAAAGAAAATAAAAAGAATTTGACTCAAAAGAGTATCGACAAAAGTTTCTGATATTAAATGATGCTTTAACCAACCCAACTAATATCTTATAAAAATTGTTTACCCGAAATATACGCATAAAATAAAAATTAATTTTGATCGCCACGGCGTACATCCTTGATTCATTCACATAAAATAAAAATGGATTTTTATCGCCACGACCTGCATCATCACTGATTGATTGAATGAAAAAAAAAGAAGCACACGAAAAACCACCAAGAGTGTGCCTTCGAAATTGGGCTTTTGTGTTTTATAATATAGACTAGGGGCCCGGTTGAGTAATTATTTTTCGAGTTGAAGTCAAATTTAAAGTTTTTAAAAAAACAGTAATTTACTAAATAAAATCTATATTATTACTACAAATAACCAAAATTTAGAAACAGTTACTTAAAAAGATTTTTGGCATATGTACATAGATTCATTTGCAAGTACATATGTACATTATATTAACTGATTTGTTTGCTTTTGTTTATTATTTTAATAATTTCTCCCATATGCATAATGTATTTGCTGAATAATAAAATCATATGAGTACAAAATTTTCAACTGTGTGCGCATTTTTGTTTTATTTATACACCTTATATATTATATCAGAAGTTCATTAAGGAATAGGAGAATCGAAATAAAATGAAAAGGTGTCTACTGCGCAGGACCTTAAATGCTTGTCAATTATAATTATAGATAGGTACTCTAACTCTACTATATAAAAATGAATATGCTAGTCATATGAACAATTCAAATGATTTTTTTTGTTTTTGCTTTTTTATATTTTTTATTTGAGATGAATTTGTTTCTTTGTTTTTTTTTGGCATATGTACATAGATTCATTTGCAAGTACATAATGTAAATTATAATAACTGATTTGTTTGCTTTTGTTTATTATTTTAATAAGTTCTCACATATGCATAATGTATTTGCTGAATAATAAAATCATATGAGTACAAAATTTTCAACTGTGTGCGCATTTTTGTTTTATATATACATCTTATATATTATATCAAAAGTTCATTAAGGAATAGGAGAATCGAAATAAAATGAAAAGGTGTCTACTGCGCAGGACCTAAAATGCTTGTCAATTATAATTACTAGTTAAATACCAGTTACTACGTAACTTTTTGCTATACCGTTATATATAGTGAAAAATCAAAATTAGAGCATTCTAGGTTGTAATACATTATAAATTGTCAAAATCAAAAATTCCCCTATCAACAATATTTTAGTAATATGTAATACTTTAGTTAAATTAGTAGATTAGCAGACAGACTATATAATTGGATTGATATAGATTGAAATATTTAATCAACTAATATTTCATTAAAAACTATATTTCTAACAGTTCTTCTCTTCGGTTACAATTTTCAAATGATTTATATTCCCAGTGCGCGAAATCCCGACATATAGTTGTCCATGTGAAAAACCTGGTGTATCAAGTAAACGATATTGAGAGTTTGACATTGCTACCTACATTTATAAGATTTTTTCAACTTTCACTTAATTGTATTTTTGCATTTTTATTTGTTTATAATATTAAATTTCTATATTTAAAATCAATGTTTTTTATTTGAGCTAAATAAACCTTAAATAAAGAAATAAATAAGTAACTTTTATCAAATAAAATGTGATATGTAAACGCTGCCCTAAATGCTATTGCGTCAACATTTATGTAGTTCATTATATAAATTGATTAAAGTTTTTTTGATTATTTTTCATAAAAAAATACGTAATAACTTACGCTAACCAATGTATTCTGATTTGAAAATGATTTTAAAATGATTTTAAAATATATTTCACAAGTATATAAGAATGTATTCAATAGCTTTGAAATTATTATTCTAAATATTTTTAATCCATTTTGTGTTAAAAGGGGAGGAAACAGGAAGAATTAACTGCTCATTCGACATTTATTTGTTTTTTTGTTGTTATTTTTTCTTTTCTCTTTCGTTTGTGTTAAAGAAATGTATGACTGTATCCATAAAACAAAAACAAATAAGAAAAACAAATCTCAGTAGATTGAAATAAAAAAGGGAAAGATTATGTACATAAATTATTATATAATGCAAAGCCGCACACGCATCTACTATCAAATGATATCCATTAATAAGAAAGTGCACTGGAATGAAATTTTATAATTTGTTAATGATTGGTTACGATTTTTCTAGTCGATTTCCAAAATTGTAAGAAATAGAAAGTAATAAGAATTTCATTTGTGAGAAAGAAATAAAAATTCAAAAGACAAAGTGGGAAAAAATTATCGAACGACTTTTTTTGTCTCAAAAAAATATTGTTATATTTATTCTTAGTTATCAATAATTAAGGATGTGTTACACTTAAAAATGCATAGCAATAAAAAACATTATTAATATAATATTCAAATTTCCTTCCTATTTATAAATTATCGTTGATTATGAAATGGCAAAATTTAATTTTGAAGGAAATAAAAATGCATCGAGTCATTGATAAAAAAAAATGATTGGTTCTTGGTATTCTTTTTAACTACCTGGCTCAATACCTGAAAAAAATTATATATTGAAAATACATCAATTATAATCTGTTTGAAATAAAAATAAGACAATAAAAGAAAATAACATTATGTTTAAGAAATAACATGTTTTTGGAACCAATTTTATGTTATGTAGGTACCTGTAAAAATTCAATCATTCAAAATTTCCTTACTTTTATACCCTAATAAGTTTAATACGTTAATTTTTAAAAAATTTCGAACACAAAATTTCAGAGGACCATACACGTGAAAAATCTCTTTTCCCGTGGGCTGGGCTATTTAAAATTACATTGCAAAAATTAAGTGGTTTTTTAATTGATTTTTTTCGCACTCTTTCTTTCTCACAACTGATTACATAACAAAAACAATAGTTCTTTGCTTCTTTAACTAATCAGGTTTTTTTGTAAATGGAGTAGTAAAAATATCTTGACTTCCCCACCCCAGACGATATCTTCTTATTAATGAATATTCTTTCCTACTATGATGTATTAAGAAGAAAAACAACAAAAGAAAATAACAAAAAATGTATACAGTATATTCCGTTTCATTTAAATCAATTTGAGTAAAGTTTGATTTTTTTTTTCTCCTATATTAAAGGCATTCTTGATGAGGTGTACGAAAGAAAGAAAAAAATCTCTTCCAATTTGATTGCAAATAAATTCTCTTCTTCATTTATGGTAAAAACAAAATGTATGCATGAAACAGAAACAATATTTCTCTTTCAAACAAAAAATTATAACGGTACATGCTGACACCGGCGAAGAATTATATATAGAAGATAGATATGTATATAGTACCTGTGTAAATGTAATCATCTCCCATCATAATGCACCTTGTTATTATTATGTTATATTCATACATACCTACTCTGTAAATTATTATTGTTTGCTGAAAACAAAAATATTTTTTTCCTTTTTTTTTATAAACAGTAGGCATATGAATGGTTTTGCTTTGTTTTGTGTGATATTAAATGAAGTTCAATGAAAATGAATACAAAATACAACTCTGATTTATTTAAACTAAGGGCCCTGCTATAATTCAAGAGTAATTATAATTCAAGTTGAAGCCAAATTTAAAGTTTTGAAAAGAACAGTAGTTGTGTTCAGTAGATTTAGAACAGAATCGGACAGAAAAGTTTTGGACAATGACAGTTAACTGTCAAACACTTTAGAACCACTTAAAACACAAAAATCTACTGAACAGCTCTTTTAATGTTTTCTGAACTTTTTGTTCTAACTTTTGTTTACTCTCAAATTTCTTTGTTAAACTGTCAAAATTTAAAGATAAAACAACAACAAAAAAAGTTGTCCAAAACTGTTCTCAAAAAAAGTCAGAACAAAAAAGATCAATTTAGAATGTATTAATGAACACAGAACAGAACACTTTCGGACAAAAAAGAACAAATAACGGAAACTAATGAACACAAAAACATGTTCTTTTTTACTCTAGAACGTTTTAGAACGTCCTAGAACAGTTTACAAAACACAACAAGTAATATACGTACTGACATAGACTTCTCACGATAAAGTAGAAACCACTCATATTTCATAAAAAATTAGAGGTTAGTACGTTTTATTTAGGTATTTCGTTTAGTATAAACACTGCTCTCTCATATACTATTTCGTTTCGACATATTTCCTATAGTAAGTGGCATTTAATAGATAAAATTACTAAAAATAAAATATTTTTCTAATTAAAGAGGTATATACATTATACAAATAACATAAAATATAGAAAACGATAATTTGAGGCAAATACTTAAAAAAAATTTCCTTTAATTATGTATGTATACAAATACAAATAATAAGATGTTCAATGACACAAAATGGATAGGTCTTCTTCAGCTACAACTTGTACATCAACTTCTACGTCAAACTCTGACTCACAATCTACTTCAAATAGTACTTCTTTGGTTGCTCTAATGATTTGTAAATCAAATTTAATAATGAATTATATTAATATTCCTAGTACTGCAGCTACGCCTATGATTGGCAATCTCGAAACGAAAACAAAGAGTCATATTAATTTTTCTAAGAATGGTTTGAGCAAAGCGAAAGCCTTTCTTGGAGCTGATACGAATTTTTGTAATTACTCTTTAAATAATTTTTGGTAGTTCTAAAAAGTACTTTTGATTTGTTATTTGAAAAATTTTCAAAAATCTATAAATTAGCTGGATTACAAAAATTTATTGTAATTTTTTTTTTGAAATTATATTTTTTCAAACATTATTATGAATAAAAAATAATGAGAGTGAACGACCATTGTTTGTGCATTAAAAATATTTATGTGGTAATATTATTCTCAATTTTTTATTTTTTTTATACTTATCTATTTTTTCTATAGTCCAAGAACCAAAATGGTTTTGATTATCCTCATTTGATTAAGCTCTTTCTCAATACATAAATTAACTCCTGATGGCAAAGGGAACGGTGATGGGAAAAGACAACTTATTTTTATTTTAGTTTCAAGTTTTGAGCAAGACCCAATTGAAAATGTATTCTCATTTCTTAGATCGAGAATTTCAAATAAAATGAATCCCTCTTTATATGAATTTAACAGTATCATTGCTAAAATTTTCACAATGAGGCTTTTAAATGATCAGATTCAGCTAATCGTGAAGAAAACTGTATTGATTAACTTTTAGCTGATCGATCCATAGCAGATTCAATCAGTTAAGACAAAAATGATTCAATACAAGAATCCATTATTATGTTTGATAATGATGATCTTTTTTTTTTATTTATTTATTTTTTATTTTTATTTCATTGTTTAATTAATATATAATAACTGTTCTATAGACAAGCGATTTGTAAAAAAAAAAAAATATACATAAAATAATTAAAGTGATATTTAAAAAAATTTAAGAGCATAAATAAAAAAAATACAAATTAACATATTTTATATATTACACAATTAGCAAAATTAACAAATTTAAGTAAGTATTTATTTTAATACTAGCTTTGTAACCCGTCATAAATGACGGAAGCAAAATAAATCCTAGTTTCTTTTTTTCTTTCATTAGATTCTTTATTCCGAAATTACAGTACCTATGTTTATATCACTTTTTATTTATTTTTATTTATGTTTATATTGGCCTAACACTAATCTTTTTTTTTTTTATATAACAGAAAAAGAAATACCATACCAATAAATTTGTATAAAATGTTTGTATTTTTGTATGGTATACTCGTACTCACTTCCATTTAGTTATAATTCGTTAGTTGGGTTCCATTTAGTATAAATTATACCGTATTAGCGTTATTGTGGCCTCTGGGAGAGCAAATTTAAAAGTAAGATCTTATTTTCATATAAATTTTGTCTTTTGTATAATGTATAGGGATCTTATTTTGCCATATGAATAAACTGTTATTATGGTATTGTGTTATTTTAAAAAAAATATTCAAAATTTTGTATCTAAATTGGTAAAATTTACAAAACATACAAAAACATTTTCATCAATAATTTTCAATTTAAAAAAAACAATGTTTTACTATCCGACGTAGAGTAGAGTTAATTATCCTACTCTACTTCTATCAAGTTCTATTGGTTGAACAGTGAACCTGAACAGTGAAGTGAACAGTGAACACTTAACACTGAAAATAAAATAATATTCTTGGAATGGAGCATGCAGAACATACGGAATACAGATACAGCAAATAATAAAAAAAAAACAAAAATAATTTTTTTTGAGTGAAGTGAGTTACGCACACAATAATGACAAAAATAAAAGGTATAAGCAGGTATAAGTAGTATATTGTATAATATTATACAACTCAAATATGCTGATACACATGTATATTATTAATAGATGAATATATTCGTTCAATATATTTTCTCTCTTTTTAATGGAAATTATTTTGATTGCTAGTGTTAGTACTTTTTGAAAATATCATATATTCATATATTACAAACTACTGCTACATTTTCAATATTTCAGAAACATGAATAATTATTGTTTTTTTTTCAAATAATTTAACAACGATACTTTTCTGTGTAATAATATAATACGGTAATAAAGTAAAAGAAAGTTTAAATTGAAAAAACATTGTTATTTTTATTAAGATTGATTTTGATTCCTTTTATTTTATTCATACACAAAGATTTTACTAATTTTCTATTTAAAAAAACTATATTGGCCTAATACTAATCTTTTTTTTTATATAACAGAAAAAGAAGTACCATACCAATAAATTTGTATAAAATGTTTGTATTTTTGTATGGTATACTCGTACTCACTTCCATTTAGTTATAATTCGTTAGTTGGTTCCATTTAGTATAAATTATACCGTATTAGCGTTATTGTGGCCTCTGGGAGAGCAAATTTAAAAGTAAGATCTTATTTTCATATAAATTTTGTCTTTTGTATACTGTATAGGGATCTTATTTTGCTATATGAATAAACTGTTGTGATGGTATTGTGTTATTTTTAAAAAAATATTCAAAATTTTGTATCTAAATTGGTAAAATTTACAAAAAATACAAAAACATTTTCATCAATAATTTTCAATTTAAAAAAAACAATGTTTTATTATCCGACGTAGAAGTAGAGGTTATTATCCTACTCTACTTCTATCAAGTTCTATTGATTGAACAGTGAACCTGAACAGTGAAGTGAACAGTGAACACTTAACACTGAAAATAAAATAATATTTTTGGAATCGAGCATGCAGAACATACAGAATACAGATACAGCAAATAATAAAAAAAAAAAAAAAAAAAACAAAAATAATTTTTTTTGAGTGAAGTGAGTTACGCACACAATAATGACAAAAATAAAAGGTAGAAGCAATAAAGTAGTATAATGTATAATATTATACAATACAAATATGCTGATACACATGTATATTATTGTGTATAATTTTAAGTAATAAGAATAACCTTTGAGTGAATTATGTTTTTTTTTTGTGTTAAATGCTGTTTGCCTTTTGGTTATTATACCATATTAAACTATTGATTAAATTTCTATTAGTCCTTATTATTATAAATGAAAAAAATTGTTTGTTTTATTTATATTATTATTATTATTTTTTATTTTTCCTTATTATTTGCGAAGAAGACTAACATTAAATTAAAAAAATATAGTTCAAGCAATCAATTTTTTCTGCAAAGGTTCAGCATGGTAGACAGGGGTTAAAAAAAGCATCAAAGCAATTTGTATATACATGCATTTGTATACATATACAATTTGTATATGTGTTGGAGCGTCGAACTTACAAACATCCAGATAAATGCAGAATAATATATATATATATAATAACTATAAGAACAGAAGAAAAAAAGAAACTTATAAAATTGTATTCAAAAATAAAGTTAGAGAGTAAAATATCAAATAAACTTTTAATTATATATTAAGAGTTATAAAATAACGAAAAGAAAAGTGTTCTACAAAAGCAAAATATTATATACTAAATTAAGCAAACAATAAAAATAAAAGTTAAAAACACTCTATGCAAAAATCATGCAGTAGCGAATATAGTTACAAAAAAAATATTTGACAAAATAAAAATGTAGAACAAAAATAACGAATAAAAACCGAAAGTAAGAGCTTATAACCCTATTAAAAATAACTAAAAATAAAAACCAATATAGTTTAATTAAATACAAAAATTTACGTAACTATGCGTACTAAGTCATTTACTTGATCATGATTGAAATTAAAAAGCCAGAGTTTAACCAAACTGAGTCATTTAGAACCATAACAATTGTTAGTAAACCAATATAAGGTGGAGGTAATAAATTATAAAGCCGAGGTGCAATTGCTAAAAATGAGCGTAAAAAATTATGTACATTATGAGGGGGTATAATAGCTAATCTTCTGTTGTTGATTCTCAGATTATATATTTCAGAATACCTACTTCGTAAGTAACCACTTCTATTAAAGAATACTTTGAGGACTCGGAAGTAAAAAAGATGGTTGAGGGGTAAAATATTCAAACATTGAAGTAAAGGGAAGCTGCTTTCCCTACGCTGCTTTTTTAAAATTAGTCTGATGCACATTTTTGTTGTATTAACAAAGGTTTAAGATAATTATTAAAAGAACCGCCCCAATTAACAATTCCATATTTTAATTTAGATTTAAATAAACCATAGTATACAGACGTAAGCAGTTTGAAAGAACAGAACTGCTTAAGGTTATAAAACTGTCTAACAACTAAATGAAAATACTTATTTAAAATTCGTGTATGAATTGACCAATCTAACTTAGAATCTATTGGAACCCTAAATATTTGAAGGAATCAACACAATCAACTTTAAAACAACCTGCGGAACAGTTATACACTTCGTTAAAATTACATAATTTCTGAGTAAAAAAAGAATTATTATGAGGAAGAGGAAATTTTCTACATTTAGCACAGTGATACAAAATATTATCACACATAGGAATAGAGCTACCTAAACTGAAAAACATAATTTTAGTTTTATCACTTAATAATAATTTGTGATAGCAAGACCAGCGACGTAATAAGTCCAAATCATAAATAATATTACACACATTTTCAAAAAATGACCTATTATTGTAGGATAGACCAACATCATCAGCAAAGGCAGTTGAACAACCCTTAAATTTTTGAAGAAGAACAGAATTAAAGAAGATTAAAATTAATGTAGGACCCAGAACAGATCCTTGAGGTACACCAAAAGAAATACTTTTAAGATCACTGATGGTGTCATCAATTTTAACTTTCTGAGTTCGACTCGTTAAATACGAAGAAAGTAAATCAAAAAAATTACCTCGAAAGCCTGCTTTGTGCAATTTGCTCAATCGGATTTTATGATCCACAGTATCAAATGCTTTTTTAATATCAATAAATAACGCAGAACTTTTTAGTTTATTATTAAGAGCTTCAGAAATACGCAAACAAAAAGTTAGCAGTGCATCTTCAGTAGATCTGCCACAACGAAAACCAAATTGCTTACAACTTAAAAAGTTTGTAAAATCTAAAAATTGCATTCTTTTTTTTATCACTCTTTCAAATATTTTAGAGAAAGAACTTAACATGGAAATGGGACGATAGTTATCTGAGCAATTTTTATCTCCTTTCTTGAATAAAGGTATTACATCAGCAATTTTTAGAGCATTAGGAAAAATTCCAATTTCAACACAGCAATTCAAAATATGAGCTAGAACATCCACTATATTAAGACTCATTTTTTTTAAAACAAAATTAGAAATACCAAGCGTATCGAAATTAGAATTATTTAATTTCGTTATCAGTCTATGAAGTTCAAGTGAATTTATTTCCTCAAAGTAACAACTTTGCTGCTGCCAAACATCTTCAACTATATTCAGCTGGTTACTGTCACAAATCTCAGAAATAAATTCTGCAGTAAGATTACTCATATCTGTGAATTTTGCATTAAGCTGGTTTGCAATAACTTTTTTATCACATACAAGAGAATCACCAATAGATAGAGAAGTAATAGAATTACTAGAATTTTTATTTCGATGAAGTAAATTGTTTACAACTTTCCATTCATTTTTTGCGTTACCTTTGGCATTTGACAATTGTTTTATATATATATATTGTTTTAATTATGACCTGTAGATATTTTAAATAATATATTTGAAGAGAATTCCATGAAATACTATGGTGGACAGGCCATAACAGAAGGTGGGCCATGAGTGGTGAAAGAGTCTCAATGATTTCCTAATTTGGCCACAGTAGGTGCGGAAAAAATAAGTTGAAATATTATTTTGAATTATTATAAATTTATTTTAACCAATGATTTATAAAATATATCAGAAGATTATGAAGACAAATTTCAAGTTATTGTTATATAAAACTCTTTTACGTTGTAGGCCAATTGCATAAAAAAGAATATTATTGTTGAATCAGTGATAGCATTTCTCAGAGATGGAAAATCTCTTAATCGATGAAAAGGGAGTCGGAGCTCACTCTATTCATGTAAGAATGTAAAGAAGCAGTTACATATTTTGGGAGAATTCAAGAGATGCATAATTTTTTTAGCAACAGTCCTAGAAAGTGGGAGATGTTAAAGAAATATATAGCTGTGTTACTTCATAAAATATCAAAAACAAAATGGTCTGCTTCAATTGATGCTGTTAAACCAATTTAATAATATAGTCAAATATTCTGCCTGCTTCAGAGGAGTGTAAGTCACTAAACCTTCCACCACACGCACGTACTGAACTTCAGTCAATTTTTGAATATTTGGATACATTCGAATGCATTCTTTTGACAACAATATGGCTTGAAATATTAAAGTTATTGCAACAAACCTATATAATTATTAAAGCACGCAATTCAACACTTGACGCCGAAATGGAAAATATTAAGAATCTTCTTGCAATGATGAAGATAAAACGTGAGAAAGATAAGTAGAGTGACAGATAAGAAGAGTGGAACAGATTACTCGTAAGTTCAAAAGAGATTGTCATACTCTTCAAAATGCCAACTGATTTTCAATTAACTCTTCATATTACGTCACATTTTCATGCTGATGAACATTATACAGTTAATGTTTTTATATACATTACTGATTCGGTTATTTCAGGCTTGACACGTCGCTTTGATTTCTTTTTAACGAGGAAATAAAATCGAGAGCAAAAAATATGGACTTAAAATATTCGAGCTAAATTTCAAAGACCCTGATGGTGGATACATAATTTTTAAAATTTTAAATAAAATAAAATGCGAAAGTTGTAAGGCCATTTTAATGAAAGATAATCAAAATTATAATCATAATTCAGAATGGTTCCTGTTCTTTATTAAAATATATTTATTTTACTGCCGACTATTGATACGACTATTGGAAAAATTAAACTTTTGCAATTGCACAGGGGTAGTTACCCCTGCAATGTTTTTTCTATGATAATTCCATTACAATCCAATTATTTCTCAGTTCTTGTAATCTGTATTTTTAAATATTAAAACAAAATAAAAAGGCGGTATAATTCAATACAAAACAAAAATAAAATTAAAATTGACCAATATGTGCTTTGTTTACAAACACTCATTTAACGGGTATTATTATTATATAATTGAATCCATATTAAATAATATTATTCAGTTTAAAAAAATATTGACAGTTTTTAAATTTTATTTTCTATTATAAAATGGATTTGAATGTTTGCAGAAATATTTGTGCTAGTTTTTCAGTTAATAATTTTGAATTTGTTTACTTTGTTGCAACTTTCGTTTTAATATTTTTTTTTCATTTTCAGTATGTAATTTTGAATTTGTATGCTTTGTTGTATCTTTCGTTTTTTATATTTTTTTCTTGCTTGATGTTGATAATGCTTGATGTTGACATTCAATGAATAAACAATCTACCTTCATCATTGTCCTGCAACCCCATCCATGGGGCATAGGGCGGAAGTAAATTTTTTCCAACGGCTCCTATCTGCGGCTAACCTCTTCAACTGTGGCCACGTTCTTTTTGGGTACTTACTTCGGCTAAGACAGTTGTTCTCCACGTTTTTCTCGGCCTTCCGATGCGACGTGTACCCTGAGGATTCCATTCGAAACATTGTTTCGTGATGTTGTTGTCAGGTTTCTTCAAAGCATGCCCTATCCAACGCCATTTCCTCTGTCGGATTTCCACGTCTATTTGTGTTTGTTTCGTTTTTTGCCACAGCATTCTGTTGGAAATGGTTTGTGGCCAACGAATGTTTAGGATGCGCCAGAGACATCTATTGATGTACGCTTGGAGTTTCCTGGTGATGTTTACTGAAACTTTTCAAGTTTCGCAAGCGTACAGGGGAACAGATTTTACACTTGCGTTGAATATTCTTATTTTTGTGCGCAGAGATAGGTTGCTTGCCTGCCATATTTTTGAAAGCATCCCGAAAGCAGTACGGGCTTTACTGATGCGGGCTTCAATATCCAAATCGACGCCTCCATCTGATGACACGATGCTGCTCAAGTAATTGGACGTGGTCACCTCTTCGATTCGCATTTCTTCATGGAGGATCGGATGTTAATATACTCTCGGTTTACTCTATCAAAGGCTTTCTCAAAGTCTACAAACATAAGATTCAGCGGTGCTTTAAATTCAGTGGATTGTTCAAGAATTATTCGTAATGTGTTGATGTGATCCACACACGAATGGCCACTGCGAAAACCTGCTTGGTGTCTTTTGAGTGTAGCTTCTATTCTGCCTTTAATCCTTTTTTCCGAGTATTATTCTACCCATTAATTTCGAGAAAACTGAGAGTAGACTGATACCTCGCCAGTTATTGCAATGATTTAAGTTACCTTTCTTTGGTATTTTGACAATAACTCCTTCCTTCCATTCGCTTGGATATTTTTCTTGTTCCCATATAGCCTGGAACAAAGGAAACAAAATATCGGCTGATACATCTGGATCAGCTTTTAGGAATTCGGCGGGTATCTCATTTACTCCTGCTGCTTTATTGTTTTTTAAAAGGAGAATTGCTAATTTTATCTCGCTTATACTTGGGGCTCCCACATCGATACCCCTAAATGATCTGCGCATGGTTGGCATAGGAGAGCTTGGGGATACATTTTGTTCTACGAAGTGCTCGTTTAGCAATCTGCAGAAATGCTCCTGCCATTTTTGCAGTTGATCATCCATAGATACCAACAGCCTTCCACTCTCGTCCAAGATTGTTTGATGCTCTTTACTGTTACGTTTGGCAATTTGGTTCGTAATCTTGTAAAGAGTTTTGACATATCCTCTGTTAGCAGCGCTCTCAGCTTCCTTTGCAAGATCTTCTATATTTTTCCGTTTGTCACGTCTTACACTCCTCTGTGCAGCCTTATGTGCTAATCTATACTGCAAGCGTAGTTCTTCTTTTTTTTGCTGATTGGATTTGGCATTGATTTTCCTCTTTAAGGAACTACGTTCAGCATAGTTTTTATAAAAACTTGTTTTCCAGCGTTAGAGTAAAATTTTGGTATAACAGTGAAAATAGTCGAATATTTTCCTTTTAATTTTACTGATATGCTTATCATACAGATACGCGTATTTCGTCTACTACTTGCAGACTTCTTCAGTGTTTTGTACTCGACTGAGTATAAAACTCTGAAGAAGTCTGCAAATAGTAGACGAAATACGCGTATCTGTATGATAAGCATATCAGTAAAATTAAAAGGAAAATATTCGACTATTTTCACTGTTATACGTTCAGCAATTTTATTCCATGAGGTTTGTGATATCCATGGATCTCTTTTGGTAGATAGCGAAGGTACTGTTTCGGAACCGGATTCTATAAATGCTTTTTTCGTATTATCCCACATTACATCTAGAGATGCATCTTGCTCATTTTAAACGATCCATGTTGTTACTTTGTCATTGATGCTGGCTACTAGATTACGACATATGGTGGGATTTTTTAATGCTTCTACATTGAAATAAGCTCTCCTTTCCGGTCCGATTCTACGTCGATTGACAGCTGGCGTCCGCAACCGCATACATGCGAAGACCAAATGGTGGTCACTACCGACATCCGCGCTCCTTTTGTTTTTTACGTCGCAGAGCGATTTCCTATGGAGGAAATCGAAATGGTTTTGTTGTACGATTATATGGTCAATCTGGTTTTCTGTACGACCATCCGGGGATATCCATGTTTTCTTGTGGCAAGTTTTGTAGTGGAATAGAGTTCCACCAATAGTAAGTTGTCGTGAGTTACAAAAATCCATGAGCAGCTCTCCATTGCCATTTCTTACACCTATTCCGTGTTTCCCCATGACTCCTTCTAGACCTCAATTTTCACATCCAACTTGGGCGTTAAGATTGCCCAGAATCATCTTAATGTCAGCCTTTGGAGCATTGTCATAAATCGTACTTAGCTCTTCGTAGAAAATGGATTTTTCTTCCTCATCTGCGTCTTCAGTTGAAGCATAACACTAGATGATGGTAATATTTCGTACTCTAGATTTCAATCTGGCAGTGATAAGTTATCTGGATACTGGGGCCCAGGAGATCAAACTATGTCTAGCATTGCGACTTAACATAATGCCGACACCTCCTCTCCTTATGCCACCAACTGCTTCATCATCTCCAGAGTACAGCATAGATGTTAAATTGCTGGGAGATATATAAGCTCCTTGTCCTCTCCATTTGGTTTCGCTTATACATAATATTTCCAGCTTGAGTCAAATCATTTCGCGTTCAACTTGCTCGTATCGACCTGCATCGTACATGAATATAACGCTCCAACCTCCGAAAATTGTTCGTGTCCTATAACCGAAGGTATTTTCCGCACGTACGAGACGATTTCGATAATTTACTTTAGATTCAGTTATCTCGGTGTTCCGCTCGACACCACCACATGAAATATGCCACACCACCAAATCCGTTGTGCGGTTTACTACAATCGAGGCTGTAGGAGGATTCACCGTGATTTTATCGCAATTACCTCTTGGGGACCTACCATTCGTTGTCATGTTTCATGAAATGTTATCAGTTGGTTGACCCTTTGGCATTTTCTAGGATATGGGTGATAAAACCATAAGCTCAAACCTGACAGGCACGCCCGCCCGTTGGATAGTCAGATACATCTTCTTATTGGCCGCTCATTGTGAGTACAGACGCCATTTGCAGCCGCTCCAACTAGGAGATGCAGACGCTGCATACATGGTTACGGAAAAGACCCGTAAATTCAAAATATGAAAGTGGCGCAATTCTGACATGGATCTTCCGTCTTTGGTTGTTACATCCGCCGTTGTCCGATGCACGCCATGCTTCACCACTCTTCTGTACCCTACCCATCCTACTACACCGGGGTTAGAGCCCGATCGTTCGTATGGGTTGCTATGGTTAACAGGGGTCACCACATGAAGGTGAGAGTAGGAAAATAAGGTGAGAGAGGCTATGTGGTAGACCTCAAACCCCCAAACAATTTACTTTGACGTTTTATTTTGTTTTTGTTCAAATAATTATTGTAATAAAAAAGGAAATTTATAAATTACCCAAATCTGAAAAGTTGGATTAGCAATTTCAAAAAAGCTCTTTGATCGATATAGATTCGGATCATTAAAAAAACGCAGCTATTATTAGTGATCACTCATATATGCTTATGCTAATGCACCTATGTATTGACTAGTGCACATCACCAACATTCAAGATATTAAGAAAAATAAAAAAAAAAATGAAATAAAAAGAGGCTTTAATAAAAAAATTAATTTGCAAGTTTTGCAAGATTATCTTAGTAACAAATTATTGCATTTTATAGAAAAAAAATTTTATCAAAATATTACAATAATTTTAAACAAAAATAGCTCCGATTTGAAAATAAATCAACTTTAGGAACGCACAAAATTGAACAACCGTACCGTACGATAATTATGAACAATGTAATGCTAATTATGATAATATAATGCTATGGTTATATATTGCCCCCAAACCCCCCTCCATGTTATTGAAATCCTATTTGTGATATTAAAATGACGCTTTAAGCAACTGAGCAAGGCCTCCTAAATAGACTGGTCACACCATACAATTCAAAATGGCGGTGAAGAGGCTACAGAAAAATATAAACAAAGAAATTTCTTATATGAGATTTTACAGTTCATATAAAAATTTTAGAGGGATTTGAAGTTTTTTTTAAAACTTTGAATTTAAAAAATCAATAATATTTATATTATCAATAAATAATTAATTATCTAATTGGAATTTTAAAAATCTAATTAATTCAAAGAATATAGCTACTAATTGAAAAATAAGGGATTTGTGTTTCAAAAGTAAAAATTGTAAATAAAATGTTTTATAATAGTTTATTAATAGTACTTTGGAAGGAGAAGAAGAAAATTTTAACTTTTTAATGTTATTACAAAGCAAAAACGAAATGTACATGCTTAAAATTCAAATTATAATTATAAGTTTTAAGTGAATTAAAACATTAAAAATTAAGCATACTACTTACCTATTTTATATGTTCATTTACAAAATTTTTTGTCATAATAGAAATTAATAGAAAAAAAAAATATTTAAAGTTAAAAAATTAATGTTTAACAAAAGTTTCCTTCCTTACTGGATTTAAATTGGTTTGTTGAGGAACACAGCACAATGTTGGCATTATTACTATTACATCAAGACATCCTAAATTCTAAAATTCATCCTATTTAGGATGCCTTAAATACACACCTATAATTTACTTATTAAAAATAAAAAAAACACCGGTTCATTTTCTTTTAACTTTATTAAATCCAAAAAAAGATCAACACACAAAAAAAAACGCAAAATGTAGGTGAAGAATAGAAAACAGCAAATAAAAAATATTTATAATTGAAATATATATTTAAAAAGAATATATTATCCAGGAACGACACACATCCAGGAACACAACACAATGTGGACATTATTTCCAATTTTTTTATTTACTTTTGAAACACAAAATACTATTTTCCAATTAATTATATTCTTTGAACACTTTTTTGCAAGTAATAGTTTCAAGTAAGTCAATTAGATTTTTAAAATTTCAATTAGATTTTTGAATTAAACACTTTTAATTCAATTTTGTTTTTTAAAGTTAATTAATTAGATTTTTAAACTTCTAATTAGATTTTTGAATTAAACACACTTTATTTAAAGTAAATCCATTAGATTTTAAAATTGCAATTAGATTTTGAATCAAACGTATTGAAAAAAACTTCGAAACTCTTATATGAACTGAATTCCATATAAGAGATTTTTTGTTTACATTTTTTTATAACCTTGAGCGCCTTTTTTTTAAAGTGCATTGTGTTTTGCCTGTCTATTTAGGATGCCTTGAACTGAGCTAATAACGGATTAAAATTATTTCATTAAAATGCAAACATAAAATAAAAATTTATTTTGGTCCACACAAAACCCAATAAAATAAAATGTGTATACCCAAATGGGATATCTCACTGCTGGCTATTACAGGAACTATCATAATTTGATTTTTGACGGAAATTTTATTCAGTTTTAATTCGTTTTATTCTCTCATTTCAATGAAGATATTTCTAATATTTCTATTTATTTTTAATTAGTATGCCAGTAAGTTTTCTGCAGTATATTTTTTAGTAAAACAAAATAGGGTATTCTGGCAAGATATTTTTTAGTAAAGTGAATATTTTTTATTATTATTCTTTCTTTTTAAAAACTTCATAACTTTTTTACTAAAAAGATTTTCCTTTGACCGTCTTGTAAAACTTTTGAGTATAATGTATATTTTTATGTATCAGGTTACGCTGCTCTTTGAATAGCGAAAAAAGTAAATGGCAATTTTTGTAAAATATTAATTATGGAAAGCCAAAAAAATTTAAATAGTTACGTATAGTAATTATTATTTTAATCCGATTCAGCGTGGTGGTTTAGTAGTATCTTCTATATATGTACAAAATATACTATTTCATATGAACGCTATTTTAAACAGTTTAATGATTTAATTAAAATATAAATTTCTGACTGATAGCAATCAAAAAGGAATTATGTGTACTTTAACTTATCAAAGTGAAACATCTGGTGATTTTGATGTACCATTAGACACAATTTGTAGATGTGGAAAACGTTCTTTCGAAATTTTTACACACATTGCCCCATATTTTGATAGTCATCTCATAAAAATGAAAATGACAAATGTCATATCATTTAAATGATTTTTTGGGATTTCGATAGTCGGGAAAAATGAAATGAAATTTGAAATTTAAATGAGATGATTTTTGTTTTGAAACGGGCAAGACTTTTCGTCTTGACGTGTTTTGGATGTAATTAATAAAGAAAGAAATTTTATTTCGAAGAAAAAAGTGAAGTAAAAGAAAAAAATATGTCCAAAAAGGTTTGTTCAATATGCAAATTAATATTGAATAGAGTAGAGCCAATGTGTGTGTATTCGACGGGACCATGTCATATGAACTACGTCTTCTAGATGGTGACTGGTGGAAAGTGCCAAGTTCAAGAAATTGAGCAGCCTCCAGCAAAAATAGGTCCGGGTCCCACCTCACAAAGCCCTCGAATTTTTTTTTTTTTTTTTTAGCTTGTCTTCAGTAAAATAGCTCATAGGCACGATGCAAACAAGCGGTCCCAAGTGTCGGGACCGAAGACCTTAAATTATTTTTTTTTTTTTATTTTTTTTTTGTCATCAGTACAATGACCCTTAAATGTGATGAAGACAATAGGTCCGAGGTCCTAGGAATTGGGGCCGAAACTCTATATCACCAGTTTCAATTTTATTTTTCTGGGAAAAGATTATTAATAATTATTATGAATAATTTTTGAAAAATTTTCAGATTGTTCCGCGGTTCAGAAGTCAGGACCGTAGACCTTGAGCAAAAAAATTGTCCGAAAACCAAAATGTCAATAATGTTCATTACGCATCAATATAAGTATAAAAAAAAAAAATTATTTTTTTTTTGTTTAAGGTCCTTTGGTTCCGACTTCCGACTGTCGGACCAATCCGAAATTATTTAAAAAATTATTTATAATAATTAGTAATAACCTTTTCCCAGAAAAATAAAATTTAAACCGGTGATATAGAGTTTCGGCCCCAATTCCTAGGACCTCGGACCTATTGTTGCCATCACTTTTAAGGGTCATTGTACTGATGACAAAAAAAAAAATTTAAGGTCTTCGGTCTCGACACTTGGTTTTTTTTTGTAAATCCATTTTTTTAATTTTAAACAACAAAAGTTTTCAAACAAACATAAGCCGTCATTTAACAATTTCAAAATGAAAAAATTTGTCATTTTATCCGAATATATTCATATAACGCGACTATCAAAATTGGCTAGTTTTCATTTTTTTTGGTTTTTTTCATTTTTTCCGACTATTGAAATCGTAAAATTTGTTTTTCATAAAAAATGACAGTGAAATGACTATCAAAATATGGGCCATTTATTTCAATTTTTGGTAATATTGCATAGTCTAATATAATATGTAGAAAATAATAAAGAATGTGAAAATAAAGTATGTGAAAATAAAAAGTCATCAGGCCCATATTTTGATAGTCTTTTCACTGTCATTTTTTATGAAAAACAAATTTTGCGATTTCGATAGTCGGACAAAATGACAAAAATCATAAAAAATGAAAACAAGCCAATTTCGATAGTCGGGTTTTATGAATATATTCGGATAAAATGACAAATTTTGTCATTTTGAAATTGTTAAGTGACGATGATTAAAAAATGGATTTACAAAAAAAATCGTAAGTATTTTATTTTAAATTTGTGGACATGAAAAAAATAAAGAAATCTTCGAGATGGTGACTGGTGGAAAAACCCAAGTTCAAGAAATTGAGCAGCCTCAAGCAAAAATAGGTGCGGGTTCCACTTTACAAAGTCCTCGAAATTTTTTTTTTTTTTTAGCTTGTCTTCCGTAAAATGGCTCATAGGCACGATGCAAACAAGCGGTCCCAAGTGTCGAGACCGAAGACCTTAAATTTTTTGTTTTTTTATTTTTTTTTGTCATCAGCACAATGACCCTTAAAAGTGATGGCGACAATAGGAAATAGGAAAAATAGAAATAAAGAAAGTTTTAAAAAAAATTTCCACAAACATTTCGTTGAAATATTTAACAATATTATTTTCTAAATTATATCAAGTATGCATAAGATTTTTAGGAGACCTAACTAAAACAGCGTTATCATATTCTTTAAATTCTGTGATTTGTAAATAGATGTTGTTCTCAGTATTATTGTATAATCGTATACCATTATAATAAATATTTAGGTTTAATATAATGTGTGTGCATTATTGTTTTATATACAACTTATATATTATATTAGAAGTTCATTAAGGAGTAAGAGAATCGAAATAAAATGAAAAGGTGTCTAATGCGCAGGTCCCTAAATGCTTGTCAATTATAATTATAGATTATTTACTTACGAGCAAAAAGAACAATCAAACAATATATCAAAAATTAATTGTTGTCTGTTTTATATTTATTATTATTGTTATTATTATTTTATTATGCCTTAATTTAATTTTACAATTTTCCTTATTTCTAATTTTAATAATTAAGAGCTTATACTAATGTATTTACACCTATGACTTTTAATTTACTTAGACTAACCTGAACTTTTCTATTAATAATATATATATTTTTTAAGGTAAAATGGCAAGTGAAAACCTTTTTGATCAATTTGTTTTTATCCCAAAACTTAAAAACTAACTTAATTATAAAAAAACACCTAATTGGTAAAAGCTTAATCTACAATCGCTCTTATTAGCGGATTTACTGAATTTAGACAGCTCTCTAGAAGTCTAAATCTGTTTTATTTCTTCAAAAAATAAAAATACGAAAATTTGAATAAAAATATGATTTTGAACAAAGCTTAGAGAAAAAAAAAACGGTTTACCGTAGACAATTCACAATTTGTAATTCATAACTAATAAATTTTATTCTTTTTTTACTATTATTTTGAGAATTTTTTCTAGATTCTGTGATTCTATCATTGACTCTATTATTGTGTGTTTAACTACATATACTTATTTCAATATATATTATTATTATTATTATTATTATTAATATTATTATTATAACTACATACATATATGTGTATTCATATCAGTGTATTCTGTAAAATATAATTATTTAATAGAAAGATACAAAATAAATAAAAATGAGAATTTTGTTTTGCTGTTTTCTTCACCCCTTTTTTTGTTCCTCTATGTGTGGCTCCTCATATCAGGTGCGTAGTACAAAAGTTTTCTTCAAAAATTTATTTGAATTAGGACTTTTTATTAATTTATATAATCTTTGATTGTACCTATACTTACTCATTCTTTCAGTCATACTGAACTATTTTTCATTATTAATGTTGTTGTATGCCCAATACCGTCTCAATTGTGTTATATGATTTTTTTTTGCAAACTAAGTATAGTAACATGTACCATAACTAAGGAAACATGTGCGGTAACTGAGGTCTCAGATCAAAATAAAGTATGTATGTATAAGATAAGATATACAGCCAAAAATAAAAAAATATTGCGGTCTTTTAGAAAATTTAATTCATTAATTCATTCTTCCTAGTTTAAAAACAATTATTATTACTTAAATTTTTGCCTTACATGTATTATATTACATATTTTTCTTTTTAATTTTTATTCCAAACACAGATGCTAAGTTTTGGGTTGGACGCGGTACAAAACCATCTCCACAAGGACTTCGTATACCTGATGAAAATGGCAAAGAAAATCCATTACGCCAGTATGATAAGAAAACAATTGTATTGACATTACCTGGTGATTTAACAGTATTCGATATTGGACATTTTGGTGTATGGTGTGAAGCATTCACTGTTGATTTCGGTCATATTCGTGTACCAGATGGTTTAAATGTACCACCATCATTAAAAATGCTTGGTATAAGCCCACAGGTAATATCGAATATAAAATCATCTAGATATAGGTTCTTTTAGAAAAAGAAAACATTTTGAAATTTAATATTTTTAAAAAATAAAACTTATTATAATATTATTTAATTTTTAAAATACATATATACATATAAACATAATAATATAATAAAACATAATTAAGACATAATATTAAAACAAAAAAAAAAGTAAAAAAAACGGAAAAAGGATTATCTTCTGTGTTATTATTATTAATTTTAAATTTAAATAAAAATCAATAAAAAATTAAAATTTAATTACAATGTCTATTGAATAATTTTTAAGAAAAATTTAAAAGCAAAATTTATCATATTATTTAACTTTCTAGAAATTAAAAAAAAATTATATAATCTTATATAATCTTTATTAAAAAAATATTTAAATCTTTTTCTCCCAGTTATATGAATTTAATATCACATTAATTTGTGTTTTTTTTTCGTGTTTACGTTGTTGCCATTATTATTGCTGTTTTACTAAAAACACGCGTAGAAATAATATTATACATATTATATAATAAATATATGTATATATATATTTATATATATATATATACATACTTGTAAGTGAAGTTTTATAATGAAATAAATTATATTAAAAAAATTTTATACAAAATGAAAAATTGTTTTTTGTTTTTAAAATTAAGTAAAAGATTTTAGTTATAAAATTCTATCAACGTAAATTGCATGTATCGAATGTTATATATATACAAACATATGTCACATTTACGATATACACACAATTACTTTAAAACATACCTACAACTTTCATTTTTTAAATTTTGTAATTTTGAAAATTTCCTTAATTTTTTTACTTATTTTCTTATTATTTTTTTTTTGTAATATTCCTAAAGTGAAGTAACCAGCTTCCTCTAAAAAATAAATTATTTACAATACTATATTTGAGTTGCATTTGTACTAAGTAATATTGACACGAGTTTTTAAAACCATAAATGTTATAATCAAATTTAAATAAATATACTACTTCAATATTATCAATTTAAATCGTCAAGAAACTGCTCCTTAAGGACAATTCAATAATCTAGTAAAGTAAACGCAATACAATGGCTATTATGCAATATATAAAATTGTAAAATGCATATAATATATTTTGTTCAACCAGTTCAACGATTCAGATCGCTAGCAGGATATCGCTATGATGACCAAAATGGGTTAATGTTATGACAATGATGCAAGGCTGTAACTATCTCATCACTATACGTTTTAGTCTAAATGAACCGTTATAAATTTTAGCTTTATTAAATGAATCCTTAATGAACGTTCATTAAAATTAAGTTAGCTACGGTCACAATAAAATTTTACTAGCATCATTTTTGTATCAACTATAAAAAAATTTACCAGTACAGGGTGTTATTTTATTGTGTGGGATCTGAGCTACTGTCAATTTATATTAGTAAAAGTTTATTTTTACAAAATACCAATTTAAAGTAAATTAAATATAAAGATCCAGACAGAAAAAATCCATTTCAGACAAATCAAGAAAACAAAATAAAAAACTGACTCCATTTTGTGTATAAAAATATATTATTATTTTTTATTGTAGTCTTTATATTAATACTTTGTATTAATGTTACTATTTTTGGTGATTTAGATTTAAACAATTTGTAAATAAATATTTGAACTATTTAATATAATAGCCTTACTACGATTATTTTTTTATATTTTAATAGAGTTTGATTTTAGTCATGGCTTTGATATTTTTTATTATTAATTATAATGCAATGAACAAGTTGTTACATTAGATATTTACTTTGTTGAACGAAATAAATAAAATATTTCAATTTTCACTCAAACATCTTTCTATTTTACAAACTTTTTTTTGTGGAGACGTTTTTCTGTATTCGTTTTTATGGTGAGAGGCTATGAAACGTATGCTGAAATTGTCATCATGAATACTCGTAAAAACAGGTTTATTAACAATTGCGTCTAATCCGATTTAATTGTATTCAAAAGCAAGCTCCGTTAATTTTTGAGTCACGAAGAGCAGTAACATTTTTTTAGTTGGTTATTTTTAAACTCTACCAATTGCTACACTAAAATAAAAATAAATTAGATTTTTGATAGTTATAAATTTATTGCATAATTTTGAACGGAAGCTGGTTTTATTTCTTTTCAGAATTATATAACCTATATATTTTTTGGAATATAATATTTTATTTAAACTTATTTTAATTTTGATTTTATTTTTACCATTTTGTTGGTGCTGTTATATTTAATTTTATTCGTATTTTAAATAACGGTATACAGTTATTATTTAATTTTTTACTTATTTCGAATTCATTTCATCATAAAACATACATTTTAGAAGAAAAATAAAAAAGCAACTGTTAAATACATTTTTTAATACACTCATATTACATATTTAGGTTTATTTATTTATTTTTTTTTATATATTTACATATATAATAAAGGGTTTCATTTTTAATAAAAATGAATTTAATTTCTTAAAGAATATCACATTTAACAATTTTTCATTTTGTAATTTAAATATAAATATTTTTTGTAGATTTAATTATTATATTTATTTATTTATTCATAATTCACATCAAATCATTTTAAATATATTGGCGAAATCGTTGCAAATAATTTTTTCAATATATTTATTTTATTATTTATGTATTTTTAATTTTAAGTTTCAAATTATAAAATATTAGATTCTGTCTTTAATATTTTCTCTGTTTATTTTACATTTTTTCATTTTTGGCAAATTATAATTTTATTCTTATAATATATTTATATTTAATTGTTAAAAAAAAAATGAAAAATAATAGATGGCTTTAGTTTATTAATTTTTTAATTGCATCACAACGCTGTATCTTAATATGAATTTAATTTCATTAATTTTGAATTTAATATTTATTTACTTGAATCAATAATGTTCTTTTGCTTAAATCAATATACTATGTGTATAGCTAATTACATAATAGATTTATTTCTGAGACACAAAATTAAAAATTTGCTTAACTTATGACTGGAATTGCTTAAATCAATCATGTAATCATATTAATTTATTGATCGGATTTTTTTAATTTTAACGATAATTTTAATTAAATAATTTAACTGTTGTCAGGTTTCCGTTCACTAATAATTTTTAATATTTGATTGCAAATATCGATATTTAGGAAGCAACATACTTTCTTCATCAATGCTTGTGACTAACTATTTCTTTATAACTTTATAATAATTAGTCACAAGCACTGATGAAGGAAGGATGTTGCTTCCTAAATATCGATATTTGCAATCAAATATTAAAAAATAATAGTGAACGGAAACCTGACAACAGTTAAATTACTTAATGTAATCATATTAATAGTTATAAAAATTAGCTTGGGCTTAATTTCTATCCATTAAGTTTTACTTTTCTCATTTACTCTGATTTCACCATTTTAAAAAAAATATGTATTTTTTTAATATTCAGTATTTCGGTAATTCTCTGATTGAAAAAATAAACTAAAATATACTAAATATACCAAAATTCATCGATTAAACTTAATTTGACTGTAAATATCTCTGAAAGATTTGAACGGAACTCAAAATCAAAAATTCCATTCAATCAGCAATTCATAAAAACAAATTCCATACTAAAAAATTTAGTTATTGATTTTATTTTTGTTTTTGCAATGTGAATCAAATTTATTTTTCAATAATTCCATCCCTTTGGATTAACAAAAAAATTAATAATCGGAAAGTTCATCTATCCAAAATTATAAAAGCTCTTAAATACACGCATATCTTAATTATATGACACCAATATATACTATGTTATAACGAACTAGACCTTTATTTTCCCATAGGTTTTTAATATTCAAAATCAACTGAATGAATTTCAGAGAATGAACTAAGTGGTTTTTAAAATTTTTATTCAAAAAATAATAAAGACACGTTGGTTTGGGTTAATATTGCATTACGACCTCAATTTTCTCCTTCAGACTCGAATGTGTCAACTGTCGTTATTCGATACAAATTAAATTGAGTCGTATCTAAACTCAGTTATAAAGAATGGCAACATATTATATCACATAATGAATAATTGCTCCTATTAAAGAATATATACTAGCAGAATTACCCGGCGTTGCTCGAAATATTGGGAAATTCTTAGGGGCTTTCTTTGCTTTTAATTTGGAACGGAAAATATTATTTGGTGTTTCCTTTGTATTAAACTAACCATTGGTTGGCTGTTAGGTAGTTGTGTGAATTGAATTGATGAAATAAGAAAATGCTGCCTAGTGTTCTCTTAAATGTTTTAATATTATAGGACCGTTCCCGTACTTTTCTGGCAAAAACTTGCAAATGAGAGAAAAGAAAAAAAAAGAAAAAAAAAAGAAAAAAAAAGAAAAAAAAGTTAAAAAACTCTCATCTGAGAGTAAAAGTACTGGAACGCAATTCTTGTAAGAACTTGCAGTTGTCAAACATTTTGTTTTTTTTTTTGCTCAGTTTTTTTTTTTAATTTATTAAAATAAATTATTATTAAGTCGTAATTTTTCTTTTCTAAAATTTTAATTTTCAATTTGCAAAAAATAGACGCACATCAATCACAAAAGTAAATAAAAACATAACCTAAAAAATACAACACCAAAAAAAACAACAACAAAAACTTGAAGTATAAGTTTTTACAAGTTAAAATGGTCAATGAATAATTCGGGAATGGTCATTATGTAATTATTTTTGTGATAAGAATGCATACAGAGGGAATACGAATTCGTATTGCTAAAGATAAAAATTGCTTATTGGGTTGGTATTGTAATAAAAAGTATTTTTTGCTAACTACGTAAGTACTGGTTAATTTCTACGTTAGTATGAAACTTGTTTTAAGTATTAATAAGAAACATTTTTATTTCTATAATATTCAAACATTAAATTCTTAATTTTATCTTAACATTTAGTAACATAGTAGTAACATTTTAATTTTTGGTACTTTTAATTATTTAATTAATCAATTCTTATTCATACATTTTTGATTGTTCACAAAAGTGCAGACCGAAATTTTATTGAAAGCAACAACAAATTTAAAGAAGATAAAAGTGTAAAGGAAAACTTAAAAGGACAAAAAGCAAAAAGTCGAAAAAGACAAAACGACAAAACGATAAACTGATAAACTAATTAAATTAACGGACGATGAAAGACGCTGAGGTGGTAAGCCGGATAAAGTCGGTGATTAGCCGGTAACACGGTTTAAGAACTCTGGTGGGAAAATTATTACTTGGGTGATAGTAAATATATCACATTGATTGATACTATGACGATCGACATAGTACAAAAAAGGGTAAAGTGCTAATTTGCGCACGTTGCTTTCAGTTTTAGCAAGTTCATCTACTTCCTTTTTTGCTATAAAAACTTTAACAACCTTTCTTTCCTACTGCTTGAGGTCGGATGTTTTATGACCATATAAAATTTTTTAAGGAAGCTTGCGTTTAGCTTATTTATTTGCACCAATTTTGTGCAGTTAATATATATTACTACGAAAAATTTGTGATAGCCGTTCCAAAAATCGAGGTTTTTAAAAAAAATATTATTTATTTTTATTCTTGTAATATGTACATACAAATATTTTTCACCAACAAAATGCTGATTTACAATGTAATCGTTGATGTATGTATGTATGTATGTATGTATTGTATGTAGTTAATAAAGTTAATTTTTTTATTACCGTTTTTTTGAAGTTTATAAGTTTAAAAGTACTTTTTTAAGTTTCCTGCATATCTATTTTTTGAACGACAATTCATATCTTAAGAAATACTGGGCCATTTCGGTTCAGATTTATGACACCTGTTGGGTTCTTATGGAAATTCTGTTATTAGAAAGTTAGAAATTCTCTTAAATTACTGAGCCAACTGTTTAAAATTCTGTGCACTTGTTGACTCCTGATAACAGCACTCTTTTCCAAAGTTTAGAGGATTCTTCTATCACCAGAGTCCTAATTTGAATAACATGTATCTCATAAACTACCTGACCAATTTGGTTCAAATTGAAGACACGCATCTTGGGCTGCAATAAAAAAAACTTTTGGGCGTCAAAAAATTAGAGGGATCCAGCCGAGGCTCGTATTTTACCTTTCATTTATATTTTCAAGCGCCGAAACAGAATCAAGAGAATTGAACAAAAAATTTTCTTGTACCCAAACGAGTTTTCTAGAGAGCTCCTCTGGTAAAAAAATATGTCTATATTAAAACCACCGATCGACGTGTTTAGACAGGATTACGGATTAAGGAATTAATAAAATTCAATAAAAATTTGTTTTTCACCTTTTTTAAGGTCATAGAAGCTTTTCTTTAAATTGGACACAATTTTTTTAAAGTTCGACGTGTTGGAAGTGGTTAATGGATCGGAGCCCAAACGAATCAGGCTATGCCAAGAGACAATATTTCTACAAAGTGGCAAGTCAATTGGTCTAAACGGTCTAGTTGCAAGTCAATTGGCTTAGACAATGAAACGAAAAATCCGAAGACCGACGTTCCGAAACGAGTTACAGGAATATACCAAAAAACAATGGTATAATATACACTCTGTATATTGTTGCACGTCGAATGAAAAAGTTATTCACATCAATAAATTAGTTCAGAATAAATATTTACTCCCGTTTCAAATATATGAAGTGGGCTAGGAGTTACTTCAATCAGTTTAAAATGTTAAAACTGTAAAAGGCGCATATGTTTATTTTTGAAAGAAATTTTTTTGGAAATAATTTTAAATTTCAGTAATAATTAAAAAAAAAAGTAAATAGCAAATTTATTTATTTTTGGAATGTTACCTGAGTACAAATATTTTAGCTCTGTAACACCTTCCGTTTTTGAAATATTTTTGGCAAGTGCTAGAAGTTGCATGACAGACCAGTAAAAATTTAAAAAAAGTAAACACCAAATTTATTTATTTTTGGAATGTTCCCTGAATACGAATTTTCTGTTCCGTAGCACCTTTTGGTTTTTGAAATATTCCTGATGGGTACAAGGAGTATGGCCGCTACCGCAACTAGTCAAAATTTTGGAATTTAAGATAGTACGTGCTTGATTCCTGGTGACAGAGTGTCTTTCTGTAAAATTTTAATGAAATAGTTTAATGTTTTTGGGTGGAGTTCTGGAATAAACATACATTCTTCTTTATATTAAGATAGTTCGTGGAACACATTTAGAATCACTGTTTTTCAATTTTAGTTTTAAGCTTTTAACCATGCTACAATTAAGATTTTTTAATTAAACCATCTTCGAAAAAAAATTGAATTCGAAATAGTATTAAGTGTATGTAGCGAACTTTATTATATTTTTAAATTCAGTAATTAATAATTTTCTTTAATTAAAACATTAATATATAATTTATCTTTTTATTTACGAGTATAAAATAAATCTGCTGTTGAGTATTTATTATTTCTAAATAAACAAAATTAATTTCGATTTCATTAATATTAGAACTCTAAATTCAAGACCTATACAATTTTCCATTTTGGAACAATTTGCAACAAAGCGAAAGAAATAAAAATGTTCGAAATTTCTGTAACTGAAGAGCAAACAAAAACAATAAGGTTAAGAATTTTGATAATATTTTTGGAAAAGTTTTAAAATGACAGAAGTGATCATTTAAAAACTGTTTCAGTGTTCAGCACTTCATATCAGTTGAATTCTTCATTCCTCAGTACTTACTAGAGGTCCCTGTTGACTATCTAATTATAATTCAAGTTATGAGAATTTCTGTTCAGTCCCTGTCATCTTTCGGCTTGCTGAATTAAAAAAACATGTATCAAGAAATTTATTTTTACACAAAAGCTAATATTTAACTTGAATTATAATTATTCAACAGGGGCCACTAGTTTCTGTATAATGTATACAGATATCTAAACAATAATGAGTAAACGTCAATGAAATCAATGGAAGCATGGTGTTTCTTTCTTTCTGTGCCCACAAAATAAAATAAAATATTTTTACAGATCCATTGTTGATAAATAGTATGCCAAATTTTAGATATAAGAAGAAAACAAATCATAACACATTTATACCATTTTCAAATTACCTTTACCTGTATAATAATAATAATAAGCCAAAGCTGATATGCATGAACGAATATATAATATACATAAACGATAAAAAAAGGCAGTAAGTACCTACTGGGGATGTTCCGAATATTTATATTCGCCAAAATTTACTCGAATATTTTTTGATCTGAAAAAGAAAAAAATATTTTTCGAAAAAACATTACTTACTTACTTGCTGGGCGCTACAGACCTTGAAGGTCCGGGACCTGACGCAAAATTGTCCTCCACTGATTTCGGTCACGAGCGGAATCTCTCTAGTTGGTGATTTGAAGTGTTTTCATATCTGCCGATACTTCATCTCTCCAACGAAGATGAACCACTTCACCTGCTTCCTCTTCAATCCTTATAAAGGCTTCGAAGACCGCTCGTCGTGATGTTCCGATAATATCGATATCATCAGCGAAACCCAGGAGTTGCACTGATTTGTAAAATATAGTGCCCAGTGTGTTCACACCGGAATGTCGCACTATATGCTCCAACACCAGATTAAAGAAATTACATGACCGCGCATCGCCTTGTCGAAATCCGGAGCACGTTCGAAATGAATCAGAAATGTGCCTCCCAAACACCACAGCACACCGGGTGTTTTCCAGGGTCATTTTTGACAAACGGATAAGCTTGGCTGGGAAACCAAATTCCGACAATGTTTCGTAAAGCACTGATCGATGTATGCTGTCATAAGCAGATTTAAAATCGATAAAAAGATGGTGCGTATCGATTTGAAATTAGAGGGCCTTCTCCAGCAGCTTTGTTGTTCTTTAATTTTCGGATGGCTGCTGCCACTTCTGCAGAACTGGGTATATTTGTTTCTTCGGAGTTGACTCGGTTAGGGCGCGGCGTATCTGTGTTTTCTATATTTGCGCCATTCAGCAGGTTCTTAAAATGCTGTTTCCATGTCTCTAATATCCCTTGCGTATCGGTTACCAAATTTCCCGAATCATTCCTCAGCGCGTATGTAAGGCGCAAACGTTTTTTTCGCCTTATAATTTTCTACTAGTCTCTTCTTGAGCTGCTCTTGTTTTACGTTGCAGCGCTTTCCTGTAGGCCTCATTATTCTCTACCATCTTTGCTAAACATTCATCGTCGTACCATGGGTTTTTCACGCGAGGTGTTTCAAAACCCACGGTATGTGTAGCAGCCATCGTGATGATGTGTGCGCATTGTTTCCATTTTTCGTTGACGGAGAGATTGTGTTGTAGAGGTGTGGTATTGAGTATATCGCTTATTCGCTTCCTGTATGCTATGGCTATCTCAGGTCTTCCAATGTTAAACTTCCTATTTTGGCTGGTGCGTCCTCTCTTGACATTGGATATTCGTGCTCTGAAGTTGGCCACAACTAGAAAGTGGTCAGAGTTAGCTGCTCGATAGGTACGTACATCCGACACACTGCTAGCATGTCGAGCGTCAATCATAATGTGGTCAATTTGATCCGCTGTACGTCCATCCGGAGATAGGACGCCAGGTTGCTTTATGAATATTTTTATGGGGAAATTTGTGCTACTTATAACCATTTTACGAGCTGCTGCAAAATCAATTGTTCTGTATCCCCTATCTGTGGTGGTGGGGTGAAGACTATGGTTCCCAACCATTTTGCCGAAAATTATTTCCTTACCAATTTTAGCATTGAAGTCTCCAAGTACGATTTTCGCATCGTACTCAGAACAGGAGCCAAATGTTTTATCTAGGATGTCGTAGAATTCATCCTTCGTAGGCTTCGTCGGTTCGTGTGTGTACATATATTAGGCTGACGTTGAAGAATTTGCCTTTGATGTTGAAGAATTTGCCTTACTGTAATTATAAATCAACTACTTATCACACTCACATAGTCATCAGTAACAACAGTGAGAAGTGGAAAATATTTAGTGGTATTTTCCAACTTTTCGTTTTTGTACTTTTTATTCGTTTTTGTATTGCAAGCATTCACAACAAATACCAATTTTTATATATTCGGCATATACATAGTAAGTACCGTAATATCCTAGAAAAAAGCTGGGTTTATTAAATTTTGTTTAAGAGAAGAAAAAGTTGATTCGAACTTTTAAACTCATATATCCATATTTCAAAAGTTTTTACTGGTTACAGGACAATTATGAATGTATGATAATATTTTCTTCATCAGTCCTTGCAAATAGTTTACTAAAAACAAAATAAATTATTAAAACTATTCAAACCAAATTATCACAACTAGAATACACTGCACACTACACTTTGTTTATATCTTATGCTTTTTTGGTTCTTTAATCTCAACTGGTAAAAATTCTTTCCATCCATCCTTTTCGATTTATTTTCACTTTTATTTTAATTCAATAAAATGGAATAATAATATTTTTATATAATTTTTTTTCCTTTCTAAAAGTTTTTCTAAAATTTATAACTTTAACTTTTAAATTTCAAATTTTCTGTAATTAATAAAAAATAATTACTAACCAAAAATGACAACCAATATCAACTCTTCTTCTTCTTTTTCTTTAAGTAAGGCGTTTAGTGACAGTTTTTTTTCAATATAACTATTTTTCTCTTCAATTTTTTGATGATGACGTCCAGCATTCATACCATCTTTTTGAAGGTCTTCCTGGTAGTCGTTTCACATTAATTTGGCCATTCATTACTACCTTCGCCAGTCAACCTTCTGCCATTCTATTTAAATGGTCTCTCCAGTTCCTTCGTCTATTTCCACTCCAACGCACAATATCTTGTATTTTGCATGCGTTTCTGATGCCGTTGCCACGTTTCTTATCTCTTAATGTGTTTTGATTTAGAAGTGTCCGCGATTGTTTCAATAGCGTATGTTAGTATGGGGCCAAATACAGCTTTTATATATTCGTATTTTGTTTTATATTCTAATATATTTGTTTCTCCATATAACATCTTGGAGATAACCTGAAATGGTTGCAGCTTTTCCTGCTTGGGCTCTTGTTTCTGTTTCAGTGTTGCGAGATATTTGCGCCCAGATATTTACTATATACTTCTAATACCTGTTGATGTTGCGAAATCTTCGGTGAGCACGTTATTCGATTTGATTTTTGTTTTGTTATTTGTATCAGTCCTATTAAAGTGTGTTTAATTTATTTTTCTTGTAAAATTTGGATCACATCATTCAGTTGTACTCTCTCGAAAGCTTGACTCAAATCTACGAATCACATAAAGATAGGTTTATTGAGCTTGATTGATTTCTCAATGAGTTGCCTGAGTATATACGGCATCGAGGGTGAACCTATACTTCCGAAAACCATTCTGTTCTTCAGCAATTTGTATCTGCAATAGCAATATATCATTAATTATTTTCGTTAGTAGTTTCTGAACTTAATAAAGTTATTCCCCTGTAATTTTTTGCATTCTTTTTTCCTCCTTTCTTGAAAATAGGGATTGTGATGCTGGTTTTCCATGCTGAGGGAATAGTCCGTCGTTATGTTGTTGAAAAATTTGCTTATTTCATATTTGAGTTCGATTCCACTGTATTTCAAAAACTCGTTTAATATTCTATCAATTCAGAAGATTTTGTCCACATATTCATTGATTGGTTTTTTCTATTTCTTATGAAATTAAAAATTTTTTTTGTGTTCCATATAAGTCAAATTCCATATCTTTCGTGAATTTCTTCCAAAACTCTGTCTTTATATTCCTTATCTTAGAATTCACTTGGCTTCTGACTTATATATATTTGCTATAGTCGACTCGTGCTTTTGTTGTTCTATATTGCAAGTAATGTTCAGGTTTCTTTTTCGTCGTAAAACCATGTTTTTTTTTGTAGGTTGAGCGTTTACATTAACCTTTCACAAGTGCTTCAGTTGCTGCTGAGTTCAACTCATCTCAATATCAACTCATTTATATTAATTATTTATGACAGCTAAAAATAGTTTTTTCGTTAGTGCATAAAATATAACTTTTGCTCATTTTGAATCATACTTGGAATATAATTAATTTTTTACATTGATCTTCAGCATCCATTTTCGTGAATTTAGAAAATGTAAAATCAATCTGTTTAAATTATTTTCTCTAATTAAGTTCTATGAATTCGTTTCAAATAAATCGTCCACAAATTTAAAAAATTAAAATTCTATAAACAACAAAAGTTTTGTGTCAGAAAGAATTGAAGAACTTTAAATGAAAATGAAAGCCATTGGTCACCAATATTATTTCACTGATTTTTTAACTAAAATTAAAAAGACCCATGTTTCCTTTTATTTTACTAAATTATTTATACGAGCATACAACATAATTATTTGGAAACGTTTTATATTACTCTCATTTAAAAATTAACTATAGTAGATAATATGGCAGCCTACATAACAAGTAATTAAAAATTTGCGTTAAAAAATATTCGAAATCACTTTATTAAATCAGGTGAGTTCTTAAAACAAAAGTAAAAGTAATTAAAAATAAAGAAAATCTGCAACATTATGTACGTAACCAATTGAAAAAGTATTTTTTTGAAAATGTTAAAAACAAAAAATTTTGATATAATTAAATTTTTAGTCTGATATTCCTAATTAACTTATTCTAAACATGGTGATCAGATTTAAACAACTTTTTTTTTCTTTTTTTGTAACGATCGATTTTACAGTCAAAATTAAATTGTGAAGTTCTATATGATGATTTAGCATTTGAAGTAAGATGGGCTGTTGCTGGAGAAAGTATAGTTGTACAACTTGTTGCTAAATTGGGTAAGTAAATTATATGTATATATGTATATATATACAACAAATATTCCAACGAAGAATCATAACTTAAATTGGCCAATCTCTACTTTGTTATGTTAAAAGGAAGTCGCAAATTTTGGAATTTATGAAAACTGATTGTACAAATTTGGTAAAATTACAATATTGTAAAAGTATCTATTGATATTTCGACAAAAACAAATAATTTATTTTTGACTTATCATTTTTATAATAGATGATTTTGTCACAAAATATTTCAAAATTAAGAAATTGGAATCTAACTTCTTTTTATTAAATATGATTTTTATTTTACTGTAGGTTATATAATACTTTTGCATGTACTGAGTTTTAATTTGTCTAATTTTCAAACCGAAACCAACCGAAACTATAAAATGATTAAAATCCATATACGCAGTTACTTAAAATTTCAAAGAAAAGTCATATACATAGTTAAGTACATATACCAAATATCAGCTGTGTATTTTTGAGAGAAAAAAAGGATTTGAATATTTAAATTTTCATTTTTCCAGTGTTCAATTTCATGTTGTTACATATATAATTTATTTTTATCAAACCCGTAGTAATTTTACAAAACTTTTAGATAATTCTTAATAACAACATAAATTTTGATTTCAGTGTTTATTCTCCATGTTAAAGGATGCTTAATATATATTGCCTTCATTGCTCCATATAATATCGTTATCATTATAATTTTTCAATTTCTAAATCTCCATTTCATCTAAAACTGGCTGATAGTAAAAGTCATTCCTTAATTACTATACCAGGAAAATATAGTGAAGTCGTTGTCTCTGTGTTTAAGTGGGTCGATTTGTCTTAATGTTAATACATGTTTGTAGGTTCTTGAGAATTAAAAAACATTGATGTTATAAGGCATCAATTTTCATATTATTGAATGCCTATTGAATCGTCCTCGAATTTGTTTGAATAAATGGATTGTTTTTTGGAATTTTGACACTAATTGGAATAAATACACATTTTGGAATAAATGTATTGTTTTTTGGAATTTTCATGATCATCGAGTAGGTTTCGAAAAATATAGCAAATTTTCATTTATAATTTCGCGATGATAATATCATTATGTTTGATTGTAATGGTATACTTTCAAAAATTCAAAGATGATCTGGAATTGGAAATGTACAAATCTGAACTTTTGTTCTTTAACCAGCGTAATTTAATTTCACTGTATCAATCGTCTTACTTACTTCTAGATGATAATGAATATATGTCCTTTGGAATTTCACCAAACAAAGCAAAAACTGAAATGATTGGTGCTGATGTTGTTGTTGCATGGGTTGATAAAGCAACTGGTAAAGGTTTTGCACAAGATTACTTTCTAGATGACAAATCACAATGTTCAGGATCACGTGGTAGTTGTCCAGATATCAAACTTGAAGTAAGCTATTTCAATAATACGAATTATCACACAAATTGAACAAACTTCTAAAATTATAGATTAATTCCAATAGCATTTTTTTTATTTTTATATAAATACTAGGAAAAAACGAATTCGATAAGACTATTAAATGCAGCTATGGTCAATGGTTATTCTATAGTAACATATCAGAGATCATTAAAATCATCAGATAAATATGATTTACCAATACCAATTAATGGTAGTCAAGCAATTGTATGGGCAGTTGGCCCACTAAATCAAAGAAAGGAAGTTTCATTCCATTCACAATATACCAAAGGTGACCAGTTTATTGATTTTGGACGTCAACCAACTTGGAATTGTCCACAACCAGAACCTGATAAAGAAATGAAACAGGATAGTGATGAAACTGAAGAATTTTATGATTCAAGACCACAAAGTACCTTAAATAATCGAAGAAATAAACCTCAGCTACAAGAAGTTAACCGTAGAGATCAACCACAATCTGAACAATTAAATGGAAGACCGAGAAAACCAGTACCAACACCAAAACCAGTTAGCAAATCTAAATCATGGGAAATTCCCCCAATTCAATGTAATGAGCCAGATGACGGTGTTTTTTATGCTCAATTAGGTCCAACTGGTGGTAAACATGGATACCCGGCAATAACTGGTTGGTTTGTTTTTTTTTCTAATTTTGAGAATTTAATAGTTAACATGATATCTTATATTTCTAGGTCACGTAGGTTGGGGTATATCATGGTATATTAATGGTCTCCTAATTCCTGAAATTCATGTTGTACGAGGAAAAACTTATACATTTGTGGTTGAAGGAGGTAATGACTCTGAAGTTCCAGCTAAATATCATCCATTTTATATAACTGATGATCCAATTGGTGGTTATGAATATAAAACTGATGACGAAAAGAACGTATGAGAATTTTAACTGTAAATTTAAATTATTTTTCCAAACTATTATTTTTTTATAGGAAGTAAAAATATTTGCCGGTATTCATAAATCTCGATCTGGAAAAATAATTCCAACAGGAGTTGGTCGTTTATGTAATTGGGTACCCGACCAAGATGGACCATCGGCTGACGAATACCAATCATTTGGCGCTTATCAGCGTACTCTTACATTAGTATGCCAGGATGGTGAACCGGGTATCATTACATGGACCCCGGATAATCAAACACCAGATACAGTTTACTACCATTGCTTTACTCATCGTTATCTTGGTTGGAAAATTCATGTTCATGATAGTTGTGAGCAGAGTCAAGCGTCAGAAATTGATGAAGTTTATGCCGAACCTGATAGTGATTTTTTAGCTGAATCATCGATTCGACATGAAACTCGGATTCGTCCAAATGATTTTTTAGAGAAGCACGAAAAAGATCTCATTAAACATCACAACATGGCAGGCAAACCACCAAAAGTACATTTCGATATTGTAAAATCAAATGATATAACAAAACTGATTACAGATGGAATCAAAGCAGCTGAAGCCTTGGAAGCAAGTTTAGCCAAAACTAGAATACCTCTTTCAAATTATCCCAATTTACAAACATCCGCTCCAGAAAGCCTACGTGGAGAAATGTCTTCTTTAGAATTAGGGAACAATACAACAACCCTAACATACACAACTTCAAAAGCTGTTTCTAGTGAAATTGATTTACCACAGGAACATATTATAATACGAAATTCAGCTCCATCAGCATATTTAAGACCTCCAGGAAATGCCCCTTTATTTCGTCCAGTTAAAACCGTTTCAAATCGTGCACCGCCATCGAAATTAATTGAAAAAAGACGTCCTTATAGACCTTCAGGGCCTATTATACCACAGAGTTCAATTATAATAAATCATTATAGAAAACAAGTTCCATCAATAATGAAACCATTTGTAAAAGAAAAATTATTTCCAATTCAACAAATTGCATCGGTTCTTTTATTAGGACAACCAACTGAATTGACGCCAATGCAAACTGAACCACTTCTCAAAACGAAACCAACAATTACAAGTAATATTCCAGTTCCATATTTGGATTCAATACCACAAGAAAGTATTCAAAAATATTCACTACGAAATGGTCCAATTTCAAAATCTAAAATTCCATTTATTCGTATGCCAACATATCCTGAAAAACCAATTATCAAACCAATTATTTACAAGAAGCCATTCGAAATAAAAGAAATTTCAGAACCATCTGAAGTACTAATTTTGCCGCCAGCTGTTAATACTGGTTTTAAAGAAGAGCGTGTTATAGTAGAGGGTGGATTTCGTCCTATAGTTCGTCGTCGTACTGATATTGAAAGCGAAGATGTCGATCGTATTAATCGTCGTCAAGATGAAGTAGATGCTGAAATTGATGAAGCCATGGAAACTGACACACTTTTTTTGACAAAACCATTAGAACAAAAAGATTTATCATTTGAACCAATGTTTATTCCATCACCACCCGACAGTACAAATTCCTCAATAATACGCAAATCAATTGATCCACAAAATTATCAAATGCGTTCTGGAATATCAAATGATGAACCAGATGCTGCGCCAGCCGAACGTTTAGATATTTACTATCTACCACCAGATCCAAAGAAACGACCAATAATTAGTCCAGTTGTTAAGAAAGATGGTCCAGTTGTTGTTACATATGATGGTAAACCAGTACTCGATGCTTCTTTAGCAAATGGTGCTCCACCAAATATTGATACAAGTGATGAAGAAACAGGTATGCCAAATGGTAGTTTAACAAAAACAGAACAATTAGTTCGTAGTACACCACAATTTGCTCCATTCCGTGGTGAAATACCACCACCAGTACCAGAACTGATTCCGAGTGATGCCCCACAATTAAGTAAAAAAGGACAGCAGCCACATAGGCCCATTACAGAATACTCAAATCCCTTGTCAGTGGAATTAAATGATACAAAACCAATTTCTACGAAATTAACATTACTTAAGTCTAATAGCTCATAAACAAAACAAATTATAAAAACCCAATATTCTTTTAAGTTAATAATTTCTTTTTATTTTTGTTTAATGTTTGTTTTTATTTTTTTTAATTAAGGGGTAGTTAATAGTTGTAAAATAAAACAGTTAAGCTAATAATTATCTAATAAAATAATAGTATATAATATTAATTATTAATAAAAATGTTTTCTTATATAAAAAATTCTGTGGTAAATTAAAATGAAATAATGTAATTACATTAAATCTTATATAAAAAAAAATATATCTCCATTTTGGCAAATAAATGTTAAATTTATTTTAGAAAAATATTGAAGAGTTGTTTTCATTTTATTCCAATTAAATATTTCTAAGCCGCAAATATTTAAAATTTCTATTAACAAGTCTCTAGATTCTCAACATACACCACTAGTTTTATTATCTACTTTTTAGAGAGCTAGTTTTGTTTCGATAAAAGTATATTTTAACATTTTTTATTTTTACATTACATATTTTTTTCTTTATTCTGGCTTTTGTTTTTCTTTTTTTTTAGTTTGTATGTTAGTCGATGTATGTATCAAAACAACATATGTACAAAACATTATAATAACAAAATAAGTTTCATCATATTTTTCAATTTCATCAACTTATGCATACTTAGGCAAAGACGAGTAAGTGATTATAATATTGTTAAAACAAAAAGAGTAGTAGTATATTTAGAGAGTATTTTTTCAGTACACCCATTTAGATTAGATATAGTTCAATACTTTTTTCAAATCAAAGGTTTAAAACAAGATTAACATCAATTAACAGGCTGAGACAATCGGAGAGGAAATGGAGATAGTAGGCCGGTTTTTCAAAAACAAATACACGTAGTCTTATGGGAAAAATAGTGGGTCACTTACAAATAGGATTATAGCTCGAAAGCTATTAATTTTTTTAACTTTCGTCCAAAGGATGGTTAAAATTCCTTCGTTTCAATCTTTCATTCTTATTTTGTTCATTGTGGGGTGAATAAAATGAAATAAATAATAAAAAAATAAAATAAATAAATAAAGTCTATGCAGTGCAATAAAAGTAACATTAAATTTTAAATTGTAAAATTAATTGTGGTATCAGCAATTATAATTAAATAATTTAAACAAAAACAAGAAATAATTGATAAAAAAATAAAAAAAAAAAAACTATGCAGTGCAATAAATGTAACAAAAAAATTGGAATTAAAATTTAAATTGATGTAAGCAAAAAACTCTATTGAGCTCTATAGACCTAGTAAATGTTCCTGATGTTGTTGGAGCAAATTCGATAGAATTGGCAACAGAAATCCTCTCTAGACTTGATATTGATGTGAATAGGTAGGACATAAAAGAGTGCCATAGCTGGAAAATACAAAAAGGTGGCGCAACGGTGAAGGCAGCTCATATAAAACAAACATTATGGGGTGAACTTTGTCTCAACTGACACAAAAGAAAGGTCATATTAAGGAAAAAGGGGCTAGGACACAAAGTAATATATCCTTTTTGAGGAAAATAAAATGCAAGAACGAATTAGGCCTAAAATGTAGAAATGAACAGCAAAATACAAACTTGAGAGAACACTTAAAAATATTTGCAAAGAAATCAAGTGTGATATAAAATCTGTTCGCGATAATTATTATTTTTCTCAAATTAACAAGCATAATGGTAATCCAAAAATGGGATGGAATATTGTGAATAATATTTTGAATAAAAATGCAATGTTTGCAGAAATAAAAGAAATTGAAATTAACAATACAAAAATTGGTCACAAAACAAGAATTGCAAATGAGTTTAATAATTTTTTTGTTTCAAATCTCTTAATGAAATCATATCAAAACTTCATAGAATTTCGGCTAATTTTCTTTTTCCGTAATTACAATCATCACTTGCTTTGAAAACCTCATATCAAGCTTCGATTCTAAAGATTCTAAAAATTTTTTTTTTCTTTATTTTATTATTCTTCAATTCAACCAAAATATAAAAACGAAATTTTTACTAGAATTGAAAAGAACAAAATACAAAATTTCATTTCTATAAACCAGTGGTATAACTATATGTTTGGATATAGCGACTATATATATCCATACATATAATGGGGGTTTTTACACGAGTATTATTTTTCTGCTGTATTCTTTTTTAAATTCTCTCCGTTACAACAGCTTGGGTTTTATATGGGTATTCTTTTGAGTGTGTGTTAGTAAATATTGTGTTAGTAAATTGCCATATTTTGAGTGTGTGTTAGTAAATATTGAATTTTGTCAAAAAAAAAACCAAATTAAATTTTTATATTTATAATTATTTTGAAATTTAAACTTTTTAATCTAGTATATATTTGGTTAAATGATTTTTACAAATATTTGTAAGCAAAATTAAAATATATGGATAAAACTATATTATACATATATAACCATGTCAATGTATTAGTTTAACAACAGCGAGAAGCACTTTATTTTTTGATGAAAAATAAGTCTACAAAAAGAATACGACTGTAGAGTTTTTCCCTTACGTCTATTACCTCTTTCCTAAAAAAAATAAAGAATACAGCATAAAAATAATACTCGTGTAAAAACCCCCAATAACTATATCACTATATGTATATGGATATTATATTTTGGTATAATAATGTCATAATATATTCACTGCATTGATATGATACATTTCTACACAAATAACACTTTTAAACTTATAAAACAAAAATAAAAATATTTAAGAAAGTTTGTGTATAAAATTTGCTAAGGAAAATTTTGTCAACATAATTCATGAATGGTGATTTTTTTCTTATTATTTTTATGTTTTGTTTTTCTTTTCTTCTAAGTACAACTCGATCGCTAAAATCAGTTTACACTTTTGTTTTAGCTTTGACTCTGTATATACAATATATTTACTCAATCAATATACATACACAATAAATAATTCATAAAATTCTTAAGCACATCGAAAGCGAACAGTGAGTAAGAAAGTAAACCAACAAAGAGTTTTTTTTTTCTTTTTTCTTAAGTCAATACAAAATTTTAATTTTATTTTTCTACTTGCACATTCTTATTATTATTAGTATTCATTGATTATATATTCAATTTATCTGTACACAGTGGCACTTTTCCTTTATCTCTTAAAAGTGCTGAAGTAATACATTTTTTAAGAAAGGATCTAAAGTAGATATAGCAAATTATATACCTATTTCGTTATTACCGAGTGTAGAAAAACTTTTCGAAAAATTTGTAAAAAAAAGAATGATAAACTTGCTCTATAGTCTATAGTATTGATTACTTTGACAAAAATCAATTTTTTTTCACGGTAAAAATAGGTATTTCAATTGCTTGCCATTTTCCAAGAGGCAAAAGTTCTTCCTTAACATCTTTACATTCAAAAATGCTTAATTAATTTTTTTAAGAAAAATGACAATTCTCAAATACGTATATGCAACTTTTACGATCTTAGAGTTAATAATCTAAATTTAGTTAATATTCCCTTCAGCAGAGTAACTCATTATAAAAGAATTTATGATTGTCTAGCTCCTATGTATTACAATAGTTTTTCATCTGAGATAAAAGAGGTTAGTTTTTTTAACAAATTTTCAAAAATGTGTAAGAATTAGTTACTTACAATAGATTGTCATAATTCCGAAAACTCAATTTTATATTCATAAATTTCACTACACTTTTCAAAAATTTTAAAAGTGTTTAAGTAAGTAAAAATAAAGGTAATGATTAAGTGCAAATAATTTTCTCAATTTCGTTTGGTGTTAGCAATCGATTTTAATTGAGAATTCGCACTTCTCCTGATAATTTGTTTTTCTGTTATTATTTTCCTTTCTTATCTTTCTCAAAAATAATCCAAATTAATTAGTATTATTCTTTTCACTCTTTTTTAGAACTTATTGCATCAGCTAATTTAAACTCAAATTGCACAAAAGAGATTTTCAGTTAGTTACAAAATTGTCTTATATTGTTAGTTATAAAATTGTCTTATATTACTGTTCTTCTCTTTTTCGATTCAAATCCTGTTATGAGCTGTTATATTCATTAACTTCTACAGATAAATTGGAATTATCTTTAGGAATTCCAGTAGAAATTCCGGCACAATTTGAAATGGACAACTACTGTGCTGTACGGTTTATCTTTAAAGAAGAATGGTCATCCTCTGAAATAAATGAGTTTAAATTGCTTGTTCTATCCCATATTTATAACAAAATAAACCCAACTATGCTAAATATTCCGAAATATATAATTGATATGCATATAAAAAGAATTGTGGTAACCGAAGACGTTTTGATTTTTAAAGAACGAATTGCGAAAAATTTCTTCAATTGCGTTTATAAAATCTTATACAAAAAAACTTTATCCAAACAAATACTAAAATATTTATGTTGCTAAATTTATCCTTTTTGTAATTGTATGGGCAAATAAAAAATATAAATAAAATCATTGATTAAAATACTATAAAGATAGACATTTTCAAACAAAACTAACAACAGCAAATTTTCAACTCACTTTTTCAATATTCCCTTCATTGTATATGTTTTCCCCCGTTTATTCAATGTGTTATTGCATTTTCTATATTCAATTTGAATTTTTAAATATTTGAACGTTTTATACGACTTTAGGCGTTATTTGGTTATTTCAATATGTGGATATGTATGTATGGATGGATTTTAAAATTATAACAGAATTTAAAAATATTTGAAAAACTCATAATTAATTTTTGTAAAATTTATAAAAAATCATAACGGTAGAGTAAATTGAAAAGTATATTTAATATGTTTTCTTGTTGCAGTAAGCATACTTATTTATTTATAAGATAATTAAAGCTTGTAACGCACAATTTTACAATGGTATTTTTCAAATTCAGAATTTTCTACTTTGTCATTATTTTCATAACAAGAGCATTAAACTCAATATCCAAAGGCTTGTCATGATTTACTCCAGCATTTGAAAATATATTGTTGTTGTAAATAAAATTCATCAAATTCGTAATATATTTGTAAAAATATTTGGAACTTATTGTGCAGGTGGATTTGTTTAGAACTTTTAATTTTTTAAGATAATCTTACATTTTCTCTACGAACAAATATGGACAATTTTTAAAAGTTATTTGTACGTATTTTTAGTATAAATATTTGAAGAATTTAAAGAAAGACCAGCAGTTTACATATTATTCACTACAGCAGGTTTACTTTATTACTCATTATTATATGGAAAAATTAAAATTAGGATTATTTTGTTTTCGTAGCTGCATATTTGCATATGTAATTAATTGAATAGCTAAAACAGCTAAGATTTTTAGAATTTAGATGGGGATAGAAAACAAAAACTAGCAACAGAAGCACATTTCTTTATGATTCAAGGTTTACATGAAAATTATAAGTACACATGGGGTTACAATTTATCCAAAAATAATTTGAAAGGAGAAACTTTAAAACCTCTCATTTTTTTATCAATTTACTACTAAAATATCTTAACGAGTTAACAAAGATTGGTTCTAAAACTGTTGCACCTGCTTGTGACTAATGCAGTACAAATCGAAATACTTATGAATTACTTGGTGTAAATATGGTGGACCCTTTTTTGATGATTGGAATGGAAATAAAATGTATGCTTTGTTTGATATGGCATCTTATAAAATCTGTCAGAAATTCTTTTATAAAATCCGATTTTGAAAACTGGAATAATGATATTATTAGCTTTCAACAATTTTACCTAAAGTTCGTAGCACCCATATTAATTCTAACACATTTGAAAAAATGTCAGTAAAATCAGCTTTTCAATTATTTAGTCATAGTACATATGCAGCCATAAAAGCAATAAATAACACTGATCGAAATTTTTTTAATTTATTGAGTAATAAAGCCAATCTGACTATTGATTTTGTTTGAAAAGCTAACTACTTAATTGATTACTCAAATTCTTCAAATTTTAACACAAAAAATTAAAAATTTTGAATTCACAACCATTAAAAATTCTCCGATTCTATTCTTAGAAGAATTGCTAGAATATCTTAAAAAATCAAAAATTATTCGATTAGAATATCTTAAAAAATCAAAAAACGATTCTCTTTTGAGTCAAATTTTTTTAATTTTTTTTTTTATTTATCGCATTTCGGTTTTTTTACTTTTAGTAGGAAAAAAAATTAATTAGTAAGATAATATTATTAATATAGGTTTTAATATCACAAATTTTTGTGAGTTCGATTCTCTATTAATTCAAATTTTTTTTCTTTTATTAAAAAAATATTTTTTTTATTATTACGTATTATAATAATAATTTTTATAATATAATATAATTAATCACAAAAAACAAGATTTTTTTAACAAAAAAAGTAATTTTTAATTATTATTTCAACAAAATACGAAACCCTTTAGTTTAAAATAAATCTGAGCATACAAATTATGTATGCTTAGATTACTTATCCATAAATGGAATGTATTCACACTTGACAGTTTTGACACTATGATGTATCATATGTAGATATTTGCATATAATATACTACAATATACCAATTAGCATTTATCCTACCTATATATGTATACTCAAACAATTAAAATGTAGGTACAATAAATATAATATAATTTTACGGTATTTTGGTTAGGAAGTCTTATTAGTATATTGGTGAAATGTTATGTATATCGAACCTATGTTAAAATTTTATTGTTCAAATTTATTTTACAGATTTTTTAATATCTTATATATATTACACAAGGAAGGCCATGTGGGGAATATCTTATATTATAATACCACAAGATGAACGACGTGATGAGTAAAAATGCAAGAATAATTGAATAGTAAATTATTTACTCAACAAAAATATTAAAATTTTAGCAAGTTCTTGGTGCTGAATACAACATTTCAAATATTTACACCAAATAGTGACGGTTATTTCCAAGCTGAGCGCCATCTATACTCTAAAAGAAATTTCAATTACGGGAAATTTTTAAAAAGGCTTTTAAATTCTGTCATTTAAAATAAACACACAACCTTATAGAAAAAAGTACAAAAACAAAAACACAAATTAAATTGAAAACAAAACAGAAAAACAAAAATCAGATCAGATCATACTCTTTGAAAATTATATAATAAAAGTTCGTTTGCTTCTGCTATCATTAAATCAAAAAATCATATCATTCGCTAAATTTTAATAATATTTCAGACTATAACCGTTTCGTGACTATAGTAGTCAAAAAAAAATTGCGTCTTTATAAACAAAATCAAATTCAATAAAATATTTTTCGTATAACAATTTTAAACTTAATTTGATTCATAAATAGCAATTCTGTTATGTAATCACAAAATATACATATTTGTAATAAAGCAGAGAAAAAAACTATATATAAATCAGTGTTTTAATAAAATAATTCACTTTTGATCTATTGCTATAACAGAATTGTGACTACAAACGTTTTTGACTATAAACGAATTAAAATATATCGATCTACTGCGTTGAGAGTAATGAGATTTTATTGTGTAAAGTTATATGGGAATTAGTGTTAATTTCGTCATAAATTATTAGGTATTATACTTTAATTTCATTATATGTATATTCAATAATCAAGCGATTCAGAAAAATAACTACAATTATACCAAAACAAATATTTCTTTTTACATAAAATTGTGTTTGAAAGAACTACTTCTGTGCAATTGCACATGGATCCACTAATTATATTATAATTTATTAATATAAATATACATACATGTGGCCTCGGTTGCCGAGTGGTAAAGTACACGAGTGTAGTAATGTAACGACCGAAGGAGCACGGGTTCAAACTGGTGAAAATTACTGAAAAATGTAGTTTTCTATACAACCACATTGGTTCAAATATAATTTAATAATTAATAAAGATATAACATAACTAATAAAAAAATAATGTAAATATATAATATACAAAAATATATACCAAATAATTAATATAGCTTAATAAAAAAGGCCCACGTTTCGAAAGGGTAAAGGACCTATAAAGTTGGCCTACAGATTTATCTGTAGGGTCAACTGTTAAAATAAATAAATAAATAAATATACTTACATATGTAAACGTACAATTCAATATTTATAAAATTATTTTATAACATTACATGGATTGAGAAAAATCAAATATTTGTTTTCTTAAAAGGCTATATAAAAATGATAACCATATTTGAAATTTTGGTAGATATTAATTCAAAAAAATTATACAATAATATTACACATATACAATAATAACAAAAAATGAAAACCAAAAACAATATTCTCATTGTTATTTGATTTCTAATAAAAAATATTATTTTTTATTTTTGCTTTTCTAAGAAAATAACAGTTTACAGTAAGAAATTTTGTTCAATAAATTATAATTACAGTATCGAGAGAAAAAAATAAAAAGCAAGAGAGTGGCGAGGCAGGCTATTGAAAAATTTGTTCTACGCTGGACTTCTATTATACTACTTTTTCTATGCTAATAGTATCTGGTTGTTAAAGTGGACATCGATTTGATACACGTCTTTGAAGATTTTTGCTCACGAGCTAATTCTATAATTTTTGGAATTGTCGCAGTCATCGGATTTACTTTATTTTAAACAGTTTTAAATTGATATTTTAATATTGATATTTTCGTTTGATTATTTTTCAAACAAATATACATATATAAAAAAAAATCAAGGGTTACGCACAAAAATTTTTAAACTGAAAAAAAAAACAAAGAAACAATCGAAATTTCATGGACTACTTGATTTTGAAATGATTTTGAGAAAATCCAGTACCATAACCGTTCTGGATTTTGTTTGACATAATTTTTTTTTGAAATTTATGGAAAAATTAAGATGGAAATTAAATTGATTTTCAAAATTCACTTGATTTTCTAACATCAAGAGTTGAAAACGTACTATAAAAACAAAAAACTTGATTTAAAATTTCAATATAAAAATTTTAAATTTGTCCGAACATTTTTTCTCGTCATGTTGTTAATAAATAATCAGCCACGCATGTAAGAATTTCATAAGGGTTTTCTTTCATATCTTTTATACAAAATTATCAGCCCGCATATATGGAGTAATCAGTACCTAATGATGGAACAAAAGGTATATTAGAAATATTTAATTAATTGGCAATTCTTGAAAAAATAGATGGGAAAAAATATAGAAATAGTGAAATTTAGATAACGATAGAGAAAGAAATGTGGGGAATAAAAATGCTAAGCAAATAGAGGTAAGATGGAAAAATTTCAAATATAATTACACAAGTGTTTGTCACGTCGATTCGAAAATTCGTGGTTTCGTTGTATTTCCGTAAATTGACACTAATGAATATTTTATTTTTACAATAATGAATTTTTTTTTTTAGTTTTTCAACGTAACAACCGTTTTTTGGTATTTTGTGGTATGGAAAATAACTGTTATAATTCTAATTTTGTGACAAAAAAAATTAAATTTAAAATAAAGAAGGTAAATTTAATTCATTGAATTTAAAGTAATAGCTTTATTTGCCATTTAAAAAAAAACTTATTTCAAAAACTAAATAAATGTAAACAATAAATGTAAATATTTCTTTGACATTAAATACCATACCACAAACACCACGAAAAAAAAGCTCTGGAGCATGTTTTCAAATACGAAAAAAAATATTCATTACTGCCAAAAAAAAAAATATAGTAGTGCCCGTCACGCAATTTCGTAAATTTACGATTCGTATTATATTGGTTCTTTTATATCGCTAGTTTGCTACACTTCATACTAAAAACCAAAAAAGTTTGCTACACTTTCATACAAAAGCTTTATAAACGAACGGATGATAAAATACGAAATCGTAAATTTACGAAAGAAAAAAAGAAGCCTCTGAGCTATTTAATTTTCATTTCGTATCTTCGTATCTTCGTATTGTTGACAGTTAATGTCAAATATCAATAATAAACAAAAACAAATACAAATTATAAACAAAATATTAATCAAATTAATTTTTTCTTAACAAACTTAAACATTCAAAAATAAAAATAAATTTAAAATTAAATGTGCAAGTGAAATTTTTATAAAAAAGAAAAATAAAAAATAAATTAAAATAAACATTTGTATTTACTTTTGAAATGTTTTCTAGAAGCATGGATTCAGCTGTTATTACGAACTTACGAAATGAAAAATACAAAATTTACAAATTTACTCTTTACGCAAAATTGACATTCGTAAATTTACGAAATACGAAGATACGAAATGCGTGACGAGCGCTAGTGTCAAAATATGAAAATACCACGAAACCACGAATTTTCAAATCGACGTGACTAGCACTATAAAAATAAAAAATAAAATAACAAAAGTGGAAATAAGCCGAATGATTAGGAACAATATAAAAAATAAAAGTATTGTAAAACAGTCTCAACGTTTCATTTTTAATTAATGTTGATAATATTATTCCTTCCAAGTTTTGGAATATTCTTATAAATCGTCAGATGAATCACTTGGAAGAACATTACCATTTTCGTTTAAAATATCTTTTATCCCCGACCCGAAAAACTTACTTATATTTTCATTTAATTGTTTTTCGAATTTTTCTCACTGAATCCCGTAAAACTGTACCGTCATGTCTGGAACCTGGATGTTTGCATGTTATATTTCGAAACCTACGCAAGATAAAAGAAATTTGTTTCTATCTATCTCTTAAAATTTGTTTCTATATATCATAAGTAGGTCAACTTACAAATATTTACTATCCAAAACTGCTTGCAGTACTAAGGAAGGCCAGCATTTCCTGTTTATATAGTCCTTGTATCCTTCACGGATACAACTTAACCATTCTCGAACGTGGATGAGGCTTAATCTTTTCGTGCACTCTCACAATATTAAATCAAATGTTTCCTTATCCATTCTGAAATTCTCAAACATTTGTGAATAATTTGCAGAATTCAAAATTTTCTTCCACCAATTTTGAGAACACTTTTTTATCCATAATTTTCTGCTTCATTTTCTTGAAATGTCCAATAAGATTTCTATATTTCGTTGCATAATTCCATTATACCTTACGACATTAATATTTTATTTTTCATTTTTTTTCTTTTATTAAACAAATATTTTTTTTATTATTACGTATTATAATAATAATTTTTATAATTTTCAGTAAATTCCACCAACATTTCTTTTTATTGGGTTCATTTTCTTCAATCCTGTTCAAAAGCTGTCAAACTCAAGTCGATTTGGAGCTAAAGGTCATTTTTAAGCTTTCGAGCTGACATACTGTAAACGCTCCTTGAAATTCGATCTGATTTCAAGTCAAGTACTCAAGTCGACATATAAACGCGATAACAGATCATAACACTTTTGGACAAAAAAAGTTCAATTAACGGAAACTAATGAACACAAAAGCGTGTTCTTTTTTATTCTACAACGTTTTAGATCGTTCTAGAACGTTGTCAATACCTATTTATTTTATTTAGTTAAATACTGATACATATTATGTATATGTATATCACAATAGAAAAACTAAAAAGACAATTTTAAAATGAAATATTAATTCATCATATTTGCTAAGATTAACATATCAATTAAGATCTAATATTATGCATATCGGATTCACATATAGATTTTGTTAATCAACGAAACAAACCGAATTTTAAACTTCAGTTATTTGACAAAGTTACTTAAGGCAACGCCTACACGTCCGACAAAATCTAAGATTTTAGCGTAGGCGTAGACAAAGTCGGATGAGTGTTTACATTTAAGATTTTTCATCAACAAACAATTGATATTTTGACAGTATGACATCACATTAATAAATTATGACAATTCAATTACATGCTAGGTTATCTCAAATTTTAATACATTAAAGAAAAACATCTATTTTTGACTTTATTAAAAGATATCATGAATCATGTGAATCATGTTATCATATAAAAAAAACCAGGCCCCCTACCGTGTATGAAAATCGGATTCGAACGATAATCCGAATTTGCGATTCGAATGTAAAATTAATTGGTACCGCGTATCAAATTCGAAAGGAAATAAACGTCATTTAAGTTTGTAGCGTAAGTTTCCAAATTTCTAACTGTCAGTAATATTTTTGTACACTTTATTACTTTAAATTTATTTGAAAATGTGTGTTTATTATTTTGAAAAGTATTATTTTTTATTTTTTAAATTATATTAATTTTATTGTATTTGTATTTCGATTTGAAACTCCATAACTATTTTAAATTAAGATGGTGTTGTTTTTTGTTTAAGCCTAATCTATAAAACATACAAATATGAAATAATATAATTTTTTTTATATACTAACTTAAATATAAATGTATTTTTTTTTTATATTATTAGTTATTGTAATATTTAATATAATTATATTTTTAAATAACTCACTTAATTTTAAAACACAAACAAAGTTTTACCTCCATTCGATAACAAAAAACCGTTCGAATAAAATATGTTAAAAAGCAATATTACATGGTACGAATATTGAAATTCGGATTCGTATATACGATTTTTGAGTTGAAATTCGGATCGTATATACGATTTTGTAACTCGAATTTCGTATTACATAGTACCAATCTTTCGAATACGAAATTGATTTTACGAAAATCGGAATACGCGGTAAGGGCCCAGTCAAATTTAAATGAAAACAGTCAAACAGCCAAAGTTTATTTGAAAATGAAAAATGAGCACCTTTGGCTGTTTTAAGCCATAGTGATAACCCTGCCCGCATATAAAATGTTGTATATAAAAATTTAGTTGTGGAGTAAATGCTGTATTCTCTTTCTTTCTCGTTTAAATTTTCATATACGGTAATCTTAAAGAAGATAAGTAGTTTTTTTTTGTTTCAACTAATGGAAATATTTTTTGAAGAATATGTAAAAATTGCATTAGGTTTACGTAACTGAAGAGTTTTCCTTCCTTCTTTAAAATTAAAAGAAAAAGATGGTAATAAGAAAATTTCATGTGAGAAAGAGACAAAAAATGGGTGTTCCAAAAATGTTAAACTAAAATTAATATTTTTTTAATTATGATAAATTTTATATTGCTAAATGAACTTTCCGAAAAAAATTGCAAAATGTTCACCAAGAGAAAATTATATCCCAAAATATTTGTGTAAAAGAATGTTCAAAAATATTTAAATTTTTTTTTATAATTTTTATTTAACATTTTTGAAAAATGTGTTACACTTAGAATCTTATGTTTCGTATTGAATTCTTTAACATTGTTGTTGAAATTTTTAATTATATAATAAATTCTTACTCTAATATACAGTTTTATAAAATAATTTTTATCACATTTATTACAGCAATTAAAAGTAAAATCATATTTTAAAGATTGGAATAACTTTTTACTGCATATATATATAATCAAATAAAGTTTAAAATTTTTGTCTATCTTCTAACCTATCTAATATAATCATAAATTTATTCTACGGTATTTGTTTTTATTGATATTTTTTGATCAATTAAATCACATCTATCAATAGCTTTTAACCATTTTTGTCTCCTACAAATGTTACAAATATTTAATATTAAGATTACATAATATCTAAATTTTATCTATATTACTATCACAGATAAATAATTATACAGATGAAGCAGTTCTAAACAAAAAATCCGAGACAACAAATTTTGATTACGAACATCTGACAGCGGACAATTTTAGCAGACAACTTTTGCAAAAAAAAATAATGAAAACAAAAGATAAAAAACAAAAGACTTTTTAACAGTTTTTGCAGCGATAAACCGGTGGTTTTCTTTTTATATGGTTTATTCTTTATTGTTAATTTACAGTAATGTATGTGGTTTCTTCTTTTATTAAATTAAATTCCTATCTCTCGATTTACGCGGTAGATAGGTTTTTGAAAAAACCGCGTAAATTGAGATGAGAATTCCATATAAATTGATGATTGGTTTTCAAAATTAAAAAATCGCGTACAGCGAGCAACAGAACTCAAAGAAAATAGCATAATTGGTAAAAAAAATCTGCGTAAACTGAACCCATAATGTACATATGTGCATACCTACCTAATGAAAAATTGGAGGTTATATAAAAAATAATAATTAAATAAAATATGTACGTAATTAGATTTTATTTTTTCTATTTTTAAAATTCAATCACATATACAAAGTATTAATTAAAAAAGTAAGAAAATTAAATAAAAAAGTAAGATGAAAGAAAGTAAAACCGTAAAACGAAAATACCATTAAAGGTAAATTAAAAATAAAATTTTATTCGTCACTGATTTCTGCTATCATCAATCTTTTTCTTGCATATGGCTCAATATCGCTCTCACTTGATATACTTTCAACGCTTTAAACGCATAAATCTCTTCGATGGTGTCCGGTTGGTAAGTTACCTTTATCACAAATTGTTATAGTTAATTCTTTATAAGTTTCTTGATATTCCGCACAACAATTTCTAATATATCTTTGAAATTTCAACGTCTGGATCGATTTTTAGAATTTCATTTTGCGCTAATTGCAGGGCATCCTCAATATTTTTGCAGTAAAGAATTTTGGTTCGCCAGATTCGCCATCACTTTCAGATTTTTGCTCAGAAGGGCTATGGATCACGATATTATTCAATTAATCCTCATCCAATTACCAAAGAAAGGTAACCTTAATTTTTGCAATAACTCTACTCTCAGTTTGCTCGAAATTAATGGCTAGAATAATACTCGAAAGGATTAAAGGCAGAACAGAAACTACACTCAAAAGACACCAAGCAGGTTATCGCAGTGGCCATTCGTGTGTGGATCACATCAACACATTACGAATAATTCTTGAACAATCCACTGAATTTAAAGAACCGCTAAATCTCATGTTTGTAGACTTTGAGAAAGTCTTTGATAGAGTAAACCCAGAGTATATTTGGGAATCGCTTAGTAGGAGAGGCATTCCAGAAAAAATTATAGCTATAATTAAAGAATCCTACAAAGATGCAAGATATCGCGTTTTGCATCGAGGACAGCTGACAAATTGCTTCGAGGTATGTCAGGGAGTAAGGCAGGGCTGTATTTTATTACCCATATTGTTTTTAGTAGTAATGGATGACATAATGACTACTACTGTGGATGTAAACGAGAGCAACAATATCCAGTGGCGTCCTTTCGAAGGTATCAGCCACTTAGATTACGCCGACGATGTGTCTTTATTGTCATATACGAATAGAGGTTTGAACGATATGTACCAAAAACTGTATGACACTGGAAAAAGTGCGAGCCTAAAAGTCAATTCAGCTAAAACTAAAATCATGCGCACAACTCACACATCACAACATTCGATCCTCCATGAAGAAATGCGAATCGAAGAGGTGACTACGTTCAATTACTTGAGCAGCATCGTGTCATCAGAGGGAGGCGCCGATTTGGATATTGAAGCCCGCATCAGTAAAGCCCGTACCGCTTTCAGGATGCTTTCAAAAATATGGCACGCAAACAACATATCTCTGCGCACAAAAATAAGAATTTTCAACGCAAGTGTAAAATCTGTTCTCTTGTACGGTTGCGAAACATGGAAAGCTTCAGTAAACATCATCAGGAAACTCCAAGCGTACATCAATAGATTTCCCCTGCGCATCCTAAACATTCGTTGCCCGCAAACTATTTCCAACAGAACGCTGTGGAAAAAAACGAAACAGACACAAATAGACGTGGAAATCCGACAGAGGAAATGGCGTTGGATCGGACATACTTTGAGGAAACCTGACAACAACATCGCGAAACAATGCTTCGAATGGAATCCTCAGGGTACAGACGCGTCGGAAGGCCGAGAAAAACGTGGTGAACAACTGTCTTAGCCCAAGCAAGTACTCAGCAAAGAACGTAGCCACAATTGAAGAGGTTAGCCGCAGAGAGGAGCCGATGGAAAGAATTTACTTTACGTTGGAAGAAATTCACGGATGGGATGCAGGACAATAATGAATCCTCATCTATTTCCTGACACAAATCTTGAATATCCTCAACAGCTAAATCCTCAAAACCATTTACTTCATGTGATGGTCGTTCTATACCAGAAATTTTTTCATATATTGTTTTTTTTTTGGAATTTCATATATTTTTAGCAACGGTAGTAGTGCAATATTTTTGTTTGTTATAAAAAAATTTTGTTTTAGATTTTGAAACCGTGTAATTTCGAAACCGCGCAAAAGTAGTACCACGTAAATCGAGGGATAGGTGTACTGAATTTGCATGCGAGAATTGTAATAGGGGACAATATTAAATTTCTAAATATGAATTTTTGTGAAGTTGATCAAATGGAAAATAGTATTTTGAGTTGATATGAAAATGACAAAATATTAATAACGGTAGGAAGAATTCTTTTAGAACAAAATTTTTAATAACGAACAAATTTTTAGTATGAATTTATTTATTGACTTATAATTTGTGTTTAAATTTGTTTTTAAAACAAAGGACTTTTTTTGTTACTTTGTATGAACTTTATTAAATAGAGTTGATCAAATTATTTATCAAGTTAATTTATTGAATTATGAATGATAATGAAATATTTAAATGTCTACAGGTTTCAATTTTGTTTTTTTCTCGAATAATTTTTGTAGATGATATCTCAAATATATGCCATTTTTTTACAATACTTTTCTTTTTTATTTATTTATTTGAGTTTTTTATTTTCGCGCTAATTTTGGGTAGGTAATAAGTGCAAAAATTATGTACAAATCTGTGAAACAAGTAAATAAGAAACTTCAGAAAAGAAAATGGTTTAGATTGTTTTGTTTCTAGGTACCTAACATGTTTTGTTTCTTCCTGTTTTTTTTTAAATATATGAATAATGAATGTTTAATTAAAGGATTAAGCAATTAAAAAAATATTTTTATGTATTAAGAAGTACTTAATTAGTTGTTTCAAAATACTTAAAAAAATTTAGATATATATGTTTTTCTGCAATCCGATTTGTGTTTTTTTAAAACGTATTTTTTTAAAAACGTATCTTTTGTATTGTCTTTCGAGAATTTCTCCTATAAGATATATAAAAAAAATTTGTTCTTGGCTATTTTAAATTTTAATTTTTAATAATTTCAGTTTTATTATTTATTTTTAAATTTTTTACAAATTTATTCACTATAAAATTTATAATATTGAAAAACGTAAAATTGATAAGCATAGGTCAAAATATTTGTTTTAAGATTTTCAGTGAACAGGTAGAACTTAAAGTAGCGTTCAAATATGACGAAATATATCGAAATATATTATGCAAGTTAACACAAGTCAACTACCTAGGGTTAACATAAGTCAACAACCTAGTTCAACTAAATCATTATTTCATATCATAATTTTAGTTTCATAATTTTTATTAAATTATTAAATTCCAAATTTCATTACATTCAAATTGTGATTGCAAAATCTCTAACGCAGCGAATTCTGCAACTTGCTTTATTTTTTTGAATTTTTTTTATTTTATTAAGAAATATGTAACGCTGCGCCGTCAGCATATTTCGATTAAAGCTTTTTCATTTCAAAGGGACACCGTTCCTCCACTAAGACCATCATATCCAAAACCACCCGAAAAAATGGATGTAGACAAATCCATCAACTCACGTAAAGTCAACTACATCAATAGGCCTGTTGATAGAAGTAATGAAACGAATAACCAACAACCGTATCCTCCCTATCGACAAGGACTCAACCACCTGGAAGTTCCTGAAGATCACGATACCTCATATGAACAATACATCAAGGATGTACTAACTATGAGGGAGAAGAAACTATCATGAATGAACCAGAGGAGAACTCGGAACTAAATTTTATGCAAGGAGCCTATTTAGAATACCATACATAGAATATCAAACTCAAAATGGCGGCCCTCTGAAATTCCTCATCGTCACCGGGGCAAACAAGAACTTACCGTCAATGCAAAGCCGACGAATCGCACATTCAAAATCAGATCAGCCGGTGGAGACATCGAGATCAGTCAAAAGATAAGCGGCCAATTTTTTAAAAGCATCGGCAACGACATACTAGTAGAATTTTTTGTTCTACCCGGACTAAATTCATTTGATGGAATAATTGGTGACGATACACTAAAGGAATTGAAAGCAGTTATAGATCGGAAACACAATGTCCTGAAGATTTCACAAAACATCAAAATACCCCTCAAAGAAAGAATCACTGCGCAGGTGAACAATATCGAAATCCGAGACAACCACCTAAGCGAGAGCAACAAATCAAAAATAAGGAAACTCTTGGAAAAATTCACAACGCTCTTCGGACGAATTGACAATAGCGAAATGAAAAATACCAGTGTCGAAGCAGAAATAAAGGAGGAACCAATCTATACTAAGTCATACCCTTACCCAGTAAATTTAAGAGATGAAGTTAAAAGGCAGATAGAAAAATTATTAAAGGACGGAACAATAAGGCCATCTAAGAGTCCTTATAACTCGCCAGTCTGGATTGTGGAAAAAAAGAAGATGCCTCAGGAATAAAAAAGTATCGACTAGTCATCGACTTTAAAAGACTAAATACTGTCACTATAGCGGATGCATACCCGATTCGTGATATTTCCAGTACCATAGCTAGCCTGGAAAAATCAAAATTTTTCACTACACTTGATCTTACGTCAGGTTTTCACCAAATAAAAATGAAGGAAAACGATACTCCGAAAACGGCATTTTCAACAATGAATGGGAAATTTGATTTCACCAAATTGCCTTTTGGACTAAAAAACGCGCCCACAATCTTCCAAAGAACAATTGACGACGTTCTAAGACCATACATCGGGAAAATTTGCTATGTGTATATTGACGACATTATTATTTTTGGAAAAACAGAAGAAGAATATCTGGATAATATTGAACAATTTTTTTCTAAATTAAGTGAAGCGAACTTAAGAGTAAGCCTTGATGAAACAGAGTTCATGAAAACAGAAACCGAATTTTTGGGATACCTCATCACAACTGAAGGAATAAAACCAGACCCAAAAAAAGTAGCGGCTATAGAAAACACAAAATCACCCGATAACCTAAAAGATCTAAAAAGTTTCCTTGGATTAACTTCTTACTACCGACGGCTTATTAAGGATTTTGCCAAGATAGCGAAACCCTAACGAACCTCACAAGAGGGGAAAACGGCCAAATCAAGGCCACACAATCAAAAAAGTAAAAAAAGGCCTAGGAGAAGTGGAACTCAAAGCTTTCAACAATTTAAAAGAAATGTTGACGTCACCGGAGATATGAATTTTCCCGGACTTTTCCAGGACCTTCGTCTTAACAACAGACGCCTCAAGCCATGCAATTGGCGCGGTCCTCTCTCAAGGAGAAATAGGAAGGGATAAACCCATTACCTATATATCTAGGTCTCTTAATCAGACAGAGGAGAATTATGCTACCATAGAAAAAGAGATGCTGGCCATAATATAGGCATTGGATAACTTGAAAAACTACTTATACGGTGCAAAAAAAAATAAAAATACTAACCAATCACCAACCTCTGACATTCTCACTGAGTAATAGGAACACAAACGCCAAATTAAAAAGATGGAAAGTAAGATTGGAAGAATACAATTATGAAATGATTTATAAACCGGGAAAGACTAATCAAGTGGCGGACGCACTTTCCAGGCTAAAACTAGAAGCAAATACATAGGCAGAGGAAGACAGTACAAATCTCATTCCACATTGCGAGGCACCAATAAATGTGTTCAGAAACCAACTCATCATTCACATAGGAGAAGAAGCGCAAACTCACGAAGAGCCGCAACCTGGACAACACAGACACTATATTTCGATTCCATAAAAAAAATAAGGAAAGTCTTACAAAAGCTCTAAAAGAGCACCTCAACCCTCCCAAATATACTAAGTGGTCTAAAAATTCCAGAACAAAACATTCAAATACTTCAGGAAATTTATTGTGAAAACTTTTCAAAATTTAAAATCCGAATAACACAAAGAATTGCCAAAGATGTTACAAGTCGGGAAGACATATTTAACATTATCGAACACGAACACAGAACGGCTCACAGAAATTATGAAGGGAACAAAAATCAGATCCTAGAGAAATTATACTTTCAACAAATGGCAAAAAAAATTAAAAATTACATCAAAACATGTGAAATTTGTAACTGTAGTAAATATGATCGTCATCCCAGAAAACCGGAGTTTCAAGAGACGCCCTATCCGACTTATCCCAGCGAAATATTGCACATAGACATAATAGAATTCTAACGTGAAAAATTCATTTCATGCATCGACAAGTTTTCAAAATTTGCAAAGTTATTCAGAATTAAAGATAAATCGGTACTGCATCTTAGGGAGAAAATAACCAAAATACTACATTTCTTCACCGTACCGAAAATACTTGTTATCGGCAATGAAAAAAGTTTTATGAGTCCTATTATATCCAATTATATCAAGACACTCGGAATTCAGATATACCAAACACCATGCCAAAAAAGTGAAGTAAATGGGACAATAGAAAGGGTTCACTCCACTATTATCGAAATCGTACGATACCTGCAAAAAGAATACCCTGATTTATTATTGAAGGAGGTTATGAACATCTCCGTTGACCGGTATAACAATGCAGTACATTCGGTAACAAAGAGGAAACCTTGTGACGTCTTTTTCGGGAGATCACAGAGGATAAACTATCAAAACCTCGTTGACTACCAGGGAAAAATTAATGAAGACCTAACCGAACTCATACGAAAAAACCAAAAACATCGATTAAGAATTCACAACGCGAAACGTCAAAGACCGATAATATACAACCCCGGCCAGACTGTATATGTAGGCGTGAAACAAATTCAGGGAAAACATAATTCCTCCGCTATTCAAAAAGGAGGTAGTAGCCAAAGACAATAGAGTCACTATCACCCCAAACAGCGGAAGACGAATCCACAAGTCGCAAATCAAAAATCTAGATTAACAAAACTATACTATACTTTTAGGTTGCTTCTACGAGTGACGTATTCAGCACACATCTTTCAATTTTCTGGACCAATAATAACAATCAAACAAGGTAATGGAAGGATAATAAACGGGAATGTGAACATGGTGCATCTCATTAATTTAACACAGTACGAGGAAATCTTCGAGAAGATAACACTGGAGGTCCACAAGATAGAGTCTAACAGCATCACAAAGCCCCAAATAGAGCATCAAATGGAGCAAATCAGGAACCAGATTTTAAAATTAAAAGGAGAAAAAACAAAAAATAAAAGATCTATTAATTGGTTAGGATCTGCATGGAAATGGATCGCCCGCACACCTGATTCGACCGATTGGGACTCAGTGGTAAAAAACCAAGACAGCCTCATAACAAACAATAATGAGCAGTACAAGGTTAATAAGAAGCTAATGGATACCACCAATCATATACTACGTCAATACAACTCAATTGCTGGAAGCATATCGGATAGAAATAGGGACAAATATGTGCAAACCGTATTTAACAAACTGAGTATATTGAAAAACGACATCGACAACCTTGTCTCAGCTGAGCAACTAGCAAAAAAAGGGATTGTGAACACCAACTTGCTGGACAGGGAAGAGATAAATCAAATATTAATTCAGATCGAAACATTGCCATATGGAAACGAGATAGAAGCTATCGAATACGCTGAACCGAGGATGGTAATAAAGGGTCCAATCCTCCTCTACATAGTTTCCTTGCCTAAAACAAACAAAGAGGAATACAACCACATACTCGTAAGATCAACTACAAAAAATAATAAACAAGTTTATTTGGAATATAACGAATTACTCGTTAATCAAGAACAACACATGGGGATTAAAGAGAAATGTAACACCATAGGAAATACGACAATATGCAAGAAAACCAAGTGATTCCTCACTATTCAACTTCCGTTTAATGATTGCGTCAGCCAACTAATAAAAGGTCTCAATGCAGAATGCGATTTCAAATTCAACAAAAAACAGGAAGTAGAAATTATCAACGAAGGCACAATATTTCTGAATAACTTCGAAGGAACATTTCAAGAAGGCAATTCAACTAAACATCTCAATGGCAGCTTCATTATTCAATATCATACCGAAACCATAAAGCTCAATAATCAGGAGTTTACTAACAAGCTCATTAAAACCTTTCAGATCTTGCCAGCAATTTTTCAAAGAATGCCCATAGAAAGAAATCTGAGGGTAGATATGGACTATCTTCACGAGATGCACCTGAAGAACAGGGAAAAACTGGAGCATCTTTCTGACAACAGCAGAGTGTCACTCATTACGAACACGAACTTCATTTCAGTAATAGTAATAATGTTACTTAGTCTATTTTTAGGTTTCAAATTAAAACACATGATAAAGAAAATCCGCATCACGCCTTCAATAACAACCTCAGAACCAGGCAACGTGAACCCTCAGGACTTCAAACCCATCGTACTCACACTTTAATCAGCGGGACGCTGATACTTAAAAGGGGAGGAGTTAACACAAGTCAACTACCTAGGGTTAACATAAATCAACAACCTAGTTCAACTAAATCATTATTTCATATCATAATTTTAGTTTCATAATTTTTATTAAATTATTAAATTCCAAATTTCATTACATTCAAATTGTGATTGCAAATTCGCTAACGCAGCGAATTCTGCAACTTGCTTTATTTTTTTGAATTCTTTTTATTTTATTAAGAAATATGTAACGCTGCGCCGTCAGCATATTTCGATTAAAGCTTTTTCATTTCTTAAAAATCAAATTCATTCTTATTTTGGATTGTTACTAAAAGGGTTGTTGAACAATAAAAATTGTATCAACTTAAAAAGTGTTTTAATATAAAAAAACCCTCCCAATAACTTGCATGTACATTTTTAAAATGGCTACTTAATTCCTATTTACAATATTTACAATAGTCTCATAGATACTCACATAACAAATTATTAGCGTGTTTCAGACTTTTTTCTTTTATAAAAATCAGAAAAAGATTTAGGAACATACCAAATATTATTTTACAAGATAGGTACTGAACATCTACCTATCAACAATTAAATATATGTATGTATCAGTGACGGGGCGTGGAATTTTAAACTGGGGAAGCACTATAAAAGGAAACATCAGTTTGCTTTGGCTTTCCGTTTCTATTAAAATGTTTGCTAAATTCGATAGTTAAAATTGTTCACATCTACTTTTCAAAGTAGTTTTAATTCTGTTAAGGCAGAAAAACGATCGCTCAACTGAAGTAGTTGTTATGAAGTGTCATTATAAATTTACAAAGTTGGGAATATTTATTAAAAGAATTCTTTAATCCAGTTTCAATTTAAAATGTTAATATTTGGCAAATACTGTTTTTGTTATTAAAATTTTCATCTGAAAATATAACATTAATTTAAGCTCTGACTTTAAGAAAACAATGTAAAAAAAGTGTGAATATGAATTTTCTATATTAATGTTGGAAAATACTAGTATATGAGTTATAAGATTTTATTTAAAAATGCTGATTACACCGTTTTATTGTTGTTGTTATTAGTAGATCAATATTGGTTTACCATCCTTAACAATTAATAATTTTTCCTCAAAACTGCTAGCAGAAAATGATTTTTTCATAAGCTTTCAATAACACAATTAAAATTTTCTATTTTAATTATTTATAAATAATAAAAAAGAATGTTTTAAATTTTTACATTTGTTAACAAATTAATTGTTTCAAAACTGCATAAAACAAAATTATGGCTGAAAATAAACAATGTAGCATTCAATAACAAAAAGCAACAGAATTACTTAACACAAATCAATACTACTCTCTAAAAAACCCAAAACTACATACATTATTTATATAAATAATAATTCTCATTTAAGTCAACAACCACAATAATGCATAAAATTAATTCATTCCTTGAAGCCTTGCTACTTTTTTTGCTTGACAATTCATTTTGTGTCATGCGATATTTTGTTGTTGTTTCTCTTGATAATCTATTTTCTATCAGATATTTTCTAATTATATCAGGTAGATTTAGAATGAATATCAGCGACTCAATCAAATTTTTTTCCTTCTAAGATTTTATTTTATTGTCGCTTCATTATTATTTTGTTACTGCTGCTGGGAGACTAAATAGAGACAGTGTGTTTGAGTGTATGTATATTGTAAATGAGGAGAAGGAGAATGATATTTAATTTGTTCGTCATTATATTTTTATGCAATGTATAATTATTATAGATATAGCTATATTGGTAAGAGAATAATGATTTTTAATAGGCATTATTTTCAAATATTTTAAATTTGTGGTTGTTGAATATGTCTTGTTGTCTTGTATGATTGAAAGAATAATAGAAAATAATGATGTTTATATACGCATTATTTTCTAAACATACATAATGTAGTTAATATCAATGCATATAATTTTAGCTTGAAATTTTTTTTCATTCGATTTGAATTTTTGTAGTTAAGTAATTTTTATGTTAAATCAAATATATATTTTATATTAAGTTGTAAAAAATAATAGATAATATTTTATTTGGGGAAGCACTCATTTAACTCAATATATGGACGCTTCGTGTCTGGTATGTATATATATAAATTAATAATGCAAATATATATATATATATATTCACTTAACCATTTAGATTTTAAAGTACATACATATTATAAGTTGAAATTCTATTTCATTACACCGTTGTATTAAATAAAAACTCTTCATAGTTCTTGTGCGACAAATACAAAATCAGCAAATTATTCCAATTACTCAATACTAACCTAATTACTAATAAAAGAAAATTCTTTTGTATTTGGTTCTTTTTTGAACTCCAGCATATGAAATTAAAAAGCGCAGTTAAACCAAAGAATATCTATTAATAAGAGGTTCACTGGAATCAAATTTTATAATTTATCAATGTGTTGGTTACAATTTCCCCAGTCGATTTCCAATATTGTAAGAAATAGATAGTAATAAGAATTTAATTTGTGAGAGAGATATAAAAATATTCGCACACAAAATTATAAGACAATAAAAGAAAATAATATGATGTTTAAGAAATAACATATATTTTTGAAACCAATATTATGTTATGTAGTACATGTAAAAATCAATCATTCAAAATGTCATTATTCTCATACCCTAATAAAATTTAATACGCTTATTTTTAAAAAATTTCGAACACAAAATTTCAGACGACCGTACACATGAAAAATCTCTAGTGAGTTAAATAAATAAACAAAAATCTCCTGTGTGCTATTTAAAATTACATTGCAAAAATGAAGTTGTTTTTTAAATGATTTATATCGCACTCTTTCTTTCTCACAACTTATTACATAAGAAAATATTTACATTAGTTATTCGCTTCTTTAACTAATGGGGTTTTTTTTTGTAAATGCAGTAGTAAAAATATCTTGACTTCCATTGCACCTTCTTATTATTGGGTTCGTTCAGTAGCATTAACCGGTAGATCTGGAATCCATTTTGGATCCATGTACCATATATCTGGCCACTGAACGCAATTCACCACAAAAATTTACCGCAATACTAGCGCTATCACCGGAAAATATAATGAGTAAAAATAAATTAAATTTGAATGAAATAATGGGGTTTAAGATTGAAAACGAAATGGAAAACGAAACGATCATCACTATCACCTTCTTCACATTTTGATATAAAAACATTTTTGAAAATTTTCGAAACTTAACTGACAGTTGTCAAAAACATATGTTTCAATATTTTGTGGTTGTGTTTCTGTTTATTTTAATTTATATTTATATTTATTTACACTCCTTAGCACAAACAGTCTACAAAACAGAATTATATATACCTATTTGCTACAAATCAAATTAAATTTAAAAATTTAACTAAAATTAAAATTTAATAATTACATACATTTTAATAAGTTTAGTTTATCATCAGTGTTTGATGGGGATACATGTATTGATATACTATAAAATAGTTCAAATAAACAAATAAAAAAAAAAATAAAAAAGAAAAAGTAAAGATATAAAATAAATAAATAATTTGTATTAATTAAAATTAAAACAAAACATACAAGCTTGATAAATCAAAATGAAATTCAAAACATGTAAAAAGAAAATAGAAAGGAATGAATTAAATATTCATTGCCGTTCATGCAATAACTTTTTACATGGTAAGTGCGCGAAAATTGGAAGAGAGGAGATTGAATATTTTCAAAAAAGTAATCGGTGCTTTAAATGTATTAGTTGCATTAACGAGAGAAGGAATTCAACAAATAAAACTCCTTCTATTACAATAAAGCTACCTACTGAATCACCCACACCTTCGATTGATTCAGCTAACATTACAATGGATATACTATACACTGAAATAAAGAAATTGCAGCAATTAAATTCTGATGCAATCTCTTTAATAAAATCATTAGAAGAGAAAAACGAAACTCTCTCTAAAAACGTTGTCACTCTTGAAGAGCGACTCAATTATTTAGAACAAAAAGAATTGACGAATTCTATTGATATTGTTGGTGTATCAGATGAAATAGATAGCAAAAACGTAAAGGAGAAAATTATAAAGCTTTTTACTGACGGTATTGCTAAATCTATTGAAGCTGATGAATTGCAGTCTTGTTTTGTGAAGAAAACGAAAACAAAATATAACAACTCATCTATTAACGTAGTACATATTAAATTTAAATCATTATTGACCAAATTAAAAATTATTAAAAAAATGCGTAGTGAAAAAATAAAATTAACATGTGGTGTTTTTGGCGAGAACTCAAACAAAAACAGGAATATATTTATCAACAATTCGCTTATTGGATATAATAGAGCAACAAAGAAAGCAAAATTACTAAAGAAAGAAAACAAATGTAAGTTTGTATGGTTAAAAAATTCAGCAATATATATTAGAAAGAAAGAAGGTGATAGACCTATTATTGTTAAAAATGTTGAAGATCTATCAAAATTTGATTCTTAGTTGTTTATTTTTTTAGTTACATGATTAATTACAGTTTAAGTAACAATTATAGTAATCTTCATAATCTAAATGATAATAGCAATATCAATAGCAATAGCAATAGATAATACTATCTTCATTAATTTCCAATAAACTAAATTGCCTATGCATAGAACACTCTGCTGCAGAACTTTTTTCTGGGTTTTCAGTAATTCACCAAAATATTCGGGGTTTCAGAAAAATTTTTGATTTGTTTCTTGATTTGCAACTATGGATCATTTACCAGATCTCATATTTCTTTCAGAAATTTGGATCTATGATTTTGAAATTTCAAATTATAAAATTCCTGACTATATACTAGCTGCAACTTGCAATGAATCTTATTCATCTGGTGGTATTGCAGTTTTTTATAGAAATGACAGTAAATGTGTAATTTCAAATTGTAACTTAAATAGTGCCGATATAATTTGTGTAAATTGCGATATTTCTAATATGAATTATAATTTTGTAGGTGTTTATAGATTACATAGATTTAGTGTAAGTGTTTTTTTGGATGAATTCGCAAATTTTTTGAAAGATCTTAATTGCAAAAATATTGTTCTCATAGGAGATTTTAATATTAATATACTGAATGAATGCATGGATACAGATAATTTTCTTTCTATTTTAGTTTCTTTTGGATTTCAACGCACAAAATCCCTCTATTGCATTTGATTTGTTCCTAATAAAGTTCCAAAACCATATATCGAGTTGCAGTGTTAGTCTGTCTAAAAAATCGGATAAGTTTATAAAATTAAAGCCTTTGATGTCTCGGTCCTTATTAAAGAAAATTAAGAAGAAAAATCTGATTGGGAAACAATTTAAAAAACATCCAAATAATGTCAGATTAAAAAAATGTTATCTAAAACTGGTATCAACATTAAAACGAGACATTCCAAAAGTTAGAGATAGGTATTATAGTAAGAAATTTATTGAAAATTCCGGTAACTCTAGAAAGAAGTGGAAATTAATAAATGAAGTTTTAAATAGAAATACAATTAATTCAAACATTGTTATAAGTTCAAAGGATAACAATTTTGTGTCTGACCCTATAATGGTGGGTAATTTATTTAATGATTATTTCTCTTCAATTACAAGTACATTATTAGATAACACTATTTATAATCTTTCATCATGTCAATGTGACAACAATATTATATTGGATCCAACTATTACTGAAAGTTTTTTCTTTGTTCCGTTTTCTTCTCTTTTGCATTTTATAAAATAATAATGTCTTTAAAGATGACTGACTCAACTTCTATTGATAAAACTTCAAGCAAAATAATAAAAAATGTCTCTTTTCAAATTCTGGATGTTCTATGTTGTATTTTTAATTTTAGTATAAGAGCAGGAGTTTTTCCAGATGCACTTAAAACAGCAGTAATAGTACCACTACGTAAAAAAGGCGATACTTTGGAGCTAAATAACTATAGGCCGATTTCACTGTTACCGTCTTTTTCAAAAAATTTAGAAAAAGGTGTCAAATCCAGACTTTTATCTTTTCTGGAAAGAAATAATTTTTTCAGTGACTCACAGTTTGGTTTTCGAAATGCAAAGTCAACAGAGGATGCTCTACTGAAGTTATGCGGTGAAATTTATTCATCCATCAATGAATCAGAAATTCCAGCCGCTTTGTTTATTGACATTACCAAAGCATTCGATATGGTAGATCATAATTTATTATTAAAAAAATTGTTGAGGGTAGGAATTAGGGGTTTTAGGTTTAACTGGTTTGCTTCCTATTTAAATAATCGCAAACAAAAAGTTAGAACATCAGACTTTCTTAGTGATGAGAAAGCTATAAATGTATGAGTTTCTCAAGGGCCCGTATTAGGACCAGTATTATTTTTAATTTTTGTCAACTCTCTCTTTCTACAACCTTTTAGTGGCAAAATTACTGCTTTTGCAGATGACACAGCTTTATCGTACTCTAACAAGAATTATTTTAACACATTTATTGAGTTAAATAAAGATTTGGAAATTATTCGTAGTTGGTTTAAGGCTCATAAGCTTATAATAAGCAGTAAAACAAAATTTATGCTGTTCAACCTTACAGCTTCAAATTTAGCTTGAGTCATTTATGTATTCACAAATCAAAAATTACCTTCCAGGATAGCTTAAATTGTACAAAAGAATGTTTTATAATTGAAAGAGTAGATAGTTTTAAGTATCTAGGAATTTTACTGGATACAAAACTAAGTTGGAAAGAACATACTTTCTATTTAAAAATTCATTCCAATTCAGTTGTTAGAGAAATGTATCACCTAAGTCTGTACTGTTCCCGAGAAATTTTAATTTTAGTATATAATAATTTATTTAAATTCAAACTACAATACGGCTTATGCTGTTGGGGAGGTACAAACTATAATAAATTGGTATCTTTAATCATAAAGCAAAAGCATTGCATACGTATCATCCATAAAGTAAACCGAAGAACACCAAGTTTTAATTTGTTTAAAAATTTTAATATTCTTCCACTACGACATTTATACTACTTTCAAGTATTAAAATTATTTTTTTTAAAATCAGGCTATTCTAATGCTAGAATACACGTTAATTATAATTTACGCATCAATAACAGAAATATCGCAATTGTACCAGAAATAAATAAAACACATTTCAGCCGTTTCTATTGTGTTACTGCACCTTGTTTATTTAATAAACTACCAGGGGTGGAATTGTGTAATTTGAAACGTCGTTTTGTTACGACTATTTTCAAAAAGTGGCATTGCATAATTTTGTTTCGACCATTTTTATTTTGTTTCAATCTTTTCAAAATTGGTACGACATATTTTGGTATTGCGTAATACCTTGTTCACACTACACTAAAGACCTCGTAAAGATCATGATCTTTCGAAAGATCATGATCTTTATGAGGTCTTTGTCGGTCTTTCCATACATTTTTAAAACGTCAAAAGAACGAGGTCTTTCAAAGACCAGCTAAAGACCTCGTTCATTTTAAGGGTTGTGTTAAAGATTTTTTATGATATCGACGTTTTTTTTCGAGAGTCGAAGTTATTTTTTTTAGAATATTAAAATGACATTTTAAGAATGTCAAATTTAAAATTAATAAACATAAACAAAATATTTGATTTTGAAATTAAATATCAAAAATCACTGCACATATTACAACGGGTGAGTACATTTAAAATAAATTTTTTTTGCGGTTTTTGTTTTTTTATATTTACAGATATGAAAAAATACAAACAATGTAATTATGATGAAACCAAATGTTTCTTAAATATTTGGCTTCATCATAAAGATGATTTAAATGGGAATAAAAGAAATTCCCATGTCATAGATAGAATGAAACATGCATTAGGTGAAAGTTGCATAATAGTTGATGCAATAGAAATTAATAACAAAATGCACAACTTAAAAAAGAAATACAGGTAAATACATTATTTTATTTATAATAAATAATTTATTAAGATACAATTTTTTTGTATATATTTTTTTATATAGAGAGGAAAAAAATATCGTAGGCCCATCAGGTGGTTCACTGTCAAATTGGCCATTTTTTGATGACCTTAAAGAAATGTTCATCCAAAGCAAATTTATTAACTCGACGGACTTAATGGAGGAAAGTTTTCATTTAGGTAGGTATCTAAAATAAATAATTAAAATTATTTTAAATTTTTATATTTTAATTGCTACTTATCTTATCTTTATAATTTTAGATACTGAAGAAGTAGGTCCACCGTCATACACTTTAGGTATCTATAATAAATATAAATTAGCAGTTTTTTTTATATTAGTACAATACTTAGACTTATCTTTATAATTTTAGATTATTTATCCGAAAAATTTATAGAAGAATTTATAGAGTCACCTGTTCCTACACCAAGAACAACAACACCATCAGCATCAACACCATCAGCATCAACACCATCAGTATCAGTACCAACATCAACTTCAAGATCTGGAAGAAAAAAATTTAAAAAAAATGTAAATAGTGAGATTCTCAAACAAATTGAATTTTCAACGGATTCAATAGGAGAATATGTGAAAAACTCCAGAGAGGCGGATATTAAAATTACAAAAAATTGGTGAGGAAGGATTAGAAATAGAAAAGGAAAGAAATCAAATTTTTAGAGAAATGATGGAAGATAATAAAAAATTTTGCTAGTCAGTAATATTTTAAAAATTTATTTTTTTATTAAATTTAGTTGTTAATTTTATTTATGTTGAAATGAATTGATATTAATTTTTTTTATTAAATTTAGTTGTTAATTTTTATTTATGTTGAAGTGAATTGATATTAATTTTTTTTATTAAATTTAGTTGTTAATTTTTATTTATGTTGAAATGAATTGTTATTTATTTTTTTTATTAAATGAATTTTGAATTAGATGAAAATATTTATATAAAATAAAAAACATTACTTACCAAAATAAGAACTAAAAGCGTTTCTCACTGTTACACCATTAGGAAATTTAAACACTTCGGTATCACTTTTAAAAAAAACTTATTTATTTTTTTGTTTGTAAACAAATTATTTTTCTCGATACGTCATCGACTGTCAAAATTTACCCACTTAAAAATTACTTTGTAGTGTGAACGCTGTTTTAAAGACCTCGTAAAGATCATGATCTTTACGAGGTCTTTAGTGTAGTGTGAACAAGGTATAAGGTTGAAACGCTACTTTTTTTACATTTGATACGACCAAATTTTGGCGATTGAAAAATAGTTGACGCTTTTAGGTAAATTTAAAAAAAAAAAATAAATTAATACATGATTTTTGTTGGAATATTTATTTTAGAAACGCACAGAAATAAAAATTCCATTAAAATGAAAAATTAAGTAAATTTATAATGATTTTCTGTCAAGAAAAAAAATTTTCAGAATAAAAAAAAAAAAATTTTTGGTATTATTATTAGCTTCTTTTACTTGTATCCAGTTGCAATTTCTTTCAGTTCCATTTTTTTTATTTTAATATTATTTTCTAGCAGTAATTGTTGAAATTTTAACGAAACAAATCAAAAATGGAATTATGTAAAGTGTTTCACTGTTTTTTCGCGCGTTTCAAAATAAATTAACGTTTCAAATTACGTAATGTCATCCAAATTTTGTTTCGACCGAATGTTTGAAACAAAGTTACACAATTCCACCCCAGTAAATTGCAGATATGAATTTATCATACCTCGATTTTTGAAACATATCAAGGCTATTCTCTTATGATCACTCTGATATTGAAAGCCTTATAAACCCTGTAATATAAATTACAATATCTGTTTTGTTTTTATTAATTAATAAACAGATATTCTATGAACATACTTTTTTTTTTACATTACTTTGTTTTTATCTTCTATTACTACATACTTTTTTTTCTGTTTCAAATTCCATTTTTCTAAATTTCTTTTTTTCCACATTATACTTTTACCAAGTATTGTGTATGTATTTTTTTTTGTTTTTTTTTGTTTTTCGTTTCGTTTGAAATTAACGTTTTCCGTTTTCGTTTTCTGTCATACCAAATGACAAACGTGAGTGATATTCGGAAAACGATTAAACGTTTTCGTTTTCAATCATAAGCCCCAATAATATTTATTATCATACATATAATTTATTTTTTATAACTCTTAATTTAAGTTTTATGTACATAAATCTTCCTTAAGAATTTAAATTTTCACACTAATTCAAAGAATAATGGCGATTTAAATTTAAAAACTTTCATAAAAAATATAAAAATTTAATTTTTCTTACAGTAGATGTCACAACACTCAACATAAAAATTGTTGTTGTTATTTTTACATATAAAAAGTCAGATCCATGAAATTTATCTAGAATTTTTTCAGATCCATTTTCATTAACCGCGATACATTAATCGGTATATTTACCATACAGTTCAGTGATCCATGGATCTGTGGATTTCAGATCCAATGGTTAATTTCACTGAACGCTACCATTGTAATTTTTAAATCCATTTTCAATTCATTTTTTATTATTGTAATAGATATTCTTTGTTAGCACTGCACTACAGAATAATATAAATTTTTTCAGCTGAACTAAATTAGACATTACAATTTATTTTCACCAACTTGCAAGTAGTTATTTGCAAGTAGTTTTTTAAAGTAAGCTAATTAGCTTTCAAAATATCCAATTAGATTTTTTAATTAAAAACTTTAATTTCAATTTAGTTTATTCTTTCAATTTAGTAAATCAATCAGATTTTAAAAATTGCAATCAGATTTTTGAATTAAAAGTTTTAAAAAAAAACTTCTAATCACTCCAAAATTCTTATATGAACTGAAAAATCTCATATAAGAAATTTCTTTGTTTACATTTTCCTGTGGTTTTTCAAGCGCCATCTTAACAAAAAAAAAGTGCGAAGTGTAATGCCTGTATATTTAGAATGCCTTGGCCTGCTTTAAAGCTATATGCTTGTGATAGCTTTTTGTCACAAAAAAGTAAAAAGCAATTTAAATTATGGAGAATTTAGAGAAAGTTTTAAATTTCAAACATTCAATTTCATTTTTTAAACTTAAAATACACAAACGAAATAAAAAAATATTGCAATATAAATATAAAGAAAAAACGAAAAATATTCATGATAAAAAGAAAAGACATAAGGAGTCCACCTTCATTAGAAAACCAATTAATGATGTATGTCCGAACACCCAAAAATATAATAATTGGGATTTAGTTGATTCTACAAATAAATCACTCAAACCTATTTCAAGAAATTTTCCATTAAAGACATGGCTTGCTAATTTTGAAGCATCAAGTAAATTTGAAAAATCATCTCCTAATGGTCAATTAAATATCGATAAATTTTGTCCTAATTTTACATCCACACCTTTTGATTTGATAAATAAAAACAAAAAGAAAATAGATGGAAATTCTACAAATTCTAAGTTACATATAGAAACATTAACTTCTAAAAATAATATATTAGAAAAATATCCAACTTATCGAGTGGAAATTAAAGATTTAAACAACAATCAAGAAAAGTCATTTGAAACAAATTTTTTAAACGCAATATTAGAAGAAAAGTCTGATATAAATAATAAAAATTCAAAATTATTTTCTACTACTAAAGAAAATCAGGAGTATGATTTATATAATGCTATATACAACTATGATATCAAATATCAATCGCTTCATAAAAAAATGTCTGTTTTGGACGAAATGTTCAAAAATCAATTTAAAAATAATTCAAAAACTTCAGAACATTTCTTCATCAATCAAAATGAAACTTCCACGTCCAATTTGAAATCAAAAAATTTTACTGACAATTTTACGATTGATTTTGAAATTGCAGCTGCATACGATATATTCAAAAATGATAATGTAAGTGATTTCATAATTATTATATTCTTATACCTAAAAATTTATGAAATATATGTACATACATATTCATTTTTAATACAAGGTACCTTTAACGATTGCAAAAAGCTTTTAAAAAAATCCTGGTGAGAAAATCGCCGGACGAATATCATCTCGCAACAAAATGATGTCGGAATGAGAAAATCCACGACCCAACCCGGTAGTTTTATCAGAAGGCGGCAAAAAGTAAACGAATCTCTTTTTTAATATTGTAATTTTCTGAGATATTGTACTATCGGGGGTTTAAGTGATATAGTTCCTGGCAGCACATTGTTTTTTGCAATTCTATTTTTTTTTTTTAATATTCAGAGCCTTTTTGCGAATGTCGAATTTAACATATGAACAAAATTTCATATATTTTATATAGAGTTTCGGCCCTAATTCGTTGGACCACGAACCTATTGTCTTTATCACATTTAAGGACTATTGTACTGATGACAAAAAATTCAAGGTTTTCGGTTACAACACTTGGGACGCCCGACCTCTTAATTTTATAATCGAGGGATGCCGCCTCAAACCCCTGCTACTCAATTATTGGAATTCTGTTTTTGCCGACGGCAAGTAAACGCATACGGCACAGTAATTTTTTTAAATATGAAATTTTTTCCATGTGTAATTTTGTCCATATGTTATTTTGTCCATATGTGATTTTGTCTCTATGTAATTTTGTCCATATGTAATTTTTCTTATGAAATTTTGTCCATATGTAATTTTGTCTTGTGTAATTTTGTCCATATGTAATTTTGTCTTATGTATTTGTTATAATAACTACGAAACAATATAATCTTAAAAATATCCAATCAACTTAACTGTGATTGTTTTACGATCAAACAAGTTTTATGTATCTTTACATAGGTATAATGACACATTTGCTAACACACGTTATAATTATAAAAGAAAAAACGGTAGGATATGCTACCTTGTAATAAATATAAAATATAAGTTTAATTACATTAATTTTTTTCAGCAGTTTAATGCTTTTCTTTTAAATTCTAAAAGTGAAACTTTAAGAAAAATGTTTGAAGATGTTTCTTACACTAAACAAGCAGAATTAAAAAAGTATCCCACAAATGATCTAAAAAACTTATTTGATAGCTCAATATTTCAAGGTAAATTATTGCAGAATTATTTAAAACTTATTTAATTGTTTATTGAATTCGAAATTATCATAAAGTAAATATAGTTTGTAGTTACTTTATGATATTATTTACATAATATGTATATTGATAAATAATAATTCAACTCATTCTTAATTTATATAGATAATAAGAATAACTTATTTATACAAAATTTTGAATCGACATTTTTTAATAGAGAATCATTTTCATTTTTAAAATTGAGAGAAAATAAAAATATAAATAATGATGTAAGTCAGATCAGTTGTATCCTAAGTAGAGTTTATATTATTTTCATTTGTTTTCAGATTTCTTTGGAAAGTCTAACAAAAAATTTTAAGGAAAGTAATTATGATTTGGATAGTGAATCTAAAAGTTTTCAACTTTTTGATTACAGAAACTTAAAATCAAAAGAAATAAAAAAATTGGAAAGAAATCATGAGTGCAGTTTAATAAAAGGCAGCTCAATGTTTATTGAGAAAATAGAAGAGGAATTAAAAACTTTACAAAATAACTATGAATGCTTTTTCCAGACTTGAACATTTTTCAAAAATTGCATTTGAATTTGTATAAATTGTCTCAAAAAATGTTACGTTACTTAATACTAACTGCAAAACTTGTCAAATGAACAGAAAAATGTTTAGCTGCTTTGCAAAAACTTGTGAACGAACTTCTGGAGTCTAAATTTAAAAATCGAATTGCAACATCTAATTTACCACCTCCTTTTGAACCGCAAATTAAAAAGTATGAACTTCTAAATGTTCGAAAGCCAACTACTTATCAAAAACAATTCATCTAAAGAATATTTTATATTTTTTAACTAATTGTTACAATAACCTATAATATTCAATAAAAAAAAAAATTTAATTTATTTAATTACTAAAACCCTACACGCCTTCCATTTCGTAGTTCCGACAAGGCACCTTCTGTAGTAAAGTTAATCAGATCTATTATTAATCAATGATAAAACTTACTTATTTTGTTTTAAATTAAAAGAAAACTTGCAAAAAGAAAATAATAAAAATAAAAAAAAATTAAACTAAGCTATATGTATTAGAATGAGATTTAAATGAATTTAAAATTTAAAGGAAAAGAAATGAAAGAAAGCAAAAATGAAGCAATAGCGAAATTCTCGCAAAAGAATAAACAAAACTACATAATAATAATATAAATAAATATCAGCAGTAGTATACTATAATATATATACATCAGTAATAATATTATCTAATGACTCTTATTAGTTCTTCAACTTCATGCCAACTAATATTCCTAAGCCAATTCTTAGTTTTAGTTAAAAATTCGGATAAAACTCTAATATTTCTGATATCAATAGGTATAGTTTATTAAAAGTTCTCGGGACAATAATTTTAAAGAAATAACAAATATGAAACTTATTACAGCAGGGTACATCAACTAAATTCCTGCTATTAATTCTTAGATTATAGATAACGGTATGTCTCACATCAAGATATCCTGAGTTGATAAAAAATACTTTCAGGGTTTTGAGTCACATTGATGATTATCAGTTAGAGGAATCATTGACATTAGAAACAGAATTAGGGGGTAGTTTTTTACAATTAAGGTACAAATTATAGTTATCGTCATCAGCGTTCTTATCATCATATAATCGTATAGTCATCATCATATACTTAGTTTTAGAGCTAATAATCAGTTCGTGTTTACAAAACCAGTTACGGAGTATATTATCGCAGTTCATGTTAACCACAATATCAAAGTTATTTTGACAAGTATGTACTTCATATTTACTTCTAACACTAACTTAATCTTAGCACTAATTATTATAAACATATTTTTTCTTAAATTTAAAACAATACTAACATACTTGAAATTAAATATTTCTCTTATTTTCGTATATATAGAACAACTTTTACTTTTACATTTTTTTCTTTTATATTTTTATATCCAACTAGTATAATGCCACTGCTAGTATAATGCCAACTGTAGTAAAGTTTGTGTGCAGTTTAAAAATAATGCACCGCTGAATTGTAGAGATACTAATCAAAAATGTTTCAATCCTATTTCAGACATATTTTTAAAAGAAGTAAAAACAAAAATAAAAATAAATTTATGTAAAGAAGTTTAACTTATTGAGAATAAGTACCTTGAGATTGTTAAATAAGGTATCTACCTAACTTCAAGTAATTTCGAAAAATTCGTTTATAACTTCAACATTCCGAATGTGGAACCAAATTCCATCTTATGTGTTCCCAAAACATGACAAATTATATATTTATGACCTAAACAAATTCAAGACGAACATTAACACCTTCGTTCGTAATTGTCGTACTTTCCAAATTTTCCTTTCCCACCCTAGCCAAACGTACCAATCAGTATCAAAGGTCCCTACCTAGTGGGTCTTATTCTGAGAAGCGAATTTTTCTGTACGTACTGAAAAATATGATAAATTTTATTTTTGGTATTCTGTGAAGCGAAATAGCGATACCGATCGGTTTTTATCGCAACGTTTCGATTTTCATGGTATTACGAGAATCGTGTTTTTTTTTTCGCTGTCAGAAAAAACGATAAATATATCATTATAGAAAAAGTTAGTGAAAGATGGCGAATTAGAAAAAGTAAGTATATAATTAAAGTAAAATTCAAGTAAACTAATTTTATTTAATTATATATTTGTATTTAAAAATAATTATTAAATTTTATAATACATTTTTAATTATAGAAAAGTTACAAATAGTAGGCAGTTTGAATGTTTGTTGGTGCAATGATTTTTTACATGTGTTCCATCAACGCATCTAATTATTCCTGGAAATCCAAGTTTATTATAAAATCCGAATTTGATGGATGATTTTGCTTATTTTTGGTTTCAGTAAATTTTATATACTCTCGACACAATTCCGTCTCAAATATTGGCAATGTTTCGTAGCTAAACCTACCAAAAAATCGTTCCCCACGCCTTTTTGATAACTTCCTTCAGCAAGGAAGCGCAATCTTCCAGCCAATATTGGGTTTTACTGAATGTGGACTAATTGTACCTACGTAGGATTTAAATTATTGTCTAATTTATCTAGAACCATTACAAAGATTTCTATCGAGAGCCTGAAATACTTAATGAATCTAACAAACCAAATAAAATTGATCATATTTTTTTTATTTCATATCATATTCATACATATATAGTTGTTATAACTTATACCTACGTTAAAGTAGGTAAATCTAATGGATTCGCTTTATCCCTCAATTCTCTTCTTTTTATTCTAAGTAAATTCATCTCTTCCTTCTCATCAGACGATGTTTCGTAATATAAATGCAAAAACATTTTTTAATATCTATAAAATTTGAATTTAACTTCACTTAATTTCACTTTTCAAACAGAAAATTAAAACAAAAAATGTCAAAACATAAAAAAAAAAAAATTTGACAGTTTTAACCAGCAATGCTGTCAGTTTTGCAAAATATCGTATCATTCGCTTCTCAGAATACCAAATGTGATACAATGTGATGCTCTACCGGTACGTAGCGAAAAAGTGATTCGCTTCTCAGAATAAGGCCCAGTGTTTTGACTACGCATAAAAAAAAAAAAAAAAAAAGAGACCTACTATTATATTATGTAACAAAAAGTTAGATTCTTTAACCCAATAACAACGGCTACCAGAACCCGTTGTCAGAAATTAATAATTTTTTAACAGTGGTATATTTTTAGTTCCAGAAACTCAAATATAAAATTTGGGCTGTTGTTCCTAGATCCTGAGATCTAACCTGTACTTTATATAGTACAGCCGTTGTGAGAAGTAAAAAATAAATAAAAAATTTTAAAAATTAAAAGCAATTTTAATTTTTTTGTTTATTAAATTTTACTAAATTTTTACATTTTTTTTTATATTATAATTAAATTAGTTATGTTAATTTTGAAAGCAGTTTCTATTGTTTTTAGACAAATTTTGCAACTATACATGCTTCTGTTATGACATACCACACAACGGAGTTGAGATTTTAATTTTATTGGAACATGTGATTTATTTTCTACTTGAGATGATGGATTCGATTTTTTCTCATTTTCTTCTTGTCTTGCATAATTTTTCGCACAATAAGCCTATAGGAAAGTTAAGTTGGCTATAATATTACCAATTTTTGCTCGAAAGCAAGTAAAGTTTCCACGCATTAACCATTGCAAGATCAAGGATATAAGTAAAAATAACCCACCACAATTTCTTTCCGTTTATCGAAATACTGTACATATTTATATTTTGGTCCACGTTATCTACGCCTCCGTATGAGCATTGTAAATAGTATATACGTGTGGCTGCTCCACTGGAATTTTTTGATGAGCTTGTTTAGAGCAGCGTTTGACATAATTGATTGGTCTTATATGATGAAAATTGGTTATAGTTTTGCAAACACTATTGTTTATCCATTGCACAGCTAATAAATAATTTGTTGAATCATAACTGCAATTTCAATGATAATAGAGATTGAAAAATTGAATAATTATCACTATTACTATAATAAAATTTACCACGAGATTTGGTTTTAAAAGTTTTATTTTTCTTTTTGAAAGAACAACCTTAAAGTCGGTTTTCTCGAACAGTAGCTTTCGCATTAAATTTCATTTCCTTTAAAACTCTCATCAAGGCATGTGTCGTAAAGAAATTATCACAACAACATTATGCTGACTTGGATGTGGTATTTTTAGAAAATATCCAAATTGTAGAAAACTGTCTCTAACCATATTCATCACTCGTCTTACTTTACACATTTTGTCAGATGATAAATAAATTTTTACATTATCTGCAAATATAAATATCATTCGATAAACAGTTACAAAAATTACCAGCTAGATACTGGTCGTAAGCAGACGCTCTAGCTTCGTTTGTACACGGAATTGAACTTGGTCCAGCTCTATTAAATAAACTTTTTTTATAGTTTTTATTTTCTTCTTGAATATCTAACTGAACAGTACCAAGAACATCTCTTGGCATGTTGTTTTCAAAAATATTTTCTTCATCTATTTCTTCATAATCCGTTAAAAATCTAATCTGGTGAAACAATATTTACAAAAATTTCTTCAGAATCATTATTTTCATAACTATTTTCTTCCAGAAGAGCTTCAATTGCTTCCTGAAGGCCTTTAAACTGGAGTGGTATTCTGTATTGTGATAAGCGATACTCACCCTTGCGACAGTCAAAGATGATACTAAAAATTTTTGGTATTCTGTATTGCGATCACTTGAATAATTTAAAAAAACGGCAGCATCTTCAAAAATACAATTCGGAAATGGCAGCACAAGTGATTTATTAAATGTCAAAGTGTCAAAACAATAGAAAACAAAAATAAGTTGAAAATTTTATTAGAGCTATTAATCAATAAAGTGAAATTATAAAAAAAAAAAAGATATATTAAAAGAGAAGAAAATTAAAAGTAAATTTCATAAAAACGTATTAAATAATGTAATTTAATAAAATGTATATTTAAAAAGAAAATAAAATTTATTGCTGACTGAGATACTAAAAAAAACATAAAGTGAAAATCATTTCAACTAATTTAATAAAAAAAAAAGAAAATTATATTCACATTTGAGTAAAATTCAGTTGGAAACTTATAATTAATTAATATAAATGTGTATATATGTAATTGAAAACCAAAATAAAATTCAAACTTATTAAAAAAAAAATTAACACATAATCACAGCATTTTTTATTCAGTTCCATTATTTTTAAATCATTTGCAATTTTAGCGACTTCTAATTCTAAAACTCGCATTTTTTAATATTTACATTATAATAAATCTTAAAAAACCAAAACATAAAAAATCTAAAAGGCTTAAATCTTAAGAAACAACGAAACTTTTTTTTTATGTTTATCATGAGTGACACCAAATTAGCTGTCACCCAAAAATCACAAAAAAAAAGCGACTATCACTGTCACAATCACCATATAGAATACCAAATATAGATATGTGACAGTCGCAGCGTGATTATCACAATACAGAATTCCACCCCGTTTTTTTAGAGTTAATAATTTTTTTTACTGAATAAATTTAAAATGAATCGGGAAGATGGTTTGATTTTGTGCTGCACTTTAATAATCCTAACGATAAAATAAAAAAGAAAGGAAAAAAGCCAAGAAGATCATGGAGTAGAAAAAGGCTTTTAAAAAGATATTCCGGTAATGATTTTTCTAATTTGATCATCAATGACATTACAATATGATGAAATAAATAAATATTAATATAGTTTATTTTATAAAGAAAAATTCTTATATTCTGCAAAACCTTTTTTTCTATTCTATTCTATTTTTAAAAGACGCAAATTAAATGCATAATTTTAATAATAACAAAAATTGCAAAAATCACCATAAAATAACCTTGTCATTATTCTGCAATACTTAACAAAAGATTTAAAAAAGTTGGCACATCCAAAATCGTGAGGAAAATGTTGAAGAAATTGAAAGCGCTTTGGTTTTGTTAAAACGATTTCAATTTCTTCGTATAGGTTTAAACGGGCCCAATTGATTTTTTGCGGTGCGTATTTTTGTTATTTTGTTCTTATAAAAAATTGTCAAGTTTATTTAATATAATATGTAGGTTATCTAATTTAATAAGCTCTAAATTTTATAGATTTAGGAATTTAGATTAATCCAAAAGATTTTGCAAATTATATCATAAAATCGACTGCTTAGCAGAATTATAAAAAAAGCCACAAAAAGTAGCTGCTGACAAAAATTTTGGTTTTGCTGAGTTGCTATCTATCTAGGTGTCAAGTACAGTATTTAAAGGTGCCCATACATGTTTAAAAACTAGTTTTTAACCTTGTGAAATTTAATCGTATGTGGAGTTGTTTCGAAACAGTTTCTTAAACAATTTACAACATCATAATTTTTTGATTTTTAATGAGTTTCTGAATATGCTTAAACGTGTATGGTAAAGTTTCGAAACATATTTTTAAAATTAGTAACCAATATTTAATCATTTCCTTTTTTTTAATAATTTCTACCCACGGATTCTGTGGGGGACCAACTCTTACATACAACAGGAAATTTTAACAGAAGTTCGTTTACATCAAGAACTATCAAGAACTACCTAAATCAATAAACAAAGAGAGTAAAACAACAAGAACTCCTTTGAAAAAAAAAACAGTAATGAAAATAGTCGTTAAAATTGAACCATTAAGAAAAAACAAAAGGTTAATCCCGCAGTGCAAGAGAAACCAAGCTTTTGGGCATACATAAGGTTATTGTAATAGAGACTGTGCTTGCGTTGTGGAGGTAAGCATTTCACAAAAAACTGCATTTTGAAGTTGGGAGAAAAAGCCAAATGTATTAAGGGTCGTGGTGATCATCCGGCAAACTACAGAGGATGCCCAATTGCAAAAGAAAAGCAAGCCAGAAGAAACAAACAAGCAAAACTACCCCAAATTCAAAAGATTACTACTTATAAAAATGAAAAATTCGTTGACACGAATAAAAGCCTACAGTTATAAATGCTGTACGTAATGTAAATGCTAAATCGTATGCCCAAATTGTGAAAAACTCCCGTAAGGTAGATGATTGCTCAGTCAAGGATATACTAAGTCCATATAAAAACATGAGATGTGACGAGATTACAACGATAAAAAACCATAGCAGAAAACCACCGCAATCACATAAAAAATGAGCCACACCTTTAGAGTTGCTACATGGAACGCAAATAGACTTTTCCAACACATTTTGGAACTCGAAATTTTTCTGAAGAATCAAAACATAGACATATGTCTAATTTCTGAAACACACTTCACAAAGAAATTTAGTATTAAAATTCCTAATTACGTTTGTTATCATACTTCGCATCCAAATGACAAACCAAGAGGAGGAACAGCAATACTGATAAAAGGCAACATTCAACACCATGAGGAGCAGAAAATAGAAAATGCAATGATGCAAGTTACAACAATTAACATTAAGGTCAAAAATAAGAATTTCAAAATCTCGGCTATCTATTGCCCATCAAGACACTCACCTACTAGAGTCGACTTCATAAATCTCTTTAAAATACTTGGAAACAATTTTATCATCGGAGGAGATTTCAATGCGAAACATACCCACTGGGGTTCAAGATTAACCTCAACAAGAGGGAGAGTGCTATATCAAGCTGGAAGAAATCATAAGTGTGAATTTATTTCTTTCGGTACCCCAACCTATTGACCTACTGACCCACCGAAAATACCTGATTTGATTGATTTTTTTATAACAAAGGGAATAAATAGAAACCACACATATGTCGTGAGCAATGATGATCTATCGTCTGACAACACTCCAGTGATCATGGTTCTAAGCGAAAAAGTTGAACACAAAAATTGCCTCCATGTTTTGACTCGAAACATCATTCGGGAGTGAGCTATTCTCCAGAAATAAGAGCACTGATTATGGAGAAGAGAAGGGCACGTCGAAAATGGCAATCAACGAGGTACCCAGGTGATAAAAGTTATATTCATCCACTTAAATAATCAACCAAAATAGCAAATCAGAAATATAAAAAATAATTCATTTAACAAATTCTTAAATAATTTATCGGCCGATTCTTATACTGACTACTCGTTTTGGAAAGCAGCTAAACGAATAAATAGACCACAGGTGCAAGATCCACCATTGAAAACACAAGCTGGTAGCTGGGTCGGTAACCCAAAAGAAAAAGCTAAGATTTTTGCTGACCACTTGGCAGGGGTCTTCATAGCACCAACACAAAATCTTGCAAATGAAAATATAACTCTCGAAGTTAAAATAGATAAAGCGGAAATTTCGCATGTCACTCTAAGAGAAATTAAACAAATATGCAGACACAACCTGAGCGTCAAGAAAGCACCAGGTTACGATTTCATCAATGAACAAATCATGCGGGAACTACCAGATCTAGCTTTGTTAAAGCTACAACATATATTTAATGCATGTTTTAAGTTCACATATGTTCCGAGACAGAAGTAATAGTAATACTGAAGCAAGGAAAACCGCTTTCAGATGTAACATCATATCGACCAATATCGGTGTTACCTATTATATCAAAAGTATTTGAGAAACTGCTCCTCAAAAGACTTGCCCCGATAATTGAAGAAAGAGATCTGATCCCGAACCGTCAATTTGGATTCAGAAACAAACATTCTACAATTGATCAAGTGCATCGGATCACAAATATAGTGGAAAAAGCGTTCGAAGAAAAAACAGTCTGCTCAGCAATCTTCTTAGATGTTGCTCAGGCTTTCGACAAAGTGTGGCACCAAGGCCTTGAATTTGAACTACATCGTGATTTACCAAGACAATTTTATGAAATATTAAAATCATATATGACCAATAGATGCTTTCGTGTACGTTATGCCAAAGAATATTCAGAAATTAAAGAAATATCTGCTGGAGTCCCACAGCGAAGTGTTCTTGGTCCAATACTTTACCAGCTATATACAAGAGATATCCCTCAAATTGACAACATTTTTATGGCTACCTTTGCAGACGACACTGCGATTCTTGCAGTTGACGTATCTGTCGAAAACTCCACAGCAAAACTTCAAAATGCAGTGAATAAAATAAGATTATGGACCCAACGATGGCGCATAAAACTTAATGAAAGCAAATCAACTCATATAAATTTTACATATAAAAAGATTGCAACCATTCCTATCTCAATTAATAACAAAATAGTACCATATGCCAATACAGCAAAGTATCTGGGAATGACACTCGATGCTAAGCAGATGGAAGGAATATAGAAAGAAAAAAGAAGAGCTAACCATTAGACTCAAAAATTTTACTGGTTACTTGGGCGTGGTTCTGAGCTATCAGTACAGAACAAAATATTGATATATAAGCAGATATTAAAACCTGTGTGGACGTACGGTATCCAGTTATGGGGCTGTGCAAAGAAAACCAACATCGAAATGTTGCAAAAATTTCAAAAAAAAAGTTCTCCGTGGTATAGTAAATGCACCATGGTACGTACGTAACAAAGATCTCCACCGTGACTTACACATTGAAACAGTCACGGAAGATATCAAGAAACATGCAGTCAAACACGAGCAGAGACTTCAAACTCATGTGAACTCGTAAATGGCAGCAGTTCTTCACATCGACAGCAGTGTCCGTCGACTCAAGAGAACGAAACCCCATGAGCTGGTCACTAACTAAAATAGAAAATTCTACGATAATAGTTTCCTTTAAGGAAATTATTATTGCAATAATTTTCCTTTGCGAAAAAACCTAAATAACATTCCCACGCGGAACTATTGCTGTGGCTATCTCCTTCACCGGAAATATCGTAGTGATAAAGCTCCTACACGGTAATTATTATGATGTTAGCGATCCTCCACTATCACTATAATAATTTCCTAAACACGTGACCGAAAATTTACGAAAAAAAAGTTATTAGTCGATCTAACGTAGATTGGTTATAACGAAAAAAGATAGGGGGCTTTAGTGGATTCGATTCCTACGCTATCAAGACGCATACGCGGCTGGAGCTCTTGATATCCTTCGAGGATTACCTCCTATCTTCCAAAAAAAAAAAATAATTTCAACAACAATACGATCATTTTATTCGCCTTTTTTTTGGAAAAATTTAAAAAAAATTAATTTAAAAAAAAAATTTAATTTAATTTGTGTTTTAAAATAAATAAATTTTTGTGTTTTTGAAATTTCAAAATTTATAAAAAAAATGAAGGAAAAATTTAAAAAAAATTAATATAAAAAATTTTTTATTTGAATTTGAATTTAACCAATGTTTTATTAAAACAATTTTGACCAATTTATGTTGGTATCAATGAATGTCATTCGAATTCGGCGACGAGTAAAATAGAAATAGATCTATTTTTTTAACACGAAATTTGGGTAATTCGTAATTCGTCACGTTTTACATATAATCTCATGTATTTGAACGCGAAAAATTCATTGTGATTGTGTTTTCGACATTATTAAATATTAAACATCGATATTCTAGTCTAAGCTCTACTACTACTATCGAAATAAAGTAAGAGTTCGGATCGGATGGGATATCGAATTGCGAATGCGAACCACAATATAAATATTAGTATTTTTGTGTAGACTATTTCTATTTGTATTACATACTTATTATATTATAAATCTTTTTCTATATTATGTCATGCGTCCGTTCTATTAAATTTGCAAATTTTTTGTCGGGAACAATAATAAAAAGAAACCTTAGAATGTCTATGCAGTTACAAAAACAAGTATTGGATAAAATCAAAAAGCAAAATCCTTATTATGAAAAATATGCAACTAAAATAGCTAACCTTCAACAAATTTCACCTGAAGAATTTTTGTCCAGAATCGGTAAATTTGGAGAAAACGAAACACCTAAAAATGATCCTCAAAGGTAATCTGCTGTATACATTTACTTTTATTATTGTACATTATGGAACTTTCTATTTGCAGAACGTATGCCGAATTGTTAAATCCAAAAAAGCCAATAGCATCAACATCTGAAGTTCCACATAAAAAATTAAGTGATATTATGAAACTAGAATTAATTAAGAATAAAGATGCCGATGATATTAAGCATATTTGGTTTGAATATCATAAACAAAAGGACGTAATAGCCGCTATATTAACTAATGAACAATATGAAATGTTGATGATAAAAGGGAAAGAATTTCCTATTTTCTTATTACCATTACCACGAAGTGAAGGTTATGAATTTATGATGCTTCAATTTTCAGCTAATACTGTTCATTTTACACCATTATTAGCATATCAGGTTAGTGAAATATTTTTTTATATATATTTGAATGGTTGGCAAAATAATTAATTAGTTTCAATCATTAAGCACTCAGCTCACAAAAAGAGAAATCAAAATATAAGTGGGGTTATTATTTAACAGCATTTGGCATTCAACTATGTACATCTAAATTTCAAATTTTTATTACAATATGCATATATGAACAAAATATACCATACTTTTTGAAAAGATGTGGAGCAAAGAATAAAACTAATAAAATTATAATTATGAATTAAAGTGGGTTATTTGTACATAATATTAGTAGTTTACACAGCAACTTTTTTTTAATATTGGTATTAAAATCTTGCTGTTCTCGATTTAAACTCGTAAAATAATATAATACTTTAAATTCCTCAAAGTAATTTTATTTTGAATCGTTGGTGTTATATTTCCCGAATTAATTTGATGGGTATTTCTTACACCAACCAATAAACGTCTGAGAATTTAGATCTATTAATAGTGACATATCTTCATAATTAGATAAAAAAATGGGTCAAATAAGGAAAAATTACGTAATGACAAGTGCAAAAATTAGCAATGTATAATTTTAGTTCAATACATTTTTTGTCGGTAAAATGAAATACAATTTTTCATTATTTTCGTTTTGTAAACTTCTCTGGTAATTGTATATTTTGATAATTTTAAATATTTTTGAACTTACATACCTACATATACATATATACTTATTATATGAACAACTAAATTTTAAAACTAAATTAACAAAACACTTTTTTAGAATAATTTATTCTGATTTAGTATGTTGCGTAATGGTTTTTATGCTTGGTGTTTTACATTCATTGTATAAATTATTAAATTCAAATGCAGCTTTAACGTTATCTTCAGAAAAGAAAAATTTCTGTAATTTTCCTTTTGAATCTGTAAAAGGTCGTCGATCAACTTCTTTACCATTTTTAAATAATATCAAGGTTGGCAATTGTCTTGATAAAGAATTATCTGATACATGATAATTTGTTGCAGCATCTGGAAATCTTCCGATATCGATTTTCCCGAAATGAAAATTTTTTATCTTATATTCAGAAGATAGGCTTGCAAATATTGGAGCAAAATTAACGCATGCTGGATTCCAAACAGTATAAAAACATATAATCCAAATATTTTTCTTATCTCGTTTTAATTCTTCGTCTAATGCTTCAGCGCTTCGAAAATAAGTAACATGTTCTGGACCAGAATATGTTGGCTCTGGAAATAATAATCCTAATAATACAAATAAAATAAGAAATCCAATACCAAAACGAAAATCTCCATAAGACCATAATATTAAATTAGCTATTTTCGTGTATATAAATGATGATGTCAGATAACTAATTAAGGTAACACTTCCTGTTTTTCGTGATCTGATCATTATAACAATTAGCAAGAAAAATAAAATTTCAGTTTCTCTGCCATCAAGTTCACATTTTTCTTCATTTTTATTATAAAATAAATAACTACATAGAACTGGTGTTCTTTTTGCTATTACATATGATAAACTTAAAATTATATTTATCCAATAGTATGGTTTAACTAATAATTTTAAATCTTTTTTCAAAGTCATTTTTTGTATTTAATGTCTATTCAAAAAACTATTGATGAACTACCCAAACCAAACCCAATTCAACTATATTAAGTTAATATCGTATGAGTATACTAACTATATAATATCGTAATTTTATATGGATACTCTTACATTTTCTATATTTATTGCTAAATGCTAAAATTATGTATATGAATTTTTATTTTTAATGTCAAGTGAATTTGAAATAAAAGCTTTTGAGTGACAGATGGCAGATGCTTTGTTAATTAATTTAACTTTCAAATGACAGTCGGTAGCACGACACCTGGTGCATTTTACGTGAAGAATGGGTATTTCTGCACTATGTAGTATTCCAGCCAGACTGCAGTCATTTTCAGGACTTGTTATTGGCCTAATTAGACGCTGATGCAATTGCAATGGCAGGGGCAACAATTCTAAATTAGATATTGTTGCATCCAGTGTCGTATCGAGTCGTCAACACTTTGAATTTTTTCTGTCTTAGTTCAAAAAATTTTTACGCTGAACTTAATAGCATCGCGTGGTCTTAATTATTTCGTTTATCATATATTTCTAATACAAAAAAGAATTCAAATATTTTCTCATTATTTTTTGTTTAATTTTTTTTAATTTTTTGTTTATGATAATATTAGCACAAATAAATAACTGTATACAGATGTCGTATGCTCATATAAGAAAATGATGTTCTATGAGTAAAGCTCACAAAAGAATAAAAACAACAATAATAAAAGCTTTAGAAAAAAATATAAAATCAAAGACTATAGAAATAATAACATGGTTCAACAGAAAAAATTTCTACCAAAAAGTAAATTATCATCACATTGGCTAAACACTAAAAAGAAAAGAAAAAAATAATAATGTGGAGAATTACCAAAATCTTATGCACTATGCGCTTCACAAATGTAATTTTTTTTTAAAAAAAATTTCAAGAATTTTTTTTAAATTCAAGAAATAATTAATAAATGCTAAAAATAAAATAAATATGCTAATTTCTCAAAATATTCTGTCTCGATAAATTAACAATATTTTTATTAGAATATAATTTTTTTTTACAATTGTTATCATTTTATCGTTTTACACGAATCTAGCCCTTTGAGATTCCTCGTAACCTGGGTAAATATTCAATTTACTGCAAAAAAATTTATTGACACACCATATCTCAAATTTTTTTATTTTATACTATTTACATTATTAATTGTTCAATTTATGCAACCCATATATAATAATGACATATTATTTACCTTTTATTTTTTATAAATATTACTTTTTATAAATTATCTTAGACTTCTTTATAAATATAACAACAAAAAATGTAATAAATATACATATGCAATCTATACATTTAACTGGTCTCTGGGAGAGCAACTTTAAAAATGGAATCTTATTTTCATATAAATTTTGTCTTCTGTATAGGGATCTTATTTAGCTATATGAATAATAATAATGTCCGAACGACCAATTACCCCTCCCGTGCCGCGCACGCGGGGAGTCACTATTCTCATTATTATTATTATTTAGCATATGACTAGGAGTATCGTATACAAGATCATCACAGTGCTTGGAAGAATAAAACTCTTCGTATTAAAATTATAGAAAGATTTTAATAAATTAAATTATTCAGTATGTAATAGTGTGACGAGCATACAGTCAATGAACTTTCATTAATTAAACTTTAATATGTATTATTATATTTTAATTTTATTAAAAAAAGAATACAAGCACAAGCACGTGATAACCCTTAATGAAGAATGTGTTAGTAAAGAATTGGGTCAGGAAATGCTTAAAACAAGCATGCAAAACAAAAAAAAAAGGGTATTAGTAAACACGATTAAGGAAATTAGTAATTAGTAATAAATTGATAGAATACTGAAAACAGAAACAAAAATAAAATCCATAAACGGAAAAAAAGGTTAAAAATCTAGTAACTTTGATTTGCTTTCCAACATGTCAAGGCAAATCAAAGAAAAAAAATCAATAAGCAATATGCTCACAAGTTAAAAGTTGAAGCAATTTAAAATCTTCAATCAATTAAAACATTATATCATAGATTTGGACTATCTTCCAACATGTCAAGATAGGCTAAACCAAAATTTTGCAATTTTAAATTATGCCGAAGAAGCATTATTCAATTTATTTAGGTATAAACTAAAGAAATTAAAAAAAAACAAGAAAAAGAAAGAAAAAAAAAAATAATAGCAATATATATCCATGCATATATAAAAATATAACACATGCAAAACGCAATTAAACAATGACACAAAAATAAAAATAGTAATATTAAATGTATACATATTAAAAGTGTTAAATACTACTGATTCAACGTGAACAACTACGTATACTACATGTATTACATGTCCTTCAAAAACTTATGACCTGTTTGAATAAAGCAGATTCTTTAGTTTGGACTTACCAATGTGAAAATTGAAGACATTAGAGTTATTGTTTACGTTACGCAACATTCTTGTAATTGGCTCATTCTTTCCATAATCTGTGCGATGAAACTTTAAACGAAAGAGGGCAGAATGCCTAAGAGAATGAAAGTTGATATTGAAGTTTATGTGTTCTAAAATACCAACCGAGTCAACTGCACCTGAGAGAATTTGGTGTACAAATATAATATCAGCCACTTCACGACGATTAAAGAGACTTTGCAGACCTAGAAGTTTAAGGCGGTCTCTGTAAGGGGGTAAGTTATATGGGTCTGTCCATGAAAGACCACGAAGAGCGAAACGAACGAATCTACGTTGAATAGATTCAATCCTGTTTATGTGAACTTGATGAAAAGGTGACCATACCTGGGACGCGTATTCAAGTAATGGTTTTACCATAGTCAAATATAAAGCTCTGGTGACATATGGGTCGGAAAATTCTTTTGACCATCTTTTGATAAACCCAAGAGCTGAATTAGCTCTACCGACAATATTATCTACATGAGATCTGAAATTTAGTTCGGTATCTAATAGAATACCTAAGTCTTCAGTGGATGTGACATTAGATATAATAACGCCGTTAATACTATAATAATGCGCTGATATTGCCGTTTTACAGGAAAAGGTGATGAAGTTATTAACGTCACTCTGAAGAAGATGAGATTCATGCGGAGATGAGATTTGTTTAAATATTTTCATATCGTCAGCGTACACTAGAATGTGAGAATTTTTTATAATATTATGTACATCGTTTGTGGTTAAGATAAAGATCAGAGGGCCTAAGTGGCTACCTTGTGGGACACCCGATTTAGCAGTAAAGGGATCTGAAACATTAGACCTAAAAAGGACGTGAAACATTCTGTTGCATAAATATGAGCTCATCCAATCTATAATGAGAGGTGGAAATCCTAGAGCACGAAGTTTAAATAAAATGACACTATAGAGCAAAGCCTGACTAAAGTCGATAGCATCGAATCCACGTCTAGCCCTTTTTCCATGGAGTTGAGACTAAAAGAGACTAATTCGGTTAAATTAGTAGCAGATTCAGCATTAGTAGATTTCCCTTTAAGGAATCCATGTTTAAAACAGGATAATAATGGCTTACAATGATTAAAGAGAGAGTCGTATACAATACTCTCGAAAAGTTTAGCAATACAAGATAATTTGGCAATGGGTCAACTCATACCCTGAAAAAACAAAAAATTCAATCCGCATATCATATAATTTTTTTTTAAATTTCTGTATAAGAATATTTTTTTTTATATCACAAAAACAAGAATTCAATTCGTATTTTTGTTCATTTATTTTGTTTATTAATTTTGTTTATAATTTTTTTTTTGTTTTGTTCTTTTTTTTCGAAAGATAGGAGGTACTTCCCAAAGGACATCAAGAGCTCCAGCCGCGTGTGCGTCTTGATATTGTAGGAATCGAACCCACTAAAGCCCACCTATCTTTTTTCCGTTATAACCAATCTACTATAGATCGACTAATGACTTTTTTTTCGTAAATTTTTCGATCGTGTGTTTAGGAAATTATTATAGTGATAGTGGAGGATCGCTAACATCATAATAATTATCGTGTAGGAACTTTATCACTATGATATTTCCCGTGAAGGAGATAGCCACAGCAATAGTTCCGCGTGGGAATGTTATTTAAATTTTTTCGCAAAGGAAAAATTATTTAAATAATAATTTCCGTAAAGAAAACTATTACCGTAGAATTTTCCATTTTAGGTACTGCCCAGCTCGTGGCGTTTCGTTCTCTTGAGTCGACGGACACTGCTGTCGATATCAAGAACTGCTGCCATTTCCGAGTTCACATGAGTTTGCAGTCTATGCTCGTGTTTTACTGCATGTTTCTTGATCTCATCCCTGACTGTTTCAATGTGCAAGTCACGGTGAAGATCTTGCAAGTCACTTTGAAGATACTGTGGAGTTTTCGACAGATACGTCAACTGCAAGAATCGCAGTGTCGTCTGCAAAGGTAGATTTTGTTTATATGTTTTTGTAAATTTGCAACATGTGAAGAACAAAATTTTTTGATGAAAAAATCTCTCCACGACGAAACAAAAACCTCCATATAAGCATTTGTTTTTAGAGAAAGACAAAGAGAGAAATCATACAGTGTATCTTCGTCTAATTAGGCCCATTTGTATGCAAAACGGGTAGAGAAAGGAAACTCCGGCCTTTTTTGAATACCAAATCATTTGTGGTAGTTTTTTTTACAAATGCATAGAAACTTTTAAATTGAGAATTTTTTTGTCACCAGATGGCTACGCAGTTAAGGGAGAAATGTATGAAAATACATGATAAAAAAAATAATGATGATAGGCCTTATGTACACTTGTTGTTTCACTGCGTGTTGTCTTTTCCTATTCTATCCCCAACACACCCTTCCATCAGCAAACATAAGAGCTTTTTTTTAAATATGAGCTTTAGTGGTTGTAAAAGCAAAGAATATCTATAATAAGAAGGTTCACTGGAAGTCATGATATTTTAACAAACACATTTACAAAAAAAAACCCATTAGTTAAAGAAGCAAAGAACTATTGTAAATATTTTCTTATGTAAGAAGTTGTGAGAAAGAAAGAGTGCGATATAAACCATATAAAAAAAAAATTAATTTTTGCAATGTAATTTTAAATAGCCCACGGGAGATTTTTGTTTATTTATTTAGCCCACTAGAGATTTTTCATGTGTACAGTCAGCTGAAATTTTGTGTATGAATTTTTTTAAAAATAAACGTATTAAATTTATTAGGGTGATTAAATTTTGAATGATTGATTTTTTACAGATCCCTATATCAAATAATATTCGTTTCAAAAACATATGTTATTTCTTAATCATATTATTTTATTTTATTGGCTTATAAGGGAAATATATTTTTTATCATTCATGTATTTTCAATATACATAGTTTTTCAGGTATTGAAATAGGTAGTTAAAAAGAATATCAAGCGGTTTGTTTTTTTTATGAATAATCCGATGCCTTTTTAGTTTCTGAAAAATTAAATTGTGCATTTTAATCATCAATGAACTAATAATACATATTATATTATAAGTAATATAATGCATTTAGGTACCTGTTAATTTTATAAATAGGTAACAAAGTTGAATATTAATAATATGAACATATCAAATTTGAATAAATAATATTTTTTATTGATATGCATTTTTAAAAAAAAATTAGTATATAAGAAAGTACTTAGAAAAAAAAAATGCAGATTATATATGAAAATTAAGCAGTGTATGTTATATTTAAAAATAAATCAACTCTAACGCTTAAAAAAAGTTTTTATAAAAACTATTCTATACACAATTTTTTAAAAATGTTTCGAAATTGAGAAAACATCATCTTGTTAAGTGTTTGGTGTGCGGTGCTGAAACAAATTTTAATTTGGAATTAAACTAACTAATTAAAAATAAAGACAATATTTTTTTCATACAAAAAAATTGTTCGTTCATTTTTTTTCCACTTTGTATTTTGAATTTTTATCTCTCTCTCACAAATTAAATTCTTATGACTATCTATTTCTTACAATATTGGAAATCGACTGGAAAAATGGTGACCAACACATTGACAAATTATAAAATTTTATTCCAGTGAACCTTCTTATTATGGATATTCTTTGGTAAAAGAATCAACGAATTTTTGGTCATCTCCGTTGTTTTTTAATAATACATACAAAGGAGCAATAAACATTTTTGGTAGGTGTACAAAACTTTTATTCAAAACACAAAATGATTCTGATTTTGTAGTTAGAGAAGTGCATAGAAAAATATATAAAGAAAAACTATTTAACACTATAAACTGTTGAAAATAAATTTGAAAATTAAATTCTTACGCACATATTCAAACTTTCAAGCTTTCGCTGTCATACCAATAACACAGTGTACATTCAAGCGACATTGGAACAATACGCAGTGAAACAACAAGTGTACATAAGGCCAATCATCATATATTTTTATTAATTTTTATGGCCTTATGTGCACTTGTTGTTTCACTACGTGTTGTTCTAATATCGCTCGAATGTACACTATAGTCGGTGTCGCGAGAATCAACTCAATTTAATTGATTTGACTTATTTCAAATCAACAAAAAAAAATCACGGTATCGTGAGTATCGATTTTCAACTAGTTTACTTATTTTCAATTAGTTTATTCAATTTGTTTCAACTTGAAATTTTTGACATTTCAAAACAAATGTTTTTTTAGTTTAAAGAAGTTATTAACATATAAACTCTATAATTGAGGTCATTTGTGAAAAAGAATAAATAAAAACTAAAATAAAATAAATAAGTTGAGTTAATCGAATATTTATAGTCGATAAATACATAAATACTCGAATATTTTCCTTTTAATTTTACTGATAAGATTATCATCATAGGCAAAATAATATAGAATTTCACGCAAATTATTTTCTATATTGATTAGGAACAGATAATTTTAATTAAGATTTAATTTGATTAAACATGCATATGTACCAATTTTCATCGTATCGCAATTTTCATTATCAAAACACCATTCATCACAAAAAAATTAAAATTAATCCATATGAAACAATAAATAAATTTAAACTACATAAATAAAAATACTGTACCACAGAACTATCTTCAGATGATGAAAATGAATTTCATCTTGCAGAAGTGTTTTCTTTTTCATACATATTCGAAATTTATTCAAAAAAATTCGTTCTTGTAAAATATATTTCCCTGTCAAGGCACTTAACCGAAAAAAAATTATAAAAAAATACTAAAATGTTCAATAATAAAGGGCAGTAAAGCGAAATGGGTAATTATGACAGGAGTAATAATCCGAATAATTTATTTAGAAAATTGTCAAATATTTGTATTTTAAGGTATTTAAGCGGGTTGTGATTGATTTTGTGAAAGTAAAAAAATCAGAATAATTGATTCTTTGTTTTTAATAGATAATTGTATATATATTAGATTATATATAAAATAGATTATAATAGATATAAATATAATAGATTATAATAGATAATTGTAGTTGATTTTTGAAAGTAAAAAAATCAAATAATTGATTCTAGCGACACCGACGATTGAATTAAGTCGATTTTGATTGAAAGTCAATTCAAAATTGATTCTCGCGACAACTACTTAAATTATCTTGTAATATATTAATTTTTTCTTTAATGAATTGAATTTTATAATATATTTTTTCTATTAATTTCCATTATGACAAAAAAGTTTGTAAATGAAAATATAAAGTAGGTAAGTATGCTTAATTATTAATTTTTTAATTCACTTAAAACTATTCACTTAAAATTTAATTATAAATTGCATTTAGTTTTTATTTTGTATAATAATATTAAAAAATTTTAACTAAAAAAAAATTAAAATTTTTTGCCGTTTTTCATTAAATATGACTTTACCTGAAAAACGGCAAGTCTGATATGAAAGTTGTGTATGAAAAAGTTGTAGGAGATGATGTAGCGCATCAACACAATAAAAAAAAAAAATTAGCGAATTTTTTCGAGATAATCAACGTTTTTTTACAAAATTTTCAGTTTTTAAAAGTAAAATTTTAAGTTTATGCAGTTATTATTCAAAAACGGTAAGTCTGATACTCATTCAACATATACCGTTCATTAGGTGTATTAATTCTAAAAAAAAGCTATGAAGAAGATGTTGCTCTAGTTTCAATTTCTTCTGAGCTGTAGTTGATATTCTTTAGACATAATTTTTCTAATCTTTCTGTATATATTATGTATTTATTTTACATAATATATATAGCTATAGCACCTATTATTACTAAACAAAACAGTAATTATATTATTAAAATAATATTAACTTTTAAAAGACACAAAACACTTAATGGACTTGCATAAGGCAAGTTAATATAATTAAAAAAAAAACTAAAGAGAAAATCTTGGCCAGACAAATACAAACTAGAACGAGCAATATTGATATAACCATAATTGCAATAATCAAAATAGCCCACAAATTGAAAAGTATAACAAAAATTTTAAAATATAAAAAACAACTTAAAATTTATTGAACATTTACTTATAAATTTATAACTTTTTTAAATATAAATAACTAATAAAACAAACCTGGAAACTCCAACATATTTTAGGTATCTTAAAACTTTGATTTGAAATGTCAAAAATTCAAAGTTGAAACAAATTGAATCAACTAGTTGAACTTAATTCAAATAGTTGAAAATTGATTCTCCCGACCACTGTGAGATTTTTTAGTTGATTTGAAAAATATCAAATCAAATAAATTGAATTGATTTGCGCGACACCACCTTATGAATAGAATTCGGAATTCAGCATACCACATGTGGAATTTTTGATTTCATCGAAATGTTTCAATGAACTTGAGCATAATCCTATTAAATAATATCAAAATAGATAAAATTTTCTTGTTATAAAAAGAAAAAAAATAAATCTAAAATCCCTTCAAATATATTCAATGATCATATTTTTTCATTCATTTTTATCATCATGTATTTTCATACAATTCTTCCGAAACTTCGTAGCTAACCAAAATTCAAAATAATAATAAATTCATTAGCCGATAAAAAAATTTCAAACTGAAAAAATTCTCTATTTTAATGTTTCTATGTATTTGTAAAAAACTACCAGAAATATAATGCATATGAGGCCGGAGCTTTATTTTTCTTTTCCTCTCTATCCTTTTGCCAACAAACTTTAAGTGCAGAAAACGACTGGAATATTAGTGTGAAAATACCCATAGTGTGAATCATACTGTATATTGTAGTTCCTGGTCAACCATATGAAAGTTGTGTTTAGTCATGTACATATATACTTCTCTATTTCTGATCTGCTCGCGTTTCTACTTATGTGTGTATAAACAAAGAATATCTATTAATAAAAAGATGGCACTGGAATAAAATTTTATTATTTGTCAATGTGTTGGTTATCGTTTTTCTAGTCGATTTCTAATATTGTAAGAAATAGATAGTAATAATAATCTAATTTGTGAGAAAGAGATAAAAATTCAAAACCCAAAGTGGAAAAAAAAATTAACAAACGAATTTTTTTTACTGGAAAGTTCATGTATTTTCTGTCACACTACTCTTTTGAAAACTGAAAATCTGGTTCAATTTCACGAATATCCCTCGAAATATTGGATAGAGCAGTGTTTCTCAAACTGTGGGCCGCGGCCCCCCTAGGGAGCCGTAGAGCCTTTACAAGGGGGCCGTGAAATATTTATGTATTTTTACGAGAAAATAATGAACAAGTAGAAGAATCAGTAGAATAACCGTCTGCAACAGATTCAACTTTACCAGGAACTTCTCCTTCAACATCAACATTAACAACTAGTAATAAAAGAAAAATTGCACAAGATAATACACAATGATAAATATGCAAGTCCTTTGAAGTCAATTACAATGTCAAACGATACTATAAAAAGAAGAATTTATAGCATGGGGGATAATATATTAAAACTCAATTAATATCTCGCATTAAACAGAGAAGTTCTTCGCAATACAACTTGATGAATCCACTGATATAACAAATTACACAGTTAATGGTTTTTGTAAGATATCAGTATAACAACCAAGTTCATGGTGATTTACTTTTTTTTGTCGGGAGCTTTTGAATGCAACAAGAGGTATTGATATTTTTGTAAAAGTAGATGAGTTCTTTTCAGAGAATGAACTTGAAAAACACAAAAATTTGTTCAATAAGAAAAATAGATTGTAAGGCAGCGTTTACACATCAATATTCTTCAATATTTATTGACGATTTTAGATTGAAGAGAGAGGTATTTGTGTTTACACATCAGTTTTTAAACAATCAAACTGTTTGTTAGTTTTTTCTTATATATTCACCAAAACTAATATAAAAACAAAAATTTTTCTAATCAAGTATCCTGTGAATATAAAGCAAATGTCAAATAAAAAAATGAACATGTGAATGTTGCTAAAGTTTTTCATTATTACATATATACCATATTTAATTTTGTCTCTCTCAATAAATATTGAAGAAAATAGGATAAATTTTATTTTTTTATTCAATGTATATTGATATCAATATGTGTTTACACATCAGTATTTCTTCAATATTCTCTCTCATCAATAAATACAGCCAATATATATTGAAGTGAAAACGCTGCCTAAAAGATTGGAAATGATATTTTTTGAATAGAGTTTTGATTGGCTACTGATATTTTGAACATTTTGGATTGCTTTTGATTGTGATTGATTGCGATCACATGTTATTGAATGAATCTAATATGTTACTTTAACCTCCGGAAAATATCAAAACATAAAAATATAATGGTTTTCATTATTGTCAAAAACAGATGCATATGTTAAAACGTAAAGCAACCACAATGTCTTGCCTGCGCTAAATACTTATTTCATGCGTTTTCATAAAAAATATGTTTATAAACTTTATGCATTTCAAAATGTTGTTAAGATATGTTTAGATTTTAGAAACGCTAAACAATGTATAATTTTATATGATGCTGCATAAACGAAGTCACTCATAGTGGGTGTTTTCGTTTATTCATTTCGAATATTCGTAAAATTCAGAATATGTCAAAAAGTGTTGTTTTATTCATTCGGAATATTCCATGTATTTTTTTATTTATTCCGAACGTATTCTTTTTATTCCATCTCATAAACAGAATAAAATTACGGAATGACAGTTCACGTCTATCGTTCTATACAGTGATAACAATTTGACTACCATTTTAATTTAAAAAGTTTAATAAAAAAATGGTTAATAAAATAATATAATATTATGAATAGTTGTATAAATATTGATATTTGTGTGAAATTAGTAGTTGTATTTATTATTCAGAAAATTAAAATTTTTAAAATTGTTTTTTTTTTTTTACGGAATGAGTCTATAATAATATTTGGCAAAATAAAACTTCAAAGCAAATTGTTTATTCATGTTCAATGTTGAATGTTGAATGTTCAATGTTGATATTTGAATTGAATGAAATTAGCTGATTTTTTTTTATTGTATAATAAATGTTTTTATAGCCCAAATTATAAAATAGCGTAATTATATAATCAGTGCAAAGCAAATATCAGAATTTAAGTTACCTTTGAGCATATTTGAGAATTTATATGGAGAAAAATTCATTTATCAAAATCAAGACAAAAAAAATATAAAAAACGAAGGATACCATAAAGCAAACAAATTCAAAATTACATACTGAAAAACAAGAACAAATATTTCTACAAACATTCAAATCCATTTTTATTATAAAAAATAAAATTTAAAAATTTGCCAATATTTTTTATATTTTTGTTTTCTATACAATTTGTTTTCAATTTATTACAAAAAAGCTTTAAATTGAAATGTTTTAAAGTTTTATGTTGAAATGAAATGTTATTTGTTTTTTTATTAAATTTAGTTGTTCAAAATTTTTGTTTTGTGTTGAAATGAATTTTTGCATTAGATACCTATACGTATTTATGTATAATAAAAAAAAAAGGTTTATCACAATAAGAACTTTTTTTTTTGTTTGAAAACAAATTATTTATCTCGACACTACATGAACTGTCAAAATTTACCAACTTAAAAATTTCTTTGTAGTGTGAACGTTAAAAATTTTAAAAACCTCGTAAAGGTGATCTATAAAAATATTTTAAAAACCTCGTAAAGATGATCTTAATGGGGTCTTTAGTGTAGTGTGAATAGCATATTAGTCGTTTTTTTAATGATCTGAGATCTATATAGATCCGGATCATTAAAAAAACACAGCTTATATAGAGGCCATAGGGAGATATAAAATGCCTGATAAGCCTTTAAAAAATTTTTGTAACTATTATAACATTCCTTCTTTAGAATGAATAAACGAAAACATCCAGGGTTATTTGAAAAAAAAAAATTTAATGTTATTTATCTAAACTGGTAAGATTCTACAAAAAATACAAACTTTCATTAATGATTTTTAATTATAAAAAAAAAATCTTATTATCCGACGTGGAACCTACATTTATCAAATTATGATGAATACCGAAAATAAAATAATATATTTTGAATAGATACACTGGTGGAGTGAATACTGGATATAGTAAAATTGTTAATACGAAATTAAATTCGCATTAAATTGTTGTTGTGGCTTATTATTTTTTATCTGAAAGTGTTGCCGAAATATCTCCGATCGGAGTATTTGTACTGCGTTCCAACTGCTGATACTCCAATACTCGCATACTCTAAGGTGCCTATTATGTGGTGCCTATTATGTATTTCGATAACGATTACGATTTGATCGATCGAAATGTCAAAATGTAAAATTGCCATTATGTATTACGATATCGTTCAGAAATTGTCGACGAAATCGATAAAGTTTATCGATGTAAAATTTGACCACGAAAGAGACATCGAAAGAGAGATTTTGTACAAATTATTTCAATTTTGAATTGAAAGGATAAAATAAAAGAGATACAAATATATTTTATTTATATTGGACATTATATTATTTTATTTATATTGGACACTTGGTGTTTTGTTTCATATTTATGATATTTTTTGAAATAAAAATAAATTTAAAAGTTGAAATGAAAGTAGGTATTTTACTTTATTCTTCATAATAATTTTTGATTGAAATATAAACTAATTACAATAAAGTATAAACTTATCAGAATTGCATGAATGCTAAAAAATCCCTTTCTATTATAACATAAATGTTGGACGTTTTGCTTCGGTGATTTAATTTGAATAAGCTTTCCATCTACTGCTCCAATTATTTCAGTAATTCTGCTTTAATCATAAAAATAATGTTTGCCTGACTTTTTCCTTCTAGTGCGTAATGGAATTTGATCCATTTTGCACATAATTATAAACTGCAAATACATATTAAACTTCTTTAAGAACCAAAAAAAATTAGCTGTGCTAGTCTGACATGAAAATCATTTCCTACGTTGAAAATCATTTGCTTGGTACAAACCGCACAGAATCTTAATACACTAACCAATTTAATTATATTTGGAATCGACGTGTTACTTATTGGTTATTTCAATGTTTGTTCTAATTTAATAGTTTTAATAATGTAGATAATAACTCATCAAATTCATGTTTAAATAACATAGGTATAATCTTCCAAATCTAGTGGATTAGAATAATCCCGAATATATGTTTGCTTGTTTTTTAATTCTGCAATTTGAAATTCATCTATTAGAAATTGAAAAATTTAACTCTGCTCAAATCATTTTATTTTTAAAAACTGATAATTTTATAAATATATTTTATTTAAACACTTCAATTTATTTTCAACTTAAAAATTTTAAATATAAAACTATTGTTTTGTTTTTTTTTCGTATAATAATTTGAATTTGACAGTTCAAGAATGAAACATATGTCATTTTCATCGTAGATTTGAATTTTACAATGGCAGCATTTTTAAACACTTTCGATCAAATTTTCATCGAAATACATAATGACACTAACGATCACAATCGAATAACTTTAAAGATAACGATGAACGATTCGATTAATTTCGATCGAAATACATAATAGGCACCTAAATTATATTTTTTAAGCTAGATGAAATTACTTATGGATATAAAAATTCTTTAGTGTATAGGGAACTTTAATAACAATTTATTAGATAAAAATAACTTTGATGTTAAGAACTACCTAAATACAATCTTTTGTAATTGCTATGTTGTATACAATAAATTAACTAATAAGTTCGCAACTCGGATTAGTTCAACCACACAAACAGTAATTGATTATTTTTTTATATTAGCTATGGGATATGATAGTATTTCAGCAAAATTAATAAAAAAAATGCAATAGTCAATTGATACCAACCCTGGTAAAATTAATAAATACTGCTATGGAAAATTCAGTTTTCCAAATTCACTTAAAGTGGCTAATGTTATTCCAATACATAAAGAGGTGATACAACAGATTTATCTAATTATATACCTATTTCTGTACTAAACTCTTTTTCAAAAATTTTTGAAAAAGTTGTAAAGAGCAGACCTATAGATTTTCTTAGAAACTATGGTGTCTTGAATAAAGAACAATATGGTTTTGAAGAAAGATCAAATATGACGGCTGCCTGTCTAGCGCTCACTGATTTTATCTCTAAAAGCATAGATAACAAACAATAAACTGGATGTTTATTTATCGACCTACAAAAGGCATTTGACTGTGTTGATAATGATATTCTAATAAATATTTGTATTAAGAAGCAAAAATCATAAGAATCGATAATTTTATTAAAAAACTAATTCGAAACCATTATGATAGAGCATTAAAAACTCCTGAAAATGGTTTAATATCACATATATTTTACCACAATGAGGAGTACATCAAAAAGACTATGCTCACGGGTTTCATAACTCATGTGAAAATCAAAACATGTAAAAAAAATTGAATGCAATCCAGGCAATATCGATAGGGATATGAAATACGACATGTCTATACCCGATAAAGACAAAACTATAAGAAATAATCATTGGTGGTAATAGAACATCTTTGTAAATAGGACAAATAATTAAAAACGAGCTAAAGTACTTGAATAAATTTGTAAATTCTTTAGTTTGTAAGGTTAATTTAAGTAGTTTTATGAATAAGTATAAGCTAGGTTAGGATGGATGTTTTTATTATAATAAACAAAATAACATTGTTTTTTCTTTTTGTCATATTTTTACAATGAATTACATAGAAGATTAGATACATACCAATTTAAGTATGGTTACATTTAAAAATTACACCTATATTATAAGAAGACTATTAATTTAACATAAAAATGTTGCAAATTTTAAAATCAGAAGAACCGGTTTTGTTAACTTTTTTTTGTTGGTTAAGGATTGAATAAGATTGTACATATTATCAAAATCAAAGTTTAAAAAAAAAAATAAAAAAAAATTTGTTGATCATGATGTACTTCTGTTTAAATTGTCGCTACTAAAGGTCAATGAGAGCCAATTCAAAATTTTTAAATCTTACCTTACCAATAGGAAACAAACGGTTCATTGCAACAACGTGTATAGTAGCTTAGAAACGATAAACCAAGGATACCACAGGGATCCATCTTGGGGCCTGATATATTTAAAATTTATATCGATGACATCACCATACTAAACCTTAATGGAATCATTCAACTTTATACGGATGATGCTGTTATTAAGTACTCTTGCAATACTGAGGAAAATCTAAAAAACTCGATCGTAAATGACTTAACTTTAATTGATGAATGGCTACAAAAAAATAGAATGAGATTAAATATTAGGAAAACAAAAATATTGCTTTTCAGTAATAAACACTATAATTTCGTAAATATAGCACACAAAAATGAAACCATAGAAATAGTAAAAACTTTCAATTACCTAGGATTAATTATTGACAATAGAATGAAATGGCGACAACATATTGATTATGTAACTAATTATAGCTCCTTACATTTTTATTTTAAGAAGGCTGAGGAAATATATTAATACCAATACCCTTTATACAATATATTCTTCATACATCTCTCTAATATTATATACCTAAATCTCATTTGGAGTAACGCTCCACAAACACATCTCAAACAGTTGGATGTCATACATAAAAAAGCTATTGAAATTATTAATTTCTTACCACCAAGATCCCTACTAATCTTATCCCTATATATAATGAACAATACATAAGTTTGAATAACATATGTAAACGTAAAATGTACTATCTTGCATACAAAATTACAAACAATATAATTAAACACACATTTTTAATCAACCGGAATATAGACATACATAGGAACTAGGAATCGCTCAAATTTTTATTTTTCATTGCTTAGATCAGATATACAAAATTTATTGAATAATTATTGAATAATTAGGAAACGCTTTTTGGAATAATTTGATAAATTCTACTTTTTATTATTTTAAACTAAAACTTAATTTTTTTTTATTTTGTTGATAACTATTAAAATGTAACTAACTAACTATACGACCGTACAGTTTAAGCTAACGTCTGAATCATTCTATATGTTAATATTTTATCCAATAGTCTGTATGTTAATTTTTATTTGCAAAAGACCAGAAAAATTCTGCGAAAATAGTTAAAATGTTCTCTTTTGCAAACAAAAGTAGACATACGAATAATTTGCATAAAGATTTTTTAAAATTTGAATTAATTTAGTAATTTTCTGTAATTTTTAGTAAAATTATTGAATGTTTTTGTTGAAAAAAATTAAATTAAATAATTTTTCATGGTTTTGGTCTTTTTGTCGGTAAAAAGCTAGTTTTCAGGTTAGGTATACTACTTTGTATATCAAAAATATTCTATTAACATTTAAAACAACAACAAAAATTTGACAGAAAATTTTTACAAATTTTTGCAAATAGAAATTGTCAATCGGTAACATGACACCTGGCGGATTTTGTGTCAGGAAGAAAAAGAAGATAGAATATTTGACAATCTGTCATATCCATAAAATAAAACAAAAAATTTCCGGGTTTAAACAATAATATTAAATTGTAATATAATCAAATTGCAATTAAATTAGATATTTCTGAGGAGCAAGAATCCTTTTGATTAATTTTGGAAAAACTTGGAGAAGTTGTAAATATATAACTATGTAATGTTAAGTTGTAGGATTTGTGCCAATAATTATCTGTACTTTTTGCTTTGGTTACATAAGAATATGTACTTACATATAGGAAATAAAATATGTTTATCTTTTAGTTTTACATCAAACTATTCTATATATTTAACTATATATATTTACTATTTTATTCAAAAGTAATTTACAATTAGGAATTAATTTCATAAAAAGAAAAAGAAATATTTTTATTTAATCAGACCAAAAGTTCTAGCTTTACTCATAAAATCTGTTGAAACATAACAACCAGTCATAACACATTCACCAGAATATTCATCTCTTCCATGTAAAACTCTCCAATTATCAAATATTGTGGCAGTACCAGCTTTTAATCTAAATTCAGATATATTATTATCATCATTAACAATTTCAGTCAATTTCTTTAAACTTTTATAAATTTTTTTAACTGTATTCAATTCAATTCTATTAAAATCACAATGATCATATAAATTAAAACGTATTTATTTCGGTTGTTCTGTAATTGAATCGAATTGAATTATTGGTGCTGAATATTTATGATGTTTATCTTTATCGATATATTCGGCTGGTACATTCATTTTTGATAATATATCTAAAGATTCTGGATCTTCATATTGTAATTCTTGAATGACATTAAGTCCATCAACAAAAAATGATTTATCACCTTTACCATATCGAAGACAATGAAATACTTGCAAACCAGCTGCGCCACAAAAATACATCCACATTTCACCGAATAAAGTTTTATGTTTTGGAAATAATGTTGAAATTAAATTAAATTTTTTAATTAATTTTAAACTTAAAATAGTTTAATTTAAAAGGAGTGGCCTCGGTAGCCGAGTGGTAAAGCACTCGAGTGTAGTAATGTAACGACCGAAGGAGCACGGGTTCAAATGGTGAAAATTACTGGAAAATGTAATTTTCAATACAACCACATCGGTTCAAATATAATTTAATAATTAATAAAGATATAATATAACTAATAAACAAAAATAATATAAATATATAATATACAAAAATATATTCCAAATAATTAATATAATTTAATAAAAAGGTCCACATTTCGAAATGAAAAAGGACCTATAAAGTTAGCGTACATATTTATCTGTAGAATCAACTGTTAAAAAAAAAAAAATATATATATATAAAAGGAACATAAATAATCAACTATTTTAAATACATAGTAGGTATTTTCTTAATTATTTTATCAATATTAGTTCTACAATTTTTAATTAGGTACTTACAAAAAAAAAAAATTAAACGACTTAAATTCAAAATAATTACTATTCAAATCAAATTACAGCTATATCAAATTTATTCTATTCTTTTTTTCACAATCCAAAATCACTTTTAATGTAAATAATTTAAGCCTAACTTTATTATGACCTTTTTCTTTTTTACTATCATTCAAATATGATCCTCCTAGCTTAAGAATTTAATACTGAATGAAAGTTAACTTTACATTTGTGTTTCATAATTTTATAATTTTAATGATCCAAAAGAACATTTTATAAAAATCTGCATTTTCGTTCTCCTTTTTATCCTTTTAGTGATCGTTTGTATCCCTAAAACAAAGAGAAGGTACTTATAATATAATAAATAAATATTTAATTCATGTAATATATTTATTTCCAAAATTGACTTTCGGTTTTCAAAAGTGTACAATTTTCTTGTTTACATTTTTGAAAACAACACACAAAATTTTTTAGCACGTTTTGTTGAAAGAAAACTTAATTAATTAAAATCCGTCTATTTTTTAAACACTTACATCTTTCCAAAAGAAATTTCTTGTTATTTCTCTGCCTTCTCCGTTTGATTTATTTCAAATTTATTTTTTTTAAACTTTTTTTGTATGCGCGCCATGTTTAAAGGAATCAGCTGTTAGTTCTTTATCTCCCTTTTCTTCCTACAAAAATTTCCGCTTGGTGCGTGAAAAGCACTTTCCCGATTGACAATTTCATTTGCGAAAATTTATTTAAGAGAGAGCTCTGACGTCGCGTTTTAAACACAAAACTCTCTTAAATTACTCAAAAATTTGTAAAGAGCATGCAAATAAAAAAGTTAACATACAAAGATTTGGATAAGTTTATATAAATTTATATAAATTTGCGAGTTAACATACAGGCCAAATGAATAATTCAATGGATAAAATTTTGTTATGCAAATATGTAAATAATGTAAACATGATTTTTTGTTAATAAAAAAAAAATTTATAATATGTAACCATTTGAAAATTCAAATATATTAAATAATATAATATAATTATTATATATTTTATATTATATGAAATATTTCCAGGCATAACATTAGTAGACGTGTTTATCATAGTTTCGCATATTTTAATATTTAAATTTTTAAATTTCTTAAGCAATTAAAAAAAACGTTCGAATCATTATAAGAAAAATTAAAAAATAACTTGTTTTAACCCTAATAATTCAACAATAGAAAATTTTTGCTATTAAATTTCAATCTATGATATAAAAGTAATTAAAATATTTTCTAGGTACACAAGGAAAATGCGCCAGAATGTCTAAATATGGTGTTCTATACGGAAACTAGTGACAAAGGAATAGTTTTGATGCGAGGTGAATACGATAAGCAAGTTTTGAATGCACAAGAAGCCCAGTGCCTTGCTAATGAGTTACAACTTTACTATCGTAGTGAAGATCCGGCTAGATTAAAACTTTTAAAGATTTTTTCAACAGATCCAAACAGTTTTAAGCATATGGATTTAATTAAACAATTAGAAGAAATAGAATTGAAATAAATTATTATTGAATGTTAAGCTTGTGATTGAATTTGAAAACAATTAAAGAATAAATTTAAAAAAAAACTACTTTTTTTATTGATTATTATAGATTAATACCAGAGTTACCCGTTATTGCACGAGATATTGGGAAGACAGACACCCATATTGTTGAAGACTTTTCATACGAATACAATCACTGACACGACGCTTTGTTATTCGGCAAGATGCTGAAACGATACTTTTAATTTGAGACGAGGATAAATTTCTGGAAGACTTTTTTCTACGAAGCGATAGCCATTTTAACTCACTTCAAATTAGTCAAGCGATAAGGTTGAAGTTTAAGACATTCACAGTAATTTAGCTGATTTTTATTTTTTTTTTTAGTTTTTTAGGCTATTTTATATAAAAAATGGATATAGTAGAAAAGTGAGTATGAATAAAAATGTGTTTGTATTGTAGTGAATTGATTAGTGCTTTAATTTTTTTATTTTTGCTATATTTATAACTTGTATATATAACTTTTATTTATGTTTACAGTTATTTTGTAGATGTAGCGCAAAATTATTTTTTTTAATTAAAATTTATTCAAGTCCTTTCTTTTTACTTTAATTTTTACAAAAATATTTGTTTACAATTATTTCTTTATATTTTGAAAAAACACTAATAAAACTACAAAACAAACTTCAAATTTAGTTGTAAAAATAAAATTTTATTTTTTGAAAGCAACAAGCGCTACCAACATAACGAAATGTTTCACAAGTCTTCCAGAATTACAAATTTATTTAGACGTGAAACAATTTATTTTTTCCTCGTGTCAGTGATGAGTCTTCAAGAATATGGCTGAGGAGCTTTCTTTGTTTTTAATTTGGAAAGGAAACTATTATTTGATGTTTCTTTTTTAGTAAGTTAACCATTGGTTGGCTGTTGTAGGTAGTTGTGTGAATTGAACTGATGAAATAAAATAATACTGCCTTATATTCAATTGTTTATTTAAATATTATGTAATTGTTTTCTTTTAAAACTAGAAGCTCCTCGTAAAACTAGAGACAATTCTCTTGCGACGAATTTTTTTACATATCGACGTGTCGGAAAATGTTCATGAACTGGAATCCAAACGAACCAGTGATCTGCTATGCCAAGAAACAATATTTCTACAAAACTTCAAGCCAATCGGTTACAGTGCTTAAACAGGAAAACGAAACGAAAAATCTGTGGACCGAAGTGCCGAAACCGGTTAATGGAATTTACCAAAAAACAAAGGTATAATAATTTATACTCTTATATTTCTACATGTCGAATGAAAAATTTATTCACATCAATAAATTAGTTCAGAATAATGCTTTTTTTATGAATGCTAGGAGTTGTATGGCAGCTATCGGAACCAGTCAGAATTTGGGAATTAAACATAGCCTGTGCTCGATTCTAAGTGCCAGAGTATCTTTCTGTTAAATTTGGTTGAAATAGCTTTATGCGTTTGGGAGGAGTTCTGGATCAAACATACAAACATACATACAAACGTTTATATATTAATATTATAACAACTAGTTAAAAAGCCCGTCATATGACGGTGGTAATAAGACAAAAAGAAATTCAGAATTGCAAAAAATAATTAGTATTATTAACGCAATCAAATATTAGATGAGGATTTCTGTGCAGTCAAAAACTTTACAATGAATTAATCATACATTTTTACCCCGAACGATTCGCGTATTGAAAATTGCAACAAAAAATTGATTCATGATTATTTATTAATGCCTGTTACGCAATTTCGTAAATTTGCGATTCGTATTATTTTGGTTCTTTTATATCGCAAGTTTTCTACACTTCATACTAAAAACCAAAAAAGTTTGCTACACTTTCATACAAAGCTTTATAAACGAACGGATGATAAAATACGAAATCATAAATTTACGAAAGAAAAATAAGAAGCCTCTGAGCTATTTAATTTTCATTTCGTATCTTCGTATTGTTGACAGTTAATGTCAAATATTAATAATAAACAAAAATAAATACATACTATCAACAAACTATTAATTAAATTTTATTCATTTGTTGAAAAAAAAAATTGGTGGAATAAAAATAAATTTAAATATGGAAGTGAAATTTTTAGAAAAAATAAAAATAAAAAATAAATTAAAATAAACATTTGTATTTGCTTTTGAGGTGTTTTCTAGAAGCATGAATTCTTTCGTCAAGGACCATATTTTGTTACGCATATTACGCGTGTTATTTTATGTTGTGCCATATCACAAAAAATTACAAATTGAAAATAATTAAATTTAAGTCACAAAAATTACCAATAAAAAATAATTAAATTCTAATAACAACACAACCATAATTAAAATTGGAAATCAAATTTTAACAGACATCAGATATCAGCTGTTATTACGAATTTTTCGAAATGAAAAATACAAAATTTACATATTTACTCTTCACTCAAAATTGACATTCGTAAATTTACGAAATACGAAGATACGAAATGCGTGACGAGCGCTATTGTGTAAATTTTATAATTTAAATTTTATAAATATTTATTATTTACAGAGGGTTAAAGAAAATCGGATTAGAAAAATTATGTTTAAACAATACACACTACAGCTCCGAAGGAATTGAAACTGAGGTTGTTTTCGTTTATTCATTCCGAAGATTCGGAATATTCTGAATATGTCAAAAAGCGTTTTTTTATTCATTCGGAATATTCAAATATTCTGTTCTGTATTTTTTTATTTATTCCGCATATTCCGAACGTATTCTTTTTGTTCCATCTCAGAGTTGGAATAAACAGAATAAAATTACGGAATGACAGTTCACTTCTATCATTCTATCAGTACCTAATAACAATTTGACTACCTATATTTTATTTTAATTTAAAAAATGGAAAATATTGGTTAAGTAAAAAAATGTTTTTAAAAAAAAAAAATATATATATATATATATAATGAATGGTTGTATAAATATTAATATTTATATAAAATTAGTAGTTGTATTTATTATTCAGAAAATAAAATTTTTTAAAAGTTTTTATTATTTTTTTTTCAAGGAATGAATCTATATAATGGTTATAATAACTGTTATAACTATATTCACTATATTAACTAATTTACACAAATTAAAAAATAGTAAAAACTTTTCACAAAAATTAATAAATAAATAAAAAAGTAAACAATGACAGTTTCTATTGTTTATTCTTTTTATTCCATTCTGTTCGTTTATTCCATTCGTTCGGAATATTCTATCGTTAGAATAAATAATGTAATACAATAATAATACAATGCTGAACTATACCAGCTGTACAACGGCATGGACCTAGCTAAAAAAGTCAGAATAAGACGGCTTCATTGGCTAGGCCATGTAGATCGTATAGATGAAAATGCTCCGGCTAGGAAACTCTTCGAATCCAAACCCCAGGGAACGCGTCGTCGAAGGAGGCCACACCTTCGTTGGAGAGATGAAGTATCGGCAGATATGAAAAAACTTCAAATCACCAACTGGAGAGATTCCGCTCGTGATCGAAATCAGTGGAGGACAATTTTGCGCCAGGCCCAGGACCTTCAAGGTCTGTAGCGCCCAGCAAGTAAGTAAGTAAGAATAAATAAACGAAAACGCCCTGAAACTAAACCAACGTCATCTTTGTAACTTTTTTTCCAAAAAAAAAAAATAAATCATAAAAAGTAACACAGCCTACCTTCATTGAAGTGCTGAAGAACACTTAAAATAAATTTCATTAATATATAATTTTTTGAATAAATTTAAACCAAGTGTAGTACACATTAATTTTGTTGCCAAAATTTTTGAATTCGAAAATATATTTTGAATAAAACCAAAGTAAAATCTATTATCAAAATAATAAAAACAGTCACCGTTGAATTCTCATTCAGAACAAACGTGATTTTTTTCTTCGAAAAATATAATTAAAATAAAATTATAAATAAAATTTATCGAAATAATATACATATATAATAAAAAATTTTTTTTTAAATATATAAATATTAAATAATTATTGTGTAAATAATATAACTAATTTTTTTTGTTTTTTTCTTTTAATTAAAATTAAAACAATAAATTTATAAAATTCTAATATAAGACATATTTACAAAAATTAATTTTTAAAATATTAGAAAAATAAGTGTTAAACATTAAATTCTCAGCATACTGTAATTAATCAATATATTAATAAAAAATTTTCCTAGTTAATTTTAATTAGAGCATAAGTGAAACTAACTATTTAATTAATTCATAGTGTAACCTAAACTAAGTAAAAACTAATTTATATTAAATTATCAAATTAGGACATAAGTACATTTATTAAATTAAACTAGTGGTAAGTTTAAATAATACTAGCTCCCATATGGGGAGTAAAAACATGTTTTCTGAGCTGGTCTTCCTGGAGGAGGATACAAGGGTAAAACGTAAACGAGGTAAGACTCACATTTCTACCGAAAAAACGCCTATGAATTTTCCAAGCATTGATGCTAAGCCAACTGACTTGGAAAGAAAATTCCTTCTTGTGAAATGTAAAGACAGCAATATTACTCCTAGAAGTTTGAATTGTATTCTAGTCAATAAGTACTTACAACAAACTTCAAGTCAATTCAAGGTTCAGCCAAACAAGGATGGTAATCTTATATTAGAGGTTCCCAACAGAAAAATTGGCGATATGTTTGTACAAAGGAAAAAACTAGGTAACATTGAAATCGTATGTGAGTATTATGCCTCACTTAACTCTTCGCAGGGCATTATCTACTCAAGGGACTTAATTTCACTTACGGATGATGAAATTTTGAAGGATTTGCAAGATCACAATCCAAACATATTGAAAATTTATAGATTCCCAAATAGAAATCCAATTAATAATAACAGTCCAAAATATTCAGGAGCTATTTCTATCACTTTTGATTGCCTTGAACCTCTCAAAGAGGTAAAAATAGGCTACCTTGTCTTGGAGGTTAGGAAAAGCTATCCTTCGCCAAGAAGGTGTTTAAAGTGCCAATCTCTAAAGCATATTGCTAAATATTGTCAAGAGAAACAATCATTATGTTCAAAATGTGCTGTTCCGGTATTGAACGAAAAAGATGAGGAGCATATCAAAAATTGTATTACACTTAAGTGCGTTAATTGTGCTGAAGAGAAACTATCTACTGAACACGCTTCAAGTGACAGAAACTGCCCGGCTTTCCAAAAAGAAAAGGATATCCTTAAGATCAAAACAGACCGCAGATGCACTCGCAGAGATGCTATTTTAATATATTACCAAAACCTTAAATCTTTCTCACTAACAACAAGTTCACTCACTATAAACAAATCATCCACCATTACTCCTTTCAATTCATATAGCCTAGCACTCCAAAGTAAAATAAACCTCACTCAATCACTACCTCAACAAACAGAAACTCAACCTCCACAGCCCCAAAAACCCACACTTATCCAAAAAACTCAACAACCACCACAACCAAAAGTACAGATAACACAAGAACAACCACAACTAACATTCCCACAACCACAAAAACAATCACAACTCAAAACCCAACAATCACAACCACAACAACCACAACAACAACCTCAACAACAATCACAACAACCTCAACAACAACCACAACAATTACCTGCAGGACAAATAGTTCCTGTCATTAATCTTTTAAATAAACCTACTAACGTCGAAACTATTAAGACAGGAATTATTAATCCTCAATTAACATCATTATTTAAAAAAACCAAGACGCCTAAAGCAGTAGATGCTGAAATGGAGATAGAAAATAACTCTATCTAAAGATAAGTTATATATATCCCAGAACACATAACCCACAATCCACCACTTACACTAATCCTAACACAAATACGAATTCCCCCCCACACTCCATCCTCCAGTGGAACATCCAAGGGTTCCACACAAATAAACACTACTTACATTTTTTGTTCTCTAAATACAATCCACTCATAATAGCCATACAAGAAACAAATATACACGTTCCATATCAACAAACAAGACTAGGCCGATATGATTGCTTACTACCACCTATCCTGAACAGAATAGGTGGAGTAGGCTTTCTTATCGACAGAGGCTTGAGGTATACGGAGATCGTATTGAATACGCCACTCCAGGCGGTTGCCATAGCGGTTGGACTACCTGGAATCAGGGAGCAAGTTACGCTTGTTAACTTGTATCTGGAGCATAACTTAGTACTGCGTAGAAGTCACTTGAATGACCTCAAAAACCAATTAACAACACCATATGTCATCTTGGGTGACTTCAATGCAAGAAGTGAGACCTGGGGAGATCATCTAACAACCGTACGCGGGCAACTGCTTGATGATTGGACTGATGACAATCCTGATCTCTGCATACTTAATAGTCCGGTATCCACACACTTTAGTACTAGGGGCACACACACAGCACCAAACCTTTCAATATCACACACCACAATAGCATACAAATTCAATTGGAAAGTAGGTTATAACCCTAAAGGTTATGACCACCACCCAATAGTAATTACTTTACCAACAACAGTCACACAACCCAATACAAAACGAAAACCCAGATATAACGAGATGAAGGCAGATTGGATTAATTTCCAATTAATTATGACAAATTTCCTAAATGTTAACCCAGCATCACAAAATATCAATAAGGAAGTAGCAATTCTGACCAAGTCGGTACGAATAGCAGCCTCCAGAGCTATTCCTATTAAATTCCAATATAACATTAGTAGAAAACCAGCTTGGTATAATTCAGAGATACAGAAGCTGTCTAAGGTAAGAGACGGTCTCTGGAGATCTTACAAAAGATTCCCAACGACGGACAAACTTTTAATTTTAAAAAGAACGAACGCAATTCTCCGCCAAAACATAAGAAAACAAAAAAGGCAAAACTGGGTGGAATTTGCCAACAGCCTGAACGGCGAAAATATCTCTGAAACTTGGCGTAAAGCCAACTATATACTTAAAGGAAGTAGGAACTCGAGCAACTTAATTATCCAGCAGGGGGATGTTCTAGTGGCAGACTCTGCGCTGAATGCTGAATTCCTTGCCTCTAAATATAATTCAAACAGAACAGTTCCTCAAGAATTTGACCTCCCTGATTCATTAAATACTAACTCAAGACTAGATTCCAAAATTACCACAGATGAAATCCTTGAAACTCTTGCTCACTTTTCGGGAACTTCACCGGGCTTGGATGGAGTCACCTACGGCATGATTAAACATGCCTCAGTAGACTTCATCTCAAGACTGAGAGGGCTTTATAACAATGTTTACAGCTCGGGCCAACTTCCACAAGTCTGGAAGATGGCAGAGCTGGTCCCATTGAGAAAGCCCCAGAAGGATCCACAAAACTGTGAAAGCTACAGATTCATCTCATTGCTCCCTGTACTATCTAAAATCCTGGAAAAAATTGTAGCCAAAAGGCTCTACTGGCACATTGAAACTAAGCTAACACCAGAGGTTCAAGGTTTTAGAAAACTACATAGCACGACCACCCTCCTACATAAGCTAGACTTCGATGTTGGAAAAGCATTGGACAGTAAACAGCATTGTGATCTTATCTCTTGTGACCTGGAGAAAGCTTTCGACAGAGTACCAAGAGATACGGTCATCAAACAGCTGATAAATTGGCAATCGGGCCAATCTGTCACTCGCTATATTAATGATTTCCTTAAAAACAGGAAATACATTGTGCAAGTCAGTGGTCATTACTCGACTTGCAAACCTCTCACACTAGGCATCCCTCAAGGTTCACCCCTTTCTGTTCAAATATTCAACATTTACATAAACAGCCTCAGTACTGAATTATCCACTATCCCGAATCTAAATCACCTCATATACGCTGACAACATCATACTTTACACTACAAGAATTTCAGACACTCCATCAAACACCTTGGAAAACTCTTTACAATGTATTGATCGTTGGACTCTGGCCAGTGGTGGCAGCTTGGCTCCGGACAAAACTGAAGCTATACATTTCTGCAGAAAACACATTTGTTCCAAATTTACAATATCCCATAATAGCATAACCATAGCCCCAATAGATAATATTAAAATCCTTGGCATCCACTTCAGCCGAAATTTGAAATTCAATTTACATGTCAAAAATTTAGTATCCCAAATTAAACGTTCGAACCATTTACTCAAGTTTATCTGCAGAAAAAAGGTGGGCCCTCCTGTCGATGTAGCTGTAAGGATAGCGAAAGCTATTCAGTATGGTAAAGTCGACTACGGACTCACCTTATACGGCTTCACAACCAAAGGAAATGTCCAAAAGTTACAAGTTGCTATCAACCAGGCGGCTCGGATTGCGCTGGGTGCATTACCGAATACAGCCTTAGAATCTTTGAGAGTAGAGGCAAACTTCCCCTCCATAGTGGAGAGAAGAAATGTACTGTCGACAAGGCTTATAACCAGGGCTAACTTTGATCCAAATCACCCTCTTCATAAAATTTACTCATACATTCTACAAAATAAATCCCCTCCAAATATAACTTCCTCAATAAATAAAATGACTCCTCTGGTTGAACCATTGGAGCTTGACCTATATGCCTCCCCAGAGTTATATAGACAAGAGCACCTTTGGAACAACTGGAAATCATTCATACATGATCACCTATCCTTACATCCCAAAAGCACAACACCTTCTGAAAAGTACAAACAATTGTACATCCAACTCAAACAAGCACTCCCAACACACTCCGATATCTACACAGATGGATCAAAAGGACCTCACGGCGTTGCCTGGGCGATAGTCAAGAACAACTCTCTCTGGAAGGCGGAAATCTTGCCGGGGGAATGCTCGATTCTCATAGCTGAGCTTACCGCCATATACAGAGCAGTCCAAGCCGCTGAAACACTATATGAGAACATTATTATATTTACAGATAGCCTTAGTTCAATAAAATCAATCAAAAACCCTTACAATAGTGAGTATATGTCATCTTACATCAGAAACTCCATATCATACAACAATGGCAAATTGCGGTTGGGATGGATTCCAGGCCACGTAGGCATAGATGGAAACTATAGAGCTGACCTTGAAGCAAATATAGCGGCCAAAAGCCCTCTTACAAGAGATTCATTAATGTCCTACTCCCATGCTAAAAGGATCATTGCAATACACGCGGCGCACATCCGTCAATCAGCCTGGAATTCTTCCAATCGCTTTGCTAGATTACACAATCCAAATGCAAACATTCCTGGCCCAATAAAAAATCAATCTCGAGCCCTAGGTGTTAAACTTACAAGAGTGCGCCTAGGGTATACTCTTGCCACACATAAACATTTATTTGACAGATCCACACCTCCGACATGTATTCACTGTCCAGAACTCCTCACTATCAAACACATCCTAACACAATGCCCCTCAAATAACACAATTACATCTCAGTTCACATTCACCCCATTGCAAGCCCTACAATTCCATACCAATACACACATAACTCTCATAAAAAACCTCCTACTACATCATAACATCTGGGATGAAATATAACTTATCATTACCAATTTCTCTAATAATCTACTGACATATTACTATTATTACTTGGTAGGAATAAGTCCTACCAACCATTTACATTCATTAACACTATTGTTTACTTACTATTTGTTGGATTAAGTATTCTAGCGAATGGTAAGTATATTTATACTTAATTTTTATACTATTTTATACTAAGCACTCAAATACACAAATATACAACTTTTTATAATATTAAATATTGTAAATTAATTTAAAAATGTATTTTTGGATTCCAAGTCAATCAATGGGGCGCAGACCAGGAGGTGTAAATGCTACTTTTGCACTTCCTGGTTTGTACCTCATTGGCTTGAGTTTATCTCTATCTTGGTCTGTACTTTGAATTGTTTAATTTGTTAGTTTGTTAAATTGTTAAACTGAAGTTAAAATATTGTTTAATTTTTTCTTTTTTAGATTATTTGTTATATTTCCTAGATATTAAGTGTTACATTTTGTAAATTTTTAAATATTGTTTCGTTTATCTTTATATTATAAAGGCCCACATTCCGAAAGGGAAAAGGGCCTGTAGTTGGCCTGCAGATTAATCTGTAGGTCCACTGTTAAATAAATAAATAAATAAATAATAAAATACATTATTATTTAAATAAAATACGATATTATTTTGCAAATAAATAAAACAAAAAAAAATTCAATTAAAAACAACAACAAAATTACATAGTTATAACAAGTAAAAATATTAAATTATTTAATTTATTTAAATTTTAACATATTAAAAGGTAATAATGACTTTTCATTTTCAGATACTTTATTATTCTCCATTCTACATATACATATATTAGACAATACAATATTACCAAAAATTGAAAAAAATGTGTATAAAAATTTCGAAAGAACGTTTTCCACATATACAAATTGTGTCTAATGGTACATCAAAGTCAACAGATGTTACACTTTGATAAGTTAAAGGACATATAATTCCTTTTTGATTGTTATCAGCCAGAAATTTATATTTTATTAAAACCATTAAATTGTTTAAAATAGCGTTCATATGAAATAGTATATTTTGTACATATATAGAAGATACTACTAAACCACCACGCCGAATTAGATTAAAGTAATAATTACTATACTTAAGTAACTATTTCAACTTTTTTGGCTTTCCATATAGTTTACAAACATTTTAATTTATTTTTTTCGTTATTCAAAAAGCTGCGTAACCTGATACATAAAAATATCCATTAAACATTTCATATAATGTAGTTTTTTAAAAAGAAAATAATAATAAAAAATATTCACTTTACTAAAAAATATCTTGGCAGCTTACCTTATTTTCTTTTACTAAAAACAACTAAAAACTATACTGACGAAAACTTACTGACATACTAATTAGAAATTCAAAAAAATAAAACACAAATAAATAGAAATATTGGAAATATCAACGAATTAGAATCAATTCTAATTCGTTGGGAAATATCTTCGTTGAAATGAGAGAATAAAACGAATTAGACCCGGACAAAATTTCTGTCAAAAATCAAATTATGATATGCCTGTAATAACCAGCAGTGATTGATCTCATTATTTAGTTTGCTTAATTTGACATTAATTTTTTTGTTTCATTTTTTTTTTTGTAACTTAAATATTACTATTAAAAAATAATTTAATTTTTGTATGAAATCAAATTAAATTGCATTTATCAAACTAATTAAAGAAATATTTTTGTTCACATTTAAGCCAAAAGCTTTTAAAATTTTGTTAGCTTTCGAAGCATGTAATTTTTTCAGTTATATGCTATTCACATTACACTAAAGACCAGGAAGACAAAGAAATTTTTAAGTGGGTGAATTTTGAAAGTTCATGTCGTGTCGAGAAAAATAATTTGTTTACATCATTTTAAAAATGTCTCTCATAAGTCATAACAAAATAGATCCTTCGATTTTAAATATTCACATAAGGTTTATTTTATACACAAATAAGATACATTTTGAAAGTTGCGCTCTGAGTAAAAAGGCCTATACTATAGTAGAGTGCATTGTATAGATGTATACACATACATACAAATTAAAAGAAATTAAAATTTGTTTTAAAAAAAAATAATAAAAATGTATTTGAATAATATAAATATGTACAAAACAAAAGAAACTAAAACTTTCTTTAAAAATAAGTAACATAAAAATTGTATTTTAAATAATGCTCCTTCCTTTAACTTACTAATCCAATATATATGTACTTCCTTCATTAGTTCTCAGTATTTGGCGTTACTACGTCCATTAATAACTAGGTTGACTAGATGTTGAAAGTACTCCACATAAAAATAAAAAATAAATTAAATTGGTGTTTTTTTATCTCGCAATAAGCAGTACATAGTTAGATTTGAATACAATGACATTGGAAGCGTTCAGTGAAATTAACCATTGGATCTGAAATCCACAGATCCATGGATCTGTTTACTGAACGGTGTGGTAAATGTACCAGTTAATGTATCGCAGTTATTGAAAATGGATCTGAAAAAATTCTAGATACATTTCATGGATCTGAATTTTTATATGTAAAAATAACAATAACAATTTTTATGTGGAGTGTTGTGACATCTACCGTAAGAAAAATTAAATGTTTCTATTTTTTATGAAAGTTTTTAAATTGAAATCGCCATTATTTTTTGAATTAGTGTGAAATTTAAATTTTTAAGGAAGATTTATGTACGTAAAACTTAAATTAAGAGTTATAAAAAATAAATTATATGAATGATAATAAATATTATTCCATTCAAATTAAATTTATTTTTAAAAGTACTCATTATATTTTCCGGTGATGGCGCTAGTATTGCGGTAAATTTTTGTGGTGAATTGCGTTCAGTGGCCAGATATATGGTACATGGATCCAAAATGGATTCCAGATCTACCGGTTAATGCTACTGAACGAACCCATTAAAGACTAATTTTCATGAACAGAAATACAGAAGATACAAAAACACTAAATGTGTGACAGAGAAAAACAAACCATTCGTATGAATTAACTATAAAATTGTAAAAGAGTTCAGAAAATATCAAAGTAAATAATATCGGCTGAAATTTTGCTTGCTGAAAGCTAAACTTGCTATAATTATCTCCAATTTTTTTACATAGGTAAAAATGTGTGTCTTACACAAAGAAATTTCGCATACTAATATACATTTTTATGGATACATGACATTTGAATTTAAGTTCGAATAAAACAAAAGTATTAAAGAGGAGATCGCTCTGGAATATGATGTCGAATAATTTATTCAACATCATACACTGTGATAAGTATTATTATAGTTAAATGCATTTTTTATCTTTTTAGATCTCAATCAATTGGTAAGCTAATATTTATAATCCTTTTAATCTAATAGATTTTGCTAATTCTTAAAAAAAACTAAAACTTAAAAAATTATCATAACTTTTGACATTTTAAAACGAAGAAAGTTCAAGTTGAATCAACTTCAAAGCGTTGAAAGGTTCGTGAGCGTTACGTCAACGGCGAGTAGAATCAATTCAATATATTTCTGTTTAACTTTCTTTTTGACATTGTGAACCTGATTGACATTTGATTTTTAAATATAAATATTTAGAACTTTGCTAGCTAAAGAAAAAATTTCAAATTTGAAAAATCTAATATCCTCACTCCGGAACTGGTATATCGACTGATAATATTGAACAGAAGCTCAGCCTGATAAAATTGAAACACCAGCCGATCGATCGTCTGATAATCTGAACAGATTAGGTAAATTTTTATTTGTACGATTTTGATTGTTATAGATATTTTGCTCATCAGCACTAATACACTAGTGGGGATAAACGCCGTACGTTGTAATATGTCAATTTCACATGTTTACACTTTTCAGAGAAAAATAAGCTGAAAACTTTTAACCTCTAACAACATCTAATTTATATTAGAATAATTAGCATCTAATTTATATTAGAATAATTATATTAGAATATTATAATAATTTATATTAAAAATATATTCAATTAAGATATTTATGCTGAAAAAATATCAAATCCAAAAATTAAATAAGCACTTCAAAATGGCAAAATCACGAAACTCACAATCATGTATATGTATATGCCTTCAACATAAATAAACCAAGAAATGAAAACATACGCTTGTCAAAATTGAAAGTTCCATTATACAGCGTGTTGGCGTTGCATATTTCGGTCACCTTCATATAAAATACATTATCATCAGTACGGTCTACGTAGTACCGTACGGTCTTATTGAGGTTGGGCTGTTTCAGCTAATTTTACATTTTCGCACCGAGCTATAAGCGGTAAACATAATTGCGACCACCCACCACTGACTACCAATGAAATTCGCTTCGCTCAACTATTCAAGTGAAACACAATTGTAGCGAAACGAAAAATAAAAATAAACAAACAAAACAGAAAAGCAAATGGCGGAATTTGTCTGTTCGCCACACACACACACTAAGAAACTTCTGCTTTTGCAAGCACAGAAACTTAATTATGTTTAATGCGACGGATAGGATCGTCGCATTAAAAATAATTATAGGAATTCAATAAAAAACAAACAAACAGAAATTTATTAAAATATTTTGAAAAATATAAAATTCTTCTAAATAACTAAATACATAAACGACTGATTTTATTTACATTTTGGTTGCGAAACTTCACCATACCCACTTGAAAATCTTCAGAAACTTATGACTTCGCCTATTAAAAATCAAAAAATTCTGATTTTGTCAACTGTGTAGGAAACTGTTTCGAAACAACCCTACACATGATTAATTTCACAAGTTTCGAAACAGTTTTAAGCGTATATGGATATACCTTGATATATAATGGTAGCGTTCAGTGAAATTAACCTTTGGATCTGAAATCCACAGATCCATGGATCTGTTTACTGAACGGTGTGGTAAATGTACCGGTTAATGTATCGCGGTTAATGAAAATGGATCTGAAAAATATCTAGATACATTTCATGGATCTGACTTTTTATATGTAAAAAAAACAACAATTTTTATGTTGAGTGTTGTGACATCTACCGTAAGAAAAATTAAATGTTTATATTTTTTATGAAATTTTTTAAATTTAAATCGCCATTATTTTTTGAATTAGTGTGAAAATTTAAATTCTTAAGGAAGATTTATGTACATAAAACTTAAATTAAGAGTTATAAAAAATAAATTATATGTATGATAATAAATATTATTCCATTCAAATTAAATTTATTTATATTTTAAGTACTCATTATATTTTCTGGTGATGGCGCTAGTATTGCGGTAAATTTTTGTGGTGAATTGCGTTCAGTGGCCAGATATATGGTACATGGATCCAAAATGGATTCCAGATCTACCGGTTAATGTTACTGAACGAACCCAATAATATTTATTGGTCTTCATTCCACGCAGAAGAATAACGCCATGGTTAACATACGTTCCATACCTTTTTGTTAACAAACTAATTTTGTGGAAGGTATATTTTGTCACAAAGCGAAGACTATTCAACCAAAATTGGTGGAACCGGCGTCACACACTAACGCATATATAATAATGGATAAAAACAAATAAAAGAAGTGGAATGAAGGATTCAACAAAATGTTATATATATCTTAATCAATCTTATTTAAAAAATATATTTTTTTGACCCATATTTTGATAGTTTTGGCCCATATTTTGATCTCATAAAAATGAAAATGACAAATGTCATATCATTTAAATGATTTTTTGAGATTTCGATAGTCGGCAAAAATGAAATGAAATTTGAAATTTAAATGAGATGATTTTTGTTTTGAAACGGGCAACACTTTTCGTTTTGACGGGTTTTGGATATAATTAATAAAGAAAGAAATTTTATTTCGAAGAAAAAGTGAAGTAAAAGAAAAAAAATATGTCCAAAAGGTTTGTTCAATATGCAAATTAATATTGAATAGAGTAGAGCCAATGTGTGTGTATTCAATGGGACCGTGTCATATGAACTACATCTTCTAGGTGGTGACTGGTAGAAAGTGCCAAGTTTAAGAAATTGAGCAGCCTCCAGCAAAAGTAGGTCCGGGGCCCACCTCGAATTTAAGGTCTTCGGTCTCGACACTTGAGACCGCTTGTTTGCATCGTGCCTATGAGCCATTTTACTGAAAACAAGCTAAGAAAAAAAAAAATTCGAGGGCTTTGTGAGGTGGAACCCGCACCTATTTTTGCTTGAGGCTGCTCAATTTCTTGAACTTGGCTCATTCCACCAGTCACCACCTCGAAGATTTCTTTACTTTTTTCATGTCCCATTTTCATAAGCCGTCATTTAACAATTTCAAAATGACCAAATTTGTCATTTTATCCGAATATATTCATATAATGCGACTATCGAAATTGGCTAGTTTTAATTTTTTATGATTTTTGTCATTTTTTACGACTATTGAAATCGCAAAATTTGTTTTTCATAAAAAATTACAGTGAAATGATTATCAAAATATGGGCCTTTGTGAAATTTTTTTTTATGATTTGTGTTTATTTTATTTGATAATTTATGAGCTTCAAATGTATCGCTCATTTCAATTTTTATTTTAAAATGAAATTTCTGTGTGCATGTAACATAGATTGAGTTTATTGGAAACACAAAAGTAGAACCCATTGGCAGCTTGGTTTTGCACTATCTATTTCTCTAAGGCTATTTTCAATTCTTTCGCTGGGAGTTCGATTTGGCATTTCTGACAACCTTTTTAAACATCAAAAAATAAAAACAAAACAATTATTCTGAAATCTGATATCAAAATATTATTATATATTATTGTTCTGTTTTTTTTTTTAAGTTTTAAATGTTCTACAAATACTGTCGAAAACACAATCACGACGAATGACGAATTTTTCGCTTTCAAATACATGAGATTATATGTAAATCGTGACGAATGACCAAAATTTCGCGTTCAAAAAATAGATCTATTTTTATTTTACTCGTCGACGAATGCGAATGACATTCATTGATACCAACATAAATTGGTCAAAATGGTTTTAATAAAACATTTTATAAAATTAAAATTCAAATAAAAAATTTTTTAAATTAATTTTTTTAAGATTTTTCCACCATTTTTTTCATAAACAAATTTTGAAATTTCAAAACACAAAAAATTGTCACCAATATTCGTCGTCATTGTGTCTCTAATGGCGAATTTTGTCATTCGTCATTCGTCGTGATTGTGTTTTCAGCGTAAGTTAATAAATTATTCAAAATGATTTTTTCATCATTTCACTGTCATTTTTTATGAAAAACAAATTTTGCGATTTCGATAGTCGGAAAAATGACAAAAATCATAAAAAATGAAAACAAGCCAATTTTAATAGTCGGGTTTTACGAATATATTCGGATAAAATGACAAATATTGTCATTTTGAAATTGTTAAGTGACGGCTATGTTTGTTTACTTTTGTTGTTTAAAATTTAAAAAATGGATTTACAAAAAAAATCGTAAGTATTGGACATGAAAAAGTAGTACCTACGTAAGTAGTGGACATGAAAAAAGTAAAGAAATCTTGGAGATGGTGACTGGTGGAAAAAGCCAAGTTCAAGAAATTTAGCAGCCTCAAGCAAAAAAAGATGCGGGTTCCACTTCACAAAGCCCTCGAAATTTTTTTTTTTTTTTTATAACTTGTCTTCAGTAAAATGGCTCATAGGCACGATGCAAACCAGCGGTACCGAAGACCTTAAATTTTTTTTTTTTTAATTTTTTATTGTCATCAGTACAATGACCCTTAAATGTGATGAAGACAATAGGTCCGAGGTCCTAGGAATTGGGGCCGAAACTCTATATCACCGGTTTAAATTGTATTTTTCTGAGAAAAGGTTATTAATAATAATTATAATTATTTTACTCTGAAAATTTTCATATTATATAGTGCAAAGTTTCCATTTTCAGTGGGTTATTTTTATTTCCAGTAGAAACTAAATTATTTCTAATAAGATGTTTCAAAAACAGTTGAGAAAAAGTTGCTGAAAATTTGTAGTCGTCCGGCCAATCTATATTATATTTCTATCATATATATCCTGAATTATGTAAAAAGCTGTATGTAACTATATTTCCGTCCAGAATTTATAACAAAAAAAAATGAAATAATAATAAACATATGTATCATATTTTTGGGTGGACACTTCATATCTCAGAAGTTGCAGACAATTGGGGTGGTGTTAAGAACTATATAAAAACAATAGTCAATGTAAATCGTGTATTACAAGACTGTCGTCAACAGTAAAATGTGAAGCTGACGACCGGACGTTTCAAGAAAATAGTTTAATTAGAAACACAACCCTGACATAAGAAATAACATAATTTCGAAACCCCTCTAAAATTTTCATTCTTTTACACAGCATCTGCGGCGAATAATAAAAGTTGCGAGGATTATTATTCAAGCATTTTATTATTAAGAATGTTTAGATTTTTTACTTAAAATGATTTAAATAATTTGAAAAACTTTTTTAAAAGTATTAAATTAGTGAAATAAGTTAAAAGCCTCATTAATATGGCTCCACGTAAGTATAAAGTTAGATCCATTTCATCATCGTTTTTTTTCATTTAAGAAGTGGTTATAATGTTTGTAAGCGAAATTTTATGCGAGCCGTCAAACACCGGCGAAATAGTCTCAACTAAAAATTTACCTCTTATAAAAAAAAACTTTGAACATTTGTCATCATCAACAATATTTTATCTTTTTTTAGTAAATAAAAGTTTGAAGAATAAAAGTAGATTGCCAAAAATGACAACACAAACATTACTCGATTTCGATTTAGGAGAAAGCTCATCAGATAGTGATTTTCGTATCGAGGATCATGATGATGACAGTGATGATGATTTTTCAGTAAATTCAAAATATAGTGACATTGATTTGGACGATGGTGATGATGATAATGATGATTATGATTCAGATTTAGATGATAGTGATAGTAATAAAGGAATGCATAAAAAAATAGAAAAAAATTCTAACTTATCATCTCCAAAAGTAATAGAACATTCGTTTATTGAACAAATAGTAGCTAAGACCATTGCAGGTGAAAATATGGGCTCACATTTAAAAATTGATGTAAGAATTTAAGCTTTATTTTATATTTGTTTTTTATTTTCAACATTTAATTCATAGCTCTCGAAAAATTTAGTATGCTGCGCATGCCTTGGTGATAAATCCGATGATTCTAATGAAATTGTCGAATGTGATGGCTGTGGTGTTTCAGTACATGAAGGTTGTTATGGAATAAGCGATACAACGTCTATATCTTCCACTAATTCGTCTTGCTCAACGGAACCGTGGTTTTGCGAAGCATGCAAAGCTGGTGTGGTTGAACCAAGTTGTGAGTTATGTCCTGGAAAAGGTGGAATTTTTAAAGAAACCGAAGTTGGGCGTTGGGTACATTTAATTTGTGCTCTTTATGTACCGGGTGTAGCATTCGGTGAAGTGGATCATTTATCGTGTGTGACGCTTTTTGAAATGCAATACAGTAAATGGGGGGCAAAACAATGCAGTTTGTGTGAAGACGACCGCTATGCGAGGACTGGAGTTTGCATTGGCTGCGATGCAGGCATGTGCAAAACTTTTTTTCATGTTACGTGGTATTATTTGTTTATTTTATAAACTTTTTGTTGCTGAATTGAAATTTATATTATAGCGCTCAAGCTGCTGGATTTTTATCAGAACCACATTGTGATGAAGCGGATCATGCTGATCCATTTTATGCGCATTGTAAGGTACATTCGGATAAAACTATGATTAAACATCGAAGAAGAAATTATAATTTAATGAAAATGAGAATGCAACAAATTAAATTAGACAAAGAAGAACATTGTAATGAAAAACAAACTTCTGAGCAAATAAGAATTCAAAGAAAATTAATTAAACATCAAAATAAATATAAAAATCATAAAGAAACTAAAAACGAACCTTGGGGTAATAAATTTGAAATTTTCACATTCAAATAAATAAAAAATCAACTTGCATTTTTCAGTACCAACACAAAAAATTCCGAGATTGTTGACAACTAGTGCAACAACTGTTCGTCGTTTGCACGAAAAAGCAATAATAATGGGGATAGACTCAGATCTTTTGGAGTTTCAAGAAGCACAAGTAGTTATTTTTATTTAGAATTATATATTTTGTGTTTCACCATTTAAAATTTTTAGATCGCTGCCATAAGTGATGTACGTAAAAAATGGCATGTTCCTCCTTCATTCAGCGTTGAATTTGTTGCTTATTATTTAGATCGAATAAGTCGAACAAAAGAGTTAAAAAGAAACTTAGAACAAAATGTGGAAGACAATAAAAATTTATTAATAGATCAAACTCACTTCCGCGAAGAATATGATAAAAAAATTAAAGCCAATTCAGACCTTTTAGAAACAAATATAAAATTAAAAAATATTTTAGATGAAATGCACAAACAAATATCTTTATTATGTCCAACTAAACAACTACAGTCTGCTGATAATATAGGTCATATTGTGCAGCAGCAGCTTCAGCTGCAGCAATACATTTCATCAAATGTTACACATATTCCTCATATTATTACAACAGCAGCTGCGATTCCACGAACAATGTCAGTGCCTACAGCTGCTGCAAGAAAAATGGGTGTCGGATTTCCATTAAATAATTTGCCTGGTGATAAAACAGGGGATACAAATCGTATTCTCAGCACACAAATAATTCAAAATAAAAATCAATTAGTTCATAATTGTGGCATTTGTAAAGGGTGTCATGATCAACATTTGTTAGCAAAATGTGATACATGCCATTTACATTATCATTTGGGATGTTTAAATCCGCCATTAACACGTCATCCAAAAAAATCGAAATTATATGGATGGCAGTGTTCAGAATGTGATAAATCTGATGATTCCGATGTAATAGTTGAATTACCGCCAGGTCCTCGTCGTTCTCGTACAAAATTTAGTAAAGATGGAAAAATTGTACCAGTTGATGGGAATTCAAGTTTTAATTCAATAGAAGATGATAATATCAATAGTTTAGAAAAATCACCATCTCAATCAGGAAAAAGAAGGTCAAGAGATAGACGTTTATCAACCCAACCATTGTCACTGAAAACTGGTTTAATAGCAGTTGGATCTGAAGTTGGTAAGGTTACAAAGAAACCTACAGAAAAAATATTAGAACCGAAACCGTTAATTTATAATGGTCAAATAATTTTTCCAAAAGAAATCAGTCCATCAAAAAGCCCTAAAAAATCTAATATAAGATCAACAACTCCTGAAAATAAAAAAGCTTCAAGATCGAGTCCGATAAAAAATATGAATAATTCCATTTCTAATAAAAGTAGTGACATATCAATAGAAAAGCGTTCGAATTCTATTATATCAATTCAACCAAATAAATCACAAAACTCAACGAAGAAAACAAAAAACCAGTTAATAATTTCAAAAAGTCCTCAACCCGTATCAGCAGCACTATCTGGAGCAACAACAAAAATTAGACCATTATCGTCAGGTGCAATGCCATTTAAATCATTTTTTGATCCATTGGCTATAGGTAATAATTCATCACTAGCTGAAGATATTGTAATAAAAGCGGTTAGAACACCAAAACGTAAAAGAGACAACGAAGAAGATCCATTACAAATTAGCCCTAATAAATTTGATTGTACTGTAAATTTGAGTTTAAATCATACTGAAAATCTTATTGTAACTGGTGCAAATGAAAATGGTAACAATATTTTAGGAGGTGCAGATGCGATTGTTGATAACACTAATATCGTAATACATAAACAAAATCGTAAAAAACGAAAAGATAAACATAGAAATAAGTATCATTCGGATAGTGATAAATCGCCAAGTAAAGAACATAAAAGAAAACGAAAGAAAAAAAATCATGATATGGAAAATCCTAAAGAATTATCTTCAGCATCGTTTATTCCGAAAATTAAAATCAAAGTAAGTAATGACTCTCTATTTAATTTTTTTTATTTTAGAAGCTTAATTTTGTAGAATTTATTCTTGCAAGCAGTGATATATTTGTGTAATTATAGAAAAATTTTGTATTTGGATGGTCACGCACAGTGGCAACGACAACGACAAGTTCTACAGAAAAAGAAAACAAAAACAAATTGTCGTTGTCGTTGAATTAAATTTTTAATTTTGTTGTTGTGGAACATAGTTTTAAAAAAAATCTCAATTTGGAACTAAAAAATATTTAGTTGTCAGATTATAAATCATTGGGTGTTTTCACACTAGTATTCCAGTCGTTTTCTGCACTCGTAGTTTGTTGTAGGCAAAAGGATAGAGAGGGAAACAAAAAAAAGCTCGGGTCTTTTTTATGAATACCAAATTCATCCTATTCTGGGTATTCTTTTTACAAATACATAGAAACCCCAAAGTTGAGAATTTTTTTATCAGCAGAATAAATTATTATAATAATAATAATAATTCTTTATTTCATTAACAACTTAAGCTAACTTACATACTAAATTTACAAAATTATGTAACAAATTAATTCAGATTTCTTAGTCTAGTATTTTAATGAAATAGCTAGGTTCAATCTGTTATCCAAACGATAAGTGGCGATTGAACGATTATTTTGAATTTTGGTTGGCTACGTAGTTCCGGAAGAAATGTATGAAAATACATGATGAAAAAAATGATGATAAAAATGAATGAAAAATATGATTATTGAATTTAACAGGATTTTAGGTTTATTTTTCTTTTTGTTATTACAAGACAATTTTAGCTATTTAGATATTATTTTAGTACTAGTGAATCCCCTGTGCAAATGCACAGAAGTAGTTTTTTCAAACACAATTTTATATAAAAAGAAATATTTGTTTTGGTGTAATTGTGGTTGTTTACTGAATCGCTTGATTATTGAATATATATAATGAAATTAAAGTATAATACATAATACTTTAGGACGAAATTAACACTAATTTCAATATAACTTAACACAATAAAATCTCATTACTCTCAACGTAGTACATCGATGTATTTTAATTCGTTTATAGTCAAAACAGTTTGTAGTCACAATTCTGTTATAGCAATAGTCAACAATTTGTTTGAAAGAAAGTAATAAACTTCATAAGTTCCTACAATCGATGTCGTTTTACATTAAAATATAATCGCCATATTTCAATAAAACAGTCAAAAGTGAATTATTTTATTAAAACACTGATTTATATATAGTTTTTTTCTGTTCTTTATTACAAATATGTATATTTTGTGATTACGTAACAGAATTGCTATTTATGAATAAAATAAAGATTAAAATTGTTATACGAAAGATATTTTATTGAATTTGATTTTGTTTATACAGATGCAATTTTTTTTGGCTACGCCTATAGTCAGAAATATTACTCAATTTAGCGAATGACTATAATCGTGTTTTAATGTATATATTGTTTTTAAATATCATTAGCAAATGAATTAACATTAATTATATTATTTTTGAAGAGTATGTTCTGATCTTATTTTTGTTTTCAATTTTTGTTTGTGTTTTTGTTTTTGTACCCTTTTCTATAAGCTTGTGTCTTAATTTAAAATGACAGAATTTTTATGAAGCCTTTTTAAAAATTGCCCGTAATTCAAATTTCTTTAGTATAGAGTATAGATGGCGATCAACTTGGAAATAACAGTCACTATTTATTGAAATGTTACTAAATATTTGAAATGTTTTAAGTATTCAGTACCAAGAACTTGCTAAAATTTTAATATTTTTGTGGTGTAAATAATTTACTATTCCATTATTCTTGCTTTTTTACTCACCACGTCGTTCATCTTGTGTATTGGTATTATCAATGAATACTAATAACAATAAGAATGTGCAAGTAGAAGAAACAAAATTAAGTATTTGTAACAAAATTAAGTATTGACTTAAGAAAAAAAAAAAATACTTTGTTGATTCACTTTCTTACTCACTGTTCGCTTTCGATGTGTTTAAGAAATTTATGAATTATTTATTGTGTATGCATATTGCATACAAACTGTACAAATCATTTTTTTTTATTTTATTTTTACTTTATTAAAGAACTAAGATGTATGTGATAATATGATTTTATTCTTTTTCAATTTTTCAGTTAACAAAATAGAAATAGCTATTATTATGTTTTTTGTTTAATATGAATATTATTAATTATGAGCACATGTATATCAATCATATATATTTATAGAAATATTTTATTTCATATGGAGAAGTTGCTGTCATTGTAAATTCTGTAAATGAAGTCATGCATATCATGATAACAATTTTGGATTTCAATAATTTTATATTTAAAGATTTTTAATCAAAATATGTAATTATGCTATGAAACTTCGTTTCGCTTATAATTCATTCTAGAATAAAAAAAAGATTTGATAACTTTCAATATAATAAAATTTATTTGAAATTTTTCTTTACTAAATTTAAGCAGAAAAGGATTTGAGAAACATATTACATTGTATGAGTATTGTTATCTAGATTTTGTAAATTTAATAAATTTAGTCTAACACTCTAATAATACTCAGAATATACGGGATCGAAAAAATAACGATAAAAATGAATGAAAAAATGTTATTGAATTTATTTGAATGGATTTTAGCAAAGACATTTAATATATATGTACCTATTATGAAATAAATTGAACTTTTTTTTTGCAAAATTGTAGCTAAATTTGCCAATTTTCGTTAAAGTTTAAGATAGTAAAAATATCCCCAAATAGGTTGAAACTTATATAAAACGAAAATTTAAAGAATTTTCTAGAACATCGACATTTCAACTCGAAATTTTAACTATTGTTTTCATGAAATACAATAATCACTTTTTCCTAGCATTTTTTACTGACGCCATGTTTGCATTTATGAAAAAGAAAAAAATTTGAAGAAGCTTTTAAAAAATTAGATAATAAAATTTAGAATTTCTATTTTATTTTTTTAAAACAAGTAGGTTGAACTCGTATTGTTGAGTGCTTATTTATTAAAAAGAAAATAAATGCACCCAAAATGTTGGGTTTCGAACAAAATGTTTGGTTTCGATGATGTTTTATTGTATACAGTATGTAAGAAAAAAAATGGCAATCTTTTGCTTACTATTCGTTCAACTTAAAGTTAGAAAGAAATGAAGTTGGATTTTAGAAGTGATAGCGGTTAGACTAGTTAGTGAGGAAAAAAAAATAAAAGATAAGTTACAGAACAAATAGTAAGTACCTATTTGATTGATTTGTATAATAAGTAAATAAAAATATAAATATAATAAATACAAATATATATATATTATAATAAGCTTAAATTTATATTATATTTAAATGTAATTGATTAAAATTCTTTTTTGTAAGCTTGGTGATTTTAGCATTAACTTTTTTAAATTTTGGGTCGCAAATGCTGTGTTCCCGGATGTGAATCCAGCTTTGAGAGCTATAAAGTACCCTTTACTAGATTTGTTTTTCCTAAAGATCAAAATTTAAAAAAATTTGGGTAAATGCAATTTCAAAAATAGGTTGGGAACCGACCAAATATAGTACTATTTGTTCCTTAAATTTCCCAAATGCAAGTTTCAGTAAAACAAGTTCTAAAAGGCGGCGTTTACTACACCTAATGCGATTCCAAGCATTTTCCCAAATTCTTCGATAGATAATAATTTTATTTTTTAGCAATTTATAAATATATTATATACTTATATGAGTTTTATAAAAATTCATATTGTAAATTCAAATTGAAATTCTTCTCAAAAATTTTATTAACATTTTTTGTGCCTCCCTGTAGCTTATTTTTACAAATTCTTACGCTCTCTCATGAGCTTTTGTTGAGAAAAAAAATTTCCAATTTTTTTCAAAATCAATTTTTTATTAAAAAAATAAATACATTGGTATTTATTTTTGTAGTTATTGATGTAAAAGGATTATGAAGAAAAGGCTAGTTTGGAAGTTATTAACGGATTTTAACCGGTACACTATTTTGTTCCATAAGAAGATGTGTAAATTAAAATTTGGAATTTTATTTTTCATACAAAAAAGAGCTTTCTGGTACACTATTATAGCTTTCACTCTCTCAGCATACCGTCCTGATATATTCGTAGTTCCTGTATTATACCAATTAGCATTTATCCTACCTATATAAGTATGTATACTCAAACAGCTAAAATGTAGGTACAATAAATATAATATAATTTGTACTGTATTTTGGTTATGAAGTTTTATTAGTATATTGGTGAAATGTTATGTATATCGAATCTATGTTAAAATTTTATTGTCCAAATTTATTTTACAGATTTTATAATATTTAATTTTAATAAATTGTCAGTTTTATAATAAAGTTATAATAATATACATTTTCAACCGGCGAATTCGATTTAAAAAAAATTCGAATATTTTTGATCGAAAATTTTCTCATTCAAAATTTTATAAACGAATAACCATTTTTGTTCTTGTGTTTGAAAGTGTTTTGTTTAGAAATAAGAAAAATATTTACAAAAAATGTAAGTTAAAAATTTTATTGGTTATTTTAATATTTAGATAATTATTTATTGTTGATTTGTGTGGAAATTTACTACAGATAAGCAATTTGAATTGCTTATACACCTGTTAAAAACAATGAATATTTAGCACAATGGTTCAAAAAAAGTAAAGACTCTAAACTGACAAAAAAATTTTGGGAGGAATGTGCTGAAAAGTTAAACAATTTGGGAGCTCCAATAGTGCATGGCAAAAGATACAATCAAATTGGAATTATATAGGATGAAACGTATGTTTATGTAGATCTTTGTTTGAACTTTAAGTTATTTGACTGACCATAATTTAAAAAAAAAACTTATATTATTATAGAATAAAGATTGTTTAGGCGCAGAACGCCGAAAGTTTATTTAACCAGGCAAACTGAACGGCGTTAAATGACATTTAAATCCTTGATTTTTTTAAGATGTCAAATGTCAATTGTAATTTTTTTACTTTTATGTGAAAATTTTCTGTGCGCTTCCTAAAATTAAATATTCTGTTTTTTAAAATTTTTGGATTTCTTTAAATAAATTGTGTTTTATAAACATTTTGTGGTTTAAATTGTGTTTTTTACCCATTAATAAACATTTTGTGGCTTAAATTGTGTTTTTAAATTAAATATTTCGGATTTAAATAAATAGTTTTTTTTTAAAACTTTTATAAAGGTTGTGCTTAAATTTTTGTGTTCTAAAATTATATATTTTTGAGTTTTTTTCAATTGCTTCTTAGTGGACTATGAAAATGTAGTTAAAATTTCATTTATAACCATTAGCACTGTATATTTAGCATATTTTTGGCTATGAAGCAAACAGATCAAGAAGAGTTTACTGTAGACTGTGGCAATTTTTTTTTTATTTAAATTAAATTTTAATAAATATTTATAAAAGTGATTATACAGTTTATTTAAAAAAAAGTTTTAATAAATATTTACTTAATAAATATTTTAATAAAATTATTTATATATGTATCAAAAACCAAACTACATAAACTATATTTATCTAACTTGTAATTGTTTCAAAACTTATTTCCATTTTCCAAATACTTACTAATTTAATTTTTCAAACACCTACTAATTCTGTCAATTACTTTTGTACCATCAAATGTCATTTAACGCCGAAAAGTTGAACTTGATTCAACTTTTATTTTCTTCGCCGAACAAACGCAGTAGAACGGCGTCGAGTTTGCCTACTTATATTATTTTCATATGATTTAACTTTTTCATGATTTAACTTTTTAGTTCAAAGATCATACGCCGTACCGTACACACGCCGTCGAGATTACCTCGAGCTTAAGGATTAGTAAAAAAAAGCGGTAGACTATTCAAGAAAAATTTCTGGAAAAAAGTGTCATATCTTTTTAACTTTACCCGTTTTAATTTATCAAAAGTGTATATGGATCATAGATGTTAATCTTAGTTTTCTTTTTTAGATATTTAGTCATTCCATGAGCTATTTTTGCATAATCTTTTATGAATTTTCTGTAATATCCGGTTATTCCTAGGAAGGATTTTATCTGTTTTTCCGTTGTAGGTAGTTTAAGATCTTGGATAACTTTTATTTTCTTTGGATTTAGTTTGACACCTGTTGGAGTGAAAATGTGTCCTAGATATTCAGTTTCTTTTGAGAGGAAATTACATTTATCAATCTGAATTATTTAGACCAGTTTGTCTAAGGCATTTAAATATTTTTTTCAGATTTGTTGGGTGTTCTTCTAAAGAAGCACTGAAAATTAATATGTCATCCAAATATACTACGTATATTTTATTAATATAATCTTTTACAACTGAATTCATAAGTCTCTCAAACGTTGCTGGGCATTTTTCAACCCAAAAGGCATTCTAACGTATTCAAAATGAAGTTTTTTTTTATCATTTTCACTAACCAAAATTTGATGAAAACCCTTAGCGAGATCTAACGTTGTAAAATACTGTGATCTACCTAATTCATTTAAAATGTTATCTATATTTGGTATTGGGAATTTATCACTAATTGCCACTTCATTTAATTTTCTATAATCTATCACTATACGCCATTTCTGTTCACCGGAGTTATCTATTTTTTTCAGTACTATCCATAGTGGTGAGTTATATGGAGAATTACATTCTTTTATAATACCTTGGTGTAGCATTTCATGGATTTGCTTATTTATTACTTTTTCGTGTACCTGAGGATATCTATATATTTTACAATAAACTGGATTCGCTATAGTTGTATATATTTCATGTTTAATCTCATGAGTGAAGGTCAAATTTTCACCTTCTAAGAAAAACAAGTCTTGAAAATCTTTTAATAAATGTTTCAAAAAATTTTTCTTCAATATTTAAATGTAAATTTAATTTGGATAAAATTTCTTCTTAAATAGGTTCCAAATTACAAATTTCATTAAAAGTTATTGGATAATCCAATTCGATAAATGGTATTTTAGTTTCGTTCAAAATTTCTACATTTTTATTTTCTAAATCAATCTTGGCTTTAAAAGGTATAAGAAAATTCTGTCCTATAATGACATCATATTTTCTACCTTCTAAGCTTACTATTTTCCAAGAAATTGTACTTTTTGATCTAAACTCCATAGGGAAGGAGGTGATCAATTGGTTTGTTGTTTTATTAATACTATTTATAGTAGTGAAATATAGAGGTTGCTGTAATTTTTTCTCTGGAATGTCTGTAATTATGTTAGGATACATAATACTAGTGTCTGGACCAGTATCAATTAAGCACTTTTATTTTTATTTTTTATGGTTAATTCTATTATGGGTAATTTTGATCCCCAGGCTCTTTAAAAAATTTACCTCCTGTACGTCTATATTCTCTACGTCCATGGGTTCGACAGTGTTCATCGCAGATTGTCTTGGATTTTGTTTATGGTATTTGGGAGTTATTCCTAAACTGACCTGATTTATTTTTGTATTGTCCTGAGCTATTCTGTCTATTTTGTCCAAAATTTTTTGTATTGTAATTATTATTTTGTCCGAAACTATTTCTATATTGTCCTGAGTTATTCTGTCTATTTTGTCCAAAATTATTTTGATTGTAATTATTATTTTGTCCGAAACCATTTTTATATTGTCCTGAGTTATTCTGTCTATTTTGTTCAAAATTGTAATTATTATTTTGTCTATAATTGTTATTGTTTGAATTTAACTTACTTTGGTTAGAGTAGGATTGGGAATTATTATTAAACATATTATTTTGTTTATACATATTAGTAGGAACGGCCCATGCTCACGCACAGTTTAATCATTTAAATAAATTTTATCACAAAATTATATCTTAACTTGCTAAACCAACTTTTTTCATAAAAGGAATAATAGACTTATCATAGAGAAAAAAGAAATAATAGATCGCGTGGTAATTGGATGTGTTCACATTGAATTGCAATTGTAGTCAACAGAGGCTGTTGCAAAAGCTAGCTCTTAGCGTTTATATTATGTCATCAATTGCAATTGCATCTTCATAATATGTGCGCGTAAATGTTATGATTCCATTTTTTTGTCAGTTATTCAGTTCATCAACGTTTTGAATTTTCTATTCTGTAATTTTGATATTTTCTATTTTGACAATTTAAAAAATTTTTTTGTAGCAAATATTTATTTATATTAATGTGCAACAAAAAAAATTATTTATTTTCATAAATCATTGCTACATATTTAAATTTAATACATATAGACATTTTGACAATTTTTCGAATTTTGAAAAAACTATTCATTGTTTTATTTAATCCTACATTCTTACGATTATTTGAAATAACTTAGTTACCCTTCAATTTTATATAGGTACAAAAAAAATTTCACATTGGTAACACTCGCTCTCTTTATGTAAGTGCTCAACTTAAATAACTATTTATTTAGACGGTGTTATATATTTATGTTGACAAATGACAGCGCAACAATTCAGTGGTTGATGCGTCCCGTAGTTAACGCTTTAAATTTTTTCTATGTATTACTGTAAGAGTTTGATTCTGAACTTGGTAACATCGAATATTATATAAATTAGCCATATTTTATTTAAATATGGTTTTTGAATTTTTTATGTTTATTTTATTTTTAGTTTTTATTAAAACTGTACCGCAAAAACTAAAAAAAAACGTACTAATTCGCAATATGTATTTGCATTAAATTTATGTTTTCTTTTTTTTATTTTCAATCATTTTCTTTTCTTTTTTATTTTTAATTTTTATTTTGATGATTTCGCCGAGAAAAGAATAATATGCGCTTGTAGCTATAATCATATATAATCAATAAAAAATCAGTTTTGAAAGAAAAAAAAAACAAAAAATATTTGAACTCATCCAATCAAATAAGTATTTAATTTTTGTTTTACATTTCAGGCCAGAAGATTGGTTCAATGGATGATATATGAATAATATATCATAATAATCATATTATATTATATATCTACATATAATTGGCTTAATTATAATTTTATAATATAATATTTAATAGTATTGATGTTGGTATGTGTAGGTAAAAACTTTTTTTTAATTCATATTTTTGGTGTACCTATTACATATGTACATATGTCTAGATCATTTATTATCAATTATTATATTACACACACATGTACTCATATGGATAGATATTTCTATTTTCATATTTTTTTTCATCATGTAGGTACATTTTACAAAAAAACAAAAACGAATCAAATTGTAAAACTAATCAAATTGGAATAGTTTAAAAATTATGTTGCACTCTTCTAACACGTAGAAAAAAATTCCATCTCAATTTTAGTATACGTGTATTAAAAAAAATTAAAATAAAAAGGAGGTTTCTTTTTATTACTTTCCTTTTATTTCTTGTGTAAATAAATAAAATAACAATAAACAAAAAAATTGAAAATTTTTTTTTTAACCCATTCAACGCATCACCTTTCTCGGTTTGGTATACGGTTGCAAAAAAAAAAAGTAAGCAAAAAAGAGAAAGATATAAAGCTTAATATGATATTCATATTTATATATGGATATATAAATATTTCTATGTTCAAATTTTTTTGATTTTGTGAATTAATGTGCTTGTTTTTTGTTTGCGCAAAATGTATTTTTTTTATAAATCCTTTTTATTTTTTCATTATTATTTATTATATTTTAGTCATTAGCCAAAAGCAAAAATGATAACCATATATGGATACCTATAATTGACCTATATATTATATATAATAAATACTTTCCGTGTAAATGTGGTATCATATATGCATACAGAATCAAATTGATAAAATAGTTTATACTCTTCTAACTTATGCATGCTTATATAAAAAAATTTAATTCCGATTTTAATTTTACACATTAGTCACACATGTAAACAATTTTTTTTAAATTAATTTTGGTCTATACCTACTCTTCCTTTTATTATTTCAATTATTATATTATAATTTATTATAGGGTTGCCACTTAGGTCCAATAATACCAAATACACTTTTTTTATACAGCGATATACTTTTTTTTAAATTTATATTTTTTATAAATTTAATATAAATAAAATCGAATTTCTTCGAGATAATCAACATTTTTTACAAAATTTGCAGTTTTTAAAAGCAAAATTTTAAGTTTATGCAGTTATTATTCAAAAACGGTAAGTCTGATACTCACTCAACATATACCGTTAATTAGGTGTATTAATTCTAAAAAAAAGCTATGAAGAGGATGTTGCTCTAGTTTCAATTTCTTCTGAGCTGTAGTGGATATTCTTTAGACATAATTTTTCTAATCCTATTTTCTTTAACCCTCTGTAGCCCAGGTAAATTTAAAGATAGATCCCTCTTCAAGGACAATTTTTTTCCTAAAATACTCCAAGGAATCACCCCTTAAAAACTTTTTGCTCTAAACCGGACCACCTTGTATAGAAACCACGCATCAATATAATATTTGCTGCAAGTGTGGATTGTAGAATGAGAATTTCAAATTTTGTTTGGTGTTGTTGTTGTTGTTTTTTTTTTGCAAGATTCTTTTATTATATGTTGTATGTATATTGTTATAATTAATTGTATTAAAAAAAATAAATGTTATCTTTTTCTTCTTTTCTGAGAGCCTACGTTCGTTTCACCAACGAACTACACAACCCTATTTGTTTTAAGATATGATTGGAACTATTTTTTTCATTACTATTGATTCTATTTCTATTGTTATTTTTATTTCTATATGATCTAGATATAGCTCTTTCATCATCTAAGAGTCTATTTTCCGCGAGCTGATTAAATATTTCTATTAATGCATTATTTTTCTTTATATTGATTCGAACTAAATTGCCTATTTTTTCCATTACAATGTCGACTGGGTAGCGATCATTGTTTTCAGGATTGTAAATAATAGGCTTATTGTCATCGAAATCAAATAGTTCATTTAAAGAATAATTCAATTATTTTATATAATCGAATAATTCTCAGGAACTTACTTTGAGACTTCTGCATCTATTAATGAGTTCCACATAATCTGTTCTTGTTGTTAAGTGTTGCTTTAACTCAGCTTTAACTTTTCTCCCACGTTAACTGTTGTCCTAGACGTTGTATACATCGTTTAGCGTCGCCTTGAACTTTTTCATTTATTACTATTTCTTTGCAATAGTTTTCCAAGTTGATATTCCTATTGCATAGTTCTATAGCATTTTCTGTTGCTTTTATGAATTCTTGTAATCTAAACTCATTTTGCCCATTAAAAACTCTAACTGTCTAACATTGTTCAGGTGAGAGATGGAATGTTGAATCTAGTCGTCGCAAATGTTGTTGCTGATTTTGTTGGTTTTGAAACTGTTGTTGTAACTGATGTTGTACTTGCTGTTGCTGTTCTTGTTGAACATGAAGTTTCTGCATCTCATCTTTGTGTTTCTCTTGCATTTCTAATACCACTTGTTTTAGTGTTTCGGTGGCCATATCGTTAATTTTTCTGTTGGAATCAAAAGATCGTTGCCTGTTTGACATATACTATGTGCTTATATAATAAATTATATTTTATTATATTTATTTTATTATAACTCTGTTATTAATATTTATTGCACTGATTTTTAGTGTATATTTAGTGTAGATTCGTAACACTGGATATCTTATAAAAAACTAACCGGAAGATATCCTACCGAATTCGACAATTATGTCTTAACCTTGTTTAATTGTAAAACAACAATTAATTTCTTTTAGTTAACTTTTTATTATGTTCACCAAAATAATACCTATTACAAATGGTATTCGATTAGAAACCAAAACTAGACTAACTAAATACAATGTTCTTACATCTATTTATATTCTTTTTAACATTAATAAATCTTACTCTTACTATTATTATTTTAAGACAAGAAAGTGATTTCTTTGTCTTTGTTACTTTACATAACTAGCATTTAATAACTAACAAGATGATTTCTTTGTTTCAACTACATGATAACAATGTTTATGTCAAAACATGTATTTGCATGTTTTGTATTTATAATAATATAATCTCTTTGTTGCAACTACTTACATACTTGATAACAATATTTATGGTAAAACATGTATTTGCATGTTTTTGTGTTTATCCTTATTATACCTCTGTTTTCTTTAATAGTTCTATTAATTTACCTAGTTCTGTCTGTGGATTGGTTAAGGACGTAACTCGTGCGCGGTCTACTTAGAAAATATCAAAATGTCAAACAGTGGTGTATGTAATCAGTGCAATAAAAAAAAGTAATTTAAGAACTAATAAATTAATTTCTTGTGATGGTCCTTGCAAAAAATGGATCTGTATTTTGTGTACTGGATTGGATATTGAAATCTTTAAGGAATATATCTCTGATTCAACTAAAATCTGGTTTTGCAATCAATGCATTACAAAAAGAAATCAAAGAAAATCTACATGTATAAATAACACGTACCACCTAAATTCCAAACGCAATCAAGGAATCAAGTAACAAAACTTCAAAAGGAACAATAAATATTGAACTGTTAGCTGAAAAAATGGAAATAATTATAGCAAATCAAGTTGAACAAAAATTAGATTTCCAGAAGCTACAAAATGAAGTTAGGGAAATTAAACAATTTATAGACAATCTTATAGAAGAAAATGAGTCTCTAAGATGGGAAAACAAGCCACTTAAACAAGTTATTCACATAAACAAAGTAGAATTGGAAAAATTAAAGCAGAAAAAGTTCACCAAACATCTTGAAATAACTGGTGTCCTAGAAAAAGTCAGCCAGAAGAATCTCACTACATGTGTCGCAGGAATGAATTTAGCAGAAAAGGAAATTAAGGACGCGTTTGTAATGAGAGATCGTTCAAAGAAGTCGGATGAGCATGAAAAAATTATAGTTAAATTCCACACACTAGAAATGAAAATTAACCTACTCAAAGCTATGAAAAAAAAATACAATAACAACTAATATATTTGAAAATGGAGAAAATGAAACACAAAATGTGATATTTGTAAATGAAAGATTGACTACTTATTTTAAATATTTATATAAAAAGGCACGAGAGCTAAAAAAACAAAAGTTGGTTGAATATGCGTTGTGTAAAAAATGGCAAAATATTTATAAGAAAAACTTCTGACAGCAGAGCTATATTGGTAACAGAAGAATCTAATTTAGATGTTCAATCATATAACATATAATTTGCAACTAAATATTCACTCAAAAATCAACCATTACAACATTCAAGAAATAGAAATAAAAAAGAACACTTCACTAAAAATCTTATATTTTAATGCAAGAAGTCTAAAAAATAAAATTGATGACATCACACACATGTTAGATAAACTGAAGTACGAAATACGTAATATAGTTGTCACAGAATCATGGTTAACCGAAATCAAAAATCAAAATCAAAAATTATAAAACACCTATAATCACAGGGAGAAAAACCAGGGGTGGCATTATGTAACTTTGTTTCAAACGTTTCGGTCGAAACAAAATTTGGATGACATTACGTAATTTGAAACGTTAATTTATTTTGAAACGCTCGAAAAGAAAATGAAACACTTTACATAATTCAATCTCAGGCGTGGAGGTGGAGTTGCTGTTTTTATACACAAAAATTTAAATCACTCCATAAACGAAAGTTATTGTGATGAACGTATCAGTCTTATTAGCATAAATCTAAAAGTAAAAAGTAAAAATTATGACATATCAGTCTTTTACAGACCACCAGAAAACACTTCCCTGCATATTAATAAATTCCTGGATAAATTTGAAAATCATTTGAGCAGCCTAAAAAACAACAAAAGTTGACATTAATTTCAATTTGAGGAATCCAACTGATGTAAATGTACTTACCTATAAAACCATTATCGAGTCAAATGGATATTTCATATGCCATAATGAGATCACTAGACCAATATCCGGATCTAGTCTTGATCACATACTGACTGGGGATCCAACAACTGAGATGTATATATCATTTTTCAATCATGATATATCCGATCACCTCGGAATGTTGGTTGAATTACCAAATGTAAATATTATTGAAAACAATAATTCCACTGGAATTGATAAGCAGGTTTACAAAATAACCGATTTTGATTATATCAAAGCTGAATTTGAGAAAAACAAAATAGAAACAATTGACGGGAATCAATTCACAATAGAGCAAATTAAAAGTTGTAAAAAAATTATAGAAAGTGCTACCGTTGAACAAAAAAAAAATATTGTACCAAAAACAAATATTCTGCAGCATGGATAGATAAAGAATGTTCTGATCTTATAGATAAAAAAGTTTATGGGTCAAAAAATATATTCAAAATCGTGAATCTACTTATATAATGAACAAATATAAGTACTGGATAAACAAAACCACCAAAATTAAGAGAGAGAAAAGGAAAAAATATGACAGACAATTTGTAAGGTAGGAAATGACCCAAAAAAAATTGGAGTTAATAAAAAAAATTATTGGAGTACGAACAGAAAAAATAAATCAATTTTATACCGATAAAGAATTAGAAGATGTTGAGAAAATACATAAACTAAATAAATTTAATGAATTTTATGCAACAGTTCGAGAAAAAATGGCAAAAGGTTTTGAAAACTTTAGCTTTTATGTACCTAAATTAAGAACGAGTGAACTATTTGAATTTAAAAATATTGGGAGAAAAGCAACTATAAACTTGATTTCGAACATGTCGAACACAAACTGGTGTCGATGACAAATCAGCTTCATTAGCTAAAAAATGCCAAAATGAGATAGCGGATAGTATCACAACATTAATTAATAAATTAATTACTCAAGCTAAAATGCCTCAATGTCTAAAAGTTTACAAAATAATTCCAGTATCCAAAAATACAGGCAGTGCATTCTGAAGATTTCAGACCGATTGCCATATCATCAGTATTCAGTAAAATAATTGATTGAAACAGCGGTAAATAACCAATTAACTAAATTTTTGAGTAAAACACATTTAATCCATACGCAGCAATATGGGTTTAAAAAACAATCTAGCACACAAGCCGCATTGTTTGATATCATATCGAAAGTGCAATCTGGTTTTGATATGAAAAAAAAGTAGTAGCGGTATTTTTCGATGTAAAAAAGGCTTTCGACACGGTTGATAGGAAAGTACCGTTAAAAATATTAATTGAACATGGAATTCGAGAAAAAGAGAGTACTCTGGTTCAGGAATTATTTGAAGGACAGACTGCAGTTAGCAGAATGCGATGGAAGAAAGAGCACCATTCAAGTAAATAATTTTGGAGTAATTCAGGGAAGCTCTTTGGGTCCAACATTGTTCTCAATATATATAACAGAGACTATTAAATTTACAGTTGAATGGTGCACAGTACATGTTTGCCGATGACTTAGCAATCGTGTACGAAGATACATCGATTACTACATTAACAAATAAAATTCAACAGGATTTAAACACAATTCAGAAGTGGATGGATGATCATAAGTTAGCTGTGAACTCTAATAAAACCAAATATATAATATTCAAAAGAAAACCTACGGATAATCTAAAAATATACTACAACAATAGTGAACTAGAAATGGTAAAATAATTATAAATACTTAGGAGTTATACTGGATGAAAACCTGAAATGGGAAACTCAAATTATTGAGCAAATAAAAAAGGCAGAAAAATAGCCGGAATATTTAAGTTAATAAATAAACGAATTCCATGCACACTGAAGAGAACATTATACTACAGCATGTTTCACTCAGCTGTTACTTATAATATACAAATTGGGGGAAATACTTACAATAAATATATAAATTTGCTACAGTTAGTGAAAACAAAGCAATCACAAACTTGTTTGGATATGAAAACAGAACGGCAACACGAAAAATTCATATAGAAAACAAAATATTGCCATTAAGTTTATACATAAAAACAAAACTGGTCATGCAGGTGCATCTGATAACAAATAATATAATTACAAATATTAAACCAGCATTAAATAGCGATACATAGCATACATAACAAGAAATGCAAATAATATAAGAATCATATCATCCAGAGTCAGGTTTAACAACTGTGATTCTGTCTGTATTGTAGCGCAAAAAAATATGAAAATTGAATTAAAAATCCAATTGAAATAAAAAAAATAATAAGATCAGTTTATTCAAATATAAAATTAATGAATATTTTTCAAATATAAAATTAATGAATATTTGTATTTAAAATTATGAAAAAATTTTATCCTAAAAATTCAAATTTCATAAAGTATAATTTATGCACTGATTTGCTTTCTTGTCAGATATCATTAAGAAATGGTGAATTTATAGATTTATAATAATTTCGTATAACGATTTATATTTGTTTATTTTTATTTTATATTTTCAACAAATCAACAATTTTTCAACTAAATCAACAAATTTAAGATTTTTTAGGAATATGTATATAATATAAAATAAAATAATATGATTTAAGTCAATTTTCAATTTTTATAGTTTTCAGTTTTTTTTTAATGTTCACTTTATATGTTTAATTTTAGTTTTAGATTATTGTTTTCTTTCTTTTTTTTTCTTTATTATTTGAAACCAGTAAAAAACAAATTTTGTTATAATTATAAATGTAAAATGTAAAATGTATGCAAAAGTGCATTTTAATTAGTTTCATACTTTTTAATATAATTTTACTTGCATTTAATTTATTTATTTATTTATTTATTGCCATGATACATATCATAATTTTTTTTTTAACAATATTAAATGTTTTAGAGCATATACTATTGTATTTACACCTATGACTATTCTTAATTATTACTCAGGCTAGCTGACTAATTTATTTATTAATTAATTTATTATTTAAAGGAAAAATGGTGACAAAAAGCCTTTTTGAATATTTATGTTTTTTCATAAAACTTACCACTACTTACATACTAAGAAATAAACCTAAATTAAAACCTATTCTAAAATTTCTCTTATGAGCGGATTATTTGTGTTGTTGCAACTTTCCAAGAAAGCAGGAGTCAGCTTTTCAATTTGTTGCAATATGGTGTTTATATTAGCTAATTCATGTAATTTCTTGGTTGAAAAATGGTTTTGCAAGAATTAATTTCAATATTGCATTTTGTTTTCTTTGCAAAACTTGCATATGTGTTTTGGCAGTATCTTTCCATACGATAAATCCATATAGAAATACACTACGCAAAATTGTTTTATATATTTGGAGTTTGTTTTCCGCATTTAAAAAAGACTTACGACTTATTACAGGATACAAAAGTTTAACAGAAAAATTACATTTTTCAATAGCTTTGTTGATGTGAGTCTTAAACAATAATTTTTTATCGAGGTGAATTCCAAGATAAGTGATATATTCTCTCTCCCAGACAATCTCTATATTATTAACGCAAATATTTCTGTTTGGCAAAAAAATGGATTTCCTTCTTCTGGTAAAGAAAATCGCTTTGGTTTTTTCGCCATTAATTTTTATTTTCCATTTGTAGTAATAATCTTGAATATCTTTAAATGCATTTTCAAGATTGCTTGTAATTTCAATTGGGCAGTTAGATGTTGTTAAGATAACGGTGTAATCTGCATATAACCCAAGAGTGCAGTTGTTGAGTGTAGGCAAGTCTGCTATGAAAATATTATATAACATGGAAGATAATGTTGAGCCTTGTGGGACTCCTGAGGTAATTGCCACAGAATGCGATACATCCGATCCTATTTTAACCAGAAATGATCTATTTTTTAAGAAACTTTGAATAATTTGTATGATATAGGTAGGACATTGAGAAATAATTAATTTATGAACTAAGCCTTTGTGCCAGACAGAATCGAAAGCCTTTTCAATGTCGAGTGTCATCATCCCTACAGATTTTTTATTTTTTAATGATATTTATATTTTTGATGATATTTGTTATCCTACGAGCTTGATGAGAAGTTGAGTTTTTTATTTCTGAATCCGAATTGCTCATTAGGAAGTATATTTTTATCTTGTATAAAGTTGTCAAGCCTTTTCTTGATTAATTTCTCAAAAAGTTTTCCAATAGTATTTAAAAGACTAATTGGACGGTAACTTTCTACGTTTACAGGATTTTTCCTTTGTTTTGGAATGCAAGTTACTTAGGCTATTTTCCATTTTTCGGGAAAGTAACCTAGTTGCAAACATTTATTAAAAATTGTACTTAAGGTTTGATAACTTGTCTTCGACAACTTTTTAAGCACTATATTTGGGATTTAATCTCGGCCCGGAGCTTTCCTAACTTTTAATTCTTTAACTGTGGCTTTAATTTCGTTTGAAGTTATTTGCACGATGTTTTCGATATTTTGGAAATTAAGCCTCTCTATAGAATTTTGTACAGCAGTTTCGGTTAAGATGTCGCTATAATTATTAGTTAGATTGTTTTGATTTGCAAAATAATCTGCTAATATATTGGCTTTTTCTATATCTGTGGTTAGAAATGAATTGTTATGACTTAATGCTGGCATTTTTGTTTTTTTCTTTTTTAAAACTTTACATAGATTCCAGAACGGTTTAGTTGCCTTATTTAAAGAAGACAAAAAACTGTTCCATTTAACATTATTTTGATCAGAAATTTGTTTTTTTATTAATTTATTATAGTAACTATATAAAATTTTGTGGCTAGAGTTCCTTGAACGTTGCCACCGACGACATTCTGAATTTCTCAATGCAATAAGAATTTTTGTATGTTCTGCTAGTTTTGGTAAACAATCGTTACTTACCATGGTTTTCTGCGGAACAGTTTTAATAATAGTTTCTTGTAAGCTTCTATGAAAGTATTCTACAGAACTTTCAATGTTTTCAATTGAGTTTGTATTCTGAAAGTTATACTGGGAAATTAACAGATCCCGTGTTTTACCAAATTTTTTCCAGTCTGTCTTTTTATACAAGAACATTTTAGGTAACTCCCTAGGAGTAGGAGTTCGATTAATATGACAAATTACAGGCAGATGATCGGAGTTGAGTTCATTAATAGTTATTGGATCTGTTAAATAATCGCACATATTTGACAAAATTATGTCCAAAGTAGAAGGTTTCTGCCTGGCAGACGCAAGAATATATGTTGGGGATGCTGGGAAAAGAAGATTGAAATTACTGTGACATAATTTTTGATTTAATAAATTTCCCCAAATATTATTTTTAAGGCAGTTCCAAGTTGTGTGTCTGCAGTTAAAATCACCCGCTATAATATATTCAATGTTTCTGTTACGATTGCTATATCCACATCGTATGTTCTTAACATGGTTAAAAACTCTATTTTTTTATTTGTGATGCTTCTAGCATTCCAATACAAAATCTTCATACTATTTTTATTTACTAATATTATTAAATAGATATTTAAGTGTTATTTCCGTTAGAATATTAAATTGCTCTATTTTTTTGCGACAATCTTTTAAACGAGTTAACAACTCTTGGAAGATGGAGAGTAACTCTTCGTATGAGAATAAATCATTCTCAATATTAGTGTTGTTAGTGTTACTGTTAATTGAGTTATTGTTAAAATTAATATAATTATTAGTACTTAAATTATTCCTATTTACAGGTTGTTGACTTAGCTTAGTATACTTGCATATGAGTTGATATTATTCCTTTCTTTTGCATTGTATGAATTAAAATTTTGAGATGAGAGATTTGGAAACTGGTTCTTATCATTTGTATTGTATTTAATTAGATTATGGCGTGATATTTGTTTTTTTTTATATAATTTTGTTGTTGTTTTTTTCTCTAACTGCTTGCATTATTTTTTGGTATTTTAACCTTTCTGGGCAATTAAAGAAATTTGATTTATGGTTTCTTTTACAATTGGCACATTTAATTGTTTGCTCTTCAGTTGGCTTATTTTTCTCTGGACAGTCGGTCGTTTTGTGGGAACCGGAACAAATTCCGCAAATTGTGTTCAAATGACCATTTTCGGCACCGTGGCCAAGCGTTTGGCAGTTAAAACACATGACTCGTCCGCGTGTTTTTTGCTGATAGTAGTCCCACTTGACTATTCTGTGAAATAAAGCTTTTATTTTTGATCGTATTTCATTTAATTTTATGGTGTTAGGCTTAATATAAATCAAAAAGTTTTGTTGCTCGAAGTAACGTACGACTTTGATGTTCATTGGTTTTTTACATTCAAGACTTCGATGTTGAAACCTTTTAATTCGTTCATCAGCTCTTCCTGTTTGATAGATGCATCCAAACCATAGAGTACAAATTTAAGAGGTTTATCTCCACGAACTTGGTGAGTGAAAAATTTCCATTTTTGATTTTCATCTAGTGTGCTGTTGTGTGTCACCAGTGCATTAAAAATAGTTGAATTCATCCAAAGTGTTTGTAATAATTTTTGTTCCGATACTAGTATTTTTGATGTGAAAATTTGTAATTTTTTGTAAGTCCATATAATTGCGAATTTGGTTATTGGTTTTTTCAATGATATTAATTGGTGGTGGTTTATTAGTTTTCATATTTGCACTCACAGTGCTTTCATCATCAGCATCATTTTGCTGGCTTAATGGTGCAAATTTATTGATATAATTATCATGCTGTCGATCATCATCCATCGAAAAGATCGACGAGCATCTCCGCACCCGTTTGTTACCTATATTGATGAATTTATTTTATTGTTGTTGATAGTAATGTTGAATATAGTCGATTTTTATTTAAATGAAGTGAATTTTCTTTTTGCTTGAAATTTTCTATTAAATTTAGTGTTTACTCTTTTGTGAATAAATGAACACTGATATGTGACCTGCATTTAATTTTATTACTTTATTACCAATTATTTTTTTTTTTGCATTACTATTTCTATTGTTTTAATTACATTTTATATTTTTTATGATGGATTGAAAGAAGTATAAAGACAAGATATAAGATCCAGAAGAAGAAAAACAAACAAATAAAAATAATACAATTCTGCCAATAGATCATAGAGTTGAAAATGTGAAAAGAAAAAAGAAAAACAAACTCAAAAATATATACTTTTGAATGCTAAAATGCATGAATTTTAAAATGCAGTTAGATCAATCAATATAAACTACCCAATTTTTCTAGTAATGTGTTACTTTGTTTTGTTTAGGTAATGTTATGTGTGCTTAACAAGAAACAAGTAATATTTTTTTTGAAGTGTGGTAAATTTTCTATTTCTTTTAACTTTGTAGGTAAGTCATTATAGGATTTTAGGCAGTTGTAAAAGCAGTTTGTTTTTTGTTTTTCTGTTCGGAATAATTAAAGATAATAGTTTGATTTATTTCTTGTATTATGAGTATATAGATCAATATTTCTGTTAAGAATGATGTTGTGTTTGATATAGTTATTTATAATTTTGAAAGCTAATATGTATAATTCTCTGTTGCATATAAAATCGAGGCTTGGAAATTCAGGAGAGTATAGTAAGTTTGTTGGATGTAGTATTGGGTAATTATTAATAATTTTGATAGCTTTTTTATGAAGAACATTTAATTTACTTATGTGGGTCTTTGATGCTCTACTTCAGATTGGATTTAGATATGTAATGTTGGAAATAATATAGGATGAGAAAATAACAATCTTATTAAGCTTAGTTAGAATTACATACTATAATCAAAGATAATATACAAGTAGATTTCCGAAGCAATGGGAAGTTTTCATTCAAAAATTGGTGTCTAATCGCAACTGATGGGTGAGAGAGTGAGAGAGTTTTGAAATTTTCTCTTCAAATTAAATTAGTTTTTAAAAAGTTTTACCCATTAATTTGGTACAGAAATATATACACACAATTATACATATTTCTAAAATTTTGAAGAGCGAGTAAAATAATAAAGAAAAAAAAAATAATTTCATGTTATTTTACGATTTTATCCTTGCAGACTTTGGTTCTTTGTATCTCTTCACTCCTATTGTTTATTTCAGTTTTTGTTTTTCTTTTTGCATTGCATTAGAATTAGCTCCTCTAACACACGCAATTATTTCATTTTTATTATGAACTGAGCGAAATTTTGGTAAATAAAAATAAGAGGAAAAAGAATTTGTTTTTTTTTTGTTGTTTTTATGAAAATAAAAAAAAAATCATGTATCAAGTGGGGTGAGTTTACCAATCAAATCACACTGTTTTTGAAATAATTTTGAAAATAAAATAATTAAATTATATACTTTCTAAATTATTTAAAAATAATTTGATAAAGTTTATTGTTCAGTTTTAAATAGAAGGGAATCTGTTAAAATGACGTGCACAAGAATGTTGTTCGGCCTGTACTTATCGATGGAGAATAATGTTTCCAAGCAAACAAATTTATGAAAAAGGAAATTAGAATGCTGCGAGGTAAAAAATAATTATATTAGAGATTCAGCTAAAGTACGCATCATCGCTGTAAAAGTTAAGGGGAACAGACTCAGATGGCCTAGGAGAGAAAACAAAAATATATTTACAAAATCAAACCGACTCGAAGAGAATATGATTTTTGCATGTTGGACATTAAGGACAACAACTTACAATCTTGATATTAAACAATTATTATATCATATGTAGCAAGAAATTTCATACAAATACTGTATGATAACAATGTTTAACTTAGATTTTGGGATATTTTTGCTTAATTTATCCATGACGCCCCGCGTTAAATTACGAGAGTATTCCAACATTACCTAAACAGTTAAATATTAAAATTTGTAAAAAAATATTCAAATAACTCAGATCAAATAACCCGCCTTTTTTACTTCAAACTAATTATGACCCACTACGAAAAAAAAGGTTTGCACTCGCTGGAGTAGAGTATGTAAAAATAAATAAAAAACAGCAAAAAAATAATGCAAATATACATTTCTCAATTAAAAATTTCAAGAGCAAATGAAAGCTATTCAAAAATAGCTTTAAAATAGCTTTTAAATTTCTGGTTTTTATTTTATTAGGCGATCGGACATCTACTTGTAAGTTATCTTTGCTATAATTGTACTGAATTTTACACATATTTAATTTTGATTGTAAAACAGTCTATACGAGCTTTAGCTTCCTTGAGTTCAAAAATAAAATAAATAAATAAAAAATAAATAAAAAATATTTTTCGACGCCTCGAGAAATGAATAAATAATAAAAACAAATTAAATCTTACAAAAAAAGTTTAATGTTATCTGATAATTTTATTTCATAATCAAAAACTTAAATTTTTAAAATTTTTTTATTTTTTTGTGGTTTGCTATAAATATTAATATTCTATATATTGTTGTCAGATACTTTCAACGTGCCAAATGTATAATTGTAGTAAAAATCAGTTTATTGTGAAGTTTCACAGACAAATTCCTTTGTTTTGCTCGGTCGGGTATGTACCCGTGTGTTTCTTCTAGTTTGTTTATAATTATGTATTATTTTTTGTACATATGTAAGTACAAATAAAGAATAATAAAACAAATACAATTTTTTTGAATAAATAAAAATTTTAATATGATTTCGTACAGTAAAATGTTATATTATTAGCACAAATAAATAACTATGTTATAACATAGTTATTTATTTGTGCTATTACATAGTGGTTGTTTTCGTTTATTCATTCCGTATATTTGGAATATTCAGAATATGTCAAGAAGCGTTTTTTTAATTCATTCGGAATATTCCAAATATTCTGTTCTGTATTTTTTTATTTATTCCGTATATTCCGAACGTATTCTTTTTGTTCCATCTCAGACAGTTAGAATAAAGTTACGGAATGACAGTTCACTCTATCATTCTATACAGTAATAACAATTTGATTACCTATATTTTATTTTAATTTAAAAAATGGAAAATATTGGTTAATTAAAAAAATGTTTTTGAAAACAAATATAATATTATGAATACTTGTATATATATTAATGTTTATATAAAATTAGTAGTTATCTTTATTATTCAGAAAATAAAATTTTTTAAAAGTTTTTATTGTTCTTTTTTTCAAGGAATGAGTCTATATAATAATTATTATAACTATTATAATTTATATTAACTAATTTACACAAATTAAAAAATAGTAAAAACTTTTGTTCACAAAAATTAATAAATAAATAAAAAAATAAACAATGACAATTTCTGATGTTTATTCTTTTTATTCTATTCTGTTCGTTTATTCTATTTGTTCGGAATATTCTATCGAGACGTCATCAAGTATTCTATTCTTTCCATTCCTTCTTTAGAATGAATAAACGAAAACACCCAGTAACAAAGAATATGTTTTATTACAAAAGAGTCAAAGCCTATAGTTATTAACAAAACAACAAAGTTTCTGGTTAACGTTCATATGTATTGGCAAAGAATATAAAAAATAAAAAGAAGATAATCGAAAGAGAGTCAGAAGAATGATTTAAAGAATAAATAAAATAAGGAAAAAAAAAAATTTTTTTTTAGAAATATTTGCCTTCAATTTAAGCGTACTAAAACTACAAAAATAAACTTTAGAATCGCAGCTTGATATAATGTTTTCATAGCAAGTTATGATTGTAATTACGGAAAAAGCAAATTAGCCGAAATTCTAGGAAGTCTTGAGATGAGATTAAGAGATTTGGTAAAAAGTACGTACATTTGCATATACTTAGTCAGAGAAAGAGAAATAATAAAAGAAAGAGATTAATAAAAGAAACCAAATTAAAAACACAAAAAAATATAATGAAAATATAATTGAATAGTAATAGAAAATGATTGAAATATAATGATAATGATTTGTATTGCACACATTTATTTTGTATTCCTTTTTTGTTTTTTTTTTTTGCTTCTTTACACCATAGAAATGTCAATAAATATAGTGAATTTAAAGAGAAACCAAATTTTAACTTTATCAAATATCCATATTCCATTAGTAGTACACACACATATGTAAATTTCACCTTAGTTGAATGCAAAGAATATCTATAATCTATATTAACAAGAATACGCACTCCCATTTTACGACAACCTATTTTTTAAGAAATATCAAACCGAGCAAAATACCATTAGTTAAAAGAGTTAAAATTTACATTTACTTATCGTATACCAAATTTATTATGAGAGAGAAAAGGTACAAAACAGATGTTTGACTTTTCCTTTATACTGTAAAATAATTTTGCGTTCTCATTATTCTCCTTTGGATTTGTTTAAGTTCCCTCCCATTATTTATATGAGGCAGGCTGGCAAAAAATGTTAGTTCTAATTTAGTTTGTTCCCTTATACGATGATTAATTCTGATCTTTTATAATTTTAATATTTTCGTTTTAAACATTATTATTTTCGTATATACCTATTAAAAATATTAAATTATAATTACATTACAATAATATAAAATATTATTAATATTTTTGTCAGTAATAATTTGGAGTTACAAACATTATTATTTTTTATTAATTATATTAGTAAACCTAAATATTTATTATATTGGTATACGATTATAAAATAATACTGAGGACAACATCTATTTACAAATCACAGAATTTAAAGAATATGATAACGCTGTTTTAGTTATACTCCTAAAAATCTTATGCATAGTTGATACAATTTAGAAAATAATATTGTTAAATATTTCAACGAAAATTTTTGTCGAAAATATTTTTCAAAATTATAAACTTTATTTATTTAATTTCAGCCAACTTTTTTTGTTACTCTCTTTTGTTTACTATATTTTTTCTTTTTCTTACACGTAAAATTCTTATTATATCTATTTCTGACAATGTTTATCAAATTTGCATATGAATTTGTGTGCAAACAAATGAATACATACATGAGTTCTTACTCTTTTTATGGATATACTTTGGTTAAATGGTTATTGAAATGGGTATTTTGTTGAATTGAAGCAAATTGAAACAAACATATAAAGTCCAAGGCAAGTTAATTAAGGCAAATATAATAAAATTTCTTCATTTGTTGTGTGGTTTACGTTGATGAAATGTTTCTTTTTTTTCTCATTATTTATTTTGATTCTTGATTTTATAGAAATGTGAAATTATTCAAAATGTTTTAATTGAAATTTATAGGACAATTTATCAGGATTTGTTTATGTTTTATTTTTGTTTTAGTTTATACATGTACCTAGGTATTGTTTTTTTTTCATTTTTTATTAATTTATTTAGTTCATTTTGTAATTATTCTTTAAATAATTTTTGGTATCTAGTTCTAAAAAGTACTTTTGATTTGTTATTTAAAAATTTTTGAATTTATTAATTTTTGAAAAATCTATAAATTAGATTAAAAAAATTTATTGTAATTTTTTTTTTTTTTTAAATTATATCTTTTCAAACATATTATGAATAAAAAATAACGAGAGTGAACGACCACTGTATGTGCATTAAAAATATTTAAGTGGTAATTATTTGTAATTTTTTATTTTTCTTTATATCTATTTTCTTCTACAGTCCAAGAACCGAAATGGTTTGGATTATCCACATTTGATTAAGTCCTTTCGCAATACATATTAATTCCTGGTGGCAAAGGGAAAGGTGATGGGAAAGGGCAATTTATTTTTTATTTTAGTTTCAAGATTTACTCAAGACCCAATTGAAAATGTATTCTCGTTGGTCAAAATGAATCCCTCTTTATATGAATTTAACAGTATCATTGCTAAAATTTTAACAATGAGACTTTTGAATGATCATTCAGATTCAGCTAATTGTAAAGATTTAAATGATCATTCATATTCAGCTAATTGTAAAGAAGACTGTACTGATTTACTTTTAGCTGATCTATCTATAGCAGATTCAATCAGTCAAGACAAAAATGATTCAATACAGGAATCCATTATTATGTTTGATGATGATGATCTCAATTATGATATACCTGTACCTGTAGATATTTTAAATAATATAATTGAAGAGAATTCCATGAAATACTGTGGTGCATACATAATTTTTAAAATCTTCGTATATATAAATTTTAAATAAAATAAAATGCGAAAGTTGTAAGACCATTTTAAAGAAAAATAATCAAAATTACAATCTTAATTCAGAACGGTTCCAGTTCTTTATTAAAACATATTTATTTTACTGCCGACTATTGGTACGACTAATGGAAAATTTTAATTTCTGCAATTGCACAGGGTTGCACAAATTGCAACTAGTCAATGTTTTTTCTATGAAAATTCCATTCCAATCCAATTATTTCTCAGTTTTTGTGATCTGTATTTTTATTTTGGCATCATTCCAAAACTTAATACTTCATAGAACCGCGCATCAGAAAAAAATTTTGTTTTGTTCTTTTTTTTATATTCATAATCACAACGCCTCTATATTTAAAAAGCCTCGAAACTAATTTTGTTTCGTAAAAAAAGATTTTATTTGTATAGAAAATCTTTGTAAATCTTCGTTTTTCCATACAAATAAAATCTTTTTTTAATGAAGTAAAAATTAGTTTCGGGGTTTTTTAAATATAGAGACATTGATAATTATATAACTACTTTTTGTTTATCAGTATTTTTATTTTTACTTTATTTTTGAGATCGTTCCATACCTAAAAGTTAGCAAAAAAATTCATATTTTTATTTAATTTTTATATCAAAAATTCACTCTAGCCCATTTGTCATACGTTTTCGTCGGAGGGCCTACTCAATTTTAATCCTCGGCAAACAATTTCCATTTCTCGTCAACTTTTTACATACATTTTTAGCAATTAATGGATTGGATTCCATTAAATCCACTAATTTCTCTAGTTGCTTATTATTACTAAAACAGTTTTTTCTAAAATAATATTATAATATTTAAATAAATTAAAATTCCAGAAATATTTATAATTTTTCTTACCTTATTTGTAAATTATCCTTATTTTTATATTTTCAAAAAAAAAATAAAAAATTCACTTTATGAAACCAAAAGTCAACTAACAAAATAAAATGTAGTTGATTTTTGAAAGTAAAAAAAATCAAATAATTGATTCTCGCGACACCGACGATTGAATTAATTCGATTTTGATTGAAAGTCTATTCAAAATTGATTATCGTGACACCGACTTTTGTTTATTTTCGATTTTTCGCTTCGCCCCTTTTTCTCTTCCTCTAGATAGGGTCTCAATATCAGATCAAAATGTTGAACTGAAATAATACATTTGCATACCTCTACTCATGATTTCTAAAATGCTCACTGCTGAGCTCAGTAAACCTTTTAATGTTATTAACGTGCAAAATGTAGTTCGGCATTGAATTTCAAAGAATAGTAGTTTTAACAAAATACGATAGGTGTTTGCCTAAACAATAAACTAAACAATAAGGGTCCTAATAGGTACACCACATTTTATCTCAACTATATCTGATCTCATCTCATTCAAATAAACTCAAATTGATTTCTTTTATAAAGGTAATTACATAATAATTTAATAGCTGATAAGTCAAAGCCAAATGACTGCCTAAGTTTTTTGCATAGGAGTTTATGATTTACACAATCAAAAGCTTTGGAGAAATCCAAAAATAGTAAAACAGTTGCATTTTTTTTATCCATTTCCATGTATATATTATCGGATATTTCAAGCAAGGCGGATGATGTGCTGCGCTGTCTTCTGAATCCAACATATTGAGTGATTTGTCTATGCATAATGTACTTAAACACCTTAGATAGAAAGGGCAGTATGCTAATTGGTCGGAAATCATTAATAGAAGGATTAGCCTTTTATGGAACTTGGATAACTTTAGCACACTTCCAATTTCCAGGATAGTTACCAGTTGTTAATATATGGTTGAAAATATGTAAAATGAAGGGCAGGACAACAGGAGATATAATTTTTAATAACTTCGGAGAAATTCGAAGTCAGGTCCAACAGCATCTGATTTAATTTCATTTAAAGCAAAATGAACTTTATCAATGCCAACATTACGAAAATCAAAAGAAGATGATAAATTACGAGTTGGAACATTGCACAATTCCGGATTAGTTTCCACAGGAGTTTCAATGAATAAAGAATTTAGTTCATTTACATAAAAATCATCAATACTATCACAGTTCTTTCCTTTACCTATTCCTAATTTGGACAAGTTAGACCATAACTGTTTAGGTGAATTATTGCTGCAGGCGCGTAGTACAATAATTCTTTTTCAAAAATTGATATGAGGTGCAACTTTTTACTATCTATATTCTTTGATATTATTAAAAAACAAAACAGAAACCTTTCTTTTTGTACACCGCTTATACTCAAAAATAATCTCCTTTTATTCAAGAACATAAACAAAAAAAACAAAACAAACAAATATGGAGTTCAAAATCTTTTTTATGTTTCCTCTTTGAAAATAATTTCAAATGAGAAAAATATCTACTAACCCATAGAAAACTTTTATTCGTTTACACAAAAGGAATACCTGATACAAAATGTAGTGTGAAAACGAGGGTTTCGTTAAGTAGAAACGACTTAAATACTAGTGTGAAAACCCCCTTGGTTTTACTCACATTGTTGTGCAATTGTCTTCTACAAAAATGGATGCAAAGCTCAAAATTTGATTGAAAACTCTCCGGCGTTTACATTATGCCTCAATTGCGAGTGCATCTTTATATGTGTGCGTAAATATTTATATTCGAAATTAATATACAAACTAAACAAATCAAATAATCAAATTGAAACATATTTTAACAATATGAATTAAAACTTATTATAATATTGATATTATAAAACTTATTTGATTTCATTTGAAAAAGAATTAAATATTTTTATTCATTTATAAAATTACTAACAAAAAATGGCTTGGCTTCATATTTAAAATGGATTTTTTAACATTGTTCTTTTAAAATTTAGTTCTCTTTTATTTGTTTTATTTTATTTATTTATACTATTTAGCTTAAACAGTTTACAATTTAGCATATAATAATTAAAATATAATTAAATTTAATTAGTATACATTCAAAAATAATAAAATTCAAAATACAAAAATTGTAATATTTTTTTTTCAATGTAAATTAAAAAAGTCAGGTCAACAAAATATTCAATTAATTTCACATCATTTTCGTCTTAATGACAATCTTTAGATATTGAAAAATTTATACTATTATTTTATTTTTATTGTTATAGTATAAATGCATTTAAAATATATAAAAAAGGTTACGTATATAAAAATATGTTCATATTCATACATATATTGAAATAAAAGGCAATATTTAGTTTAATATAATCTTATATATAATACACAAGATGAACGACGTGGTGAGTAAAAAAGCAAGAATAATTGAATAGGATATTACACCACAAAAATATTAAAATTTTAGCAAGTTCTTGGTGCTGAATACTTAAAACATTTCAAATAGTTAAACCAATTAACATTTAGGCTGTTGAAATTAAAAGAAGGAAAAAATTAAAGGAAAAAACATTGCACCTTTTGTTAAGCCATAGATTAAAAGCCTCATTCTGTATCTCACTCACTCTCACTTTCACGTAAAATTCTTCCCTCACCATTGAAAATATTTTATATTCTGTATCTCGAAATAATTTAGGTGAGATTGAATTGATATGTAATTGGAAACATACATATTATGTCCAAAAGGTTTGTTCAATATGCAAATTAATATTGAATAGCGTAGAGTCAATGTGTGTGTATTCAACGGGCTCGTGTCATATAAACTACATCTTCTAGGTGGTGGCTGGTGAAAAGTGCCAAGTTCAAGAATTTGCAAAAATAGGTCCGAGTCCCATCTCACAAAGACCTCGAAAAAAAATTTTTTTTGGTTTTTTTTTTAACTTTTCTTTAGTACAATGGCTTATGTCATTGTACTAAAGACAAGTTAAAAAAATAAAACAAAAAAAAGAATTTTTTTTCGAGAACTTTGTGAAACACGACCTGCACCTATTTTTGCTGGAGGCTGCTCAATTTCTTCAATTTGACACTTTCCACCAGTCACCACCTAGAAGATATAGATAATGCGTAGAACCGAAAACAAACTAAATTATTAGTTCAAAAACATAATAAATAATAATAAATATTCAATATACTTAATATATACTCAATACATTTTCCCTATGCACTATATTTGAAAATATTATTATTTATTTTAGCAAAGAATACAATGCAATATAAATATAGATACAGAATGAGTATAATTGATATTCTCACTTATTTTTATTTGTATTGTATTGTTTGTATATTGTTAAATGTAAGTATATTCAAAGGTATTCACAATATTAATGGATTCATGCAGTGCAGTACACTGGTTCATTTTATTCTGCTATTCTTAAAAAAAATATATACAGTTACATATATACACGGTTATAGGGATTCAATAAATTTCAGTAATATTTGTGACTACCATAACTGTTTTGTGACTATAGGCAAAAAAAATTGCATCTTTATAAACCAAATCAAATTCAATAAAATATATTTCGTATGACAATTTTAAACTTTATTTTGTTCATAAATAGCAATTCTAGTATGTAATCACAAAATATACATTGGTAATAAAGAACGGAAAAAGACAATATATAAATCAGTTTTTTAATAAAATAATTCACTTTTGACTTATTTTTTTGTTTTATTGAAAAAATTGCGGTTATATTTTAATGTTTCTTATAAACGACCTCGATTGTATGAACTTATGAAGTTTATTACTTTCTTTCGAAAAATTGACTAATACTATGACAGAATTGTGACTACAAAAGTTTTTGACTATAAACGAATTAAAATACATCGATCTACTACTTTGAGAGTAATGGGATTTTATTGTGTTAAGTTATATTAAAATTACTATTAATTTCGTCATAAAGTAATACCTAATACTTTAAGTTCATTATATCTATAAAATCGTACCTGAAAGAACTGCTTCTGTACAATTACACAGGGTATTCACTAGTATGTATATAATAATGTAGTAATAATAATAATTTAACATTCATATGTAATACAAAACATTATGCATAGTTAAAATATTTCTTGAACAAAACTATGAATGATTTTGTTTATTCCGCTTTCTTCCAGCCGATTTGATATTTTTTCTTCAATTTTCTGAAATTATTTTTCAAAATGATTTCATGTATAACAAAAAAAAAATTTCTGACCTGCTAAAAGTTTACATTGCTGTTTTACTTGTGTTGGTAAGTTACTATTGGTGAGACAGCTAAATTCTGGTCAGAATTTTTTAAAATTTTGCAACAGCTTTTTTGCCGTTTTTTCGTGTTTTTTTTTGTTTTTAAAGCTTTTTCTAGAAAAAACACATAAGTGCGAAAGAGAGAGAATACAGTAATGTAACTACAATAAAAAACTACAATGTGAACACAGGGATTAGATGTAGAGTTGTAATTTCGACAAATTATGAAATTTAGAATAAATCTTGGTTATGGTAATTTTTGAATTTATTACGAAGCAATACGTAAATTACTAAGTAGAATAAATTAGTTCAAAATGTTTTTATTTTTTCATTAATACTTTGTTTACAATAAAAAATCACGACAAAAGTTGTCCAAAACTGTTCTAAAAAAAAATCAGAATAAAAAAGATCAATTTAGAACAGTTTCGCACAATCTAATGATCACAGAATAGAACACTTTCGGACAAGAAAGAACAAGTAACGGTAGTTAATGAACACAAAAACGTGGTCTTTTTTACTCTAAAACGGTTTAGAACGTCCTAGAACCGTTTACTGAACACAACTAAGACAAACAAAAATTTTTTTTGTCATCGTTCATCGTTGTCGTTGTACATATTGTTCGCCAGTGAATGAGAACGACGATTGTCGTTGCCGTTCTAATTGTGCGCGGGCAGTTGCTTTTTTTAATATTTTTATACCAAATATAAAATATGTAAAAGTTACATAAAAATGTACAAAATGAAATTTATAGATTTAAGAGCAAACAAAATACCACTTCAGATTGTAAATTATTAAAGAAAATAATATTTAAATAAAAAGTTTTTTTTTAGTTTGATTCGTTTTTAAACGGACTATGAAAAGTACAAAGTTATTTTAGCCCCATTCAGATTTATAACCCAATACTGATTGTCCTGAAAATTTGTGATTGTTAGTTTACTAGCTATGAAAATAAATACTTGTAAAAATTAAATTAAAAAACGTGAGCCGGCGGCATGGAATAGAATAATAGATAATTGATACACAAATAGCTAACAATTTTATTGCAATTATCGTAGTAGCGAAAATAATAAGTATTACCCCTATCATAATAGACTTATGTGATACTATCACATGAAAGTCATCGACTCACATGATTGTTAATTTTTTTATCATAATAGGTTCACAACATTTAGTACTAATTCTAAAATTTCCCTTTTAAAATTTTATTTAATTTTACACATCCATTTTTATATTTTAATTAAGGGTTACTATAACATCCATTTCATTTACCTGGGTACTGGATATTATAAATATTCATTATAAAAATTTTCATGTAGCAAGTTTATATCAATCAACGGATATCAGAATTACATCTTCTAGGTGGTAACTGGGGGAAAGTGCCAAGCTCAAGAAATTAAGCAACCTCCAGCAAAATAACCGTCTCAAAACCTCGAACATTTTTTTTTTTTTTTAACTTGTCATTAGTACAATTCCACTTAAGACTGGTTTAACCAGAATTGAAAGCTTAAACCTCATGTAAAAATTTGTTTAAATATTAGTGCATGTAAATTGGAAAGCTATAAAGCTACTTTTAATTTTTACACTATCTGGATGATCAGTTTACTTGAAGTTGTATACCACTATAGTAAAAATTTAAATGTAAACAAATAGAAGCAATACAAATAAGGAATCGTACTTCAATGTATTTCCAAAATATAAATTTAGATTCATGTAAAAAATTATTCTTTATGAAAACGAAAGATCATCCTAAAATTTTTAATTTGATACTTTTAATGTTATAAAAATATAAAATTGATTTAATTTTAAAATTTATTATTTTGCAAGTAAAGTAGCTCATGTATTTCTTATAGGCATGTTTCTGGCAGTCCGTGGATCACATAATTCTGGTAATAGGAAGTTGTTATAAAAATATTACAATTTTGGTTTCATTTTATTAGTAAAAAATTTATCATCCTTTCAATTCGTACATACTTGAAGTCTTTTGAATTCCATATACCAAATTTTATTTTCTGTTATGTTTAATTACCCTGCACTTGATAAAAATAATTATGTGATTTTTATAGTGCAATTATATTTTCATCAGTATTGTATTTGAAATACTTTATCTTTTTTTTTGCCAATAGCATCTTTTGAAAAATCGTCTTTTGCTGACTGAGGGCATTTTATTTCATAAACACCATTATTTCCAACTAGACCATTTGGAGTAGGTCCAAGAAAATGTAATTGTTAGTCAATAAAAAGCCGACAATTTTGAATGTTTAAATTAGTCTGCTTTTCAAGTTCTGATATTGTATTTTTTTTATTTTACATTCCATAAATTATGGTGTTTGTGCATACAACTTAATAGAGCTTGTATTTGATTATCTTATGAGAGGCATTATATTTCTTAATTCGTACCAATTCGTACAATTTGATGACAACCAGATTGATCGCGTCTATCAATTTCAATGTTCGTTCCGTTTTCAAAATTTGTTCTCAACTTTTCCAGCATTATTTTTTTTCATTCTTAATTTGGCTTATGTTGCTTCTTTTTTCTGATTATTGTTATATTTCTCCTTTTTTCTTATCGTATATTTCTTTTTTAATTGTTTTCTCTTCTGCGTTTGGAAGAAGCATTTTTGTATTTCTTTCACTACCATTTATTTCTTTCAAAAACTCTGTAAAAGCCTTCCCAGTATTCTTCAGTGTTTTGTAGTCGACTTGGAGTCGAGTACAAAACACAGAAGAAGTCTGCAAGTAGTAGACGAAATACGCGTATCTGTAGGATAAGCATATCAGTAAAATTAACAGGAAAATATTCGACTGTTTTCACTATTATACAAAAATTTTACTCTAATGCTGGAAAACAAGTTTTTATAAAAACTATTCGATCTATGTTTTGAGACAATTTTTTGCCATATCTTATTTGAAATTTTGTATTTGAAGTCGTAGATGCTAGTTTACGTCTAAAATTTCTGTAAAGATGATTTTTACATTCAACTTTACTAACAACAATATTTTCGTAGAGGCAAAGCCCTAGCTATGATAATAAATAATCTTTTATGCGCACTACTGTCTCCATTTCCGGCAAATTTGCTATAATTAATTGGCAACATAAGTACATAATTAGGTAATTTATTTATTTATTTATAACAGTGGGATCTGCAAATAAATCTGCAGTCCAACTACATGTTCTTTTCCCTTTCGAAATGTGGGAAGTATGAAAATATTGTATATCATATTATTTTGTATTTGTTTTATTTTATACAGGGTGGTCCGGTTTAGAGCAAAAAATATTAAACGCAATTTTAAGGCGTGATTCCTTGGAGTATTTTAGGAAAAAAATTGTACTAGAAGAGTCTATCTTTAAATTTACCTGAGGTACAGAGCGTTAAAGAAAATCGGATTAAAAAAATTATGTCTAAAGAATATCACTTACAGCTCAGAAGAAATTGAAACTAGAGCAACATCTTCTTCATAGCTTTTTTTTAGAATTAATACACCTAATTAACGGTATATGTTGAATGAGTATCAGACTTACCGTTTTTGAATAATAACTGCATAAACTTAAAATTTTGCTTTTAAAAACTAAAATTTTGTAAAAACGTTGATTATCTCGAAAAAATTCGCTAATTTTTTTTATTGTGTTGATGCGCTACATCATCCCCTACAACTTTTTCATACACAACTTTCATATCAGACTTGCCGTTTTTCAGGTCAATTTTATTACTAAATCTAGTAACATGATTTTAAGTATAGAGAAAAATATTTATATTTTATTTAATAAAAAGAAAGAAAGTAGATCAGATTAAGCCAGAGTAAGATTGTTTGTAATGAAAGCAATAATATTTTTATATCTTAAATACCGTGTTGACATCTATTGATAGAAAATACATATTACCACGAAATTAAAAAGTGAACAAAAACGCTAGTTTATATTTAAAATAAAATCGTTATAATTTTTATAACTGTTATAAACACTTACTTTTCCATATGATTCCGTATATTACTGCATATAATATCATTAAGTAAACATAATATATATAAACAGTTAAAGCTAGAACAAATGCTTAAACTGAAATTCCGGATCCAATCTAGTTCTACCTATAAGAACAAGAAAATCAAAACTTAAAAATAATAAAAAAAATTCACCATTCAGAGTTATGTAGAAGTAGAATCATTAATAAAAAGAGGAAAAATAACACAGGCATATACCATTTCAAAATATAGTATCCATACATATAGTTATTATGTGTATAGTATGAATACATATTATCAATATTATATAGTCTAGTCACTATATCGAGACATTATTATATCGTAGTTGTTATACCACTGGTTGTACAAATAGAATTTTGTTAAGAAAACATTGTTCATGTGTGGGCTTCTATGCGTTTTGTAGTTAATTAAATTTCTTTTAAACAATTTAGAATTCTGATTTTATTTTTATATAATCACTCCAATCGTAGTTGTCAGTTATCAATATTATTTATCAGTATTTATGACAAGTTTCAGAAATTCTGATACGCCCTATCCTGGTTGTCAGAACTATCAGTTTTCCTGATCGATTGTGAATTTTATTAACGTCACTGATAAATTGGTATCGGGGTGCTTAAAATTTGTCATATTTACTCATAATTGTCATAATCTGTATCAGTTACAAATAAGTTGTGTGATAAAAAATTTACAAAACAATTCATATAAGGTTAACATTAAAATTGCCAAATAAAATTCATTTAGATTGAAAAAACTTTAAGTATAATTTTAAAATAAAAAAAAAACAAAAAAACTGACTTGAAAATTATCAAAGACTAAAAGAAAAAGACATATAAAAATTAGAACGGGATTTAATTAACAATTTTTGCATATGGAATAATTTTTAATTGGCTTTTTGTTTTTTTTTGTTTTGATATGGATTAATTTTATATTTTCTATAAACAGGTTTTTGATATAGTAAATACAAGACTGTTAGTTTGATTTAACCACAATATTTAATGCAATTCTTTTTAATTTGATTTACATTTATTAACAGTGACATGATTTACATCTATTATTTTTTTTTTTTTATGGCCAAAATAATGGGATAAACACCCTGGCTGGTTTCGCAGAATTTTAACCAGTTAGTATAGCAATAGAATAAAAGAAAGTATAAAGTAAATAAAGAAAAGAAGAGAATAGGTGAGAAATAGAAAAGAAATAGTAACACAGGTTTACAGACAACTTAACAGAAATTGATTCACTCGTTTTTTGAAAACTTACAAGTTGTATTTTTGGGGGAACACATGAGGCGGTAGAGTGTTCCATAGTTTAGAGGTTCGGTAAACGAAAGAATTTTTGTAATATAACAGTGAATGCTACAGATAAATCTGCAGGCCAGCTTTCTATGTCCTCTTCCCTTTCGAAATGTGAGCCTTTTTTCTTAAATTTTATCATTGATTAATAATACTACAAAGATAGACATTTTCATACAACAGAAAATGTTCAGCTCACTTTTTCAAAATTCTCTTCATTATATATATTTTCCCGCGTATGTTCAATGTGTTAGTGCATTCTTTATTTTCAATTTGAATTTTTAATATTTTGAACGTTTTATACGACATTATTGTATTCTCTAAATAATTTGTATGTGTTCAGTTTCTCTATATTGTTCTTGAATGTATATTATTGTTTTTAAATTTTTGTTATTTGAATTTGTATATATGTAGGTAATTTGAATTTTTTTTGAATTGATATGTACAAAAATTTCAAATTGGGTAGCATTTTTATCGAGTAGTCTTTTAAGAAAATTTTTTTTTTATATTGTGCATGTATATTATTTGTAATAATAAATTATAAAATTATTATATAATTTTCAACGAATTAGAATTACATATATGTATAAATTTACAAATAGAATCAATTTTTTATTTTTAAAAGGCTATTTGGTTTTTTCAATATGTGGATATGTATGTACGCATGGGTTTTAAAATTATAACAACAGAATTTAAAAATATTTGAAAAACTCATCATTAATTTTTGTAAAATTTATAAAAAATCTAACGGTAGAGTAAATTGAAAAGTATATTTAATATGTTTTCTTGTTGCAGTAAGCATACTTATTATAAGATAATTAAAGCTTGTAAAGCACAATTTTACAATGGTATTTTTCAAATTCAGAATTTTCTACTTTGTCATTATTTTCATAACAAGAGCATTAAATATCAATATCCAAGGGCTTGTCATGATTTACTCCAGCTTTGAAAATATATTGTTGTTGTAAATAAAATTCATCAAATTCGTAATATATTTGTAAAAATATTTGCAACTTATTGTGCAGGTGGATTTGTTTAGAACTTTTAATTTTTTAAGATAATATAACATTTTCTCTACGAACTAATATGGACAATTTTTAATAGTTGTTTGTACGTATTTTTAGTATAAATATTTGAAGAATTTAAAGAAAGACCAGCAGTTTACATATTACTCACTACAGCAGGTTTACTTTATTACTCATTATTATATGGAAAAAATTAAAATTAGAATTATCTTGTTTTCGTAGCTGCATATTTGCATATGCAATTAATTGAGAAGCTAAAACAGCTAAGATTTTTTGCAAAGTACTGGGACTGATATTAGTATTTTCAGTTTTGGACAATATTTTTGATGACCATTTTTCTCTTCGGAAACAATTTTCTTAATTATATCTCGTTAATAATTTCATAAAATGTACCAGTTACCAAAATCATTTTTTATATAAATGAATTTCTAAAGGTAATAATTTATAAAAGAAAAGAACCATCTTACAGTATAAAAAAGGATTGTATAGATGGTGTGGAAGATTTAGATGGGGATAGAAAACAAAAACTAGCAACAGAAGCACATTTCTTTATGATTCAAGGTTTACATGAAAATTATAAGTACGCATAGGGTTACAATTTATCCAAAAATAATTTGAAAATAGAAACTTTAAATCCTTTCATAGTTTGTGACTAATGCAGTACAAATCGAAATACTTATGAATTACTTGGTGTAAATGAGGTAGACCCTTTTTTTATGATTGAAATTGAAATAAAATTTATGCTTTGTTTGATATGGCATCTTATAAAATCTGTCAGAAATTCTTTTATAAAACCCGATTTTGAAAACTGGAATAACGATATTATTAGCTTTCAACAATTTTACCTAAAGTTCATATCACCCATATTAATTCTAACACATTTGAAAAAATGTCAGTAAAATGAGTTTTTCAATTATTTAGTCATAGTACATATGCAGCCATAAAAGCAATAAATAACACTGATAGATTTTTTTTTATATTATTGAGTAATAAAGCTAGTCTGACTGTTGATTTTGTTTTAAGAGTTAACTAGTTGATTACTCAAATTCTTCAAATTTTAATAAAAAAAATTAAAAATTTTGAATTCACAACCGTTAAAAATTCCCCGTTTTTATTCTTAGAGGAATTGATAGAATATCTTAAAAAATCAAAAATTAAAAGTACCAAAAAAAAATTTTCATTAATGGAATTCCCCAAACAATAACTGCTGTATTATCTTTATCGAAAGATCAAATTGATAGAATATTAATTTCTTGATGACGCGCAGACTGAATCTGTGAATGAATGTTTTCTCACATAAGATCTGCTGGTGATTATTGCAGAAATCAACAAATTGGGAATATTTTTGCTGAGACGAGGTGAGTTAACGAAAATACATCCTCAAATTGTGAAACAGATCACAACAATTATTTGGAAATTGATGCCAATGATTTGGCTGATGAATATTTTATTATTGAAAATTGTCCTGAAGAAATGAGAAGGAAAATGTTTTAGTTTCAACTTCAAATACAGTTCAATCACATAGTAACACAAAATTTCAAAACGAAATTTAAATAGCTATTCATAATGAATTATTAGAGATGAAATTTCCTACATCAGATACAACTTGTAATTTTTGCAACTTGACATGGGGTACGAGTTAAAGCAGACAAAATGGATACAATTTTTGTAGTGTGACATGGTTTGGACCAATGAAAGTTGTTGTCAAGATAATGACCCCATATTCATTTGCAGTTCTTGCCAAAATTTGTATTAGCTTTAAGTTTTTTAATAATTTTAATCATATTTTTTAGTTTTGTTAATAATTTTCTTTTAGACTGAAGAAATAGGTTAGCAGTAAATATTGAATCAAAAAAAGAAATAATACAAACAAAATGAAAATTTTTTTAAATAAAATTGTTTGGATATTCTCTTATACTATACCATATTACCCTGCGAGGCATACCATATTACCCATATATTCTCAAAATAGCAAATTCGGAACTAATTTTTTTTAAATTTTTTAAAAACTGGTTTTTTGTGTTAGAATTACTGACTTGAAAAATATACTTTTTTTTTTATATTATAGCCAAAACTTAGGTTTTGAACCTTTAAGTACTTGCGTACCGTTGACTATTTGAAAAAGGAAAGGATAGTTAGAGGAAAGGAAAGAAAAAGGAAGAAAAGTTTTGTGGGAAAGAGCGAACAATGTTGTTAATATTCGTCTTAAACCTCTGTAAGTCATAAATAAAAAATCCTTCTCTCATTGGGAATGCTTCGATTGGGACGCGGTTCCACAATCGGGATGTTCTTACTATAAAAGAATTTCCATAGCCGGACTTAAACCATCTTGGAATTTCCACTGTGAAAGGGTGGGCTCTTGATGCCTCTCGTGTTGTGCGATCGAATTGCTTAAGAGGAGGAAGAAGTGATTTTAATTCTTCGGAACAAGTGCCAACACCAAGCAGATATCTATAAAATAGAGTAAGTGCTCCAACAATACGACGATGACCAAGTGGTATAAGGGATGAGGTCACATTCATGTCGCCTATAAGACGAATGGCGCGGTTTTGAACTTTGTCCAAAAAAATTAAAGCAGTTTTTGGTGCACCTGCCCATAAATGTGAGTTATACTCGAGCTTGGGTCGTATATATGCTTTATAGATTTTTAAAAGGTCTCGAGATGAAAAATAAGTTTTGCAGCGACTCAAAAAGCCTAAACATTTTGCGGCGCTTTTCGCAATATTGAAAATATGTTCATTCTAGTGCATATTTTGATTCACTCGCATTCCGAGAATGTTCAGATCTTTGAGTCGAAATAAAATGGATACCTTCATTTTGAAACCCGAGACTTGGTTCGAATGTTGTTAGCTTGTTACTAACAAGACAGCTTTGAGTTTTTGAAGTGTTAAACTCGACTCTGTTAGCTTTATCCCAGTCGACAATTTTAGCAAGGTAGTGATTGAGCGCGCCGGCCATCATTGTTCTGTTGGAGGTGACTGCGGAAGCTGTAGCATTAGTTTGTTTTAGAAAATCATATGATGCTACTAGAGTGCTGTCATCAGCAAAACTATGGATTGGATTGAAAGTTAATTTGAGAAGGTCATTAATGAAAAGGAGAAATAGGGTGGGTGAAAGGACAGAGCCTTGTGGAACACCAGCATTGATTTGAAGTTGGTCGGAAAAACCGTCAACTAAAACTATGATAGATCAATTTAAAAGAAAACTTTCAATCCATTTAGAAAAGGTTGAACCAAGGCCTATAGCGCTGCATTTTGCTATAAGAGCAGAATGCCAAACTCGATCAAAAGCCTTAGATATATCCAGAGCTACAACAGTAGCTTCACCAGATTGATGCAAGCTGGTGTTGAGCTTCTCGCATAGGCATGTCATGAGATCACTGGTGGAACGTTGGGCTCGAAAGCCGTATTGGCTATCATGAATTATACCTCTACTGTCAAGATATTTCTTCAGCTTATGATTAATTAAGATTTCCATCGTTTTTGAAATAATAGCTATGGGCCTATAGTTTGAGGGATTGCTTTTGTCACCTTTTTTAGGAATAGGATAAACTTGGGCAACTTTCCAATAGGACGGGTAAGTTCCTGAAGAAAAGGACAATTGCAGGTATACCATCAGGACCGGTAGATTTTTTTATATCGAGATTCTTCAAGACTTTTACTACAGCTCTTGTTCTAAAGTAGATCCTTCCGAAGGAATAATTTAGAACAGGGATTGATGAAGGATTTTGGGCTGTAGGAGGGAGTGTGGAATTAGCTGCAAATAATTTTGCGAAGAGATTAGCCTTTCCTACAGAATCTGATATAATAGTATTATCAATCATAGGTGGAAACGAAGACTTGCAAAAACTTTGCCCAGCATTTTTAGCAAATGTCCAGAAAGACCTGCTGTTGTTTGGGAGATCAAAGATTTCTCGTCTCAATCTTCGGTTATGCAGGAATTTTTGCTGATTGATAATTTTTTTACATTTATTCCTAACCACTTTATAACTCCCATACGTATTGACTGTTTTATTGTTCTTGTATTTTTTGTAAGCTTCTTCTTTGGATTTCAGAGCTTTGCTGCAGAGGTCGTTGAACCAACCTGGGGGATTTCGTTTTATAATTCTAAAGGTGGTGTCGCGAAAATCAATTCAATTTATTTGAATTGATATTTTTCAATTCAACTAAAAAAATTCACGGTGTCGGGAGAATCAATTTTCAACTATTTGAATAAGTTCAACTAGTTGATTCAAGTTTGAATTTTTGACATTTCAAATCAAAAATTTTGTTTGATATACCAAAATATTAGTTGTAGTTAGTTTTGTTTTATTAGTTATTTATTTAAAAAAGTTTATAAGTGTACAATAAATATTAGGTTCTTTTTAAATTTTTCATTTCTTTTTATACTTGTTAATTTGTGGGCTATTTTTGGGACTTTTTTCATATTTAATTTTAGTGTTACTTTTTGTTTAGTGAAATTTTCTTACTTTATTTGAGGAGTTGAATTTAAAAAGACGTTGAAAAGTTATTTAAATCATGGTTATATCAGTATAATATTTACTTTTTAACTCATTTTTCTTTTTTTTAGTTCCTTTATTAATTATATTAACTTGCACTATGCAAATCCATAATGTGTTTTGTGTGTTTTAAAAGTTAATATTATTACAATAATATAATTACTGTTTCTTTTAGTAATTATAGGCGCTATAGCTATATATATAGTACGTAAAATAAATATATATACTTAAGTAGTTATATTTCGTTCTATTCGTAGAATTTGTTTTTGAACTAAGAAAGGAATTAAATATTTTGTTATTTTCTATTTTTCTCACGCACCTTCAGATGTAAGAAAATCAAGACATTGTATAATAGCTGGAAATAATACGTTTTGTTAGTAAATTATTAAATTTATTACTATAATTATTAAATTTATTAGTTTGCTTTGAAATGAAATTTAAATTAATACATCTTATACTTTTTTGATCCATGGAAATAACGTCTATTGAAATTCAACTCCTCATTTATAAATTATCCATTATTACAATAAATTTATCACAACAAACCACAACAAATCAAAACGAAATTCAAAATTCAACTAAAAAAATTTAGTTGAATTTCAAAATCAAAAAAAGTTGAAAAAATTCACAAAAATTGATATACGCGACAGCGACAATTGAAATATTTCGATTTTAGTTGAAAGTCAAATCAAAATTGAATTTCGCGACACCACCTTAAGGCTATTTGGAATGAAAGTTTTCATTCCTAATAGAATCCTTTTGGTAATCACCTCTGCAGCAAAGTCGACATTTTTATATTGGAAACACAACGACCAGTTCGATGCATTTAAAAAGTTGTTGAAGCCTTCCCAGTCAGCTTGGTGATAATGCCAAACTATTCTTTTGGGAGAATTAGAAGAACTGGTTGTTGTGTCTACTTCGAAGCTTGTGCTTACGAGACAGTGGTCGGAACCACCTAGCGGAGAGTTAACAGAGATTGAATATTTCTCTGGATGGGTAGTTAGGAATAAATCCAGGAGGTGTCCGTTCTGGTATATAATTGGATTGGAGCACTCAAAATTTTGAAGAGTCTTATAAGCTACATTATTTCGTATATACAAAGCAATCCCTCTATGGGGTATAAAAAGTGGCACAAGCGAATAATTATTGATATTAAAATTAATAACATTATTCACAACTTGTGTTTCACTTAGTGCTAAAATTGCTGGATTTTGGAGCCGTAGATGGCTTTCGACGGAATGGAAATTTGTTGATAGACCGCGAATGTTACAAAAATCTATCTTAAACATAATAACGAACAATTTACAAAGAGAAAAGGAAAATAAATTAAACTTAACAAAAAGTACTGAAAAAAAAAATATATACAAATTAAATTATTTGGCCCACGTATCACTTACTGATACCACCCCTGCAATGAATGCAACTGAAACCAATATCTACACACAACAGTTTTTAATACCTTATTGGGTGTAGAAATACTCTCACAAACAGTCATTGCAGTTTAGAACAATGAGAATATTACGGTAATAACAAAACAAAAAAGAAGAAAAAATTATAGTGCATAATTAGAGAATTTTTTTATAACAAAAGAAAAACGAAAAAAAAATTATTTTAATATGAATCGAATCATGATTTTATTATTTTCAACTAAGACAAACAGTTAACAACATTTTGAATAAAGGAGAGAAAAAAGAAAAAAATTAGTTTTGGCTATTTTTAATTTATGTATATTATTTGATTTAATTATTATTCTAACGTAAATTTTATTATTGACACTATTTTTAATTTGTTTTTATAATTTAAATTTTTATTATTTTTATTTTTATTTAAGCACTATGATTTTAGTTTTTATTTGTCCATTAATTGTTAATTGCTTATTTAAATGTTCATTAATTGCAAGAAATACAAACATACATACTTCAAGAAATACAAACAAATTTACTAGAAACAAAAATGAGCTCTAGTTTTCGAGGTTTTGAGCAAAATAAAAAGACTAAAAGAGTATACAATACCCGCACTTACTCTAATATCATAAAATTATTTCGAAATTGTGACAGCGCTTGAAATGATTTCAGTGTTTGAAATTTTATATTTCGCACGCACGATTTCGCTTCCACAAATTCATAGGCATGGATTAATAAACATAACTACGAAAAAACAAAAACAAAAAAAAAAAATTTTTGTGCCTATCGCAACATTCACATTGTTTTTTCACTTCATTTTTTACCCGTCTGAGGAATAAATTGGTATCGCAAGTTTTTTTTTTTTTTTATGATCTTGACAGTAACTTAGGTAGAATCACCTTTTCGTGCTTAATTAAGTTTCACTTATTATACAAGAAGCAACATTTAAAAAATGTTTAGTTTTGAGTAGTTGCCTATTTTTTTCTTATGTTAATGATAAATGATATTAATATAAATTTACTGACTCTTTTATTCCAGTATGTTAAATATAAATTTTGCTAGTTTTTAACATTATTGAGTATAGTTCTCATATTTACCATAAGAAAGAGTGCTAAAAGATTTTCTAACTCTTTTGCTCTAGTAAAAGTCAAAAACTGAAAAAAAAACATCCGAGTGAATACTATCCGGCTCATTTTTTGAAGTGAATAACATACAAAAGTGGAAATTTGAAAGCAAATTTTTTTGGTGTTTTAAACAAATAGGAAAAAGATAGTTAAAGAATATATTAAAATTATTATATAATATAATAGTTATATTTACTATTATTAATAAAAGCTTGGTAGCTTAATAGTGTTTATAGAAAAATTATATAAATAAAAACAGTTAAAATTTATTTTTACCTACATATGCATTTCAACATAAATTTCTCACTTTATTCACTTTACACTCACTTTTTGAGTTGAAAAGTGAATGCTGCGATACCGAAAATGTCACCGGACGGAAAAAGAGTGAATAAAAAAGTGAAGGTTGCGATAGGCACATTTGTATAAATAGTAGATTCATGTATTTTTGGAAACGATCGTTTAGAATAATCTTTTTGTTTCGTAATGTTTTGTAAGTATTTCTACTCTTTTTAAAAAGAAAAAGATAAAACAACGAATAGAAATATTAAATTTATATCTAAAAAAATTGGTATTTTTTTGTAGTTTTTGAGGGTAGAGCTTTAATAAAAACTAAAAATAAAATAAACAAAAAAATTAAAAGATACTTTTTAAATAAAACTAGTGAATACCCTGTGCAGAAATAGCTCTTTCAGACATGATTTTATACAAAATTTGTTTTGTTATAATTGTTGTTTTGAATAAAAATTGCATGATAACTTTACACAATCAAGTAGTAGATCGATAAATTAGTGTTTTCGCATAGTATTTTATTGCAAAAAATATTAGTATTTTATTGTAAAAAATATTCTGAAGCGTATTCAAACAATTAATTTATCAGATGTGGTTCTTTATATGATCAAAAAATATTCGTCAATATTTAAGACAGCCATTAATTTATACAGACGGACTAAGATAGGGCAGTGGTTACGTTATGCACTATGTTATGTAATAGCAAAAGGATAATTTTGAGTTAGCATTCTGATTATATCATGAATGTATGTATGTATCAATAAAGTATTTCAATTACTTTTTTTTTTTCTTTATTTCAATTTTAATACAATTTACTTATTTTCTAAAACAATTTTAGTTTTGCTAACACGAATTAAAAGTCGCACATAATTTTATAAAGGTAATGTAGTTATTTTACTACACTGCACATATTTAATTCTAAACTCTATTTTAATTTATTTTTTTGTTTTTATTTTTTATTAATAAACAGAAGATAAGAAAAGCAGAGAAACAAAAAAAGAAAAAATAATTTTATAGAAAAAATGATTTTATATTTTTATTTACATTATTATAATAATCAAATAATTAATAAATCCTAATGATAAAGTCATCACAAGGGCAACGAAAAAAAAAGTAAATTTGGTAAAAACCATAAAACAATAAGAACATAATGTATGCACTAATTTAAATTTGTTATTCATGCAGGTATATTTATTTTATTCCATATTGTGTTTATTTAATACAATCTATCAAATAAGTAGCAAATAATTTTTTGTTTAAATAGGGAAATGCTTTCTATTTTTTTTAAATTTTTCGAGAGTTTTTTAGTTAAATATTGTTTTATAAAATGGATTGTAACTCAAATTTCCCTTATCATTTCAACTTTTTTCTTGTTTTATTAAAAAGTTATATATTTTCTTTATTATATTTAGTAAAAATATTTTTATAATTTATTTTTAAAATAATAATCATAAAATATTTTTTAAAACCCTTAAATATATAAAAAATTATAAAATATGCAGTTTACGCACACTTAAAAATTTAGTTTTAACAAATTTCGCTACAGAGTTTTGGCAGTTACGTAGCTAGAATCTTCTTTTTACAATGAATTCTACCAACAACACAAATTTTTTCCGATAAACACAAATAAATGTACATTTGGTTGCATACACCATACTAATTCAAATATTATTATCGTTGTATTTGTTATTTTACCATATTTATCATATCAGTTTACTGATTAGATATTTTATGTTCAAAATACAATTTATTAGGTTTTGAAAATAAAGAAATATGCATGTGTTCACTTATTTCAGGTATGATGTATAAATTTTAACAGTACATAAATATAATAACGTTATTATAAAAAAACGTCGTTTTTGAATTCCTGTAATTTTTAAATATATTTTTGAATATGTTCACCTTAGGTATATTAGCAACAATTTTTATCTATTAAAATTCGTTCCTAAACATTTTTGAAGAGGAAATAAGTGCCACATCGGTTCTAACTAATGTAATATAATAATTAATAAGCATATATATAATAAAACTAATAAATTAATAAGCATATATATAATAAAACAAATACAAAATAATATAATATACAATATTTCCATATATACCAAATAATTAATATATAAAAAAGGCCCACATTTCGAAAGGGAAAAGATTTATCTGCAGATCCACTGTTATAAATAAATAAATAAATTACCTAATTATGTACTTATGTTGTCAATTAATTATAACAAATTTGTAACAAATGGAGACAGTAGTGCTCGTAAAAGATTATTTATTATCATAGCTTTATTTTATTATCAGGGCTTTGCTTCTACGAAAATATTGTTGTTAATAAAGTTGAATGTAAAAATCATCATTACAGAAACTTTAGATGTAAACCAACATCTATGACTTCAAATACAAAATTTCAAATACAATATGGCAAAAAATTATTTCAAAACATGGATCGAATGATTATTAAAACTAAAAGTTCGGTGAATCATTGGAGAACTAGTGCATTATCCTACTATATTAAAATCTAGCCAAATACATATCAAATGTGACATATCACAAATTTCGTCATCATGAAAATTGTTACCAATATTTTTGTAAGCGGCGTGAAGAAGAAAACTTTGTAACTTTGATGATATCAAATCTATTCTGTGAAGAAATTACTACTGCTGTGTAACGTTTAGTCTAAAACTCAGACAGTTTGTTACTTAATATGGACTCAAATATTTGCGAACAATTCAATAGTAAAATTTGTCAATACGTAGGAAGGAACCGCATAAATTTTTCTCCGTGGCAGTCTCCAAGTAGATGTGCAGCCGCTGTTCAATTCAATTTTTTGGCTTTTATAGAGTTTTTGGAAGAAATAAATGGGAGTGAAAGAAATACAAAAATGCTTCTTCCAAACGCAGAAGAGAAAATAATTAAAATAAATATGACTAGAAAAAAGAAACAATATAAGCCAAATAAAAGATTAAGAAGAGATAAACATCACTCAGTATAGATAAAAATTATGTAGCAGACACATGTGTAAAACCAGATATGTTACCTGTGTTTCTACAAAAGAAAAAAAATAATGCTAGAAAAGTTGAGAACAAATTTTGAAAATAGGGCGAACATTGAAATTGAAAGACGCGATCAATCTGGTTGTAATTATTGGTACGAGTTAAGAAATATAATGCCTCAGATTTTGAAATCACTGCCTCAGATTTTAAATTTTTTAAAGTTCGAAGTAATTCTAGCTATCATAATATAATCAAATATAAGCTCTATTTAGTTGTATGCACAAACATCATGATTTATGGAATGTAAAATAAAAAAAAAATACAATATCATACAATAACTTGAAAAGTAGCCTAATTTAAAAATTCAAAACAGTGGGCTTTTTATTGACGAAGAATTACATTTTCTTGGACCTACTCCAAATGGTCTAGTTGGAAATAATGGTTGTGAAATAAAATGCCCTCCGTCAGCAAAAGATCATTTTTCAAAAGAAGCTATTGGCCAAAAAGGATAAAGTATTTAAAATACAATATTGATGACAATGCAGTTGCACTATAAAAATCACATAATTATTTTTATCAAGTGCAGGGTAACATAACAAATAGAAATTTTTGCATTTTTGGTATATGGACTTCAAAAGACTTTAAGTATGTACGAATTGAAAGGACGATAAATTTTTTACTAATAAAATGAAGAAATGAAAAATGAAATGAAATAAAATTGAAATATTTTTACAACAACTTCTTATCGTCAGAATTATGCGATCCATGGATTCCCAGAAACATCCGAATAAGAAATACATGAGCTACTTTACTTGCAAAATAATAAATTTAAAAATAATTTTTCTAACATTAAAATATATATAAATATAATAAACCAAAAAATAATTTTCGTTTTTTTCCTTCGAAAATTTTATTTTCTTTCCCAACAAACCATGAGAATCGTAAAATTATCGCGGAAGTATCCCCTAGAAGAATGTATTTGTTCGCCGCGAATTCATATTTTATTTTTCTGCGATTTATTAGTATTATGAAAAGGTTGACATCGCTGCGACAATTGTAAATTGAATCGCATTAGCTTCCCCGAGAAGAAGAAAATACGAATGTTTAGAAGAATAAATAGCGAATGTTAAGAAGATAATATGAGTTCATATATGAAAGAAATGCGAATATTTAGAAGAACAAAAATAAAATTTTTAGAAGAAGATAATATCTGTTCCAGGGACTTATAAACTACAGGGATTATAAAACTAATAATTTCCAATAAAATTCATCAAAATTTAATTATTAATATTTATTAATTATAAATATTTAAGGTTATTTTATTTTTTACATTTTGTTATACATTAAAAAAATTTGAAGTTTGTACTTAACACGTGTGCTTTAAAAAAATAACTGAAAATATTTTTGTATACATATATGAAAAATAGATTCAAAATGGAGAAAACAAAAATAAACATTCTTTTAATGAAACGTAATTCATTCGCTTTTAATTGTTCCAGTCGAACATTCGCATAAAGTTCACCCGGGGGATTTGTATATGTTTCTTCTTGAAGAACACATTCTTCCTATGGTTTGTTGGGTTTATACAAAAAAATATCAAATTAAAAATACATTGAAGTACGATGGTTTATTTGTGTTGCTCTTTTTGTTCACATTTAAATTTTTACTATAGTGGTATACAATTTCAAGTAAACTGATCATCCAGATAGTGTAAAAATTAAAATAAGCTTTATAGTTTTCAAATTTACATGCACTAATATTTAAAGAAATTTTTACATGAAGCTTGAGTTTTCAATTCTGTTTAACCCAGCCTTAACCACTCATCGATTACAAATAAGTCATGTAAGATTGACGATTTAAGTTCAGCCTCACTATTTGTAAGATATTTTATTGCCAAATTATCAGCAAATAATTGAAATTTACCTTTTAGGTTAAGTCGTGCTATATCATCAATATAAAGTTTAAATAGGGCCTAAAATTGAACCTTGAGGCACACCCTTTTTATTGTCTTTAGAACTACTGTTTTACCTATTTTCACTTTTTGTATACGATCAGCTTAGTAACTTTTAAAAAAATCTATTTGTACCTCGGTTAGACGAAGGTTCTATAACTTTAGTAACAAAATATCATGATCCACACAATCGAATGCCTTTTGGAGGTCAATAAATACACAAGCAGTAAACTTTCCTTGGTCCATGCTCTTAGAAATGCAGTCCGTAAGAGATAGGCAAGCAGCTGTAGTATTTGAGTTTATCTCGAAGCCGAATTGTTCCAAATGCAGTATGCCATTTTGATTTAGAAACCAGCACAGTCTTTTCTTAATTATTTTTCCATAAATTTTTGAGAATGTACTCAAAACAGATATTGGCCTATAGTTCATTGGATCAGTTGCAATATCTTTTTTGTATATCGGCGTTACAATGGCAGTTTTCAATGATTCCGGAAATGTGTATGCCTCAAAGGAACCATTAATGAATTTAGTCAATAATGGTGCAATTTTATTAACAAACCTTTTAACAAATTTAGTTGAGATATTGTCATAATCCGTTGCAGAACCTGATTTTAAGGACGTGATTATCGCCTGAAGCTATGAAAATAATTTTGATCAATTGGATCTTTTGAAATACTTAAACCCTTCGTTACATTAACGAAGAAATCGTTCATGCAGTCAGATATTTCACTTTGTCTAGTAATTACTCGATTTGCATACTCAATTATTTTAATTTGGCTATTGAATTCAGGTTCCCCTTTATTGAACATTATATTTTTATTTAACTCCGAAAGTTTCTTCCCATCACTTGGATATTTTGCTATTTGATCCGAGCAGAATTTTTGTTTTCCTTCAAGAATCAACGATTTGACTGTTTTACTATAACTATTGTACAGTTCAAAAGTGTGTAAATCATTTGGATATTTACGCTTGAATTTAAGCAGTGAATCTCGAACTTTCATGGTATCTAGTATCATTGATCATCCAAATAAGTTTTTTCCTTTTATTATTCCAAAGAAATTACGTTAGTATATTTAGTACTAAATTTAGTTAGGCTTTTAACAAAAATAACAACATTTCCTATGGAATCCAAATTATTCCAAAAGGAATCATTAGATAAGGCTTCCTAGCTTAGAACAGTTTTTGTATCGCTGGAGATTTCTTTTATTGGCTGTATATTTGCGCTAATTAATAACATTTGATGATTTGACAAAGATGTATCAGTGACCAAAAAGTTATATTAAAATTTTAAAATATTAGTGAGAAAATGATCTATCACAGTTTTGGATGTATTTCCTATTCTTGTTGCAAATTCTTCACTTATTTTATTTCCGATTATAAAACCATTTTTAAAAATTAATAAAATATTTAATTAAATTAAATAAAACACTTGTTGCTGTTTCACTAATTAAGAAATTATCAAAGTTTTCTTATATATTTTACTTTAACACTTTAATTAAAAAATAAAAAATTAGAGTTGACATGTTTCGTTCTTCTAAGGCATTATCAAGCCTGAAGTAAAAATATAAAATTTAAATTTAAAAGATGAAATTAAAATGTAACTATGAAAAATACTGTTAATATACTATTTTATAATAGCAGGTAAACAAAAATCTAATTTTCTTTTTTATTATTAGGGAACGATTATATATAACAGCATAAAAAAGTAACTGGTAAATTACTAGTAAAATTATTATACATTTATTAAAAAAATCAAACATGATTTTTTATAATAACATAAATTAAGATGTTGTAAGAAACAAAATTTACAAAATACAAAATTTCATTTAAGATGTAAAAAATTTACTATTAAGTAGCGGGCTCTCATTAGTTAGTCTCTCTTCTTACGTGGCTAACAGACCATATTTATATTAATGTTAAAAATTTAATTTTTTGGTAGAGCAAAAAAGTGGGCACACAGCCAAAAAAAGTTATTAATTATAGTACGGTATGAATTTGAACGGATTGAACATCAAAAATTTGCATTCCGAAATATAAAAAAAAACTTTGTATTTGTTTTACTTAGTATTGTAATGGTTTTCAATTTTAAATTTCAGTTTGGTTGAAAGGCGGTTTAAAAACATTTTCTTTTACAATACGGAACTCGCCATATTTACATAAAATACTTTGTGGTTAGATATTGACATATGTTGCCTTCAAAACTGGCAATTAACTTCGATGTTCCATCGTTGATTAGGCTCTCAATAAAAATATAATACATGCACCATATATTATCATCCCGCACGAAATAAATATCACAACTTTTTTACAAAATATTAATTCAATACAATTAAATGCGAAAAAAATCACAAAATAATTTTTATCTTATCATCAGTATTCGTCCTTTTTCTAATATGCAAAAAAAAAATTAACTTTCAAAAGCACATAAAGTCTACGATGAAATGTACTTTTTATTTAATATTTTTATCTCTTTTTAGTCATTATTTTCTTTTTCTCTAAATTTATTGGCTTTTAGTTTAAGTTTTAAGAAAATGAATAAAGCTCAAATTAAAATAATATAAAATAAAGCGATTTCGATTAGTTTTTCTAGCAAGCGTTTTACATATTAATTTAATTTATTTTTATTTTTTTCGCTCTGCCCATAATAATAATTTTTAAACATTTTTAAACAGCAAAATCGTATATTAACTTTTTTTGCATATTAGAAAAAGGACGATTACTAATGATAAGATAAAAATTATTTTGTGATTTTTTACGCAATTAAATTGTATTGAATTGCAATCGAAAAATTCTTCTTTCTCTTTTGTATTTATGCGCTTCTCCTAGAAAAAGCTTTAAAACTAGTTTCATCGAAATAAAAATTTTTTGTGTTTTTCTGGAGATTCAACTAAAATTGACTAAAATTCACCAACACACTTATTTAAAACAGCCATGAAAACTTTTGATAGTTCATATATTTTTTTATGTTATTATACATACACAATCTCATTCTCATATTGAAAATTTTTTAAAAAATATAAAATCAGTTGGGTTGGAACAAAGCAGAATAAATAATGACTTTTGAGACATTTTTTGATTTATTAAATTTATGATAGCGCTCGTCACGCATTTCGTATCTTCGTATTTCGTAAGTTTACAAATGTCAATTTTGCGTGAAGAGTAAATTTGTAAATTTTGTATTTTTCATTTCGTAAATTCGTAATAACAGCTGATATCTGATGTCTGTTTAAATTTGAGTTTCAATTTTAATTATGGTTGTGTTGTTATTAGAATTTAATTATTTTTAATTGGTAAATTTTTGTTTGTTTTAAATTTAACAATTTTCAATTTGTAATTTTTTGTAATATTAAACAACATAAATTAAGACGCGTAAGATGCGTAACAAAAATATGGTCCTTCACGGAAGAATCCATGCTTCTAGAAAACACCTGAATGTGTTTGTTTGTGGATAATTTCTATTTATTTTTGTTTATTATTGATATTTGACATTAACTGTCAACAATACGAAGATATGAAGATACGAAATAAAAATTAAATAGCTCAGAGGCTTCTTATTTTTCTTTCGTAAATTTACGATTTCGTATTTTATCATCCGTTCGTTTATAAACCTTTGTATGAAAATGTAGCAAACTTTTTTGGTTTTTAGTATGAAGTGTAGCAAACTAGCGATATAAAAGAACCAAAATAATACGAATCGAAAATTTACGAAATTACGTGAAGGGCACTGATATATTTATTTGGAACTAAACTAAAGGGTAACTAAATTATTTCAAATAAACGTAAAATTAAAAAACCAGCAAAAAGTTTTTTTAAAATTCACAAAATGTCTATATTCAATTTAAATGCATATGTATGTAGCAAAGTATTTATCAAAATAAATAATGTTTTTTGCTGTGCTTTAAACAAATTTTTTAAATTTTCAAAATAGAAAACATTTTTTTATTTCATTTTTTTAGTTTATTCTTTTGTTTTTGTTTTTCTTTACATATATTTCTTTTTTTTTTACCACCCAAACTCACCTCAACCCGGTCTTAATCAGGGAATATAATCAAGTTGTTTCTATATAAAATGAAAAATTTGCACATTTTTTTTTGTTTTTTTTTTTTTTTAAATTGGTAAATATCATCAACAAAGCGGTTGATAATTTTTACATCGAACACAAATTATAATAAAAATTTTTTTTGAACGACAAGTTTCTTATGTTCTGTTTGATTTAAGAAATAGGTATTCATGGATGTCTATAAAAAAGGAAGAAAAAGAAGCACACGTGAATAATTGTACAATTTTTGGAAATAGTCTGTTGAATATAGATAGTTTTTCTCCTTATTCAAAAAGTAAAATACTTTGTAAAAATGATGATGTCGATTAACGAAAACGTATTATACAATTTAGAAAAAATATAATAACTTATTTAAAGACAGATTATATTGACGATTGCGGTGAAAACGATAAAAACAATTACCCCATGGATTTAAATGGGTGCTGTTCAAATGGAATACTCACTCATAAACTTAATTTAAAAGTATTCGATATAATAATACTACTTAGAAACCTACATACCAAACGTAGTATCTGCATTGGAACTCGGCTAGCAGTAAACAATTTAAAATCAAACTTAATAATCGCAGTATTATCGATAAAGATAAAGATAAATGTATTTATTTCAAGAATATATTTAGTCCCAACTTCCAGAGAATTACCATTTATTCTCAGTAATTGACAATTTCCCGTTAAACTAGCTTTTTCTTCTATCATTAATTAGGTATAAGATCAGACTTCGGAAAAAGTAGGAGTTTATTTACCTGAGGCGGTATTCCGCCATGAACAAACTTTATGGAATAATCAAGAGCACTCTTGTTTTCATAAACGCAGAACAAGCGCAGAATTGCAGATTTTGTGTTCATAAACTAAGTCATGCGATAAATCTGCTAAACAAACAAAATGGACTCGCAAGATATTTTGTAAGTACATATTAAAATTGAATTTATTGTTATTTATTAAAAACAATAATTATTATCTTTAATAAATGCTAAAATATTTTAATAAATATTAAAATAATTTGAAATATTTTGGTATCTACGTATGTTCTCCACATATTTGGTTAAGTCACAGAAGTGAAAGTTTTAATTTCGGTGAAACTTCAGATGGAATCCGAGTTCATTACCGGGAAGAGTAAAAAGTATTTTGTGGAGCAAGGTGCTAAACGAAACTTTAAAAGTTTGTAATAGTTTTCTTTTTAATGCAGCTAAATAAAAAACTCTTAAGTTAAAAACTTTTTCTGGCATTTCTGAACACAAAAAACTGCGTAGATTTTTTCTGCTTATCAGCCGATAATTTCGTGTTCATAAACATCAAAGAAAAAATCTGCACAGTAGCGACACATTTTTTTCTGCGTTTATGTAAACAGTGTACGTTGGTCTGAAGATATATAAATAAAAATCATTGAGGGAAAATAAACTTTATATAAAAGTTGTTGAATACAAGGAAGTTTTGACACCTGTCAATACCTAAATGTCATAGTAAATTTTTAAACCTTTTCAACGTTGCAAAGTTGAATTCAACGTCGACATGATCTTAAATGTCTACAATCTACATGATCACAATTCTTGTTGACGATGTCTCCACAACCGGTTTGACAAGTATTTGAGATTACAAAAAATTTTAAAATCCAACGTTGTACGTGTTAATAAAAACTATCTGTTCACTTTGCTTGATCACAAATGAATTAAAACACAATGTCTCAGAAAACTCTCATTACAAAATGTTGCCAACTTATTTTGCGGATAAAATTGACAACTTAGTTTTGTTTACAATGAATCAGTTTGAAGTTTTTTTTAAGACATTAACGATGTCACCGACCTTTTGAAAGATATTTTATAAAGAGTTTCAAAAATTTCTTTAAAACTTTTATTTTAAATTATTATTTTAAAAAGAAATTTTGCATTAAGTATACAATTTCTGTATTTCAAAGAAAGATAATTTTTCAAAAATGCGAAATTCTGTCTTGAAGTTTTTTCTTTACCTCATCGGTGATGTGGAAAAAATAAAAGGAAAATGATTTTTTTTAATTTTTATAATTTTAACTGTTTAACTGTTTAAGAACTAAAAAATTTTAGGTTCATTTTTAGAGGTTATTTGTAGACAAATAAATTTCACTACATTTCTTGAAAAAATATGTGTATGCAACCAAATTTGTACCTTTAAGACAACGCATTGGATATAAAGAGATGGCAATATTCAATTACCCATCTATTTAGAATAATATATGTCTATCATTGAATAAAACGTTATACATAGTTTAACAAATATTGTTCTTTTTGGAATTAAGTTGTGCGCTAAAAATCTATTGCTCTAAATTAATAAATAATAAAAATATTCAAAGAATTTATTATTAACCTTGAATATATATAATATAAAATTTATACGATAAATAATCAAAAATCAATTTTGGGGTTTTGGGGTACAAACGTATGGTTTATTTTTAACTCTGTAAAGTTTTGGAGTACTATTTAATCTAATATTTGAGTACATTTATCAATACTATTTTTTGCAGTTTACTTTTTTTTTACTTACCACCGATAATGGGCTTTTTTACTGGTCTTTGTATAATAGACAAAGAATTTAAGGTTTATATTAGAATTCCATCATTTAATCAGATTTATCACTTTCACTTTTGCTGAACTGTATCATAGTTGACTTCTATATACTTGCTTACTTGTTGGGCGCTTGGAGGTCGAGGGCCTGACGCAAAATTGTCCCCCACTGACTTCGGTCACGAACGGAATCTCTCCCGTTGGTGATTTGAAGCTTTACCATATCTGCCGATACTTCATCTCTCCAACGAAGGTGTGACCTCCCTCAACGACGCGTTCCCTGGGGTTTGGATTCGAAGAGTTTCCTGGGTGGAACATTTTCATCCATACGCTCTACATAGCCTATCCAATGAGACGTCTTATTCTGACTGAAAGTTCCGTATTCGACAGAGGTGAGTCTTGGTTTGATTTTATATCCAAAACTTGAAACTTTTCGAATAAACGTATTTTGCGCCTTATTATTTTCTTCTCGTCTCTTCTTTTCGCTTCATTTTTCTCTACCGTGTTTGCTAAACATTCATCGACGTACCATGGGTTTCTCACAAAATTCCTTCCTTATCGATTTTACCATTGAAGTTTCCAAGCACGATTTTTGCATCGTAGTCAAGGCAGGACCCATATGTTTCAACCTTCGTCGAGTCCTCCGCTTCATCGGTTGGTGCGTGCACACATATTAGGATAATGTTGAAAAATTTGCCTTTGATATGGATGACGACTAGACGTTCATTAACATTAAGGTGTAAAATAAATGACTTCTATATATGGATTTGAAATATAAGGCCTAATTATTAAAATTTATCGATGGATTTCACCATAAAAAAGCAGTTTAAAAAAAACTTAACTATGCTAAATGGAGGAAAAACAAGTTTTTCGTTATGTGTTTGCTGCTTTGTAGTAAGATATATCACGATGTAAATTCCTTGTTCAAAGTTTTAAATTTTAACTTCAACTTGAATCACAATTACCTAGTATTATTATAGTTTTATTTTAATTAATTTCTTAACGATTTGAACATATTTTCCACATTTTTAGCTGCAAAATAGGACTTATCTAATATCTGTATAAAAATAAAACCAAAAACTATATATGCAACTGTAACTGTTAATATGTAACTGTATTTAGCAAAATTCCCACTGAATTCAAAATGAAAAAAAGTTGCATAGTTTTTATTTTATTTTATATTCTAATTAAATAGTAATTGATATTTCAATGTTAGTAAATGTATTTATAGATTTTGGAGCTGAGAAGAAACTTTATATACAAGTATTATTTTTTGTTAGATTGTAATAAATAATTGCCAACTCTACAATAAAATTAATATTTAAATGTGTCGTAGTATTATTTAGAATTTTATTTTGATTAAATAAATAAAAATATTCAGTTTATCTATCAGCTAATTTTTTTTACCATGTATTCATTTTAATTATTTTTTTCTAATATTTTTTTTATTCTAAATTTTTGAATTTAATAAACTTTAATATCCATTTCATTACATAAAATGTATATTATTATATATTAGTTAATTAAAATGATATTAATTCTAATAAAAACGTATTTATATAAATAATTTTCGAATAGTTTAAAACTCTTCCATTACCTGGTGAGACAGCTCCTGAACCACACTTTTTTTATGTCTCGGCGGATATGGTCCGTCCAACAGATGCATCATCACGACCTACATCGGTTGAAACAGTTGAAGATATGGCAACGACAATAAATAACGTGAATGTCAAATATATATATATATATACATAAATAAAAAAAAATGATTATACTTTTTTTAATTAAATAACATTTTTAAAAATACGAATTTATTTCAATTTAATTTTTTAAAAATATTTTAGGATAATGATACAAAAACGAAAAATATTGTACCAACAATAGCAATACCATTTGAAACTACAAATAGTTCACCAACAAAACGTACACCAAAACCAATTAATAGGGATACACCAAAATCATTAGCTATATTAACAAAAAAATCTGCAACTAGTCCAAAACGAACAAAAAAATTTAGAATGTCAACAAACCTGAATATTACAACTAGTAATATGAGTACAAGTTCACAATTATTAACATCAATGTGCAGCCTTAATTGTACAATTTGTCAGTTAAATGGTACAATACAGAACAGTGTACAGTAAGTTTTTATTTTAATTTGTTGATTTTTGTTTTGTATACTAAGTACTTACATATACATATATTTTATAAAAACTACTAATGTTATAACTTTTTTTTAGATGTGATGAATGTTATAAAGTATATCATTTTACTTGTTTGGATCCACCTGTAAAGAAAACACCTAAAAGACGTGGTTATTCATGGCATTGTGCAGATTGTGATCCAACGGTATGTATATTAGTACCGTTCAGTAATTAAGTCTATCTATAAACTATGTAGATAGACAGTTTATAATACAACGTTTTTAAACTAAATTCGCGGTCCTTTTTAAAATTTTCGGGATTCTATTTTTTTATTACTGAGTCCCTCAATTTATAAAATTTGATATTTTTAATTTCTTATTTATATTTATCTATATCTATACTATATATAAAATTGAATGCATGTTTATGCTCAGAAAGTATTTCCCACTTTCAGTTGACCTGTAGATTTGAAATTTTCCACAAGTAGGGTTTAGGGCAAGGATATAGGGAAAAATCTAAAAGTTCAAAGAAGTTATCAGGGGAGGTAATTATTTTAAATTTTCTTTTTCTCATGACGTCCTGTGTGTTCGTGTGAATATGATAGACAAATTTAAAACGAAATTCACATTTTTTTATAGCTTTTTTTTTTTATTTTTTTTTTGTACCTTACTTTGGTATTTTTTCATAATATATACAATGTATCTATGATATAATTTGTTATATATCATTCATCATAAGATTCATGTATATATCAGGCATATATTCATTAGGTATATATTCATAAATACAATGTGACTCACATGGTCACATCACATCAACATAATGAAATTTGTTGTATTAAATTTTTTTTTGTTTATTGTTATTTTCTTATATACACATTTAACAAACCAATGGATTTTTTAAGAAATACAATACAATTTTATACTACTATTTTTTATATATTACTTATAATTCATTAGCGAAAGTCTTAAAATAATTTTTTTCTCACCTAATTAAAGAAAATTTAATTTCCTTAAAAAACAATCCTCAAAAGGCTATACGCCGTTCATTGCTTCAGAAGTTGTGAGCTATTTTGTCCCCACACTTCCTGTAAAGTAAATTTTGTATTGTCATTTATTTTAAATACACGAATTTTTATTTTATTCATAAAAAAAAAGTCATTAGTGTATGTAGGTAGCAAAGAATATCAAACATTGTTCGGTATTCTTTGATAGGTAAGTACGGAATTAATTATACATACATATGTATATGATTTTGTTTTATAATTTATGTACGTTACTTTTGTACTTGATTTGTTTTTGTGTTTTTCAAATGCACATCCAAAATCGACATTGATTTTTTTTTGCCTGTTAGAAGAAATTCGGCACAATTTTTATTAAAATTTCGAAATTAGTGTGTATTTAAACATGAATAAAGTTTAATCCAAATGCCTACTGTTGGATTTTCAGGCGTACGATTTTAACAGAAATAAATAGAATACGAGAGCCATCCTTCTCTCATGGTAAAATTTGAAAGGCATGGGAATGTAGTTTGTTCGGCAGTAAGTAGCAAAAAAATATTATTTATAACTACTGCAAATAAAATAAAATATATTGGCTTCGTTCAGTAGCATTAACCGGTAGATCTGGAATCCATTTTGGATCCATGTACCATATATCTGGCCACTGAACGCATTTCACCACAAAAATTTACCGCAATACTAGCGCCATCACCGGAAAATATAATGAGTACTTTTAAAAATAAATTAAATTTGAATAGAATAATATTTATTATCATACATATAATTTATTTTTTATAACTCTTAATTTAAGTTTTATATAGATAAATCTTCTTTAAGAATTTAAATTTTCACACTAATTCAAAAAATAATGGCGATCTAAATTTAAAAACTTACATAAAAAATATAAACATTTAATTTTTCTTACGGTAGATGTCACAACACTCACCATAAAAATTGTTGTTGTTGTTTTTACATATAAAAAGTCAGATCCATGAAATGTATCTAGAATTTTTTCAGATCCATTTTCATTAACCGCGATACATTAACCGGTACATTTACCACACCGTTCAGTAAACAGATCCATGGATCTGTGGATTTCAGATCCAATGGTTAATTTCACTGAACGCTACCATTGTCTATATAAAGAAGTTTTAATTTGATATAAACAATAATCATTCAATAATTACAAGGTGCAACATGTATATAAATTACATGTATACATTACGACATGTATACACGATAATGTATATACGATAATGTATACATTACGAGCTTAGTCACTTTTAATAAACTTCAGGCAATAAAATTTAAAATACTTCAGGCAGTAAAATATTATACGTACCATGTGGCTATGTATGGCCACGGTAATATCATAGGTCAGTTTCCAAATGAACTGCTGCCAAACACAACCGATTATATCACCCCTAAACTGAACTTCAACAAAAAGCCTAAAGTAGATTTTCCTGCCAAGGCCGATTGGAAGCGTGGCTTAAAGAAAAGGGAAAATGATATAGGAATTTTCACTGATGGGTCTAAAATGAACTGTGGAGTAGGTGCAGGAATTTTTTCAGAAGATCTAGAATTATCAAAATCTTATGGTCTCCCTAAATACGCTAGTGTCTTTAAAGCAAAGCTGCTTGCAATTAGGGAAGCGCTTAAAACCCTTAATCACATTCATACGACCAAAACAAAAGTCACCATTTTCACGGATAGTCAAGCCGCTATCAAAGCTTTGGTGGCGGACACTATCTGTTCTAAGCTGGTGGAACAATGCCGAAACGAAATTGGAAACTTAGATAACCGGTTCTCGATCTCTCTACTATGGGTTCCTGGTCACAGTAACATAGGAAGTAGTAGCTGAGGAGGAACCGATAGAATCTGACACGGAAACGGGTCTAGAAGAAATCGACTCCCTCTTCAGTGACAAGACCGTCACCAGCTCGCTACTGAAACAAGTAGAGGAGCTGGAAATGAGTGAGGAAGGAGGTTCTGAAGTCGAGAATGAGTCCATAGCTTCCTTCAATTTCGACGAAGAGGCCGTATCGGACAACGAAGGGTTGTTGGACTATGGACTCACGGACGACTCCTCAGAGGACTCACTCGACTCCACAATTGTGGCAGCCAGTATTGAGCTACGCAAGAGGGAGTTGAGTGAGCCCCCGGAGGAAGAACCATCCTCTCGAGAATAAAAAAAAAAAAAAAAAAAAAAGAGAAAGCATGAACACAATAATCGTTCAAGCAAATCTGCACAGAAGTAGTGTGGCAATGATCACACTCATGGAAAGGATGGAAAATGAAAACATACTCCTAGCCTTAATCCAGGAACCTTGTACTAAGGATGACAGGATAGTAGGATGGAGTACCAAGAGGTTTAACTGTTTCTATGCTACTGGTGAAGGTAGGCCAAGAGCATGCATAATAGTGAACAAACTACTAAAAGTTGTATCAATCCCGCAGCTTATCAGTAAGGATTCAGTTGCGGTACAACTTGAAGTAGCCATAGAGAATACAAAAATGAAGATAGGGATGGCATCATCATACCTTCCGTATGACGACATAGCCAGCCCTCCGACTGAACAATTCATAAAAATAATAGAATATGCGGAAAAACACAGGATGGAGCTGTTGATAGGATGTGACGCTAACGCACACAATAAAGTATGGGGTAGTACAAACGATAACAATAGATATAAGTCTCTTTTAGATTATTTAAGTACTACTAACATGAATATACTTAACAAAGGAAATAAGCCAACTTTTATTAATAAGAATAGAAGAGAGGTAATAGATATAAGTATAGCAAGTAACAAACTAACACGCATGATAACAAAATGGCAGGTATCCGATAAACCTTCTTTCTCGGACCACTGCCACATAATCATTGGTATAAATCTGGATAAACCAGAAGAAAGCGATTTTAGAAACCCAAGGAAATGTAATTGGGATCTATACAGAAAAAGACTAAGGGGTAGACTGAGGACATTCAATCAACTCAATTCTACCCCAGAGATAGACAAGGAAGTAAGTAATATAACACAAGCTATTACGAAATCCTTCCAGGAAGCATGTCCAATTACAAAACTTAAGACAAACGTTTTTCCAAAGTGGATGAATCGAGAAATACGAAATCTCAGACAAAAATCTAGGCAACTATATAATCGTGCCTATAAAGAAAATAAGGAATCCCAATGGGAAAGCTACAAAGTAGTTCTAAGATGCTACAAATCTGAATGTAGGAAGGCCAAGAAGAAAGCCTGGAAAGAATATACGGAGCAAATAGAGAACACGATAGAAGTGTCTAGACTTAAACAAGTCTTATCCAAGACACACAACCAGAACTGATTGAACGAAATGACGGATCAATGACGACAGATATGAAAGAATCACTGGAAGTGCTGATAAACAGTAGTTTTCCAGGTAGCGTTTTTGTGGAAAGCTCAAACAACACAAATGCGCGAGACTCTGAACCATATATAAATATATCGAACACCGAAAACGAAAAGGTAAAACGGATGATAACACATGAAAGAATAAAATGGGCAATTAACTCATTCAAGAAGTATAAATCCCTAGGAATTGACCAAATATACCCAATAATGCTCCAAGAAGGGTGTAACCTTCTACTGAACAAACTTTCGGAAATCTACAAGGCATGTCTTAGGTATTGTTATACACCTAAGGAATGGATGAAAGCCAAAATAGTGTTCCTACAAAAACCAAATAAAGTTAGTTATAGTAAAGCTAACGCATACAGACCAATAAGCTTAACATCCTTTCTACTAAATTGGAAAAACGTGGGGCTTATCTCCAAAAGTAGTGCACTGGATTTACACATGTATAATAAGACCTATGGTCACTTACGGGTTGATAATCTGGTGGACCGCTCTGGAGAGAAAAAAACACATAAAAACACTCACACAAATACAACGCCAATGCTGTTTAGGCATCACTGGGCGCAACTAAGACAACAGCAACAAGATCCTTAGAGACAATGCTGAACATAACACCTATAGAAATTCATACAAAACGTACAGCAATGGATACAGCTGTACGTTTACGTATAACAGGAGAGTGGATGGTCGTAAGTAGAAAGACACCACATGAGAAAATAACGGACCTCAACGTAAGCGAAGAGTTCCGAAAAATCTTCACAGAGGAAGGACAATGGGACTACAGTAATGTAGAACAATGTCCAGACAGAAGGTTTAAGATAAAAATACCACGAAACGGTGAGAGTAAAATCACCGACGCAGTATACGAAAACAATATAAAGGTATACACAGATGGGGCTAAGAAAGGTGAGAATTGTGGAATTGGTCTCTACTGCGCAGATCCTTTCTTAGAAACAAAAACAGAGCTGTACGTTTACGTATAACAGGAGAGTGGATGGTCGTAAGTAGAAAGACACCACATGAGAAAATAACGGACCACAACGTAAGCGAAGAGTTCCGAAAAATCTTCACAGAGGAAGGACAATGGGACTACAGTAATGTAGAACAATGTCCAGACAGAAGGTTTAAGATAAAAATACCACGAAACGGTGAGAGTAAAATCACCGACGCAGTATACGAAAACAATATAAAGATATACACAGATGGGGCTAAGAAAGGTGAGAATTGTGGAATTGGTCTCTACTGCGCAGATCCTTTCTTAGAAACAAAAACAAAAATGAATAAGAATGCCACGACCATCCAATGTGAAATCATGGCAATTAAAAGAGGAGCAGAAATGCTTCTAAACAGAGGTATAAACGCAGAAAACATAATTTTTTGCTGCGATAGCCAAGGAGCCATCAAAGCAATAAATAACGAAAAAACGAAGGCAGCAACGACTATCTGCTGCAGAGAAGCACTAAACTTTTTAGGAGTGACAAATGAAGTTTTACTCTACTGGACACCGGGCCACTCCGGTGTAGAAGGAAATGAAAAAGCGGACAAACTTGCAAAAGAAGGCGCTAGAAATGATGAGTCTGAGGAGTTAGTCGTTTAACTAACAAAGCAGGCCATGAAAATAAGCACGATAAAGTGGAAAAAACCACACAATTGAACACCTGGAGAAGCTCGGAGGGGGCTATTCAGACAAAGAATTTCTGGGGAATAGCGGATGCGGAAAAAACAAAAGTAATTCTGGCGCTGAATAGAGCCGACCTAAGGTTATATGTAGGCGTAGTTACAGGGCATCTCATGCTCAGAGGACACGCGGCCAGAATGGGCCTTACAGAAAACAACATGTGCAGAGGATGTGGAGAAGAGGTTGGAAACGGTGCTACACGTACTTTGCATATGCCCAACGCAGAGAACGAGGAGAGCAAATATCTTAGAGGGTGGTTACTACTGGGAGGACTTCTCCGAAGTGAAAAAGAAAAAACCGGCAGAAATTGTTAGATTCATAAGAGGTATAAATTTGCTCAGTAACGGAGTCTGCTGAGAGGCGGAGGTGAAATTGCTGAGAGGGGGTACAACGGGCCGCGAGACCTAAGTGCGAAGGAAATAAGACAGTCGGAGGACATACTCTTATATCCACCCTAATAACCAACTAACCAACCAACCAACATAGATGAAAATGAGAGAGCCGATGAACTGGCAAGGCAAGTGTAGTATTGGTATATCAAAATAATTAAACTCATATTTACTTCGATTGTCGTCTATTGACTGATCCTTTATTATTCTTATATTTCTTAAACTACCTATACTAAATGCTAAAATTATGCTTACTCATTAGATTCGTTATTTTTCATAATCGTGTGAATATTCTAAAAATTAGTTCACATAAATAAATTTTAGTACAGATTACTATAAAATATTTATGCCATCTGATTTGCTAATCTTGATTTTTTAGGAATGTGCAACATTAGCATTACACCTTTGAAGAAGGAATTTTACTTTTGTAAAATTTCTGATTATGATTAAGTAACGTATGAATTGTTTTGACTATGGCCATAGTTTTAATTATCAAAAGCTAAGATACAACTAGTTGAATTTTAAAATACATTTTTCAATTATGTAAACTGAAGTACAAGTAGTTGAAACTTCAAATACATTTTCTCATTCATTTTTTTTTTTTTTGTTTTTTGTTTTACAGAGTTTAATTTTAGTTAGAGCTTATACTATGTATTTACACCTATGATTCTTTTTATTTAGCTTTTTTTTTAATATTTAGTTTTATAGGAAAAATGGTACATGCTGTATATACTAATAATACATTAGTTTACTTTATTTAGTACTTTAAAATTATAATTTTACATAACTAGTTAATAATATTGTAACACTAAAGTTGTACTTAATTCTACTTTGTTTTACATAGAGTATAATTAAAATAAAATTATTAATTTACAAATTTAACGATTCTGTTCTTATGTACAGTATCTTCATTATTTGTTTCTAGATTTTAAATTTTAATATTTGAACGCCTTCAATATTTGTTATTATAAATGGTCCAATATATAATGGATCTAATTTATGTCTATTTTCTTTTCTTAACATAATTTGGTCATTTACTTTAAAATTACTCATATTTAGATTTTGATTTTCGTTTACAATTGATAAGTTTCCAGAATGATTTCGGATTAGACCTTAGCTGTGAACCTGTAATAGTGAGATAGTCCCTGTATTTAGTATTTACTGAAACCTTGTAGGCATTGAAAAGGTTAACAAATTCAAGGTATGATTCTTTATTTTTCAGTTTCAAATATTTTCTTCAAGATTTATTTTTCTTATTTCTCAGAATTTTTAAATCATGTGTAAACCAACTTGGGCTTATATTAGAATCTTTAACACGTGTCAAGGGAACAAACAACTTAAAACCATCCTCAATAATGCGATAAAATTCAGTTATCGCATGTTCCATGTTTAAATCACAAATAAAAGTTTCAAAATTAATTGATAAAAATTAGTTATTTAGGGCAACAAAGTTAGTTTTAAAGAAATTGAATCTATATGTTGTGCATACCGTGTTACTCACAGGGCTATTATAACAGTATGAAAAACATATAGGTGGATGGTAGTTGTCAATTGTAACAAGAGGTAAATTTTGTTCAATTTCAATCAAATTGATCCAGTCCGAAGAGAATATAAGGCCAAGTTGTTTTCCTTGAAAGTTTTTTTTCTTCGAAACTTGTTGAAGACCATTAACGTTAAATCCATCAATTGAAGAAGTTTCAGACTCAGAAATAATGTATTCTGGAATTAAGAATGGTTCTTCGTCATGAAGCGTCCAGCGTATGTTGGGTAGGTTGAAGTCTCCACATACTATAAGTTCATCAAAAGGGTTAAGTAAAGTTGATATTGAATCTACAACAGAAGAGAGTTCAAGATAAATATTAAGGACTGAATTTGGTGGAATATAACAACATACTATATATATAGTTTTATTGCAAAGTTCCACCTTAATTGCAACCAGTTCTAAAGAATCAGCAATAGATAACGAGATTTCATTAGCGTTAAACTCATTTCTAACTGCAATAAGAACGCCTCCTTTCGGGACAATAGCATTAGTTAGATTTTTATATCTATCTTTACGAAAAACAGTATATGAAGGATCAAAAAGCTCAAGGGAACTAATAGAACTATGCAACCACGTTTCCGTTAAAGCAAAGATATCATGATCCAAAATTTTGGAATTTATGAATACCTCCGTTGTTTTAGTTCTTAGGAATTGGTGTTATAATTAAATATTTAGTCAAGTCACAAATTATAGTAACCGTGTATTGATTATCATTAACAGTTTTAGGTAAAGGTCCGACTGTATCAATTACTACTATATCAAATGATTTTTGAGGCATATTTGTGATTTGTAAAGCTTCTTTATGCTTTACTTTACTTTTATTGTATTGACATTTTTCACATTCTCTTCCAAATTTAGCTATGTCCTTAAACATACCTTTCCAATAATAATTTGATCTTAATTTGGCATATAGTCGTTTCTGACCTACATGTCCACCAAATATAGGATTATTGTGATATCTTTCTAATATATCATTTATTTCTTTTTTATTAGTAATAATTTTCGGTTTTTGTATTAACGCGATTTTTAAATTTTTAAGAGCTCTGTTACCACTTTTTTTGAAATCTTCTATTTTATTATGTATTAATTAGAATATCTTCTTTCTCTATTTGTAATTCTTTTATATTTAATTTGCATGCTTCTTTTTCTAATTCATTGAAGAATATCTCTAATGATATTTTCAATTGTTTTGTAAATTTACTCATATGTATGTAATTTAATTACACATGCTTTTTTATGAAATATTTTCATAATTATTTCATTATTTACTTTTATAAATTTCATTTTTGGAATCTTCCAATTACTAATACTTTCGTTATTTTTCATTGATCTTGTTTGGATTTTCATGATCTGAACAATATTTTTGTTTCTTTTTCATGGGCTAATTTTAAATCATTAATATTTATCCGAGATAAAGCGTCTGCTACTACGTTTAATTTACCTTTTATGTACTCAACTGTAAAGTTATATTCTTCTAGATCTAATCTCATACTTGTTAATTTAGATGGGTTTTTCAAAGAAAATAAGTAAGTTAATGGTTTATGATCACTTTTAACTAAAAAGTGTGTTCCATAAATATATGGTCTATAATGAGTTATTGCAAAGTGTATTGCTGCCAGTTCTTTTTCAATTGTTGATTTATTAAGTTCGCCTAAAAAAACCTTTTATTAAATTTTAGTTTTTATTTTATTAACAATTTTAATTAAATTATAATTTTGGAACTTCTTGTTCCTTGACAAAGGCACTCAGTCCTGACTGTATTTTATTTTCGTTCTTTTATATTATCAATATACCCAAAATTTTATCGTATGTGGAAATTTCCAATTTCCCACGTTTTGCTGATTTACTAATTCTTTGAATCCATTGACCGATTCGATTAGGAAAGAAATTTGTAATTTGATTCCTTATTCGATAATGTATTTTGTATATTACAAAATATTTACAAAGGGAATACAACGCGTGATGCATAACATAAATCAAGCCGTTGACCGAAAGATAATTTTAATGTATTTCAACGTACTTGAATATGCATGTATATTTATATATATGCATACTCAAATGAAAACATCTGTTTTGTTTATAAAAGAAAAGTATTGTTGATGTTGCAATGATTTCTAATGTAGGTCATAAATAAAAGAAATTTGAATTTACAATTTAAAATATTTTCAATATTGGTCACTAAAAAAAAAAAAATAAATATTAATGGCATTGCACTAATTTGGAAAAAATAAAAGGCATTACGATATTGAGAACGTTTATGATGTTTATGATAAGATTTTGTGTATTTTATTATCGCGTACAATTTATATGATTGCGGTTTTATGTGGTGTGGAATTATTTATAACAATTATTATTATAAAGTAAATACGGATTTCTATAATATTAACTTTAATTCATTAAACCATTAAAATACATTCTTATTAAAAAAAAAATAAAATTGATTTCTCAAATAAAAATAATATTATAAATTCTATTATAGTTATGCATCTCCAATCCTCTTTTAGTTTTTGAAAGCATTATAAACCGAAATTTCTTGCGGTATACTATACCATACCACATTTTTTTTTAAAGTTTCAAATAACGAACTAAAAGAAAGTTATAGAAACTTGAAAAAATATACTACCAAATATTCGTATTGAAAATATTAGAATCAAACAAGAATTAGAGTTATCAATGTTATTCATTAAGAAACATGAAATAAAATCATAAAAATTCAATATGCATTCACAGAAAATGATATACTTTATTTTCTTTCCCTAAGCGATTTTTGAATCTAATGTAATTTATATAAATATTGAGACACACCGCTGTGTGCAAGCCAAAAAAAACTGTTGTGCATTGTATGGAGGGTGACATCTTATATTTTGCTATTTCATCTATGCTATAACATAACATTTATCATTATTGTTCTTGAATGTGTTTTTATTTTTGATTTTAAGTTACATGTTATTGTATTTTGATTATTTAAATTTTTCTTTTGGTATAATGGGATAGCATGTCATACGTCCAATTGTACCTTATGTCCCAACAAAATGAGTCAAAAATCCCATGGGAGTTTTGTTAAATTTATGTGGTTCATAATTTGCAATGAGACTTGTGGTCTTTTTAGTTTAAATAAAATAAACATACGAATTAACGAAATATTTTAGTTTTAAGACTAATTATTATAAACTAGTTAAATACCCGTTACTACGTAACTTAGTGAAAAATCAAAATTAGAGCATTCTAGGTTGTACTACATTATAAATTATCGGAATCAAAAATTCCCCTATCAACAATATTTTAGTAATAATATTTTAGTTAAATTAGTAGATTAGCAGACAGACTATGTAATTGGATTGATATAGATTGAAATATTTAAGCAACTAATATTTCATTAAAAACTATATTTCTAACAGTTCTATTCTCTTCGGTTACAATTTTTAAAATTATTGGTCATTGCAAAGGCAGCTCGGACGGGAAACTGGCTTCTTACTGTTTATTTTTTTTTAGAAATTAGGAAAACCAAAAAATTAAAAACTACTGTTTTTTATTTTAAAATACAAAAGACTACAATATCAAAATATCAATAGATAGATATAGGATATATTCATATATTACATAGGTACATTTATTATTTATCTATAACTACTGTTTATTTTTTTTTTTAAATAAAAAACACTAAAATATTAAAACTAAAGTAAACTAATATAGCTATTGTTTTTTATTTAAAAAATTAGGTACTCACTATTAGGTACCGTTTAGACATCAAGATTTTGTTTATACTATTGAAAGTTTGACTGTCCTGTAAACGTTGTTCCACAAATTTTGACATCCGACTTTGTTTAATGAAAAAATAGAATATTATCCTATTATCATCAAACATTTTTTAAACAAAAAATGCTGGTAACTAATTTTTTCCTTTAAATCGAAATCGACTCTTGTCATTTGTTAAACTTTTTGTTTAATGTTTGTTTGTGTTTGATTATTTTTGTTGTTATATTGATTGTTATAAATAATAGTATTGATAATAACAATTAGTAGATACTAAACTACCTATATTTATAAGATTTTTTCAACTTTTTCTTAATTGTATTTTTTATTTATTTAAAAATTTAATAGGCAATTTTTTTTTTTCATTTTGTTGTATTTTTTATTTTTTATTTTATTTGCTTATAATTTTTAATTTCTATATATTTAAAATCATTGTTTTTTATTTGAGCCAAACAAACCTTAAATAAATAAATAAATAAGTAACTTTTATCAAATAAAATGAAATATGTAAACGCTGCCCTAAATGCTATTGCGCCAACACTTATGTAGTTGATTATATAAATTGATAAGTTTTTTTGATTATTTTTCATAAAAACATATGTAATAACTTACGCTGATCAATGTATGCTAAAAATGATTTTAAAATATATTTCTCGAGTATATAAGAATGTATTCAATAGCTTTGAAATTATTATTCTAAATATTTTTAATCCATTTTGTTTTAGCAGGGGAGGAAACAGAAAGAATTACGTGCTAATTCGATATTTATTTGATTTTTTTGTTGTTATCTTTTCTTTTCTCTTTCGTTTGGGTTAAAGAAATGTATCCATAATGCTTCGAATGCTTCTTCAATGTGATTCGGCTGTAGCAATGGCAGTGCCTACAATTTTTGAAAAATTGAATACGTTTTTTTTTTTATCTATTTTCATTTTACGTAAAAGATTTGGGATTTTTGATAGTTTCCTTTTTAACTCCCTTGTGTAATGGAACCACAACACCTGAAAATACGGATTTAATTGCATTTCGCAGATCTTTTTAAAAATCTAACCGAAAAGAGGATGAACGAAATTGAAATATGTTCAAATTTATGAATAGTAACATATGCGTGAAGGTTTTCTGTAATTTGCTTTTTAAAAAATACGGGTCCAAAAAATATGCGCTGGTATGTAAAAAAAAGATAGGGACACGGGCGTTACGCGACGCACGTTGCGTCCACCACACACGTTCTGCTTGACCTGACCTACCTACATATAACATCGCTAATTAATAATCAAATTTACTCACGTGTTTAGTATGGTCAATATCATTAATTGTTTGTACTCGCTGCATTTTGGAACCGAAAAGTTCCATGTAATAAATGTGATGCTTTTCTTCATTTAATTTTGTGTTTATTAATTCTGCAATTGTTGATAAGATGAAAATTGTGTATGCAATATCTTCGTGTTCTTCAATTATGGTATATTTATAAAATTCCGTAATTTTAATATTAAAATTTTTATCTAATAGAATGTTTTCTAATTTGGAATCTTTATGAAATATATTTTTAGAATGCATGTATGTATTCTAAAGTTATGAAAATTTGCCTCTTTTTATATTATTAAAAAAAAGTGAATTAGCTGAATCAAGTCCATGACTTCGGCAGTCATCGAAAATTTCTTTAATTGTACAATTGGTTCTACAGAAACCGTATTATTGCACGTGGTTTTCATACTATGTATTTATTAATTTCATCTTTTTTATTCATTTCATTTTTTTTCATTCAACTCCTCTCAAATCAATTTTATCTTTTTCATTAACTTCTCTTCAGTCAATTGACATGATTAAAAATGATATTTTCTTGTTGTGCTCAGAAGTAAAATCACAATCATTGATCTGACCCAAAATACTTGATTAATTTTGTTAAAAAAAATTGAATTCAGTTCAAAAATTTTTTTAAGGCTCTAAATCAACTTGTACTCCGTATCTACTATTTTTATATAGCTATACATTGATATGTCGACGTATCACGAAATTTATATGCGAAATTTAAATTTATATGTTAGACCATCTTTGCTCTTTTATCATATTCACTGCTGCGTTTATGACAAAGACTTCAGCCTGGACGACTGAGCAGTATATTGCCAACTGGAACTCGAGTTGTTCTTTTTCAAAGAACACTCCGGCTTCCGTGCCTAGAGCCGTAAGAGACCCGTCAGTAAAAATGTACGAAGTGTTTAAAGATCTAGCCTGCTATTCTGAACCGCGCCAGGTTTCTCTTGTTGGGATTTCTACTTCGTATCTCTCCTTTATGGATACGTATGTAGTGATGTCATCTGTTGGCATGAAGAACTCTTTCTGTTCCTCTTCTAAGTCCTTCCATAGCCTCTGATGTTTGTTCCCACATTCTCTAATATTCCCTAGAGTTTGCAACCTTCTTGCAACTTTGAGGGCCTTCATTCTTACATAAAGATGCAAGGGGGGAAGCCCAAGTACTATTTGCATAGTCGCTGTAGGTGTGGTTCTAAAAGCACTTGTTGCACAGAGACACGCAAGTCTTTGTACTGCTTCTAGTTTTTTATGGCATTTGCTGTGAATGTTCTCGGAACCCATGCAATGGACACATAGCTAACAATAGGGCTGGGGTGGCTTGTGTTATTTGAAACGTCGTTTTGTTTCGACTATTTTCAAAAAGTGGCATTGCATAATTTTGTTTCGACCATTTTTATTTTGTTTCAATCTTTTCAAAATTGGTACGACATATTTTGGTATTGCGTAAGATTGAAACGCTTACATTTGATACGACCAAATTTTGGCGATTGAAAAATAGTTGACGCTTTTAGGTAAATTTTAAAAAAAATAATAGATTAATAATGATTTTTGTTCGAATATTTATTTTGGAAACGCACAGGAAAAAAAATTCCAATAAAATGAAAAGTTAAGTAAATTTATAATGATTTTCTGTCCAGAAAAAAAAATTCAGAATAAAAAAAAAAAAATGTTGGTATTATTATTAGCTTCTTTTACTTGTATCTAGTTGCAATTTCTTTTAGCTCCATTTTTTTTATTTTAATATCATTTTCTAGCAGTAGTTGTTGAAATTTTAACGAAACAAATCAAAAATGAAATTATGTAAAATGTTTCACTGTTTTTTCGAGCGTTTCAAAATAAATTAACGTTTCAAATTACGTAATGTCATCCAAATTTTGTTTCGACAACATATTGTTTCGACCGAAATGTTTGAAACAAAGTTACATAATGCCACACCTGATGCACACTTTGTATAGTCCTATTTTCGGTGTTAAGCCCCAATTGTTGCCAAAGGCCCTTCTGCACTGCCATAGAACTTTCACAGCATTAGCACATTTCATCTCGATATGTTTCGCCTAGTGGAGCTTCTTATAAAGTATAATCCCTAGATATTTTACTTCATCCAATTCAGTAGTTGTTCATTCGTCTTTTATTGGTAAAGGCCACAAAATGTGTCTGGGATTAATGGTTAACCCATTCGCCTGACACCATTCGGTGGTTAAGTTAAGGGCATTTTGCAATTGTGTGCATAGACGCCTCATATATCCTCCTCTTAGAAGAATACTAACATCATCGGCAAAGTCATGTGTGTTGAATCCTTCCTCGTTCAGTATACTGAGTATATCGGAGTATTTTGGCCAATGAAATATATTTTTCTCTGCGGTTCTACGATAAAGTAAAATTTAAGAAATATTGAAAATTTTTATAATAAAAATTTAAATGTAAACAAAAAGAAGCAATACAAATAAACAATCTTACTTCAATGTATTTTCAAAATATAAATTTAGAATCATGTAAAAAATTGTTCTTTATGAAAACGAAGGATCAACCTAAAATTTTTAATTTAATATTTTTTTGTATAAAGGAAAAAAAATTGTTCGAAGGAAAAAACGAAAAGTATTTTTTGACTAAATGTTATAAAAGTTATTTAATTTTAAAATTTATTATTTTACAGGTAAAGTAACTCATATATTTCTTATTCGCATGTTTTTGGGAATCCTTGGATCACATAATTCTGGTAATAAGAAGTTGTTATAAAAATATAGTTTTGGTTTAATTTTATAAGTAAAAAATTGATCATCCTTTTCAATTCGTACTTACTTGAAATCTTTTAAAGTTCATACACCAAAAATGCAAAAATTTCTTTTTGTTATGTGTAAGTGTAATAGACCTTGCACTTGATAAAAATAACTATGTGACTTTTTTAGTGCAATTATTTTGTCATCAGCATTGTATTTTAATTACTTTTTTTGGTCAATAGCTTCTGTTAAACAATCATCTTTTGCTGACTGAGGGCGTTTTATTTCATAAATATCCTTATTTCCAACTAGACCATCTAGAGTACCTCCAAGAAAATGTAATTTTTCGTCAATAAAAAGCCCACAGTTTTGAATGTTTAAATTGGTTTGCTTTTCAAGTTCTGATATTGTATATTTTTTTATTTTACGTTCAATAAATCATGGTGTTTGTGCATACAACTGAATAGAGCTTGTATTTGATTATTATATTATGATAACTAGAATCACTTCGAACTTCACAAATTTTTCCAAAATTTGAGGCAGTTACTATTATAATTCTTAATTCGTACCAATAATTACAACCTGATTGATCGCTTGTATCAATTTCAATGTTCGTCCTATTTTCAAAATTTGTTCTCAACTTTTCCTGCATTATTTTTTTTCCTTTGTTCAGGTTACATATCTTATTTTTCACATGTATCTACTCCATAATTTTCATCTACTGAGTGATGTTTAGCTGAGTGTGAGTGGTAGTTATATTTCTTTTAATTATTTTCTCTGCGTTTGAAAGATTTTTGTATTTCTTTCAAAAACTCTGTAAAAGCCTGCCCAGTATTGAATTGGACAACAACAGATTTTCGCAAAAATTTTAGTCCATATTAAGTAACTAACTGTCTCAGTTTTGGACAAAACAATACCCAGCAGTCGTAATTTTTTCAAAGATACCATTTGATATCATAAAAGTTACAAAGTTTTCTTCTTCACTCTGCTTACAAAAATACGAGTAGTCATTGGAACGCATTATTCAATTCACCAAATACATCAACATCTTCGGTGAAATTTAAATATTTTTGTTATATTTATTTTCTTTCTTTCTTTTTATCTCAGTTTACATAATTTAGTATATTTGTTTATTTTTACATTTATTTTTTGCTTATTTTAATTGTTACTTTTATGTTACATTTCATAGCTTCTGAAATTTATGTAATTTGTTTAAGATTAAATTTAGTATATAGCTATTTGTTAAAAAATAAATAGTATATGGTCCGAAAAACCCAATAAGGTTAAGCGGCCCGAAATAAATTTTATTCAATTCAATTCTTCACTCCGCTTACAAAAATTCTGTCATAATTTTGATGATGACCAAATGTGTGATATGGCGCATTTGATATGACTTTGTAAGATATTAAATCTTAGTATGGTATTATGGTATATGTTTTAAGACAATTTTTTGCGATATTGTATTTGAAATTTTGTATTTGAAGTCGTAGATGTTAGTTTACGTCTAAAATTTTTGTAAGGATGATTTTTACATTCAACTTTACCAAACACAATATTTTCGTAGAAGCAAAGCCTTATGATAATAAATAATTTTATGGACACTACTGTCTCCATTTCTTACAAATTTGTTATGATTAATTGACAACAAACATAATTAGGTAATTATTAACTAAAAATATGGCCTAAAATACATCAAAACTCGATTGGTATATCAACTAAATTTAGTAAAGTCGTTAGTAATGTATGTAGTTCTATTGCACTTGTTCCTATAATCTACTTGGTATTTGTTGTTGTAGGAAAAAATTGACTAAAGAAAATTCAACTTTACTAAATCAGCTTCAGTTAACAAAATATTCTCGCTATACTTCTATTCTTGTCAGTTATTTGCTGTTCAAAAATGTTTAGGAAAGAATTTTAATAGACAAAAGTTGTTGCTAACATACAAAAGGTGAACATATTCAAAAATATATTTAAAAACTGCAGAATTTCAAAAATATCGTTTTTATAATAACGTTATTATATTTATGTACTGTTAAAATTTTTACATACGTGAAATGATTGAAAACAAATATATTTTTTTATTTTCAAACCCTAAGAAGTTGTATTTTGAACATAAAATATCTATTCAGTAAAATATCATAAAACATCTTTGAATAATTCTTTGGTAAAATAAAAAATACAACGATAATAATATTTGAATATTTGATTACAACCATAAGTACAGTCATTTGTGTTTATCAGAAAAAAATTGTGTTGTTGGTAGAATTCATTGTAAAAAGAAGAATCTAGCGACGTAATTGCCAAAGCTGTGTTGCGAAATTTCTTAAAACTAAATTTTTTAAGTGTGCGTAAACTGTATATTTTACAAATTTTTATAAATTTAAGAGTTTTAAAAATTTTTTTTTGATTATTCTTTTAAAAATAAATTTAAAAAATAGTTTTACTAAATATAATAAAGAAAATAAGACAACAAAAAGGTGAAATTATAAGGGAAATTTGAGTTGCAATCCATTTTCTAAAACAACATTTAACTAAAAAATTCCCGAAATCTAGAAAAATCCGTCCACGTAATAACCGCGGTGTATATTTTTAGAAGTTATCCTCAAAATTTCATCCAAATCGGGTAAAAAATGTGGATGTCCCATACTTCAGTTTGTTAAAAAAATCTATTTAACTCAGCCTTAATCGCTATTAGATATTTGATGATACATTATGCTCTTTTGAAGATTTGATATAATACTGCTTTATGTATCATGTCGGTGACTCTCATTAAAACGTTAAATTAATTTTGAGTTATTTAAAATAATATTTAACATTTTATTTACAGGATCATGAAGGATCATAATTTTAAAAGTTTAACTATATCTGTAAAATTATATATTAGAATCTACTTTGAAAAAGAAGAAAAACGCAGAATTTAAAAATGATGTTAAAGCTTGCTGTAATACCAATAATTTAACAAATCTATTCAATTTCGTTAACTATGAATTTATTTTTAAATTAAATGAAGTTACAAAAATTAAAAGACAAAAATGTTGTACTAATGAGTGTAATTATAAATTTTTGTCCTATGACAATAGTTATGGAAATTTAAAAAAAATTATAAAATTGTAATATAATTTTTCTGTAAATTATAATTAGGTCTAAGAAAAAATTTTTCATTTCCTTTCTAGATATGAAAATAATAAATAATTATTTATTTTATATTAAAATTTCTTTGTAGGTACTCCTAAATCTATGGTGTTCTTTTTTTTATTTATATTTCAGTGCATAAAATTTGTTCTTCATGTTTTAAAATAAAATAAAATATATTTAATGTGAAAACTTAAAAATACATAAATTGTAAATTATAAAAATATTTGTTCCTTTTTCACTGATGAAATTTTCGTATTTATTATTTTTTTCATTTTTTTAAAATGTGTAAGTTGATTATTTTTTTTACATTTCAGTTTTAATATTTATGCAAATAAATGTAAGATAAAAGTGTATAATTGATTTTATTTATATACCCATTGTGTTATCATCTAACAGTTCAGCTAAAGTTATTCTATTGGATACAACGGACCCTGAGGCCTAAGTGTGAGTGATTGGTGAGGTTTTCACTTTCAAATTATTCCAACTTTAATGCTATAATTTTCCCTACGGTACGTTGTATCAAAGAACACATGTAACAAGAAATCTCATCTGGATATTTTTCAATTTTTGAAACTAAATGATGCGTAGGAGCGGATAAGAAAATGAAACGAAAATAAAAATTGAAGAGAGCAAAGAAGATTAATTTAAATAAATAATAAACTTGCATTTTGTCATCACCGTGGCTGTCGCCCAGCCATTTGCATATTTGAAAACGTAAAAAGTCGTTATTTTGAATTTTTGCAAATTTGAAAAATTTTTTAGTTCTCAAAAGAGAACATTTTAGAGATGTAATTGAATTAAAATAAGAAATCAATATATGTACTCATAAATTTATATTGTTTATGATTTTTTTTTTTTGTTATCGGCTTGTCGCTCTTTTCCATTCAATTTGTATTTCTCTTTAATTATCAAAAATAAAAACTGAGTAGGTGGTCGACAATTTCAATCTGAACTAATTCCGCCCTTTTATGAACTCAATTCCGCTTTTTGAACCTATTTACGATTTACAGTACCTATTTACGATTTTATTTAAAAAAGCTATTTCAAATAATTATTAAGAGTAAAATTAATAATTAATTTTTTAAATAATTAACTAGTAGTTAAATTATAAAAAATATTTATTATAATAAAAAATCAATATTTACTAAGTAATTTGAAAAAAAAATAAATAGTTATAATATAAGTAAAATTATTTGACAAATATATACATTTATAAGAAATATACAATATACAAATATACAACATAACTTAAATATTATAACAATGCACATTTAAAATAAATAAATATTAATACAAAATGCATACAAAGTAAAAATCACATTTACTTCTTAGTTTTGGATTTCAGGTACATTATATTGTCCTTAAGTTGATTTTTAAATTTTTAAATGATTTTTTGATTTTTCAATTTTTAAATTTTTTCTTTTCAATTAAATTGTGAAAAAAAGAAAAATGGATGGAAAATAACTTATTAATTTGTTTTAAATTATAACAAAAAAGTGTTTCTAGAAAAAAAATTTCTTGGGGCCACTGAGATGTTATGTTAGAAAAAAAGTTCGGTATCTTTTTACTCGGGACCCGTTTTTAAACGGGCTGACTAACTAGTTATAATCTATTTAATAATATATCTTTTACAATTATTTGAATAAAATAAATAAGTGAACATCATAGTTTAAATATTTGGTCAAAAATAAAAAAAATTTTAAACGTTTGAACTAATATTTTCACTAAAATGTCTACCTAGATTAGTTTTCTATCAATAACTTATTTATTAATATGAATACAAATGTGCATTATTTTGCATTACAACGAGGAAATAATATTCTTTTTTTATTTCAAAAATAAATTTGAAATATAGAGCGTGGGAGTGTTATATTTACAAAAAAAGGTTTCGAGCGGCATAATGTACTAGGGCGGTGATAGGTACATTTACGTTATAGGATATAATTTTTTTTTTTAATTCACACGTGATGTAATCATTCCCATGGTAAGTATTTTTTTAACTAAAGTTTTTTAAAAAATACAGTTTTTGTGACAATTGCTATTAAATTCTTTTTTCTAAACAATTTGAAATTAAAAAAATTAAAATGTGTTCAGTACTTTTTATTTTATAAAGCAATTAAACAATTGCTTTATTTTGTTATGTTCTTAGCAACGAATTAGAATTAAATGGAAGTGGCTATCCATACAAAAAAGTGTCCAATGTTTTGGGTATATTCTTCTCTTTCTTTGTTATTTTTTATGTCAAAAAACAGAAATAGACGAACATATTCGTTTAATATATTTTCTCTCTTTTTAATGGAAATTATTTTGATAAATAAACAGGATAGTGCTCAGAATTTAATATGCCTCAATTTGTATGTATTTTGACTTTAATTTTTTTTTTAAATATGATGAGTAAGAATACCTAACAATAATGGATAAATTAATCAAAATTTATTATTAATACATATTTGAAAAAAATATGAGAAATACAGCGCTTTCTAGTTTTTTATTTTATAATATTTATTCTTTTTTTTTAGATTTTAAATTCTTTTCTATAAGTTTTTTCAATAGATTGATTATAAAAATTTTTACATATTTGATATTTATTATATAAAATTATATAAACTAATTATTGTCTATTGTCTATCCTATATTTATAAATATGTAAATAATATGTTATTAATATATTTGTATCAAAACATTTTCTTATTTCCACACCACTATTAAGGTAAAGAAATAGGAACGTTTTTTTTAAAGTGGCTTCCCCAAGAAGCCTATTCATTCCACTTCATTTTACAATATGGACTATGTGCAATCATTTTTTACACTTTTAAAGTTTCTTTTAGAAAATATAGATCAGCGCCCTTTGAAATGGATTAATTTTGTTAATTTATTTCTTACACTGTTTCTTTCATTGAGTTGTTTTAAGGAATGATGTATTCTTGTATTAAAATAACCCGAAATTTTTTTAAAAATTATTTAAAATAATTATTAATAATCTTTTCCCAGAAAAATACAATTTAAACCCGTGATATAGAGTTTCGGCCCCAATCGCTTAGACCTCGGACCTATTGTCTTCATCACATTTAAGAACCATTGTTCTGATGACGAAAAAAAAAAAAATCAAGGTTTTCGGTCCCGAAACTTGGGACGCCAGACCTCTTGTTTGCATCGCGCTTATAAGCTATTATACTAAAAACAAGTTTAAAAAAAAAAAAAAATTCAAGGTCTTCGGTCCCGACACTTGGGACGCCGGACCTCTTGTTTGCATTGTGCTTATGAGTCAGTGTACTAAAGACAAATTAAAAAAAAAAAAAAAAATTCAAGCTCATCGGTCCCGACACTTGGGACGCCGGACCTCTTGTTTGCATCGTGCTTATTAGCCATTGTACTAAAGACAAATTAAAAAAAAAACCCTAAGGTTTCAATTAAAATAAAATTATATTATAAATAGAAGTTATATGCAGTTCCTATTCTAACAGTATATAAACACAACACCAACACAACTGGTCTTAACCAGTTGTGTTTTAGTTGTCTCAGACAACTTAAACATAAACATAAAAATGATGTTCTGTTGTTTAACAGATAATTAGGTTGTGTTGTGAATCAGAATAGAGAAAGACAACAAAGTTGTCAATTACAACCTATTTTTAGGTTGTGTTGTAAATGGGAATAGCACCCTTAATAAAAATAACAATGTTTTTTCAATTTAAACTTTCTTTTACTATATTACCGTATTCTATTATTACACAGAAAAGTATTGTTGTTAAATTATTTGAAAAAAAAAATAATCATTCATGTTTGAAAATGTAGCAGTAGTGTGTAATACAACGAATTAGAATTACACACTACTGCTACATTTTCATTATTTCAGAAACATGAATGGTTTTTTTTTTTTTTCAAATAATTTAACAGCAATACTTTTCTGTGTAATAATAGAATACGGTAATAAAGTAAAAGAAAGTTTAATTGAAAAAACATTGTTATTTTTATTAAGATTATATTTTGATACCTTTTATTTTATTCATACTAAAAGATTTTACTAATTTTCTATTTAAAAAAACTATATTGGCCTAACACTAAAAAAAATTTTTTTTTGACATAAAGAACCCCAAACAAACCAAACAGAAAGAGAAGTACTAAAAATATATGGACAAAATGTTTGTATTTTTGTATGGGATACTCACTTCCATTTAATTCTAATTCGTTGGTGTAATATATGGATATATGAAATTTTTAAAAAGTACTAACACTAGCAATGAAGTCGGAAAAAATAAAGTTTTTTGTTGTCAAATAAATATTAAACAAAGTCAACAAAATTTTTATTTTTATTATAAATTGTTAAAAAATTACAAATTTTAAGGAGAAATGGAACGTAAAAGGAAGACTTGTATCATTCCAGGTTGTAAGTCTCATTTGGAAAAAGAAAATTACGTGTCTTTACATATGTAAGTACTATATTTTACATCTTTTGAATTTTTAAAAACTTCTAAACAAAACAGTGTAATATTAGGATAATTTAAATATCCGGACAAAGACATTTTTTTTTTAAATGCCATTTTAGATATTTATTTTGAATATATTGGACTTAACCCATGTTTTAGTAAGAAAAATAATAACTGAGAGTTGAATATTGTAACAATTTTATTTTTTAGTCAAAATTAGTTAAAATTACTGAAATTAATTAGGGTTAATGAAATTTTATATGACTTTACATGAAAAACGGCAAGTCTCATATGAAAGTTGTGTATGAAAAAGTTGTAGGGCATGATGTAGCGCATCAACACACAAAAAAAAATGCAAATTTTTTCGAAATAATCAATGTTTTTTTACAAAATTTTCAGTTTTTAAAAGCAAAATTTTAAGTTTATGCAGTTATTATTCAAAAACTGTAAGTCTGATACTTACTCAACATATACCGTTAATTAGGTGTATTAATTCTAAAAAAAAGCTATGAAGAAGATGTTGCTCTAGTTTCAATTTCTTCTGAGCTGTAGTGGATATTCTTTAGACATAATTTTTCTAATCCGATTTTCTTTAACCCTCTGTAATCCAGGTAAATTTAAAGATAGACCCTTCTTCTAGAACAATTTTTTTCCTAAAATATTCCAAGGAATTACCCCTTAAAAACTTTTTGCTCTAAGCCGGACCACCCTGTATACCAATTTTTTTTTATATATGACACCATACACAAACTTTAATGACTTAGGTCAAAATATTTAGTTTGTTTTATCCTTAATTTTTTTTATGTTTTTAAAATTATTTAATAATACTTTATGTTTTTACAAATTTTTCTTCAAATCTAAGTTTTTGAATTTAAATATATAACTAAACGATAAAAATATTTTAAATTAAACTTTAATTAGAATATTTTGTAAATGAGCTAGGTCCATTGACCTATTTATATTGATCTATATATTTTATTTAGTCAATTCTCATTTAACAGTATTAACTATTTTTTTTTAAGTTTAGATACATACATATGTCCATTAATTTTTAGTTAGTAATATTTTTTTTTTATTTAAGATTTAGAATCTTATAAGTTTTATTATCACGAAATTTATATTAATAATTATATTTTACTTTATTACAAAATACAATATACCTAGGTATACAAAATTTATATTAAATATTTATGTATTAATCACATGTAATTCCTTTATCAAATAAAAGTATTGAGTAGTATGTATTGATTTATTGAATCTATTATAAAGAATGTGGTAGGTATAATTGAAAGTGCAATTTCGTAACTGAAAAAAAACAATAACTACAATCTTCTAACTCATATATATATAAAAAAAATGCAATTCCTATTTTGCTCGATTTTGTTTAGTAAATAAAGAAGTAAATAAAGCTCATACATAGATACACGTCTTGTGCATGGGTAATTACTTGAATGGCTTTGTTTTGATTGAGTTGCTGGTCTAAATGTGTGACCCCATTGTGACGCTATGGGCTATGAGAAGAGAACTTCACATTTTGTTTTTTGTTTTGTTGTTTGCATTAAAATGAAAAAAAAAAAAATTGTTTTTTATTTTATTGTATTTCTGATCAGAGCAATAAATAATTACGTGTCGTATAATCTAGAATAACAAAATCCACATTTTATTTTACTTATTGTCGAAGGTCCTCGGTCCTGACTTCATAACCGCGGATCTGTCCGAAAATTTAAAAAAAAATATTTATAATAATTATTAATAACCTCTTCCCAGAAAAACACAAGTTAAATCTGTAATTTAGAGTTTCGGCCCCAATTCCTTGGACCCCGGACCTATTGTCTTCATCACATTTAAGAGCCATTGTACTGACCAGAAAAAAAAATTTTTCAAGGTCGTCGATCCGGACTTCTGAACTGTGGATCCATCCGAAAATTTTTTAAAAATTATTTCTAATAACTTAATAATCTTTTTCGAGAAAAACACAATTCTGTGGTTTTACAACGAAAGATGATAACTGCATTTTTGGCATTTCTTGTAAATCAGAATTGAATAAAATTTAGTATAGAATTTGCTATACTTTTCTAGTTATTTTTGCAAGATTTGCAATATTTTTAATGAAAATTTTTTGAAAATCTTTAAAAAGATATGATCTTTGAATACATTTCAATAATTTTTTAATTTTCGTAAAGTTTTTACCATTTTTTTTAATTTTTAAATAACTTATTCATTTTTGTTACATAAAAGTTATTGCTTAAGAACATGATAACTTCAGTTATTCAGTTTATACAAAAAAAAAAATTTATAATACGCAGCAAAATTTTTCAAGATACATGGAAATATCGTAATATATCATTTTTTTTTGTTTTGTACTTTTCGGTAAGTGTTGCCTCCATAACTGCATAAGTGAAGTTAAATGCTTATGTTAGAAATATTTTCAACGGCAGTTGTTAGTTATTCAGTTTTGAATTAATAAATTACTTAATATTATTAATTTTTTTTTCTTTTATTTGAAAGAGCTCAAAATTTTATATAAAATGGCCCTCATAACTAAAATTCGACAAAATTGCAGTTATCATCTTTCGTTGTAAAACCACAGAATTTAAACCAGTGATATAGAGTTTCGGCCCAAATTTCATAAAGAAACTTTGTTCGGTAGTTAACAGTTTCATTTTCATTGGTAACTGTATACAATCTATCGATTGGTATACATGAACCCCCTGGAATACTCTGCATTATTTTCTTATTAATAAAACGAATTGTTACATTTTTTGTAACTAATTCACATAGTCATTTCACATAGCCATGTAAACTTTTTATACTGATTCCTAAAATTCGGAAAATTTTTTTCAGTCAATTCTTGAATACTTTGTATAATTGTACTGATCGTTGCAATTTCAATTTTGACATTGAAGTCTTCTGAAATATGGCCTTCGCCTTCTTCTTCCTTCTTGGTTTCTTCCTATACTCTTTTTTTCCTTCAATTTTTCCTTGAACTATTAACTGCAGTAGCTCGTATTTAATTCCACGAATATGCCCAAAGTAGGAGGTTTGTTGCTTCTTTAGCCTTTAAAGTAGTTCTCTTTCTGTGTTTACTCTACGTAGAACTTTTTCGTTTGTCCACGATATTTTTAGAATTTTTCGGTAGATCGACATTTCGAAGGCTTCAAGTTTGTTGAGTTCTCTTATTTTTAAGGTCCATGTTTCTCCACCATATAGGAGTATAGACCAAGCATAGCATTTAACGAATCGTAAGCGAAGGTCTAAGTTCATTTCACGGCAACAAAAACCTTTTTTGTATTTAAGAAATGCATTTCTTGCTGTTTCAATTCGGCATATAATTTCCTTTTCGCATCTCCACTCTTGTAGAAAAACTCGTTAAGGTGGAGGAGCAAGTATATTTATTCACTATTCATTAAATTACGAAATTCTTTAAACTTTCTGTAATGAATATAACAGAATAATAAATATCGAGATGGAATTTCATAAAAAACACATAAACATATCGGCAATATACAGACCACCTGAAAATAATAAGGAAATGATGAATAAATTTAATGATATATTAGAAACTAATTTAAATAAACTATGCAATAAGCACACTTACATATTAGGTGATTTTAACTACAATATTATTGAGAAACTGTATCCAGATATTGAGTTGTACAAAACAATTGTAGAAAGCAATGGATTTTTCTTCTGCGATTATACCACAACTAGAACTATATCTAGGGTTGCCAGAAGGGGAAAGTTTAAACAGGGAGTTTTTTCGGAAAAAAAAGAGAAGGGTATAATATAAAATTAAAATATATAATATGTATACAAAAAATATATACCAAATAATTAATATAATTTAATAAAAAAAGATCAACTGTTAAAATAAATTAATAAATAAGATCTTATTTCATCAGTTTTTTTCTTCATAACACCAGAACAAATAACATTAAAAATATTTTATATAAATTAATTATAATTTATATTAATATAACATACTTTATATTAAACATAATATAAATTTATTTCAGCAACAAATCACAATATTTCAATTTTACAAGCCTCTGTTTCATAATTTGTCGTTTGATTTGAGTTTATTACTTCTATTATAAATTTATTACCACATTTTATTTCATTGTAAAATTCTTTGCAGTTTGTATATTTATATATAATTGCATGTGACGACTAACACTGTCTATATTTAGACGAACTCTACATTTTTGCTTTGAAATATTTAATTAATTTCAGATTCAGGGTTTTTCCTTAAATTCATGGGAGGAAATATTATTTTCAACGAAGATTTTTCACATTTTTGCTCTTTTTCTTTACAAAAATAAGATAAATTCAGTTTAAGAGAAAAAGAGAGCAAAAAGAGATACAAAAGATCCGAACGAAAAAAGAAAATGAACAAAAATATCGTGTTCAAAAAAGAGTACATGTTCGCTTCAAAAGAGATATTCTGGCAACCCTATCTATATCAGGTTCCTGCTTAGATCATCTTATTACAAATAATTCACAAGTTAATATGAATATAACTCACCTGAACTCAGATATCTCTGGTCAACAAGTATTAATAGTAGAAATCAATAATTATAATTTAAAATATTATCCAGAAAATGATAAAATAAAAACTGATTTTATAAATGTAAATAAACTAGAGGAACAGCTGATAAATAACCCAATTAAATTAATGAGTAATGACGTTAACACAAATTGTTCACAATTAAGCCCATTCTCCAATGCTGGCTTTAACTTGTAACTTTAACTTTGAAAAATTTTGACGTCAGCGTTTTTATTAATTAAATCTCCAATGCTGGCGTTAACTTATAACTTCAATTGTTGGTGTCAGTGAATTTATGACAATTGAATTTTAGAATTTATATATTGTTTGATTTTCAATTTGAAAGAAAATAAACAAAATAAAATAATGGATATGGATATGGATTATGGATAATCAAGAATTGAAAAGAAAAAAAAACACAGATACTTTCCGTTTACGAAATATTCTGATGAATTACTTATATTATATTGATTTTAGAAATTAATTTTATATTTGAAATATTTTGTACTTTTATTATATCACAAATTTATATTATTTCTGTATAACCACCACAATGATAAATTAAAATAAAAAATTTATTTTTTGATTTAAAGAAAATAGCTATATAAAATTCATTTGATTTAAAACTAAATTAAAAATTATTGCAATCCCGTTCTTTTTTCTTAAAAAAAAATTACGTCTTTACAAAAAACAAGCAAAATAATAAAAACAACCCAAAAAAGAAATGTCAATTCAATCAAACTGTCAAATAGTTCAGCGTTCAGCTTTCAGCTTTGAACATTGCTCGACTTTAACTTTAAAAAAGTTTCACGCTTACCGTCGACGCTCACATTGGAGAAGGTTACATTAGTTTCCATATGTTCAAACTTTTTGAAAGTCAAAGTTACAAATCGACGCCAGCATTGGAGAATGGCCTTTAATTCCTGAACTAAAAAACCCAATAGATAGTGCCACTTATCATAAAATATCTCCAAAAAATAATAAAATTCTACCTAAATGGTTTGACTCGGAATGCACCAGAACTAATAAAATTGAGCAATACTGGCATAGAAAACATGTAAAAAACTACGACAATGATTACATTCATAACAAATATAAATTTTTCCTGAATAAATATACGTCACTAAAGCGCAAAAAACGAATGAACTATGATAAAAATATGTTTAAAAATGCAGAATGTAATCTGACAAAAAACATGGAAACACATAAAAAATATTATTAAAAATAAAACGGATTACACAAATGATTTTTTTTCTGGGCAAGAACAAACAATAAATGAAAAATTATCAAAAATTAATAAATTTAACGAATATAATGCAAATATAGGAAGCAATCTGGCAAAAAAATTTAACACCGTATATCAAGTAAAGAAGAGAACCTCAAGTATCTTTAAATTTAAGATGATTACAACCAGTGAAACAAAACAATTAATCAATAAATTGTCAAATACAGGATCAGCAGGTTATGATAACATTCAAGCAATGATAATTAAAGAATGCAAGGATGAACTGGATTAAATGACTATGTCAGTTAATTAACGAATCAATAAGCCAATGCGTCATGCCTGAGGAACTAAAAATAAATAAATAATAATAGTTGTACCCTTGATTAATAATACTATAAAGATAGACATTTTCAAACAAAACTAACAACAACAAATTTTCAACTCACTTTTTCAATATTCCCTTCATTGTATATGTTTTGCTCCGTTTATTCAATGTGTTAGTGCATTTTCTATATTCAATTTGAATTTTTAAATATTTGAACGTTTATATTGAAACTACACGGTAAATCATTCTTGTATGCAGATGACTTGGCAATAGTGTTCATGGAAAATGATTATTGTAAGCTAGAGGGGAAAATGAATTTGGATATCCGATTGGCTAGTGAATGGATAGCTATCACCGTAATATCCGATCCGATAGGAATTACCGTAAATGTTAAAAAAAACTAAATACTTGATAATAAAAAAAGGTTTGAATATTTCTTTAAATGTTAAATTTAACGATATTAGGATTGACGAAGTGAAAAGCTATAAGTATCTTGGAGTTATCATAGACTCATATTTGAAATGGAATGATCAAACTAATGAGATAGCAAAAAAGGAAGAAGAGTAGCAGGTATGTTAAAACTGACACAAAAAAGAGTCCAATGGATATAAAAAAAACGCTTTATTCCTCTCTATTCCACTCCACGATCACATATGGTATGTTAGTTTGGGGAACTATTTATGTGAAAAATATAAATATGATACAAAGAGTCCAAAATAATGCTATAACAAATCTTAATGGATTCGAGAGGCGTACATCTACTGCAGAAGTGCATAGAAAGTTGGAAATACTACCTCTTGAACTGCACAGAAGAATGTCTCAGGCGCTACAGATTTATAATATGGAGAACAATTTAATTAATACAAATTCTATAATAACGCATAATTGGGAAATACATCAACATAATACCAGATCAGCAAATACAATATAATACGTCTATCAACATAATTAAAAAATTACCTCTAGAAATAAAAACTTGTGATTCAAGAAACATCAAAAATAAAATAAAAACATATTTCTTAACTATCTCGAAAAAATTGTATACATAAAATTAATCTCCCTCTTTTGAAATTTCATGTTTTTTTTTGTTATAATATGTAGAAAAGGAAAAAAAAAGAAAAACACGAGCGTAATTATATCAGAAATTTTTGGAAATAGTTTGAATGCAGATAGTTTTGCTGCCTATTCAAAAAAGTAGATACTTTGCTTTAAAAATTCTGATATCGAATACAATTAACGAACAAGTATTAAACATTTTAGAAAAACTATAATAAGATTCAGCAATTAACCCGTGGGATTTTTTAATGGCTGCTGTCCAAGTGGAATGCTTCCACATAAACTTAATTTGAAAGTTGAAGTTATAATAATTTTACTTAGTAACCTAAATACCAAACGTGGTCTCTGCAATAGAAGCCGGTTAGCAGTCAAAAATTTAAAATCAAACTTAATAATCGCAGAAGTCCTAATCGGAGCTATAAGGGAAACAATTTATTCCCAGAATATATTTATCTCCAGCTACGACAAAATTGCCATTTATTCTCAACTTTGACTATTCCCCGTTAAATTAGCCTTTTTTATTATCATAAATAGGACACAAGGTTAGACATTGGAAAAAGTAGAAATTGAGAAAGAAAATAAGTGTATATTTTGGTTTTTTAGTCAAATAAATTTGTTGAATGTGTTGGAAAAATACGTGTATACCAACCAAACTTATAAGTATAAGATTTAGAAGCATTGTATATAAAGAAATGGCAATATCCAATTACTAATATATATAGATAAAACATTATAGTTTAACAAATATTGTTCTTTTTGGAATTAAGTTGCTCACTCTAAATAAATAAATAATAAAAATATTCAAAAAAATTTTTATTGTTTTATTTATCTTGACTTATAAAATTTACACGATAAATAATCAAAAATCAATTTTTTGTTACAATTTTCAGTACGCGGTTTTTGGGAAATGTATGGTTTTTTTTTAATTTGTTGTAAAGTTTTGCACTACACAAAAACACTTATATAATATTTGAGTATACGTTTATTAATACCAATTTTTTTTGCAGTGTCTTAAAACATTTTTTTTATTTACCACCGTCGTATGACGGGCCTTTTTGCTAGTAATAAAATAAAACAAAACCTACATCATAATAAAAAAAAAAAAAAAGTTTAAATTAGTTTAAGATTTATTAATGAATGAAAGAATGTGATGTTATTAGGATAAAAATTTTATTATTTCTCTTTTTTATTGCTTACTGAACTAGAAATAATAAGTTTCAATTTTTTTTTTTCTTTTGAGTTCTAAAATTGATACATAATGTACTATTATTTTTTCTTACATTTGTATTACCATAGAAAAAGTAGTATAATAGAAGTCCAGCGTAGAACAAATTTTTCTGCCAATTTTTTTCAATAGCCTGCCTCGCCACTCTCTTGCTTTTTATTTTTTTCTCTCGATACTGTAATTATAATTTATTAAACAAAATTTCTTACTGTTTATTATAAAAGCAAAAACAAAAAATTATATTTTTTATTATAAATCAAATAATAATGAGAATATCCTTTTAATTTTTCATTTTTGATTATTGTTTGTGTAATTTGGTTATGGTTATCATTTTTATCGAGTAGTCTTTTAAAAAAACAAATATTTTATTTTTCTCAATCCATATAATGTTATAAAATAATTTTATAAATGTTGAATTGTGCGTTTACATATGTATGTATATTTATAATAATAAATAATTTTATAATATTTGAAAATTAAAAATATATTTTTTTACTTATTTGAATAATTGTAAAAATATAAAATTTGAAAAAATTCAAATAATAGTGCACGCACATTCATTAACATGATGATTTCTAATATATGGATATGTACATAACTACATACATATTACATAAAGCAATGTATGTATAAATTTACAAATAGAATCAAATTTTGTTTTTAAAATATTTTTTTTGAAAAGTATTCAATGTTTTCTATATGTATGCATGAATATTGATTAGATACATTGGAATAAATTATAACAGATAACAAAAATATTTAAAAAATTAATTATTGTAAAGGTAAACTGTTGTTTTATTACAGAATATTTTTTATTAGAAATCAATAACAATATATAATCCTGTACATATGTATGTATATCTATACCTTTTTCAGTCAAATTCAGCGTTTTTCCAAACAAATTGAACATTTCGTCAAACAAATTAAACAATTTTTTTTTCAAATTAAACAATTTTTTTTAACCAAATTCAACATTTTTTCAAACAAATTAAAAAATTTTTTTTATCAAATTAATCTTTTTTTAAACAAATTAAACATTTTCTCAAACAAATTTAAACAGTTTTTTTTATAAGTTTTTTTATTTTTGTAAAATGATACAACATTTTACATTTAATAAATTAAGTTATCAATTTTAACAGAGATTTGTTTTAGTAAAAATATATAATTTTTTTAGATTGCAAAATTTAGTTCTTCTCTGAAAATTTTTTTCAAAAAGATAAAAAAAGGAAAAAAAAGTGTCTAATTTGAAAAAGAAATTGTCTAATTTGTTTGGAAAAATGTATAGTAAAAGAGTACATGCTCAATTCATAATCAATTGGTTATTTAAAAAAAACATGATATTTACTCATCTAAATTTTTATTTCTTTCTCAAATTTTAATAAAAAATTTTAAACTATGGATTGGATAATATAAACAAAACACTAAACATATAGAGTTTCGTGGACGCAAATTTTACAACTTTTTTCCTTCATTTTCATTGTTTCTTAATATTGATCTGAAGGCATCAAAGATGAATTTTGTTGGTGGAAATTTTTTTATTTTGAGTAAACTTTCTCGACTTAAAATTTTATTGATTTGTATGAGTTTTTGTTAAATTTAAAGAACAATCTAGACAGGGTAATTTTTTAAGAACTTTGTTAATACGTCACAAAGTACAACTCAAAGAAAGATTCAAAAAATTTTTTTGAATATAATAAGTCAATTGATTAATTAAAAGTATGTATGTATTAACAAAAATATTGCCGAAAATTAAAAATACTCATAATTCATATCAATCCCAGCACTTTTAAAAAAATTTCAATTTCCCACCTATTTTGGCTCTTCAATTATTTAGTCATAGTAGGTAAATATGTAAATGCAGCTTTGAACGCAACAAATAATTGTGATTTTAATTTTTTTCATATAATAAGTAATAAGATAATCCCAACTGCTGGTTAATTTAATTCAATTTAATTAAATCTTAAAACTCTTCAAATATTTATACTAAATCAACTATCAAAAATTGTCCATATTTCTTCGTAGAGGAAATGTTAGATTGTCTTATAAAATTAAAAGTTCTAAGAAATCTATCTGCACAACAAATTGGAAATATTACGAGCATGAATTTTTTATACAACAACAATATATTTTCAATTGTTGTTGGACATTATTGTTAAATTCTCGTTATGAAAATAATGACAAACGTAGAAAATTCTTAATTTGAAAAAAAACCACAGTAAAACTGTGCATTTGTATGAATATTCAAATAAGCGTTACCGTAATTTACCGTTAAAATATTTTATTTATGAGTTTATCAAAATTAATAATTAGTTTTAAAAATATTTTTAAACTCTGTTATAATTTCAATATATATGTACATATGCATACATATAGAAAACATTGAATACTTTTCAAAAAAAAAAATAAGTAAAAACAAAATGTGATTGATTCTATTTGTAAATTTATACACACACTGCTATGTGTAATATGTATGTAGATATATTAGAAATCATCACGTGAATGAATGTGCACTATTATTTGAATTTTTTTACATTTTATATTTTTTAAAATTATTGAATCAAAAAAGAAAATAAGTAAAAAAAATGTATTTTTGATTTTCAAACATTATAAAATTATATTATAATTATAAATATAAATACATATGTATGTACAATTCAACATTTCAACATTTATAAAATTATTTTATAACATTACATGGATTGAGAAATATAAAATATTTGTTTTCTTAAAAGGCTTAGGCTACTCGATAAAAATGATAACCATATTTGAAATTTTGGTAGATATTAACTGAAAAAAAATTTCAAATTACACAAACACAATAATAATCAAAAATGAAAAATTAAAAGGATATTCTCATTGTTATTTGATTTCTAATAAAAAATATTATTTTTTGTTTTTGCTTTTATAATAAAATAACAGTTTACAGTAAGAAATTTTGTTTAATAAATTATAATTACAGTATCGAGAGAAAAAAATAAAAAACAAGAGAGTGGCGAGGCAGGCTATTGAAAAAAATTGGCAAAAAAATTTGTTCTACGCTGGACTTCTTTTATACTACTTTTTCTATGGTATTACTTACTAAATGCACTTTTAAATTAAAGGTGTTGTTTTTCGAAGAAAGTGCCGACCATATTTGCTTTTTCTGAATCTGTACATGCAATTTTATTACCCTCTTTTAAAGTAGGAATACCAATATTTTTGTTTTTTAGTGCCTACGTTATTTTCCAAAATGGTTTGCTGTTTTTTGGAAACTACCAATACTATTTGCAAAATGGTTTCCACTAATTTTTCTTTAATGATACTGTTAAAATAGATAACACGCTTTCTCAATATAGCGTCTTGTTCTCTGCCAGTTCCGTCTATGAAAGTTTCTACGTTCAATTAGCGATTTGACTTCGTTGGATATATTAATATTTATTGAGTTTTTGTTAGATTTTACAGTTTTTTGATAGATTTATTTATTTTTTATTTTTCCTTCGTGCCCAAATATAAGTAATACCTAAGGTTCCCCAACACGTGAACATTCTACGTAAAAATGTCCATGTGGGAAACAGTAATTTTTAAAGTTAAACGCAGCTACTTGTAGTGGTTCCCCTTGCGATTTATTTAATGTCATTGCAAATCCTAAACGAACTGGAAATTGAATACGTTTAAATTGAAATGGAATAATTGGTATTCGTGTATATATTCATTTAATACAATTTCTCCTCTTATTTGGCAGTTAATATAGATGTTGCGATGATATTGTTCATTAATTATTCACACTACTAATCGTGTGCCATTACATAAAAGTGGTTGATTTAAATGGCGTAACATAATTATGGGCATACCAATTTTTAAATGCAGAATATGTGGCGGAGTTCCTGGTAAATCGAGTGAATTTAAAAATTCAATTGGGTAATTCACAACTTCATCAGGATCCATAACGCAATCGGTTGAGTTGCACGTAATTGTTTGGCCACTTATTTGTTTTGAATTTAAATATTTATTTCATTGACATCTTACTTGTTTGCTGCCAATATAGTTGTAGATTATTACTACTAAAAACTTTGGTTTCACTTCGAATTAAAACTAAAATACACATCAATCAACTTAAATAATCTTAATTTATTGTGATATAAGCTTACCTGAAACTAACCTTGAATTTAAAAATTAAAATTATCTTGATTCTTACTATGTAATAATTTTTATTATTTTACAGCTTATAGTTAAAAACTTTATTTATTTTTAGTTTATAATTGAAAAGCAAAACAACGCGATTTCCTTTTAGTTTACTAAATTTTTTTATTTTTTACAGCAATGACATTTTGTCATTTTTACTGTACCTACCTGAAAGATTCCGCCAATTATTGTATTTAAAATTACAATTTCTAAAATTTATCAATATATTAAAATTTTTGCAACAGTTTCAAGCTATTATCAATACTCAATAAGAACTAAAAAAAAAAAAAAATTCAATATATTAAAACTTATGTGGTAATTTTTTTAATATAATTTAATTAACTGTTTATTATAGGTTATAAAATAAAAATATTATTAATGTTTAGATTTTGTTTACTAATTTTAAAATTAATTTGCAATCTACATATTCATATAATAAAGCAAACTTTAAAAAGTTCTAACTATACCGAAACAGGTAAAAAATTACAGAACGCGGATATTTAAAATTACTTTTTTCTATTACAATAACCTCTAGGTACAAATAAATATTCAATGAATAGTCTTTTATTAATATGAATATCTTTCAGGCTTTGCTGTCATACAAAAGGGCTAAAGATTACTCGCAAATAAATTAAAATAAATAAGAATTATTGGAATGCGTATTAAAAGTATTTATTATGCATTTAATAATTAGCAATAGAACCTATTTATTTACAAATTTTATAAATAATTTTTTCATGTTTAATTGTGTTTATTACATACACAAAATCAAGTAACAATCAATTGACAAATTAGTCGCAAGCACTGATGAAAGAAGTAAGTTGCTTCCGAAATATAGATATTTTGAAAATAAATATAAATGATTAGTGAAAGGAAACTCGACTTTTATTCCATCATTTAAATATATCACTAATGATCAAACAAATCTGATTATCAAAAACAATCATATTAGTAAGTTCATTTAATTCCTTTTTCGTAAAAAGTTTTAGCTACCATTCTTTTATCCTGCCTGAGGTCAGATGTTACGACACAAAGAATTTTTTAAAACAGCTTGAAGTTAATAAATTATCCCTTTATTGTTATTGGTACACTTAATTTTGCTACCAAAAATTTGTCATAATCTTAAAAAAAGGAAGTTTATTTATTACTTTTTAGTTATAATCAAAGAGATGTAAATTTTTTTTGCATTTAACTAAATATTATTAAAGCCTTATTATTATCATTATTAAATGTGTCAACAAATTTTTAAACAAATATATAAAGACAGAAAAAAACAAATAATATTTACATAGGTACCTTACCTATTCATTTTTTATTTATTTTTCAAGTAAAACACATGAACAATACCAATACCAGAAAAAAATATTATGATTTATGCATATGAATACATATAAAATTACCAAAATTAATAATTATTGTGTAGAAATTGCACGTATTTATGCGAAATTTTAGTTTCAAAACTGGTTTCAATTAATCTATAATTTTATTTGACTAAACATTAAATTTAGCATAAACTAATTAACTTTATAACGAATTATCAAATGTATATTGGTTTAATGTAGTTATCCAATTAGAATAGTTCCTGTTGGATTTTAACACATATCATTTTTTAAGTTGTCAATAACTTTGAGAATTAAAAGTAGAAAAGTAGAAAAAGTAGAAAATAAAACTAATGGAAAATTCGTACTACAAGTACCATCAGAATTATTTTTTGAGGTTTGTAATATATTTTCAAAATTCTTTGTTATATTCTTCGTTATAAATGTAACCAAAAATCTTTTTCATAGGCTTGTTGTTTATCATGTTAAAATTTTTGACATGTTTTTCAAATCAAATTCTTGTACTTTATGGAATTTTGAATTTTAGTTTTATTAAGAAAAAAATCTATATAGCTTACCGACATATTAAATAAAGAAGAGTTCAATCAGAAAAAAAAAATATGTAGCAATAGAAACAAGTAGTAATAGAAAGCTAAAAATTATTAAAACTTAAATAAAAAAATTGTACAAGACACATTACAAATTAAAAGAAAAAAATCCAAGTTAATTCTTTTCAAAAAACCATAAAATTTTACAATAGGAATATTATATAATCAGACTTCATAAAATTAACTGCCCTTTTAAGGGCTACCTTATTTTTCCTAAATAGTATTATTTAAAAATTCACCAATGCAATACAGTGATAATATATTATTAAGATTAGTTTTTACTGAATATAAATATTTTACAATATAAAAATTTAAATAGTTAATTCAACATTGATAAATAAAATACTTATTACTGTTTTTTATTACCCATTTAAAATTATATACATATCTGTAAAATAAACATTTCTGTGTTTGCAGTTTTAAATTATTCCTGAATTTTATTAAAATATATTTATTTTACTGCCGGTTATTGGTACGACTCTTGGAAAAATTTAATTTTTGTGCTTAACAATTTATTAAACAAAAAACCACTATAGTCAATATTTTTTCTATAATATATTCCATTTCAGTCCAATTATTTCTGAGTTCTTGTGATCTGTATTTTTATTTTAGCAACATTACAAAATTTAATACTTAATAGAACCACGCATCAGAACAAAATTTTGTTTTGTTCTTGTTTTCTGATCATCACATTTAAGGGCTATTTTACTGATGACAAAAAAAAATTGTGATTTTGAATAATTTTTATTTTTTATTAATAAAAAATATGTTCTTTCCTTTTATTCCTGAATTTAAAAAAAAAAAAATACCTGAATTTATTTCGTAAAAATCTGAATTAAAATTTTAAGTTATCTGAATTTCTGTAGCAAAATTCTGCACTTCGAAAAAAACCTGAATTTATTTAGCAAATATTGGAATTGGTTCAGCAAATACCTGAATATATTTGGAAAAAATCGCAATATATTTAGAAAAACTCTCAATTTGACTCGCAAATAATATATATTTCGATATATTTCGTCATATTTGAAATCTACTTTAAATTCTACCTGTTCACTGAAAATCTTAACACGAATATTTTGACCTGTTTATCAATTTTCAATTACGTTTTTCAATATTATAAATTTTATAGTGAATAAATTTGAAAAAAAATTTGAAAACAAATAATAAAACTGAAATAAATTCATTAAAAATTAAAACTTAAAATCACCAAGAAAAACTTTTTTTTTTATATATCTTATAGGAGAAAATCTCGAACGACAATACAAAAGATACGTTTTGAAAAAAATACGTTTTAAAAAAACCCAAATCGGATTGCAGAAAAATATATATACTTGTATTTTTTTAAAACAACTAATTAAGTACTTCATAAAATATCAAAATATTTTTTTATTGCTTAATCCTTTAATTAAACAGTCATTATTCATATATTTACAAAAAACACAGAAGAAATAAAACATGTTAGGTACCTAGAATCAAAAAAATCTAAACCATTTTCTTTTCTGAAATTTCTTATTTACCTGTTTCAAAGATTTATACATAATTTTTGCACTTTATTACCTAAAAATAACGCGAAAATAAAAATTCAAATAAATAAAATAAAAAATAAAAGTGCATTGTAGAAAATTTGTACATATTTGAAATATTGGGGCTTATCGTGGTTACGGTGTGATGCGGTAACCGTGCAGTAATAATTATTCACCTTACATTTGCCATCAATCGTGGTTACCGCGTGAATAATTTAAAATCGAAAATTTTCGAAATTGATTTGATAGTTGTCAAAAAGGCATATGCTTTTAAGAAATTTTTTAAAGTTTTAAGTATTAACAAAATAAGGATAATAGTTGAATAGAAATTATTGTAACAATTAAATAAAAAAAATGCATAGAATTATAGTGAATTTATTAGACGACTTGTTGCATGAAAAATCTGGTGAAAGATGGACTAGGCAACATTTAAGAAATTCTTCACGGGATATTTTTGAAATGGATGGAAAAAGGTAAATAAAGGTGAATTGTTAATTAATATATGTATGAACAAAATATTTAAATACAAATTTAGTTTTGTTAAAATTTTTAGATTAAGCAAAAAAGCGTTTCAATATGTTCTCGGAGAGATCGAAGATAGCTATCCAAAAGCAAAAAGATCAATAGCTTTGTCACCAACTTTAAAACTTGCAGCAACTTTAAGATTTTTTGCACGAGGAAGCTACCAGCAAAGTGTTGGAAATGATTTTAATGTCAACACAGCGCTCTCAACATTTTCCGAATTATTTTCTGACACTTTGAACATATTAGATTTGTGATCACAAACAGAGAATTAGATTTATTGATTCACGTTTCCAAGGAGCAAATCACGATTCTCTTATATGGAATCTGAGTGAGGCAAAATCATATTTTAAGAACCAATATGATTGTGGTGATAAGCATACTCGAATTTTAGGTAAAAATTAATAATTCAGATATGATTTTATTTTAACATATGCACTGAATTAAATTGTAGGTGACAGTGGTTACCCTTTAGAACCGTGGTTGTTAACACCATTTAGAAACCCTTCAGAAGGCTCTATTGAAAGGCTTTTCAATAAAAAACATAGTTCGGGAAGGATAATTATCGAACAAACAATTGGTTTGCTTAAAAATTGATTTAGGTGCCTTCATGGAATGCGATCACTTCATTACGAACCCTCAAAAGTGGTAAAAATTGTAAACGTTTGTTCAACTTTACATAATGTTTGTATTCATTATGGTATTTCATGTGATCACTTAGATTTTTTTGAAACTCCCTCGGAAGTAGATGAATCAAATGAAAATGTTTATATATCAACTTATAATAGTGAAGCTGTAGAAATTAGAAAGCGAATTGCAGCTACTTGAAGTTAAATTTAAAATTTACATATTATTGTCTTGTTCCAAAAATAAAATACTTGAGTAAAACTCAATAATTTATTGTTCTTTTAATAAAAAAATATAAATTAAACGAAAAACTTAAACATAAATAAAATAAGTCTTCATGATTTAAAAACTAATAAAAAAAACCTTAAATATCTAATCTTAAATAAAAATAAAATGAATTTTCATGTTTTAAAAAAAATTAACAAAACCTTAAAGATAAGATATTTAAACATAAATAAAAAAAATCTCCATTTTTTTTTAAAAACAATTAAGAAATCTTCATGGCTAATCACAAAATAAACCTATTCTAAAATTGTACTCTTGTTAATTTCAAAAACTATTTTTATAACACATCTTCATCATAAAAATCTGAAAAATTTTTATTTGTATTTCAACAGTTTCAGTTCAACTATTATTTTTTTTAATTTTATTTTTTCTAAATTCGTCTTTTCTGTTTCTAAATTGTGACGTTACATTTTTTCTATATTTTTTTTTTAAATTTATAATTTTTTTTTGGTTTTCGTTACTTTTGTCGAGAGCCCTATAAATTTTTCTAAGGCACGAGCATGCCTCATCTGAGTTCTTCGCAATAGGAACAAGTGTTTTTTTCAGCTGTTCAAACATATTTCCCTGAATTTTTATTTGCCGTTCTATCAGCTGTATTGTTGTCGGTTTTTCTACTTCTCTTAATCTATTGCTCGATGGAAGCCTGTTTTCAGCTCTTTCTGGCTCAGCAATACCGGTATTAATTTCCGAATTTCCCTCTTGCATTGTTTCCATTACCACATCACCACTCATATTAGCTGTTTGTTGTCTCGATGATTTTGGGGAATTGCAATTTGTAGCTATATTAAGAATGGATCTGCTTGAATGTCCTTCCACCCCAGTCACCATTTCATTTAAGCTAAGAAGAGAAACGTCTTCTTCAACTGCACTTAGGTATACTAATTTGTTAGGTCCACCACCAGTTGAACCTATTTCTTTTTTATTTTGCACTAACTTCCTTTTCACAAAGGCTTTGTAATCTGTCCACACCTTAAATACAATAAAAATTCAAATTTATTAAATTACAAATATCAAATAGTTACCTTTCTCCATTCCTTTACTTCTCTCTGTGGTGAACCTAAACTATTTAATTCGGCTGTTAATCTTTCCCAAAATATCAGTATATCACTTGGGGACTTGGTTGTACATCCCCTTCCAATATCGGGATTTTACTTCATGAGGCTCACTAACCTTCCATATTGATCTGGATTTGTTACTTTTTTCCTAAAAATATATGTGAATTTATTTACACATAACAAATATTTTAAATACTTACATTTTGGAAACTAAAATTTTTCAAACGTAAACTACTTTTCGCGGTTAAACTTTGTTCTACAAGCGGTAGCAGCGCGGGAACTACGATGTGTAAAAAATGAATTTCGAAAAGTTGACGTTTAACGTTTACAGTTTTCGTGACTTGCGGTAATCGCGATACCAAATTTAAACACTTGCCGTTTTATTTACTTTTACGTTTACCACGATAGGCCCCAATATAAAAATAAAAAATTTTAAAATATACTTTTATCGAAACCAAACTAACCCCCAAAAAAGTAGAAAATAAAACTAGTGATGGATGTTGAGTATCTAGAACTACTATAAGATAAAACACAAAAGTATGTAATGAATCTTGCTGGAATATTGTTAATGGGAATTTGGAAACGCTTTGTGATTCTTTTAATATTCGTTATTTTTTTCAAGCGGCAAATATTAAAAATGTCCATTTTACTGAAATTAGTTAGGATTAATGAAATTTTATATGACTTTACATTAAAAACGGCAAGTCTGATATGAAAGTTGTGTATGAAAAAGTTGTAGGGGACAATAAAAAAAAAAAGCGAATTTTTTCGAGATAATCAACGTTTTTTTACAAAATTTTCAGTTTTTAAAAGCAACATTTTAAGTTTATGCAGTTATTATTCAAAAACGGTAAGTCTGATACTTATTAGGTTGCTCTAATTTCAATTTCTTCTGAGCTGTAGTGGATATTCTTTAGACATAATTTTTCAAATCCGATTTTCTTTAACCCTCTGTAGCCCAGGTAAATTTAAAGATAGACCATAGACCCCTCTTCTAGAACAATTTTTTTTCTAAAATACTCCAAGAAATCACCGCTTGAAAACTTTTTGCTCTGAACCGTACCACCCTGTATAAGTGTAAACTCTTCTGTCTTCGGTTTTTGAAATATGCCTGAGACGTGCTAGAAGTTGTTCAGCAGTAACCCGAGACCAGTCCAAATTTTTTAAATCGGTAGAAATCGTATTTCTGTATTTGCAAAAGAGTATCTAAGTTTAAATTTTCATGCCTGTAATACAATTGGTTTTCAAATATGCCTGAGAGGTGCTAGGAGTTGTTCGGCCACAACCCGAACCAGTTCAAATTTTCGAAATCGGTAACAGTCGTATTTCTTTATTTATGAAAAAGTATATCTAACTGTAAATTTTCATGCCTGTAATACAATTGGTTTTCAAATATGCCTGAGACGTGCTAGGAGTTGTTCGGCAGCAACCCGACCCAGTCCACAGTTTCGAAATAGTTAACAGTCGTATTTCTTTATTTGTGAAAGAATGTCTAAGTGTAAATTCTCATGCCGTAACACAAATGGTTTTTGAAATATGCCTGAGACGTACTAGGAGTTGTACGGCAGCAACCCGAACCTGTCATTTGATAGCTTTGTAAAGTACCGTGTCCGGTTGGTTTTTTTATCATGAGTAACTGTGCAAAATTTCAGAACTCTATCTTTAAACAAAATTATTTTTTTTCTTTTTGCGTTTGGTTTTAATATTAACAAAAAAATTCCAACCTACCTACCAAACATATATAATATATATATATACATATATACATATATACATCTATACATATAGACACTGGCAAGTTAATATAAAAGTATATAAACATATAGACACTGGCAAGTTAATATAAAAGTATATAAAAAAGTATATAAAAGTATATAAAATATTATCATACTTTTATTCTTTCCACAGATGCATGTTTAAATGGGAAGAAAAGAGGTAGGAATCTACCAAAAGGTGAGGGGACAATTCGGTAAGGGGTAAGCAAATCTACCAAAATTTTAAATTTCTGGTAGATTTTTGACGTTTAAATCTTTTTTCCAAGGCCTCCTAAATAGACGGGCATCAACATTCAATTCAAGAAGGCGTCATAAAGGCCACTTGAAAATGTAAACAAAGAAATTTCTTATATGAGATTTTTCAGTTCATATAAGAATTTTGGAGTGATTAGAAGTTTTTTTTTTTTTAAATTTATTTATTGTCAATTAATATATAATAATATATTAAAACATAATTTATTTCATCAAAGCCAAAAGCTAATTTACATTAAATGGTGAAGACTTATCTTAAAAATTTATAAAAACTAAAAATATTTAATATAGTAAAATAAAAATTTAAAACTAGCCTAGGTAGTTGTTGAAAAAGTTTAGGTACAATTTGCTAATCAAAGATGAGTGACGAAAGAGCCTTTAAAAGAAATAACATATTTAATAAAGTGGAGAAAATTAAAAATAAAATCAAATAGAATAATTATAAAGAAAAAATAATGCTTATATAGTAAAATATAAATGAAAATGATTAAAAAATTACAAATGGTTACTCTAAAATGTGGTTTAATAATTATTGTTACTCATATTATCTGTATATATTATATCATATTATACATCCTAAATTCTAAAATTCATCCTATTTAATGCCTTGATTACATACCTATAATCAGTGATTAATAATACTATAAAGATAGACATTTTCATACAACAGAAAATGTTCAGCTCACTTTTTCAAAATTCTCTTCATTATATATATTTTCCCGCGTATATTCAATGTGTTAGTGCATTCTTTATTTTCAATTTGAATTTTTAAATTTTTGAACGTTTTATACGACTTTTTTATATTCTCTAAATAATTTGTATGTGTTCAGTTTCTCTATACTGTTCTTGAATGTATATTATATTGTTTTCAACTTTTTGTTATTTGAATTTGTATAGATAATTTGAATTTTTTTTGAATTGATAGGTACAAAAATTTCAAATTGGATAGTATCTTTATCGAGTAGTCTTTTAAGAAAATTTTTTTATTTTTCTCTCAATATATATTGTAATAAAAGGATTTTTATAATTGTTGATATTGTGCATGTATATTATTTGTAATAATAAATTATAAAATTATAATATAATTTTATAATGTTTAGAAAACAAAAATATTTTTCTTTTTTTAATTGAATAATTTTTAAAAATAAAACAATTTCAAAAAATTCAGATAATAGTGAACATTCATTCACGTTATGATTTCTAATATATATTCATACATACATATACATATATGTATAAATTTACAAATAGAATCAAATTTTTGTTAAAGATGTTTTAAATATAATTTTAAATTTTAAATTCAATTCAAATCGGTTTTTAGGTACATACGTACTTATATGCATACGTTCAATTATTTAATCTCTAATAATTCATTATGAATAGCTATTTAAATTTCGCTTTCAAATCTTGTGTTCATTTTTTTAAAATAGTATAATGCACATGTATGGCAATTTGACACTTTTTATGTGCAAAATCCAGCAAAATATCCAATTGCTAACTCTTCAAAATTACTAACTAATTTACTAAGGTATTGAACTGTATTTGAAGTTGAAGCTGAAACATTTTCCTTCTCATTTCTTCAGGACAATTTTCAATAATAAAATCTTCATCAGCCAAATCATTGGCATCAATGTCCAAATAATTGTTGTGATCTGTTTCACAATTTGAGGATGTATTTTCGTTATAAATACTCGCCTCGTCTTAGAAAAAATATTCCCAATTTGTTGTGCAGATGGATTTCTGCAATAATCACCGGCAGATCTTATATGAGAAAACATATTTTCCAACGGATCAGTTTCAGTTTGAGCGTCATCAAGAAATTAATATTCTATCAATTTGATCTTTCGATAAATATAATACAGCAGTTATTGTTTGGGCCATTCCATTAATGGAAAAATTTTTTTTGGTACTTTCAATTTTTGATTTTTTTGGATATTCTAGCAATTCCTCTAAGAATAAAAACGGAGAATTTTTAACGGTTGTGAATTCTAAATTTTTAATTTTTTGTGTTAAAATTTGAAGAATTTGAGTAATCAACTAGTTAACTCTTAAAACAAAAATGAAAGGTTTTAAAGTTTCTCTTTTCAAATTATTTTTGGATAAATTGTAACCCTATGCGTACTTATAATTTTCATGTAAACCTTGAATCATAAAGCAATGTGCTTCTGTTGCTAGTTTTTGTTTTCTATCCCCATCTAAATCTTCCACACCATCTATACAATCCTTTTTTATACTGTAAGATGGTTCTTTTCTTTTATAAATTATTTCCTGTAGAAATTCATTTATATAAAAAATGATTTTGGTAACTGGTACATTTTATGAAATTATTAACTGAGATGTAATTAAGAAAATTGTTTCCGAAGAGAAAAATGGTCATCAAAAATATTGTCCAAAACTGGAAATACTAATATCAGTCCCAGTACTTTGCAAAAAATCTTAGCTGTTTTAGCTTTTCAATTAATTACATATGCAAATATGCAGCAGCTACGAAAACAAAATAATTCTAACTTTAATTTTTTCCATATAATAATGAGTAATAAAGTAAACCTGCTGTAGTTAGTAATATGTACACTGCTGGTCTTTCTTTAAATTCTTCAAATATTTATACTAAAAATACGAACAAACAACTATTAAAAATTGTCCATATTTGTTCGTAGAGAAAATGTTATATTATCTTATCTAAAAGTTCTAAACAAATCCACCTGCACAATAAGTTGCAAATATTTTTACAAATATATTACGAATTTGATGAATTTTATTTACAACAACAATATATTTTCAAAGCTGGAGTAAATCATGACAAGCCCTTGGATATTGATATTTAATGCTCTTGTTATGAAAATAATACAATGTAGAAAATTCTGAATCTGAAAAATACCATTGTAAAATTGTGCGTTACAAGCTTTAATTATCTTATAAATAAATAAGTATGCTTACTGCAACAAAAAACATAATATTAAATATACTTTTCAATTTACTCTACCGTTAAGATTTTTTATACAAAAATTAATGATGAGTTTTTCAAATATTTTTAAATTCTGTTGTTAAAATTTTAAAAGCCATGCGTACATACATATCTACATATTGAAATAACCAAATAGAAAGCCTCGTTTAAAAATAAAAATTTGATTCTATTTGTAAATTTATACATATATGTAATGTGTGTATGTATGAATATATATTAGAAATCATAACGTTCACTAATATTTGAATTTTTTTAAATTGTTTTATTTTTGAAAGTTATTCAATTAAAAAAAGAAAAATATTTTTGTTTTCTAAACATTATAAAATTATATTATAATTTTATAATTTATTATTACAAATAATATACATGCACAATATCAACAATTATAAAAATCCTTTTATTACAATGTATTGAGAGCAAAATAAAAAAAAAATTTTTATTAAAAGACTACTGATAAAAATGTTATCCATATTTAAAACTTTGGTAGCTATCAATTCAAAAAAATTTCAAATTGTAAAAATTCGAATAACAAAAAGTTAAAAACAATAATATACATTCAAGAACAGTATAGAGAAACTGAACACATACAAATTATTTAGAGAATATACCCAACAAACCATGAGAATCGCATAATTATCGCGGAAGTATCCCCTAGAAGAATGTATTTGTTCGCCGCGAGTTCATATTTTATTCTTCTGCGATTCATTAGTATTATAAAAAGGTTGATATCGCCGGGACAATCGTAAATTGAATCGCATTAGCTTCCCCCGGAAGAAGAAAATACGAATGTTTAGAAGAATAAAAAGCGAATGTTAAGAAGAAGATAATATGAGTTCATATATGAAAGAAATACGAATGCTTAAAAGAATAAAAATAGAATTTTTAGAATAAGATAATATCTGTTTCAGGGACTTAAAATAATTTTAAATAAAATTCATCAAAATTTAATTATTAATATTTATTTATTATAAATATTTAAGGTTATTTTATTTTTTAATTTAATTATTATTTAATTAACATTAAAAAATTTTGAAGTTTGTACTTAAAACGTGCGCTTTAAAAAATAACTGAAAATATTTTCATATACATTATACATATATGAAAAATATATTCAAAATGGAGAAAACAAAAATAAACATTCTTTTAATGAAACGTAATTAATTCGCTTTTAATTCTTCCAGGCAAACATTCGCATAAAGTTCACCCGGGGGATTTGTATATGTTTCTTCTTGAAGAACACGTTCTTGCTATGGTTTGTTGGGTAAAGTCGTATAAATCGTTCAAAAATTTAAAAATTCAAATTGAAAATAAAGAATGCGGGATAAAAGGAAATACGCAGGAAAATATATATAATGAAGAGCATTTTGAAAAAGTGAGCTGAACATTTTCTGTTGTATGAAAATGTTTATCTTTATAGTATTATTAATCAATGCTATAATTTACTTCTTAAAAATAAAAAAAACACCGGCTTATTTTCTTTTAACTTTATTAAATGAAAAAATATATCAACATACAGAAATAAAATCAAAATGTTGGTGAAGAATAGAAAAAAGCAAATTAAAAATATATAATTTAAATATATATTTAAAAGACTATATTATATTTTAAAATATATTTTAAATAGAAAAAAAAAATTGTTCATGCTTATATGAATAGAAAAAAATATTAGTTATGTATAAAAGTTACAATGTTTAATTTTAATAAGACATGAACAAATTTGTTCATGCTTAGATTAATAGAAAAAAAATTAAAAATATGAAAAGTTAAGAAATAAATGTTTAATTTAAAGTGTTTAATTTTCTTTGTTTAATGGATTTAGATGAATTTGATGTGACAAAATTTTTTTGATGAATTATTATTTTTATTTTTGCAATAATTATTCATCAAAATATTGCACCAAGTTTTTATACATTTTTTAAATATATATCATATAAGAATTTTTTTTGTTTACATTTTCCTATGGCCTTTAAAGCGTCATCTTAACAAAAAAAAGTACGAAGTGTCATGCCTGTATATTTCGGATGCCCTGTTTTTTCTGGGAATATGTCAGTGTCAAAATATTTTTATTATTTTTTATTCACAAAAAATAAGGAAATTGTTGTTGACAACGTAGTTTTCGGATCGAATATTAGTCAAATAAAAAAATATAAATTATACAAATATTAATAATGTTGAATTGACATTAGAATAATAATAAAAATTTATTTATTTATTTCTTTGTCAATAATTTCAATTTCAGCCATCTTCATATTTCAATGATCTGACAGCTATAATGGCAGAAACCTACCAGTTTTTTTTTACGTATGATGTACGTATGTAGATTTCTGCGGCAAATCTGCGGGAGAAATCGTATAAACATGGGCATGAGAACACGCATTTCATCTAATGTCCACTGCTTCTTTTCCAAACGACATAATCCAGAATTCTAAAATCCAAATAAACAAAATAATAAAATAATACAAACAAATTTGCTATAGCTCTATATTCTGCTGATGATCCTAAAGCATATAATGCTACAGCTATTCTTGTTTATACAGGAATTGTTTCATTCATGGCAGTTTTTTGCTTTTCTAGCCCAGCCCTAATTCAATGAAATACATACTGAACATATGTAATGCTTTGTATAACAGAATCGTAGATATATAAAATATAGATTGGCAGTTAGAATAAAAATTTTCGGCCACTTTTGGTCAGCTGTTTTTGAAAAATATGAGTTCAAATAATTTAGTTTCTACTGCAAATATTTATTTCCCTTGAAAATGGAAACTTCGCACCAATGTAATATGAAAAATTCTAGAGTAAAAAAAATATAAAATTACAATAATTTTAATAATTGGATTATTTTTAACGTAAAAGCTCAATTAATTTAAAATAATTCTTTTTAAATTTTCTTTTAAAAACATATATATGTGTATATTCATACAAAATTCACAATAGTATATACTTAACAAATCAAAAAATAAAGTTAAAAATGATGTTTTGATACATGTATATATTTATGTTTTTGATAAGAATTATATAAACAAAATTAATTAAATTGATACATGGGCTGATACAGTTTGATGTTAAACTAAATAAAGTGATCAAGAGTGGGAAATTTTTTTTTTACTTTATCGTATACATTATATATTATATAGGTTATTAAACTATTCACATAGATTCTATTATTTATTCATTCCCGTGAAAGTTTATTTCTACATAGATATTGATAATATTAAAACATATTGATGATGATATCTATACAAATTTATATTATTTATAAGTATTATTATTATTATTTAATAATCAATGTATATCTAATCACTTTTTTATTATATGCCTATATGTAGGAATTAAATGTTTTTTTTGTTTAAGATTATTTTATTTATTTAACCTTTTATGTATGACATTAATTATAAATTGTATTTAGTGGATTATACTAATAGGAATAATAATTAATTATATTTCTTTTATTCGTCTTTCTTATTTACACGTCTTGTTAATATGCAAGCCACGTATATACTGCCTTGTTGTTTTGCAGTTGTCGCTTTTGTCGCATTACTTTTTCATTCTTCTCCTACACTCGTCCATCCTGACTCTTCATCTGACCCAGATGGCTCTCCCATCCACTTTTTCATTTTGTCCGCGCTACTCTCAGTTTTCATTGGCCCTTCGTGTTCTCCGACTTTATGGCCCTAGATCTGCTTGATCTTCAACCCCAGTGCAAACTGCGTTCTTTCTATTGCCATCCACTCATTCAATCTGAACTTGGTTGCTTTTCTCCGTTTTTTAACGTAGTCCCTAATATTTTCTTGCTGAATATAAAATGTTGATTTTGTTATCAAAAAATTCAAGATAGTGTAAATATAAACAATTTACATCTTAAAGACTATAAAACTGAATTTGAAAATTGTTTACAAAGAAATGAATATGAAATTAAAAAATTATTAGAGGCAATCGAATTAAGATATGTAGAAAGATTAAATTATATGCAAAACACAAAAAAAGAATGTGAAGATAATGTTATTGAAATTAAAAATACTTGTAGTGATGAAATAAAAACAATATCCAATATTGTTAATGAATTAAAGAGAACAATAATGTTAATGAAATAAAAAAAAACTTTTTTTGTTACACGCTACCCAAACACTAGTAAACGATTCCTTTATACAAAATTATTGTAGGTGTGGGTAAGGAAAAAAAGGATTTGGAGGGAAAAAGGATGATAGAGGAGAATTGGGAGGTAAGTAGGAGACGAACCTGAAGAGGTTCTTTTTGAAAAGTTGCAAATTGTATAATGGAACATTTTTGTCGGTAGGGAACACGTGAGATGGGAGCATGTTCCACATTTTTGCAGTTCTTACAATAAAAGAATTTCCAAAACCAGTTTTAGACCACCTAGGTATTTCCACAATGTAGAAATGTGCACTTGAAGCCTCCCTAGTGTTACGCCGGAATAGTTTAAGGGGAGGCATTAGTGATTTTATTTCATTAGAACAAGTGTTATTTCCAACAAGATATCTATAAAAAAGGGAGAGAGCTCCAACATTTCGACGAGTGCTAAGAGGAGTAAAGGTTAATTGGACGACAGGGTCGCCAAATAGGCGTAAGGCGCGATTTTGGATTTTGTCCAGGAAACCTAGTGAAGTTAGGGAGGCGCCAGCCCATATGTGAGAATTGTACTCCATCTTAGGTCGGATATATGCTTTATAGATATTGGCCAGATCTCTTGGAGAAAAGTAGGCTCTACATCGAGAAAGAAAACCCAAACATTTGGCAGGCTTCTTAGCTGTATCAAAAATATGCTCATTCCACTGCATTTTTTGGTTTAGCTGCATGCCTAAAATATTTAGATTTTCTGACCTTTGCAAGCTTACTCCTTGAAATCGTAGAGTGGGGACGGGTTGATCTCTTTTACAAGAGATCAAGCAGCTTTGAGTTTTGGACGTGTTGAACTCAACTGTGTTTACGATACCCCAATCGGCTATTTTTGCTAGGTCATGGTTAAGTGAGCTAGTCATTATATTTCTCTTCGAGCTGATTGAGGTAGAGGTGACGTTTGATTTCCTTAAAAAGTCGTAGGATGCCACCAATGTACTGTCATCAACAAAACTATGGATTGGATTGAGGGTTGAAGAGAGCAGGTCGTTGATGAGAATCAAGAAAAGGGTAGGTGATAAGGCAGAGCCTTGTGGAACGCCAGAATTTATTGCATAGTTGTCGGACATAAAACTGTCGACAACGACACGTATACTTCGGTTCGAGAGAAAGTCCTCAATCCATTTGCAAAAGAGGCTGCCCAAACCAATAGCCTGACATTTGCTCAGAAGAGCAGAATGCCATACTCGATCAAAGGCTTTTGAGATATCAAGAGCTACAATCTCAGATTCACCGGTACAATGAATGCTGGTATTAAGCTTAACGCAGAGAGAAGTTAAAAGATCGCCTGTTGACCTTTGGCTTCTAAAGCCGTATTGGCGATCATTTAAAATACGCGAACTATTAAGGTATCTCAATAGCCTTTTGTTTATTATGATTTCTATTATTTTGGAAAGAATTGAAGTAATGGCGATTGGTCTGTAGTTGGAAGGGTCGCTTTTGTCACCTTTTTTGGGAATTGGGGAAACATGCGCAATCTTCCACTGACTGGGGTATTTACCAGTCGAGAATGAAAGTGAGAAAAGATTTCGCAGAAGTTTCGAAATGGGACAGGCGATATGTTTAAGAACCATGGCTGGAATTCCATCAGGGCCAGTGGACTTTCTGATATTCAGATTCTTCAGCAATTTCACTACAGCTCGAGTCCTAAAGTAAACCCTATGAAGCATTTTAACCTTAGTAGGATCAACATGAGGGAGTACTGGTGGTATTCGTGTTGTAGGGGGAAGTGTGGAATTTTCTGCAAATAACTTTGCAAATAAATTAGCTTTATCAAGTGAATCTGAAATGATAGAGTTGTCGGAAGCAATCAGCGGTGGGAAGGATGATCCACAAAAGTTATTTTTAACACTTTTTGCAAAAGTCCAAAAGGAGCGATTGCAATGAGGGAGATCAATTATCTTCTGTCTCAACCTTTGGTTGTAGAGAAACTTTTGCTGATTGATAATTCTCTTGCAGTTGTTCTTAGAAACTTTATAGTCGGCAAGTGAAGATTTCGATACATTTGCCTTATACTTTTTAAAGTGCTCCTCTTTAAAATTGATTGCCTTTTTGCAGGTGTCATTAAACCATGCTTTGCGTTTCGGCTTAAAGGGTTTAAATGAGCTGGGAATGAATAGTTTCATTCCTAGTATAATTATTTTACTAATGGCATCTGCAGAAAAGTCAATATTTTTGTGACGGAAGCACATCGACCAGTCGAAGTTGTCCAAAAAATTGTTCAGGCCTACCCAGTCTGCTCTGTTGTAGTGCCAGACTAATCTTTTTGGAATATTTTTGAGACCGGTCAATGAACTTGTGGAGAAGCTTGTCTTAACAAGACCATGATCGGAACCACCAATTGGAGAGCTAACATAAATATTGTATTTTTCTGGGTTTGTTGTTAGGAACAAATCCAAGAGGTGCTCGTTTTGATTGGCTTGGTCAGGAATTCTAGTCGGGTTCGTAACAAGTTGGGAAAGTTGGAAAAGGTTTGAAAATAGTTCAACTTGTTTGCCTTCCGGAGAGTTGTGACTTGAAAAATTGAGCCAGTTTCGGTTATGAACATTGAAATCCCCTGCGACGACTATCTCGCATTCTGGATTTTTTTCCAGAATTTTATTAATATCGTCTGATAGATTCTCAATAACCATAGCTGTTTCTAGCTCGTTGGCTTGGAAAGATCTGTAAATAAAACAGAAAAAAATTGTGGTATTTTCAACACGGAGTTTTGCCCAAAGATAATGGAAAATTGGGTTGGAGCTTTTCATATCGTGAAGGGTGTTGAAAGCTACATCAGAACGTACGTATAAAACGACACCTCGGTGTGGAATAAAAAGTGAAACTAAAGTATAGCCATTGATATTATTATTAATATCATCGCTTTTAACTTGAGATTCACTTAGGGCTAAGATAGCTGGTCTTTCAGAGTGTAAGTGAGCTTCAACTGATTGGAAGTTACATGCTAAACCTCTGATATTGCAAAAGTTTATTGCAAAATTGTCAACCATTATTACAATTTGCGAGCGGAATAGCTGGTAGGAAAAAGTAAATTACAAATTTAAAATTAAATTAAATTCAGTACAAAAATACACACCAAACATGATATACCAAAAAAAAAAAACAACAAAATAAAAAAGAAAAGAAAAATTTGAAATTAAAGAGAATAATAATCAGCTAAAACCAAAAACACAAATGACTTATGCAGAAAAATTAAAATTAAAATTATCTTTAATAGTTAAACCAAAAAAAAATGAACAAGAGAGTAAACAAACAAAATTCGATTTAAAAGAAAACATTGATGTGTGTAAATTAGCGGTAGAAATTAATAATATACATGAAAGAAAAAACGGTTCAGTTTCAATAACTTGCTCAAATATCGAATCGGTAAAAAAAATTGAGAGTGAAATAAAACAAAAAATGAGCAAGGATTATAATGTGTTAGTACCAAAAATGTATGATCCAGAAATATTAATATGTGGGATGGATGAAAAAATTATTAGTGCTATAAAAAATCAAAATAATATAGAATGTAAAAATATTAAATGTTTGAGAACATATCCGTCATTTAAAAGCAAATATGTCTTTAAAACAATTATCGAAGTGGATGGGGAAACATTTAAAAAAATTATGAACTTAAAAAAAGTAAGAATAGGCTGGAATATATGCCCAGTATATGAAAAAATTAGAGTATTAAGGTGTTATAAATGTCTTGGCTCTGGCCATATTGGTGATAGATGCAGGGAGACAAATGCTCGTTGTCATAATTGTGGTGAAGAAGGGCACAATAAATTGGATTGTAAAAGAAAGACTAGTGATATTCAATGCGCCAACAGCTTAAAAGTCAAGCAAAAGCTAAATTTGAGTGATGCAGATTATGACGTTTTTCACTACCGTTGAGCACAGAGTGTAAGCTGTATCAAAGGAAAATGAAACAAGAAATAGATAGGATTTTTTACTAGCAATTAAATTAAATTCATGGTTTGCCATTAAATATTCAAGGGTTAATAAATAATTTTGATCAGCTGGAGTTAGTAATAAATAATTATAACTTTGAATTTATATGTTTAACTGAAACACATTTAATTGATAAGGATGAGGACTCTTTGATACAAATGGATGGATATAAAATAGTACGAGTTGATAGTAATTCAAGACATACTGGAGGTGTGGTTTTTTATATAAAGCATTATTGGAAAACTGAAGTTATGAAAAGTATTGCAATTAACAATGAATTATGGGTTTTAGTTATAAGAGCTTGTCATGATAATAAAAGTTTTTGTCTGGGTGAACTGTATAGATCACCAAAATATCTAATTTCTTTCGCGAATATTTTAGTTCAGCGTACACTAACTCAATTTTCGCACCAAATAATGATGATTTTTCTTATTTAAGTGATTTTCCTAAAACTACTTGGTCTAATATTGATATTAATGAAACTTTAATAAAAAAATATATGGACAATCTTGAGACTAATAACTTTCCTGGACCAGATGGTATTCCCGAAGTTATACTTAATATCAAGTGCCTTAGCAATTCCACTGTCATTCATCTTCAATTCTTCTTTAAAATCAGGCGTTTTTCCCTCTATTTGGAAGCATTCATTTATTAGACCAGTTCATAAGAAGAACGCCAAAAATGAAATCACTAATTATAGACCAATCGCGAAACTTTCCTCCATTCCTAAACTTTTTGAGTTAATATTGTATGATTCCATTTATTATCACTGTAAATCTTTTTTAGTTCACAACCAACATGGATTTGTGGATCAAAAATCCACAGTTACTAATCTTGTTGAGTCAGTTTCAACGTTTACGAGAAATATGGAAGCAGGTTTTCAAACGGATGTTATCTATACCGATTATAGTAAAGCCTTTGATGTTTTACCACATGCAATAATACTTTTAAAATTAAGGATACTTGGTTTCCCAGAATTTTTCTGAAATGGGTTAAATCATATCTAACTGATAGATCTTATAGTATTTTATTTAGAAAAAATACTTCTAAGTCTTTTTATGCTAATTCAGGAGTCCCACAAGGCAGTCATTTAGGACCGCTTTTTTTTATAATCTCGGTTAATGATGTTTGTTCAGTAATTCTTAATAGTGAGCTGAAAATTTACGCGGATGACATGAAAATTTTAAAAAAAATTACTTCTTTAGAAGACGCTTTACTCCTACAAGGCGATTTAGATAACTTCTTTAAATGGTGTACAGCTAATAATCTTCTTTTGAATGTGAATAAATGTGCACTTATGTGTTACACACGTCGACGTAATCCGCTTTGTTTTAATTATTCGTTAAATGGTATGAGCCTTTCCAAAACGAGCTCAATTAAAGACTTAGGGGTTTACTTTGACGAAAAGCTTAACTTTAAATCACATTTTTGTAATATTATCAATAAAGCTAATTCTATGCTAGGTTTTGTTAAACGTTGGTCAAAGGAATTTAACGATCCCTATGTTCTCAAATCTTTGTATTCTAGTCTCGTTAGACCAAATTTGGAGTATGCTAGTCAAGTTTGGTCACCTTTCTATGATGTTCATATTAACAGGATTGAAGCAGTGCAAAAAAAATTTTTAAGATTTGCTTTGCGTAATTTCCAATGGTCAAATCCATTAATTTTACCGCCATATGAGCATAGATTGAGCTTAATTCATTTGAAAACTTTGAAATTAAGACGAGAAGTGGCGGATGTTATTTTTCTTACTGAAATCATTAAAGGAAACATTGCTTCTCTTCAGATTTTGAATAACATCAACATTAATTCAAATAATTGCCTACGAAACATAAACTTCTTTACATTAAGTTTTCATAGAACCAATTATGGCAATTATGAGGCAATTCATAGAATGTTACTAATTGGTAATAAACACATAAACTATATTGACTTCACACTTTCGAAACAGACTCAAAAACTTAAATTATATAAGTAATCTGTAGCATAAAGGAAGTATAATATAGAGAAACTATCAGGAACAAAAAAAAATTTTTCAATATTTCTTAAATTTTACTTCACCGTAGAACCCCAGAGAAAAAATATATTTTATATGCCAAAATACCCCAGAGCGTAAATTATAATATCTCTTATAAATTATAATCTTTCTCTTGATTTTGTATATCGCATACGGATTCAATGATCTTGATAACAATATTGCAATTCCTTAATCCTTCATTATAATTTATACATGTGTGTCGTGTGATATGTGTGCAAAAAAAAGAAAATAAGTAGTAAGGAAGGAGCAATAGAAAAAATGTAATATGTTTCGTTTATATTCACACATACAATGATTTAATTTTAATTTTTCTGTGTTTGGGCAAAACAAAAGAACACCTGCAACAATGCAGTGTAAATTGTTTTTGTAATTTGTAATTTTTTGATTTTGTTTTTGGACTGAATTTGTATTCTTTATTAATTTAAATTTTAAAATAAATTGAAAAATTATTTTTGTACTATTTCGTTGAAGGGTCATTTCATAGGTATCATAGGTAACTTAGATATGTCTTGAAAAATAAAAAAAAAAATATATGGGTATGAATTGAATTTGTGGCTGTAAAATTAAAATTCTTAAAATAAAAATTTCACAAATGTGTATGTACATATATATTTTGCAATAGGTATATATATGAATATTTTAAATAAAAGCGGGATTGAAGTTTAATAAAAAACTAATAAATATTTTAAATGCACATGTAATCCTCCTCCATCACGTCCAGAAATTTGTGAATTACCCTCTTATAACACGCTTCGTACCTCTAGCCAAACGGTTACATATTTTTATTTATGTACATGCAACAAGGTGAAGGTTTTGAGGATGTGACTATTCAGGATTTTCAATATTTATTAGTGACGAAAGCGATCTGGTAGAATTAGCATTAGAAACTGTAAATGAAGTTCTTTATGCGAACAGTAAAACTGATTGTTTATAAATAAAAATAATCATAACTAAACAAATACAAAAGAAAAGGATTCGCCTAAGCATAATATAAATAACAAATATTTTATTTCCTTTGTACCTCGTACAGTATCGTACAATAATGTTGAACATTTCAAAAGATGAAAATTTATAAAATATTTAACTTTGTTTTGTTGTTTTTTCTTTTGTTCATCAAAATAAAAAATAACACTAATGGAAGCGTCTAAACTGTTTTTATAATTTCTAATTCTTTGATTTTGTTCTTGGATTGAATTGGAGTTTTGTTTCAATTTCAAATAAAATGTAAAATTCTATTTAAATTACTTTTTTATGCGTTGAAAAATTACATTTCATAGGCACCACTTAGATAGGTTTTGAAAAAAAAAAATGTACCTGTTTTAGAAAATGTGGCTCTAAAATTAAAATTCTTTAAATAAAATTTTACAAATGTACAAATAATATGTACCTACCTATGTTGTAAAATATATTTTAAACAAAGAGAAAAGGCAGAATTGAAGTGTAATAAAATAATAAACACTTTGAATGTAATAAAAATAAATAACTTGAATATAAAAATGAAAATGAAAAATTAAATAAACAAAAATAATTTCTTAAATTTATTATAATATTACTAGTATTAACAATATTATAATATTAGAAAAAATAAATAATTTATTAATTTATGTTTTCAATTACTTCAATGTGCTTATCTTTTTTGTGCCACACTGCAGTAAGTAAGGATTTTGCACACTATCGTATTCATATATATGCATGTATTCCTTGATTTCTTAGTGTATAGTGCATAGTAGAGGTAGAGTGTAGGTTATTAAGATTAACTTATCATAATATATTAACAATGAACGTGAACATTATTTTTGAATATTCTATTTCTATATTAAAAATTTTTAATTCTCCTTTCTTTATGAATTTCCAATTTAAAGTAAGTTGTTTGTGTTTGCATTAAAAATGTAACATTTTGGTTCCATGACAAAATTACATGTGGACAAAATTTCATAAAGACAAAATTTCATATTTAAAACAATTAAATGTTTAAATTTTTATTAATCATTATAAAATGTGGAAGAAATTGTCAAAATCTGTAGTTGATTAATAATTCCTTTCAAAATATGATTTTGTTTTATATTTTTATAAGAATTGTTTTATATAAGAATTAGGTGGTTATGCTGAAGTCCGTCGAAATTACAAATTAAAAAAGCGCTTCAAACGAATAATATCTTTTATCGTTTTCAACAAAATCTAATGTGTAACAAAAAATTACTATTAAATTTTAATTTGTATATACCTACATATGTAATTAAAAATGTATAAGTTTTACTTTTAATTTATGTACATATTACGTTATGTAATTATTAAAAAATTTATAACTTTTTACAAAATAAATAAAAAAAAACTTAAACTGTCAACGCCTTTTTTATTTGAAATAAAAAAAAAATTCCGAAACATTTGATTTGTGCACAGACTTGGCAGTCGAATGGATTTCAGAATACTGATATTTTTCGTATTCCGGTCGGAAATTTTTTTCGGGGATATTCCGCTTCGGACTTCAACATAACCACTTAGTATTCTTACTTTTTTTTAAGAAAAAAAAGTACCTTCATTACAAAACCAAATAATTTCAAATTTTTTATAAAAACTTAAATTGGGATTTAATTTTTTTAAATATGTAATTGTGTCTTTGAAATTTTGTCCCGACACCATGCATTTCATATTATGGTATACTCTACATCTACCCAACAAGTGTGTATTTGATACGACATCCACAACATTACCTCATTGCCGCTACTACACTATATGTATGTTATATAAAAGCAAAAACAAAAAAAAAACAACAAGAATTAAAATCATTTTAAGATTCTCTCTCTCAAAGCTAGAATCTATACAGTTGAACCTGCATAAAAGAAAAAATTTTAGTTCAATATTTTGTATGAGTTTCTGTTAACGAAGACATTAAAATGAGTTATTCCAAATTTTTAAAGTGAGTTTATCTAGGTCCTACTGTGTATGGGGTATTTTCAAAAAATTTTTAAGCAAACAAAAATCGTCACAAAATTTGTTCCGCATAGTTTCTCTTATTATACTTCCTTTATGTCTGTAGTAATTAAAATATGTGTGCAATTTTTTTCAATGTATTTAACTAGTTCTAAGCTAGATATAATTTTAATTTGTAAATTGAATGTGTTATGTTGTATTGTAAAAATAAAAAAAAAAAAAAAAATAATAATAATAATTGTAATGAAGTTTGAGCTAAACTAAATAAATAAATAAATAAATAAATCAAATATATCAATGGGGTGTCAAATTTTTTTGTCTGTTTTAATAATTTAATAGATGAACTCTTTGAAAACTATAATGTTATAATAATGGACGATTTTAATATAGATTGGCGAACTGAAAACAATATTAAGAATAGGGCTAGTGAAATATAACCGACAATGCGTTCAAACAAGTGGTAGATGAATATACAAGACTAACAAAAAACAGCAAATCTTTGATTGATTGGGTCGTGACTAATAAAGTGAATAAAATCTAGGCAAAAATTGATAATAACTTTAAAATTTCCGATCATGAAACATTGAGAATAATAATAAAAGAAGATAAAGACTTCAAAAAAGTGAAGCAGAAAGTTAGATTTTTAAAATATAAAAAAGACATATTTAGAAATAAAATAATTTTCAATGATATTGCTACAACTTATTTTTTAGCCAATCTTTTTAGTAGCAATTTGCATAATTTAGTAGAAGACTTTGTGACAAAAAAGTATGTTGAAAAAAAGGAAATCCGTTGGTTTACAAATGAACTGAGACTATTAAAATTACGGAAAATTAACCAGTATGATAAATCAAAATAACTAATAATGATAGTGAGTGGATTAATTATAAGAATATTATAAATTTATACAAATATAAGCTAACTAAGGCAAAAAATTTATACATAAGTAAGAAAATTCAAACGAGTGATCAGACTTTAATGTGGAAAAATATAAAAAAATATGTTCTAAAAAAAAATCCACATGTCGTTAATGAAGAATTTTTTAATAATGATAAAATATATGAGCCTAAAAAAATTGCTAATAAATTTAACAAATTTTTTGTTGACAGTGATGATGACATAAATAATAATATAAAAACAATGCAATACATAAATTTAATTGAAAATAATAATAATAGTATATTTAAATTTCAAGATATTGACATAAATAAGCTCAAAGATATTTTAAAAGCAATGAACAATAAAAATGACTGTTATTTCGAAAATAAAAATATGATAATGGATAATATAGATATTATTGGTAACAACTTTTTGTCAATTATTAACAGTTCAATACAAAGTGGTCTGTTTCCAGATATGTGGAAAGAATCAGTTATTGTACCTATTGAGAAAAAGAAGGGTACTAATATAGCTTCAGAATTTAGACCAGTTAACACCATTATGATTGAGTCAAAGATAATGGAGAAAGTAGTCAATGAACAACTACTCAACTATTTCGAAAGATGTAACTTAATTTCTCAGTTTCAATCGGGGTTTAGAAAAGATCATAGCTGCGAATCTTTGTTAAACTTAATAGTTACAAATTGGAAAATATCTACACATGACAACAAGGTAATAGCTGCGGTATTTTTGGATTTGACAAGAGCCTTTGAAACGGTAGATAGAAATATACTACTGCAAAAAATGGAAAGTTATGGTATAAGAGATATTGAGTTAGAATGGTTTCGCTCGTACTTGTCTAACAGAAAACAGAGGACAAAATTTAAAAATTACTTATCTGATTATGTTGACGTAAAGCTTGGTGTACCACAAGGCTCTGTACTTGGTGTTCTGCTGTTCTTAATTTATATTAATGACATAGAGTTAGTTATACTGTCGAAAATGGGTTTGTTTGCAGATGATGCGTTACTTTATGCTGTTGCTGATACTCAAGAATGTATACAAAAAATTAACAGTGATTTACGTACTTTAAGTATGTCGTTTCAAATGAACAAACTTAGCTTAAATATCGCAAAAACAAAATGTATGATATTTAATGGAGAAACAAATGACCATATTGAAATAAATAACGAGATAATAGAAAAAGTAGAAGAAATAAAGTATTTAAGTGTTATTGTAGATAATAAGCTAGATTTTAAGAAACACGTTGACCACATTTGCACAAAAATTATCTAAAAACTTTATTTTTTTAAAAAAAATCGGAAACGGTTATCAATGGCAAGTGCAATAACGATATACAACACAATCATAAAACCTCATTTCGAATATTGTTCGACCATTTTGTTTATGGCAAATAATACCAGCAAGATTAGGCTTCAAAGGTTACAGAATAAAGCAAAGAGGATAATATTGAAAGTGAATTCATATACTTCAAGTAAATGTTATGTTAGATGCCTTGAGATGGTTAAGTGTGAACCAAAGAATTATAATAAATGTATTGGTAATTGTTCATAAAATGAAAGTTGGTAAATATCCTAATTATTTATGTGGTCAGTTGATGTATGTGTCAGATATTCACAACTATAATTTAAGAAATGTTAATTGTTTTAGATTAACTAAAAATATGCTTATTTATAAAGGTTTGAAGCTTTTCAATGAATTGCCTTTTGAAATTAGTTGTGAAACAAATACAAATAGATTCTAAAAGAAAATAGTTGAATATGTAAGATGTAGTTTTATGTAATATTATGAATTTAAAAAAAAAAGAAAAAGAATAATAATAAAAATAATTGTATAATAATTAAAAATAGTTAGATTAGCTAAATGAAAAAATAAAAAACAATAGAAAAAAATAAAAAAAAATATATAGAATTCCTTCTCGATCATTTCTTTCACTTTCTTATAACCAAAATGGCCTCTTTCATGCATATCTCTAACGATGTTATCTTTCATCCTATCAGGCACCACATATAGGGAAATCCCCTCCACTATTTTGCATAATATCCCATTTTCGATTACGAAACTCTTATATGGCTTCATCTTTAAAATTCCCATAATTATTTGCAACTGTTCATCGTTGCGTTCTGCCTCCCGCAGTTTTTGAATTATCGAATCGTTTCCAATTACGTTCATCGCTATCGCATTCCTACTTAAACAATCTACATGTTTCATTAGATTTCTGGCACGGTGTTCTACTTCATATTCAAACTCCTCTAACATCATTGCCCACCTGGCAACTTTGGTTACTAGGTCTCGTTTTTGTATAGTTTGTGTAAATGCTTTGCAATCAGTTACTAATTTAAATTTTTGTCCCAATAAATATACTCTAAATTTCTTTACTGCTTCTATCACTGCCAACACCTCCTCAACACTCATAACTTGAATATCGCTGCTCTATTTCCGACGTCTTTTTGCTCCAAAAACATACTGGATGCAGCTGATTATCTTCAGGTTGCACCGGCATCAGAACTGCCCCAAAGCCCCATTTACTCGCATCCGTGTGCAACTCTGTTGATACTTCATATTTAAAAATGTTTTCCTCATTTAATATTTAGACCATTCTCGGCTGCTCTCTTCAAGACGCTTCTAAACTTGTTCCATCCCTTGTCGATACTCTTTGAAGGAATTACTATATCATCAATATACGCAATGACTACACCTTCGCTTATTTCTTTTGGAAATACGTCATTTATATATCGCTGGAATATACTTACGGAATTGCATAAGCCAAAAGGAACTTTGCAAAATTCATAACTTCCTCCGGTGTTACAAACGCAGTGTATTTTCTGCTTTTCTGGTCCACGTCGACGTGAAAAAGTCCATTGGCCAGATCCAATGTTGTAAAGTAATGTGCCTCGCTTAATTTATCGACCTGATCTTCAATGCGCGGTAGTGGCTATCAGTCTTTCAGGATTTTTTTATTTATTTTTCTATAGTCCACACAGTCTTTTAGTTCCGTCTTTCTTATTTACTAGTACCACTGGAATTGAGTATTCCGATGTACTTGGTACTATAATTCCATCTTCGTTGCTACTTGTGCTTCGACTATCTTGTGTTCATTTAATGGTAATCTTCGTGCTTGAAGTTGTACCGGTTCATCATTGGTAACTATAATTTTCATTTTCATTCTGGTTTCGTCAATCTTTTTTGGTTTATAATTATTAATTTCTTTCTTTATTTTATTAGCAATAGTAAAACAGTCTTCTAGTAAAATATTTTGTACCATCTCTTCTTTTTTTTCATCAGGCCAATTTACAATCGTTGTTGAATAGTTTCTTCGTTCTAATGCCTCTTCATCTTCTGGAATATATTGTAGTCTTTTTTTAAATGAGCGCCTTCATTGTTGATTACTATGTCAGCTTGATTTATGATATTCATTCCGATTATAGGACCCTATTACACATCAATCATTCATCCATATATTGTCAATCTATTGACCGTTGATTGATGAGAAATGATTGATGGTGGTTCTATTCTCATAAATCATGTCATCAATCATGCAAGCAAAATTCGCCTCAATCATGTCATCAACCATTTTTGACAAGATCAGGAGTGGCAGCACGTAACTTGTTCACGTTCGTCAAAAAGGCGTATTAGCACTTTTGGTAGCATGTAAGCAACGTTGACGTTGATAGCAATGTAATTTTTAATTTCTTTTGATAACATTTTATTTCTAGAATAATTGAAGTATTTTTCTTTGCAATAAAAAAATTATTTTATTTCTGTGATAATTCAAGCATTTTTTATGTGATAATAACATAATTTGTTTTTAAAATTTCTTAATAATTGAGTGTTTTAATTTATTTAAATAAAAAACTATATTTATTAGTTCATTGTAAATATTCTAATTCATTGAAAATTTCATATAAAATATCAACTGAATTGGTTTGTTTACATTTATTTTATTTATTTTTTTTGGTTTTAGTCTATTATAAATTCTATATCTATTGAAACGGGCACATCGTTTTTATTGTTTTTGCGATTTTTATATAACAATTTTGTTCTTCAAAACTGAAAATAATAAGGCGAATTCAAAAAAAAAATTCTAAAAAATTTAAATTTCTTTTTATTTTAAACCTCCATTTAATTTAAAAAACATATGTTTTTTGAAGTTTTAAATAGGTTAGTTTGATTGTCAAAATAATTTTCGAACATTCGGAAAATTTTTTCGAGTTTTCGGAATAAATTTTCAACGTGATGTTTTACATGCTACCTGCTACCAAAAAAAATCTTTGACGTTAAAATACTTCACGTTGATTTTTGAACGTAAACGTTTTACGTGCTGCCACTCCAGCTGAGGCAAAAAAAATGCTTTTTGGGGAATGTTCAGATAAGGTTATAATATTAATTTGTGATGTAATTCAAAAAGAATAATTTTTATATTAATTTTAATAATTAGCTATAACAATTATTGTAAAAAAACGATTGATATATTATTCAAATGTGCAAAAAAAAAATTTGTTGTTTTTTATACCCAACATTTACTTTAAAAATTCAATTTAAATTGAAGTGAAAACGCTTTGACACATTCTTGATTTCAAATTTACATTATAGGCAGATTTTGTTTCGATTTTTTTATTTTGACATTTATATCCTTTATGGCCAAACAAATTACATTTAAAACAGTTTGGCCCTTTGTGTCCTTCTGGACAATCTTTTGATTGATGTCCCGTCTCACCGCAATTGAAACAATTATCTGATTTGAATCTACTTGACTTTCTTGTATCTTTAGTGTGAGTATTAACTTTTTTATCTTCTTTTTTGTTATCTTCGTATTTTTTATGACATCTCTGCAACTTTAGTTTTTCATAAATACTAAATTTCCCCTTTAATTCTTGAATTGACTTAGCACCTTCAAGTAAAATTTTATCTGCACTATCATCTATAATCCCATCTACCACATAAATAATTAAGGATGTTATATCTAAATCTATTTGCTTGCCTATATTATGCATTTCATATAGATATTCTCTGCATGGTTCGTTAGATTTCTTCACTCGCTTTCGTAGTTGTTTGTGTATTTCAGCACTGTTGATATTCTCAGAAAATTCTTCAATCAAGAATTCTTTTAACTTTTTCCGTGATTTTAACCCGTCTTGTGTGCGTATGAATTGTAAAGCTGGTCCTCCAAGTAATCTTTTAGTAATTTCTAACTTGTTCCAACCTGCTATACCAACAGCAAATTCTTCAAAATCTCTTATCCATCGTTGTATTCTGCTTTTTCCATCGCCGGTAAATTTTTCAACAGCATTTTCTAAATCGCAAAATTTAACAACATCTCTTTTTTTGTAGTCATCACTGAACATTCCGAATCATCTTGTTCGTAAATTTTTTTGTTTATTTTGATGGTGTTCGTCTTATTTTTTTATTTACATTTCGATTTGTTTTGACGTTACTAATTGACGTTTGTTTTTTTCCTCGTATTATCGTAACTGGTTTTAGCAGCCTCTGGTAGTCGACATTGTTGTTGTCATTATCATCGTTGTTTTCATCCTCGTAAGAGGCGTTGTCGTCGTTATCATCGTTATATTTATTTTTATTCACTTGAACGTTTTCATGTTTTTCTGCCTTGTTTCGCATTGTGTCTTCTCGATTTGAATTTACTGAAATATTGTTATTATCGTCGTCTTCGTACAATATTAATATAATACACCTACCTCCATACAAAGAGATTCTGCAAAGAGGTAAAAAAAAATAATAAACTAGATATGTATGAAAGTCTGGCAATATCTAGAGAACCTGTTAACAACAGACTTAATAATGATGTAGGTAGTGGATTATCACCATTATTTAGATTACTTTAAAATTAAAAATCAGGTTCTAGGATCTCAGGTAGGATCTAAGATCATAAATACTAGAATAAGGGTTATTACGTAAGACTAGTTTAAATTCAATAAATAATAATTATACAAAAAAAAAAAGAAAAAAAAAAAAACACTGTAGATTAGGTAGCACTATTAAGGAACTACTATTGTAAACAAAATGAGCATATTATTAAGGGTTCAAATTATATAATTATATGTAAGGATTAGTGTAAATATTAATTAGTCGCAAAGCTTCGAAGTAAGTTGCTTCCGAAATATCGATATTTGCAAAATAAATACAAATGGTTAGTGAAAGGAAACTCGTCTTTTATTCCATAAATCTAAATATATAAATAAAAACAAATATGATTATCAAAAACAACAATTTACTCTTAATTATTTATTTATTTATTTAGCAGTGGACCTTCTCAACATATGGTAAATATTATTTTCATTTGTAAAACTATGCTGACCAACATAAATATTATGGAATTTACTATAATAAAAATTGTTATTCAAATTTAATGAATCAAGTAAGACAATGAACTTTGTGTAGTAAAATACTTATTACAAAATTAATGTAATTTATTTTATACTTAATCAGCATATTTTTATTGAATTCATCATATCATATCAGCATATTTTATGTTATTTTTTTTTATTTTTCAAAAATACGTTATTTTAAAAACTTCGAAAAAATTCGAACATTGTTTTAATAAAATTTATGATTCGTTAAAAAAATGTGCAAAAAAATTAAATTTGAATTAGTATTTTAATTTTGGTTTACGTATGATTAAAAAAAAAGAGTTCAGAAGACTCTTCTGTCCGGTTAGGCTAAACAATAAATCTGAAGAATCATTTTGACTATAGTTTATTGTAATTTTGTCTATATTTAGTATAGGCGGCTTACCTAATCAAGTCTCTATACATATTGGCAATATAACTTTCAAGCGAATTGTTTGGTAAAGCTGTATTTTACCTCGTAAGAATGTTTAATGCCCGGATTTCATTTAGCCGATATTTCGCGAATGGTTAGAGCATAAGCATAGGCAGAAGATACAAAAATTTCATAAGTGCGATAGAGAAACAATGATAAAATATCGGGAGAATGACAATAATATCTTCGCAAAGATATGTTTCCTATAATTATCGCCGATATTTTTAATACTAACATAAAAAAATGTTTACTTACACAAAAAAAAATTTTATTTGGATTTGAATTTTAAAATAAATAAATTTTTGTATTTTTGATTTGAATTTGAATTTTAAAAATGTTTTATAAAACCATTTTGACCAATTTATGTTGGTATCAATGAATGTCATTCGCATTCGTCGACGAGTAAAATAGAAATAGATATATTTTTTGAACGCGAAATTTTGGTTATTCGTCATTCTTCACGATTTACGTATAATCTCATGTATTTGAAGGCGAAAAATTCGTCATTCGTCGTGATTGTGTTTTCGACATAAAGCTAAACTTTACATTTTGTTTGCTTTTGTTTACATTTTGAATATTTTAAGGTTATGTATATAGATTTTAGATGGCAAATCATCTATAAAAGTTACGATAAAAATAATATAAAAATATTGAATATATTTTTAAAAATAACACTATATCTTAATAACAGGTTATTCATATGACAAAATAAGATCCCTATACAAAAGACAAAATTTATATGAAAAAAAGATTCCATTTTTAAAGTTGCTCTCCCAGAGGCCAAAGTAGCAGATATAGACGTATTGGCCAATCGAACAGTTAAATGTATAGATTGCATATATATCTGTATTACATTTTTTGTTATTATATTTATAAAGAAGTCTAAGGTAATTTAAAGGTAAAAAAAATAAAAGGTAAATAATAATGAACATAATATGGGTTGCTTAAATTGAACAATTTGATCGATAAATTTAAAGTTCTTTTGATTGTATGATTTTAATAATAGTAATGTAATTTTATTAATTATTATTATCCTTAATGCGGTATATAATAATTAATAATGTAAATAATATAAAATAAAAAAATTTCAAGTGTTGTGTGTCGATAAATTTTTTGTAGTAAATTAAATATTTACGCAAGTATTGAGGAATCTCAAAGGCTAGATTCGTGTAAAACGATAATATGATAACAATTGTAAAATAAAATCATATTCTAATGAAAATATTCTTAATTTATAACGGGACAGAATATTTTGAGAAATTAGCATATTTATTTTATTTTTAACACATTCATTATTTATTGAATTTAAAGAAATTTCTTGAACATGCAAAAGAAAAATTACACTTGTTGAGCGCATAGTGCTTGCATTCAAGATTTTGGTAATTCAAATTTTATAATACACAAAAGATATAATAATGGAAATAATTTTTTATTTTCTTTTTAGTGTTTCTTTCTATATATTTAAGTTTATTTTTTTTCATTTTAGTGTTTAGCCAAATGTGATGATTTAGCAGAAATTTTTTTTGTTGAACCGTCTTATTATTTCTGTCTTTGATTTTATATTTTTTTCTAAAGCTTTTATTATTTTTGTTTTTATTCTTTTGTGAGCTTTACTCGTAGAACATTATTTTCTTATATGGGCATAGGACATATGTATATAGTTATTTATTTGTGCTACTAGTTTAAATGTGGAAAACTATATCTACTGTAGGTTATTTCGTCTTCATTTCCACTTTATTTTTAGTATACCAAAACTCTCAACTATTTATCATTTATTTTATCCCAATGATAAAGGGTACTGAACCAGGTCGAAAAATCCAGAAAGCACAAAGGCTCTACCTACTGCGTCACCCAGCGTGTGGCGTTACTAACGTTATATGTTTCTTTAAGTGTTTTTTTTGTTTTGGATGTTTAGCTAAATGATCATGAATGTATGATTTCCAGTTGGTCCATAGGTGCCCTTCTCTAATTATCTCTGGTGAGATTATTAAGTCTAGTTCCAATGGATCAACTAGATTTATCATTTTGGTTATTGTGGTTGTTTTATATAGTATTTTTTTTTTTGCAATGCGTTTGAAATTAAATTATGTAATGGGTGTTTTTGATCAAAGTTTGCCCTTGCTTTAAGCCTGTGCTGTCATTTCTTCTCTTTCACATGGAGGGGAAGTTTGCCTCTATCCCTAATGTTCTGTTGGTGTTGGTTGCAATGCATCAGAGCGATCCTAGCCGCCTGGTTCATGGCCACTTGGATCCTTTGGATATTATATTTTGTGGTAAAGCCATGCAATGTTAGACCATAATCGATCTTACCATATTGTATGGCCTTAGCAATACATACTGCAGTTTCTATAAGGACCCCGTATTTTTTCTTCAAATGTATTTTAGGAGGTGATTGGATCTTTTAAGTTTTATGATTTTATGTGAATATTGAATTTTAGTTTTGGGCTTAAGTGTATGCCTAGGATTTTTATTTGTTCTTAAGGCTTTATTATTATATTATTGTGGTTGATTGTGAATTTTGACACAAGAACATTGTGAACCCATGCAACAAGGGTGTTTTCTGCAGAAATGTATTGCTTCCGTTTTATCTGGGGCCAAGTTACCATAATTTGACTCAGTCCAATTATTAATTGTTTGGAAGAAAGTTAAAAATATATTGCATTGTTCATGTGTGTTTTTTCTTGTGTATAGTATTATGTTATCTACGTAGATTTGGTATTTCAGGTTGGGTATGTTTATTAGATTTGCACTGAGGTTGCTTATATACGTGCTGAAGATTACTACTGATAGAGGAGAGCCCTGAGGAATGCCTTTTTGTAAATGTTTTGTGGTGAAATGGTAACCATTGACCCTTATTTTGTATTTTCTGTTTACTAAAAAACTATTTATGTAATTGATTATGAACTTGCCCGACTTCCAAGCAATTAGTTGTTTTATGACCGTCTCCCTTGGTACTCCGTCGAAAACTTTCTCCAGATCACAAGAGATAAGGTAACAACTCTTTTTATTGTCGAGTACTTCACTTATATCGAAATCTATTTTGTGTAGTAAGGTGGTCGTGCTATGTAATCTTCTAAAACCTTCTACCTCTGGCGATAATTTTTCTTCAGTGTGCCAGCTTAGCCTTTTGGCTATAATTTTTCCATGACTTTAGAAAGTACAGGGAGCAATGAGATGTATCTGTAACTTGAATAACTTTGGGGATCCTTTCCCAACTTCTCTATAGGTATTAGGGAAAGAATTTTGTTGGGGTACGGTCGTAAATAAATTATACTTATCAACAAGATATTCAGCATTCAGCTCAGGATCCGTCACTAGTACGTCTCCCTGCCGTATGGCTATGAGTCCTGGATATTTATTTCCTTTAAGTATATAGTCGGCTTTGCGCCAAGTTTCTGAGAGATTATCGCTGTTGAGGTTATTGGCAAATTCCGTCCATTTTTGCTTTTTATACATTTTGATATTTCGACGGAGAAGGGCATTAGTCCGTTTTGTGTTAATAATGCCGGGTGTAAACTTTTTTAGGATCTCCAAAGGCGCTCTCTTTCTTTTGTCAAATTCATTATCTCTGTGTTATACCAAGCTGGTGGCTTCTTCTTTTTGTATTAAAACTTTTGTGGAATAGCTTTGGAGACAGCTATTCTAAAAGACTTGGTTATGATTGCGTTTTCTTTATCGAAATAGGGCCAGTTAGCATGTTTTTCATTATATTTGATTTTATATTTTTGTATATTGGCTATTGCTTGTGTGTTGTTGATGGATGGAAGAATTGGGTGATGATCATAACCTTTGGGTTATAGCCAACCTCCCAATTTAGTTCATATGATATTTGAATGTGTGCTATTGTTAGGTTAGGTGCCGCGTGGGTACGTCTTGTGCCAAAATGTGTGGATAATGTATTATTTAATAGGCATAATTCAGGGCTATCATCCATCTAGTGTTCAAGCAGTTTCCCGCGTTCACATGTTATCTGGTCATCCCTGGTTTCGCTTGTCTGCTGATAAGGACATTAGTTTCCTGCAACGCTATGATCATAAGGTTGTATATATCTGGGAGTAGTGGTATATAGTGTTTATTGCAATGGAGCCCTTGGATGTTCCATTGTGGGATTTCATGCTGTTTTGCATAATTGTTTACTGGGCTATTGTAGGGTGTGGGTTAATTGGATTTTGTATCCATGTACCTTACCTTTTATATTTTAGTTATATTTTTCTGACTCAGATTCCATTGATTCCAGCTCCATAATTTCTTCTTCTAAAGTTTTCTTGGTTGTTTTCTTGTTTTCTAATTTTTTCAGTACCATCTTTAGATTAAATTTTGCATCTGTATCTGTAGTTTTTGTTGATTTTTGTTCTTGTTGTAGTTGTTGTTTTTTGGTGATATTTTTTGGTTTTGTTTCTGTTTCTGATTTTGTTCAGGGTGTTGTTTTTTGCTTTCGGTTTGTATTTGTATTTGTGTTTTGGGTTGAATTGTTTGTTGTTGATTCTGCTTTTTTGTTATTGTTGTTGGTTGTTGTTAAGTTGCTGGCATTGGTTGATGTAGTTGTGTTTGTGTGCTTAGTTTGCTTATTCTTGCTGTAGTTGCATATGTTGTTGCTGTGTTTGTTGGATTGATAGGGCTTTCTCTAATTTGTTCTTTGCAAATTTTTTAGTGCTTCTTCTCTTGTTATGTTTCTGTCTGTTCTGATTTGTACTAGTAATTTTTCCCTAAGGTAAACTGGGCATGATTTGTTATTTGCTGGATGTTCTTTAGGCAATTTTTCAGCTTCACAGTTAATGCAGCATTTGACTGTGCATTGTTGTGTATGGGTTTCGTGTCCTTCTTGATTTTCAATGCCACAATTAACACATCTAGGTTTTTCTACTTTGCAGTAGTTGCCTATATGGTTAATTTTTTTATCTGAAGCATCTCATAGATGCTCTATAGTATTGTTTTACTTCTATTTTCAATAATCCGATTTTGACCTCTTTTTGGTGGTGTTGTTTGGTCAAAGGTGATGTATTATAGTCCCTGAGTACCTTGTAACCGAATATTTTTATAACATTTTCATTTTTGGTCTTCAGGCCTTCTAGGATTTCCTCATCAGTTAGATCGATTATGTCTCTACAATATATTAATCCCTGTGATTGGTTAAGACTGTGGAAATATTCGGGCTCAATCTCTACTTCTCCTAGTTTTTTTTAGTTCTAAGTACTTCTCCGCTAATTGTTTATTTGCAACTTTTAGGATTATGTTACCTTCTCTGTTGTTTTTGCCTCGTATTTTGTTGTATATATTCTTAGTAGTTTATTGACTAGGAATATATTATGGCATCTCATACTTTGTGTTTTGTTCTTGGGTCACACCTTAGTCAACCGGTTTATTAACACGCTTTTACTTACGCTTTCTCTGTAATTTTTATTTTTTTGCTTTAGCTTTTCAATAAAATAAATAAAAAAAAAGAAACATTTTTTTAATAAGAACCTAAATTATCAGTTCACAAAAGTTTAATCAAAATACTAAATAAACACTCATACTAAGTTCATTAACATTAAATTTTTGTTAAATAAGCATTTTTTTTTTCATTGATACTTACTGTGATTTTAATTATAATAACATTGTACAGTTAAATTAAATAAATATTTTGAAACTTATAAAAAAATATTATTGCCATATCCAATTACATTTAAATTCATAATAAATTTTTTTTTTTTTTGTTGATTAAATCTAATTGTTTGTTTCAACTTTGGCATACTAATGGCATATTAATGTAATTTGGCTAATTGTTTCGACAATGACAATAAAAGCAAATTTGTCATATGTAAAGCTTTCTGTAAAAGAAAGCTACATGGAGTCTGCATGGGTCTTAATAGAGACTGGTATCATCCATCTCTTGACTCATTTTTCATCTGTGAAGACTGCCAGAACATCGAGGCACTTTTAAACAACATGTATGTCAACATTCAAAACCTTTTAACAGACCTTGCTGTTGCAAAATCTGGATTGGTCACCAAAAGCAACAGTGTAATAGACAGTGATTCTAATGAATTTCAGGATATGGCTAAGTCATTTGATTCGCTATACAATAACATTTCCAGCCATAGCAATGCCAATAGAAACTGTGACTTTTCTCAAATTAGTTTTAATTTAAAAAATGATTTGTTGGCTGTACTGCCCAGTCATTTTAGAGAATTGAAAAATAGTGTGATAGACTCTATTGAAGCTGGTCCTAGTCACTTTCATAGGTTGCCGGATTATACTTCATTAGAAAATTTAATCTCCACTAAATTCAGTTCTATTATGGATAAAATAGTATCACTTCACTTATCTTCACATAATCTTCTGATAGATTTATTAGAACAATTTGGTAATGCAGATAAAACTGTTCCTTCAGCCAATCGTACAAAGGAAATAAGTACTCAAACTGATTCAGAAGTTCACACTGATGTTCCTATAGATTTATCCGCTGAACCTTTTATCTTGCATAAGCTTGGAACGCAATGGACTGTAAATGAATAGAAATAGAATTAGTAAATTAAATATTGGCCATTTATCTGCAGTTAAAAAAGATACAAGTACATCTATCTTTCTTAAAGGGGTTCCATGTTCGTTTAGTGAAAAAAAATTGCTGAAATTTATAAATGAAGAATTCAACATCAAGGATGTAACGTGTGTCAATTTAACACCTAAAAGGATCAAAATGACTAAAAAAAGTTATCTTTGCTTCTCTTTATCCGGATCGATTCAAAATATTAGAAAATTGCAGCATAATACTTATTATTTTATTCCTTCATTTGGAATAAAATAACACCGGACAATAAAATGATCTAAGTGTAGCTTTTCATGGCACATATATCGATAATGGCACAAATGCAGATTATTTAAAAATGAATTTAAAAGCAAATAAACAAATTAAACCTTCATTAAACACTAAACCTTCATTAAACACTAATACTTCTTTAAAAAGTTTACTTGATTTATCTTTTCCTGCTCCTTCTATTAATTCTTCTAACGTAATTGACATCCCTAATACTAAAACCAATACTAACAAAATATTTAATACTAAAACTGACTCTAATGCTATTCCTACTCTGAATATCAACACACACAAAACCAGTGATAAAATCACTTCTAATACTAATGATTTTCTTAAACTGCCCAAAAATGTTATTGCAATTAATAATTATAATAAGGCATCTCCTATTAATTCTAAAGATTATCCTAAAATATCTAAAAATATTAATGATTCTTTTCTAAGCAATAAATTTTCTAAATTCAAAAAGTCGGTTTCGGATAAGTTCAACAAATATCAAAATTTTTTTCAAGGTCAAACCATTATACCGCAAACCAAACCTTCTAAATTAGTTTTAACTAAACCGACCACTAATCAAATAACCAGTTCAAAATTTAATTCTTCCTCTTCTCTAACCTTATGTACATCAAGCTAATCCTTCCTTAGCTAACTTAAAGGATATTCCCTTATCCAATTCAAATACTGCCCTACCAAAGTTGGATCCTCTTTTGCCGCCTGCTGTCAAACTTACTCAAAAAGCGCTTCATGACAATAATAATAGCTGTAGATACGTTTTAGCCAGGCTAAGGGACAGCAGAATTTATGACAATGTCAGACTCTACCTTGCATATCTTCACGATAAGTCTAATGATGTTTGCATTGGTGGTAAAACAAATACTTCGCTAAAAATAGCAATTCAACAAGAAGGGCTACCCACTGATATTAATGACTTACGCAATATTTTTATTAGATATCATGAAACATTTAATATTTCAGCTGACAGTGCTTTGAATGATTTACAGTCCTTTGCCTCATATATCTCGTCTAATAGAACTAACTATCTCCAACGTGTGAGAAAAAACCACGATAAGTTTTTTCGTCCCCTTTCAAGAGAGAATAAATCTAATTAACATCGGTCTTACGCATTCTATTTCTTCTAATATTGATCCTTTTAAATTATCTGTTTATTATCAAAATGTAAGAGGTCTACGTACAAAAACTAAAAAAGTTTTCCAAAATTCTGCTTTATTAGATTCTGATCTATTTGTTTTAACTGAAACTTGGCTTACTTCTTCAATAAATAGCCTTGAAATTTTTCCTTCTTCTTACACTGTTTATAGAAAAGATAGATATGATTGTTCTCTATCTTATAATTTTCCAAAAGGTGGAGGTGTATTGATAGCTGTTAAAAATACTCTTTGTTCTCAACAACTGCGAAGTTGCTTTCTCAGCACCACTCTATCGATATTTTAGAAAAAATTGAATTACAATTAAATAATTTAGTTATTATTAATCTTTATATTCCTCCGGCGTCCAGTATTGATGTGTATACCAAATAAATATCAGAAATTGATTTATTAGTTAGTAAACTTAATACAAATGATGACATAATTCTTTGCGGAGATTGTAATCTACCTAATATTAAATGGGTTCTGCATGACGAGGAAGCCTACTTAATTCCACTTGATTTAGTTAGTAATACAGAGTACTTTGTAATCGACTCCTTTAATTCCTTTAATTTTCTACAGATATCTTCAATTTGTAATAATCGCGGTAGGCAATTAGATCTGCTATTTACGACAAATTGGGATAATCTTAACATCATTAATTTTCCATTTGAACTGGTTAAAATTAATGATTATCATCCTCCTATTTGTTTTTCTTTTTGCATTCTTATCTCATCTCCAAAAGTTGATTGAGCACTTTCTTATCGTTTTAATTTTCTTAAAGCTAATTTTGACGCTATTAATAACTACTTAAGTTTTTATGATTTTTCATTTATGACCTCTTCTAATTTAAATGTCGCAGTAAATCATTTCTATAAAACTATTCAATTTGCTATTTCACAATATGTTCCATTAGTTATTGACAATAGTGATAAATCTAGTCCACCTTGGTTTACCAAAAACTTTAAAAAGTTAAAAAATAAGAAAAATAAAGCTTGGCGTAAATTTATTAAAAGCAATAATAACATTGACTATAATGCTTTCTTAAATCTATTTAATGAATTTAAGATGATGTCGGATAATTTATATTCTAATTATGTAAAAGATATGTCTGATAATATTAAAACTAATCCGAAACTTTTTTGGAAATTCGTTAACTCGACAAGAAAAAGGGATCAGTACCCTTGGTGTATGAATTATAAAAACTCTAGCAGTAGTGATCCTAATGTCATTTCTGAATTATTCCGTGATTTCTTCTCTATTAGTTATTCTACGGCTGCTTTCTCATTAAATGAAGACAATTTTGGCCATTTATCAAATTTTTCTAAAACAACATTGAGTAATATTCATATCGATTCTAATGTGGTACTCAATTATTTATTAAAGCTTGATAATAATCCTAGTCCTGGTACTGACGGCATCCCTAACCTATTCTTAAATAAATGTTCATCTTCACTATGTGGTCCTCTCTCTGTATTATTCAATTCTTCTTTAACTTCTGGTATCTTTCCTTCAATCTGGAAAACTGCCCTAATTAGACCAGTTCACAAAAAAAATCTAAAAAATGATGTAAGTAATTATCGTCTAATTGCTAAACTTTCTTCTATACCTAAACTATTTGAACTTATTGTATTTGATTCTATTTATGATCATTGTACTTGCTTCTTATCATCTTTTCAACATGACTTTGTAAAGCTTAAATCTACTGTTACTAATCTTGTTGAGTCAACATCTACCTTTATTAATAACATGGAAGATGGGTTTCAAACGGATGTAATATATACAGATTTCAGCAAAGCTTTTGATTTGCTTCCACATAACATTATCATCTTTAAGTTAAATAAATTAGGATTTCCTAGTTACTTTATTAATTGGGTTCATTCTTACCTTTCTGGTCGTAGTTATAGTGTTTGGTTTAGATCGTCAATTTCCACTGAGTTCGAAGCTCCCACAGGTGTGTCTTAAGGTAGTCATCTCGTCCCTTTACTCTTCGTTATTTCTATTAATGATGTTTCATCTTTATTAATTAATAGTCATATTAAAATTTACGCCGATGACATGAAAATTTATAAAAAAATTGTTAACTTAGAGGATGCATTAGCGTTACAAGCTGATCTGAATCGTTTCTATAGTTGGTGTTCCTATAATAATCTACAGCTTAATGTCAATAAATGTACTTATATTACTTTTACACGACGATTATGCCCAATTTCTTATGTATATTCTTTTAATAGCCAAAGTATTTCAGAGGTTACATCAATTAAAGAGCTAGGAATACTCTTCGATACTAAGCTTTCATTCCATCTCCATTATTCAGATATTTTAAGCAAAGCCAATTCTATGCTCGGTTTTATTAAACGTTGGGCTAGAGAATTTGAAGATCCGTATGTATAAAAATCCCTCTATATTTAATATACATACGGATATATATAGATTGGCGACGTTGGAAAGCTGATATATATCCAATGTATGTAGTTATGTATAATACATATACATAACTACATACATCGACTGACATACAGAAAAAAAAAAAGAAAAATAAAAATCAGAATAAAAATAAAATAAGATACGATTTTTAGTTTCGTTTAATTTTCTTCCGCACCAGTACAATTTACTCTTTTTGTGTTTTATTTTCTCACTGAAAAAATATATTTTTGTGTTTTTCTTCTTCTTTTTTGTCACAGCTTTTAAATCAATGTTAAAGATTTTTTTTATTTTACTTTTATTTCATTTTCGATTTCCCTTAATGAGTTCTTTCTTATTCCGATTAGTTGATGAATAAAGAATGCACTAACACATTGAATATACGCGGGAAAATATATATAATGAAGAGAATTTTGAAAAAGTGAGCTGAACATTTTCTGTTGTATGAAAATGTCTATCTTTATAGTATTATTAATCAATGATTATAGGTATGTAATCAAGCCATTAAATAGGATGAATTTTAGAATTTAGGATGTATAATATGATATATATGATACATAATATGAGTAACAATAATTATTAAACCACATTTTAGAGTAACCATTTGTAATTTTTTCATCATTTTCACTTATATTTTACTATATAAGCATTATTTTTTCTTTATAATTATTCTATTTTGTTTTATTTTAATTCACCCTACTTTATTAACGATGTTATTTCTTTTAAAGGTTCTTTCGTCACTTATCTTTGGTTAACAAATTGAACCTCACTTTTTCAACAACTACCTACCTAGGCTAGTTTTAAATTTTTATTTTACTATATTTAATATTTTTTACTTTTATAAATTTTTCAGATAAGTTTTCAATATTTATTATATTATTACATATTAATTGACAATAAATAAATTTAAAAAAAACTTCGAATCACTCCAAAATTCTTATATGAACTGAAAAATCTCATATAAGAAACTTCTTTCTTTACATTTTCATGTGGCCTTTATGACGCCATCTGGAATTGAATGTTGCAGCCTGTCTCTTTAGGAGGCCTAGATTGAGAGTTACTTCAGTCAGAGGTGCAACAATAGGCAAATTTAGTTGCTCATATTTACTTTTCAATTCATTACTGATATTAAAATACAGTAATTTTTCTTTTTTCAGATTTTTCATCAAGTTTATTCGCAACAAGGTAACTATGGAAGTCAACTTTCCAACGTTTCCAATCTATATATATGAAGTCCAGTCATCATGAGCTGTTCAATTTTTGAAGATGCCATTTTTAATTTTTTTCTTTCTTCAAATTTGTATTCTGTAATTTTCTTTATTTCTTAGAGTTCGTTTAATTGTTATGTCCTTATTAAAGTGGTTGACTATTTGTACGTTGTACATTTAATAAGACATAAATATAATTAATTAAATAAAAAGAGTTTCTTTTAAATTTGATATATGTTTATTATTCTGCACTTTAATTCATTAGGCAGACATCTTAAATAATTGTAGCGTTCCAATGCTGTGCAAACTAACCATTTTTATAAAAGAATATCTATTAATAAGAAGATGCACTGGAATAAAATTTTATCATTTGTCAATGTGTTGATTACCATTTTTCCAGTCGATTTGCAATATTGTAAGAAATAGATAGTAATAAAAATTTAATTTGTGAGAGAGAGAGATAAAAATTCAAATCACAAAGGGAACAAAAATTAACGAACCAATTTTTTGTATGAAAGAAATATTTTTAAATTCATTCTTAGTTATCAAAATTTACAAATGCGTTATACTTAAAAATTTGTATCTTTTATCAAATTGCTTAAAATTTTTGTTAGAAATGCTAGCAATAAAAAATTATTTATTCAAATTTGAAATGTTCGAATTATTGATATTTAAATTTGTTACCCGTTTATAAAATGAACAGGTACCTAAACTCATTATATTACTTATTTGTATTATTAGTTCCTCGATTATCAAAATGCACAATTTAATTTTTAAGAAAGTAAAAATGTTTCGAGTCATTCATAAAAAAAAACTGCTTGGTATTCTTTTTAACTTCCTGTTTCAATACCTGAAAAAATTAAGCATTTTATTTTACAAATAATTCCATATAAAATTAAATTTAATGAATAAAACCAGACAACAGCAAGAAATGAAGAGAATTTTTTGATAAATAAATTTCCAAAATAAAACAAACTAAAATCAATGTTTTTGTGTTATGTTTTGCTCATGAGCATAAAATGATCGTTCCTTTAATAATCTACTCATGAATAGCTTACACAGATTCGTTCCTTTAAGCTGTTTTGATAATTACATGTAACATAAGAGTTGTGTCAGTAGATTTAGAACGGAATCGGACAATGACAGTTAACTGTCAAACATCTTAGAACCACTTAGAAAAGAAAAATCTACTGAATACCTTTTTTGAACTTATTTGTTCTAATTTAAACATACTCTCAAATTTTTTTGTTTAACTGTCAAAATTTAAGGAAAAAACAACGACAAACAGTTGTCCAAAACTGTTCTCAAAAAAATTCAGAACAAAAAAAATCAATTTAGAACAGTTTTGCACAATCTAATGAACACAGAACAGAACACTTTCGGACAAAAAAGAACAAGAAAGGGAAACCAATAAAAGGTGTTCTTTTTTACTCTAGAACGTTTTAGAACGTCTTAGAATAGTTTACTGAACACAACAAAGTTAAGCTTACAATTACGTACTTATATTAAGTATTAGGGTACGCTTACACAATCATATGTCATAACAATGCTTACACGAGCATAAATCATAACAATATATTAAAAGGTTAGAATTTGTTTGTTGAAAAATTTTTAATCATCAAATCTCACTTTATATTAATTTGTTTTTGTTGGTGTGCAATTTATGTACAGCAACCTAACGAAATAAATGTTGAATTAACTAGAAAATACAGAAAAACTAAATTCGGTGGAAATGGAAAAATCAAACTATGTTCTTAATTACTGAATTACAAGAACATACGTTCTCTAGAATCCTTTAGATTCCAGTTATACAAATAAAGCAAACAAAAATAAAGGTTATCTTGCCATTTTGGAGGAATTATATGTTTTTATATAATGACAAAAGATTTTTATTTATAACTATCATGTATTGATTTTTTTCATGTATTGAGTATTTTGAATTAGCATCGTAAAACAATATTTTTGTTTGTTATGTACATAGTAAGTACTTCTACTCTTATTAAAAAAAAACCTAAAACTCCAAATATGTACATAAGATCAACATTTTATAGTATCATAAAAAAAATTTAAAAAAAGAAAACAAAAAATATTGAGAAAGTATTCGAATTCTTTTTTGTATTGGAAATATGAAATACGAAATAGCATGCACGATATTATCAAGTCAGAGTAAAATTTTTTTATACTAACACATAGAAAAATTTCAAAGTGTTGACTACGGGATGCAACAATGTCTAATACAAAATTGTTGTACCCGCAACATGCAATTGCAACAGCTTCTAGGTCCATTTATTGGAGTTTAATGTTAAAGTATAGTTTTGAAAATTATTCTGGCGCAAAGTATACGGTAAAAATTAATTTTTGTGAAAAAATATTTGAGAAAATAAATAAATATTATATTGAATCATTTTTTAAATTTAAATTCAATTAAAAGTGATTTGAATTAAAGCGGTAAACACAATTGCGACCACCGACCATCGACTATCGACGAAACTTACTTTGCTCAACTATTTTTCGTAAAATTTAACACAATTGTAGCGAAACGAAAAATGAAAATTAACAAACAAAAACAGAAAAGCAAATGTCAGAATTTCAAAATGAAAAAATCATTTTGAATCATTTATTAATTTATTTTCTTTATGGCCGTTCCCCTACGCACAAGTTTGTAAATAATGTTGAAAACTTATGCAAGTTTTTGCCAGAAACCATTCCAGTATCGAGGGTTTTTTTCTAAAAAAGAGAATAAACATATGTAAATTGTAACTTGTAAAAAACTTATACGTGAAATTTTTGTTGTTTTTTTTGTTGTTGTATTTTAGGTTATATTTTTATTATAACTTTTGTAATTTCTGATACGCTTGGATTAGGAAATTTTTGTTTAGTGCATTAAAAAATATAATTTAGTGCAGGATAAACTTCATAATTATTTATTATTAGGATAGATAAAAAGATTAACTTCATATTAAAATTTTGTTGAGGCCTGGTTAGATGTCCATTACCTCTAGATGGGGTTAATAAATATTCTTTCAACGGATATATAAAGTTTCCCAAAATGAAATAATCTAAATTTATAAAACCTTTAAATATAAGTAATTTAATACATAATGCCATAAAATATTTAATAATTTATTTACCTCCACAAAGACTTTTTAAATTAGGATAAATAAATGAATTTGAAAACACCCAGCTACCGTGTCAAGACCCAGCCTAACCAACAAAAACTGAAATAAATGCTTTTTTATCATGGCAAATTTCTTGGAGTTTTAAGCTGATGTCGCCTTTCTGATTTACGTAGTCAGGTGGATCTATTACTATATGAGTACCATCAATTGCACCTTAAATCGCATTAGCATACATATGTTAATAATAAATTTTATATTCGTCTACCTATTACATTAGGAAATCCAGTTTTGTTCTTCAGAAATGAACTCCATTCTCTTTTTTCAACTTCATTCGGCCATTTTATCACTTTTGGTTCCAAGCTGCATGTGCATTTGATAGTCCTCTCTATAATACTGAATACACGTGATAAGGATACAACGAAATGGTCAGGTAAGTCTCTATAATAGGAAGCTTCACGACCCACAAACCATAAAAATACAGCTATATGTTTTTGTTTGCACTAAATTTTTTATCCGCACATGGTTTTGAAAAAGTTTCGAATGTTTGCAGTTCTTCACATAAACATTTGAAAACCGTTTTGTTTAATCGTTTCATTGGAAAAATTAACTTTATTAAACATGTACCTTCATATGTAACATACCTGGTAGAATCATTTCAGTAGCACTTGATTCAGATATCGAAGCGCTACTTAGTAATAATATTTTTATTATTTCTTCTGCTGCCATTTCGTTTAAATTTACCTAATTACAATTCTTTAAAAAAAAACACCTCTGTAATTTATCTCAGTAAAATCAAATGATTGCTTATCATTTGTAATTAAATTAATGTCAGATTATCAGCTATTTGACAGCTGGAAGTTTAATTAGTTACAGCGTTCCATTATCTCACTTGCAGATGAAAGTTTTTTAACTGTTTTTTCTTGTTTTTCTCATTTGCAAGTTTTTGCAAGAACAGTACTTGAACGGTGCTAATATGAGTAAGATCACATTTGCGTTACACAAACGTAGTATTTTGCTAGCATTTGCGTTAAATGCTTTATGAAAAAATCCTGCGGTTAATTTTTATTCCGGCCGCTTTCCTTGGTGGGTAGTTAGTAGGTATTCTTGTTAGACCAATCAGCAAGGCCACCCTCACCAACCAAGTTAATTTAAATTTAAAGTGTGGTGGTGTGTTGTGTTGTTAATGTTATGTTATATAAGTTGTGCCAAGTTGTTAATAATTTGAGTTACAAATTTATTCCAGAAATTATTTGAATACTAAAAAATAAAAATGAGTATTTTAGTAACGGGTGGATCAGGTATTATTTTGAACTGAATATACATGTTAATCTACATTGGTTATTTAAAATTTTTTTAAAAATTAAACTTTCAATTCAAGCGCCTTTTATGTATGAGAAAGTGAAGTTTTATTACCTACCAGTAATTTGTTTTTGTAAACGCATCATTTTAGTAAAAAAAGTAAAGGGAAAATTCGGAATTTCAAGAGCATTCACGGATCATGAGATTTCATGGTGCAAAAAGTAATCTCAAATTTTTGGTCATTTGAATTAGTAAAATTAATTCTTTAGTGTTATCAGACTTAAGCAGTTCTAAAATTATAATTAGCAAATGAATGATGAATGATTCTGACGTATTTTCGAATTTACCCAAATGCATACATATGTATGTATGTATATAGTGCAACAATTTCAATAGTTTTAATTTGAATATAGCTAGGTATACCGTATATGGTACACCTAAACATGCAAATTTAAAATTTATATATTTTGTTAACCGTTTATTATTTATACACTAGCAGAAAGCGCAGTTCCAGTTCCACGTAATTTACTAAAGTAAGTGAATGTACATACATACATAACATAACTGCTACTTTCGAGATTAGTTTAGTTTAAAAGTGATGTACCTATTGTCGAACTTGATTGTGAAAGGATTTTGTTTAAAACTACGTAAAATACCGAATCGGATGTGTTGATGCAGCAAATGTTGAAATAAATTTTTAATATGAAATTTCAACATTTATTCTACTAATAAATATTTCTGTTTTGATATAAATTTAATAATGTCACAATAATTTGTTTACTGAGTTGTAATAAAAAAAAAAAATACAATGGAATGTGAAATCGATTATAATTGTGTAGAACAAAAAAACCCACATTTATGAAAGTATTCATCAATTCTCAGTTTGTGTACAACGGGACCGGAAATTGTATAAATTAACGCATATTAGCTGTGTTCTTTTCATACGGTTCAATCAAGGTCAAGGTATAGGTTTTGTTGAATTCAAAAGAAGAAGAACGAAACGATGTAGGAAGGAATGATATGGTTTTTTTTATGGAATGATATAAGTTGGGAAACCTGTTAATTGAATTATCAAACATTTCTATTGAAAAACTACGCAAGCGCCACTCGTGATAAATATAATTACTAAATATTTGAGACTTGAAGTGGCAGTTTTTTTAATAATACCATAAAAGAAGTATAATATAGAGAAACTACGCGGAACAAAAATTTTTTTTTCAATATTTCTTAAATTTTACTTTACCGTAGAACCCCAGAGAAAAAATATATTTCATATGCCAAAATACCCCAGAGCGTAAATTATAATATCTTAGAAATTATAATCTTTCTCTTGATTTTGTATATCGCAATTCGCAATTCCTTCCTTATAATTTATATATGTGTGTCGTGTGATATGTGTGTAAAAAAAAGAAAATAAGGTAGTAAGGAAGAAGCCATAGAAAAAATGTAATATGTTTTGTTTTATTCAAGCACACATACAATGATTTAATTTTTATTTTTTTGTGTTTGGCCAAAACAAAAGAACACCTGCAACAATGCCGTGTGTAATTTTTTTTTGTAATTTTTAATTTTTTGATTTTGTTTTTGGACTGAATTTGTATTTTTTATTAATTTCAATTTTAAAATAAAATGAAAAATTATTTTTGTACTATTGCCTTGAAGGAGCATTTCATAGGTATGATAGGTAACTTAGATAGGTTTTGAAAAATAAAAAAAGAAATATATAGGTATAAATTGAATTTGTGGCTGTAAAATTAAAATTCTTAAAATAAAAATTTCACAAATGTTTATTTACATATATATTTTGCAATAGGTAGATATATGAATATTTTAAATAAAAGCGGAATTGAACTTTAATAAAAAACTAATAAATATTTTAAAAGTACATGTAATCCTCCTCCATCACCTCCAGAAATTTGTGAATTACCCTCTTACAATATATGTACCTCTAGCAACACGGCTACATATTTTTATTTATGTACATGCAACAAGGTGAAGGTTTTAAGGATGTGGCTATTCAGGATCTTCAATATTTATTAATGACGAAAGCGATATGGTAGAATTGGTATTAGAAACTGTAAATGAAATGCTTTATGCGAACAGTAAAACTGATTGTTTATAAATAAAGATAATCATTATTAAGCAAATAAAATTTCTAACTCTTTGATTTTGTTCTTGGATTGAATTGGAGTTTTGTTTTGATTTCAAATAAAATGTAAAATTCTATTTAAATTATTTTTTTATGCGTTGAAAAATAACATTTCATATGCACCACTTAGATAGGTTTTGAAAAAAAAAAATGTACTTATGTTTTAGAATTTGTGGCTCTAAAATTAAAATTCTTTAAAAGTTTCACAAATGTACAAATAATATGTACCTATGTTGTAAAATATATTTAAAACAAAGGGAAAAAGCCGAATTGAAGTGTAATGAAATAATAAACACTTTGAATGTAATAAAAATAAATAGTTTCAATATAAAAATGAAAATGAAAAATTAAATAAACAAAAATAAAGTCTTAAATTTATTATAATATTACTAGTATTAACAATATTATAATTTAAAAAAAAAAAATTTATTAATTTATGTTTTGAATTACTTCAATGTGCTTATCTTTTTTGTGCCATACTGCAGTAAGTAAGTAATTTTGCACACTATCGTAATTCATATATATTTATTCCTTGATTTCTTACTGCATAGTGCATAGTAGAGGTAGAGTGTAGGTTATTATCATTATCTTATCATAATATATTAACAATGAACGTGAACATTATTTTTGAATGAACATCATTTTTGGTTATTCTATTTCTATATTAAATTTTTTTAATTCTCTTTTTCTTTATGAATTTCTAATTTAAAGTAAGTTGTTTTTTGATTGTATTAAAAATAATAAAAATGTATGCATTTTGGTTATATGACAAAGTTATATAAAACAAAATTTCATAGGACAAAATTTCATATTTAAAAAAATTAAATGTTTAAGTTTTTATCAACTAATATAAAATGTGGAAGAATTGTCAAAATCTTTAGTTGATTAGTAGTTTCTTTCAAAATATGATTTTGTTTTGTATTTTTAAGAAATAAAAAAAATAGGATGTTATGCTTAAATCCGTCGGAATGTCAATTTAAAAAAGCGCTTCAAACAATATATTTTATATATTGTTAGAATAATATATTTTGTCGTTTTTAATGTAACAAAATGTAATGTGTAACAAAAAATTACTATTAAATTTTAATTTGTATATACATATGTAATTAAAACTTTATAACTTTTGCTTTTAATTTATGTATATACGTTATGTAATTATTAAAAAATTTATAACTTTTTACAAAATAAATAAAAGCAAACTCAAACTGTCAAACGCCGCCTTTTTTATTTGAAATAAACAAAAATTCCGAAACATATGATTTTGATTTGTGCACAGGCTTGGCAGTCGAATGGATTTCAGAATACCGATTTTTTCGTATTCGGATAGGAAATTTTTTTCGAGGATATTCCTCTTCGGACTTCAGCATAACCACTTAGTATTCTTACTTTTTTTTAACCAAATAATTTCAAATTTTTTATAAAAACTTAAATTGGGATTTAATTTTTTGAAATATGTAATTGTGTCTTTGAAATTTTGTCCCGACACCATGCATTTTATATTATTGGTATACTCTATATCTACCCAACAAGTGTGTATTTGATACGAGATATACAACCTTACCTCATTGCCACTACACTACATGTATGTTATATAAAAGCAAAAACAAAAAAAAAACAACAAGAATTAAAATCATTTTAAAGATTCTCTCTCTAAAAGCTAGAATCTATACAGTTGAACCTGCGTAAAAGAAAAATTTTGAGTTCTATATTTTGTATGAGTTTCTGTTAACGAAGACATTGAAATGACGTATTACAAAATTTTAAAGTGAGTTTATCTAGGTCCTACTGTGTATGGTGTATTTTCAAAATTTTTTTAAGCAAAAAGAAATCGTCACAAAATTTGTTCCGTGTAGTTTATGATGATGATGTTAATGATAATACTTAAATATACAATAATAAAATTTGAAATCTTAGGAAGATTAAGGTGGTTATGCTGAAGTTCGTCGGAATGTGAAATTCCGATTACATTCCGCATTTGGTATGCTGAAGTCCGTAAGTATTCCGCAGTCTGCAAATGTCATTATTTATCCGAAATTTTAAAATTTATGTATGCTGAAGTTCGTCGGAACGGAAAATAATTTGAAAATTGTACGCCGGAATTTCTCATTCGGAAGTATTAGAATGGTTCGGAAATGAATTATAAAGCATACAATTTTTGTATTTAGAATATTAGGAGAAGTATGTAATAATAGTTTTTTTTTTCAATTTTTTTTTCATTTATGAAAAATATTTTTTTTTATTTAGGAATAAAAAAGCGCTTCAAAAGAATAATATACTTTATTTTTTTTAATATTATAACATAATATGTATATATATTAAAAACGATACATATATATTTTACATTCTTTAGAGAATTTTAAATTTTCTCTGATGTAACAAAAAATTACTATTATTTTAATTTGTATGTATATATACATTCTACATATGAAATTAAGAAAGTTGTAACTTATACTTTTAATTTTTGTATGCATATTGTATATATACATTATGTCATATACATTATCTATTAAAAAATGTTTACAAAATAAATAAAAAAAAATTGAAAATAAAAATGTTTGAAATGAATATGAAAACAAAAAAAAAATCTTCCAAAACATATGATTTTGATTTCTGCACAGACTTTGCAGTCGAAGGGACTTCATCATACCGATTTTTTCGTACTCGGATCGGAATTTTTTTTCGGAGAAATTCCGCTTTGGACTTCAGCATAACCGCCTAAATTTTATTGTTATGAATAATTATAGCACTGCTGGTTATTTACAGGCACTAGCGAAGAGAGAGCGACTCTCAATTTATTGAAATATAAATCGCTTTTTTCATAATTTTGTATGAAAAATCAGTGTTTTTTAGCGGGGATTCAATTTTTTGCATAGTTACAAAAATTAAGACAATTTTAAAGAAAAAAAAAATTTGAAATTTTATCTTACAGTTGTAAAAGAAAAATATTTGATTATCTTTCATTTTCATTCAAAAAAAAGGTTTTAAAAAAACATTCATCATAAAAAGTAACAGATCAATCTGACGTGTAAACGCTGCCTAAGCATAAATTGGCATATAAAATTATATATACATACATAAATCGAAATTGAATTTTTTTTACATTCGAGAAAAGTGATTTGTAACTGAGTCTAATGTGTCTTTCGTAACCTTCACTTTTTCATTCACTTTACTCTTTTTCCGTCCGGATGACAATTTCGGTATCGCAGCATTCTTTTTTTCAGCTCAAAAAGTGCGTGTAAAGTGAAAAATTAATCATTAAAAAATCTAAAGATTTTTTGGTTGGCACTTGGTGAAACATAATTTTTAGAAACTAATAAAAAATTTAATTATTTATTAATATTGAATTAAATTAAATAAAACACTTGTTATTGTTTCACTGATTAAGAAATTATTAAATTTTCTTAAATATCGGATGACAATTTCGGTACCGCAGCATTCACTTTTCATCTCAAAAAGTGAGTGTAAAGTAAAAAATTAATGTTGATGTACATATGTAGGTAAAAATAAATTTTAACTGTTTTTATTTATATAATTTTTCTAGAAACACTATTAAGCTACTAAGTTAAAATTACTATTATATTATATATTAATTTTAATATATTCTTTAACTATCTTTTTCCTATTTGTTTAAAACAACAAAAAAAATTTCTTTCAAATTTCCACTTTTGTATGTTATTCACTTCAAAAAATGAGCCGGATAGTATTCACTCGGATGATTTTTTTTAAATTTTTTTACTTTTACTAGAGCAAAAGAGTTAGAAAATCTTTTAACACTTTCTTATGGTAAATATGAGAACTATACTCAATAATGCTAAAAACTAGCAATATTTATATTTAACATACTGGAATAAAATAGCAAGAAATTTATATTGACATCATTTCTTATCATTAACATAAGAAAAAAAGAGACAACTACTCAAAATTAAACATTTTTTAAATGTTGCTCAACATTATTTCTTGTATAACAAGTGAAACTTGCGATAACGATTTATTCCTAAGACGGGTGAAAAATGAAGTGAAAAAAAAATGAAATGGAAAACCAATGTGAATGTTATAAATACCCTTTAAATGCAGATAATAAAAGAAACCAAATTAAAAACACAAAAAAAAATATTATGATAATGATTTGTATTGCACAAATTTTTATATTCCTTTTTCTGTTTTTTTTTTTTTTACACCATGGAAATGTCAATAAATAGAATGAATTTAAAAAATAACCAAGTATTAACTTTATCAAATATCCATATTTAATTATTATTAAACATGTATGTAAATTTCACTTTTGTTGAATGGTTATTATGTTAAATTGAAGCAAATTGAAGTAAACATATAAATAAGTAAATAAGCTTATAATAAAATGCAAGGCTAGTTAATTAAGGCAAATATAATAAGGCGAAATACAAGAAATCAAAAAAAAAAAATTAAATTTAAATTTATTTCTTTTTATTGTAAACCTCCATTAAAATTGAAAATACGTTTTTAAAGTTTTAAATAAGTCAAATTGTAAAAATAATTTACGATAATTCGAAATATTTTTTCGAATTTTCGGAACAAATTTTCAACGTGATGTTTTACGTGCTACCAACAAAATTCTTTCACGTTAAAACATTTCACGTTCATCTTTGAATGTAAACGTTTTACGTGCTGCACCTCCTGTATGAAAACCAGATAAATATCTGGGCTTTGAGTTGCTATTATAATTTCATATTAAGGAGTTTTTTAGTATATTGACCTATACCGTAGAAAAGAACACAGCTATTATCACATACAATAGCAAAAAAAGCCGTTACACGACGGTTGTTAATTAAACATGAAATATATATTGTGAAACTACAAGAAAATTAAGTTAATATATGTAATGAAATATTACATAAATAACCATGGGTACTTGAGTAGGCAAAAACTTTACAAAAGTTTTAAAACTATAAATGTTTACCCCAAAAATATTTTGCATATATTGTATAAAAAATAAAATTTTGATTATCGCTTACATTTTATATAACAAATGAAAGTAAATATAATAAATTTTTTATATGTATATCAGAACCTCAGCAGCTAAGTGGTATCAAGCACTATTAAGTATAAAAATGTAAAGATCGAACGCGCTGTGCTGAACCCGTGCTGGGCTCTCAACCCCCGTGATCAAATGATAGTTGAAAGTAGTTTTCAATACAACCACATGGCGGTTCTAATATAATAGGACCGTTCCCGTACTTTTCTGGCAAAAACTTGCAAATGAGAGAAAAGAGAGAAAAAAAAAGACAAAAAAAAGAAAAAAGAGTTAAAAAAACTCTCATCTGCAAGTAAAAGTACTGGAACGCAATTCTTGTAAAAACTTGCAGCTGTCAAACAGCTAACCAGCAATCTGACATTCTGAAATTAATTTAATTATAAACAATCATTTTGAATTTCCGGAGGTGTTTTTTTTAAAGAATTGTACATAATTAAATTTAAACGAAATGGCAGCGGAAGATATAAAAAATATATATTACTAAGTAGCGATTCGGATTACATTTTTATTACATTTTTTTAGTGAAAGCGAAACTGAAGAGTTAAGGAATGTAATTCTAAAGCAAGTGCTGTTGGAGAACTTTTTACATAAAAACAAAAGACATTGCATTCGAAACTATTTGGAAGAAATAGTTCCAGGTTATTGTGAAGAGGAATTTGTAAGACATTTTCGTGTAAGCAAAAATGTTTTCAAATATTTATATGAAGAACTGCAAACATTTGGAAGTTTTGCAAACCTACGTGCAGATAAAAAATGTAGCTCAGAAAAACATATAGCTGTATTTTTATGGTTTGCGGGTCATGAAGCTTACTGTTATAGAGACTTAGCTGACGATTTATCCTTATCAAGTGTATCCGTATTATTAAATTAAATTATACATATATTACAATAATAAAGAATTATGAAATTTATCCTCCACTAAATTATATTTTTCATTTTTTTTAATAAATTTCATTTAAAAAACAAAATTTTGCATAGCAGACACATATGAGAAATTACAAAAGTAAATAAAAACATAACCTAAAAAATACAACAACAACAAAAACAACAACAAAAATTTAAAGTATAAGTTTTTACAAGTTAAAATTTTACTTGCAAAAACTTATTCGAGAGAATGTTGTTGAACTTTGTTGAACGAAGTTGAAAACATATGTTTTCTCTCGTTTTTAGAAAAAACTCTCAGTACAGGAACGACTTCTGGTAAAAACTTGGAAAAACTTGGATAAGTTTTTACAAGATGTGCGTACGGGAACGGTCATAATATAATAAATTAATAATAAAATAAGCATATATATATTATAGTAATAGTTAAATATACTAATAAAAATAATAAGTACAACAAAATATATACATCAAGTAACTACTCTAGGTTCACATTTCATTTATTGGAAAACCAAAAAAAAACTTTTCTAACCTGTGTTGCTGTATCACTTCAAAAGGGAAAAGGAGCTGTAGTTAAAGCCTGCAGATTTATTTGTAAACCCACTGAAATAAATCCTTGTATATCTTTTTTCTTATTCATTTCAAACAAGTAAAAAAAAATGTAGAGTTCAACTTAAATTTTAAAAAGTAAACAATATTTTTTGTTAAACTACATATGTATAACGTTTTACCCGATGATATATTAGGCCTTATTCTGAGAAGCAAAGCACTTTTTCGCTACGTATGACATGGATATGGATAAAGTATGACATGAATATGGATCACATCACAAAGAATTTGGTGCTCTGAGAAGAGAGAAGCAAATGGAATTATATTTTATAAAAACGGAAGCATTTTACATTAATTGAACCTTTTAAATTTATATTGAAGCTGTCAAAAATCTTTAATTTTGATATGTTATTATTTTTCTGTCATACAATATTTGCTGCTATTCAGCAGGCTGATATTTTTTTGGATGATATGGATGACTAAAATTAAAAATTAAATAGAAGGTTAATTCGTAACGTATCTATAATTAAAAATATAAAATAAGATTTAATAATTAATATTAAATAAAAATATATAAAAAATTCACATTAATTTGATTAAATTTTATATTAATCTTAAGCTTATTCTTTCTCATTCACTCGGTAACGAAACGTTTCCGAAAATACTGATAAGTTGCGATTTTTCGCTTCGCAGAAAAATAAAGTTTGTCTGTTATTGGTATCTTCATTGTCTGACTATATATATGTTCATAAGCGGAAGCTTCGATAGTGTGTGTGTAACAAGTCATGAGGCGTGAACTACTTTTTTTTACCATCTCATGGCTTGTTACACACACACTATCGCACTTAATTTTTTTTTATTTTATTGTACTGTCAACTGTGTTACACACACACTATCGAAGGTTCCGACATAAGCCATCCAATCCCTAACGAAATATCTAACTACTTTAGAGAATAGTAACTATTCTTTGAAAATAATTATTCTTCTTCAACCTTTTCAGTTAATGAAGCAAATTTCACTCATTTAGAAACCTTTCCAAACATACCACTTGAATCAACATCCTCTACATATTAAAAAACTGCAGATTCTTTATCTTCCCCTATTTCTTTTCTAATCAATAAATCTTTAACTTCTGGGGTATTCCCAAGTTTTTGGAAAAAGTCCTTTATAAGACCAGTTCACAAAAAGGATTTAAAGATTAATGTTTCAAATTATAGACCTATTGCCAAGCTATCGAATTTACCTAAAGTGTTTGAACTTATGGTATTTGATACGATCTATAATTACTGTTCCTCATTTATAGTAAATGAACAACATGGCTGTGCAAAAAAAGGTCAACTATAACAAATCTTATAGAATCAGCCTCAACTTTTTTCAAAACCATGGAAGCCGGTAATCAAAAAGATGTGGTTTACACTGACCTTAGTAAGGCTTTTGATCTCTTACCACATAGTGTGATTCTCTTCAAACTTCAAAAATATGGTTTTCCGTATTTTCTAATTAAATGGATTGACTCTTACCTTAGTAATAGATGCTACAGTGTTCTTTTCAGAACAGCAACTTCGGCGTCTTTCTTTGCTAATTCTGGAGTGCCACGAGTCACCTCGGACCACTGTTATTTATTATTTCTATAATTGATGTCACTGAAATTATCCAGAGCAGTGGTATAAAAGTTTACGCTGACGACATGAAATATTTTAAAGATATTAGTTCAAATAACGACTCCTTTTCTCTTCAAAAAGACTTAAACAATTTTATAAAATGGTGTAATTATAATGGTTTATTTTTAAACGTTGATAAATGCGCCATCATATCGTTTACTCGCTCTACGAACCCTACGTGTAATAATTATACCTTTGATGGTTCTGTAATTAGACGAGTCATTGAATTTAATGATCTTGGCGTGACTTTTGATTCCAAACTTACATTTAACATATATATTAATAAGATCATTAACAAAGCAAACTCAATGCTTGGTTTTATAAAAAGATGGTCTAAGAAAATCGATGATCCTTATGTTACTAAATCGTTATTTACGACATTAGTTAGACCAATTCTTGAATATGCTAACCAAGTTTGGTCCCCTTTTTGTCGCCAACACGTAGATGTAATAGAAAGTATTAAAAAAATTTTCTTAGGTTTGCATTAAGAGCTTTCAATTGGAATAATCCCTTAATATTGCCCCCTACATTGAACGTCTTAAACTGCTTAATATGTATACTTTAGAAGGTAGGAGAACTGTGTTAGGTATTGTTTTTATAACCCAAGTACTGAATAAACCCATTGATTCACGTTATATTGATAACATTTTAAGAAATACAATTAACACAAGAGCACGGTTTAGGCATGAAAACATATTTTCTATTACATTTCACAGGACTAACTACGGAAAATATTAGCCTATTAACAGAATGCTGATAAACACAAACCAATACAACACAACAATAAATTTTGATATGAGTAAAGATGTTGTAAAGAAATCCTTATTTAAAGTAATTTCCTAATTTCATTAGGAATTTTATGTAAACTAATTGTATAATTTTTACAATCTCTATTTCAAATTACTAATTATATTCGTTTTATATTTTATTATTGTAAATTTTAATATTGTAATTTGTAAACAATTGAACTAAATAAGAATAAATAAATAAATAAAAATTTACACTCCAGAGTAAAATATTTTGTAATGAAAGTTTGTAAACAAAACGAAAAGAAAACGAAAAAAAAAAAAAATTTAGGAGTAAAATATAACCTCAGGATTTCACTATTTAATTTCTGATGTGTAAAATTCATGTTTTTCTTTGAAAAATCAAAACTTTATTTTAAAATAATAAAGAACAAACTGATGGGTAATTAAAAGAAATTTAAAAATTCTTCTAATTAACGTAAAAAATATCATTTATAAATATGGACGAAATATTCAACAGAAATTATAATACTACCTAATTATCAAAGCTCAATTGCCATCTATTGATTTTTTATTTTGCTATTTTTTTGACATAAAATTAGTATAATCTTATAAGTTTAAAAAAATTCCACTAGAAGTTTTCAAAATCTCTACCGGAAATTTTTTTGTAAGTCCGCAATTTCATCTACACATTTGTAGAAGCTGCGGACTTGTTTGCAGATTTAACTACTCATAAGTAGTTGTGAGCAAGTCTGCAAGCTAAAATAAACGCAACTAATATTACTGCCTATTTAGTTGCGTTTTTTTAGCTTGCAGACTTAGAGTAGTAAATCTGTAAACAAATCAGCGGAAACTTTTAAATTTATAAGTTTATATTAATTTTGTATAAAAAAAATTAGTAAAATAAAGAAATTGCTAAAATAAATTATTTTAAAGGGTGACTTTTTGCATGTACACATTAATAAAATAAAAATAAATCATAGAGTAATCATGATTAATAGAGTATTAACGTAGAATAAAATTTGCTAGTCACTTTTTCAAATATCAAAATTCTGTGTTCACTTAAAAGAATATTACTCAATTTTTGACTGCTTATAAATTGAGCGCAATGTATTTTGTACTCAGAAATAAAAAAAAATTTGTGTAACTACGACCGATGCACATTTTTATTTGCAATTATGCTGCCAACAGTGTCAACGATATAAAAGTTGTATGAATAGCTACTCAAAATGTATATTTGCGAATGTGTATATAGCTACAGTATATACATTCATCTTTATTTCGCTGCTCGAATTTCTACTTTACTTATGTGATGAAAATTAAAAATTACAATGTGTGTGTATAAAAAACTATACATGCATTTAAAGTCCTTTCAATAGGTATAGTATTCACCACAAATAATATTACAAATCAAAGTAATGAATTTTTTTTTTTAATTAGAAATTGAAGGAATTCAAGATTATTGCTGGATTTGTTGTTATTTTGCTTTAATTTTTAAAATTTGAAGAACAATTAGTAAAGATAATAGCAACAAAACATCTTTCTAAAGGTTATATATGAAGAGGATTTACCGATAAATAAACAAATAATTAAAAATATGCAACAATGTAAAAACAAAATAAAAAACAAAAATGTGCATATCCTCAGAATAACTCCAAATCATAAAAAAGAAATCATATAATGAAAAGAATTGTTAATCAGAGTTGCATAAATTGAATTAATGAATAAGTAAGGTTATTTTGACTGATTGGTTAGTAAGGTAATAAGATTATTTTGATTGAATGATTTTAATAATAGTAATGTTTTAAATTCTATCATTGATTAATAATACTATAAAGATAGACATTTTCATACAACAGAAAATGTTCAGCTCACTTTTTCCATATTCTCTTCATTATATATATTATCTGGAAGATAATCAATGTGTTGGTGCATTTTCTATATTCAATTTGAATTTTTAAATTTTTGAGCGTTTTATACGACTTTATTCTCTAAATAATTTGCATGTGTTTAGTTTCTCTATACTGTTCTTGAATATTGTTGTTTTTAACTTTTTGTTATTTGAATTTGTATAGGTAATTTGAATTTTTTTTTAATTGAGAGGTACAAAAATTTCAAACTGGATAGCATTTTTATCGAGTAGTCTTTTAAGAATATTTTTTTTTTATTTTTCTCTCAATATACATTGTAGTAAAAGGATTTTTATAATTGTTGATATTGTGCATGTATATTATTTGTAATAATAAATTATAAAATTATAATATAATTTTATAATGTTTAGGAAACGAAAATATTTTTCTTGTTTTAATTGAATAATTTTCAAAAATAAAACAATTTCAAAAAATTCAAATAATAGTGAACATTCATCCACGTAATGATTTCTAATATATATTCATACATACATATACATATATGTATAAATTTACAAATAGAATCAAATTTTTATTTTTAAAAGGCTTTCTTTTTGGTTTTTTCAATATGTGGATATGTATGTACGCATGGATTTTAAAATTATAACAGAATTTAAAAATATTTGAAAAACTCATCATTAATTTTTGTAAAATTTATAAAAAATCTTAACGGTAGATTAAATTGAAAAGTATATTTAATATGTTTTTTTGTTGCAGTAAGCACACAATTTATTTTTAAGATAATTAAAGCTTGCAACGCACAATTTTACAATAGTATTTTTCAAATTCAGAATTTTCTACTTTGTCATTATTTTCATAACAAGAGCATTAAATATCAATATCCAAAGGCTTGTCATGATTTACTCCAGCTTTGAAAATATATTGTTGTTGTAAATGAAATAAATCAAATTCGTAATATATTTGTAAAAATCTTATTGTGCAGGTGGATTTGTTTAGAGCTTTTAATTTTTTAAGATAATCTAACATTTTCTCTACGAACAAATATGGACAATTTTAGAAAAGACTTATAAAATTATATTAATTTTATGTAAAAAAAAATAGGAAATTTTCTTATGCATATACATACATATTTCATATAAAAAAAAATAGTAATATAAAAAATTAATAGATGGCCAATGAGCTTTGATAGTTATATGGTATTATAATTTCTGTTTGATATTTCGTCCATTTTTATAAATAATATCTTTACGTTAAATAGAAGAGTTTTTAAATGTCTTTTAATTATCCCTCAGCTTATTCTTTATTATTTTAAAATAAAGTTTTAATTTTCCGATGAAAAAGACGAAGTTTACACATTAGAATTTAAATAGTAAAATCCTGAGGTTTATTTTACTCCCAAATTAAATTTTTGGTTTTGTTTACAAACTACTCATACGTAGTTGTGAGCAAGTTTTCAAGCTAAAGAAAACGCAACTAATATCCTAAACATTTTATACACGGAGTCATGTATATGGCATATATATGTGTATATTATATAGTTGTTGATTGCAGGTTCCTAACTACGCAGGAACTACAATATATCTATACAGGGTGGTCCGCTTTAGAGCAAAAATATTTTAAGAGATGATTCCTTGGGGTTTTTTAGGAAAAAAATTGTTCTAGGCGAGGAGGGGTCTATCTTTAAATTTAACTTGGGCTACAGAGGGTTAAAAAACATCGGATTAGAAAATTTTTGTCTAAACAGTATCCATTACAGCTCCGAAGCAATTCAAACTAAAGCAACATCTTTTTCATAACTTTCTAATTAACGGTATGTGTTGGATGAATGTCAGACTTAACGTTTTTGAATAATAGCTGCACGAACTTAAAATTTTGGTTTTAACAACTGAATTTTTTTTGAAAAACGTTGATTATCTCGAAAAAACTCGATAATTTTTTTTTTCAAAATTTTTGGGGGTTCAACAAGACTTTTAACTTGGTCGCAACCAAGTTTTTTATTAAATTGTGAAAATAAACAATTTCCTTAAAAATCATATGGCCTGTCAAAAGAAGGAAAATAGAAATAAATGAAACTGTACCATAAATAAATTTAGACTTGTTGGCCAATGTGCAATTGCACAGTAGTAACTTTATTTCAAAAATCCTGGATAACAAGATCATCATTGATTCACATCAAGTTATATGAATCTTATTTATTTTTTTCTGTAGGTGGGAATCCTCGAAGGCAGCAAGTGGTTTCAGTCACGCGCGTGCAAACCAGCAATGGTAGTGTGGGTCTTAAACCCACGAAAAACCACCTCCTTTTATTTTTTATAACAAATCCAGAAATTTTTTTTTACATAATTTAAATTGTTAAATTTAAATGTGTTATGTTTCTATATTATTAATTAACAAAAATTTTTAAAATTTCAAATCAAAATTAAAAGCTTTAAAAAAGTGATTTAAAAATGAAGGGTATAAAAAATTTATGTCTTTTTATATTTTTAGTATTTTGTCATAGTATTGGAATAGCTTAACTTTTTTCTGCTATTAGCAGACATTAAATACACAAAGGTACACAAAAGTTAAAAATCAGAAATTTTTTGATTTCTATTTAGAAAGTAAAGATTTGTTATACAGAAATTCTTCTTATATATAAATATTATTTTTTTCTTGATTGTGTGTATATTTTTCGATAGGATGACAGATCCATATTGAATTGAAATATTTGTATTCGTATTATCATACAAAAAAATATAAGTTTTCTGTGGTATTACGTATGCATACAGTATACAATAATGAACTAACTACTAACATTTATTATATCATTGAAGAGTATGATCTGATTTTTGTTTTTCTGTTTTGTTTTAAATTTTTGTTTGTGGTTTCGTTTTTGTACTTTTTTCTATAATTTTGTGTGTTTATTTAAAATGGAAGAATTTGTATGAAGCCTTTTTAAAAATTTTCTGTGATTGAAATTTATTTTATAGTCTACATGTCAATTTTTTGAGATAACCGTCGTTTAGTATTTACTTACTTATTTACTTCCTGGGCGCTACAAATCTTGAAGGGCATGGCGCAAAATTGTCCTCCACTGATTTCGGTCACGAGCGGAATCTCTCCAGCTGGTGATTTGAAGCTTTTTCATATCTGCCGATACTTCATCTCTCCAAAGAAGGTGTGGCCTCCCTCTACGACGCGTTCCCTGGAGCTTGGATTTGAAGAGTTTCCTAATCGGAGCATTTTTATCCATACGCTCTACATGGCCTAGCCAATGAAGTCGTCTTATTCTGACTTTTTTTTAGCTAGGTCCATGTCGTTGAACAGCTGGTATTTTTTTTATTTAGAACAGAAGTGGCCCTAATATGTTGGGGCCGGCATGTAAGCTTTTAGCCCTTTATGCCCTCCGCCACCTTTAATTTATTCGTCGCTTTTGATAAAGGCCAATAGGTTTGTGGGTTCTATCCTGCAGAAGTTTTCTGAGGTTATGTAGTCTACACATGTGCTTATTCATGTGGTTATGACCGACATATTATATTTTAAATATTAAAAAGTGTGCTAATTGCTGGAATCAAATATCTACATTTCTTGGTTTTTTTCTGTGTTTTGTAATCTTTACGTTCAAAAGTGTGCCACTATTTAAAAAAAGAAAAAAAATTGAAAAAAAAGAAAAACAGAGCCAAATAAAAAAAAAAAAAAAAAGTAAACGTAAAATAAAACATTTAGTTCTTGACATTTTTTCTAAAAAATTTTCTTGCAAAATGTCTCTAAAGTGTGCTTTAGTATCGTGTAGTAACCTTGAACTTAAATCGGAAAAAATAAAATGTAATGGGTTTTGCCAACGGTGCTACCACGGAGCGTGTATCGGTTTAGAGAGGAATTGGCAACTCTCTAAAATATTAGATCATTTTGTTTGTGACGATTGCTTACAGTTTCACAACATTTTGAGAAAAAGCAATTCCGAACAACAAATCGCTTCAAACAAGATTATTGTAGAACATAGCAGAATTATTTCAAAAGCTACCAAAGCTCTAGACGCAAATTGTGAGATTTTCTCACATTTGTGTCATAGGATTGATGACGGGGATTTCAAATCAAATAGTAGTGTAAATTTTTTTTTTTTTTTTTTTTTGCGTGGATTGGTGGGTCAAATCAAATAGCAGTGTAAATGAAAGCGATCAACTAAACATTGCGACCACAATAAAAAAAGAAATGGATGTAGCAACTAAAGAAATTACTAATCAACTTAAGTTATCTATAAAATCAGTGGTTGATCCTGTTATAGGAGAAATGAAAGAACTGTACAACGACATGAGTAAAAATCAGAACCACTTTTCATCAAGAATTGACGCTTTGTATATTTCTACGAATGCAGCTTTGGCCTACAATCAATATCCTTTCTTCACATCGGAATTTCGGGAAACAGTAGAAACTTTCAAAAGGTTATAAGAAAGATGGAGTAATATAAGTTTTAAACCCTGTATGCATTCCATTTCTGTTGAGTCTGATGGTGATGCACCGTCACTGCTATCAGAATTACATGTAGCATAAAGTATGAATATATCTATAGGTCCGGAGCTTCCATTAAGAGACTCAACACAACCAATTCCAAAAAACATAAGGAGTTTTGAGCCCAGTTGTTTGAACAAACCGAAGTAGCAACGATTTGCAAGGGTAATTCTTCGCCTTACTTTAACATCGATGTTATTGGTGGAGTTGATGTTGGTTGCAAGGTAGATAAACTCCTGAACTACCTCAAAATTTTATGAGCCGACAGTGATGTTGTGTCCTATATGATGTTGTGAGGACATTTTATTTGTCTACAGCATATATTTTGTTTTATGAGAAGACCCGCTTTACCTGCTTCCTCCTCAATCTGTGTAAAGGCTTCGATGACTGCTCGTCGTGATGTTCCGATAATATTGACGTCGTCAGCGAAACCCAGGAGCTGCACCGTTTTGTAAAATATAGTGCCCTGTGTGCCCTCTATAGTTGCCGCAGGACATGGAATCGCCCTTTTTGAATATTGAAGATATTGAACTTAAACTCCAGTCATCAGCCATGTTCTTTTCGATCCCGATTTGTTTGATGATTTGGTGTATGAATTCAATCATCACTTCACCTCCTGCCTTAAATAGTTCAGTTGGCAGGTTATCTTGTCCAGCAGCTTTGTTGTTTTTTAATTTTTGGATGGCTGCTCCACTTCTGCAGGAATGGGTGTATCTGTATCTTTGTAGTTGATTGGGTTAGGGCGCGGCATATCTGTGTTTTCTATGTTTGCGCCATTCAGCAAGTTCTTAAAATGCTGTTTCCATGTCTCTAATATCCCTTGCGTATCAGTTACCAAATTTCCCGAATCATTCTTCAGCGCGTGTGTAAGGGGCTTAAAACCAGCTGCAAGCTGCTTGGCTTCTTTAAAAAGCTCTGTACCTCGCAACTGTCTCGGCTTGATTCTATATCCAAAAGTTGAGATTTTTCGAATAAACGTTTTTTGCGCCTTATAACTTTCTTTTCGTCTCTTATTTTCGCTCTATACTCTTCTTGAGCTGCTCTTGTTTTACGTTGCAGCGCTTTCCTGTAGGCCTCATTTTTCTCTACCGTCTTTGCTAAACATTCATCGTCGTACCTTGAGCTTCTCACGCGAGGTGTTTCAAAACCTACGGTATGTGTAGCAGCCATCTTGATGATGTTTGCGCATTGTTTCCAATTTTTCGTTGACGGATTTGTAGTTCTTCTTTCTTGATTTTTATGTGAGCTTTCCAGCGAAGTTTCGCATCTAACGTCATACCAAGATATTTGGCAGTTTTTGAATGGGGTATTTTTTGACTATTTATATATACTGGTTTATGGTAAATTTTTTTATTTGTGAAATCCACATGTACTGACTTAGCTTCATTTAATTTTAGCCTCCATCTTTTTGTATAATCTTGGATTTTTGTTATAGCTCTCTGCAGCTTTTCTATGGATTCTTTATTATTTTTCCCAATAGCCAGAACCGCTGTATCATCTGCAAACGTCGCAATAATATTATTTTCTAGTGCAGGAAAATCACAAGTGTACAGCAGGTACAGTACCGGACCAAGTACACTTCCTTGAGGAACCCTGGCATTAATTTCTTTAAGATCGGAATATGCTCCTTCCTGTTTTATGTAGAAGTATCTCTCTGATAAGTAGCTTGCTATGATTTCCGAATGTTCTTTTGGAAGGATTGTTTTCATTTTACAATTCAACCCCTTATGCCACACCTTATCGAATGCCTGAGCCACATCCAAAAAGATTGCTGAACAGACCTTCTTCTCCTCTAGAGGTTTTTCAATAGTGTTTGTTATTCTGTGTACCTGGTCTATTGTAGCATGTTTTTCTCTAAAACCGAATTGGTGATCCGGGATTATATTCTTTCTTTCAATAAATGGTTTCAGTCTTCTTAGATAAATTTTTTCGAACAGTTTTGACATTATAGGCAGCAGTGAAATTGGTCTATAGGATGATACTTCATTCGGTGGTTTTCCAGCTTTGGGTATCATGTTGACTTCGGCGAGTTTCCACAATTTCGGCACATATTTCAGTCTAAATGCAGCATTAATAAGATTCGTTATTTTAATTATTGCCTTTTCTGGAAGTTTCTTTATAATCTGCCCCGTTATCAAATCATATCCCGGAGCTTTTTTAGAATTAGTATTGTTTATTTCTTTTTTCACTTCGGCTGGGGTTGTTAATGCGATTTCTTCTTCTTCCTGAACTGATTCTATATTTAGATTTTCACCTTCTTCACCGTCGTTTGTTTGAAATATATTTTCTAAGTGTTCCGCAAATAACTTAACCTTTTCTTTATTATCTCTAGCCCAATTTCCGTCCAATGTCTTAATTGGAGGAATTTGTTCAATAGGTCTTTTCAGATTTTTAGCTGCCTTCCAAAGAGAGTAATCAGTGCTTTTATCATTTGTTAATTTTTCTAAATATATATTAATCGATTTGTTTTTCACTTCTTTAATTATTATTCTTAGTTGTTGCGTGAGATTATTTAGCCTAGTTTTATCTTGTGGAGCTCTAGTTTGATGCCATTTTTTACTTGCTCTGCGTTTTGTTGCATTTAGTTCTAAGATTTCTGGTGAATATTTGTTTCCTTTTACTCTTTGTTTTAACACTGGAGTATTTTCCCACACTGTTAGTTGGATATCTTTAATGTATTTCTCCACCTCTGAATCCAATTGTTCTTTGTATTGTAACTGTACAGCTAGTTGGATTTTTCCTACCAGACATACTTTGAAGCTTTCCCAGTCGGTGTATTTATTTGCCAGAACCGGATTCCTCTTCCTTTGAATAGGGTTGAATAGAGAGTGGTCAGAGTTCATTTCCTGCCTATCTTCTATCTGTATGAAATTCTTCGAAATGATTTTAATTATAAAAAAAACGATTAAATCCGGTATTTTTTTTAGATCTGTAGGCCAATAAGTAGGTTTTCCTGTTGATATTATTTCACAGCCAAATTCGCTTGTTGCCTGGAACAATTCCCTGCCTTTAGTTGTTGTTAACCGTGATCCCCAGTGTGTATTTTTGGCACATTATCCTACTAATTAATTTTTTTTCCTACTAAATCTGCAAAAAACCAAATGCGATAAATAAAAAAAATAAAAATAAATTGACTCAAAAGAGAATCGACAAAAAAAATTGATTGAATGAAAAAAAAATGAAGCACACAAAAAACCTCGAAAGGTTTGCTTTTAAAATCGCGCTCTTGTGTATTATAATATAGATAAAATGAAAATTGATTTTGATCGCCAGGGTCTGCATCATCGCCGATTGATTGAAATAAAAACGAAGCACACGAAAAACCACGAAAAATGTGCCTTCACTAATCGTACCCTTGTGTATTAGATATTCATTAACAATATCATATTGATATGCATATCAATTTTTTTTAGGAATATCACTTTAAATTTTAATTTAGGTAAATAAAATAATACAGCGCTGCAATTAATCGCATTGTATGATAACGTTTTGTTTCAAAATATTTTATTTTATAGAAATTGTTTACTTGATATTGAAAGAAAATTTAAAATTTTTTGAAAAAAATAATAATGTAAAAATAAAAAATTTTAAAATATACTTTTATCGAAAGAAAACTAGCCCCCTAAAAAGTAGAAAATAAAACTAGTGGAAAATTTGCACTACAAGTACCATCAGAATTATTTTTTGAGATTTGTAATATATTTTTAAAATTCTTTGTTATATTTTTCGTGATAAACGTTTAAACCAAAAATCTTTTTCATAGGTTTTTTCGTATCATGTTAAAATTTTTGACATGTTTTTCAAATCAAATTCTTGTACATCGTAAATTAAAAACGAAATAGTTGATATTTGCATACGAGAAACAACCAATTGTGAAAAATTTAAAAGCTGGTTTTCTAACGGTGTATGCTTAAATCATCGGAAACATATTATGCTGAAATTTTTAATTTTAGTTTTATTAAGAAAAAAATGTACATAGCTTACCGAGATATTAAATAAAGAAGAGTTCGATCAGAAAAAAAGCGCAAGACAAAAAAAAACTGTAGCAATAGAAACAAATAGTAATAAAAATTGAAAAATTATTAAACAAAAAAAATTGTGCAAGACACATTACAAATTAAAAGAAAAAAATCCAAATTCATTCGTTTCAAAAAACCATAAAATTTTACAATAGGAATATTATAATCAGACTTCATAAAACAAACTTCCCTTTTGAGGACTACCATTTATTTCCTAAAGAGTATTATTTAAAAATTCACCAATGTAATATAATAATATACAGTGGTAGTATATTATTAAGATTAGTTTTTACTGAATATAAATATTTATTTTACAATATAAAAATTTAAATAGTTAATTCAGCATTGATAAATAAAATACTTATTACTGTTGAATTACCCATTTAAAATTATATACATATCTGTAAAATAAACATTTCTGTGCTTGCAGTTTTATTACTTTATTTTACTGCCGGTTATTGGTACGACTCTTGAAAAAACTTAATTTTTGTGCTTAACAATTTATTAAACAAAAAACCACTACTCTGCAATTGCACAGGGGTAACTGTAGTCAATATTTTTTCTATGATATATTCCATTTCAGTCCAATTATTTCTGAGTTCTTGTGATCTGTATTTTTATTTTGGTAACATTACAAAATTTAATACTTAATAGAACCACGCATCAGAACAAAATTTTGGTTTGTTCTTGTTGTTTTTTATATTCATATAATCACAAGCCCCTATAGTTAAAAAGCCTCGAAACTAATTTTTGCTTCGCCTTTCTAACGAAGCAAAAATTAGTTTCGGGGCTTTTAATAAATAATAAAGATATAGAAGCCTTGATAATCATATAATCAAAATCATAATAACAAAAAAAAAAAATTTTTTTTGTTGGTTTTCTTTTTGTCTTTATTCGTCAATTAATAATAATAAATAATTGAATAAAAAAAAAAACAACAAAAACATTTCAATCGTTGCTTTATACGACATACATTCTACCCTTATAAAATATCAGTAAGAACTGATGAAAATTAAAATTAAGGTAGTTTTTTCTTCTCTCAAATTTTGTCTTTTTTCTATCTTTTCGTTTCAAATTGATATGCATTGCACATGTTTTTGTGGATTTGTAAATGAACGAGAAATGGAGCTATTGATTTTCTTATAAAATCGTTAATTTTATTTTCATACAAAAATTTTATGTAGGATTGTGCCTCTGTATATTATTTTTTTCTGTGATTTTTTATATATGTTTTTTTTTAAATTCTTGTTTCTTTAATGGTGTATGCTTGTTTATGTTTTAATATGAAATAGTAAGATCGTAAGAATGTCCCATCTCAACTCTGATCTTTATACGATCAAACTACTTGTGTGTATCTTTATATATTTACTGTCTTTGATTATACAGTATTATTCCCTGATGGCTATTTGATAAACTCAAATTTTTTGCTACAACAATATAATGCAACGACACACAAGGGTGCTATTATTATATCTTATTTGAAGTTTATTGGAAAAACTGTTTTAGATTGGCCACCTTAGAGTCCAGATTTTATGAGAACATTTAGTATTAGATGAAAAATAAAGTACCACAAAAAATTGGAAGGTGAGAAACGGAGACTTGCAACGTCAATGAAAGTATTTGGGAATCAATAGAAGTTTCAAATTTGAAAAATTTAAGCGATTCAATGCCTGGTGGACTCTAGGAGGTTAGAGAATTGAAAGGAGAAAATCTATCTTATTAGGTATCATAAAATAGATCCCATATAATATCAAACCCTTGAATATTTGTCAAAACCACATTTTTTTTCAATTATTGTTTATGCATGATAAACACGTGCACAATTTTGCCTTTTTTGCGAGTTACCTAACCGAATAATTTTGTTTTCTTTTTGTAAAATTTTGAGTTTTGTTAAAATTTTAAAAAATGCTTTAATTATTTTTATTATTTAGTGAGTTACAGCCAATTTTGTTTGTGTAAGGTTCAAAATGTGAAACTCTTAATAAATACTTTATAATAACTTGTAATTTTAATTTTTCATTAAAAATATTTTTATTTTGTTATATTATTATTTTAGATTCTGTTTTTCAACGTTACATAAAGTAACATTTATTTAGTAAAATAGTTATATCCTAATATGATAAACTTTTTTGTTGCTAATGGTTTTTATTTTTAAATATTTTGTAATTTAATAAATTTGTACTTAAAAAATCATTATATATAATATATTTTTTTATTAAATGATATTTTGATAAAATTTTGATAAATGTAACTTTTATTCCCGTTAGTTTTTAAGCTCTATTTGTTTCATTAAGAATTTTATGAATTTTTAAAACTTTATCTTTAAATTTGTGTTTAAACAAATTTGTAATTTGCTTTTAATTTTCTTGTAATTTCAATTTCAAAAAATTGCATTAACTTGAGTTAAACCATTGATTAATCTTCTCCTTATATACAAAGAAGGATGTTTGTATGAATCTATGTATGTATGTATGTTTGTGTCAGAACTCCTCCGAGACGCATGGACCAATTTCAACAAAATTTTACAGGATGGTTTTTCATTACTTAGAATCGAACCCGTGATATGTTGTTTTTCAAAATTCTGAATGGTTCGGGTACCTGCCATACAACTCCGAGCACCTGACAAAAATATTTTTAAAACAAAAGGAGCTACAGAGCTGAAAATTTGCACACAGGTACTCTTTCAAAAACAAACAGATATGCCTTTCACATTTTTTCGAAATTGTGACTGGTTCGGGTAGCTGTCATACAACTCCGAGTATCCGCCAAAAATATTTCAAAAACCAAAGGTACTACAGAGCTGAAAATTTGCACACAAGTATTCTTCCAAAAATAAACAAGTATACATTTTTTTGAAATTTTGACTGGTTCGGGTACCTGTCATACAACTCCGAGTACCCGCCAATAATATTTGAAAAACCATAGGTGCAAGAGAGCTGAAAATTTGCACACAGGTACTCTTCCAAAAATAAACAAATATGATTTTAACATTTTTTCGAAATTTTGACTGGTTCGTGTAGCTGTCATACAACTCCTGGCACGCGACAAAAATATTTCGAAAACCTTTGCCTGTCATCCCAACGTCAACACCAGCCGATGGAATTTACGCATGTTTAAGACATTCATTTTTGTGGAGACATGTAAGAAACATAAGTTTGAAACTAAAACATGAGAGTACATTTGGAAGATGGCAATGCTCTTATTTTCTTTCGCCAACAAGCTACTTGAGATCGGAGAAGGATGACTTGCAGTTGAGCCACCTGAAAAAATAAAAATGCCATCCGATTTTTGTAATTTGGTGTCGTCCGTCGCAGAACTAATAGATGCAGTCTATCTGGATATTCAGCAAAACTATCATAATTTGAACTGGTTTCTTGCTGCAAATGAATAATTAAATACTTTGCATATTACCAGGCGTAGTAAATGAATACAAGTCCATTGATAACGTAGTAAATGCTGATGAAGTAGTCAATTTTCCAACAGAGTTCTTAAATTCTATTGATCCGGCTGGATTACCGCCACATCGTCTCTTACTGAAACTGGGATCAATTATTTTATTACGGAACTTCGACCCACCAAAACTTTGTGATAAAAAATTGCGCAAATGTAATTAAAGCGACTATTTTAACAGGGAAGGGACAGGGTGAAGTCGTTTTCATCCCAATCACACCACTTATTCCAAATGATCTCCCTTTTAACTTTAAGAGGCTGCAATTTCCAGTTAGACTTGCGTCTCCATTACGGTAAACGAGGCACAGGGACAGTCTATTAAGTACTGCGATGTGGATTTAAGATCGCCGTATTTCTCCCATGACCAACTTTTCACCCAATAATTTATTTATTCTTGCTCCTGAAGGCGAAACTAAAAACGTTGTTTATAACCAAGTTTTATCTTGAGAAAATTATTTAATCACCCGTCAATTTAATTAGTTTATTATTTTGTATTTTTTCGTCTTTTCGTTTTTCTGTCCTTTTGGTTTTTCCTATTTGTCTTTGTCTTTTTTAGATTTTTATCTTTTTTTCTAAATTTAGTTTTGTTTTCTTTATAACATTTTGTACTTTTCTTTTTTGAACAAGGAAAAAAACTGCTATATTGATAAGAATTGATTAATTAAATTAAGAGTAACAAAAATTAAAATGTGAACCACTAACATCTAGCATAAGTTTGTTTATGTAGCATTAGTTTTACACTAACATGTAGAAATAAGTACTTAATGTTTGAATATTATAAAAATGAAAATGTTTATTACCTTATTATTTTATTAACTTACCGTTTTTGAATAATAACTGCATAAACTTAAAATTTTGCTTTCAAAAACGGAAAATTTTGTAAAAAATGTTGATTATCTCGAAAAAATTCGCTATATTTTTTTTTTATTGCGTTGATGCGCTACATCATCCCCTACAACTTTTTGATACACAACTTTCATATCAGACTTGCCGTTTTTCAGGTAAAGTCTGATACTCATTTTTTTTCGAGATAATCAACGTGTTTTACAAAATTTTCAGTTTTTAAAAGCAAAATTTTAAGTTTATGCAGTTATTATTCAAAAACGGTAAGTCTGATACTCATTCAACATATACCGTTAATTAGGTGTATTAATTCTAAAAAAAAGCTTTGAACAAGATGTTGCTCTAGTTTCAATTTCTTCTACTGTAGTGGATATTCTTTAGACATAATTTTTCTAATCCGATTTTCTTTAACCCAGATAAATTTAAAGATAGACAGACACCTCTGCTAAAACAATTTTTTTCCTAAAATACTCCAAGGAATCACCCCTTAAAAACTTTTTGCTCTAAACCGGACCACCCTGTATAAAAATATATGGTTAAATAATGTGCTCATATTTTATACAATTATCTATAATTATAATTGACAAGCATTTAGGGTCCTGCGCAGTAGACACCTTTTCATTTTATTTCGATTCTCCTACTCCTTAGTGAACTTCTAATATATGTAATATATAAGTTGTATATAAAACAATAATGCGCACAGAGTTGAAAATTTTGTACTCATATGATTTTATTATTTAGTAAATACATTAAACATATGTGAGATCTTATTAAAATAATAAACAAAAGCAAACAAATCAGTTATTATAATTTACTTCATATACTTGCAAATGAATCTATGTACATATGCGAAATAAAAACAAAGAAACAAATTCATCTCAAATAAAAAATATAAAAAAGCAAAAACAAAAAAAAATCAGTTGAATTTGTCATTTTTATCTTTTTAGGTAATTGTTTCTAAATTATGGTTATTTGTAGTAATAGTATAGTTTTTATTAAAATTATGTATTATGTAGGTATATTTATACATACATCTTTAATGACAAAATTTTTTATTTTTAGTAATTTAATCATTAAATGCCACTTACTATAGGGAATATATCGGAAACGAAGCAGTGTATGAGGGACGTTTATTTATGTGTCCTAAATAAAACTACTAACCACAAAACTTTTTATTAAACACGAGTGGTTTCTGCTATATCGTGCGAAGTCTATGTAAGTAGGTAAATTACTGTTTTTTTAAAAACTTTAAATTTGACTTCAACTTGAAATATAATTACTCAACAGGGGCCCTTAGTAATATAATATTTCACTAAAGACACAATTCTTTATTTCACAGTTATATGTTGCTTTGTCTAGAGTACGATCTTTTGATAGTGTTAGTGTAGTATAAAATATTATGAAATATTTGAATAAGTATTAAAATGTTAAACTATTTTTAAAATATTAAATAAAGTGAATTTTAGTTTTAAGTTTTTCAATTTAACTTATTTATTATGTAATAAAAAAATATGTAAAACATTGATGTTTTTTAAGAAAATAAATAAATAAAATAAATTGTTTTATTTATAATGCTAATGCTAGACCGGCGAATAGTATGTCGGGAATAGCTAGTATTTTTATAATTGTTGAATTGTGCGTGTACATGTATATTGTAATAATAAATTTATTTATTTATTTATTTTTAACAGTTGATCATACAGATAAATCTGTAGGCCAACTTTATAGGTCCTTTTCCCTTTCGAAATGTGGGCCTTTTTATTAATAAATTATAAGTTATAATAAAATTTTATAATGTTTAGAAAACAAAAATATTTTTCTTTTTTTAATTGAATAATTTTCAAAAATAAAACAATTTCAAAAAATTAAAATAATAGTGCACATTCATTCACGTTATGATTTCTAATATATATTCATACATACCAGATGCAATACCAGATATTTCTTAAGAATCTGATTATGAACATCTTCAAAATTGAAGCCCTTTCATAAATAAACTTATTTAACTTGTATATTTAATAAAATGAATTGTTATCTTTTTTTTATTATTCGTTATTAATTGTCTCTGGGATTGGGTAATTTTTTATAGCCTTGATTTTGTCAGGATTAGGTCTGACACCGTCAGCAGATACAATGTGACCAAGAAATGCAACTTGTTTTTGCATGAACTCGCATTTGTCTGGTTGAATTTTTAGGTTGGTCTCTATCATATTTTGGAAAACTATTCTTAAATTTTCTCCGTGTTCTTGGAGAGATGTAGAGAAAACAATTATGTCATCTAAGTACACTAAACAAATGGTCCTTTGTAGTTCTTGAAGTACATTATCTATGACTCTCTGGAATATTGAGAGTGCATTCTTAAGCCCGAATAGCATTCTCACGTATTCATAGTGTCCACCGTCCACTGCGAAGGCAGTTTTCGCAGTGTCTCTCTTATCAAGAATGCCGAGGTTCCCAATTTATCAAGAATATCCGAGGTAAGGGACCTGTCACTAATAGTCTTATCGTTAAGTTTACGATAATCTATCACTAGACTCCATTTTTTCTTCCCACTGGCATCCTTCTTTTTAGAGACTATCCAGATTATGGAGCTCCAAGGACTGCAGCTGGGTCTTATGATCCTTTAGTTGAGCATATCGGTAATTTGGGTTTCAATTTCTTCTTTGTGTCTAAGGAGTGTGTTTGAGGAGTGATCTCTTCTCTTTTTTATTAAGATTTGACATTCTCAAGCTATTGCTTAAATTTTGATCAAGATTTCTTAATCTTGTTTCTTCATTTATAATGTTAAAATTGTTAATTTCTACATAATCATTTTGAGAGAAAGTTTTTACTTTAATGGGTTGTTCTGTAAAAAATATTTGCTCCTTGTGTGAGGCATTGATTAAGGTATCGAATAAGGTACACCAAGATTTGGCTTGATATATTCCTTCAGGAATGTATAAGTTGGATTTTATTTCGATATTTCCAACGTATATCAATATCTACAGTATATGTTGAATGAGTATCAGACTTACCGTTTTTGAATAATAACTGCATAAACTTAAAATTTTGCTTTTAAAAACTGAAAATTTTGTAAAAAAAACATTGATTTTCTCGAAAAAATTCGCCATTTTTTTTTTATTGTGTTGATGCGTTACATCATCCCCTATTCAGGTAAAGTCATATTTAATATTTGGGTAACCCATGTTTTAGTAAGAAAAATAATAACTGAGAGTTGAATATTGTAACAACTTTATTTTTTAGTCAAAATTAGTTAAAACTACTGAGTTAGTTAGGGTTAATGAAATTTTATATGACTTTACATGAAAAACGGCAAGTCTGATATGAAAGTTGTGTATGAAAAGTTGTAGGAGATGATGTAGCGCATCAACACAATAAAAAAACAAAAAGAAACACTAGCAAATTTTTTCGAGATAATCAACGTTTTTTTATAAAATTTTCAGTTTTTAAAAGCAAAATTTTAAGTTTATGCAGTTATTATTCAAAAGCGGTAAGTCTGATATTCATTCAACATATACCATTAATTAGGTGCATTAATTCTAAAAAAAAAGCTATGAACAAGATGTTGCTCTAGTTTCAATTTCTTCTGAGCTGTAGTGGATATTCTTTAGACATAATTTTTCTAATCCGATTTTCTTTAACTCACTGTAGCCCAGGTAAATTTAAAGATAGACCCCTCTTCTAAAACAATTTTTTTCCTAAAATACTCCAAGGAATCACCCTTTAAAAACTTTTTGCTCTAAACCGGACCACCCTGTATAAAACAATAATACGCACAAAGTTGAAAATTTTTTACTCATATGGTTTTATTATTCAGCAAATATATTATGCATATTTTATAAGTGAGTTCTTGTTAAAATAAAAAACAAAAACAAACAAATCAGTTATTATAATTACTTGCAGTGAACATTATGTACATTGTACATATGTCAAACAAAAAAAAAAAAAACATTCATCTGAAATTATGTACATCTATAAAATAAAAAATCTAAAAACAAAAAAACAAATCACTTGAATTCTTCATTTTTTATCTTTTTAAGTAACTGTTTCTAAATTTTGGTTATTTGTACTAATAATATAGTTTTTATTAAAATTATGTTATATACCTCTTCAATGACAAAATTTTCTATTTTTAATAATTTTATCCACTAAATGCCACTTACTATAGGGAATATATCGGAAACGAAAAAGTATATGAGGGACGGGTATTTATATGTCCTAAATAAAACTTACTAACCCCAAAACTTTTTATTAAACACGAGTGGTGTCTGCTATATCGTGCGAAGTCTATGTCAGTACGTAAATTACTGTTTTTTTAAACTTTAAATTTGACTTCAACTTGAATTATAATCACTCAACAGGGGCTCCTAGTAAGTGTTAAATTTACTAATTCATCAACTAAGAAAATAATTCAAGAGAGAATACGTAAAAATAAAATTAGACTGGATTCAAATATTTTTGGAGATATAAGCAACAACAACATCAGGAAAATATTTGTAAATGCTTTCAATAGATCATTACTCAAAAAGGCGAATTCATTTAAAACAGAGAATAAATGTAAGTACGAAAGTACATATGGGTACGTAATTCAAATATTTTTATTAGAAAAAAAGGTGATAAAGCTTTTAATATAAAAAGTGTAGAGGACTTGTTAAAAATTTAGTTCATTTGTATTTTTTTTTAAATTAATTTATATTTAAAAATTTTATATGGTTAATTCCATTATGGAAGATATTTATCCTCTTCATAGTCAAAATAATAATAGTTTTTCTTCTTCAATTTCTAATAATTTTAATTGTTTGTGCATAGACCATAACAGTGATGACCTTCATTCAGGCTTTTCTGTGATACACCAAAACATTCGGAGTCTTAGGAAAAATTTTGATGTATTTCTCTCTCATTTTGTTTCATGTGATCATTTACCAGATCTTATTTTTTTTATCTGAAATTTGGATATTTGATTATGAAATTTCGGATTACGATATTCCAAACTATACATTTGCTGCAGCTTGTAATTATTCTTATTTAGCTGGTGGAATTGCACTATTTTACAGAAGTGACGTTGAATGTACAACAACTAAATTAAACTTAAATAGCGTTGACTTAATTTGTTTAAATTGTTGTATTTCGGGTACACGTTATTTTTTTGTTGGTGTTTATAGATTTCATAAAGTCAGTGTTAATGAGTTTTTGGAAGAATTTTCTGGGTTTCTAGAAAATCTAACATGTAAAAATACCATTCTTATAGGCGATTTCAATATTAATCTGCTTTCTGATAATAGTGATTCGGATAATTTCATCACTACTCTGGTGTCCTTTGGCTATACTTCTTTAGTGTTTCAACCTACTCGGGAAACGGAGTGCTGAAGGACTTGTATTGATCACATTTTTTTAAGACTACATAGAAATAATCCTATTAAATATAAAACTGCTATATTTGATCTTAAAATAACTGATAACGTTCTAACATCCATTCAGTTTTCTAAAGACTTACCAAAAAGACATATATCAAATTATAATGTAATTCGAAAAATAAATTTTAGTTCTTTAATAGATGAACTAACTTTTGAGTCGTGGAATGAAGTATATAGTTTGCCTGATCCTTCTACCGCTTTCGATTTATTCTTGACTAAATTTAAAAGTTATATTTCAAATTGTAGTATAGTAATAAATCAAAACTCAAGCAAACTGAAATGACTAAAACCATGGATGAGGTAGAAGTTATTGCGAATAATTAAAAAAAAAAATCAAATTCATCTATTAAAACATCCAAATTGCACTAGACTCAAAGTGTATTACGAAAAACTATGCCGTGAGTTGAAGTGTGATATTCCTAATTGTAGAGACAGTTATTATGAAAAAAATTTAACTGAGAATTCTGGAAACTCAAAAGGAGTGGAAATTAGTAAATGAAATTCTTAATAGAAATATTGCAAATAGTCATATTGTCATAAAAAATAGTAGTAAGCTTATTTCTGATCCTTTAGATGTTGCTAATTTATTTAATGATTACTTTTCTACAATAACAAATTCACTATTAGATAATTCTCCTTATGTTGTGTCATCGTGTAATTGTAGTAACTATATCGTTCCGGATTCTTCTCAACAACAAAGTTTTTTCTTCCTTCCTTTTTCTTCGACCGAACTACACAAAATTATAATGTCTTTAAAATCTTCATCTTCTTCTTCCTTTGATAAAATTTCAAATAATATTCTTAAAAATGTTTCTTTTCAAATTGTTGATGTTCTATGTTATATTTTTAATTTCAGTATACAGAATGGTATTTTTCGACATGCTCTAAAAGCAGCTGTTGGTATACATTTGCATAAAAAAGGAGATACTTTATTATTCAATAATTATAGGCCTATTTTCTTATTATAAGTTTTTTCAAAAATTTTTGAAAAGGACATTAAGTTTAGAATCATAAAATATTTGAATAACAACAGCTTTTTCAGTGAATTTCAATATGTGTTTAGAAGTGAAGGCATCATCAACTGAAGATGCCTTATTAAAGTTATGTAGTGAGCTCTACAAGTCCTTAAATGATTCCGAAATTCCGGCTGCTTTATTTATAGATATCACAAAAGCTTTTGACATGGTGGACCATACCTTATTATTAAACAAATTGTTTAAAGCTGGATTTAGAGGTTTTATTTTGGATTGATTTAGTTCATTTTTAAAGATCGGATGCAAATAGTAAAAATTTTAAATGTATACAGTTCCGAAAGGTTGATAAATATCGGAGTTCCTCAAGGCTCTGTACTAGGTCCAATACTTTTTTTAATTTATGTCAATTCACTTTTTGCTCAAGCGTTAAAAGGAAAAATTACTGCTTTTGCTGATGATACAGCTCTTTCCTATTCAAATGTAAATTATTTTAATACTTTTACTGATATAAATTTTGACTTGGATATATTAAGGCAATGGTTCAAAATGCATAAACTTATAATAAGTAACAAAACAAAATTTATGTTTTTTAATCTGTCAGGAAAATTATGTGAAAGAATTTCTGTAAAATATAGTTTATGTGTAAAATATAGTTTCAGTGCTTAAAATTTAGTTTATGTAAAGTATGTGTACATGATGTGTCTGGTATTTTGTTTAATGCGAACTATAACTGCTCAGAAGATTGTTTCTATGTTGAACGTGTGGATCTAGTTCTAGTTCTTTTGATCGTCAACTAAGTGTTTTAACTACTACAAAACGATTACGTCTTAATGTACGTTCAACTGAGACTAACTAACAACTGTTGTTCTGTTTAGCTTTGATACTTTCGGCCTAACTTTTTGAAGTGTTTTTATTAAATGTATAGGTATTAACATATGTATTAATTTATGACTTTTTACCCTTCTACTAACAGCATGTACCTGGTTTAGTCTATTTTTAAATATTTTAATCAAAGGTGGCGGTGATTTACTAACCCTACTGGATGATGAGTTATTGCACAATTAAATAAAGCAAGTCTTCGTCTAGTAATAGACGTCTGATGTGCTTGCTCTAAGCATAAATCTGACAGTATAACTTCAAATATTTAGGTATCTCGTTAGATGCTAGACTAAACTGGAAAGATCACACGTCTTATCTAAAAAGATACCTGAATAAAGCAGTTAGACAACTGTATCATCTAAGTTTATATTGTCCTTTCTCTGTGTTAAAACTATTTTACAATGGCTTGATTAAGTCTAAATTTCAATATGGTCTGTGTTGTTGGGGTGGTAACCATTATAATAAAATTAAGCCTTTGTTAATTAAACAAAAACATTGTACACGTATTATTTGTAAGGTCAGTCATAGAACTCCCAGTTTTTATTTTTTCAAAAATCTAAAAATTCTTCCATTAAGACATCTGTACTATTTTAAAGTACTTAAACTATTTTTTTTTAAAATCGGGCTATAATAATCGGGCTATAATAATTGTTGGTGGATCATAATTTGCGTATAAATAACAGAAATGTTGTAAATGTACCCAAAGTTAAAAAATTTCATTTTCGTCACTTTTTTACTGTAACTGCACTTCAGCTGTTTAATCAGTTGCCTGAATCCTTTAGAACCGAGATAATACAAATTAGATTTATAAAACAAATAAAATCCTGGCTCTTTTCATTTTCTCATGCACAAATTGAACCAATATGAATACCCATAATTTAAACTCACTTTCTATCTGTTTTCAAATTTCTTATTTTTCTATTTATTTGTTTTTTTGTTATTTCTAATGGCTTTTATTCAGATCGTAATTCATTCTACTATCCTATATTTTATTTTATTTTTATTAAAAACTTCAAATCTTTTTATATTTTACAATTAAATTAAATTAATAATTAATTCTTCTTCAATTAAATAAAACATTATATCAAATAATTATACACTCATTTTATATTGTTTTTCCCCATTAATACTTTTACATCTGTTATTTTAATAAAGTAAGACATTCGTCTCTTGTACTATGGCAATAGAATGTCTTTAACTATTTCATTCAGAACTTTAAGCTGAAAAGTCTAAGAAAAGACTATTTTTTTTTTATTTTCTAATCTGTATATATATTAATTGTAGTTTATAATAATTGTATTAATCTTCTACTATAATATATACTGTACATTTGTGAACAATTATTAATTCTTAATTCATATGTTCGTTTTTTTTTAATAGTGTATAAATCAAATATTATTTAGTATAAGTTAAAAATGTAATCGGAATTATTTTAAATACTTTATTTTTAATTTGAATTTATTATTAATTTAATTGAGGATACATTGTACAAAAAATGAATTTAATTTGTATGTATTCAAAATTTGTTACTAGCTTTGTAATTCTGTTGAAATAAAGACTGTTTTTATTATTTTATTTTTTATTTACATTATATAACTAATTACATTTAGTTCTATTTCGTGAATTTGTATATCATTGTTCTTGGTAGCGAGTATTTCGATTACTTCGCTATAAAAACCTTGAACTCATTTGTTTCCTTGTTTGAGTCCGTGCAGGTCTCTAATGAGGGCCGTTTCGTTTCGTTTGTCCGAATAATGAAGAATCAGGTTATGTCTCATTTGCTCCCATTCTAATGGAGTTCCGTACATATTCAATTCTTCGTTCGCGGGTCCCGTTATTTTATTGCGAATTTCTCTTAAGAGGAGTTTTTTTATAAGGCACACCTATTTAGTACATTCTATTAAATTTAAGATTTCTTCTACATTATTGAGAAATTCAAAGAGAAGACGCTAATTTCCATCAAAATGTGATAACTCTTTAATACCGTCGGGGACTCGCAAAGAGTTGAAAATGTCCATAGTTGTAAATGTCGGTGTTGTATTAATATTTTGAATACGACTTATGGTTGATTGTGGATCCATCTTTGGATTGAATAATTCGAAAATACAACTAGGTGAATCCGGATATTCCGAAAGTCGTTAGTTTCAATATTATTCTTGCAAATTTTCTTCTTTTAATAATTTTTTCATATTTATAGGATTAGGATAATAAGGTTTTTGTTTTTTTGGCATTGGACGAATAATAATATAACACGCTGGGTGGCGCAGTAGGTAGAGCGCCTGCCTTTCAACCGAAAGGTCCCGGGTTAGATTCCCGATGAAGCAAAAAAAAAAATGCTTCATTGGTTTTTCGAGCTGGTCTAGTACCCTTTGTCATTGGGATATAATAAATGACAAAAATAATTGAGAGTATAATATATAGATCCTCAAAATTTAATTCAGGATCAATTAAAATTTGATATATTCATCCCGGATAGAGACAAAAGATATAAAGTTGATTACTGGTGGTTGGAGGAAGCTGCATTAAATAGATTAGGATAGTTAACTATACAAAGTAGTTTTAAGTTTAGGTTAGGATAAGTTAAGTTTTATTTTAGTTTATAAGATTTTTTTGTGAGAATTAATTTGGGTTTTAGTAAAATTTTACAAAAAAAAAATATTTAGCAAAGATTAAAAATACATAAGTTAAGTGGTAACTTGGTATAAATTATAAGAAAAATATTAAAAGTACAAATCTGAACGAAAATTAATAAAAAATTCATTTAAAATTAAGTTAGTTAAATAAGAAAATAGCCACCGGTTTTGTAAATAATTTTTTTTTTCGGTGTAATATTTGATGTTGAAAAAAAATACAAAAAAAGGGGGCAAAAAATGTTTGTTCAAATTTAGTTTGTTCCTATATACGACGATTATTTCTGATATTTTATTATTTCAATATTTTCCGTTTTAAACATTATTATTTTCTTATATACCTATTAAAAATATTAAAACTATATTATAATACACAAGAGCACGATTAGTGAAGTTTTTCGTGTGCTTCGTTTTTTTTTCATTCAATCAATCGGCGATGATGCAGGCCGTGGCGATCAAAATCAATTTTTATTTTATATATGTTATAATACACAAGAGGACGATTTTGAAGGCACACTTTTCGTGGCTTTTCGTGTACTTTGTTTTTTTTTCATTCAATCAATTTTTTTTTGTCGATTCTCTTTTGAGTCAATTTTTTTTTATTTTTTTAAATTATATTTAATTATATTTATATTAAATTTGTTTTTTAAATGTAAAAAACTTTGAAAAAGTTATTAAAATATGTTAGTTTAAAAAAAAATTATTTTTAAAAAAACTAGGAGCAAAATTATATATTTATTAAAATCTACATAAAAACCATCTGCCGGCCAATAATCAAACTTAAATTTAAAGTACATACTTCAATTGAAAAATAGTAAAATATTAGGTTTATTCAGTAACTGTCCCAGATAGTTAATATATATGAATATGAAAGTCATGCGTTGAATAATATCTTTAATAAAATAGTCATTTGAAAATACATCATTTATGTTTAATTTATAGATTGCAATATGCAATATCAATATCAATTTATAGATTGAAAAAGTACGGTTCAAATCTGAACCATCTAACAACCAATGTTCATTATTATTTTTTAGAATGATAGATATTTAAAAGGAGACTAAGCAAAATTATATAATTTTTTAAATTTATTTAATTATTAATTAGAAATTTCCATTTAAAATTTCACCCCTTGTAAGACATTTTAACATACCTAAAAATATTTTTTTTTTTTTAAATAAATTATTATTTACGTATACGGTTGTTTTCTAAGTAGAATCAATTTAAAAATAAAATATGGTATTTACTACCAAGGATAAATTGAAATGATGGATACAATTCATAATGAAGCTGATTTTCCATTAAACCGTATAACAAATCTGAGGTATATCTATATGATTTCATTAGTTGTATTCATTTTTTAATTCAAAATTATTTCGAAGTAATTTGAAGTACTGGAATGATTGAATTTTTTTAAAACCATTATTTTGTTTATAAGAACAAAAATATAATATTTATTAAAATCTAAATTAAAATCCATCTGTCGGCTAATAAAAACTAAAATTTAAAGTACATCAATAAAAAAATAATATATATTCATTCGTTAAATTGTTAATATTTCAGTAAAATATTAGGTTTATTCAATAACCTGTTCAAGAAAGATCTAGAACGATCTAGAGTAAAAAAAGTTGTTGTGTTCAGTAGTTTCCGTTAATTTAACTTTTTGGCCCCAAAGGTGCTCTGATCGTTGTTGAGCAGATTGTTTAAAATAGTTCTAAATTGATCTGTTTTGTTCCCAATTTTTTTGTGCAAAAATTTTGTAGGTATATCTTTTTTAATTTCAGCACCTGAATCAAGAAAATTTTGAACATTGACATGTTTAAAGTATCTGAAAACAATGTACAGAATAATAATATTTAATAGCAAACCACAAAAAAATAAAAATTGCTTAAAGTTTTAAGTTAATCTTTATAAAATTAACTCTTTTATTTATAAAATAAAAAAAAAATATCAGATATAGAATGAAATTTTTTTATAAGAATTTCGTAGACATCAATCTCCAGTAAGTCTTGCATATGCAATATCAATCAATAAATCACAAGGTCAAACATTTCAAAGAGTCGGAATTTATCTCCCTCAACCTTCCTTCACCCATGGTAAATTCTACACAATCCACTGCTCTAAAAATTAAAATTCTAGCAGGACCAAGACAGGGAAAACTACTGATAATGGCACTGTAACTGACAATGTTGCATACCAGGTCTAGAATACTTCATTTTATCCAATTGTTTCCTATATGATGAATTTTAAAACTCACTCATAATAATTGGGAAACGGTACTAACCCATAGGTATGATTAATGGTTTAATAAAATTATCGGAAACTATTTTTTAATAACATTCCAACACATGTTTTCCCAATTAACGCGAACAATCAATTAATCGGTTAATAATATCAGTTATGGTAAAGGGTTTCAGTGATTTTAGTGGGTTAGAATTCCACATACCTAAGTACCTACGCGAATAATGAGGATAATATCTATTTACAAATCACAGAATTTAAAGAATATGATAACGCGGTTTTAGTCAGGTCCCCTAAAAATCTTATGCATAGTTCTTATAATTTAGAAAATAATATTATTAAATATTTCTACGAAATTTTTGTCGAAAAAAATTTAGAATGTTAGATATTTGAAAAATTAAAAAAATATTTTTATTACGAGTGTTGTGATAAATCAGACAAAAGGTTCTTTATTAAGTTATATATGAGGCATTTGGCCCCAGTCGGAGTGGACCTAGCGCCAATTTTTAAAAATGAGTCATTTCGACCGCCTCATATTAAAGTCACAATTTATACTTTTATAAAAAATCATAATAAAAATGTAAAAGTATTTAATGTAAAACATAAATTGCTTAGTGTTACGCATATGTGATAATAAATTATTACAAGAAAAATCTCATTTTTATTTATTGTAGTCCTGTTTGCAGCTTTTGAGTTCTTTTTTGGAATAGATATTTTCCCGAAATTTTTTCCAAAACAATATATTAATAAAGAAGTTTTTTTTAAAACTTTAAACTTTTTTTTATTTAATTTCAGACAACGTTTTTTATTACTCTCTTTTGTGTGCAAACAAATGAATACATACAAATGAGTGAATATTCTTTGCAAAAAAAAAAAAAAAAAAATACGGTCAATTTGCTTTTACAAAACTAAAAATACGATCATATTTTTACGGAATGACCCCAATTACGATCTTGGGGTGATTCAAATCAACAAAATAGACTAACATTTTTTGTTCTGCGTGAATACTCTATGTATATAGTTACTTTATGATTACACTATGATAAGTAAATGCTATTTCAGACAAAATTAGAAAGCTAAGTATTCACGTTAATTGCATTTGTAATTCGTATATGTTTATTAAAACTTTGATAATTCATCATCATTGCAATGCTTTCAAATTTTACAGAAAAAACAAGCTTGCATAGAATACAATAAGTATTCATTTCATCATCAGGCCATATTCTTTACCAACTCTTGTAATTTTAACCAATCTTTCTCAAATTTGCAATATCTTTTTGTTTTTGTTGTGTTGAAGTTGAATACATACGATTCATTTAATTCTATTGTTTTTCTTCTGTTTTCGTTCATTTTTCTACATATGGAAATTTATTTGTTATATTATCTCTACATATTTGTTGAAATAATATAATATTTAATTTAATATTTGCAAACAATATTATGTTTTAAGGTTTCTAAATAAAGATACAGATTATGTTAAAAATTTGATTTAAAAACAACAGTTCCTTTCGTTTCCGTTTGATATTATGGCCATAAAAAAATCAAAGTATTGCTAGTTTTGATATTAATACTTTAGTAAAATAAGTTTGTCGTTGAAATAATGTAGTAGCAGAGACTATAATAGAGACGTCGAATTGGAGCAAAAATAGCACAGATGTCGCTAACAGTATCGAAATGAAATAATGAAATGATAAAAATTATGATTCTTATAAAATTAAAATTTTCAAAATTCAAAGCAAGCTAAGAATGGAATTAAAAACAAAATACGAAAAATAATTATTTTCTTCGCAGGTGCGTTATTATTGATACTAAAGCAATTTATATATACATATAAATAATATATATGTATATAATTTGATTTTGTATGGTTGAGTTACAATCAATTTGAATTAAGAATGTTTTTTGATTTTGAATCCAAATAAAATGAATTTTTGTACAGAGTTAAGAAATTTTGTTGTAAGGTATTTATTCTCCCATTACGTTTATAACATTCGGTTTTACGTATATTAAAAAGTTTATAATTTTTTAATTTAAAAAAAAAATACTTTTGACCAAAAATACTTGGGAGCGTGTCATAACCTGTGCTTCATTTGCCCTTAGTATCATTAGCCTGTTTTCTTGCGATTTGCCTGCATTTTAATTTGTTTGCATTTCATTTGACTGGATATGTAGTAATACAGGATTCATGTAGCAAGTTTTTATCAATCAACGGGCATCAGAACTACATCTTCTAAAGGTGACTGGTTGAAAGTGCCAAGTCAAGAAATTGAGCAGCCTCCAGCAAAAATAGGTCTGGTACCGTCTCACAAAGTACTTGAAAAAAAATTTTTTTTTGTTTTTCTTCAACAGGTCTTTTGTACAATGGGTCATAAGCACGATACAAACAAGAGGTCCGGCACCCCAAATGTCGGGACTGAAGACCTTGATTTATTTTTGGTCATGAGTACAATGGTTCTTAAATGCGATGAAGATAGTAGGTGCGGGGTCCCAGGAATTGGGGCCGAAACCCTATATCATGTGTTTAAATTGTATTTTTCTGAAAAAAGGTTATTAATAATTATTATAAATAATTTTAAAAAAATTTTTTTTGATAGGTCCGAATGTGCGGAAGTTTGGATCAAAGACCATATATTTGTACTGATGACAAATAAACAAAAAATTCAAGGTTTTCGGTCCTGACATTTGGGGCCCGGACCTCTTCTTTTTCTGAAAAATATGTACCTTTATAACTTGAAAAAAAAGGAAAATTTAATTCATCTACACTAAAAACGTATTCTAACTTTAGAAATAAATTAAGAAAATTAATGTACGCAGGTTACCTTATTATATTCAATCAATATAATATATTTTTTTTTTTAATATTCATTATCATTGCAATCTGAACTATCCTTCAAATTAAACACACATATTTATTCATATACACAAGATTTTATAAGAATAATGAATAATAATAGCCAATAATATGTATAAGTAGTATAAGTGGTATAAGTAATGTAAATGGTATAAGCTAAAAATAACAATTTTATTTTACTTAAATTTGTACAGGCTACAATTATCTTATTTTTCAACATGGACAACTACCTTTTAATAAATTGGTAGAAATCCTTGGACAAGTATCAGTTTTTTAAATTTAAAAACTGATAGTTAGAAAAAAAAAATGCATTATATTTTGTTCGCAATTCGACGTCTCTATTATAGTCTCTGGTAGTAGTATTAAAATTGGTGCTAAAATTCTTATATAATTTTCAAATAATGAAAAATAATCCCAAATCTTGGCAAAGAACTTTTCATATAGTGCTTTGTTTAAACTTACCCATAAATCTTTTTTCTTTATTCTCTAATATTATATTTTCAAAGGAAGGGTTGATTGAATGTTATTACAGAAAGCGAAAATTCATCGAAATGTTATAAAGTAATGTTATTTCGTAAGAATTTCGGCTGATTCAGCTTCTGCAATCACATGAAGCACTGCTGGCTATTTACAGTACAGGCACTCTCAATTCATTGGAATATAAATTTCTTTTTTCATAATTTTGTATGAAAAATCAGTGTTTTTCAGCGGGGATCTAATTTTTTGCATAGTTACAGTTAAAAAAATTAAAATTTTTTTAAAGAAAATAAAGTTTGAAATTTTATCTTACAGTTGTAAAAGAAAAATATTTGATTATCTTTTATTTTCATTCAAAAAATAAGGTTTAAAAAAAACATTCATCAGAAAAAGTAATACAGCCTACCTTCATTGAAGTGCTAAAGCACACTAACACAAAATTAAAATAAATTTGATAAATATATAATTTTTTGAATAAATTTAAAATAGAAACCTTACCAAATGTACACATTGATTTTGGTGCCAAAATTTATGAAATTGAAAACTATTTTTGAATAAAAACAAAGTAAATTTTTTTTTTTCTCAAAATAACAAAATATATTATTTGATAAATGAAACGAAAAACAATTCAATTAAAAACAAAGAGAAAACAAATTCATATAAAAAACAAAAATTAATTCATGTAAAACAAAAAACAATTCAATTAAAAACAACAACAAAATTATAGCTATAATACATTTTAGAAAACGACAAAGTAAAAATATTAAATTATTTAATTTATTTAAATTTTAACATATTAAAAGTTAGTGATGACCTTTTATTTTCACATACTTTATTATTTTCCATTCTACATAATATTAGACTATACAATATTACCAAAACTTGAACAAAAATGTGTGTAAAAATTTCGAAAGAACGTTTTCCACATGTACAAATTGTGTCTAATGGTACATCAAAGTCACCAGATGTTACACTTTGATAAATTAAAGGACACATAATTCCTTTTTGATTGTTATCAGCCAGAAATTTATATTTTATTAAAATCATTAAACTGTTTAAAATAGTATTCAGTTTTTTAAAAAGAAAATAATAATAAAAAATATTCACTTTATTAAAAAAATATCTTGGCAGTTTACCCTATTTTGTTTTACTAAAAAATATAGCGCTCTTCGCGCATTTTGTATCTTCGTATTTCGTAAATTTATCGTAATAAAAATCACAGTCAATTTTGCGTGAAGAGTAAATTTGTAAATTTTGTATTTTTCATTTCGTAAATTCGTAATAACAGCTTATATCTGATGTCTGTTTAAACTTGATTTCCAATTTTAATTATGGTTGTGTTGTTATTAGAATTTAATTATTTTTAATTGGTAATTTTTATGATTTAAATTTAACTATTTTCAATTTGTAATTTTTTGTGATATGATATGATAACAAAAATATGGTCCTTGACGAAAGAATCTATGCTTCTAGAAAACACCTCAAAAGCAAATAATAAGTTTATTCTAATTTATTTTTTATTTTTGTTTTTTATAAAAATTTCTTTTACACATTTAAATTCATTTTTATTCAACCAATTTTTTTTTAACGAATGAATTTGATTAATAGTTTGTTGATAGTTTGTATTTATTTTTGTTTATTATTAATATTTGACATTAACTCAACAACAACACGAAGATACGAAAATACGAAATGAAAATTAAATAGCTCAGAGGCTTCTTACTTTTCTTTCGTAAACGATTTCGTATTTTATCATCCGTTCGTTTATAAAGCTTTGTATGAAAGTGTAGAAAACTTTTTTGGTTTTTAGTATGAAGTGTGCAAACTAGCGATATAAAAGAACCAAAATAATACGAATCGTAAATTTACGAAATTGCGTGACAGGCACTACTAACGAAAACTTACTGACATACTAATTAGAAATGCAAAAAAATAAAACAGAAACAAATAGAAGTATTGGAAATATCTTCGTTGTAATGAGAGAATAAAACGAATAAAATTCAAATGTCAAAAATCAAATTATGAGAGTGCATGTAAATAACCAGCAGTGCATGAAACACTAATGTGGGAAATACATGTGCAGAATTCTCATGCATCTGCGTGCCAGACACATGTGCATATTTTATTTGTCAAAAATTGTTTTGTTTTGAAATAATGTAGATAATTGCCGCCATTGATACACTAACAATTTGTTTGTATAGTAATAAATTACAAAATAAAATAATTTTTGACAAATTTTTAAGTTAAATGTTATTAAAAGTGTTCAATAAAAGTTTTAATTTAATAATTTTTGAAAAAATTTTAATCACATATATTGTTATCTATCACTATCATGAATGTAACAAAATATAATTATATGAATAAATTAATGCTAGTTTGTTGTGCATATATTTTGTTATGTCTAAATATTTTAAAAATTTATGATGAATATTGCAACAAAAAAGAAAGAAAATCTAGACTATGGACTAGGAAAATTTTCGTTCATTTCAAATTAATTAGTTTTTCTTCAATTACTTAATTTAAAATAAATTTATACAAAAAACAATAATAAATATGTAAATATTAAACAAATTTTATGACGTTTGTCATTATTTTTTTATTAGTATGAGTAAAATGACAATTTTTACAATCTTTCGTGTTGGTAGCTCTGACGCTGCGCAGCAAAAATTAGAAATAGAGATATTATGGATCAAATTTTCTGCGTGCAGAATTACATGTTGGTTCCATATAAAACCATATATTCTAATTTATTTTTGCTGCGATGCATGCATAGTTCTGCACATGTATTTCAGGCATTACTTTTAAAATTTCATATTAAGCTGCTATTGTAAAATTTATTTTTGTAATCTTAGTACACCGAAATTGAAGGAAAATATTTCTAAAAAAAAATTGTTTTTTTTTTTATATTTTTAATACAATTAATTAGGTTATATTGGATCCCACTGTGTTTTAACTTTAATAGAAGCTGGATATGATGTAATTGCGTTAGATAACTTTAATAACTCTGTTAATGGAGATCATGATGAATCAATTGCTTTACAAAGAGTGAGTGAAATTACTGGAAAAGAAATTTTGTTTTACAAAAGTGATCTTTTGGATTTAGATAGCTTAGATAAAATATTTTTTAAGCATCGTATTGAAGCAGTTATACATTTCGCTGCCATGAAATCCGTTGGCGAATCAATGGAGTTTCCTTTACTTTACTACAAAAATAACATGATAGGAGTTCTTAATCTTTTAATAATAATGGAAAAATATGATGTTCACAAACTAGTATTTTCCAGTTCCTGTACAGTATATGGTGAGCCAAATGAATTACCAATAACCGAAAATGATCAAACAGGAAATATAGCTAATGTTTACGGAAGGACGAAATTCTTTATCGAAGAAATGCTAAGAGATATTTCTAAAGCTGACGTAAAATGGAATATAATTGCCTTGAGGTATTTTAATCCTGTTGGAGCTCATATATCTGGAAAAATTGGTGAAGATCCAACAAAAATTTTTACAAATTTAATGCCATATATTAGCCAGGTTGCAATGGGCAAAAAATGTGTACTTGAAATTTTCGGTAATGACTACAATACAGTAGATGGTACTGGTTTAAGGGATTACATTCATGTAATGGACTTAGCTAGTGGACACATAGCTGCCTTAGAAAAACTTATGTTAAATAATCTCGGATTGAAGTTTTATAATTTGGGAACTGGAAAAGGTTGGACAGTGTTACAATTACTAAATGTTTTTGAAAATGTAAATAACGTAAAAATTCCATACGTAATTAAAAAAAGGCGAAATGGAGATATCTCTTCAATGTATGCAGATGGTAATTTTCTTTGTTAAAAAACAAATAATTTATTTTTAGTTAATTTTTTTATTATTTAAGTTAACAGTTAAATTTCCAAAGAAAAAAATTGCGATTTGCAGATGTTCAAGTTTTGAAATCTGATAATTATTTCATGCCAATAGTCTCTTTATACGTATATCTTAATCACAGATAAATAATTATATACAGATCTCTTAATTCGCCAAAAAAATGAGACAACTATTACACTTCAAATAAATCCTGTTTTCACAAAATAAGAAAAATTAAAAACAGCGTAATTTGTGCAGCGTTAATTTTGTAGGCTGCAAACAGAAAAATATCCTCTTTCATAATTTTAGAATAAAATGAAAACTTTACGTATACACATACGCAAGTCTTCTGTAAGTATCTGTTACAAAAAATGTAAACAAAATTTAATCATTTTTTTGTTATTTAGTAAATCATATTTCAGTACAGAAAAATATATATGTAAATAAAATAAAATAAAATTAATTGTTATTTATATATCCTGAAATTTTCAGTTAAAAAAAGGGGATTTTCGTATATGAATTTGAATTTAAAAATTCAATTATATTTAATCATCCGACGCATACTATCTTCATCCGATACATACAAATATTTAATTGTTGATAGGTTGTTGTTAAATTAAATATTCTTATTTGTTTTTAAATTATGTAATAATATTCAGTACCTATCTTGTAAAACAAAATTTTTTTTTTTTAATTTTATTTGTTTATTTATCTCAAAAGAGCCCAATTGCTCGTACAGAGAATACTTCATTGTTTTAACAAATAATGTACTACTACTAATTTTAATTCAGTGCAAAATACTAAAATTAACCTAATCTATAATATAGTCTACTAATTAAATCTTTATATATTTTTTTCCCCCTTCATTTCATACTTAGTTCAAAATACATTAATTATTTTAACCTAAATTCCTCCTATAGCTATGCAAATTCATTTATTTTTATGTAATATGTTCTAGATATATGAATACATACAATTTCAATTATCACAAATCTCTCTTTTTTTTTATTTTTTTTTTTTTTTTATAATTTATCTATTAAATTTTTTTTTATTTAGTTTTAAATTTCCTGATATCATTTTGTTTTTTTAAATCTTCACTGATTTCATTATACATTTTGTATCCTATATTGTAAATTCTATCTAATATTTGTTGATTTAATTCTAATATTGCTAGCACTCCTGGTGTTATGATTGTGAATCTCCTTATTTTTTTCCTAATTTTATGTTATTATTTATTTTATTATTAAGCACCATATGTATATGTGTAATCAGTTTGTATTTGTACCTAATAGTAGTGTTTATTGGGAAAATTTTGTGGTTTCCATGTATCTCTTTTGTTGGTTCTCTGCTAGGGTAGTCAAATAAATTACTTATATCTTTGTTTAATTATCTTTATTGTACGCATTTCCCCACATTTGTATTGCATAAGTGATTGTACTAGTGAACATACTGAAAAATAGCGATCTTTTGAAATTGTATGGAACTCTTTTCCTTATTACCCTAAAAATGCCAGCAATTTTTCTTGCTTTTTGTAGCTGTTTTATATGGTTACTCCAAGTTAGATTTTCGTCAATCAAACGCCTTTCTTACATCGAAGAATACTACTGCCACTTTTTTTCTGTTGTCGATTCCATGATGATTTTCAGATATTAAATCGAAAAGGTCTGCTTGTGTGTTTGAGTTCTTTTTAAATCCATATTGATTGTTAGAAAGTAGTTTTTCTCTGCATAAGTATTTTGTTAGTTGTTCATTAATTATTGTTTCTAATGTTTTGCTAAATCCAGTTGAAATTGAAATTGGCCTATAGTTGGTTATGCCCTTCGTATCTCCATTCTTGAATATAGAAATCACTCTATTGATTTTAGATAATTTGGCATTACTCCCTGTTGAAGTGATGCATTAATTAAATTTTTCAAGCTTTGTGTCAGTTCTTCCTTGCGCTTCTTTATTAAAATCAATGGTATTTATCACTTCCTGAAGTTTTTTATTTATACTTAAATTATTTATTAATGTTATAATCTCACCTTTATTAATTTTATTAAATTTAAATATGCTTTCTGTTTTCATCTCAGGATAATAAATATAATTATAATTTTTTGCCATTTTGTCTCCAATACAACAGTAATACTTATTGAACTCGTTAATTTTTTTCCCTTTTTTCTATGTCATTTAAGTCTTCCTGATAGAATTCATTTTGTTTTATTTTTTTATTATTCAGTATTTCTTTGATATATTCCCAATTTTTACTTGTATCTTGCATCTTGCATCTTGAAATCTTTTAGCGTCGTATTCTTCTTTCTTTTTTCTTTTGAATGTTGGGTATTGTTGATTATTCATGTTGTTATGTATTCAGAGTTTTGATTATTCAAGTATTGCTTATGCCAATAATTTTTTCTTTCAATATATTTTATGCAGTCGCTATTTATACTTGGAGCCAGGTATTTTTCCATTTTGTTACTTTTCTTCCAGAGAAATCCATTTGATTCAACAATTGTTTTGTAGGTTAGTATACTTCTATTGTTTGTATCATTTAAGTTGTAGTTGAAATCTCCTATTATGATTGATTTTATATTTTTTAGTTTTTCAAGATGAGCATCAAGCTTTTTATTAAAATTATTTATCATGTGGGTATTATTTTCTGGAGACCTATATATCGCTGTAATTGTAATATTGAGTTTAATTTTGCTGTAAGACATATTTATACTGATTAAGCTGGTATTCATCACAAAAAGTTTTATCGATGCTAAATTTTATACTTTCGTGTATAAATATTGCTGCGCCTCCTCCTGTTCTGGATGTTCTGCATGATAAAATTTTAGAATAGGGCTTAATGTTGATACAGTCGACTTCAGAATCCAAGATCCAGGTTTCAGTAATTACTAATATTTGGATAATGTGCTTAATTGAATGTATTAAGTATGTTATATCATCTAGTTTGTGTTTTATACTCCTTGCATTTCAATAAAGTATTTTTATAAGTCTTTTTCTACATGGATATTGAAGAGCATTTCAGTTGACTTAAGTTACAGTCTTGTAAGATTCTGATTGTTTTACTATTTGTTGTTTCTCTGATGAAAAGTTTGTCATTCTTGATCCATGTAAATTCCACTACTTTTGTTTTTTCCAGTTCCCTAGGTTTTTTGTACAGTAGAATGAAGTATGGTGCTAGTTTTTCGTTAATGAATATAGAAGCGTGAGGTACTGCTTCTTGTGTATTCAATATATTTGTTGTTTTCTTATTTTTTGCAGCTTCCATAAATATTTGTTTCGTTTTCACGTCACAGAATTTAACCACGATTTTATCGTTATCACCAGACCTCTTTGGGCTATTTGTTTTATATATTTCTTTTATATCATTTTTGTCATAAAAATCTTTTTTTGCTTTTTTTATAATAGAAAAAAGCCTGAAATACGTTAATAAATTGCTATGTATATATCTAAGAGACTATTGTAAATATTAAAAATAGGAATTAGCCATTGCATATGCCATGTATATGTATAATATATTTCGATATTCGTCCTGAAAATCTTAACACAAATATTTTGGCCTATGTTTATCAATATTATGTTTTTCAATACTATAAATTTTATAGTGAATAAATTTTAAAAAAAATTTAAAAACAAATAATAAAATAAATTCATTAAAAATTAAAACTTTAACTCAGCAAGAACCTTTTTTTTATATATGTTATAGGAGAAAATCTCGAAAGACAATACAAAAGATACGTTTATAAAAAAACCCAAATCGGGTTGCAGAAAAACATATACATATATTTATATTTTATTAAATATTTTGAAACAACTAATTAATTACCTAATAAAATATCAAAATATTTTTTTATTGCTTTATCTTTTAATTAAACATTCACTATTCATATATATTTACAAAAAACACAGGAAGAAACAAAACATGTTTAGGTACCTAGAAACAAGAAAATCTAAACCATTTTCTTTTCTGAAGTTTCTTATTTACCTGTTTCAAAGATTTGTACATAATTTTTGCACTTATTACCTAAAATTAGAGCGAAAATCAAAAATGCAAATATATAAATAAAAAAGAAAAGTATTGTAGAAAAATGGCACATATTTGAAATATTATCTTCAAAAATTATTCAAAAAAAACAAAATTGAAACCTGTATTTAATAAACTCTATTTATATAAAATTCATAATAAAAAGCAGTCCGTTATTAAAAACTTTGATTTAAATAATTCATATCAAAAAGAGTTGTCCGTTATTAAAATTTTTTTTTCTAAAAGAATTCTTCCTACTGTTATTAATGTTTTTTCATTTTCATTTATCAACTCAAAATACTATTTTTCAATTTATCAACATCACAAAAATTCATATTTAGAAATTATATTGTCCGCTATTACAATTCTCGCATACAAACTCAGTAAATTTAATTTAAATAAAAGATGAAAACACATACATTCCTGTTATAATTAACAATAAAGAATAAACCATAGAAAAAGAAAAAAACCGGTTTATCGCTGCAAAAAGCAGCTTTTAAAAATACTTTTGTTTTCATTATTTTTGTTTTGCAAAAGCTGTCTGCTAAAATTGTCCGTTAGATGTCCGCTATTAAAATTTTTTGTCTCGGATTTTTTGTTAGAACTGGTTCATCTGTATAATTATTTATCTATTGCTTAATGTTAATCGTAAGACATTCGTGAAAAATAAATACAATTACATAATTAATTTTGTTTGGAAATTTCATTTTGTTTCTTATTAAGATTATTATATTTTACACAAACTAATAGAGTAAATATTTTTCTAAATCATAGTAACTCTTGCGGAAAAAGAACTACACTGGAAAGCAACAAAAACTATAGAAGACATGTGTCGCGATTTTTGGAGGTGGCAAACTTTAAACCCAAATGGTTATAAAACAAAATTGTAGCTGAAAAAGATGTTTTATTCTCATTTTATTTACAGAATTTGATAACACTACAAACATAGTTTTGAATAAAAACGAATGTTAAATTAATTTTACGAAACAAATTCTTAGAATCAATATTATTATGTTTTTCTTTTTTTAAATAAAGTTTTTCTTCACAATCTATTTGTTTTTATAATACGTACAATTTACGTATCTTCTGTGTATTAAAGGTTTAAGTAAACGCTGCAGTTATAGCAATTCATAAAATGAATCCGTACATTTTTTGTTTCCATTTTATTATATGATGTAACTTAAAATTTTAGATTTTATACTTATACTAGCGGACCCGGTGCGAAAAAAAATTAGTATTATATGTAGCACAATGATACCTGTAGAAAATAAAATTTATTTGTGAAATCAAAAATCGTGTAAATTAATTCTAATGTTCTTTATTAAAACAAATAATAATAACTATTTATTTTGAATTTTAAATTATTACAAAGTTTGAAATCATAAGATATGTTACTATTCTATTTCAATGCTCTTTGGTAAACAATATTTTTTATTTTTCCTTCATGTGCATGTATAAATAATGCAGAAGGTTCACCAACATGTAAGCATCCTACGTAAAATTGCCCATGTGAGAAACAGTGATTTTTAAGATTTAACCCACATACTTGTAGTGATTCCCCTTGCAATTTATTTATTGTCAATTGTAATTGAAATGGCATATCTGATGGAATGATTGGTATTCGTGGAAGTAATACAATTTCTCCTTTGTATTTGGCAGTTAATATAGATGTTGCGGTGATATTATTCATTAATTATTTCACCACTAATCTTGTGGCATTACATAACAGTGGTTGATTTAAATTGCGTAACATAATTATGGGCATACCAATTTTTAATTGTAGAATATTTGGTGTAGTTCCTGGTAGATCGAGTGAATTTAAAAATTCAATTGGGTAATTCACAACTTCATCAGGATCCATAACGCAATGGGTTGACTTGTCTGTAATTGTTTGGCCAATTATTTTGTTTTGAATTGTTATATTTATTTCATTGACATCTTAATTTTGCCAATATAGTTATAGATTATTACCTACTCAAAAACTTTGGTTTCACTTCGAATTAAAACTAAAATACACATCAAACAACTTAATTAATCTTGATGCAATGTGATATAAACGTATCTTAAACTATCCTTGAATTGAAAATTGAAAATTATCTTGATTCTTACTATGAAATACTTTTTATTATTTTAGAGTTTGTCATTTTTAATGTTCCTACCGGAAAGGTTCCGCCAATTATTGTACTTAAAATTACATTTTCCAAAATTTACCAATTTTTGCAACAGTTTCAAGCTATTATCAATACTCAATACCTGTTTTTGCAGTAATAATAAAAACTAATAACAAAAAAATTGAATATATTCAAACTTATGTGGTAATTTTTTTAATATAATTTAATTAACTGTTTATTATAGGTTATAAAATAAAAATATTATTAATGTTTAGATTTTGTTTACTAATTTTAAAATTAATTTGCAATCTACATATTCATATAATAAAGCAAACTTGAAAAAGTTCTAACTATACCGAAACAGGTAAAAAATTACAGAATGCGGATATTTAAAATTACTTTTTTCTATTACAATAACCTCTAGGTACAAATAAATATTCAATGAATAGTCTTTTATTAATATGAATATCTTTCAGGCTTTGCTGTCATACAAAAGGGCTTAAGATTACTCGCCCATAAATTAAAATAAAAAAGAATTATTGAAATGCGTATTAGAAATGCTATGTTGAAACAGAGATGCAAACCAAAAAAAATCGGTTCGGTTTTGGTTTAAGGTTAATTTTAATTTTTAGTTTTGGTTTTTGGTTTTGGTTCTAAAAATTTCAAAATATGGTTTTGGTTTGGTTCTGGTTCAATAAATATTTTTATTTATGGTTTTCGGTTCGGTTCGGTTCGGTTTTGGTTCAATTTTGTTAAAAATAAAATGGATGGCTCAATTTTCAATAAATTGAATGTTAATTCCCAATATGGATCTGTCCAGTCTAGTAACACTATCGATTTTTAATAAAAATAATTTATTTTTTAATTTTTCTGAAATTTCTTGCCGGATAATTTTAGCTTTTTTAATTATTTCATCGCGTATATTTTGCCTGTTTATTGATATATTTTCGTTTAAACCTTTTAGAATTGGACTAATAATTCTTCGAAAACCTGTGTCCTCTAGTATTGATGATGGTCTTCCATTCCGTGTGACCATTTCAATGCAGGCTTCTTTTAATTCATTGGCCGTCATTAATATATTTATTTGTTGCCGAGTTTTATTAACTTTAATAAATTTTTCCAAAGTCCAACTGGCTGTTGTAATTTTTTCTGCTAAATTATTTATTCTTTTTAAATCAATTTCCTAGTAGCATTCTGCATGTTTTCTCTTAAGATGTCGCATTAGATTTTCGGGGTGATTTTTTTTCATAACACTCGTTACTTTTGCTGGTATTTGTTTCTATCTGAAAGCAAAACTTTTTCAAATACTGGGTTTTTGTAATTTTTTTGTCTTGCCATTTTCTTTGGGGTAACGTTGAGAAAAAAAACATAAAATTATAATTAAAAAATCATAAGAAATTAATTAATTTTATTAATCACATTCACATCACAACAGTCACAACTTCAAAATTCAAAGACGTTATAAATTCGTGTATTGAAAAGAAGTCAAATCAAATGTCAACATTTGACTTTTTTCGTATTGAATTTGGCTTTTCGTTCCCTATAAACAAATTTTATTTTCATGACTTTCGAGTTCCAGTTTTTTTTTTATTAGTTATGTTAAAATTTAAGATGTTAAAAAATAGATTAAAACATGAACCAACCCGTAAGCCACCATATATTTTGTTGGTTTCTGGTTCGGTTTCAGAATTATTTTAAGAAATGGTTCGGTTTTGGTTTGGTTCGCCAATTAAATTTAACGTAAACTAATAACTTAATAATAAATTATCAAAATGTATATTGGTTTAATGTAGTTATCCAATTAGAACAAGTTCCTTTTGGATTTTAACTATAACATTTTTTAGGTTGTTAATAACTTTGATAATTAAAATTTCCGCCTAAACTTAGGCAATATTTTAAAAAGAAATATTTTCATTCTTATTTCTGTTAAGAATTATGACGTAATATTCTATTAATATAAAATTACGAATATAAATTGAACTCTGGTTCTAGGGCCATTTGCAGGTCCAAATTTGAATAAACCGTTCTCATAAGCAATAAGGCTTATATATAAATTTCTGCCAAAATTGGTGCAGTAGTTTTTCCGGAAAATTGTTTATTTATTTTATTTATTTATTTATTTAAAATTCTCAAAAGGAGCTTAAAAAGCATACAAACATACAGCTTTCTTTTATTATGTATAAGATAAGATATAATATTTCATGCAAAACATATAATACTATGGGCCCCTATTGATTAATTGAAATTCAAGGTAAAGCATAGGGTAATCATATAAATAGAGTATTCACGTAGAATAAAATTTGCTAGTAATTTTTTCAAATATCAAAATTCTGTGTTCACTCAAAAGAATATTACTCAATTTTTGACTGCTTATAAGTTGAGCGCATTGTACTTTGTACTCATAAATAAAAAAAATTTGTGTACCTACTACCTATAACCTATGCACATGTTTATTTCAATTATGCTGCCAAAATAGTGTTAATCATATAAAAATTTGTATGAATAAGTACTCATGTATATATGTAATGTGCAATAATTTAAATATTATGCTACTTCTATAAATATTTTTTTATTTCTGCTCGCATTTCTACTTATCTTATATGATATTAAAAATAACATAATGAATGTATAAAAAACTATACACGCATTTAAAGTTCTTTCAATAGGTAGATATATTTTGACTAGAACATATATTTGTAATATATTTGATTTGATATAGGTAGGTAGGTATTCACAAATAATATTTTTGCCGTATTTGTTGTTATTTTGCTTTAATTTTCAAAGTTTGAAGAATTAATATTTTTATTTGGACTTGGTCAATGTAATTTATGAAATTTGTGATTCGAAACTTTATACACGAAAGGGACAAAAAAATTAATGTTGGTTTTGTAAAATTAAAAATAATTCAAATTCATTTCTATTGAAAAGAAATCTAATTCTTACCGTAGATAATATCAAAGAATATCTATTAATAAGAAGGTGCACTGGAATAAAATTTTATAATTTGTCAATGGGTTGGTTACCATTTTTCCAGTCGATTTCCAAAATTGTAAGAAATAGATATTAATAAGAATTTAATTTGTGAGGGAGATAAAAATTCAAAACACAAATGGGAAAAAATTATCGAACGATTTTTTTTCTATCAAAGAAATATTGTTGTACTTATTCTTAGTTATCAAAATTTGCAGATGCTACCTTAAAATTTTTGTCTCTTATCAAATTGCTTTAAATTGTTGTTAAAAATTCATAGCAATACAAAATATTTATTATTTTATTTATATTTTTTGTGGCTGTCAAAACTGAAACCTGGTTACCTAGTTAGTAGTATGAACGATAGTTTTCTTACCCGTGTAAAAACTAAGTAACCATGTATTGTATGAATAGGGAATTACGGAAAGAAAAAGTTGCACAACATGTATTTAACATTTTTACGTAATTTGAATTTTTATTTTTTTTCGATCTTTTGAACGATTTTGAAAAAATAAGATCATTTCGGTTGTTGTATATTCATTCCGAATATTCGGAATATTCAGAATATGTCAAAAAGCGTTTTTTTATTCTTTCGGAATATTCCAAATATTCTGTTGTATTTTTTTATTTATTCCGTATATTCCGAACGTATTCTTTTTGTTCCATCTCAGAGTTGGAATAAACAGAATAAAATTACGGAATGACAGTTCACAGTAATAACAATTTGACTACATATATTTTATTTTAATTTAAAAAAAGGAAAATATTGGTTAATTAAAAAAATGTTTCTGAAAAAAAATATAATATTATGAATAGTTGTATAATTATTAATGTTTATATAAAATTAGTAGTTGTATTTATTATTCAGAAAATAAAATTTTTTAAAAGTTTTTGTTTTTTTTTTTTTCAAGGAAATAGTCTATATAATGGTTATAATAACTATTATAACTTATATTAACTATATTAACTAATTTACACAAATTAAAAAATAGTAAAAACTTGTGTTCACAAAAATTAATAAATAAATAAAAAAATAAACAATGACAATTTCTGATGTTTATTCTGTTTATTCTATTCTGTTCGTTTATTCTATTTGTTCGGAATATTCTATCGAGACGTCATCAAGTATTCTATTCTTTCCATTCCTTCTTTATATTACGTTTTCAAGTTCATGTTTATGGATAAACAACTAGCTCATAAACCAGTCAAATGTCAAGTGTTCACAAGGTTTTTTGGAAAACAATCAGCTGTTTCACATATTTATTATTATATAAAAAAAATAATCATCATTTTAATTTATTATCTCTTTTTCCATTTGAATTTTTTACTTATATATAAAGCCTTATTATATATACATTTTTAATATATAAAACTGATTAAATTAAGTGAATTAAAAATAAAAATGCATCTTTTACAATATCCTTTGTTTTAATTCTTCTGTTAACTTTCCATGTAAGTCTTGTAATTTATCAATCATTTCTATAACTCTATAGAATTTTTCTTCACTTTTTTCTATACAAGATTGTCCAATTAATCGTGCTGATGATAATTGAGAATTTATACTTGATTTATACTTTCGTTGTTTTGATGATCATTAATTGAAGCTAATACCTTGTTCACACTACACTAAAGACCTCGTAAAGATCATGATCTTTACGAGGTCTTTAAAACAGCGTTCACACTACAAAGTAATTTTTAAGTGGGTAAATTTTGACAGTCGATGACGTATCGAGAAAAATAATTTGTTTACAAACAAAAAAAAAAATAAGTTTTTTTTAAAAGTGATACCGAAGTGTTTAAATTTCCTAATGGTGTAACAGTGAGAAACGCTTTTAGTTCTTATTTTGGTAAGTAATGTTTTTTATTTTATATAAATATTTTCATCTAATTCAAAATTCATTTAATAAAAAAAATAAATAACAATTCATTTCAACATAAATAAAAATTAACAACTAAATTTAATAAAAAAAATTAATATCAATTCACTTCAACATAAATAAAAATTAACAACTAAATTTAATAAAAAAAATTAATATCAATTCATTTCAACATAAATAAAATTAACAACTAAATTTAATAAAAAAATAAATTTTTAAAATATTACTGACTAGCAAAATTTTTTATTATCTTCCATCATTTCTCTAAAAATTTGATTTCTTTCCTTTTCTATTTCTAATCCTTCCTCACCAATTTTTATAATTTTAATATCCGCCTCTCTGGAGTTTTTCACATATTCTCCTATTGAATCCGTTGAAAATTCAATTTGTTTGAGAATCTCACTATTTACATTTTTTTTAAATTTTTTTCTTCCAGATCTTGAAGTTGATGTTGGTACTGATGCTGTTGATACTGATGGTGTTGATGCTGATGGTGTTGATGCTGATGGTGTTGTTGTTCTTGGTGTAGCAACAGGTGACTCTATAAATTCTTCTATAAATTTTTCGGATAAATAATCTAAAATTATAAAGATAAGTCTAAGTATTGTACTAATATAAAAAAAACTGCTAATTTATATTTATTATAGGTACCTAAAGTGTATGACGGTGGACCTACTTCTTCAGTATCTAAAATTATAAAGATAATATAAGTAGCAATTAAAATATAAAAATTTAAAATAATTTTAATTATTTATTTTAGATACCTACCTAAATGAAAACTTTCCTCCATTAAGTCCGTCGAGTTAATAAATTTGCTTTGGATGAAAATTTCTTTAAGGTCATCAAAAAATGGCCAATTTGACAGTGAACCACCTGATGGGCCTACGATATTTTTTCCTCTCTATATAAAAAAATATATACAAAAAAATTGTATCTTAATAAATTATTTATTATAAATAAAATAATGTATTTACCTGTATTTCTTTTTTAAGTTGTGCATTTTGTTATTAATTTCTATTGCATCAACTATTATGCAACTTTCACCTAATGCATGTTTCATTCTATCTATGACATGGGAATTTCTTTTATTCCCATTTAAATCATCTTTATGATGAAGCCAAATATTTAAGAAACATTTGGTTTCATCATAATTACATTGTTTGTATTTTTTCATATCTGTAAATATAAAAAAACAAAAACCGCAAAAAAAATTTATTTTAAATGTACTCACCCGTTGTAATATGTGCAGTGATTTTTGATATTTAATTTCAAAATCAAATATTTTGTTTATGTTTATTAATTTTAAATTTGACATTCTTAAAATGTCATTTTAATATTCTAAAAAAAATAACTTCGACTCTCGAAAAAAAACGTCGATATCATAAAAAATCTTTAACACAACCCTTAAAATGAACGAGGTCTTTAGGTGGTCTTTGAAAGACCTCGTTCTTTTAACGTTTAAAAAATGTATGGAAAGACCGACAAAGACCTCATAAAGATCATGATCTTTACGAGGTCTTTAGTGTAGTGTGAACAAGGTATAAACTAATTTCACACAAATTCAGATAATTTCATCTATTCTTGGTATTTTGATTTCTTTTTGTTTTTGTTTTTTTTTGACAAATGACAACATGAATTTATGACAAAAAAATCAAGGGTCATGCAAGAAAAAATTTAAAATCGACAAAAAATCAAAATTTCATGGATGGGTTACATGTTTTTGAAGTGGTTTATGATATAAACACCTCGCTACTTCTTTATGATTTCCAGCAAATTTGTATGGGAATTTGAAAAATTGTATTTACCACTAGGTAAACAACCAGTTTATCATAAACAACATGATTATTCATAAATTGAAAACGTACTATTAGAATGAATAAATGAAAACACCCTTCATAAAAAAAATCGTGAAATTAAGGTCGATAAATAATCGCCAAAAGATCGATTCTAACGGAAATCGATTAAAAATCGCAGCCCCGTCATTCTGTACTTCATGTTCATATTCAATTATATATTTCTTTTTTTTATTGCTTTTAGTAGCGTGGTGTTTTTATTTTTGGTTTTATTCAGAACTTTTGATTTTAGTTATAAATTTGAAAGTAATTAAGCCATGGAGTACACTAACTTAGTTGAAAATATCAAAACGGAAAATGATGGAGTTCGACAAATGTAAGTATATATATTATGACTATGTCTGCATTTGTAAATTAAAGCAATTTAAAAATTAGCTACGTAACTAATTGATAATTTTTCTTTATAGTCTTTGTTGTGAATGTGGTATTAAAATTGAGCCAAATTCAGTTAATATGTGTGTTACATGCCTTCGAAATCATATAGATATTACTGAAAATGTTCCCAAATCTGCTATTATTCAATTTTGTCGAAATTGTGAAAGATATTTTCAACCACCAGGCGAATGGGTTCAGTGCGGATTGGAATCTCGTGAGCTATTAGCTCTTTGTATAAAACGTCTTAAAGGATTGAAAACCTTAAAATTAGTTGATGCTGGTTTTATTTGGACAGACCCAAATTCAAAGCGAATTAAAGTTAAATTAACAGTAAATGGTGAAGTATTAAGTGGTACAATCTTACAACAAGTTTTCGTGGTTGAATTTACTGTTTCGAATCATATGTGTGACGATTGTCATCGTAGCGAAGCTAAAGATTTTTGGAAATATTTAGTTCAAGTTCGGCAACGTTCTGATAATAAGAAAACGTTATATTATTTAGAGCAACTGATTCTAAAACGAAAAGCACATGAAAATACTCTGGGTATAAAATCACAAACTGGTGGAATAGATTTTTTTTATTCAACTGAAACACATGCTCGTAAAATGGTTGAATTTCTTTCAAATTCGTTACCGGTAAAAATTACTAATTCAAAGAGATTAATTTCTAGTGATATCAAAAGTAATATCCACAATTGTAAACATACAATATCTGTTGATATTCCACCATTAAGTAAAGATAGTTTAGTTTGTTTGGATAAAAAACAACAACAGCAATTTGGTGGTATTTCACCACTATGTTTAATACAACGTGTTACCAAATCAATACATTTAATAGATCCAATCACAGCTCAGAGTAAAATATTTAAGTATTTTTAAAATGAAATGTAAATTTTAATCATTCATTTATAATTTTAGTTGCTGAAGTGAGTGGTATTGTTTATAGTCGATCGCCTTTTGAATCAATATGTAATCCAAATCGTTTGACTGAATTTACTGTAATTGATATTGAAATAATTTATGACAAAGATCGTAAATATTTCCCAGGTCAAGGTACCATTTCTAACAAACATGTTCTTAGTGATGCATGGCTTGTTAAATCGTCCGAATTGGGAATAAATAATAGTACAGTTCATACTAAAACACATTTAGGCCATCTTTTGAAAGTTGGAGATACGGTTTTGGGATATAATGTTGAAGATGCAAACATCAATAATGATAAATTCGATAAATTAAACAAAGATAAAATTTTTGATATAATTTTAGTCAAAAAAAGTTATGTAGACCGTGCAAAAAGAAAAAGTTCCAGAAATTGGAAACTAAAACATTTATCAAATGATGAAAAGCACAAAAAGTAAGTTATATTTTGGCTGCAAAAAATAATGTTGTTTGCAAAATATATATATTTTAATTTCCTATTTATTATTTAGCGATTATGAAGAATTTTTGGAAGATTTGGAAGAAGATGTTGAGTTACGACAGAATGTTAATATTTATAAAGATCAATCAAAACCAATAGCAATTGATGAATTTGATGAATCAAGTAATAATCTTCCAAGGATAACATTAGCTGAAATGTTAGATGATTTGCATTTAGATGATGACACAATGGGCGATAATATATGAAAACAATTATATACTTGTATTACATTTACATAAATATTAAAACTAAAATGTAGAAACAAAGAATAAACTTATTTAAAACAAAATGTATGTGCATATTTTTTAATTCATGAAGTTTATTAATTTTCTATAGCAATAATGTACAGAAACAAGTATTTTTATAATTTAATGATGAATAAAAACAAAGATTAAGTTAGAACATCAATGATTTAAAAGTATTAATTTTGTTAATTGATTTTGCGTATGTAATGAACAGGATCAAAACATTAAAAAAATGTATCCTACCATTTAACAAAAACGCACCGTAAAAATGGGCTGCACTACTGGTATCGAAAATACGTATTAATTGACCTTTTAACCTTCATTCAATGTAATAAACTAGCTTCATAAATAATTTGATCAAATACCATGTAATAGACCGTTATTACAAATTTTGATATATGTAACTCTAATTAATAAAATTCATACAAAGTTACAGCTCGTTATCAAAAATAAAATTAAAACGTTTCAAAAGAATTTTTCCTACCGTTATTAATATTATTTAATTTTTATATCAACTCAAAATACTATTTTTCATTTTATAAACTCAACAAAAATTCAAATTTAGAAATGAAGCACAATTCATTATCAGAAAATTTAATAAAAGAAAACACATTCCTGTAAATTAACAAAATAGAGTTGGATTTGAAATGTTTACAAAACCTTCACCTGAACAATGCATCCGAGCTAAAGATTCCTCTTAAGTAACAGAATTACAACTACAATGTTTTCCAGTAGCAATTTAGTCCATTAGAACTGAAGTTCAGCTAAATATTTAATACACTGGAAGCAAATCTTAAAAGGGAGAATTAAGACAACTTTTATATAGTAAGACGAGTCATACGCACGTGACATGTTTGTGTTGAAACAAACAACTTAGGGATGTTGAGTCAACAAATTTTATAAGCGCAGTTTATTTCACGGTGCAACGTAATAATTTAAATTTTAATATAATTTTGTTTAATTTGCTTTTTTTTTTTTTTATATTATAGCCAAAACTTAGGTTTTGAACTTTTTAGTACTTGCATTTGAAAAAGGAAAGGAAAGAAAAAGGAAGAAGAAAAGTTTTGTGGGAAAGAGCGAACTATGTTGTTAATATTCGTCTTAAATCTCTGTAAATCATAAATAAAAAATCCTTTTCTCATTGGGAATGCTTCGATTGGGACGCGATTCCACAATCGAGATGTTCTTACTATAAAAGAATTTCCATAACCGGACTTAAACCATCTCGGAATTTCCACTGTGAAAGGGTGTGCACTTGATGCCTCTCGTGTTATGCGACAGAATTGCTTGAGGAAGAAGTGACTTTAGTTCCTCGGAACAAGTGCCGATACCAAGTAGATATCTATAAAATAGAGAAAGTGTTCCAACAATACGACGATGACCAAGTGGTATAAGGGATGAGGTCACATTTATGTCGCCTATAAGACGAATGGCGCGGTTTTGAACTTTGTCCAAAGTAGTTTTTATTAAAGCAGTTTTTGATGCACCTGCCCATAAATGTGAGTTATACTCGAGCTTTATATTTGGAATAATTAAAATTAAAAACTTGTAATTTAGTTCTAAGTGAGTTATTGAATAAAGTTAATTTTTTTAATAACAAAGATAAATCTTAACTTTAATTAGCTGCATCATAAAAAATATATGTATGTATAAAGATTATTTTTTTTTTTAAACATAGAATCTAAGCACATAAGTAAACATAAGGTAAACAAGTAAAATGTACGTAACAATTTCTACTTTACAGTTACAGAAAAACTAAAAAAATTTTAACAAGCATTTGTTTGACATACATATGTATAAAATCGATCTACAAAATATTTTTTTTTAAATTTATCATATACAAATTTTTCCTTCAGTAGGATTATTTTAAGAAAGTACTTTTAATTTGTTAAATTTATATTTTTTTATTGTTAGTGTTTTATAGTGTATATTTTCGATAAAATATTTGTTGGATATTATTTTTTTTAATATCTTAGGCACATTTTGTTAATATTTGAAGTCAAATAGTAATTTTTGATTTAGACTGGTGCTTTTTTCATGGTATTTTCATGAGACATACGTAAACGACGTCTTAATTCATTTGGGAATTTTTCATAACATTTTTTACATACTGGTTTTTCATCGTATTCATAGAACTTTGATTTTTGATTCATTTTTGTATCGCAAACAGAACAGGCAAAATGATGAACGCACCAGGCTTTATTTAAAGCAGTGAACACTAAAAGAAAAAAACTAAAGTGTGACATGTATGATTTTAAAAATAATAAGCATAATTTTACCATCTCCGGCAATAACTTGGTTGCAAACAAAGCAAAGATTGCCAAATAATTGATGATAATGAGTTTCACAATAAGCCAGGCCCCGTTTTTCATAATGACGATGACCTAAAAATGGTTTTTCACATTTAGCACATACAAAGTGCTCAACATGCCAATGTTTTCCAAGGGCAGTAACAACACGTTCTTCGATTGGACGACGGCAGGCACCACAAATTGGTATACCCATTTTATCATGGCATCTCAAGCAATATAATTCGTTCTAAAATAAAATTTAATGTAATTTTTCTGATATAATTAGAAACTTTTATACATGTAATTTAAAAATATTTGTAAAATACCATTTCATTAGCTGCAAATCCTGGACGACTTTTAACTTCACGTGCTGTTGAATCCAATTCTAAACCACAGTTTGTACAATTAAAATGATAACCATGATACACTTCACCTCGAAATCTTAATGGCTCATCATCAATTAAACCACTAGATAATAAATTGTCGTTAAATAAAATTTTATATTTCTCTACTTAAAATGAGTATACAATTCCTTACTGGCACTTTTGACAAACATATTTTCCAGTTCCAACAGCTTTTACTGTAGAATTACATTCATGGCATAATGCTCTATTCTAGTAAATTAAACTAAATTTAAAGAAGTTCATTTTATAATACATTTTCATATACTTGATTTCGAATAAATCCAGCATCGGCTAATTCTTTACCACACATTTGACAACGGAAACAATGTGGGTGCCAATTGGCTGTCATAGCTTTGATTACACGTCCAATGACGAACTCTCCACATTTATTACAGCAAGGTGCAAATAAGACATGAAAATCTCTTTCACAATACTTCTTTCCTTCAAATTCGTAAAAAATTCCATCTTGAAACGGTCGAAAACATTGAGCGCATCTGTAATTTCTTAATTTTAATTAACAAAATTACTTATCAAGCACTTACTTACACAAAACATTGAGTATGCCAAAGCTCTCCATTTGAATTAACAATTTTTTCATTGGCCCCGAAACCATCAGCACATCTAGTGCATTTCATATTTCCGAGTGACATTTTGGAAGTAGCTTTTGCTAAAATGTTAAAAATGCTCAATTATTGTAAGTTTTAATTTAATATTAGGCTGCGGTTATAGCGATCATTAAAATGAATACATATGTAAAATATTTTGATTGCAATCATACTGCTTCGATGCTTATGAAATTTGAAAACAAAAGTTGAAATAAATGAAGCAGAAATATTTTATTTTTTCACTGTTTAATTTGTTTACTTGTAAATTGTATTTTAGTTTGTTTCATTTGAAAAGAAAAAGAAAATTGTGATGCAATCGATCTAAACGAAATTACAACCTATTTTATTGCAGCAATGTTTGTGATCGCTATAATCTTCTTAAATATAAATAAAATATTTTTTCAATATGTAATTCATTTTACTGGGTTACACAATTGCAGCCTCAAATGCGAATAAAAGGAAATGGTAAGACATGAACATGAATCATTTTTTCAAATAGAAACAATGATTTGTATTTTTTAATTACGTACATAATATGAATTCTATTTCAGAATCTAATACGATAGGTAAAAGTAATCGATTTTTTATACCAATTAAATCCAAAATAGTAAAATGACCTTAATTAATAATCATAAAAACAAAACCCACGCAGATTTGATAAATTAATAAAAAAATTTGTAATGGTATAATTTAAATATAATTTTCTAATTTTTAATTTTTTAAGCCATTTAAATTTTAATGATTTGTTAAAATATAAATATGAAAAAAAAATAAATACATCAAATTCAAATAGTTACTAATTTTTTCCGGACATAATGCACATTATTGTTCACACCTTAATTTATGTATTGAAATTTTATAACTTAATACATGAGTAATAAATGTTTACCCTTTATAATTTGATACGTAATCCGCAATTATTCAATTCAGTAAAGCAATAAAATACAAGTTAGTGTAATGTTAAACTTTTCTAAATTCAGATTTGAATACTCGAAAATAAAAAAAAAATCTAACCAACAATAAATAAATTAATTAAAATAACCATATTGCGTCATTTGATCTTGATGTTATTTTTTTATATCAATCGATACCAATCCGAGAGTTGTAAGACTATCGATATTGTTTTTTTTGTCGATGTATCGATAGTTTTTTTTTTACAATCGATAACTATCAAAACTCAAATTTTGCGAAAGTTTGTCAAAAAATGCAACTCTGTGTATTTTCAATGGTGGTCTCTAAACTATCAATGAACACTGTCAATTTTCACTAAAATATATGTATTTTGTTGTTGTTAAAAAAATTAAAATAAGTTGAAATGCTTCGTCATTTTTTCGATTTCAATCGTTTCGCATTTCATAGCCAACTTTTCTAATCTTATGTCGAAAACATAACCACGATGAATGACGAATTTTTCGCTTTCAAATACATGAGATTATATGTAAATCGTGACGAATGACGAATAACCAAAATCTTGCGTTCAAAAAATAGATCTATTTCTATTTTACTCGTCGACGAATGCGAATGACATTCATTGATACCAACATAAATTGGTCAAAATGGTTTTAATAAATATTTTTAAAATTCAAATTCAAATAAAAAATCTTTTAAATTAATTATTTTTAAAATTTTTTCTCCATTTTTTTTATAAACAAATTTTGAAATTTCAAAAACACAAAAATTTATTTAATTTAAAATTCACTTTCAAATAAACATTTTTTTAAACAAATTTTTTTAAAATTTTTCATCCATTTTTTTATAGACAAATTTTGAAATTTCAGAACCCAAAAATTTGTTCGTCGCGAATAGTTCGTCGTGATTGTGTCTCTAACGCGAATTTTGGTCATTCGTCGTGATTGTGTTTTCAACATTAACCGTAATACCGAAAAAAACCGTTTCAGAGAAGAAACGTTTTAATAATTTGTCAGTTGGAAATTCTAAAAATTAATTTTTATTATTACATTATTTATTATTACAACTATTTTACTATAACTGGGTTATCAAATCACATGTTTTGAAATAAATTTTTATACAAAGAAGAACAAACTTGATATTCTCTGAATTTTTCATAATATCTTCATTAAGAAGTAATGATCGAGAAGTCAAATAAGGTAGAATAACCTACAATTATCAATGAATTTAAGATAAGTTTCAAATAAAAATAAAAGTTACTTCTGCTAAATTATTGTAAATTTCAAGTTGTCCATTTGCTAACAATGAATCTAAAATTTCTTCCAATAAAAGTAAAGAAAATATGATAGATACATGGGGTAGTTTTGTTGCTCAAGTTATGCCATTTTTATGAGACTTGTCTTATATTCATTGATAATTGTAGGTTATTCTACCTTATTTGACTTCTCGATCATTACTTCTTAATGAAGATATTATGAAAAATTCAGAGAATATCAAGTTTTGTTCTTCTTTGTATAAAAATTTATTTCAAAATCACATGTCATAAACCAGTTATAGTAAAATAGAGGAAAGAAACTTAGTTTTGAGTTGTATTAATTTTATTACAATAACAGGAGAAAAACAAACAATTAAAAAAGATTTATTTTTATATAAAACGTATGTTCAAAAACATTAATATAAATATTGTATGTAATTAATTTTAAATTTTAGAGATATTTCGACTAAAGAGTTCAAAGATGTAATTTCAATTATTGAATTTATTAAATTGTTAACTGAAACGATACAACGTTTTCCAACTGAACTGGTTTTCAGTTGAACGTAAATGATCTAATAGAATTTTCATTACATAATTTGTTGAAATACTTATTAAGTTAAGTCTTAAATATTTAATGTAAATTAGCTTTTGGGTTTGATAAAATAAAGTCTTTTTTATTATATTAATATAATGTATAAATTAATATAATTTATATAATATATAAATTTAAAAAAAAAAAAACTTCGATCATTCCATAAATCTGATACGAACTGAAAAATGTCATATAAGAAATTTCTTTGTTTACATTTTCTTGTGACCTTTAAAGCGCCATCTTGAATTGAATGTTGTGGCTGGTCTATTTAGGAGGCCTTGGTGCAATCAGCTAACTGTCAGTGTCAAATATAATAATTTAAGTTAAAGTTTAATTTACACCTCGTTCGTTTGGTATTCGTTCAATCGTTCGAGAAGCGGCTTCCTTCCTAGTCGTAAATTTTTAGAAATAATTTACCTTACATATGTGATTACATATTTATTTATTATCAACAAAAAGAAGCAAAGCACGTTGATTTGTATTTTAATAAATTGATTTGGTATTTAAATTTTGTATGCGCAAATTTTTAAAAACTAAAATTATAATAAAAAGAAATTTAATATGTCAAATTGGAAACGATCAGAGTTATCAGCATTTATAGCTCTGTATGAAGAATGCGAAAACTTGTATAATTATGATCATCCTGAGTTTTTTAATAAAAAGAAAAGACTTGAAAGGTAACACATTAATTAAAATAAAAAATTTATTAATAACAGTTTTTACTTTTATGCGAAGCTTATCTTACATTTCTAAGCAATTGGAGAAGTTGAATAAGCGTGTTACTATTAATGAAATCAATATGAAAATAAAAACTTTAAAGAATCAATACATATCTGTAAAAAAGGCGGAGAGCTCAAAACAAAGTGACGCTTATGTACCTAAATTATGGTGTTATAATCAACTATATTTTTTAAACAATTATTTAAAGGATCATCCTGAGGTTAGTTGAATTCGTTTTTATGAAATACAATTTTATGCCATGCATTAATTTATAAAACAAAATTTTTAGAATTCATCTCCTATTCCGGATAAAGTACTAGAAAAAGATCAAACAGATGATATGTGCAGCAAAAAAATTGAGTCAATATGTACTAGTACACAAAACAATTCTCTTGTTCCAGCAACTTCAACAACATTAAGTTTTTCGACAAAAATAAAACGTACTTCACAATATCCAGGATTAAACCAAAAAACATCAACAGATTTTTCTTTAGCTGAATTGATTTATTCTAGCAATATACCATTTGACATTGTTGAAAGCTTTAGATTTCGGAGATTGATTCAGATTTTAAACAGATCATACGTTATACCAAAGAAGAAAAATTTGCTTACAAATATTCTGGACGAAATACATGAGACTTGTACTTATGATTTAATGGGTAAACATTTTTTTTATATCTTATTTAGAGTGCTAAATGTATCCCGATCATCATTATTAATCATTAGTTAATAGGTTCATTTTAATTTGAAAATTTTACATCGTATGATGTCATCGTATGTGTCGAACGTGAAAGTTCCAGATACTTACTCTTCCAATAATTTTATCAAATATAATCTTAGTTCAAAAAATGTCTACACTACAGTAACAGGTTTTAGTTCAAGCGTTAAATCACTAAAAGAAGTGACATAATACAAGAATCTACATAAGTTTATCATTTAAACGACATGCAGTACATGCAACATGTTAAAACTAGAATGTCAACATGTCTGCTCGTTTGAATAGAAAATTATGACTTTAAAATAAAGTCAATTATTAAATTAAGAGAGGTTATTTTTAAAGTATTTTCAGTTTTATGCTAGTCTCACGTAACATTCTACACACTATATATCTAATGGTGCATCTTATCCTTTCGTCCTAAAAGGAAAAGATGTGCCCTTGAAGATATATATTTTTGGAAAACTACGAACACCAGATACCCTTGGGATATAGTCATTAGGTCCTACGTGGGTACACCATTTCCCTCAGAATCTTTTACCATACCTGAATGCTTTTTAACATTACATGTTGTATTTGAATTTGTATGAATATTTGATGGTAATTTCAGTGCGGAATTTGTGGTCTTTCGACTTTTAATAATGTCGTTATTCTTAATGATGCTACAGCGAGAGCTTATATTACCTTGTGATCGTATCTTTGCGAACAAAAAGATTAAAAAAGTTTAGCCAGTTCCTTTTGTTGCATCCAACACAAAGAAACAACCTTCATTTGTAAGGATTGCATGCATTCATTCAAAAATTATTTCCTGTTTTATTAAATTTGTACATAATTATTTAAATTATTAATATTGAATACTTTTTGCGTTGACTATCGCGATTAAATAAATCATTTAATGCACGATCAGCTATGTTACATTCCTAATTTTACTAATTATTTATTTGAAATCATGTATGCGTAATGTTTTCTATTTTGAGTAATGCTTCATATATTTCTGGTGCGAATTCCAATTTATTATTATTATTAAATTACACGTATCTTCACTCATATATTTTTATATTATCGTGATATTGAAATTGGATTTTTCGTCTAGCATGTGAATACAATTGCAAATATTGTTCTAGAATCCTAATGTGCATCATCTAATAACTGTAAGCAAAGAATATATAATAAAAAGAAGTCTCATTCTATACAAATTTTGAAAATATTATTTTTATATAGCGGGTCACAACATTACAACCCAATCCCTCATATTTATTTTCCAAACAATTTGATTTTTAAAACAATAATTTTACTCTTCAAATCTTACACGAATTACCTACTTACGTATATGATATGAATACACTTACAGAGTTGCTACATAACCCCTAAATAATATGAAAGAATAAAATATAGTAAGGAGTTGCATCTCATATAAATTTTTGAACAAAAATTTTTGTACTACGCGCTTATATTGGGGCCCTATCTAGAGGAAGAAATGAAGGGGGAAAGATAGAAAATAGACAAAATTTGAGAGAAGAGAAAATACCTTTATTATATTTGCCTTAATTAACTCACTTTGGACTTTGTATAATAATATTCTTCAATTATAATATTCAACACCATTTCAATAACCATTCAACCAAAGAGTATCCATAACAAGAATATGTACTATTGCACTCATGTATAGATTCATTTGTTTGTACACAACTACATATGCAAATTTGCTAAAAATTGTAAGAAATAGACGATAATAAGAATTTAACGTGCAAAAAAGAAAAAATATAGTAAACAAAAGAGAGTAACAAAAAAAATTTGCTGAAATTAAATAAAAAAAAGTTAATAATTTTAAAAAAGATTTGTTGATTAATTAATTGATTTGGAAATATTTAACAATATTATTTTCTAAATTATATCAACTATGCATAGATTTTTAGGAGACCTAACTAAAACAGCGTTATCATATTCTTTAAATTCTGTTTATAAATTTTTGTAAATAGATGTTGTCCTCAGTATTATTTTATAATCGTATACCAATACATATAATAAATATTTAGGTTTACTATAATTTAATATAATTAATAAAAAATAATAATGTTTATAACTCCAAATTATTACTGATAAAAATGTTAATAATATTTTATATTATTGTAATGTAATTATAATTTAAAATTTTTAATAGGTATATTTATATACGAAAATAATAATGTTTAAAACGAAAATATTAAAATAATAAAAGATCAGAATTCATCATCGTATGAGGGAACAAACTAAATTTGAACAAAGATTTTTGGCCACCTTTCCTCATATAAATAATGAGAACGCAAACAATTCCAAAGAAGAATAATAAGAACGCAAAATTTTTTCACAGTATAAAGCAAAAGGCAAACATCTGTTTTGTACCTTTACAGATAAATGATATTTTCTGTTCTTGTCGTACGCATTGAACCTTCATATAAAATAATGCCATTTCATGTTATCTCTCTTTTTAGAGCCCATAAAATTTTTAAGATTTTTAAATATTGCTCAATGAAAATTCAGCTTTAGGTTTACGTAAACTGGCAGTGTATATTTTTGTTAATAGATATTCTTTGAATTCAACAAAGGCGAAATTTACATATGTGTACTAAAAATGGAATATGGATATTTGATAAAGTTAAAATTTGGTTTCTCTTTAAATCCACTATGTTTATTGACATTTCTATGGTGCAAAGAAAAAAATAAAACAAAAAAAAAGAATATAAAAAAAATGTGTGCAATACAAATCATTATGACCGTTCCCGTACGCACATCTTGTAAAAACTTATCCAAGTTTTTCCAAGTTTTTACCAGAAGTCGTTCCTGTACTGAGAGTTTTTTCTAAAAACGAGAGAAAACACATGTTTTCAACTTCGTTCAACAAAGTTCAACAACATTCTCTCGAATAAGTTTTTGCAAGTAAAATTTTAACTTGTAAAAACTTATACTTTAAATTTTTGTTGTTGTTTTTGTTGTTGTTGTATTTTTTAGGTTATGTTTTTATTTACTTTTGTAATTTCTCATATGTGTCTGTTATGCAAAATTTTGTTTTTTAAATGAAATTTATTAAAAAAAATGAAAAATATAATTTAGTGGAGGATAAATTTCATAATTCTTTATTATTGTAATATATGTATAATTTAATTTAATAATACGGATACACTTGATAAGGATAAATCGTCAGCTAAGTCTCTATAACAGCAAGCTTCATGACCCGCAAACCATAAAAATACAGCTATATGTTTTTCTGAGCTACATTTTTTATCTGCACGTAGGTTTGCAAAACTTTCAAATGTTTGCAGTTCTTCATATAAATATTTGAAAACAGTTTTGCTTACACGAAAATGTCTTACAAGTTCCTCTTCACAATAACCTGGAACTATTTCTTCCAAATAGTTTCGAATGCAATGTCTTATGTTTTTATGTAAAAAGTTCTCCAACAGCACTTGCTTTAGAATTACATTCCTTAACTCTTCAGTTTCGCTTTCACTAAAAAAATGTAATAAAAATGTAATCCGAATCGCTACTTAGTAATATATATTTTTTATATCTTCCGCTGCCATTTCGTTTAAATTTAATTATGTACAATTCTTTAAAAAAAACACCTCCGGAAATTTAAAATGATTGTTTATAATTAAATTAATTTCAGAATGTCAGATTGCTTGTCAGCTGTTTGACAGCTGCAAGTTTTTACAAGAATTGCGTTCCAGTACTTTTACTTGCAGATGAGAGTTTTTTTAACTCTTTTTTCTCTTTTTTTTTTTTTTTTTTCTCTCTTTTCTCTCATTTGCAAGTTTTTACCAGAAAAGTACGGGAACGGTCCTATTATGACGGTTCCCGTACGCACATCTTGTAAAAACTTATCCAAGTTTTTCCAAGTTTTTACCAGAAGTCGTTCCTGTACTGAGAGTTTTTTCTAAAAATGAGAGAAAACATATGTTTTCAACTTCATTCAACAAAATTCAACAACATTCTCTCGAATAAGTTTTTGCAAGTAAAATTTTAACTTGTAAAACTTATACTTTAAATTTTTGTTGATGTTTTTGTTGTTGTTGTATTTTTTAGGTTATGTTTTTATTTACTTTTGTAATTTCTCATATGTGTCTGTTATGCAAAATTTTGTTTTTTAAATGAAATTTATTAAAAAAAATTAAAAATATAATTTAGTGGAGGATAAATTTCATAATTCTTTATTATTGTAATATATGTATAATTTAATTTAATAATACGGATACACTTGATAAGGATAAATCGTCAGCTAAGTCTCTATAACAGCAAGCTTCATGACCCGCAAACCATAAAAATACAGCTATATGTTTTTCTGAGCTACATTTTTTATCTGCACGTAGGTTTGCAAAACTTTCAAATGTTTGCAGTTCTTCACATAAATATTTGAAAACATTTTTGCTTTCACGAAAATGTCTTACAAATTCCTCTTCACAATAACCTGGAACTATTTCTTCCAAATAGTTTCGAATGCAATGTCTTTTGTTTTTATGTAAAAAGTTCTCCAACAGCACTTGCTTTAGAATTACATTCCTTAAAAAATGTAATAAAAAAGTAATCCGAACGCTACTTAGTAATGTATATTTTTTATATCTTCTGCTGCCATTTCGTTTAAATTTAATTATGTACAATTCTTTAAAAAAAAACACCTCCGGAAATTCAAAATGATTGTTTATAATTAAATTAATTTCAGAATGTCAGATTGCTTGTCAGCTGTTTGACAGCTATAAGTTTTTACAAGAATTGCGTTCCAGTACTTTTACTTGCAGATGAGAGTTTTTTTAACTCTTTTTTTCTTTTTTTTTTTTTTCTCTCTTTTCTTTCATTTGCAAGTTTTTGCCAGAAAAGTACGTCATCTACTGTTAATAGTAAAATTATTTTTTATGAAAATTTAAATCGCCATTATTTTTTGAATTAGTGTGAAAATTTAAATTCTTGAGGAAGATTTATGTACATAAAACTTAAATTAAGAGTTATAAAAAATAAATTATATATCACCGGAAAATATAATGAGTACTTTTAAAAATAAATTGTATTTGAATGGAGTAATATTTATTATCATACATAGAATTTATTTTTTATAACTCTTATTAGTTCTTGAATTTTAAAAACATCTATTTCATATGTGTCAATTTCATTAATGCTTAAAATAGTTCTAATGCCGGTTTTCATTTAGCCGATATATCGGCAAATGGTTAGAGCATAGGCAGAAGACATAAAAATTTAAGACATAAAGCAAAGGCAGAAGACATAAAAAATCCCAATTAGTGGGATTTATTTCATTTTAACATTGGTGTGAACATTGGGAATTTATTTCATTTTCTATTTGGAGTTGGAATCCAAAAATGTGGTAATTATTTCATTTTCAATTAAATGGTGGGAGTTATTTCATACAAAGGTGGGAGTTATTTCATTTTCTTTTTCAAAAATTAAAAAATATCAATTTTAATAGTTTGTAAAGAAGTTGTTTTGACTGTAAAAACTTATTAATTAAATGAAGTAACTGCGTCATGCCGTCTCGCGTCGCGCCGTGTGGCACAGCGCCGTGTCGCATTTCATTTTCCGTTCCCATTTAATTTTTTTTCGTGATGGGAGTTATTTCATAATAAAATAAACCCATTGACGTTGGGAGTTATTTAATTTTTATAATTGGAAATTATTTCGTAATGCAATAAACACCAAAATATGTGGGATTTATTTGATTGTTTTTAAATTGGGAATTATTACATAATGAAATTACTACCAAGTTGTGGGATTTTTTTCATTCTTGGTGTGGGAATTATTTCATTTTATAGCGGGAGTTATTTCGTATAGGCGTTTTCGATATTTTTAATACTTTTAACATTTTTGCCGATATTTTTAATACTGATGTATTAGTATTTAAAATGTGTTCTTTGAGAATTTCGCACACTGCCATTTTCCAACACATTTTATGGATATGGAATGACATTTAAATTTTTCAATTTGAGTGAAAACAATAAGAAAAAAACTAATAAAGAAGTTTTATTGCATTTAAATCATATAAATAAATATATATAGAATATTTTAATTCTAATAAATTAAATACTTATGTTAAAATGATAAGCATATTAAATACAATGAATTTAAAATTAAAAAAAAAATATTGAAAAATTGTATATATTAAACAGCTCTCCACAGATCTAATAATTCCAGATTCCATAATCTTACTCAGTTTATTATTCATATTTTTTGCTGGACTTTCAGTTTTTGAGTCTAGAGTTCACGGGTTGAAGTAGAACTAAAACGAAGCTTTAGTAATTTCTCAAAATATGTTAGTTAAAATGAACTTAATTTTTTTTTCAAATTTCCACTAATCAGCTGCAGCTGCATTGTAGCTATTTGTATTTTTCAAAGGTAAACTTTATTTTTTTTACGATTTGAATTGAATAGTTTAAGGTTATGTATATAGATTTTAGATGCCAAATCATCTACAAAAGTACCATCAAAATAATATAATTTTACTTTCTCATAAACATTAAAGGTATACTATACTCCTCTCTTTCTAAACTCCAATTTATGAGCTACAAATTTGTCATGAAAACCGGTCTAAAGTTTGGTTTTTAAAAATATTTTTTTGTAAATTTTAATATTACTATCTAATATTTTTAAATGATTTTCTATATCTAGTATCCAACTTCAGTCTCTAGTTTAGTTACATTTATTAACGCTCGTAAATTATTATTATTATTGGTGTTATTACTTTTGAATCATCTGAAAATTTTTTAAAGTTTCGTTTAATTCGAAAAGGATGTATATTTGTTTTCTATTAACACAGAATTTCCTAACAGCAGACAGCTTTTGCAAAACAAAAGTAATGAAGACAAAAGATAAAAAACAAAAGTATTTTATATACTTTTATCTTTGCCAGTGTCTATTTATTGTTATTCTAGAGACCTGCGGCACATTCGCGCATTCTACGTCATGATGCCGACAAAGCACCTGCTGTAGTAAGGCTACTCAGACCTATTTGATTTGTTTACAGAAGTTTTTATAAATAATTTAGGAGGGTCAAAATTTCGATGTCTGGAACCTATTCGGGAGAAAACGTTTTAAGAAAAAGACAAAAATTCGACTGAAAACCACCAAATATGTAACACTTTCCAATTAAGAAAATTATTGTTTTATATTTTCTATATTGTTTTATATTGTGTATTATTATTTACTACAACTTAAAGTTCTACTAAATAATAACAAACTTTCAACACAAAAATTAATGATTTGAATATATTTTTTTAATTTAACAAAAATGTACTTACATTATAAATATACATATGTTATGTATTTCTGCTACATTAATACTTTCAATTACTAGGTTTGTTCAATAAACTGATCTCGAACGCTCTAGAACGATCTGCAGTAGAACACTTTTTTGTGCAAATACAGTTTGAAGAAGGTTAGGTTTAATGGCTTTCTGGGGTGGCAGCTTTATTTTCGAATTAAAATTTTGCTACAAAAAATACGTGCTGCCACCCCTGTATTGTGATAAGCGATAGTCACCTTTGCGATAGTCAAAGATGTCACTAAAAGTCCACTAACACCCAAATCCAAACCACTACTACGTATTATTGAAATCCTGATTTTGCTGAAGGACGGAAAGATGTAGATGGCAGGAAAAAACAAAATTTTAAAATTATTAAATTTTTTTATTGTGAAACCCCCGTTCCATATTATTAAAACCCGAATTTATTGAAAAAATTGTTTTTAAACTATGTTGTAAAATCCGGACTAACTAAATTTATTTCATACATAAGTACATACTTAAAATGAGGTATATAATATATATAATATATATATACATGTTTGCATAATTTGTATGCTAATTATTATTCTAACTAAACGATTTCGTGTTTTGATGAATAATTTAAAAGAGGAGAATAGTAATTAAAAATCACTTTTTTTTATCAAAAAAATATATTTTCTTGTTTTTAAAAATTAATATTATAAATTTTATAACGCTGGGTGGCGCAGTAGGGAGAGCGCCTGCCTTTCAACCGAAATATCCCGGGTTCGATTCCCGATGAAGCAAAAAAAAAAAAAAAAAAATGCTTCATTGGTTTTTCGAGCTGGTCTAGTACCCTTTGTCATTGGGATATAATAAATAACAAAAGATAATTGAGAGTTAATCTGGTAACAAATTAAATAAAATGAAACTATTCTATTTAAGAAGGCTTAGTTCCTGACAATAATAGTAGTTTTCCACATTTAATGAGTAGATAAGCCAGTAATTTGTTAAAATAAATACTCAAATTATTGTAGATATTGCAGTGTAAAATTGCAGTACCGTACCTAATTAAGCACGAAAAGGTGATTCTACCTAAGTTACTGTCAAAATCATAAAAAAAAAAAAAAAATATAACAAAAAAAAAAATTTGACTCAACAGAGAATTGAACTTACACACAAAATTTGCGATATTAACATGACGCTTTAACCAACTGCGCTAATAACCAATTAAAATTATTTGATCAAAATGCAGATATAAAAAAATATTTTGATCCACACAATACTCAATAAAATAAAGTGAGTACGTCTCCACCCAAATGGGATATGTATACAATACATACACACACAATCAGAGTATGCACTCGTAAAAAGGAAATTGTATATTATATATATATATAATCTTCTGTATTTATCTGGATGTTTGTAGGTCCGACGGAATGCTCCAATACATATACAAATTGCAATATGTATACAAATTGCTTTGGTGCTCTTATTTAACCCCTATCTACCATTCTGAACCTTTGCAGGAAAAAATACCATTGCATGAAATATATTTTTTAATTTAATCTTAGTCTATTTGGAAAATAATAAGGGAAAATAAAAAATAATAATAATAATATAAATAAAACAAACAATTTTTTTGATTTATAATAATAAGAACTAATAGAAATTTTATCAATCGTTTAATATGGTATAATAACCAAAAGGCAAACATCATTTAACACAAAAAAAAACATAATGCACTTAAAGCTTATTCTTATTACTTAAAATTATACACAATATGCATATGTTTTTACATATTTTTTTTTTGATTTTATAATTTATTTTAGCAAAACACACAACAACTGGCGCTGCGAAATAAGTCGACTGGAATAACTTTGATAATTTAAAAGTGAAATAAATTCAATAAAGTTTGATCTTTTTTTCGACTTTATTTGATTTTTAATTTATTGAAGTTATTTCATAATGAAATATTAGAAATCAAATACGAAATGAAATAAGTTCTATTTTTTAAAACTTCGGAACCTATTTCATTATGAAATAAATACGATAAATATACATTTTCAAACTATTTCATTTTGTCATATTGAAATAAGTTCTATAATGATTGTTTGGTTTTATTTTGAAAATATTCTCACTTATTTATGTGAATAAAATAGTATACGCTTTTTAAGATTATTTATTCATTAATATGAAAAAAATCCGATAAATCTGAAAATAAAATTTTAATTTGATATTATTTATATATTTAATGTGAAAAATAATATTATATGATGATGGAAAAAAGGGATGAAGAAAAGCATGAAAATTGGTGATAAAATTCCGCAACGAAATATTGCAACAACCGCGACGAAGAGCCGGGAGTGCGTCGGCAGCGTGTTGCCCTACGTTACGTGGCGGGCGCGGTAGCAAAATTAAATGGTCGAAAACTACTTAAATTCATAATGAAATAAGTTCCATAAAATTAAAAATTAAATAACTTCGATAAAATAACAATTGGGTATAACAAATTTTTTTTTGTTTTTTGTTTTTTTTTGTTGTTATCATAATGATCATAGCATCATAGTTTTGCTACCGTATGCATAGCCTGTGTAGTACTATAGGTATATATACTCTAGCAAGAAATGTGATGCGATGAAGAGTTAAAATTGTTATTTATTTTTATTTTTTTTTAAATATATATATATCTATATCTATCTATCTATATAGATTCATGATCGTATATAATATTTAGTATGTATTGTATTATGGGGTTAGGTTTTGGTTCTGCTGATTTACACATAAAAACAACAACAACCTATACACTTTTAAAGAAATTAAATGAAATTTTGTACTATTATTTTTTATTTCTTATCTTTGTAAATTTATAATTTTTAGATATCTTTGTTTTCTTCAAGTGTGTAGAAATGTATGTTGTAGAGAGTGATGAATTTTTTTTAATATAATAGGTAGGTATATATAGGTATCGGTTAAACCATATTGATTGTTGTTCTTCTTTTTAAAATTTATGTTATAAATAATCATTATGTATGAATTTTAACATGAACAGTTCGATAATGAATTTTTTGAAATGAAATGAAATTTAAATAACCGATCAAGTTATGTTCACAAGTTATGAACAGTTTTGTAAATACCTATTTATTTGCAGTAAATTTTGTTATTTTAACTTTTTTTCGAACACGAATTTTTATTTTATCAAAATAAATATTATGTGTACCTACAATATTATTGTTTTTTTTTTTATATTTACAATTTTAATTTTTGTTTTTAAAATTGTTTTCGTTCAAAGTTATAAAATATTATTTGTTCGCTATAAACTTTGACGCTAAACTTACGCAGCGAATGTTATTGAATGTTAACAGGATTAACTTGATTCTGAATCATACGATAAATTTCCAATGTTGCCAAAAAGAATGTCGCTATACTGATCGAGTAAATGACCCTTAGGGAATAGAAAATTTTGCACCTTACTACAAATATTATGTTTATATGGTAATTAAAAGCGTTATAATACAAAAATAAAGGTATGATAAATTAGTGAGCAAATACGTATTTTTCTTAAACTTGAAATGAAAACTCTTATGAAGGAAATAAATGCTAGAATTTATTTTGTTTCCGTCATTTATGGCGGATTACTAAGCTAGTTTATATATATATAAGATGAATACTCAGAGAATGCGTATTCTACTCTAATATTGTTATTGTGGAAACCAATTCATGCAGGCTTTTTGGAAGCAATTTATATATAAATAGTATTAGAAATATTAGATTTGATATTGATTTGGTATTAATGGGGGTTTTCACATCAGTATTCCAGTCATTTCTACCTAAGGAAATCCTCGCTTTGACACTATATATTGTATCAAGTATTCCTTTTGTGTAAACGAATAAAGGTTTTATATGGGTTGGTTGGTTATTAGGGTGGATATAAGAATACGTTAACCGACTGTCTTATTTCCTTCGCACTTAGACCTCGCGGCCCGTTGCATCCCCTCTCAGCAATTTCACCTCCGCCTCTCAGCAGACTCCGTCACTGAGCCAATTAATACCTCTTATGAATCTAACAATTTCTGCCAGTTTTTTCTTTTTCACTTCCGAGAAGTTCTCCCAGTAGTAACTCTCCAAGATATTTGCTCTTCTCGTTCTCTGCGTTGGGCATATGCAAAGTACGTGTAGCACCGTTTCCACCTCTTCTCCACATCCTCTGCACATGTTGTTTTCTGTAAGGCCCATTCTGGCTGCGTGTCCTCTGAGCATGAGATGCCCTGTAGCTACGTCTACATATAACCTTAGGTCGGCTCTATTCAGCGTCAGAATGACTTTTGTCTTTTCCGCATCCGGTATTCCCCAGAAATTCTTTGTCTGAATCGCCCCTCCTAGCTTCTCCAGGTATTCAATTGTGGTTTTTTTCCCACTTTATCGTGCTTATTTTCATGGCCTGCATTGTTAGTCCAACCACTAACTCCTCAGACTCATTATTTCTAGCGCCTTCTTTTGCAAGTTTGTCCGCTTTTTCGTTTCCTTCTACACCGGAGTGGCCAGGTATTTAGTACAGTAAAACTTCATTCGTCACTCCTAAAGAGTTTAGTGCTTCTCTGGCGCAGATAGTCGTTGCTGCTTTCGTTTTTTCGTTATTTATTGCTTTGATGGCTCCTTTGCTATCACAGCAAAAAATTATGTTTTCTGCATTTATACCTCTGTTAAGAAGTATTTCTGCTCCTCTTTTAATTGCCATGATTTCACATTGGATGATCGTGGCATTCTTATTAATTTTTGTTTTTGTTTCTAAGAAAGGATCTGCACAGTAGATACCAATTCCACAATTCTCACCTTTTTTAGCCATATCTGTATATATCTTTATATGGTTTTCGTATACTGCGTCGGTGATTTTACTTTCACCGTTTCGTGGTATTTTTATCTTGAACCTTCTATCTGGACATTGTTCTACATTACTGTAGTCCCAGTGTCCTTCCTCTGTGAAGATTTTTCGGAAGTCTTCGTTTACGTTGAGGTCCGTTATTCTCTCATGTGGTGTCTTTCTACTTATGACCTTCCACTCTCCTGTTATACGTAAACGTATTGCTGTATCCATTGCCATACGTTTTGTATGAATTTCAATAGGTGTTTTGTTCAGAGTCACTAAGGATCTTGTTGCTGTTGTCTTAGTTGCGCCAGTGATGCCTGAAAAGCATTGTTTTTCCTTTTTTCTAAGTGTTCGTCCATTTTAGTTTTACATCTAAAATTATTCCTAAATATTTAACTTTCTGTGATAAGTTAAGCCGTGTTCCCCCTATGCTTCGGGTGTTCATATTACTTACTGTCCTTCTTCTGTTAAAAAGGCATAGTTCTGTTTTCTCTGGGTTTAGGTTGAGGCCATTTTCTTGTGTCCAAACCGATACGAGATTTACGGCCTCCTGCATCTTTTCTCCTAAAACTGAGTCTTTTATGTTAGTTATGATAACCAGATCATCAGCGTAACATGTAATCTTAGCTCCTTGTTCTGTTAGGGAGTCTAAAAGTGAGTCTATTGCTGTAAGCCATAGTAGTGGTGACAGAATGCCTCCTTGAAGCGTGCTTTTCCCTACTTTTGCTTCCATTTTTTCGCTACCAAAATTTGCTTAGATAATTCTGTCCCTTAGAAGAGAGTTAGTCCATCTTACTAAGTATCCTTCAATACCTTTGTTGTTTAGGCTATGCTCTCCGTTTTTATATTATTGAAATCTCCTTCGATATCGATGAAGCATACTAGTGCGTATTGCCTTGTCATGAAGGCGTTTTCTATTGTGCTCACTACGCTATGAAGTGCAGAGTCTACCGATCTGCCCTTGATATAGTTGTGTTGACACACGTTGATAATTTTGTCAATCTTTATTCTCAATTCAAGTTCAACGATCCTTTCTAAGCTTTTTAGTAGAAAGGATGTTAAACTTATTGGTCTGTATGCGTTAGCTTTACTATAACTAACCTTATTTGGTTTTTGTAGGAATACTCCTTTGGCTTTCCTTCACTCCTTAGGTGTATAACAATACCTAAGACATACCTTGTAAATTTCCGAAAGTTTGTTCAGTAGAAGGTTACACCCTTCTTGGAGCATTATTGGATTTATTTGGTCAATTCCTGGGGATTTATACTTCTTGAATGAGTTTATTGCCCATTTTATTCTTTCATGTGTTATCATCCGTTTTACCTTTTCGTTTTCGGTGTTCGATATGTTTATATATGATTCAGAGTTTCGCGCATTTGTGTTGTTTGAACTTTCCACAAAAACGCTATCTGGAAAACTACTGTTTATCAGCACTTTCAGTGATTCTTTCATATCTGTCGTCATTGATCCGTCATTTCGTTCAATCAGTTCTGATTGTCTTGGATAAGACTTGTTTAAGTCTAGACACTTCTCTCGTGTTCTCTATTTGCTCCGTATATTCTTTCCAGGCTTTCTTCTTCGCCTTTCTACATTCAGATTTGTAGCATCTTAGAACTACTTTGTAGCTTTCCCATTGGGATTCCTTATTTCCTTTATAGGCACGATTATATAGTTGCCTTGATTTTTGTCTGAGATTTCGTATTTTCCGATTCATCCACTTTGGAAAAACGTTTGTCTTAAGCTTTGTAATTGGACATACTTCCTGAAAGGATTTCGTAATAGCTTGTGTTATATTACTTACTTATCTGTCTCTGGGGTAGAGTTGAGTTGATTGAATGTTCTCATTCTCCCCCTTAGTCTGTTTCTGTAAAGATCCCAATTACATTTCCTTGGGTTTCTAAAATCGCTTTCTTCTGGTTTATACATTTTTATACCAATGATTATGTGGCAGTGGTCCGAGAAAGAAGGTTTCTCGGATACCTGCCATTTTGTTATCATGCGTGTTAGTTTATTACTTGCTACACTTATATCTATTACCTCTCTTCTATTCTTATTAATAAAAGTTGTCTTATTTCCTTTGTTAAGTATATTCATGCTAGTAGTACTTAAATAATCTAAAAGAGACTTACCCCTATTGTTATCGTTTGTACTACCCCATACTTTATTGTGTGCGTTAGCGTCACATCCTATCAACAGTTCCATCCTGTTTTTTTTCCGCATATTCTATTATTTTAATGAATTGTTCAGTAGGAGGGCTGGCTATGTCGTCATACGGAAGGTATGATGATGCCATCCCTATCTTCATTTTTGTATTCTCTATGGCTACTACAAGTTGTACCGCAACTGAATCCTTACTGATAAGCTGCGGGATTGATACAACTTTTAGTAGTTTGTTCACTATTATGCATGCTCTTGGCCTACCTTCACCAGTGGCATAGAAACAGTTAAACCTCTTGGTACTCCATCCTACTATCCTGTCATCCTTAGTACAGGGTTCCTGGATCAAGGCTAGGAGTATATTTTCGTTTTCCATTCTTTCCATGAGTGTGATCATTGCCACACTACTTCTGTGCAGATTTGCTTGAACAATTTTTGTGTCCATGCTTTCTGTTTTTTTTTTTTTTATTATTTTTATTTTTTTTTATTCTTGAGAAGATAGTTCTTCTTCCGGGGGCTCACTCAACTCCCACCTGAGTAGCTCAATACTTGCCGCCACATTTGTGGAGTCGAGTGAGTCCTTTGAGGAGTCGTCCATGAGTCCATAGTCAACAATCCTTCGTTGTCCGACACGGCCTCTTCGTCGAAGTTGAAGGAAGCTATGGACTCATTCTCGACTTCAGAACCTCCTTCCCCGCTAATTTCCAGCTCTACTTGTTTCAGTAGCGAGCTGGTGATCGTCACTGTCACTGAAGAGAGAGCCGATTTCTTCCACACCCGTTTCTGTGTCAGATTCTATCGGTTTCTCCTCAGATACTACTTCCTCCACCACTAGTGTTGCCTTATTTACCTTCGGTTCAGGGAGCATCACCTTCAATCTAAAAAGTGAGCATGAGGTATCCTTAATAACCTGTAGGGCACTTTCCGGTACACCTAGTAGCAGCTAGGTACCTCTATCTTCTCTCCTGAGTATATTCCATTCAGAGATCTTGAGGTCCAGGTCACCATTTATGATGCCCAGGCGCTCAAGTATCTCCTCGGATGGAATGAACTCATTTGAGAACCATATTGATATTCTCCTTAATCTTGGAACCGTGGTACCTGCACGCCTTTGACTTTCGGTGTGTGGTTATCAATATATCTTTTTTTGTTTTGAAGCACCTGCACTTACTGGCGCGCATTCGGCTTTCGGTGTTTGGTGTTCAATGTGTCTTTTGCTGGCAATGATCCCTTCGATTACTGGCACGCAGATACCTTCTGGTAAATCGGCTTTTGTATCTGGAATCATTACATTTTTTGTAATGATCCCTTCAACTACTGGCACGCAGATACCTTCCGGTACATCGGCTTTCGTCTCCGTAGATCCTACCATTGCTTTTTTAGTAATGTGATTGGCACCGTTCGGTTCCCTCCGATTTGCCTTCAGTACTCTTCTCATCAGATTTCTTTTCCAGTTTCCAAGCACGTGCTGCCTTCCGTTCCCTAGCGCTATACATAAGGTCTATAGCGTTAGGTACGTAGGGCTGCGTTTATTTAGTATTTAGTTCAGTTGTCAAATTTAAAATTTATATGGTTGTTTTGTTTTTTTTTTAAATAATATTACATACTAGTAGCACAAATAAATAACATATAGTTGTGCTAATATGTAAATAACTATATGTTATAACATCTTACCATCTTATTGTACCAAATCATATTAAATTAAAGTTTTCATTTATTCGAAAAAAATTGTATTTGTCTGTTTTATTATTGTTTTTACTTATGTACAAAAAAAATACATAATTATAAACAAATAGTAATAATATTAAAATAGCTAAAAAAAATTTATTATAGGTAAAACAGAAAAAAATAAATCTAAAATCCCTTCAAATAAATTCAATAATAATTTGGAATTTCGGAAATGCATCAGTATCACGGATCGTAGAAGTTCCATATTCTAAAATGCAACATTAAAATGTTGCTGAAAGCATCACGTTTTTTTTGCAACATTACTGTTTATGATGCGCAAACTTAAGCAAACTTCCCATCATTGAATTTTTTTGTGCTCTGTTTGCTATTGTAATAAACAGCTAGTTATTTTATTTACCATTTTATTCGTTCAATTGTTTCACTTTTGTAATTTTGAAGTTTTGTTATTAATAATGGTTTGAAGTTTTATTTGATGACATGATTATTATTTTTTTTAATTTTGGAGTTAGTAAACTTAAAAAAATTTAATAACAATTTAATTTGTGTTGTTATTGATAATGGACAGGTATGAACTATTTGTATTTTATGTAAGTACGTTGTAGTGTATATAGATTATTTGTTCTATAGTGAAAATGAAAAATTTTGGACTTCACAAAGAAAAATACTGTTGATTACCATTAGACTGCAACATGAAGAATTAATAGTGGGAAAAAAGCTAAAAGAGTTCTGTGGGGAAAAATTGTAGCTGCAATAAAGGAAATTGATAAAGATTTTCCATTTTCCACAGATGAAATAACCAGAAAATTCCTAAATTTCATTGTGACCTACAAAAGAATTAAAAAAAGAAGCAATGGAACTGGAAGAGATTCTACTTGTTGGGAGTTTTTCGAACAAATAGGCGAAGTTTATGGTAGCAAACAGTCATTATAATGAAAATTTATTAGAGTTTTTAAAAAACGAATCAGAAAAGGATGATTTACGTCAGGAGTAACTATTCATTATATAATGAACATCACAATCAATTGATGAATTTACAAAACCAAAAAGTGGTCAACTTCCAGTGAAAGAATCAAAGAAATGCGCGATTTAAAAGATGTTCTACAACAATTTTTAAATTATTGAAAAGGTAGAAGGTATGTTTTCTTATAAAATAAGTTTTGTAATAAAATTTCAACTTCTAGTATGTACCTTACTAAAAATACTTGTGATTAAAATGTGAATACACATAACTACCTAATGTACCAGAAGATTGTTATCAACCAATAAAATAAATTTGAAAAGGCTGACTGATTTCGACAATGAACTGTTTTTTTTAAAGTTGTATCATAGAGTAATCATATAAGTAGAGTATTCACCTAGAACAATATTTGTTAATCATTTTCTTCTAAAAATTTTCTTCTTTAATTTTTTATAACAAAAGTACGATTTCTTTTTTTTTTTCTTTCTCAACAAATTTTTATGTTCTAATACTATATCATCATATTCTGATGGTTCACAATTTTCCAAAAATACGTTCAAAGCGATATTAAATAACATTTTATTCATTTTAATTAAATTATCAAGGCATCACTGTCAAATTTTGATCGTTTTAAAATGTATTAGTTGCATCGGCAACGCAAAGCATCATTGTCAAATTGCATCATTAATTTTGTACTGATACAATAATGATACCGCATCATGATTGGCAATGTTGCATTTCCGAATTTACCTAATATGTATATCTATTTTTTCATTTATTTTTATCATCATTATTTTTTCATCACTTATATTCTTAGTTAATATTAGAGTGTTACACTAAATTCTTAAAATTTACAAAATATAGATAACTACACTCATACAATATAATATGTATCTCACATCCTTTTCTTTTTAAATTTAAAAAAAAAATATTTTAAATGCATTCATATGCATGTTTTAATTTTTTAAATAGTAAATATTACCTGCTTTTTAGATTACGTGTAACTGAGATGTTAAATTAATTTACCGGCTAGTTACTACATGAAATAAATGCAAATAAGTTAAACCTTATAATTGGTTTTTCCAATAGGGATGATATGATTTGGAAGTTCATTTGTAATATGTCATGATTTGTCATTTTTTTTTTCATTGAATTCAGTAATGTTTACAATTTCACCGTAAACGTCGGGAATTTGCTGATTTTGCCTTGGAACAACTTTAAAACGAAACTGAAAGAAGTCGATCTTGACAACATTTAGTTCCAACAAAACGTAGCTACAGGCCACACAGCAAGTGCAACAATTGAATAATTGCGAGAAAAATTTGGAGATTCGATTATTTCAAGAAATGTGATTCTGAATGGCTTACAAGAAGTTGTGATTTAACACCATTAGACTATTTCTTGTGAGGTTATTTGAAGTCATTGGTCTTTAGCAATACACCAGACTCTTTTCAAGCTTTACAAGTCAATATTGAGCGTTCTATTCATGACATTCCACTGGATTTAGTGGAAAAAGTGCTCGAAAATTGCGTTAATCGAATTCGTTCCTGCAGAAGAAGTCTAGGTGGCCATCTGAATGACGTTTTATTCAGAACTTAGTTGTATCGATTGTACTTCACATTAAATAAAAACATTTGAATTTCCTTAACAATTAGTGTGTTTTTTAAAAAAAATAAATCATATCACTCTTATTGGAAAACTCTATATTAAGTGTACATGGGTATGTACCTAAAATAAAAAAAAACTAAGCTAAAAACATACCTATATATTTAGTTATCGTATATATCCTGTTCCTGCACAAAATCATTTTTTTTTTTGTATATTATAGCCAAAACTTAGGTTTTGAACCTTTAAGTACTTGCGTACCGTTGACTATTCGAAAAAGGAAGGGATAGTTAGGTAAAAGAAAAGAAAAAGGAAGAATAAAAGTTTTGTGGGAAAGAGCGAACAATGTTGGTAATATTCGTCTTAAACCTCTGTAAGTCATAAATAAAAAATTCTTCTCTCATTGGAAATGCCTCGATTGGGACGCGATTCCACAATCGAAATGTTTCAATAACAATTTCCATAACCGGACTGAAACCATCTCGGAATTTCCACTGTGAAAGGGTAGGCACTTGATGCCACGTGTTGTGCGATGGAATTGCTTAAAAGGAGGAAGAAGTGATTTTAATTCCTCGGAACAAGTGCCAACACCAAGCAGATATCTATAAAATAGAGTAAATGATCCAACAATACGACGATGATCAAATGGTATAAGGGATGAGGTCACATTAATGTCGCCTATAAGACGAATGGCGCGGTTTTAAACTTTGTTCAAAAAATTTAAAGCAGTTTTTGGTGCACCTGTCCATAAATGTGAGTTATACTAGAGCTTTGGTCATATATATGCTTTAGAGAATTTTAAAAGGTCTCGAGATGAAAAATAAGTTTTGCAGCAACTCAAAAAGCTTAAACATTTTGCGGTGCATTTCGCAATATAGAAAATATGTTCATTCCAGTGCATATTTTGATTCACTCGCATTCCGACAATGTTCAGGTCTTTGAGTCGCTGGATACCTTCATTTTGAAACCGGATAGCAGGTTCGAATGCTGTTAGCTTGTTACTAGCAAGACATATTTGAGTTTTTGAAGTATTAAACTACTCTGTTAGCTTTATCCCAGTCGACAATTTTGGCAAGGTCGTGATTGAGCGCGCCGGCCATCATTGCTCTTTTGGAGGGGACTGCGGAAGCTGTAGCATTAGTTTGTTTTAGAAAATCATATGATGCTACTAGAGTGCGGTCATCAGCAAAACTATGGATTGAATTGAAAGTTTATTTGAGAAGGTCAGTAATGAAAATGAGAAAAAGGGTGGGTGAAAGGACAGAGCCTTGTGGAACACCAGCATTGATTTGAATTTGGTCGGAAAAAGAACCGTTAACTGAAACTGTGATAGATCATTTAAAGGAAACCTTTCAATCCATTTAGAAAGGGTTGAACGAAGGCCTATAGCGTTGCATTTTGCTATAAGAGCAGCTTGATATACTCGATCAAAAGCCTTAGATATATCCAGAGCTACAACAGTAGCTTCACCAGATTGATGCAGGCTGGTGTTGAGCTTCTCGCAGAGGCATGTCATGAGATCACTAGTGCAACGTTGGGCTCGAAAGCCGTATTGGCTATCATGAATTATACCTCTACTGTCAAGATATTTCTTCAGCTTATGATTAATTAAGATTTCCATTGTAAAAGCTATGGGCCTATAGTTTGAAGGATTGCTTTTGTCACCTTTTTTAGGAATAGCATAAACTTGGGCAATTTTCCAATAGGACGGGTAAGTTCCTGAAGAAAACGACAAATGGAATAAGTTGCGCAGAGGTTTAGAAATAGCGAAGGCAATGTGTCGCAGCCCAATTGCAGGTATACCATCAGGACCGGTAGATTTTTTTATATCGAGATTCTTCAAGACTTTTACTACAGCTCTTGTTCTAAAGTAGATCCTTCCGAAGGAATAATTTAGAACAGTGATTGATGGAGGATTTTGGGAGTGTGGAAGGAAGGGAAGTGTGGAATTAGCTGTAGACGGGAGTGTGGAATTAGCTGCAAATAATTTTGCGAAGAGATTAGCTTTTCCAACAGATTCTGATATAATAATACTATTATTATCAATCATGTGTGGAAACAAAGACTTTTTTGATCAACATTTTTAGCAAATGTCCAGAAATACCTGCTGTTGTTGTGGAGATCAAATATTTCTCGTCTCAATCTTTGGTTATGCAGGAATTTTTGTTGATTGATAATTTTTTTACATTTATTCCTAACCACTTCATAACTCTCATACGAGTTGACAGTTTTATTGTTCTTGTATTTTTTGTAAGCTTCTTCTTTGGATTTCAGAGCTTTGCTGCAGAGGTCATTGAACCAACCTGAGGGATTTCGTTTTATACTTCTAAGGCTATTTGGAATGAAAGTTTTCATTCCTAATAGAATCCTCTTGGTAATCACCTCAGCAGCAAAGTCGACATTTTTATATTGGAAACACAACGTCCAGTTCGATGCATTTGAAAAGTTATTGAAGCCTTCTCAGTCAGCTTGGTGATAATTTTAAACTAGCCTTTTGGAAGAATTATAAGAACTGGTTGTTGTGCCTACTTCGAAGCTTGTGCTTACAAGACAGTGACCGGAACCACCTAGCGGAGAGCTAACAGAGATTGAATATTTCTCTGGCTGGGTAGTTAGGAATAAATCCAGGAGGTGTCCGTTCTGGTCGCGTCGGTCTGGGCTTTTGACAAGTTGAGAAGGATTGAAAATTTTTTAAAAAGTTCAACTTGTTTGCCTTCGGGACTGTTGTGACTAGAAATATTAAGCCAGTCTCCGTTATGAATATTGAAGTCTCCCGCCAAAATAATCTCAGACTCAGGATTGGTTTCCAGAATTGAGTTTATCTGGTTGGACAGTCTTTCTATAAGCATATCAGTTTCTAGCTGATTCGCTTGAGGCGATCTGTAAATAAAACAGAAGTGAATGATGTGCTTATCGACGTGTATTTTCATCCAATTTCAAATATTGATAAATAGGATTGGAGCACTCAAAATTTTGAAGTGTCTTATAAACTACATTATTTCGTATATACAAAGCAATCCCTTTATGGGGTATAAAAAGTGGCACAAGCGAATAATCATCGATATTAAAGTTAATATCACTATTCGCAACTTGTGTTTCACTTAGTGCTAAAATTGCTGGATTTTGAAGCCGTAGATAGCTTTTGACGGGATGGAAATTTGTTGATAAACCGCGGATGCTACAAAAATCTTTATTAAAAATAATAACGAACAATTTACAAAGAAAAAAGGAAAATAAATTAAACTTAACAAAAAGTATCAAAAACAAAAATTATATATTTTTTCATTCATTTTTATCATCATTATTTTTTTTATTATGTATTTTCATTCATTTCTTCCGCAATTACGTAGCCAACCAAAATTCAAAATAATAATAAATTCTTCTGCTGTTAAAAAATTTCTCAGACTGAAAAAAATTCTCAACTTTAATGTTTCTATGTGTTTGTAAAAAAATACCAGAAATAGGATCGACTTGATATTCATAAAAAAGGCCGGAGCTTTTTTTTTTGTTTTCGTCTCTACTCTTTTGCCTACCAACTGCAAGTGCAGAAAACAACTGGAATACTGATGTGAAAACCCCCTATGGTATTACGCGCATGTCTGTATACATAATTTGCATGCGCTTGAATTTGTTCTAAATGTTTTCTTTCGTGTTTTGTTGAAATAGTTGGAAGAAATAATAATTAAAAATTATTATTTTTTTATTTAAAACTAATATTATAAATCTTATAATATAATAAAAAAAAAAAATCGCAAAGCACTGATGAAGAAGTAAGTTGCTTCCGAAATATCGATATTTACAAAATAAATACAAATGATTAGTGAAAGGAAACTCGACTTTTATTCCATAAATCTAAATATATCACTAAAAACAAATTGATTATCAAAAACAAAAAAAAATATTTTTTTAATAAAGAAAAAAGAAATTCAAATCCAAATGAGAATCCAACTCACAGAAGTTCATGATATTAACATGGCGTTTTAGCCAACTGAGCCAACATCCGATTAAAATTCTTTTACCAAAATAGAAACATAAAATAAAAAATTATTCGTAAAAAGGAAATATGTGCATATATATAAGATGAATAATCAGAGAATGTCAGAAGGAGTACTCTAAAATTATTATTTTGTGTTGTGTAAACCAATACATGCAGGGTTTTTAAAAGCAATTTATATAAATAGTATTAGATGTATATGTGTTTATATATCTATAATTATAATTGACGAGCATTTAAGGACCTGCGCAGTAGACACCTTTTCATTTTATTTCGCTTCTCTTTAATGAACTCCTAATATATAAATAAGTTGTATATAAAACAATAATGCGCACAAAGTTGAAAATTTTTTACTCATATGGTTTTATTATTAGCAAATACATTATGTATATTTGAGTTCTTATTAAAATGAAAAACAAAAATAAACAAATCAGTTATTATAATTACTTGCAGCTAACATAATGCACATTGTGGTATGTCAAATAAAATCAAAAAAAAAAATCATCTGAAATTATGTACATATATAAAATAAAAAGAAAAAAACAAATACATCTAAAATAAAAAATATAAAAGCAACAAAAAAACAAATCACTTGAGTTCTTCATTTTTTATTTTTTAAGTAACTGTTTCTAAATTTTGGTTATTTGTAATAATAATAAGTTTTTATTAAAATTATGTTATATACCTCTTCAATGACAAAATTTTCTATTTTTAATAATTTTATCCACTAAATGCCACTTACTATAGGAAATATATCGGAAACGAAACAGTATATGAGGGACGTGTATCTATATGTCCTAAATTTAACTTACTAGCCACAACGCTTTTTATTAAACACGAGTAGTTTCTGCTATATCGTGAGAGGTCTATGTCAGTACGTAAATTACTGTTAAAACTTTAAATTTGGCTTCAACTTGAATTATAATTACTCAACAGAGGCCCCTAGTATATTTATATGTTTACGTGGTAGATTGGATTTTTTTTGTTAATATTAAAACCAAACGCAAAAAGAAAAAAAAAATTTTGTTTAAAAAATTTAAAGATAGAGTTCTGAAATTTTGCACAGTTACTTATGATGCAAAAGGAAACCGGACCCGCTACTTTACAGAGTTATCAAATGACAGGTTCAGGTTGTTGCCCTACAACTCCTAGTACGTCTCAGGCATATTTCAAGAACCAATTGTGTTACAGGCATGAAAATTTACACTTAGGTTCTCTTTCGTAAATAAAGAAATACGACTTCTACCGATTTTAAAAATTTGGACTGGTTCGGTTAACTGCCTTACAACTCTTAGCATGTCTGAGGAATATTTCAAAAACCAATTGTGTTATAGACAGGAGAGTTTACACCTATATACTATTTCTGAAATTGTAATACCTATTGGTTTCACTTAAAACTAAAAAGTATAAAATAAAATAATAATGTAAAAATAAAAAAATTTAAAATGTACTTTTATCGAAACCAAACTAGCCCCCCTAAAAAGTAGGAAATAAAACTAGTGGTGGATGTTGAGCATCTAGAACTACTATAAGGTAAAATAAACCTCCATATTTTCGATTCTACAAAAGTCTTTTATATTTAGACTGTCAAATTCGTTATCGAATACAATTTTTTTTGGTTTACCAAATAGAGAGTTTTGATGTTTTAATGTTTTGACTTCGGTAATACTATTTCTATCATGTAATTCGTATATTTGCAGATGCTTACTAAAGCTTTATACTGAAGATTAAAATGTTTGTTGGTTTAGATAAAAGACGTCAACATGAGTTATTTGATTTATTTCGACAACAGGAATGTCAGCATGTAACTTCTTACGTTCGCTAAATACACTTTTGGTAGCATGTAAGCAACGTTGACGTTAGTTTTATTACGAAAATAGAAAATTAACGTTTTTTCGGTAGCATGTAAGCAACGTCAAGCACATTTTTTTTAAAGTGAACGTTGGTTTTTAAACGTCTGTAATTTTCTTACCGCGAACTAAAATTTATAGGGGAAAGTTTAGTTTTTTTAATAATTAATATATAAAATTTAAATATTTATAATAAAATTTGAAATCTTAAGAACATTAAATTTTATAGTTTTTAATAATTATATGTTACAGAATAGAATAAATTATATTACATAGTATGCCATGAGTTTTGAATTATAAAAAAAAATGTTTTGTACAAAATGATTATTAATGTCATGTGAGAATGAATTATTATTCAGGAGTCATTAACGGATATTGGAAGAGGTTAGTGGTCACGAGTTGATGTGACACAGAATAGTATTAATAAAAAAGAATTATAAATTGTGTTTATTCTAATATCAGAAGTGGGATATTATCCGCGTAACAGGAAAAAGAAAAAATAAGAAACAAGCAAATAATTAATGTTATATCTTTTTGAAAGAAACTTAAAATTTTATAAATTTAATAATTAATAAACAATAATTAAAATTGCAAATGGTGGTTGTTGTAGCTTGTTTGGTGTGTTGTATGTAGACTATTATGAAATTTAAAATAAAAATTAATAAACAATAATTAAAATTACAAATGGTGGTTGTTGTTACTTGTTTGTTGATCTGTTGTATGTAGACTATTATGAAATTAAAAAAAAAAAATTAATAAACAATAATTAATATTGAAAATTGTGGCTCTTATTGTGTGGTGTGTTGTAGACTATTATAGTATGTACCTATATGTGTTTCTAAAAATAAAAACAAACAGGAAATATGTAGATGATAAGTAGGTAAAGAGGTATTAATTTTTAAGCAGGTCAATGTTAAGCAGGTCAAGATACTGTAAATAGAGATTTGATTCTTTATTTTTATCATAGAAAAAGTAGTATAATAGACGTCCAGCGTAAAACAAATTTTTCTGACAATTTTTTTCAATTTTCCTCGCCACTCTCTTGCTTTTTATTTTTTTCCTCGATACTGTTATTATTATTTAGTAAACAAATTTTGTTACTGTAAACTGTTATTTTATTATAAAAGCAAAAACAAAAAATAATATTTTTTATTAGAAATCAAATAACAATGAGAATATTCTTTTAATTTTTCATTTTTTGTTATTATTGTGCTTGTGTAATTTAATATTTTTTTCAATTAATATCTACCAAAATTTCAAATATGGTTATCATTTTTATCGAGTAGTCTTTTAAACAAACAAATATTTTATTTTTCTCAATCCATGTAATGTTATAAAATAATTTTATAAATGTTGAATTGTGCGTGTACATATGTATGTATATTTATAATAATAAATTATAATATAATTTTATAATGTTTGAAAATCAAAAATATATTTTCTCTACTTTGCTTTTTTTGAATAACTTTAAAAAATATAAAATTTAACAGACATTATTGTTAAATTCTCGTTATGAAAATAATGACAAACGTAGAAAATTCTTAATTTGAAAAAAAAACCACAGTAAAACTGTGCATTTGTAAGAGTATTCAAATAAGCGTTACCGTAATTTACCGTTAAAATATTTTATTTATGAGTTTATCAAAATTAATAATTAGTTTTAAAAATATTTTTAAACTCTGTTATAATTTCAATATATATGTACATATGCATACATATAGAAAACATTGAATACTTTTCAAAAAAAAAAATTTTAAAAACAAAATGTGATTCTATTTGTAAATTTATACACACACTGCTATGTGTAATATGTATGTAGATATATTAGAAATCATCACGTGAATGAATGTGCACTATTATTTGAATTTTTTTACATTTTATATTTTTTAAAATTATTGAATCAAAAAAGAAAATAAGTAAAAAAAATGTATTTTTGATTTTCAAACATTATAAAATTATATTATAATTATAAATATAAATACATATGTATGTACAATTCAACATTTCAACATTTATAAAATTATTTTATAACATTACATGGATTGAGAAAAATAAAATATTTGTTTTCTTAAAAGGCTTAGGCTACTCGATAAAAATGATAACCATATTTGAAATTTTGGTAGATATTAACTGAAAAAAATTTCAAATTACACAAACACAATAATAATCAAAAATGAAAAATTAAAAGGATATTCTCATTGTTATTTGATTTCTAATAAAAAATATTATTTTTTGTTTTTGCTTTTATAATAAAATAACAGTTTACAGTAAGAAATTTTGTTTAATAAATTATAATTACAGTATCGAGAGAAAAAAATAAAAAACAAGAGAGTGGCGAGGCAGGCTATTGAAAAAAATTGGCAGAAAAATTTGTTCTACGCTGGACTTCTATTATACTACTTTTTCTATGGCACTATTATTTGAATTTTTTTAAATTTTATATTTTTTAAAATTATTCAAAAAAAGCAAATAAGTAAAAAAAATATATTTTTGATTTTCAAACATTATAAAATTATATAATTTATTATTATAAATATACATACATATGTACACGCACAATTCAACATTTATAAAATTATTTTATAACATTACATGGATTGAGAAAATAAAATATTGGTTTTTTTTAAAAAAAATACTCGATAAAAATGATAACCATATTTGAAATTTTGGTAGATATTAATTGAAAAAAATATCAAATTACACATACACACTAATAACAAAAAATGAACAATTAAAAGGATATTCTCATTGTTATTTGATTTCTAACAAAAAATATTATTTTTTGTTTTTGCTTTTATAATAAAATAATAGTTTACAGTAACAAAATTTGTTTACTAAATTATAATAACAGTATCGAGAGAAAAAATAAGGAGCAAGAGAGTGGCGAGGCAGGCTATTGAAAAAAATTGCCAGAAAAATTTGTTCTACGCTGGACTTCTTGGTCTTTTAGCTACCAAACAAATGATACATGATTATATTACCTTTTCTATGTTTTTATTAACAAAATTTATTAAATTTCATTTAACGAAACGAATTACAAACAAATTCAATAATAATAATCCAGAAATGTGTAATGCAAATACATTGAATGAGTTAAGTGCATCAATTGATACGAAAGATATGGAAATTAATAGTGGTATGGCTGATGCAGTTCAAAAAGCTTTCAGGTCGATAATTAATCAAAATGGAAATCGTGGAGAAATTGTTGGTTTTCCAAGTTTTGATCCTGATCATTCACGTGTTGATGTAGATAAATGGTGCAAGGATGTTGATTTAAGGATTGAGCGATATAAGTTACAAAATTATGACATTATCCCCAGAGTTCGTTCTGCGTAGTTAGGTAGAGCTAAAAATTGACAAATATGGTTTTCAACATGAGTAGACTTAAGATCCTCTATAATTCATACATTTTCAAGCGGCACTGACATAATAAGTCAACTTCGTAAAGTAGTTAACTTGGGAAGAAGCGAATTTAATTCATATACAGAATTCGTAATGGAAAAGTTATTACAAATAAATCGGTTACCATTCAAAATTCCAGAGAACAAATTTATAAAAATTGTTATTGGTTGTATTTTCGAAACAAGCTTAAGAAATTCATTGACCTTTGTAATGCCGTCGTCAATTCAAAATTTAATAGATCATTTATCAGTTATACGAGAAACTCCTCAACTCAAAAGCGAAAAATTTTATCGCCGTTTTGAGTACAGAGATGTTTGTCCCGATAGAATAATTTCTGGTAAAAGAAAAGAGCATAACACAACTTTTATAAATAAACGAAAACGAACAGAAACCGAGAAACGATGTTTTAATTGTGGAAAAATAGGACATGTTAGGATAAATTGTCCAGAAAATAATTCTACAATGCATAAAGCTCAACCTGTTATGAAACACATTCATAAAAAAATAACCTCGAAAAAAAATGTCAATTTTGTCAAAAATTAGGACACGAAAAAAACACATGTTGGGCAAAACAACGAACTGAACAAAAAAATGTTAACATTTGTCGTGAGCTCCACGCAGCAGACAGTACAACTGTTGTTCTTTAAATAAGTAAGGTAAAATATTTCATTGTTTATTGGATACTGGATTAGATTATTCATTAATCCGTTCTGACATAGCAGCATCTATCCCTTCAAAAAGAATGACACAATTCCTTTCAGTTTGTGGAATCAGTAATATACCAGTATTACTTACAGAAAAGATTGATCTATTAATAGAATTTGAAAAAAATAGCTGTTGAAGTAACATTTCACATAATCGATTCTCAATATCTAAAAAATTAAATGACTATTGGAAGAGATATTTTGAATGATTCAACATTAGAAATAGTAGTCAGTCAAAATGGAACAACTTTGAAACGTAATCCTACAGTTTCCTGCTTCGTTAATAAAACAAAGACAGTGTTATTATCAGAATCCAAGTCTAAGTTCCTAAATAAGGTTGATTCAATTTTAAATGATTATTCAAATAATATAGTTCAAGGGTTCCGCAATACAATTGTGACATCAGGATTATTAAATATTCGATTGTCAAAAGATGGTGTTATTAATTATCAACCATATAGAATTTAATTATCAGAACGAAAAACTATTTCAGAAATATAGGAAAATTTAAAACGGGATTATTCGAGACAGTGAATCTCCTTTTGCCAGTTCTGTTGTGTTGGAAAGAAAGAAAAATGGTCAAAATAGACTTTGTATTGATTATCGTGCCTCGTGAGACACTCCCTCGAATTGATGACCAACTAGATCAGTAAAAAAATTCTTTACTTCGTTAGATATGGTATCAGGATTCCATCAGATCCCTATTGCGGAAGATTCAATAGAAAAGACAGGGTTTGTAACTCCAGATGGTCATTGAATACCTGCGTATGCCATTTGGCCTTGCAAATGCTCCAGCTGTTTTTCAAAGAGCTATTAATAAAGCATTGGGAGTATTGAAAGATAAAATTGCGCTAGTATACTTGGATGACGTTTTAATTCCGTCAAAAACAATAAGAAGGAGGACTCGAAAGATTAGATATAGTGTTAAAAGCATTAACAAAAAATGGATTTTCACTTAATATCGATAAATGTAAATTTTTGCAAACTAAAATTGTAAAATATTTTGGGCGGGTAATATCTTACGAAGGTGTGCAAAGATTGACGTATTAGTGAAATCACAGATACCATCTACAGTCAAAAAAGTTCGACAATTTATGGGTTCGGCAAGCTACTTCAGAAAATTTGTACCACAGCTTGCAGTAAAAACAAGACGCATATCATCTTCAAGAAAAAACAATATTAAATTTGAATAAACTCAAGAATGTGGAGAAGCCAGACAGTATATCATTCAGCAATTAATTTTAGAACTTATCCTAACAATATTTGATCCAGAATTACAAATGGAGCTTCACACCCGATGCGAGTTTCATTGGCTATGGTTCTATTTTATCTGATAGATTTTTATTTTGATATTATATACCGGAAAGGTAAGACAATGTTGCAGGCTGATTACCTAAGTCGTAACGTATCATCAGTGAATTGTTATCAATTAAACAGTTTAACAGAAAATTGGTTGAATATTGAACAACAATTAGATCCAGCTGTAAAATAAATTATTGAAAAATTGAAAGAAGGTGACTTAGATACTAGTGCACAAAATTTATTGCAAAAAGGATTGCTGTACAGAAAGTTAAAGACATCACATAAATTATTAATACCACCACGATGTCGTTTAGCAATGATGAGGAGATATCATGAAGATAATTGTCACATTGGATGGGAAAACACACTAACTAAAATGCGGGAACATTTTTGGATGCCGTCTATGACTAAAAATGTCAAGAAATTTGTAAATTCATGTATCATTTGTTTGGTAGCTAAAAGACCATCAGGGAAAAAACAATTTGAATGCCATCCAATTGAAAAGAAACCAATTCCATTTCATACTATACATGCTGATTATATGGGTCCTTTCGAGGAAGAAAATAAAAATAATAAATATCTATTAATTATTATTGATGCTTTTACGAAGTTTGTTTTACTACTCCCATGTAAAACCTTGAATACTGTTGAAATTGTTCAACACTTTAATAATTTTATAATGTTATTTGGAGTACTATGTAAAATTATCACAGATAAAGATTCAAATTTCACTAGTAATGCTTTTAAGAAGTCTTGCTTGTCGTATGGAATAGAACATCATACAATTGCTCCGGGTGTTAGTGGGGCAAGTGGACAAGTAGAAAGTTACGTAGATGTGGTCGCAAATTTACTTCGTAAAAATTTAGATGCAAATTTAGAATGGACTACCTATGTTGGTTGTATTCAATTAGTACTTAATACAACTATTAATAAAACTACAAAACTATCTCCAATGAAAATACTCACAAGTGTTACAGCAATTCGTGCTTTGGCAGATGACCGAATAAAAGAAAATGCAGTTCATATGAAAACTAGATTCGGTAAAGATAAATGTAAATCAAAGCGATTAGAAATCGACACAAAAGTTATATACAAAAGTAGTCAGATTCGAAAGGGTAAACTAGAAGTTCATTATCGTGGAACTTATGAAATTATTGGAATTTTACCTAATGATCGCTACAGGTTGAAAAGAGAAGGTTCTAGAACTATAGTAATGCTGCAAGATAAGCTATCAGACCTATTGATGAAACTTTTGATAGTACTGAAACAAATTTATATTATATTTAAATTTATATTAATATTATATTGTTTTTTTTCTTGGTTGGTAATGAATTTTATAATTTTATTGAAACTATTGAATGATTTATATTGTTATAACTAAATAAAATAAAGATGAACCTAAATTCTTCTCATGATTTTTTTTTATTGATGCGGATAAGCTGAAGATTGCCTCTAAGCCGTATCAATTATGTAATATTAACCTATATACAAAAATGAGGTTGAGGTATTTTGAAATATTTAATTTTGAAATGTTGTTTTGAATGTTACAGACAAGCTGAAGATTGCCTCTGAGCTGTAAACAAAAGGAATATTGTTTTGAATGTTACAGACAAGCTTAAGATTGCCTCTGAGCTGTAATCAAAATGAATATTGTTTTGTTTGTTACAGACAAGCTTAAGATTGCCTCCGAGCTGTAAACAAAAGGAATACTGTTTTGGATATTATAGACAAGCTTAAGATTGTCTCTGAGCTGTAATCAAAAGGAATATTGTTTTGGTTGTTACAGACAAGCTTAAGATTGCCTCTGGGCTGTATCCAATTGAGTTTAAACTATATCCTCTAGAGACATTCTAGAGGATAGAGAGAAATCCATCGAGAGCGATGAATTTTTCAGAATGGCCGTGTTAGAGAATAGAATAAATTCTATTACTTAGTATGCCATGAGGTTTGAATTATAAAAAAAATGTTCTGTACAAAATGATTATTAATGTCATGGGAGAATGAATTAATATTCAGGAGTCACTCACGGATATTGGAAGAGGTTAGTGGTCACGAGTTGATGTGACACAGAATAGTATTAATAAAAAATAATTATAAATTGTGTTTATTCTAATATATACATACATATAATTTTTAATTTCTTTTGATAAAATTTCTATAATAATTGAAGTATTTTTGTTTGCAATAAAAAATTTACTTTATTATTGTGATAATTCAAGCATTTTTTTATATGATAATAAAATAGGTTTTTTTTAAATTTCTTAATAATTGAGTGTTTTTATTTATTTAAATAAAAAAATAATTTCATTGAAAATAACATGTAAAATATCAACTGAATTGGTTTGTCTACATTTAATTTATTTATTTTTTTATTTTAGTCTATTCTAAATTCTATATCTATTGAAACGGGCACATCAGTTTCATTATTTGTGCGATTTTTATATAACAAATTTTGTTCTTTAAAACTGAAAATAATAAACGAATTACAAGAAATCAAAAAAAATTTGTTTTAAAAATTCATTTTTTTTTATTTCAAACCTCCATTGTCAAAATAATTTTCGAACATTCGGCATATTTTTTCGAATTTTCGGAATAATTTTTCAACGTGATGTTTTACATGCTACCAAAAAAAATCTTTGACGTTAAAATACTTCACGTTGGTTTTTGAACGTAAAGTTTTACGTGCTGCCACTCCATTTTCTGAAATCTCATATTTATAATGATAGATTACATCAGGTATCACAATTATTAACTTATTTGTATATGCGATTTTTTAAATTGGGGTAGTAGTATAAATCTTTTGTCTTGTTAAAATTATCTAATATTCCTCTGTGGTTCGTTTTTTCATTGTGTTCTTTGATTAAGTTTATTAGTTTGATTTCATCTTCAATTTCCTCGGCGAATTTGTTGCACTTAATAAACTTAATTTTATGTTCATTACTGAATAAATTGACTAATTTATTTCGTAAAATTGCATACTCCGAATAATTTAGTTCATTGTACATTGTAATAGTAGTACATTTTTTAATTAATCTTCTAAAAATGTAATTTAAATAACTCATTATACAATTCCTTTTTTGATATATAAATTTTTCTATACTTTTTATATTTCATTACTAGTTCTTCTGATTTGTGTTCAACTAAATGAATTTCAGCAAGATATTTATTAGCAATATTGTCTACTATTGATAAATGATCGTTTAATTTTTCAATACCGCTATGGATTGTAGCATTACGCTTGCAATTTCAATATTAGCATTTTTAATTTCAAAATTATTTATTTCGTTTTTATCACATTGATCCTACTTAGGAAATCTGCCACCTTATTATCTTGTCCTTTAAGATAGTCTATATCGAAATCGTACACATCTAATTTTATTCTCCATCTCTGGAGTTTAGATTAGGTTTCTTTTAGGAATTTAACCATACTATTTTTTTTATCAGATCCCCTGAAATCAAAGCCAGGTTAAACCTTGCAATCAAAGAACTTAAATTTTTGTTAAATAAAAGCAGAGAAAGTTCGTTGAAGAATTACCTTGAAAGACTAACATATACCGATCTTAATGACTACTCACTGTGGAAAGCAACAAGAAAACTGAAACAGCCACAACAAATTATACCTCCACTAAGGAAATCAAATGGTAATTGGGCCAGAAGCGATGGTGAGAAAGCAGAGCTTTTTGCATCACATTTACAAAAAGTGTTTGTACCGTATCCACCAGTAATTTCAACCGACGAAAACAACAAGATTGAAAACTACCTTGAAGTACATTATCAAATGGATTTACCGATAAAGAAAGTCCGGATAAAGGAAGTACAGGAAATTATAAAAAACTCTGTGTCAGACAAGAAGGCTCCTGGGTATGATGGTATCACAGGCAAAATGGTAAAGGAACTTCCGTATTGCAGTATAAAATTCTTAACCCACATTTTTAATGCTATATTAAGAACTAGCTACTTCCCAGATATCTGGAAAACTGCTCATATCATAATGTTAGCTAAACCGGGGAAAGAGCCAAATGAGACTAGTTCATATAGACCAATAAGTCTTCTGCCAGTAATATCAAAATTAATCGAAAAACTAATAGCCAAAAGATTGATTAAAATAAATAATGAACGAGATATCGTACCAGCTCATCAGTTTGGCTTTCGTCACAATCACGGAACAATTGAGCAAATACATAGAGTAGTGAACCATATAAATAATTCACTTGACAAGAAAAAATACTGTTCTGCAGCTTTTCTGGACATTTCGCAAGCCTTCGACAAAGTTTGGCACAAAGATCTCCTTTACAAGCTTAAAAAACTACTTCCTCACCACTACCAGCAACTTTTGTCAACTTATTTATCAAATAGGAGGTTCTTCGTTAAATACAACGGGGAACAATCGTCACTAAAAGAAATTAAATCTGGGGTTCCTCAGGGCAGTGTCCTTGGCCCACTACTTTACCTGATATTTACAGCAGACCTCCCAACATCGCCGAGGGTACTCACTGCTACCTTTGCTGACGACACAGCGGTCTTAGTGTCTCATACTAATCCGAGATTAGCTTCAGAAGTTCTTCAGAACTACTTATTGGATATACAAAACTGGCTGAAAAAGTGGAGAATAAAGGCCAACGAATCGAAATCCCTTCATATCACCTTTACTAATCGCAAGGGAAATTGCCCCGCTGTTCACCTTAACGACATGGAATTGACTCACCAAGACTCGGTTAAGTACTTAGGTATGCATTTGGATAGACGCCTCACTTGGAAAAGTCACATCATCAGCAAAAATAAACAACTACGATTAAAATTCAACCAATTAATTTGGCTAATAGGTCGTTTCTCCAATTTATCCCTAGAATGTAAAGTTGCAGTGTACAAAGCTATCATTAGGCCAATCGGGAGCTACGGGTTGGAACTATGGGGAACAACTAGTAACTCCAACATCGAAATATAAGAACGCTTCCAGTCCAAAGTATTAAGGTCTATAGTTAACGCGCCTTGGTATGTCCGAAATGACACAATTAGATCAGATTTAAATATCCCATCTGTTAAGAAATTCATTAATAAGAAAGCTGAAAAATACTATGTTCGACTGGAAAACCATCCAAATTTACTTGCTCCTCAACTCATCAATAATGAACGAACAAGCGAGCGCAGATTAAGACGCTTCAGACCGCTGGATTTATCTACTAGATTCACTTTACCTGAGACTCCATAAATATAAATTTGAATATTAAGTCAAGAACCAATGGATTTTTGACTTAGATTACATGTCAGTTACATCACGTCAATTTTAATTCCAACATTATACTCAATATCTTTTATATTTTATGTAGATAGTTGTATAGAATAAAGACAAAAAAAAAAAAAAAAAAAAAAAAAATTTTTTTATTAAAATTAGGGTATTGCAGTATTGGATCTTTAGTGGTCAACTCTCTGAGTTTTTCAAATGCTTCAACAAATTTAGGATCGCTTATGTTGATTTTGTTATCTTTTTTCTTATAATTAGTCATTGGTTGGGAACTTTTGCATAATGACGCATAAATTTGCGATAGTATCCTGTGATACCGAGAAAGCTTTTTATAGCCTTGTCAGTTGTCGGAAGTTTAAGGTTTCTTAAAACTTCAACTTTTGATGGTTTGGTTTAATGCCATTTTCTGCCAGTAAATGAACTAAGTATTCTGATTCTTTTGAGAGGAACATACATTTGTCTATCTGAATTTTTATATTAATCTAGTAATAGCGTCTATGTGTTTTTGAAGTGATGTATTAAATATGAGTATATCATCAAGATAGACGACACAACAGACATTGATGAAATCCCTTAGAACATGATTCCTCATCCTCTGAAACGTTACAGGAGGATTTTTCAAACCGAATGGTATTCTGACGTATTCGTAATGGCCTTGTGGAGTCGAGAAGGTAGTTTTTGGCCAATCTTTTTTCTGTCTACTAGAATTTGATGGAATTCCTCGACCAAGTCTAAAGTAGTAAAATACTGAGTCAGACCTAAGTTGTCGAAGAGGTATTCAATATTTGGTATGGGGAATTTGTCATCCACAGTGATAACTTCCTGTAGTTAACGACAATTCTTCATTTTTTAACACCTGATTGATCCATTTTCTTTGAAACAATCCAGATCGGCGAATTATGTGGGGATGTTTAATAATACCTTGAGCAAGCATTTCAGACTTTGCTTTTCCACTTCTTGCTCGTGAACCTTCGGAAATCTGTAAATTTTAGAATATATAGCTTGACTGCGGTTTGTTATTATTTAATGTTTTAGGCTTCGACATTGGTCAACTATTGTCGACATTGGTCAACTCATTGGTCTTCTTGATAGAATGATGTCAAAGATAATTTTTTCTAAAACTTCAAGTTCTTTATAATTAAGATGATTTGTTTCTTATATTAAAAATTTTTTTTTTGAATTTAAATCTACCGAATATAATTCCTGAATATCATCAAAAGGACAGAAATTTTTGAATTTTGTCTTTTTACTCATAATTTCAATTGTTTGTTTTTCTAAATCTATTTTTGCACCGACGGATCTTAAGATATTTTGAACCAAAGTTATTTCATTTATAATATTATTCACTAACTGATAAGGTTACAACTTCTAAAGGTTTATTGTTTATTCGTTTTATTATTATTATTTATAATCGATATGGTAGAACCAGTATCGATTAAATATTTGAATATGGTATTTTCAATATGAAATGCGACTATCGGTAAGTTGTTTTCTGAGGCACTGTATGAAAGTTTTCTTCCATGTTATTTACATCTACATGCATTGCTTCAGGAGTTGATCGATTGTTGTAAATATTAGTATGTAGATAGTCTTAGATTTTTGAGATGTATTAAAATTTATATTAAAGTTATTACTTCTTCTGGAATTAAAATTTCCACTATTATGATTCATATTACTCGACCGGGGTTATTGTTATTGTTAAATCTAATCGATCTATTGTAATTATTACATTTATTATTATTATTTTTGTGTTTAGAGATTATATAAATTTGTGTTTGAGTTAAAATTGTTATTATGGTTACGATAATTGTCGCGGAAATTATTATTATAGTTATAAATTTTGAAGAGGTGACGGTTATGGCACCTGTTTGTGGTAATTCAAAATTAGCTTCCTCTAGGGAACTTACATTTTTTATACGTAAAAACATAGAACCCTGAACCGGTTAATTTAAACAAAAATTTCTCTAAGATACTTTTTTCATTATTTATTGAGTTAAATTCACTTGGTGATTCATTATCTAAGTTATATTTAAGGTTAAGCTGATATAATATAATTGTTAGTTCTTTATAATATTGACTTAGCTAGTAAATTTGACAGCGGCAGCTTGCTCATTTAGTCTTAAATAAGAATCCTGAATTCCAAATGACTTTGTTAACTGCTATTTTATTTGTTCCCACATTGCATCAAAAAGTCACTTAATTGTAATCGCTGCTGGTTTCTGGATTTCAGTTAATAGTATTTCTTGTAAATATGACTTAGTAACCTGGTCTGGTGCTAAGCCAGTGATGGTTTCCCTATTCTTGGATGAAATCTAGTAATTCAAAAGTATCGTCTCCCCTGAATACGGGAACAGCGTTAGCTTGAGTAACAAGATCTTTGTTTGAAATGTTTATGTTGAGATTTAATTGAACTTGTGCTGATGTATTGTTGTAAGACTCCTCAACGATTGTTGTGAGCCTTGTTACGGTTTTTAGTTTTGAAGGTTTTAAATAAGTTTTCATAGATTGCCGATAAATTCTGGAAAGAAACCTAGTTTTCACAATTTATATTTATTTTTATATTTGTAATTATATTTATATCCACAAAATTTATTAAGTCTATTTTTTTTTTTTAAATGTTATGTATATTGAGTTCGTAGATATATATTTTTTTTTATTTTTTGTTTAACTAGTTGGGTAATCCTACCGACAGCGCCAAATAAATACTGTAAAGAATTTATTATTTTTAAAAAAAACTTGTTTTATTTTCTTTTTTATTATTTCTATTTAAAACACTTCTTATTAATTTTACACGTTTGTCAAGATTAACTTTATTATATTTTTAATATAATAATCTAGTTAAAATATTTACGAAAAAAAATAAAGATATCAAATTACTGTTGTCATCAAATTCAATTTTGTGGAAATTGAATTTGGAAATATTTAATAAAAAAATAGTAATTATAAACTTTTCTGCTGAATTGATAATTTTAATAATCATACGAAATTTTATTTAAGTTAAAATAATAAAATAATTTATGTCGAATTGTAAAAATAAAGTAAAACATGTTTTGAATTGATGTACTTTTAATCATATTAGCAGAAATTACTTTGTCAAGGATTTCGTCATTAGGGTAGATGACACGCACACGTAGCTACATAGCTATGCGGGACTCTAACCCACTAAAATCACCGAAAACCTTTACCATAACTGATATTATTGACCGATTAATTGGTTTTTCGCGTTAATCGGGAAAACGTACTGTGTTGGAATATTATTAACAAATAGTTTCCGAAAATTTTATTAAACCGTTAATCATAACTATGGCTTAGTACCATTACCGTTTTTAAATTATTATGAGCGAATTTTAAAAATTATCATATAGAAAAAAATTTAAAAAAGGGAATATTCTAGAATCTAGAAAACCTCCTGGTATGCAACATTGTCATAGATTTTCCCGGTCTTGGTCCTGGAATTTGAATTTTTAGAGCAGTGGATTGTGTTGCTGTTGACATTGCTGTTTTATTTTATAAATAAAAGAATTAATTTTATAAAGATTAACTTAAAACTTTGAACAACTTTTATTTCTTTGTGGTTTGCTAAATTACCATCCTATATATTGTTTTCAGATACTATAAACATATCAAATGTTAAAATTTATTAAAACCCCTGTTATCGTGCCGTTTCACAGAAAAATTCATTTTTTTTGTCCGGCCGGAGATTTACCACGGGTTTTCTAGTATCTACATACATATAATCATAAATTTAATCATAATACATAGATTTATATTTTTAAAATGTTTAAATGAAAATTCCTTTTGAAATAAGAACTACTCATAAAGGACTCTGTGGTATACCAGTTCGGAGTACATTTTCTTGATTTGATTATTCAAGTGTTCAAATTAAAAAAAAAAATATGTGTAACTACCTACAAAAGCTGTTGTCAAAAACTGTTCTAAAAAAAAATCAGAACAAAAAAGATCAATTTAGAACAATTTGCTTCTTATTATTTTAATAGTACCGTTCCATTAAGCTGTGTAAACTACTCATGAGTAGATTGTAAAAGGAACGCCTATTTTATGCTTCAGGGACGAGGTGTGCTTAGCGCAGCTTAATTTGTTACGCCTAAGTACTTGGATTGGTTAACCGTTTCAATTTCAAAGTAATTGTTGCTGCAGATATTGTCACAGGAGGATTGGTTAACTAGCGAAGTGCAGTTATTATTTACCAATTTATATATAGTATATAGCATATATGGTATAAATATTATAAATATTCTGTAAAATGGAATATCCTGCTTTTAACCCAACTCTAAAATCCATTAAAATTAAAATTCATCAGTATTATCTGTTAATATTTTTGCCTTTCTTTCATTTTATTTACTTTAATATGAAAATAAAGGCGGATACAAAAAGTTCATTATTTCGACTGTATTTTAAATGTGATATTGAAATAAAGGTATAAACTAAATAGGGGCCCCTGTTGAGTAATTATAATTCAAGTTGAAGTCAAATTTAAAGTTTTAAAAAAAACAGTAATTTACGTACTGACATAGACTTTTCACGATATAGCAGAAACCACTCGTATTTAATAAAAAGTTTTGTGGTTAGTAAGTTTTATTTAGGAGATATAAATACTCGTCCCTCATATACTGTTTCGTTTCCGATATATTCCCTATAGTAAGTGGCATTTAGTGGATGAAATAACTAAAAATAAAAAATTTGAGATTTTTGCCATACCTACATAATACCAAAGAATATAGAAAGTAAGAAGTATCATCTGAATAATTTTTAAAACAACGAGGGCGATGTGCTGATTGAAAAGTAATTTTTACTTTATTGAGAGATATTTTTACAATTCTCTTGTTTTATCTCTTTCTGAAGAACTCCAAATTGCAATCCAAATTTTGTTTATGCTATTTTTTTTTATATTATAGCCAAAACTTAGGCTTTGAATCTTTGAGTACTTGCGTACGTTGACTATTTGAAAAAGGAAAGGATAGTTAGAGGAAAGAAAGAAGAAAATATATATATTAATATTTTTTTTTTCTTGTTGTTTATTTAAAGCACTATTTCAATTGTTTTTGTTTATCTCTTTTTTATTTTAATTTTAGAATTTTAAATTTTAAATTTTTTCTTTTTTTGTATTAATTACACACAAATTCACATGCACTTAGGTTGAAGTATAGTGGTAAACTCAATTATATGTTGAAATATAGTGGTAAACTCAAGCTATATTTTTGTTCTTTTTCTATTGTTTGTTTTTAACAAAGAATATGTTTTTAATGCATGTTTTGTTTTATTACAAAAGAGCCAAAGCCTAGTTATTAACAAAACAACAAAATCTCTTGTTAACTTTCATATGTATTGGCAAAGAATATAAAAAATAAAAAGAAGATAATCGGAAGAGTCAGAAGAATGATTTAAAAATAAATCAAATTTCTTCATTTGTTGTGTTTGTGTGGTTGGCGTTGAAGAAATGTTTCTTTTGATTCTTAATTTTATAGAAATGCGAAATACAAAATGTTTTAATTGCAATTTATCAGGACAATTTATCAGGATTGGTTTATGTTTTATTTTTGTTTTTAGTTTATGCAGTACCTAGATATTGTTTTTATTTTTTTTTCATTTTTTATTAATTTATTTAGCTCATTTTGTAATTACTCTTTAAATAATTTTTGGTAGTTCTAAAAAGTACTTTTGATTTTTTATTTGAAAATTTTTGAATTTGTGAATTTTTGAAAAATCTGAAAAGATTAAAAAAATTGATTAATTTATAAGATATATATAATTGAAAAATTATATCTTTTCAAACACTATTATGAATAAAAAATAACCACTGTTTGGGCATTCAAAATATTTAAGTGGTAATTATTTGTAATTTTTTATTTTTTTGTGTATCTATTTTTTCTACAGTCCAAGAGCCGAAATGGTTTTGATTATCCACATTTGATTAAGTACTTTGGCAATACATATTAATTCCTGATGGGAAAGGACAACTTATTTTTTATTTTGGTTTCAAGATTTAATCAAGACCCAATTGAAAATGTATTCTCATTAGTCAAATCGAGAATTTCAAATAAAATGAATTCCTCTTTATATGAATTTAACAGTATCATTGCTAAAATTTTAACAATGAAACTTTTAAATGATCATTCAGATTCAGCTAATTGTGAAGAATACTGTACTAATGCACTTTTAGCTGATCTATCTACAGCAGATTCATTCAGTCAAGACAAAAATGATTCAATACAGGAATCCATTATTATGTTTGATGATGATCTCAATTATGACATATCTGTACCTGTAGATATTTTAAATAATATAATTGAAGAGAATTCCATGAAATACTATGGTGGATACATAATTTTTAAAATTTTTAATAAAATAAAATGCGAAAGTTGTAAGGCCATTTTAACGAAAGATAATCAAAATTATAATCTTAATTCAGAATGGTTCCTGTTATTTATTAGAATATATTTATTTTACTGCCGACTATTGGTACGATTATTGGAAAAATTTAATTTTTGCAATTGCACGGGGGTAATTAGTCAATGCTTTTTCTATGATAATTTCATTCCAATCCGATTATTTCTCAGTTCTTGTGATCTGTATTTTTATTTTGGCATCTTTACAAAATTTGATACTTAATAGAACCACACATTTGGTTTGTTCTTTTCCTTATATTCATAATCACAACGACTCTATATTTAAAAAGCCTCGAAACTAATTTTTGCTTCGTAAAAAAGGATTTTATTTGTATGGAAAATCTTTGTAAATCTTCGTTTTTCCATACAAATAAGATCTTTTTTTAACGAAGTAAAAATTAGTTTCGGGGCTTTTAATCATAATAATCATAAAATCAAAATCATAATAACAAAAAAAAAAGTTTGTTAGTTTTATTTTTGTTTATATTCGTCAATTCATAATAATGAATAAAAAAAAAGAACAACAAAAACATTTCAATCGTTACTTTATCCGTCATACATTCTCCTCTTATAAAATATCAGTAACAACTGATAATAAAAATAAAGGTATCTTTTTCTTCTCTCAAATTTTGTTTATTTTCAATCTTTCACGCACCCTTTTTTCTCTTCTTCTAGATAGGGTCTCAATATCAGGCGCGTTGCACAAAAATATGTTTTCAAAAATTTATATGAGTTGCAACTTCTTAGTCGTACTATATATATTCTTTGATAATACATAATTTAAATAAAAACTATATTATTACTACAAATTACCAAAATTTAAAAACAGTTACTTAAAACGATAAAAAATGAAGAATTCAAGTGTTTTTTGTTGTTTTAATATTTTTTATTTTAGATGTACATATTTGTTTTTTTTGTAAACAGAAATAGTACACATTATATATATATTCAAAAAATTAATACAAAATTAAATACAAGAAATTAATATACCATGTTTATTAGTTTTTTTAATGAATATTTAATATGTTTAGGTGACGAAAAGGACGCAATTTTGATGTTATGTGGTACTAACAAGGAAAGTTCAAAGTACATTTTAGCCTGTATTCAAACTGAGGACGATAATAGACACTTTTTAAGTTTGTGGGATGCTGACTTACAAGATGATTCACTTGACCTAATTAATGACATTCTTATCGAATGTCAACAAATAGCTAAGGATATTTACAATGCAAGTTTTTACATGATACTATCAGATGATCCTGAAATTGAGATCCAACCACCAATATGGCACACTGTTTGTAATGCCCCAGTGGTGGAATATTTTATTTTTGAAGTACTTGAAGTAGAAGTTGTAGAAAATATGGTTAAAATTTTAAGAATTATTGAAAAATTAGCTAAAGAAGAAGTTTTTCATCAGAATTGTCCTATAATACTTCCAATAGAACGAAATTGGTCTACATTTCGTGATACTTTTCGAAGTTATTTAAAAAATTATGATGACGTTCAACAACTTCTAAAATCAAACCCAGACTTATTTGATACGGATTTGGCTGAATTAGTTTTCAGCAATGAATTTCATATGAGAGTTCATAAAAATTTTAAGCTTTTGATAGATTTAAGTGAACTAATTACAGTATCACAGAAAGATCAATCCACAATAGCAGAACTCGCCGAAGCATGGCTCTCACTAAATTTAGCTCCAGAATATAACGAAATATTAGAAACTTTTCGGGTAAATGCAGTATCAATATATGCACTTGCAGCAAACTTCTTACATCCTAAGTATAAAGGAAGACATTTAACACATGTTCAAAAAAATATGGTTAATGATTTTTTTTTGGAAATATTAAATAACGCTGGTCAACAAGATTTAGTTTCTTTCAAAGAAAATTTGGACATATTCAAAACTTTAAGTGATCGAAATGTAACAAGTGCTAAGACTTACTGGAACATGGCAGAGAAAAGGCACCCTGCTCTAACAAGATTGGCTAAAAAATTATTAATTGGGCCAGCTTCAACATTTGAATTAGAAAAATGGTTTTTAAAATTCGTGAATTGCCATGGTGATATAAGAAGTACATTAGGTATAGAAAGATTTAGAAAATTAGCAAAAGTTTATTTTACATTCAAATTTCAAGATCAAAATATTAAGCCTCACGATAGACTTGTATGAAATTAGAGAGGAGTTTCAATTAAAATAAGTTTAACTACCTTACATTCAGTAAATCCATAGAAATGAATAATTTTTTATTATAGCTTTTACCATTGATTTAGTAAAACATATATACGTATATAAATACTCAAACCTATAACAAATGTACTTTGCGATCAACTTGTACCTGGAAGAACAACAAAAAACAAAATATAAAAAAAATAAGAAAAATTACACTATTCAGGAGTGGGGTGAAAATTTTTACTTTTAATCGTATCAAAATAAAAAAAGTATTTTTAAACATGTTTGGATATATGTTGGATATTTTGAATGAATTATTTATTATTGCATGCTGCATGACGAAGATAGTGATAGGAATACATGTTATATAAGGATAGAAAATATTCAAAACACTGCAAAACTTTGTCTTTTTAAATACCTCAATTATTATATTTTAATAACATTAAAATAAAATTATTGATTTAGAATTTGAATCCGAATAAAATGGATTTTATTTTAGAGTTACAATTTTGTTTTCAAGTGTCTTTTTTCTGACACGTAATCATCTGCTTTTCATACGTTAAAAAGTTTATAATTTAGTTCATTTTGTACATAAGAAATACAACATGCATTTGAGATATATTTAGGTAGGTAACTGTAAAAAATCAGATTTTATTTTCATACCTTAATAAAATTAATACGCTGATTTTTAAAAAATTTCGAACACAAAATTTCAGACGACCATACAGATGAAAAAAATCTAATCGTGGGCTATTTAAAATCACATTGTAAATTAAATATTTTGTAAATGGTGTAGTAAAAATATATATAGGGGAACTTTACTTTCAGTGCACCTTCTTATTGATATATATTTGATTATAGAGATAGTGGTTGAACCGGCGTCACACACTAACGCATAGATAGTAAAAAATAAAAGAAGTAGAATGAAGGATAAAAAAATTGTTATTTAAAAAAAACAATTCTTGTCAAAAAACTTTCTATTTTTTGTGTTTATTGTTTACCAACATTTTTGTGCTTCATTCAATTCAAACGACACTTCAACTTTTATTTTAAAATGATATTTCTTACACGAACACGTATATACAAGTGACGCTGAATCAGTGATGGAATTTCGTATTTTTAAAATGCATTGAATTCGAATGAAAAATTGTACTAAAAGCAGTACTAGTACTAGTAGTAAAAGCAGTACCAGTTGTATTGAAAAAATTGTGGTACCAAAAAATTTATCAATTTACTCCCATAACATTATTGGTCAATACAGAAATGTTTTTTATACTGAAAAGCTTATAAGAAAAAAAATTTTCTTTTATTTTCATTTAAATTTTTATTAAAATAATCGGAAAAAATTAAATAAAAACGTTTAATATAATAAAATTAACAAATTCCTTTTTCTCAAACATAAAGACAAAACGATTTCTAAACTAAAATTAATATTTTTTTTTCAAAAAAGGTATCAAAATCAACAAAAGTATCACAAAATATAAAAAAAGTTAACCAACAAGAAATAAATCCATGTTTTAAGTCAACCCTAAGATTAATAATAATTATCCTACATTAATAAATTAATTATATTATTTTTTAAAAGTAACGTACGCATGTAACTAATCCAATAATTCATATTCGTTCATGTTTTCTGTGTTTACGGTTTTGGTTAAAACATGTTTTGGTGCTTGATAGCTGTAGCAACAATCAGAATTTGACTTCAATAAATCTCTTGTTTGAATTAAGGCGGATACCGTGTTTATCGCTAAGCGGTTTCGTAATTTGGTTTTAATAATATTTTCAATAGAAAACATTCTTTCCACGGCCGCCGATGAATGTGGTATAAATAAAATACCCTTATCTATTCGATATATATCTAAAAACAAATACTATCCACACTAATTTTTTATATTGCTTACTTCAAACCAAAAATCGGAAATCGACAGTTCTTTAAATTTTTTTAATTCTGAAAATTCAGCTAGAGCTTACTGTTGATTTATATTTTCAGCGTTTTTAAGTTCCTTCGGAGGGAAAATATGACAAAGAAGAAATATTATATTATTTCTCCAGAAAGAACGTTTTCTGTTGTAAATTTTGGTGCAAAATTAAGAATAAAATTTTCGAAGTCGATTTTCTCCATTAATTCTTTACAAAAAAATTGATAGAACTTAATAACATCTAATTTAAATTTTTTTATATCTTCGAGTACAATTAAATTGTACTGAAATTTAATCAAATGTATTGATGTATTTTAACTGGCTTGATTGTATTGAATTTAGTCAATTGTATTGAAAATTCCATCACTGCACTGAATATTTAGTTTAGTGGAAACACAAAAGTGGATTGATGATTCCATCCATCCCAATAATTATTTTCAGCCATAAACTTGAAATATATTTTGATATATTTTGGTGTATTTTTTCTTATTTTCTTATGTTTTTTTTTATTTTTCTAGGTATAAGTTGATTACTAATTCCAGTTTACAGATGTTTTCTAGCTCTAAGTATACGTATATATTATATTTAATTAATGTTTTCACTCATCAATATTTTTATCGTAAAAGACATCTCGTAGCTGATATTATCCTGTTTAAAAAATAAAAAGCTAGTCTTTTAAAGTTTTACGTTATAAAATTAAATTGATAATTTACATTACCCTACACGGAAGGTGAAAAAAATTACTTTTTCAAGTTTGAATGAAAGTATCTACTCTAGTACCTATTGTATTTATTGGAGATTGTGAAAAAATTCAAGGAGAATAACACAGAAAAAAAATGTATTTCTATTTATGAGTGAATATTTTTTCAATGACGAAATATTCTGAACTTTTAAGCTAGATATTCTGAGAAAAAAAATCTCTGTAAAAATGGGCAAAATCATCATTATAAATATTATAAGAAACCAATATTGAAATGCCAAAGTGTAATTTAAATTATTTTGGATTTTAATAATGGAAAAAATTTTTTTTTCTATCCAGCTTCTTAAGATTAAAAAAAGTTGGTTTCAAACTTAAATCTAGATGCAAAAATAAAAAATTAAATTTTTTATAAAATTTATCCTTATCGACATTAGCGTACTACCAATGTTAAAATAGAGAAAGGAAAATTCACATTTTTACAACAACACTCACGTGAAAAACTGTATCATTTTAGACTTTTTAGTTTTATTTATTTTGCTTGCTTCAGTTAAATGTGCTTACTTTATTTTTTTCTACATATATGTAATTATTTTTCTAAAATTAATTTTTAATATGACTTTTGTCGTAATTTTATTTTTTTCTACTCAAAACTTAAACATTATAAATATATTATATTTAAAACTAAATTAGAATAAATTAATTAAATTATGTTTATACATTTCCATTTCACAATTCCTGTTAATATTTTTTAAAATTACATTTAATAAAATAATAACTTTACGTATAACATTGTACATTTCATTTCTTGAATCAATATGTGCTGTAATCATAGTTAAAAAATATTTAAGGATGTTTGCAAATAATATGTGTAATGTACAATAGAAACGCCTGTATGGACGAAACTCTTCTATTTTGTCTGAAGATGATTAAAATTAAAATTTTAATTTTACGTAATGCAACGTATTATTATTTTTATATATAACCAAAGATAATTTACAAATAGATATGGCAAACCTGTATAAAATAAAAACCTTAAAAATTCAAGCTCTTCAAAATTGACTAAAAAATTTAAAAGCTTTTTTTATTCTCATTTTTATTTCTCATTTAAAAAAAAAACGTAAATAAGAAATTTTTTCTCCATAGCTGCGTTAAAATTCTATATGTAAATAGACATATCATATAATATCTATAAAGAATATTCCAGTAGAAGAAATTAATAAAAACGTAAAATCCAAAAAAAAAAACTTTATTTTATTTTTACTTCATATAAAGAAGTTGTTATTGTAAATAAAATGTATGTGATATATATTCTTCTTCAGTTTTCAGTCAGGTTAAAATATAATTCGGTGTCGCGAGAATCAATTTTGAATTGACTTTCAACCAAAATTGTCTTAATTCAATCGTCGGCGTCGCGAGAATACCTATTTCCAGACTGGTCAACCTTCAACACTTCTTTCCTTTCGTTTCATTCTCCTTTTTTATAAACTAATTTTGCGGCAGCCATTTTCGTTCATCACTTGGTTGACAAAATTTTAGCTGGTGAACGAGTGAATCTACTAATACAAACAAAAAAGTAAAGAACATTTTTTATTAAGTTCAGAAAATTTGTTTGTATGGCTGGAATTATTAGGAGCGTTCCCGTATTTTTCTGAAAAAACTTGCAAATGAGAGAAAAGAGAAAAAGAAGTTAAAAAACTCTCATCTGCAAGTAAAAGTACTGGAACGCAATTCTTGTAAAAACTGGCAGCTGTCAAACAGCTGACAAGCAATGTGACATTCTGAAATTAATTGAATGAGAAACAATCATTTTGAATTTAAAGAATTTTTGTTTTAAAGAATAATTCTGTGGTTTTACGACAAAAGGTGATAACTGCATTTTTGGCATTTGTAAATCGCAATTGAATAAAATTTAGTATAGAATTTGCTATACTTTTCTGGTTATTTTTGATTTTTAAAAAATATTTTGAATGAAAATCTTTTGAAAATCTTTAAAAAGATATGATCTTTGAAATCATTTCAATAATTTTTTAATTTTCGTAAAATTTTTACCATTTTTTTTAATTTTTAAATAACTTATTCATTTTTGTTACATAAAAGTTATTGCTGAAGAACATGATAACTTCAGTTATTCAGTTTATACAAAAAAAAAAATTTATAATACGCAGCAAAATTTCTCAAGATACATGGAAATATCGTAATATATCATTTTTATTTTTGTTTTGTACTTTTCGGTAAGTGTTCTCCATAACTGCATAAGTGAAGTTATATGGTTATGTTAGAAATATTTTCAACAGCAGTTGTTAGTTATTCAGTTTTGAATTCATAAATTACTTAATATTATTAAATTTTTTTTTTATTTGAAAGAGCTTAAAATTTTATATAAAATGGCATTCATAACTAAAATTCGACAAAATTGCAGTTTTCATCTTTCGTTGTAAAACCACAGAATTGTAATTGAATTTAAATATGCAGCAGAAGATATAAATATATTATTACTATTTACTAAGTAGCGATTCGAAATCTGATTCTACTGATTCAAGTGAAACTACTGATTCTATCAGGTATGTTAAATATTAAGGTACATAATGTTTAATAAAGATTAATTTTTTTTAGTGAAAATGAAACTGAAGCTTGGAGGAAATAGTTCGAGGTTATTGTGATGAGGAATTTATACGACATTTTAATGTAAACGAATACAAAGTTGCTAATGATTTTATTTTAAGGTGAAATTAATGGTAATAGACCCACCTGATAGTGGATAGCTGGGTGTTTTTAAATTAATTTATTTATCCTAAGTTAAGGAGTCTTTGTGGAGGTAAATAAGCTTATGGCATTATGTATGCATTATGTAAAATTAAACATATTTAAATTAAATGTTTTATAATTATAGATTATTATATTTTGGGATATTCTGCATAAACGTTGAAAGAATATTTATTAACACTATCTCGAGATAGCTATTAGTGGACATGTAACCAGAGCTAAAAATTTTTTTAATTTGAAGTTAATTGTTTTTTTAATATGAAATGAACCCTCTATTCTGGAATTAATATCTTTATCTTTTAGTCTTATACCTAGTCTAGTAGTTATAAGAAAGTTTTAAGAAATCGGTATTCTACAACATATTTTTATAAGATTAAAAGACTTCAAAAACATATAATCTTATAAGTAGTGTGGTGAATGGGGGTTTTTACACGAGTATTATTTTTCTGCTGCATTCTTTTTGGTTTTAGGAAAGAGGTAGTAGACGTAAGGGAAAAACTCTACACTCGTATTCTTTTTGTAGACTTATGTATTTTTCATCAAAAAATAAAGTATTTCTCGCTGTTGTTAAACTAATACATTGACATGGTTATATATGTATAATCTAGTTTTATCCAACGAATTAGAATTAAATGGAAGTGGCTATGCATACAAATAAGTGTCCAATGTTTTGGGTATATTCCTCTCTTTCTTTGGTATTTCTTATTGTCAAAAAACAGAAATAGACGAATATATTCGTTCAATATATTTTCTCTCTTTTAAAAATTCAAAAGATGTAAAATATAATACTTACATATGTATGTATGTAAAGACATGTAATTTTCTTTTTCCAAATGAGACTTACAGCCTGGAATGATACAAATCTTCTTTTTACGTTCCATTTTTCCTTAAAATTTGTAATTTTTTAACAATTTATAATAAAAATCAAAAATTTTATTGACTTTTTTTAATATTTATTTGACAATAACAAATTTTATTTTTGCCTACTTCATTGCTAGTGTTCGTACTTTTTGAAAATTTCATATATCCATATATTACACACTACTGCTACATTTTCAATATTTCAGAAACATGAATGATTTTTTTTTTTCAAATAATTTAACAGCAATACTTTTCTGTGTAATAATAGAATACGGTAATAAAGTAAAAGAAAGTTTAAATTGAAAAAACATTGTTATTTTTATTAAGATTATATTTTGATACCTTTTATTTTATTCATACTCAAAGATTTTACTAATTTTCTATTTAAAAAAACTATATTGGTCTAACACTGAAAAAAATTTTTTTTTGACAAAACGAAACCCAAACAAATCAAACAGAAAGAGAAGTACTAAAAAAATATGGACAAAATGTTTGTATTTTTGTATGGGATACTCACTTCCATTTAATTCTAATTCGTTGGTTTTATCCATAAATTTTAATTTTCCTTAAAAATATTTGTCAAAATCATATAATCAAATACATACTAGATTAAAAAAATTTAAATTTTAAAACAATTATAAATATAAAAATTTAATTTGGTTTTTTTTTGACAAAATTTAATATACACTAACACCCACTCAAAATTTGGTATTCAAAAGATTACCCATATGAAAGTCAAGCTGTTGTAATGGAGAGAATTTAAAAAAGAATACAGCAGAAAAATAATACTCGTGTAAAAACCCCCAATAATTTTAAAAGACTTTAAAATATTTTGCTATTCTGAAATAAAGGTTATAAATAACATAAAAAACCTTTTAAGTTATAAGGAACTCTGAATCAGCTTGTTAATCTTAAAAGTAAATGGAAAATATTTTAATAATAAAAAAGTGAAAATACAACGCCATCAAAAATATTTCAAATAATAAATTTAAAAAAAAAATAGTGTAAATAATAATTAGAAATAAAAAATAAAACCAAAGCCGATAATGTAAATTTTTTTTTTTTAAATATGATAAATATTCATAATAATATGAATTGGAAAAATGAATGAAGGAAATTAAGGAGAAGTAACTACATGTCATACTTATCCCGTCTTTCATAAGTTGCTATAAAATCTATAAAATTAAGGGAAGTGAGAATATATTTTTTATTAATAATATATTTTTTAGTCGTATTCAAAAATATTTGTACAGAATACCTAAAAGTTTGTTTTGCTAAAATTTTCGAATGCCTCAAATAAAAGAAATGAAAATAATTGAAATGCTCTCTCGTTTTGATCAATACCGTTTATTGAATGGAATATCTACCGTTTCATTTGAAATTTTTGGTAGTAGTAAATTTTTTTCCAACTGGATCATATCAACGCCCACTTGGTGCTATTAACTACTAATGTAAGCCAGACAACCGTTCCAAGATGCATATCGCAAGTGTCACAATTAATTGAAATGTATATGGGAAACAACTACGTAAAATATCCAATTAGTATTCGTTAAATTGCAACCAAGTAGCGATATTTGCTTCACCCAATAATGAAAGATCTGCAAGACTGTTTAGTAAGCGATATCCCACACATTTAATTATATAAATACCAAATAAAATGTTTGTGTATTCATTGTTTTTATTCTTGTTTCAATAATTTTTGTTTAGAAATGAATGAAATTCTTATACACACATAAGGTGTAATCGATAATGTAATATGCGCGTCAAATCCTTTGCATGTTAATCGATTTTCTCACTTTTTCAATATTCTCCTCATTATATATATTTTCCCTCGTATATTCAATGTGTTAGTGCATTCTTTATTTTCAATTTGAATTTTTAAATTTGTTTATACGACTTAAACGTATAATAACGTTTTATACGACTTTATTCTCTAAATGATTTGTATGTGTTCAGTTTCTCTGTACTGTTCTTGAATGTATATTATTGTTTTTAACTTTTTGTTATTTGAATTTTTTTTGAATTGATAGGTAATAATAAATTATATTTTTAATTGAATAATTTTCAAAAATAAAACAATTTAAAAAAACTCAAATAATAGTGAACATTCATTCACGTATGATTTCTAATATACAGGGTGGTCCGGTTTAGAGCAAAAAGTTTTTAAGAGGTGATTCCTTGGAGTATTTTAGGAAAAAAATTGTTCTAGAAGAGGGGTCTATCTTTAAATTTACCTGGGGTACAGAGGGTTAAAGAAAATCGGATTAGAAAAATTATGTCTAAAGAATATCAAATACAGCTCAGAAGAAATTGAAACTAGAGCAACTTCTTCTTCGTAGCTTTTTTTTAGAATTAATACATCTAATTAACGGTATATGTTGAATGAGTATCAGACTTACCGTTTTTGAATAATAACTGCATAAACTTGAAATTTTGCTTTTAAAAACTGAAAATTTTGTAAAAAACGTTGATTATATCGAAAAAATTCGCTATTTTTTATTTTTATTGTGTTGATGCGCTACATCATCCCCTACAACTTTCATATCAGACTTGCCGTTTTTCAGGTAAAGTCATATTTAATATTTGGGTAACCCATGTTTTAGTAAGAAAAATAATAACTGAGAGTTGAATATTGTAACAATTTTATTTTTTAGTCAAAATTAGTTAAAATTACTGAAATTAGTTAGGGTTAATGAAATTTTATGACTTTACATGAAAAACGGCAATTTTCAAAAGTTATTCATGGTTAAATAAGGTACCGGACGCGGTACTTTACAAAGCCATCAGATGACAGGTTCGGGTTGCTACCGTACAACTCCTAGCAAGACTCAGGAATATTTCAAAAACCAATAGTGTTACAGGCATGAAAATTTACGCTGAAATACTCTTTCACAAATAAAGAATCCCGACTGTGACCGATTTGGAAAGTTTGGTTTGGTTCGGGTTGCTGACGTACAACTGCTAGCACGTCTCAGGAGTATTTAAAAAACCAATCGTGTTCAGGCATAAAAACTTACACTTACATACTCTATCAGAAATGTTTCAAAAAAAAAATTGTGTTACAGACTTGAAAATTTATTCATAGGTACTCTATGAAAAATAAGAAAACATGTATTGTCCTGAAAAAGTATTTTTGAATTTAGGAATCAGTATAAAATTTTTACATGACTATGTTAAGTGGCTATGTGAATTAGCCACAAAAATGTGATGATTCGATGATTCGAAAATATTGCAGAGTGTTCCGGGGGGTCCATGTGTACAAATCGATAGATAGATACCGATGAAAATGAAGTTGTTCCTCCTCATCAATTGGAATTAAAAGTAGTAGCTTCAATATTGCTTCTAAGAAACTTGAGGAAGCCAAAACTACGGTACTAGATTAAGAAGAAGAACTTGGCATCCTCATTTCATTTAAGTACAAATTCCAATTGATTGTGGAAAAGGCGAACATTTCTTTATTTCAAGAATGCCTCAACAGCAAGGAACGTATTTGCTTATACTTCATCAAAACAGACCATCGAAATATTGTTTACAAAGAAATAATTTTAATATGAGTATAGCTTAAGTTGTAGTATTGTTGATATTTTGTTATCGTAGTGAAAAAAAATATTAGAATATTTTTGATAAAACAAATTTTTCAATTCGATTCATAAATCAAACTTCATTGAAATATATTCGATACATTTTGTGGTCGACCCGGACAACGTCGGGTAACTTTGCTAGTAATTTCATAAAATGTACCAGTTACCAAAATCATTTTTTATATAAATGAATTTCTTATTTCCTTTAGAAAATTTTTATTTATAAAAGAAAAGAGCTATCTTACATTATAAAAAGGAATTGTATAGATGGTGTGGAAGATTTAGATGGGGATAGAAAACAAAAACAAGCAACAGAAGCACATTTCTTTATGGTTCAAGGTTTATATGAAAATTATAAGTACGCATGTGGTTACAATTTATCCAAAAATAATTTGAAAGGAGAAACTTTAAAACCTTTCCTTGTTTTATCAATTTACTACTAAAATATCTTAAAGAGCTAACAAAGATTGGTTCTAAAACTCTTGCACCTGCTTGTGACTAATGCGGTACAAATCGAAATACTTATGAATTACTTGGTGTAAATAAAGTATACCCCTTTTTTTATGATTGGAATGGAAATAAAATTTATGCTTTGTTTGATATGGCATCTTATAAAATCTGTCAGAAATTCTTTTATAAAACCCGATTTTGAAAACTGGAATAATGATATTTTTAGCTTTCAACAATTTTACGTAAAGTTCGTAGCACCCATATTAATTCTAACACATTTGAAAAAATGTCAGTAAAATCAGCTTTTCAATTATTTAGTCATAGTACATATGCAGCCATAAAAGCAATAAATAACACTGATCGAAATTTTTTTAATTTATTGAGTAATAAAGCCAATCTGACTGTTGATTTTGTTTTAAGAGTTAACTAGAAATAAATAAAAAATGAAAGGTAATTGATTATTCAAATTCTTCAAATTTTAACACAAAAAATTAAAAATTTTTAATTCACAACCGTTAAAAATTCTCCGTTTTTATTCTTAGAGGAATTGCTAGAATATCTTAAAAAATTAAAAGTTCCCAAAAATTTTTTTCCATTAATCGAATGGCCTAAATAATAACTGCTGTATTATCTTTATCGAAAGATCAAATTGATAGAATATTAACTTCTTGATGACACAACAAATTGGGAATACTTTTGCTAAGACGAGACGAGTATTTACAACGAAAATACATCCTCAAATTGTGAAACAGATCACGATAATTATTTGGACATTGATGTCAATGATTTGGCTGATGAAGATTTTATTATTGAAAATTGTCCTGAAGAAATAAGTAGGAAAATGTTTTAGCTTCAACTTCAAATACAGTTCAATCACATAGTAAATCCGTTAGTAATTTTGAAGAAATTAGATATTTTTCTGGACTTTGCACATAAAAAGTGTCAAATTGCCATACATGTGCATTATACTATTTTTAAAAAATGAACACAAGATTTGAAAACGAAATTTAAATAGCTATTCATAATGAATTATTAGAGATGAAATAATTGAACGTATGTATATAAGTGCGTATGTACCTAAAAACCGATTTGAATTGCATTTAAAATTTAAAATTATATTTAAAACATCTTTAACAAAAATTTGATTCTATTTGTAAATTTATACATATATGTATATGTATGTATGAATATATATTAGAAATCATAACGTGAATGAATGTTCACTATTATCTGAATTTTTTGAAATTGTTTTATTTTTGAAAATTATTCAATTAAAAAAAGAAAAATATTTTTGTTTTCTAAACATTATAAAATTATATTATAATTTTATAATTTATTATTACAAATAATATACATGTACAATATCAACAATTATAAAAATCCTTTTATTACAATGTATTGAGAGAAAAATAAAAACAAACTTTTTTCTTAAAAGACTACTCCATAAAAATGCTATACAATTAGAAATTTTGAAAAAAAAATTCAAATTATACAAACTCAAATAACAAAAAGTTAAAAACAATAATATACATTCAAGAACAGTATAGAGAAACTGAACACATACAGATTATTTAGAGAATAAAGTCGTATAAAACGTTAAAAAATTTAAAAATTCAAATTGAATATAGAAAATGCACCAACACATTGATTATATCCCAGAAAATATATATAATCAAGAAAACTTGGAAAAATTGAGCTGAACATTTTCTGTTGTATGAAAATGTCTATCTTTATAGTATTATTAATCAATGGTTATATTCATATAACAAACATCAGTTTAAAATACAAAAAAACGGAAAAACAAAATAAAATCACTACATACTTGAGAATGATTACTTATTTTTTGATTCTCTTTTGTTCTAATTCTTACGAACGTAAAATATAAGAGTTCTCTATGCATAAAATTGTGTATCCATTTATTTTTTTTATGGCGTTCATTTATTTGAGTCTATATTATTTTTCGCTCTTACTACAGCTCCAAATTATTTTCAAGTAAATTATAATTTTTATTTGATTTTTCCTTTTTCTGTATTTTTGAGCTGACTTTTATTATGACCGTTCCCGTACGCACATCTTGTAAAAACTTATCCAAGTTTTTCCAAGTTTTTACCAGAAGTCGTTCCTGTACTGAGAGTTTTTTCTAAAAACGAGAGAAAACATATGTTTTCAACTTCATTCAACAAAGTTCAACAACATTCTCTCGAATAAGTTTTTGCAAGTAAAATTTTAATTTGTAAAAACTTATACTTTAAATTTTTGTTGATGTTTTTGTTGTTGTTGTATTTTTTAGGTTATGTTTTTATTTACTTTTGTAATTTCTCATATGTGTCTGTTATGCAAAATTTTGTTTTTTAAATGAAATTTATTAAAAAAAATGAAAAATATAATTTAGTGGAGGATAAATTTCATAATTCTTTATTATTGTAATATATGTATAATTTAATTTAATAATACGGATACACTTGATAAGGATAAATCGTCAGCTAAGTCTCTATAACAGCAAGCTTCATGACCCGCAAACCATAAAAATACAGCTATATGTTTTTCTGAGCTACATTTTTTATCTGCACGTAGGTTTGCAAAACTTTCAAATGTTTGCAGTTCTTCATATAAATATTTGAAAACATTTTTGCTTACACGAAAATGTCTTACAAATTCCTCTTCACAATAGCCTAGAACTATTTCTTCCAAATAGTTTCGAATGCAATGTCTTTTGTTTTTATGTAAAAAGTTCTCCAACAGCACTTGCTTTAGAATTACATTCCTTAACTCTTCAGTTTCGCTTTCACTAAAAAAATGTAATAAAAATGTAATCCGAATCGCTACTTAGTAATATATATTTTTTATATCTTCCGCTGCCATTTCGTTTAAATTTAATTACAATTCTTTAAAAAAAACACCTCCGGAAATTCAAAATGATTGCTTATAAATAAATTAATTTCAGAATGTCAGATTGCTTGTCAGCTGTTTGACAGCTGCAAGTTTTTACAAGAATTGCGTTCCAGTACTTTTACTTGCAGATGAGAGTTTTTTTAACTCTTTTTTCTTTTTTTTTTTTTTTTTTCTCTCTTTTCTCTCATTTGCAAGTTTTTACCAGAAAAGTACGGGAACGGTCCTATTATTAGAAGTAGCATTCTTATGAATGAGTCGATAGCAATTTTTAAAAATAAAAATATTATTGTGCAAGCGTTATTGAAAAAATAAAAATTTCGGACTTTTAAAATCAAATTTCGAACACAAAAACCGTAAAATGTTTGTCTTTTAAAATTTCTGACGTAAAAAATTATTCTGTGATTTTTTTCAGAGTGATTAGAATTTTAGATACATGCTCACATCAAAATCAAATGCTAACAGCTTTTGGTGTTTATATGAAGGTACTTTAGAGGCTTTAGGATTTAGGTTATTGGTAAAGCTTATTGGAATTATTTGCGTCAAAGTTTTTTATAGTAGCTATTTAAATTAAAACAAATAAAATTCTTTCATTAAGTTCATTTCTTAATATTAATAAATTCAGTCATAAGTTCCAGTTTGTTATTATTATCAAATTTTAAGTTAAAATGCACATTTTTTTCTTAACAAAAAATTAAGTCTTATATACAAAATAATGAAATGTTTCAAATTATCCCTAAAAGTGTACTACGCATTACGAAACTTAAATTTAAGTTTTATTATATACTTTTATATTAACTTGCCAGTGTCTGTTTATATATCTGTATATATTTATATATGTTTGCTAGATAGGTTGGAATTTTTTTGTTAATATTCAAACCAAACGCAAAAAGAAAAAGAATAATTTTGTTTAAAAAATTTAAAGATAGAGTTCAGAAATTTTGCACAGTTACTCATGATGAAAAAAGCACCCGCACACGGTACTTTACAAAGCTATCAAATGACAGGTTAGTGCTGCTGCCGCACAACTCCTAGCACGTCTCAGGCATATTTGAAAAGCAATTGTATTACAGGCATGAAAATTTACACTTAGATACTTTTTCACAAATAAAGAAATACGACTGTTACCGATCTCGAAAATGTGGACTCGTTCGGGTTGCTGCCGAACAACTCCTAGCACGTCTCAGGCATATTTGAAAACCAATTGTATTACAGGCATGAAAATTTACACTTAGATACTTTTTCACAAATAAAGAAATACGACTGTTACCGATCTCGAAAATGTGGACTCGTTCGGGTTGCTGCCGAACAACTCCTAGCACGTCTCAGGCATATTTGAAAACCAATTGTATTACAGGCATGAAAATTTACACTTAGATACTTTTTCATAAATAAAGAAATACGACTGTTACCGATTTAAAAAATTTGGACTGGTTCGGGTTGCTGTCGAACAACTCCTAATACGTCTCAGTATATTTGAAAACCAATTGTATTACAGGCATGAAAATTTACAATTAAATACTTTTTTACAAATAAAGAAATACGACTGTTAACTATTTCGAAAATGTGGACTGAGTCGGGTTGCTGCCGAACAACTTCTAGCACGTCTCAGGCATATTTGAAAACCAATTGTATTACAGGAATGAAAATTAACAATTAGATACTTTTTTACAAATAAAGAAATACGACTGTTAACTATTTCGAAAATGTGGACTGAGTCGGGTTGCTGCCGAACAACTTCTAGCACGTCTCAGGCATATTTGAAAACCAATTGTATTACAGGAATGAAAATTAACAATTAGATACTTTTTTACAAATAAAGAAATACGACTGTTAACTATTTCGAAAATGTGGACTGAGTCGGGTTGCTGCCGAACAACTTCTAGCACGTCTCAGGCATATTTGAAAACCAATTGTATTACAGGAATGAAAATTAACAATTAGATACTTTTTTACAAATAAAGAAATACGACTGTTAACTATTTCGAAAATGTGGACTGAGTCGGGTTGCTGCCGAACAACTCCTAGCACGTCTCAGGCATATTTGAAAACTAATTGTATTACAGGCATGAAAATTTACACTTAAATACTTATTCACAAATAAAGAAATATGACTGTTACCGATTTCGAAAATGTTTACTGGTTCGGGTTGCTGCCGAACAACGCCTAACACGTCTCAGGCATATTTCAAAAACCAATTGAGTTATAGGCAGAAGAGTTTACACTTATATACTCTTTCTGAAATTATAATACCTATAGGTTTCACTTAAAACTGAGAAGTATAAAATAAAATAATAATGTAAAAACAAAAATTTTTAAAATATACTTTTATCGAAACCAAACTAGCTGCTAAAAAGTAGGAAATAAAACTATTAGTGGATGTTGAGCATCTAGAACTACTATAAGATAAAACGCAAAAGTATATAATGAATCTTGATGGAATATTGTTAATGGAAATTTTTAATATTTGCCGCTTGAAAAAAATCACGAATATTAAAAGAACATCACAAAGCGTTTCCAAATTCCCATTAACAATATTCCAGCAATATTCATTATATACTTTTGTGTTTTATCTTATAGTATTTCTAGATGCTCAAGATCCACCACTAGTTTTATTTTCTACTTTTTATGGGGCTAGTTTGGTTTCCATAAAAGTATATTTTAAAAATTTTTATTTTTACATTATTATTTTTTATATATTATAATCGTATAACCATCAATACAAATTTACAGAAAAAAAACAACGCATCTTTAGGTACAATACATAAGTAAAAAAATAGTTTCTGTTATTATGACCCATGTGATATTTTAAAAATCAAGAACTCATACATACATATATAAACAAGTGCAGAAAAATTTTCATATTTGGATTTTAATTCTTATGAATTTAAAACAAAGAAGCAAAATAAAATAAAATTTTATTTCGCACTTTGCGAGCGTTATTTTATTTTTAGTTTTTTATAACGCTCGCAAAGAGCAAAATGAATGGTAGGTAAGAGCGATATTTTAAAAAATTGCAAAAAACAAATATCACGTAATCAATAATGTTATATGCCAGGTCATATGCTTAAAATTTTAAGCATGTGTGTAGATAAAATTATTCAAGTGCGAAATGTGTTTTTGTTGAAATTTTTTTTTTGAAAAATAAATTTTGAAGAGGATAAGTAATTATTTAATGTAAATGCATTATGTATATATGTATTTTAAATTGACGATTAGTTATTTTATATATTTAATTTAAATATTTTAAAACAGCACAATTCAAAACAACGTCAAATATCTAAATTCTAACATTAATTTGTTTCTAAAGTAGTTATCAACGGGTTGTATGCAAAAGTTGTATACGAAAGTTTATATGCAAATGTTCTTTTAGCATAAATGTTAATTACCGGTTGATGCCCGTCAGATTTAAAATTTTAAAAAACTTAATTTAAAAATTTTTTTATTTGAATTTAAATTTTAAAAATGTAAAATATTTTGAACAAACAATTAGATTTCAAAATTTGTTTATAAAAAAAAAGGAGGAAAAATTTTGAAAAACTTAATTTAAAATTTTTTTTTTAATTTAAATTTTAAAAATGTAAAATATTTTGAACTAACAACAACAAAAACAAACAAATGACATCAAGTAAAACCAATTTATGTTGGTATCAATGAAAGTCATTCGCATTCGTCAACGAGTAAAATAGAAGTAGATCTATTTTTTGGACGCGAATTTTTGGTTATTCGTCATTCGTCACGATTTACATATAATCTCATGTATTTGAACGCGAAAAATTCGTCATTCGTCGTGATTGTGTTTTCAGCGTTATTATATCAATACGTAAAATGTTGTCTTTTTATGTTGAAAAGACAATCACGACGAAAGATGAGTGACGAAAGACCAAACTGCGCCCTTAGAGACTCAATCACGATGAACTATTCGCGACGAACAAGTTTTTGTGTTTTGAAATTTAAAAATTTGTTAATAAAAAAATTAAAAAAATGGAGGAAAAATTAAAAAAAAATTAGAATTTTTAAATAGATAAATTTTTGTGTTTTTGAAATTTCAAAATTTGTTTATAAAAAAATGGAGGAAAAATCTTAAAAAAATAATTTAAAAAAGTTTTTATTTGAATTTAAATTTTAAAAATGTTTTATTAAAGCCATTTGGACTAATTTATGTTGGTATCAATGAATGTCATTCGCATCGTCGACGAGTAAAATAGAAATAGATCTATTTTTTGAGCGCGAAATGTTGGTCATTCGTCATTCTTCACGATTTACATAATCGCATGTATTTGAACGCGAAAAATTTGTCATTCGTCGTGATTGTGTTTTCGAAATTAATTTCAATATCGTATTTTAATAATCAGTAAAATAATAAAATTGATTTTTTTAAGAAATATTGAAGTTGAAATATTAAAAGGTTAGAATTTGTTTGTTTAAAAATCTTTAATCATCAAATATAACTTTATATTAATTTGTTTTTGTTAGTTCCATAAAAAAAAGTTAAGAAAAAATTTTACGTATAAAATTTATGTACAGCTACCTAACTAAATAAATGTTGAATTAACTCGAAAATACAGAAAAACTAAATTCGATATAAATGGGAAACAATTCGAACTTTGCTCTTAACACTCTCACTATAGCTGGAAAAATTGTAAAATTTTAATAGTATAAATGTCACACGAAAATTTCTGACAAAAATGATTTCGCTCGTGCAACTGTCAGACAAAAAGGTTGACAAATATTCATTTTTACAAACCTAATTTTTACAAACTCTAATTTGCTAATTAGTTTTTACCTAAATCCACCAAACAAAAAAAAAAATTTAAATAAAAGGACAATTAATAAGTTATGTAACATTTATTTTAATTATATGTATAAAAACAAAAATAATTATAAAACAAAAAATATGGTACTTTTTACTTCAATATTGTACTCTTTTTATCATTAAAATTAAATTATAGTAATTCAGTTACTTCAATATTATGATTACTAATCACATAAATGTTGCTGGGTAAAGCAACTACTGATTCAAATTTTTTAAGTTTTTCGTGTAGCATCGGCTTGGGCAAATATTTTCGGTGGCATCTTAGAGTACCAATCAAATGGGTTTTCTTAGATAAAAATTATCTGTGTATAATATATGTCCTTTATCCATAGCTGATGAAGTTAAATTTAATACAACATTTTCTGCAGTATTATTTGTACCATTCTGTGTTTTACCGTAGTAAATTTTAATTCTAAATGTGTAGCCATTCAAATCACATCATTTAAAAAGCTTTACTCCGTACTTATGTCTGTTACCTGGAATGTATTGCCTAAATGACAAACGACCTCTCCATGGGAACGTCGATTCATCAATTAAAATATCTCGTCCCATATGCATGACTTTTTGATAATTATTTTCTAGCTTCTCAAGAAGCTGGTTTAATTTATGATCTTTATATAATTTATTTTCTTCGTCGTTCTTACTAAAATGTAAATTTTTCATAATGAGAAAAAATTTATTTCGAGGCATTTTTTTGAAACATCATTTCTGTATAATAAATCCAAGCTCCAATAATCGCTTAATTGAGGTCTTTTGTTCAACCCCATCCACATTACCCAAAAGGGTTTTAATGTCTTCGCTGTTTATTGGATTCCACTCAGCCATAGCAGATCGCCGTGTTACAATTTGATGATCTTCTGCATATATATTTGTATTTTCCAAAATCATTATAAAAAAATATCAGAGCTTATGATCAGTTGAAATATGTCAATAGGCTTATGATTTGTATCTAAATTATCCGCAACAATAAAAATTCAATATACAAAGTGGAAAAAAAATGAAAAAACAATTTTTTTGTATGAAAAAAATATTGTATTTATTTTTAGTTAGTTAGTTTAATTCCAAATTAAAATTTGTTTCAGCACCGCACACCAAACACTTAACAAGATGATGTTTTCTCAATTTCGAAACATTTTTAAAAAATTGTGTGTAGAATAGTTTTTATAAAAACTTTTTTTAAGCGTTAGAGTTGATTTATTTTTAAATATAACATACACTGCTTAATTTTCATATATTCACTGCATTTTTTTTTTCTAAGTACTTTCTTATATACTAATTTTTTAAAAAAATGCATATCAATAAAAAATATTATTTATTCAAATTTGAAGTGTTCATATTAATAATATTCAACTTTGTTACCTATTTATAAAATTAACAGGTACCTAAATGCATTATATTACTTATAATATAATATGTATTATTAGTTCATTGATGATTAAAATGCACAATTTAATTTTTCAGAAACTAAAAAGGCATCGGATTATTCATAAAAAAAAACCGCTTGATATTCTTTTTAACTACCTATTTCAATACCTGAAAAACTCTGTATATTGAAAATACATGAATGATAAAAAATGTACTTACCTTATAAGCCAAAAAAATAAAATAATATGATATTTAAGAAATAACATATGTTTTTGAAACGAATATTATTTTATATAGGGATCTTTAAAAAATCAATCATTCAAAATTTATTTATTCTCATACCCTTATAAATTTAATACGTTTATTTAAAAAAAAATTCGTACACAAAATTTCAGACGACTGTACACATGAAAAATCTCTAGTGGGCTAAATAAATAAACAAAAATCTCCCGTGGGCTATTTAAAATTACATTGCAAAAATGAAGTTGTTTTTTAAATGGTTTATATCGCACTCTTTCTTTCTCACAACTTCTTACATAAGAAAATATTTACAATAGTTCTTTGCTTCTTTAACTAATGGTTTTTTGGAATGGAAAGACTTGCAAATTTGGAGTTGGACTAATGGAAAGACTTGCAAATTTAGAGACAAATAAAAAAATATGTATTAAGTAATTGCTTTTTTTATTTAATTATCAATTTTTATCACATTACATATTTCAATAGTTTTATATCACATTTAAATCAAATTATTTAAAAATAAATATTATTCTTATAAAAACAAAATAATTTGTCAAAATAGGCAAATCAAAACAATAATGAATTCATCAAACAAAAACAAAAACTATAATATCTAAATATTAAAAAAATATTTTTTTTTCATTAAGCTATTTAGCTAGCATTATCTTATTAACAGTCTTAAATTCTAATTTATTTCTAAACTTATTTTTTATTATATTGAAATCTGAAAACTTTCTTTCAGCCGCAGCTGAGCTATGTGGCAGTGACATTAAATTAAATACAAAATTACTTAGTTCTTTAAAAGCATATTCATCTAACCCATTTTTGATGCAATTAATTTTATCCCACAATATATTTACATCTTCATCACTTTTAAGACTATGATCAAATTTCTAAATATTCTAAATCTTAATTTCTAAATCACATTCAACAAGGTAAGAAAATGATGTTAATAACGGCAAAATAGATTAGTTTGTGTCCAATAAAACCTTATGAGGAGTGATTATTGACAATTGTTTCAGATTTTCATTCTGAAAGTCAACTCTTTATTTTATTTGATTTAAGAGCTCTAAATAATACGAAAGGATATTTGTTTTTATTTCAATCTTTTTGGATTCTAAAATATTTCTATCCTTTAAATATTTTTCAGCATGTACTCCTATGAAAATTTCTGAGGTTGGCAAATAATTGTTTTTATTATAAATATCTATTTCAGTAAGCTCTAATGAATTAATATTTTTGACGAAAGAGGTGCTCATAAAATTGCTTAAAATTAGTTTAAAAGTAATTTCCATGTTAGAATATAAATAAGGTAGCCGAACCTTTTCGGATTGGAATTCTTTATTAAGATTATTTATTATTTTCAAGATATATGATAAAAACAGAAAATATACTTTATTTCTGGTTTATCCATATTTGTAGCCAACTCTGTTGCGCTAATATCATTTACTTCTAGATAACTCGAAATGAAATATAATTTTAGAGCATCCCATTGCTTAATTATCCGATTCAAAACATTTTCCAAAAACTACCTTGTAAGACAGATACTTAATATTTTATGTGGTTTTACTGCGCAATATTCTTGAAATTCTTTAAGTTCGTTCACTCTTTTCGGACTATATGCAAAAAATTTGTAAATATTACGACATAATTTTTCAATTTTTAATGGAATTTTTTTGCATGCATATGCTGTGCATAAATGCAAAGAATGGCAAGTACATTTTAAAAATAGTAAATGAATGTCTTTCTTTAATTTAGCTTGTACACCATTTATTTCTCCAGCCATTACGCTGACTCCATCGGTGGCTAGTCCAATTAAATTATTTAGTGGTATTTGATTTTCAGAAATTTTTTTTTCATTGCCTCGTAAATGAAATCGGCGTCAGATTTGGCTAATTCTATTAGGCCGAGCAGTCTATCGTGAATAACTTTTGATAGCTTATCTACGTACCTTATGATCAAAACCAAAAACTTATTTGTTGATACATCAATTATTAATGAAAACTTTGTCGTTTTTAGATCTGAAACTATTTTTTCTTTAGCTTTATTTCCTAGTTTTTCTGTTATTTGAATAGATTTAGGTGGTTATGATGAAGTTCGTCGGAATGTGAAATTCCGATTACATTCCGAATTTGGTATGCTGAAGTCCGAAAGTATTCCGCAGTCTGCAAATGTCATTATTTATCCGAAATTTTAAAATTTATGTATGATGAAGTTCGTCGGAACGGAAAATAATTTGAAAATTGTACGCCGGAATTTCTCATTCGGAAGTATTAGAATGGTTCGGAAATGAATTATAAAGCATACAATTTTTGTATTTAGAATATTAGGAGAAGTAGAAAATGTAATAATAGTTTTTTTTTTTCAATTTTTTTTTCATTTATGAAAAATATTTTTTTTTATTTAGGAATAAAAAAGCGCTTCAAAAGAATAATATATTTTATTGTTTTTAATATTATAACATAATATGTATATATATTAAAAACGATACATATATATTTTACATTCTTTAGAGAATTTTAAATTTTCTCTGATGTAACAAAAAATTACTATTATTTTAATTTGTATATATATACATACTACAAATATAATTAAGAAAGTTGTATCTTTTACTTTTAATTTATGTATGCATATTGTATATATACATTATGTCATATACATTATCTATTAAAAAATTTTTACAAAATAAATAAAAAAAAATTGAAAATAAAAATGTTTGAAATGAATATGAAAACAAAACAAAAAATCTTCCGAAACATATGATTTTGATTTCTGCACAGACTTTGCAGTCGACGGGACTTCAGCATACCAATTCTTTCGTATTCGGATCGGAATTTTTTTTCGGAGAAATTCCGCTTCGGACTTCATCATAACCACCTTAGTGCTCCCGTACTCGTAAAGATTTTGCAATATTTGAATGTGGGCAACATGTAGCTAATAAATTTGGTAAGTAATCCATTAATAAAAATGGTAGATTGTGACAAATACAAAACATAGTTAGAGTTATTTCTGCTAATTGAACTTGTTTTTTGAAATTATTTACTTTCTGATACTAACGTACCGTACCGATAAATACAAACTTTTTTCAATGTACCTCTCGATTCCTATTTTATTTTGAAATACAATATTAACACACACATATAAAAGTGATACTAGTTTTTGCGTTTTTGATGAATCGTCTGGAAGTAAGCATAATAATTATATTATGCATGTTTATACGGGTATAAAAGTGGTAGAAATGGTAGAAAAAAAAAGTGGTAAGGGGTAAGCAAATCTACCAAAATTTAAAATTTCTGGTAGATTTTTGACGTTTAAATTTTTTCTTTGGGAATATGACAGTGTCAAAATATTTTTATTATTTTTTATTCACAAAAAGTAAGGAAATTGTTGTTGACAACGTAATATTCGGATCAAATATTAATTAAATAAAAAAATATAAATTATACAAATAATAATAATGTTGAATTGAACACTAGAATAATAATAAAAATTTATTTATTTATTTCTTTGCTAATAATTTCAATTGCGGCCATCTTGATATTTCAATAATCTGGCAGCGACAATGGCAGAAATCTACCAGTTTTTTTTACGTATGAACATGATGGTAGATTTCTGCCTCGTATAAACATGGGCATTGAAGTTGAAAGTTTAACCGCCTGGTTAGGCCCAATCAATTATTTAATTTTTTTTCGATTTTTTTTACTTTAAAAAATCAACTACATTATGTTAGTTGACTTTTGGTTTCAAACAGTGAATTTTTGATGTGAAAATATTAAAAAAATGAGCTAAGAAAAATTAGAAAATTGTTGGAACTTACATTTTATTTGAATATTATTTTAGAAGATGACGAAAAATGGAAATTCTTTGCCGAGGGTTTAAATTTAATTGGCCCTCCGACGAAAACGTATGGACAAATGGGCAAAATTGAGTTTTTGATATAAAAATTAAACAAAAATCAAAAAATGTATGTTCATTTTTAGGTATGGGCCGATTAAAAAACAAAGTAAAAAGAAAAATACTGATAAAAAAAAAGGGAATTCGGTGTACGAAAGGTAGTCTAGTAATTTTGTTATATTAAGTAAGTCTTATAAAAAAATTTCGGAATCGGAATCGCAGAAGTACCAAAATATTCACTAAGTTTTTATTTTTATGAAGAGACTAATTTTAGTTTTTACGATATTTTTTGAAACGGCTGGAGTCAAATTTTTTTTTTCTTAGAGATTTGAAATCAAAATTTTTTTGTATTGTTTATTAGGTAGTATTTTTTATTTTATTATGTGTAGAAGATCGACAATAATTATTAAGTTTTACAATCAATTGGCTAACCTATATGGATATCATCTGACTATTAATTGCAGTACCGTACTTAGTGTATAAAAAAGTTCCTCCTAAGGTACAAGAATGTAAAACAAATTTAGAAATTAGTTTTTAGGAAAATACCAATACTGGGAAATAAAAAATATAGTAATTTAAATTAATAATTTATGTTTTTAATAAAATGAGCTTATTTTATTTTAGTTTTTATTTATTCTCAGAAATGAGCCGAATCGTTCGTATTGAGCTTATTATGTTAATGACTTTTTTAAAATACAACGAAACTCCAACTCATATTTTAGGTATCTCAAAATTTTTGATTTGAAATGTAAAAAATTTTAAATTGAAACAAATTGAGTCAACTAATTGAAGATAAGTCAACTAATTGAAAATCTATAGTCGCGACAACGTGACTTTTTTTTGTTGATTTGAAATAAGTCAAATCAATTAAATTGAGTTGATTCTCGTGACACCGACTATAGCTAATGAGTAATGATGTATATGAATATTGTAAACTATGAACACATGTATATTAATAAATATATGTATAAATGCTGTATGAAGTTGTGAATATCTATGGATAATAATTTTGGATTTCAAATTTATTTTTTTAACGGTTTTTAATCAAAATATTTATGTTATAAAACTTCGTTTTGTTTATAATTCGTTCTAGAATAAAAAAGGGCTATCTTCTATTACTTGACCTAATTATGGACTTGTTTTGCTATTGGGAGATTATTAAAATCTTTCAAAGTGGAAGGACTGAAAAATATAGTTTTGACACGTAGAAACAAATTTAGCAAACAAAAAAAAAACTTACCTTAAGTATAAAAAAATTAAAAATTATTATAAATTAAGAAAAAAGAAACAAAATAAATTAGCAAATTAAAAATTAAATTTGTTAATGATTTAGACATAATTTTTTTAATCCGATTTTTTTAATCCTCTGTAGCCCAGGTTAATTTAAAGATAACCCCCTCTTCTAGAACAATTTTTTTCCTAAAATACTCCAAGGAATCACCCCTTAAAAACTTTTTGCTCTGAACCGGACCACCCCGTATACATTATGTTTTCATTTTATTCAAAAATTATGAAAGAGGATCTTTTTCTATTTGCAGGCTGCAAAATCAACGCTGCATAATAGCTTTCATTTTTAATTTTGTTTTTTATTATTCTTATTTTGTGAAAGCTGGTTTTGCTTGCAGCGTAATAGTTGTTTAATTTTTTTGGAAAATTAAGAGATCTGTATATTATTCCTTATCTGTGGTATAAGTTATAGCAGTAAACCACAAATTTTTGAAGAAATTATTTTCATACATCCAACCACACTCAACAGTATAAATTCATCAATAGTGATCGATTATTTAACTTTACATAACACTAGAGTTTATATATATTATTAAATCACAGATATATTTATTTAATCACCCCTTAAAAACTTTTTGCTCTAAGCCACCCTGTGTACATACGCAATTCTTCTGTAAGTATCTGTTATAAACAAAACCTAGATACCTGTTACCTAGATATCTGTTTACTACCGTACTTCAACCTAGATACATGTGAATTAAAAGTGCGGTGCAATTAAATAACACTTAATCAATTAATGGGCAAATATAAACTAAAATCATAGTGCTTGGATAAAAATAAAAATAATAAAAATTTAAATTATAAAAATAAATTGACAATAGTGTCAATAATAAAATTTACGAGAAATCATTATAATCAAATAATACCTAAATTAAAAATAGATTTAATCCAAAACTAATTTTTTTTTCTTTTCTCTCCTTTATTCAAAATGTTGTTAACTGTTCGTCTTAGTTGACAATAATAAAATCTTGCTTAAGTCATGACGCGTTATCATCATTCTATTCATATTAAATTAATAAAATTCATATTAAAATAATTTTTTTTTTTCGAATTTCTTTTCAGGCTTTCTTTTTCTTCTATAAATTCTCTCATTAATGCATTATAATTTTTTTTCTTTTTTATTTTGTTATTACCGTAATTTTCTCATTGTTCTAACCTGCAGTGAATGTTTCTGAGAGTATTTCTACACCCAATAAGGTTTTAAAAACTATTGTGTGTAGATATTGGTTTCAGTTGCATTCATTGCAGGGGTGGTATAAGTAAGTGGTACGTGGGGCCAAAAAATTCAATATCAATAATTATTCGCTTGTGCCTCTTTTCATACCCCATAGAGGGATTGGTTTGTATATACGAAATGATGTAACTTATAAGACACTTCAAAATTTTGAGCGCTCCAATCCTATTTATTAATATAATTGGATGAAAATTCAATAGACTTCAATATTCATAACAGAGACTGGCTTAATTTTTCTAGTCACAACAGTCCCGAAGGCAAACAAGTTGAACTTTTTTCCAATTTTTTCAACCTCTCTCAACTTGTCAAAAGCCCTACGAGGATACCAGACCGACGCGACCAGAACGGACACCTCCTGGATTTATTCCTAACTACCCATCCAGAGAAATATTCAATCTCTGTTAGCTCTCCGCTAGGTGGTTCCGACCACTGTCTTTTAAGCACAAGCTTCGAAGTAGGCACATTAACCAGTTCTTATAATTCTCCCAAAAGGCTAGTTTGGCATAATCACTAAGCTGACTGGGAAGGCTTCAACAACTTTTTAAATGCATCGAACTGATCGTTGTATTTCCAATATAAAAATGTCGACTTTGCTGCAGAGGTGATTACCAAGAGGATTCTATTAAGAATGAAAACTTTCATTCCAAATAGCCTTAAAAGTAAATCTTTGATCTCCCCAACAACAGCAGGTCTTTCTGGACATTTGCTAAAAATGTTGGGCCAAATTTTTGCAAGTATTCGTTTCCGCCTATGATTGATAATAATAGTACTCAGACAGATGTCATATACACCGATTTAAGTAAGGCTTTTGATCTTCTTCCTCATTCTATTATTATACTAAAATTTAAAAAAAATGGGATTCCCTCCTTCTTTTCCCAATTGGATTAATTCCTACTTAATTAATAGGAGCTACAACGTATTATTTAGATCCGCTACTTCTGAACCTTTTGAAGCTAGCTCTGGCGTTCCACAAGGCAGCCAGTTAGGTCCGCTTCTCTTTATTATTTCCATTAATGATGTAACTTCCGTCATTAAGCATAGTAAAATTACTATTTATGCAGATGACATGAAAATTTACAAAAAAATTACATCAGCAAGGGACACATCCCTTCTTCAATAAAACTTAAACTCTTTTTTAAATTGGTGTAAAATTAACAATCTGACCTTAAATATTAATAAATGTGCTTTAATGACTTGCTCTCGCTTTTGTGAATCATTAATGGTTGATTATACTTTTGAAAATAACTCTATTGGACGAGTCTCACACTTTAAAGACCTTGGTGTACTCTTTGACAATAAATTATGTTTTAAACAATATTTAAACGTCATAATAAATAAATCTAACTCCATGCTAGGCTTCGTCAAAAGATTTTCTAAAGAATTTAACGATCCATACGTCCTTAAATCACTTTTTTGTTTTCTCTTGTTCGACCTAATCTTGAATATCAAGTTTGGTCAAGTGTGGTCGCCCCATTACCACACTCATATCCAAAGAATTGAAGCTACACAAAAAAATTTGTTGAGATTCGCACTGCTTAATTTACACTGGTCAAATCCAGTTATTCTGCCACCTTATAGGAACCGGTTGAAGTTATTGGATCTTAAATCATTCGAATCCAGAAGGAAGGTTGCTGATATCATATTCATCATTAAAGTTTTAAATAATGAAATTGATTCTCCTTATGTTAGAGATATGATCCACTTACATATTAACAACAGAAACCGCTTTAGATCGGAAAATATTTTTCGTCCAGTATTTCATCGTACCAATTATGGTAAATATGAGCCTGTTAATAGAATGTTTACGTTAATAAATAAACAAAAACACCACATCGATTTCACATTAAACGCAGCCCAACTAAAAAAAAGCTACACTTACATATATCTTAGAGTTAATATAAATTTATAATTTTCTAACATTCTTTGGTAATAAATTACAAAATGTATAAATATCAATATTTTACTATTAAGAATAAGATTAAGCTTAAAATTATATTTTGTTTGTTTAATTTTGTACACTTATGTATATTGTAATATGTTTGTATTAAGCATAAATAAATAAATATAAATATAAATATCAGATGCTGTTGGAATAACTAATCTCTTCGCAAAATTATTTGCATCTAATTCCACACTTTCTCCTACAGCCCAAAATCCTCCATCAATCCCTGTTCTAAATTATTCCTTCAGAAAGATCTACTTTAGAACAAGAGCTGTAGTAAAGGCCTTGAAGAATCTCGATATAAAAAAATTTACCGGTCCTGATGGTATACCTGCAATTGTGCTGCGACACATTGCCTTCGTTATTTCTAAACTTCTGCGCAACTTATTCCATTTGTCCTTTCCTTCAGGAACTTACCCGGCTTTTGGAAAGTTGCCCAAGTTTATCCTATTCCTAAAAAATATCACAAAAGTAATCCGTCAAACTATAGGCCCACAGCTATTACTTCCATTATTTCAAAAACGATGGAAATCTTAATTAATCATAAGCTGAAGAGAGTAGAGGTATACGAAATATACGAAATTATATTTAGCTCTGGATATAAGAATATATTGTAGCTCTGGATATATCTAAGGCTTTTGACCGAGTTTGGCGTTCTGCTCTTATAGCAAAATGCAACGCTATAGGCCTTGGTTCAATCTTTTCTAAATGGATTGAAACTTTTGTTTTAAATCGATCTATCATAGTTTCAGTTGACAGTTCTTTTTCCGACCAACTTCAAATCAATACTGGTGTTCCACAAGCCTCTGTCCTTTCACCCACCCTATTTCTCATTTTCATTAATGACCTTCTCAAATTAACTTTCAATCCAATCCATAGTTTTACTGATGACAGCACTCTAGTAGCATCATATGATTTTCTAAAACAAACCAATGCTACAGCTTCCGCAGTCCCCTTCAAAAGAGCAATGATGGCCGGCGATCTCAATCACGACCTTGCCAAAACGGTCGACTGGAGTAAAGCTAACAGAGTAGTTTAACACTTCAAAAACTCAAATATGTCCTGTTAGTAACAAGCTAACAGCATTCGAACCTGCTCTCCGGTTTCAAAATGAAGGTATCCAGCGACTCAAAGACCAGAACATTCTCGGAATGCGAGTGAATCAAAATATGCATTGGAATGAACATATTTTCGATATTGTGAAAAGCGCCGCAAAATGTTTAGGCTTTTTGAGTCGCTGCAAAACTTATTTTTCATCTCGAGACCTTTTAAAAATCTATAAGGCATATATATGACCAAAGCTCGAGTATAACTCACATTTATGGGCAGGTGCACCAAAAACTGCCTTAAATTTTTTGGACAAATTTCAAAACTGCGCCATTCGTCTTATAGGCGACATAAATATGACCTCATCCCTTATACCACTTGGGCATCGTCGTATTGTTGGAGCACTTACTCTATTTTATAGATATCTGCTTGGTGTTGGCACTTTTTCCGAGGAATTAAAATCACTTCTTCCTCCTCTTAAGCAATTCCATCGCACAACACCAGAGGCATCAAGTGCCCACCCTTTCAGTGGAAATTCCGGATGGTTTATATCCGGTTATGGAAATTGTTTTATAGTAAGAACATCTCGATTGTGGAATCGCGTCCCAATCGAAGCATTCCCAATGAGAGAAGGATTTTTTATTTATGACTTACAGAGGTTTAAGACGAATATTAACAACATTGTTCGCTCTTTCCCACAAAACTTTTCTTCTTCCTTTTTCTTTCCTTTCCTCTACCTATCCTTTCCTTTTTCAAATAGTCAACGGTACGCAGGTACTTAAAAGTTCAAAACCTAAGTTTTGGCTATAATATAAAAAAAAAAGTGTAAACAAAAAAATGTAAACAAAATTTAATCCAATACAATATTTTGTCATTTAATAATAATATTTCAGTACAAAAAAATATATAAATAAAATAATTTTTAAATAAAATTAATTTTTATTTATATATCCTGAAATTTTCAGTTAAAAATAGGGAATTTTCGTACATAAATTTGAATTTAAAAATTCAATTATATTAAATCATCCGACACATACTCTTCTTCATTATTTTTCAGCAACTAAAACGAAAGTAAAAAATAAATTCTATTTTTATATTCTACTAGCGGAGTTACCCGGCGTTACCCGAGAAAATTAAAAGTTCCTATAATTTTTTGGTTTTTTTTTAGTTTAGTTTTTAGTTTGAAAAGGGAAGTATTTTGTGAAGCTAACTGTTAAATGTTTTTATATATAATTGTTTTTTTTTTTGTGTAAAGTTTGAAATCTAATACAAAGAATACACGCTTGTGCTTTGTAATAGTGTGGGATCCACCCTCACTAAAACCACTGCAAGTTTTTAAAAATTTAATAAAATGCTAATTCATGAAAATTTTAATAGGTATCTTTACATTAAATACAAAAAAATCAAAAGTGAACGAAAATTAAAATGAGTTGCGGCTTTGTACAAAAATAGTGCTTACAACTTAAAATAAAATGCAAACATAAGTCTTTGGCGTTGTTTAGAAATTTCAAATAGAATTTTGGGATTTAAGTTAGAAGTATTTTTTGAAAACTAAATGATGGTCCGTTTTTTATGTCAGTATAAATCTTTTTTTAGGTATTAATAATAAACATTTTCATTTTTATAATATTCAAACATTTAGTATTTATTTCTATATGTTAGTATAAAACTAATGCTACATAAACTTATGCTAGATGTTAGTGGTTTACATTTTAATTTTTGTTACTTTTAATTTAATTAATAAATATAGCAATTTTTTTCATTGTTCAAAAAAGAAATGTACAAAATGTTATAAAGGAAAAAAAACCAAATTTAGAAAAAAAGATAGAAATCCAAAAAAGACAAAGACAAATAGGAAAAACCAAAAGGACAGATAAAAGGAAAGATGATAGTTTCGCCTTCAGGAGCAAGAATAAATAAATTATTGGGTGAACCCAGACTTGAGCAAGAAACATAAAGTTGGCCATGGGAGAAACACGGCAATCTTAAATCCACACCACAGTACTTAACAGATTGTCCCTGTGCTTTGCTTATCGTAATGGAGACGCAAGTCTAACTGGAAATTGCAGCCTCTTAAAGCTAAAAGGGAGATCATTCGGGATAAGTGGTGTCTTTGGGATGAAAACGACCTCCCTGTTAAAACAGTCGCTTTAATTACATTCGCCAGCAAACTTGTTGGCGAAAATGTGAGCACTGTCATCCCGCAGATGTACTCTCATGTTTTCTTTCAAACTTATCTTTCGTACATGTCTCCACAAAGATGAATGTTTTAAACATGCGTAAATTTCATTGGCTTGTGTTGACTTTGGGATGACGGGCAAAGTTTGACGGAAGTCTTCACACAGGAGTACCAGAACTCCTCCTATAAGATTGTTATTTCCTCTCAGATCTCTCACAGCCACGTCAAGGGCCTCGAGAGCTTTTTTGCGAGCCTTGGTACATTCATCCCATACGATAATTTTGCATGTCTTGAGCACTTGCGCCCGACCACTTGTTTTACTAATGTTGCAGGTAGGATTTTTCTGTCTGGAGGTGTCTAGTGGCAACTTAAGTGCATAATTGGCTCTTCTTCTTCCTTCCATTAATGTTGTTGCGATTCCTGAAAATGCAATGGCAAGAGCAACTTTTCCTCGAACTCTGATTTCGGCTAGAATTAGGTTGATTAAAAATGTTTTACCTGTGTCCCTCGAAGCATCAAGAAAAACGATACCACCTTGTTGTTTCTCTACCTGATCCATGATAATTTTGTATGCTTTTTTCTGATCTTGATTTAGAAGTGGAATTTTTTCCGCGACATAGGCTTTCAGCTCTTCGACGTTGTAGTTCTTTTCTCGTATGTAATCTCTATAAAGTTCGTTTTGTTGGTTTCTCGTACTGGTGAAGTAGCAGTAATAATTTATCGATCATAGCCACACATTTATCTTCAAGAATAATTAATGCGTTGTTGAATATGTCCGGACCAAACGTGATTTCTAACATCAGATTTTCCCGCCGGACTTTGGCAGAACAGTATATACTCGACTCAAGGCGTCACTCTTGACCACATCATATCCGGGGAAGGGCTGTCCGACTTTTCTTCTGCAGAAAACTTTCCTTGATGCATTCCATGTATAATATTGAGGTATCTTAATACAACAAAGTCCTTGCAAAAGGATCCTGCTCACACAGTTTAAAAAATGCTGTTATGATCGTATTTGGTGACTGATCAATCACTCTTAATGCACTATTCGATGTGAAATAAACTCTCTGACCATTTTCTAAATGGACGCTGAGATGAACAACAGTAGGGTGTCTTTCGTGAATCGGAAATCCCAGGATTCGCCAAACTGCCTCGTTACTGCTGATGTATCTTCCTAACTGATATCGTATCACTTCATCGTTTGTCCTCTCGATGCTGATACCGAAAACAACCATATCACTACCTTTGTTAACATACTTGCATACGTATTTTATTGATTTCCCACTGTCGCAGTACTCCACATTGATGTGTGCGTTAAACATTTTTGATAACAGCGGCGAAAATGGTACATAAATGGTTCATAATTGAAAATAAAATTCAAACACTATTTATGAAGGAAACAAAATTTGAGCCTATCAGTTATCTATCACTCAGTTACAAATCACTCTTCTCGCATGTAAAAAAAGTTCAATTTCGATTTATGCATGTATATATACTTTTATATGCCAATATATGCTTAGGCCATTTATGCTTAGGCATGTTTACATTTCATACTTTTTCTAAAATTTGTTCTTTAGAAATATTTACCTTCAATTTAAGCTAATCTATATCTATATTCTATATTTCGTACCAATATTAACTGCACTAAAAAGGGTGGAATAAATAAACTAAATTCAAGCTCCATTAGAAAATTCTATATGGTCTGCATAACATCTGAAATTCAGGCATTTTAGACCCACTTCCTGTTAAGTTAGGGACTTGACATTTGAATATTGTTGCTGCGTACCATAAGGTACATATACTATTGTACGTAGGAATGACATTAGTCGAGTTCATGTATCGTTTGTATCTTTTTTTTTTTTATTTATTTAACTTACTTTATTTATTTATTCTTGTCGTTCTCTTCTTTTGTTTCACTTATAGTTGATCGCTTCTAAGTACATTTATTGGGAGTCCAAAGAAACCCAGAACATATGGGATAGCTACCAAGGACTTACGCAGTCCAAACTCTTTTTCAAGCTAAATATTCACGGATTGAACCAGCTAATCAGGGAGACTAGACTTAATGTCAGAATGCTGACATGGTTCATCACACGTCATGGTCCACTTAATAAACATCTCTTCAAGATTGGTAGATCGAGCACAGATAGATGCAGATTCTGCTCAGAAGAGGAGGAGTCCTCCTCCCATATAAAAAGGTCAACTGGTGATCTTTTGAGCTCTTTGACTGAAAAATGACACCAATGCATAGAAAAATACGGTGAAGCAAAAGTTGTTACTCTAGATATCTCCAAAGCTTTTAATCGCCTTTGGCACGCAGCATTACTAAAAAAGCTAGAATCAATTGGTCTAGGAAACTTAGGATACGTGAATTAAAAGTTTCCTTTCAAACCGTTCAATACAAATTGTTTCGGATGGGTTTATGTCCCAAAAATTCAATATCAGTGCTGGTGTCCCTCAAGGCTCAGTTCTTTCTCCAACATTATTTATAATCTTTATAAATGATCTCCGATCCACGTCTTTAAATCATATACATAGCCTTGCTGATGACAGCACCCTTGATTCCTTGTATTTTTTTTGAGAAAGCTGCTGAAGTGACCCAGACTTCGGTAAATAGAGAACGAAATAACATCTCTCGAGCTTTACACAACAATCTCCAAAAAATTCAAGCCTGGGGAAGTGTAAATAGGGTAAAATTTAACGCTTCAAAAACCCAGAGCTGCCTAATATCAACAAAGCAAAGTCCTTCATTACGAAATATCCTTTTCGATAATGTAAATATTGAAAACACCGAAACCTTAAGAATTCTTGGAATGGAGATAAACAACAAACTTTTGTGGCAGAACCACATTTTTGCAATTGCAAAAGATGCCGCGAAATGTTTGGGATTCTTAAGCAGAAGTAAAAAATATTTTACACCATCCAACCTTCTTCTTATATATAAGGCATACTTCGACCACGACTTGATATATAACTCGCATATTTGGGGCGGTGCAACAGTAACAGTACCCTCCTCCCTCTAAAGTATAAAAGCGAGCCATCAAAATTATTAATGATGCAAATGTTACACAGCACCTAACATCGCTGAGTCACCGTCGAAATGTAGGAGCAGCCACTCTGTTTTATAAATATCTATTGGGTAATTTTTCTGACGAAATTAAAAGTATTATGCTAAAAAGAAAATCATTCCAACGAAATACTCGCAAAGCAGCCCTTTCCCACAAATTTGTAGTTGAGCCTATTCGAACCAGAACTGTGAAATACGAAAATTCTTTCGTTTACCGACCCTCTAAACTATGGAACACTCTATCGCCTCATGTGTTCCCCCAAAAATACAACTTGGAAGTTTTCAAAAAACGAGTGAATCAATTTCTGTTAAGTTGTCTGTAAACCTGTGTTACTATTTCTCATCTATTCTCTTCTTATTTTCCATATATGTTATTTATTTATTTCCTTTATACTTTCTTTTATTCTATTGCTATACTAACTGGTTAAATTTCTGCGAAAAGACCTAGGGTGTTTACCCATTATTTTGGCCATAAAAAAAACCTTTTTTAAGAAAAATATAATTTAAGCCTACGGACGGACTTATTGTCTTCATCACATTTAAGGGCTATTGTACTGATGTCGTATTGTGATTTTGAATAATTTTTATTTTTTTATTAATAAAAAATATGTTCTTTCCTTTTATTCCTGAATTTAAAAAAAAAAATACCTGAATTTATTTCGTAAAATCTGAATTAAAATTTTAAGTTATCTGACGGATATTCTTGCTGTCGCCTTATCCAAAATTGTCTAAGACTTTTTTCATGAAACTCTAATTCAACAGAATTATCTGATCTAATATCAATCAATTCTTCTTGAGCCACCAAAGTAATATGATCATATTTCGATGACTTAGCAAATGGCATTCTTATCCAGTCGTATTTTCGGTTTTTATTTAAGTTTTATAAAGTAATATTTAGCAAAAAATAGTTTAGATTCGTCAATATGATTCTGTATTATTTTTTTAACTGAAGTTTAAATTAATATTTCATTGGTGGTAAGAAACTCATTTAGAAATGGGAACATTCCCATATTTCCTTCGTTAATAAAATTTTACCATAAACAAAGCTTTTGTTGGAAAGCAATAAGTTTTGTATTCAAAACTAAAATGTTGGTATCTCTTCCCTGCAAAGAAAGATTTAACTCATTATTTTTATCAAAAAAATCTGCTAAATAGGATACAAGACACATCCACTTTGCGTCAATAAAGTAAGAAGCAAGATTTGGTTTTTGTCTAAGAGAAATGTACGAAGCTCATCTCTAAGTTCTACAATTCTATTCAAAACTTTACCACTTGAAAGCCACCTTACTTCAGTATGAAACAACAAAACAACATGTTCTGATCCCATATCTTTACATAAAATATTAAATAATCTCGAATTTACGATTTTTTACAAAATTAACAATAATTGTAACTCCACTCAAAATTTCACGAAGTTCGCAACACGTTTGTCGAAAAACTATATCTTCTCTATCTATTATGCAGTGAATATGTTGCGCATCTAGCTATACTTTTTGAACTTATGCTTGGAATCCCGAAATTCTCCCAGTCATTGCTGTAGCACCATCTGTGCAAACTCCTACACATTTTGACCATGCAAGTTCATTCTATGAAAAGAACCCATCTACTTTTACAAAAATATCAATACCTCTTGTTGTAGTCAAAAGCTCCCGACAAAAAAGTAAATCGTGGTGAACTAGGTTGTTATACTGATATCTCACAAGAACCATTAACTGTGCAATTTGTTATATCAGTGGATTCATCAAAATGAATTGCAAAACACTTGTTCTGTTTAATACGAGATATTAATTGAGTTTTAATATATTATCGCCCATGCTAACAATTCTTCTTTTCATTGCATTGCATTGTGTATATATAAGATCCTCACCTATAGTATAAGATTTTTTGGTTTTTGCAATTAAAAGCGCAATTTTAAAAGATCCTTTTTGCAGGTCATCATTTATTTTTGTGTATTTTAAAAGCGAACTAGTTTGTCCCTTTTGATCGGCTGCCTTTCTTTGAAAAAATGTAAGCGGCTTATTTTTGTATTCAGGATAGTAACTAAATGACGTACTAGTTTTCCTGGCCTCATACTGTCGTTTGATAATTGGTTGAAAGAAATTGCATATGTAGGTCTTTCTTGATTATTGATTGTTGACGAAATAAATCCATATTTCAAATAATCAGAATCATATTTACGAATTTTTAACTGACGTGTATTATCGGGTGCGACTTTTTTTCTATTACTAGTTGTTAATGCTGTTGTTGAGGGAGAAGTTCCTGGTAAAGTTGAATCTGTTGTAGACGGTTATTCCACTGATTCTTCTACATGCTCGTTATTTTCTGGCTCTTTATGTGTTTTTATTAGTCACTTATTATCCATTTTTAAAGCTACTATTATTAAAGCTACTATTATTAAAGCTACTATTAAATTAGAATATTTTAAAGCAAACTTTTTTAATTTTTTAATATTTACTTTTAACATAACTTTTCAATACTTTTGTTTTAAACTTTTTTAATATTCCTACAAAAGACTACGAAATCCGACAATGTCACACTAATTCACCGATTGGAGTTACTATTTTCTAAAAATCGCTTAAAATTTAAAAATATACTTCTGTGTTGCTAAGTAACCATGCCTGCTGCGAAATAAAATTTAAAATAAAATATCGTTTTTGAAATGAAAATAAATTTAGGAAGAACTACATAATTTTTCTTTTAAATTTAATATATTTTAAAACGAATTTAAATATTTTTAAAATAAATGTAAAAATACTTAAATATTTCGCGGCCCACTTGTAAAAGCTCTACGGCTCCCAATTTGAGAAATACTGTGTTAGAGAATAGAATAAATTTAATTACTTAGTATGCGATGAGTTTTGAATTATAAAAAAACAAGTACAATAAAATCATATGAGTACAAAATTTTCAACTGTGTGCGCATTATTGTTTTTTATACAACTTATATATTACATATATTAGAAGTTCATTAAAGAGTAGGAGAATCGAAATAAAATGAAAAAGTGTCTACTGCGCAGGTCCCTAAATGCTTGTCAATTATAATTATAGATGTTCTGTACAAAATGATTATTAATGTAATGTAACGCTGAAAACACAATCACAACGAACAGGAAAAAGAAAAAATAAGAAACAAGCAAATAATTAATATTATATTTTTTTGAAAGAAACTTAAAATTTTATAAATTTAATAATTAATAAACAATAATGAAAATTGCAAATGGTGGTTGTTGTAGCTTGTTTAGTGATGTGATGTTGTTCCTTATTTTGTGGTGTGTTGTAAACTATTATAGTGTGTACCTATATGTGTTTCTAAAAATAAAAACAAAAAGGAAATAGATGATAAGTAGGTAATGAGGTATTAATTGAATTGTAAGGCAGGTCATACTGTAAGTAGAGATTTGATTCTTTATTTTTATTAACGAAATTTATTAAATTTAATTTAACGAAACGAATTACAAACAAATTAATATTATTATATTACAAATAAAATAAATTAAAATGAGTAAAGAAGAAATAAATAATAATCCAGAAATATGTAATGCTAGTACATTGAATAAGTTAAGTCATAAAGGAAGTATAATATAGAGAAACTATGCGGAACAAATTTTGTGACGATTTTTTTTTGCTTAAAAAAATTTTGAAAATACCCCATACACAGTAGGACCTAGATAAACTCACTTTAAAATTTTGTAATACGTCATTTTAATGGCGTCGTTAACAGAAACTCATACAAAATATTGAACTAAAATTTTTTCTTTTATGCAGGTTCAACTGTATAGATTCTAGCTTTGAGAGAGAGAATCTTAAAATGATTTTAATTCTTGTTGTTTTTTTTTTGTTTTTGCTATACATATAGTGTAGTAGCGGCAATGAGGTAAGGTTGTGTATGGCGTATCAAATACACACTTGTTGGGTAGATGTAGAGTATACCAATAATATGAAATGCATGGTGTCAGGACAAAATTTCGAAGACACAATCACATATTTAACAAAAATTAAATCCCAATTTATAAAAAATTTGAAATTATTTGGTTTTGTAATGAAGCTACTTTTTTTTTCTTAAAAAAAAGTAAGAATACTAAGTGGTTATGCTGAAGTCCGAAGCGGAATATCCCCAAAAAAAATTTCCGACCGGAATACGAAAAATATCAGTATTCTGAAATTCGACTCCAAAGTCTGTGCAGAAATCAATATTAAATGTTTTGGAAGATTTTGTTTTATTTCAAATAAAAAAGGCGTTGACAGTTTAAGTTTTTTTTTATTTATTTTGTAAAAAGTTATAAATTTTTTAATAATTACATAACGTAATATGTACATAAATTAAAAGTAAAACTTATACATTTTTAATTACATATGTAGGTATATACAAATTAAAATTTAATAGTAGTTTTTTGTTACACATTAGATTTTGTTGAAAACGATAAAAGATAATTTTCGTTTGAAGCGCTTTTTTAATTTGTAATTTCGACGGACTTCAGCATAACCACCTAATTCTTATATAAAACAATTCTTATAAAAATATAAAACAAAATCTTATTTTGAAAGGAATTATTAATCAACTACAGATTTTGACAATTTCTTCCACATTTTATAATGATTAATAAAAATTTAAACATTTAATTGTTTTAAATATGAAATTTTGTCTTTATGAAATTTTGTCCACATGTAATTTTGTCATGGAACCAAAATGTTACATTTTTAATGCAAACACAAACAACTTACTTTAAATTGGAAATTTATAAAGAAAGGAGAATTAAAAATTTTTAATATAGAAATAGAATATTCAAAAATAATTTTCACGTTCATTGTTAATATATTATGATAAGAACATCTTAATAACCTACACTCTACCTCTACTATGCACTATACAGTTATACACTAAGAAATCAAGGAATACATGCATATATATGAATTACGATAGTGTGCAAAATTCCTTACTTACTGTACTGCAGTGTGGCACAAAAAAGATAAGCACATTGAAGTAATTGAAAACATAAATTAATAAATTATTTTTTTTATCTAATATTATAATATTGTTAATACTAGTAATATTATAATAAATTTAAGAAATTATTTTTGTTTATTTAATTTTTCATTTTCATTTTTATATTCAAGTTATTTATTTTTATTACATTCAAAGTGTTTATTATTTTATTACACTTCAATTCTGCCTTTTCTCTTTGTTTAAAATATATTTTACAACATAGGTAGGTAGGTACATATTATTTGTACATTTGTAAAATTTTATTTAAAGAATTTTAATTTTAGAGCCACAAATTCTAAACCAGGTACATTTTTTTTTTCAAAACCTATCTAAGTGATGCCTATGAAATGTTATTTTTCAACGCATAAAAAAGTAATTTAAATAGAATTTTACATTTTATTTGAAATTGAAACAAAACTCCAATTCAATCCAAGAACAAAATCAAAGAATTAGAAATTATAAAAACAGTTTAGACGCTTCCATTAGTGTTATTTTTTATTTTGATGAACAAAAGAAAAAACAACAAAACAAAGTTAAATATTTTATAAATTTTCATCTTTTGAAATGTTCAACATTATTGTACGATACTGTACGAGGTACAAAGGAAATAAAATATTTGTTATTTATATTATGCTTAGGCGAATCCTTTTCTTTTGTATTTGTTTAGTTATGATTATTTTTATTTATAAACAATCAGTTTTACTGTTCGCATAAAGAACTTCATTTACAGTTTCTAATGCTAATTCTACCAGATCGCTTTCGTCACTAATAAATATTGAAAATCCTGAATAGTCACATCCTCAAAACCTTCACCTTGTTGCATGTACATAAATAAAAATATGTAACCGTGAGGCTAGAGGTACGAAGCGTGTTATAAGAGGGTAATTCACAAATTTATGGACGTGATGGAGGAGGATTACATGTACATTAATTAAATTATTTATTAGTTTTTTATTAAACTTCAATTCCGCTTTTATTTAAAATATTCATATATCTACCTATTGCAAAATATATATGTACATACACATTTGTGAAATTTTTATTTTAAGAATTTTAATTTTACAGCCACAAATTCAATTCATACCCATATATTTTTTTTTTTATTTTTCAAGACATATCTAAGTTACCTATAATACCTATGAAATGACCCTTCAACGAAATAGTACAAAAATAATTTTTCAATTTATTTTAAAATTTAAATTAATAAAGAATACAAATTCAGTCCAAAAACAAAATCAAAAAATTTCAAATTACAAAAACAATTTACACTGCATTGTTGCACTGTTTTGTTTTGCCCACACACAGAAAAATAAAAATTAAATCATTGTATGTGTGAATATAAACAAAACATATTACATTTTTTCTATGGCTTCTTCCTTACTACCTTATTTTCTTTTTTTTGCACACATATCACACGACACACATATATAAATTATAATGAAGGATTAAGGAATTGCAATATTGTTATCAAGATCATTGAATCCGTATGCGATATACAAAATCAAGAGAAAGATTATAATTTATAAGAGATATTATAATTTACGCTCTGGGGTATTTTGGCATATAAAATATATTTTTTCTCTGGGGTTCTACGGTGAAGTAAAATTTAAGAAATATTGAAAAAAATTTTTTTGTTCCGCATAGTTTCTCTATATTATACTTCCTTTATGGAAATATTGAAAAAAATTTTTTTTGTTCCGCATAGTTTCTCTATATTATACTTCCTTTATGGTTAAGTGCATCAAATGATACGAAAGATATGGAAAATAATAGTGGTATGGCTGATGCAATTAAAAAAGCTGTCAGGTCAATAATTAATCAAAATGGAAATCGTGGAGAAATTGTTGGTTTTCCATGTTTTGATCCTGATCATTCACACGTTGATGTAGATAAATTGTGCAAGGATATTGATTTAAGGATTGAGAGAGACAAAATTATGACATTATCCCCAGAGTTCATTCTGCGTTATTAGGTAGAGCTAAAAATTGGTACGACAAATATGGTTTTCAACATTATGCTTGGGTAGACTTACGATCCTCTATAATTCATACATTTTCAAGCGGCACTGACAAAATAAGTCAACTTCGTAAAGTAGTCAACTTGGAAAGTAGCGAATTTTTATATACCGAATTCGTAATGGAAAAGGTATCACAAATAAATCGGTTACCATTCAAAATTCCAGAGGACAAAATTATAAAAATGGTTATTGGTTGTATTTCCGAAACAAGCTTAAGAAATGGTGTTGCAATATATATTGATGAAAATATAAATTCGAATCCCGTATATAAAGAAGAATTTAATAAAAGTAATATTCTAGTAGGAAATTTACCTGATCTTAAATTAAATATTATAGGCATATATAGATCTTACGAAAGTCATATACCTGATTTTATAAATAAATTAATTAATATTACATTGGCACACAAAAATTCTTTGATAATCAGAGATATTAATATAAACTTGCTCGATATGAATAAACAATATGTTATTGATTATACTAATACTCTTATTAGTAACGGATTTCTAATATACAATAAAATATCTGTTTAATATGTAACAAGAACAAGCAATACCACGAAAACGATTTTTGACCATTTTATCACGGATTTAATAAATTATAAATACAACTTCTTAATTAGTGATACCTCCTTATCTGATCATGAAATGTTCTTTATCAATATAAATCTTAAGCCAGTAACCAAAAATAAAATCTTTAATAAAACGGTTTTGGATTATGAAAAAATTGAATTCGATAATTTTTGGACAAGCATAAACGGTTACTGTGTATTTGATAATTTCGTTACAGATTTGCAAAACCTAATTGTAAAAAATACAAAATCTGTTGTAGTAAAAAAAGATAAAAATAAGGCCATTTGGATGACAAAGGATATATTTGATAAAATTAAAATCAGGGAGTCATACTACAAATATTCTAAGAAATATAAAGGAAATAGTCGTATTCTGAATTTATACAAAAATATGAGAGTCGAGGTGAACAAATTAATTCTTCAAGCTAAGAAAACTTTTTCTCTAATGAAGTCCAGGTTATGACAACATTTCAACTAAGTTTATTCAAAAATTTTCAATCAAACTCTCACCGATATTAGTCAAATTAATAAATAATTTTTTTCATAACTCAATATTTCCACAGTCTCTTAAAACAGCAATAGTTATACCTATCCATAAAGCATTAAATACAACTGATCCATCAAATTACCGTCCCACCTCTGTTCTAACCAGTCTTTCCAAAATATTTGAACTAGTTAGAAAAAACCGCCTTAATATTTTTCTCTCAAATAATAACATTCTACACGAAGAGCAATATGTTTTTGAAAAAAATTCAAATACAACAGCAGCGTGCTTAAGTTTAACCAACTTTGTGACAAATATCATTGATAGTGGAAAATTTGTTGCAATTATATCTTTGGATTTTCAAAAAGCATTCGACTGTGTAGAGTGTAGACCATGAGATTCTCTTGTCGAAAATGGATAACCTTAACTTTGATCCTAATGATGTGAATTTTTTCAAAACATATTTAACTGGTAGAATACAAAAAGTCAAAATAGGATCGTTCTTCAGCGACACCTTTTTTTTTTCCACGGAGGTGGCCCTAATATGTCAGAGCCGACATGTAGGCTTTTTAGCTCTTTATGTCGTCCTCCACCCCTCAATTTAGTCGACCCTTTTGATAAAGGCCAATAGGTTTGGATGATTTATCCTGCAGAAGTTTTCTGAGGTTATGTAGTGCGTTTCCAGCAGCCTGAGTCTCAGCCTTGAAAGAGCTAAGCACTCTCCTACAACGTGTGTGGAGGTTTCTTCCTCTTCCAGACAGTGTCTACAGGTTGGGTGGTCACTTAGTGCTAGTCTACACATGTGTTTATTCATGTGATTATGACCAGTAAGTATGCCCACCATCTTCCTACAGTCTCCTCTATTGAGAGTTAGCAGGAAGTTGGTTATTTTGGTGTTTATTCTTTGTGCATATATTTTGGAGACCCTGTGGCCTTCCATACGCTACCAAAGAATATTTGCTTCCCTTTTCAGGGTGTTTTCTATTGATAGTTTAATATTACCAATAGATATACCAACTGCTGGTTCCGGGCTATAAATGTTTCCCGCCGCTGATCTGGCTAGTTCTCATTTCCAGTCAAGCCACTATGACCCAGTATCCAGATCAGTTGTACCTTGTTTCGGAGCTCTATGAGGTTTAGGGCTTCCGAACATTCTCCCACCAATCTAGATTTGATGAGGTTACTTTCAAGAGCTTTTAAGGCAGCCTGACGGTCACTAAAGATTCTAATGACTTTGTTAGAACATCTTTGCTATTTTATTATATTCACTGCTGCGTTTATGGCAAAGACTTCAGTCTGGAACACTGTGCAGTGTTTGCCAAGAGGAAACTGGAGTTCAAGTTGCTCTTTTTCAAAGAACACTCCAGCTCCCGCGCCTAGGGCCGTAAGGGATCCGTCAGTGAAAATGTCCGAGGTATTTGAGGACCTGGCCTGCTCTTCTGAACCACGCCAGGTCTCTCTTGTCAGGATTTCTACTTCATATCTCTTCTTCGAAGATACGTATGTAGTGATGTCATCTGTTGGCATGAAGAACTCTTTTTGCTCCTCTTCTAAGTCCTTCCATAACCTCTGATGTTTGTGCCTACATCCTCTAGTATTCCCTAGAGTTTGCAACCTTCTTGCAACTTTGAGGGCCTCCATTCTTATATAAAGATGTAAGGGCGGAAGCCCAAGAAGTATTTGCATAGCCGCTGTAGGTGTGGTTCTAAAAGCACTTGTTGCACAGAGATACGCAAGTCTTTGTACTGCTTCTAGTTTTTTATGGTATTTGCTGTGAATGTTCTCGGAACCCATGCAATGGACCCATAGCTAACAATGGGCTTGATACACACTTTGTATAGTCTTAAGGCTATTTTCGGTGTTAGGCCCCAATTGTTGCCAAAGGCTTCTGCACTGTCATAGGACTTTCACGGCATGAGCACATTTAGTCTCGATATGTTTTGCCCAATTGAGCTTCTTATCAAGTATGATCCCTAGATATTTTACTTCATCTCGAAGTTCTAGGTTATTTCCTCCAATGGAGGGAAGAATAAAGTTGTTCAGTCGCCTTCTATTGGTAAAGGCCACTAAATGTGTCTTGCTAGGATTTATGGTTAAGCCATTCGCTTGACACCATTCGGTGGTTAAGTCAATGGCATTTTGCATTTGTGTGCATAGACGCCTCATATAACCTCCTCTTAGAAGAATACTAACATCATCGGCAAAGCCGTGTGTGTTGAATCCTTCCTCGTTCAGTATACTTAGGAGTTCGTCTACCAACATGTTCCGTAGTAAAGGCGATAGAACAGCTCCTTGTGGGCATCCTCTAACCGCCTTCACCTGAACTTTAGTAGTTTCATCTATCTGAATGAACAGATGACGTTGTTCCAACATCTTTTCTATCCATCTCAGTATTGCGTTGTTTACTCCGTGCTTTCTTGCTTCGTTTAGAAGTGACTTAAAAGTTGCCTTGTCAAAGGCCCCTTCAATGTCCAAGAATGCACCGAGTGTTATCTCTTTCTTCACGATAGCCTATCTATATGGGAGACCACTTCTTGAAGAACTGAGTCAGTAGACTTACCTGCCTGATAGGCATGTTGTTTACGGTTCAGGGGTACCCTGATCAAACATACATCCCTAATATACCTGTCCACCAGTTTCTCTAGATATTTTAACAAACACGAAGAGAGAATGATAGGTCTGAAGCTTGTAGGGAGCGCATAGTTTATTTTCCCTGGTTTAGGGATGAAAACGACCCTCACTGATGTCCATACTTTTGGAATATATCCAAAGGCTATGCAGGCTGTGAAGATTCTTGAGAGCCATTTGCTTATGCTGTTCCTGCATTTTTGAAGCATAATAGGCCAAATTCCATCCGGCCCAGGAGCTTTGTATGGTTCGAAAGAGTTGATAGCCCAGTCCAAGACCTCAGGCCATACTATCTTTCTTGCCATAGACCAATCCGAACGGTTTGGTATGGTAACTTCCTGGATAGTATCTTCTAGAGGCAAATCTTCGAGTCTACTCCCCGGAAAGTGTGTTCGAAAGAGGACTCTATATGTTTCTTCTTTCGATGCTGTGTAGGATCCTTCTGATGTTTGCAGATTGTGTAACTTTGCTACTGAATCCCTTTTCAGGGCCTTAAGCAAAGCCGCTCCATCTGCAATATCTTCGATTCCTTCACAGAACTTTTGAAAGGACTGTTTCTTTGATTTCCGAATCAGTCCTTTGTATTCTCTTCTAGATTCACTATAGGATTTCCAATCATCTTCTTCATGAGTTTTTAAGGCTCTATTCAGAAGTTTTTTGCCCTTCCTTTTTAGCTGCTCCAGATCTTTGTTCCACCAAGCAGTTTTTGTGTCTTTCGGTTTTCCGGTGACCGGACAAGATGCTTCGAAAGCCTCCGTTAACAGATTTGTCAGTTTTTCAACTGATTTGTCTGACCTTCGGGATCCTGATCGAATCCGCATCCGTAGCCACCAGATCTTGAAATTCTTGCCAGTTGGTTCTTTTAATATCTCTAAAGACCAAGATCTTATCAGAATCAGCCTTTAAGGAGAAATTAATGTATCTATGATCGCTCTTTAATAGACACTTTCCAGTCTTTGATCTCTGAAAGAAGAGATCTAGAGCATAGAGTTATGTCTATGGTTCCTGTCGCCTGGAGTTTTCAAATGTATGTATCCCTCCAGTGTTTAGGATTTCCAAGTCAGTAGTAGCAAGGTACTCTAGGAGCGCCTCGCCTCTAGTATTTGAATTGGTACTTCCCCAGTTTTCATGATGAGCATTTGCATCGCAGCCAATTACTATGTCAAAATTGTTGTTTTTGGCATAGTTGACCACTTGCGCGAGCTCATTTGTTGGAGGGGGTTCTGTAGAGTCGTAAGGGAGGTAGCAAGAAACTATAATAAATTTTCGCATTTCTCCCTGACTCTTGTGTTTTATGGCAACCGTCGTCAGATCTTCTGATGACAGTTGTATTAGGAGCTGCGCGTCAACGGTTGAATGCGCGAATATGCATGCTCGAACTTTTCCAGGACCCGCACTGTACAGAGTGTTCCAGCCTTTCAGTGAAAGACCGGCCACTTTGTTCTTGATAATGTACGGTTCTTGAATAAGTACTACTTTTGTTTGCAACTTTTTAGTTAGTGAGGCCATAAGAGTGTATAACCCGCTTATACTATGTTGCAAATTAATTTGCCTAACTACTAGACTGGCTATAGCTCTGGATATGAATCAATTGGCAAGTTTAGTTTTCTCCTTGAAATTTGAAACTTAGTTTGGCGTTTCGATCTTTTATAGCTTTAGCGCTATCGAGATCGATATACACGTATAGAAGAGAGCCTGAGCCACTAATATTAGTAGCCCCAATTGCTCTTCTATACGACTGGATTTTCTACTTCGTAGTATCCATACTATTTTGAATACTGAGCGCCTTCATGACGTCCTTCTCAGATTCGGTACGGCCCGGGATCCAGATTTTAACTACCTTCGTCTTTGGAAGTTCGCTGACCCTCATTGCTGAGAGCCTTGCTCCCTCCCATGGACTGCAGTTAGACGCCGTAGATTTCAACCAGTTTGACGAAGCCCCATCTTGACAGGAAAAACATAATTTTCCCGCCTTCAACGAGACCCCTGCAAAGCTGGGAGATATCTCATTACAAGTGAGCATGAGTTGGAACAACTTTTGCTGAATCAATTCACCTTGCTCACTAGTAATGCTCCCATCGACTACCTGAACGATTGTATCGAACTCTCTTCTAGCCGCCTGCGCGTAGGTGACAGCCTTTCGAGAGGACGTTTTCGTCTCTCTAGCCTTTGATGGTCCCTTTGGCTTCTGAGCACCCTTTTTCGGGACCCTTCCACCTCCAGGATTCGACAACGTTTTTTGGTCTTTCGGTTTCTGGGTAACAGTTATTGGGACCCTTCTACCTTCAGGATTCGAAGTTGATGATGTCGCAGCATGGAGACCAACCTTTTGGTTAGCCTTCCCAAGACCGTCTTTGAGGACAGCCTTCTCTACATCATCTTTATCTTCCGAAGTTAGCCCGTTTGAGGGACCAGCTTCTTGAGAGCTTTGCGGGGGAGGATTCATAGCCGCATTACGCTTAGCCATTTTCCGCCTTTTCTTGTCAGAACCGCAGATGTTTTTTTTCTTCCTCTTACCTCTTTCCTGAATGGTCGAACCACAACCAGTAGTCTGTAATTCTACAGACACGCCAGCCATTGGTTCGATGTCCTCAAGAAGAAGGTTTTCCATAGAGACAGTTAGTAAATCATTTGCCATGGCATCTGATTTACCAACTGTCCCCGGGGTCGAGGTTACGAAGACCTATGTTGCCACAGGAGAGGTATGCAATAATTGGCTCTCCCCAGAATCCGTAGAGCCTGCCTCCGTAGAGGGTGGATTTTTCATATTAACTGACTTACCAACTGGGGTATAACTGCTTGTTTTGTTCATTGCATGTTTTTGTGATTTTTTGGTCTGCCCCGGAAATCCGGTATTTGTCATATCTGACAAACGTCCCCCTATACGCCACCTGGGGAGGCACCCGATAGAGGAAATCACAGAAAACCGCACATGGGCAGCGACACCTTAATAATAAAAAAAGGAGTTCCACAGGGATCAATTTTAGGACCAGATTTTTTCAAAATATATATTGACGACATATCACGCTTAGATCTTGCAGGATCTATTCAACTATATGCCGACGACGCTATTATGAGATATGCTGCGCCAACAGAAAATTCATTGAGGAATTCCATAGAAAATTATTTGAATAAAATAGAACAATGGATTAAGTATCATAAACTGCAGCTAAACGTTAATAAAAACAAAAATTTTGTTACTTGGCAATAAAATTTATAGATCTTTGATTATCTCGTATTTCCAGTAACCAAAAATAAAATCTTTAATAAAACGGTTTTGGATTATGAAAAAATTGAATTCGATAATTTTTGGACAAGCATAAACGGTTACTGTGTATTTGATAATTTCGTTACAGATTTGCAAAACCTAATTGTAAAAAATACAAAATCTGTTGTAGTAAAAAAAGATAAAAATAAGGCCATTTGGATGACAAAGGATATATTTGATAAAATTAAAATCAGGGAGTCATACTACAAATATTCTAAGAAATATAAAGGAAATAGTCGTATTCTGAATTTATACAAAAATATGAGAGTCGAGGTGAACAAATTAATTCTTCAAGCTAAGAAAACTTTTTCTCTAATGAAGTCCAGGTTATGACAACATTTCAACTAAGTTTATTCAAAAATTTTCAATCAAACTCTCACCGATATTAGTCAAATTAATAAATAATTTTTTTCATAACTCAATATTTCCACAGTCTCTTAAAACAGCAATAGTTATACCTATCCATAAAGCAGGAAATACAACTGATCCATCAAATTACCGTCCCACCTCTGTTCTAACCAGTCTTTCCAAAATATTTGAACTAGTTAGAAAAAACCGCCTTAATATTTTTCTCTCAAATAATAACATTCTACACGAAGAGCAATATGTTTTTGAAAAAAATTCAAATACAACAGCAGCGTGCTTAAGTTTAACCAACTTTGTGACAAATATCATTGATAGTGGAAAATTTGTTGCAATTATATCTTTGGATTTTCAAAAAGCATTCGACTGTGTAGAGTGTAGACCATGAGATTCTCTTGTCGAAAATGGATAACCTTAACTTTGATCCTAATGATGTGAATTTTTTCAAAACATATTTAACTGGTAGAATACAAAAAGTCAAAATAGGATCGTTCTTAAGCGACACCTTTTTTTTTTTCCACGGAGGTGGCCCTAATATGTCAGAGCCGACATGTAGGCTTTTTAGCTCTTTATGCCGTCCTCCACCCCTCAACTTAGTCGACCCTTTTGATAAAGGCCAATAGGTTTGGAGGATTTATCCTGCAGAAGTTTTCTGAGGTTATGTAGTGCGTTTCCAGCAGCCTGAGTCTCAGCCTTGAAAGAGCTAAGCACTCTCCTACAACGTGTGTGGAGGTTTCTTCTTGTTCCAGACAGTGTCTACAGGTTGGGTGGTCACCTAGTGCTAGTCTACACATGTGGTTATTCATGTGATTATGACCAGTAAGTATGCCCACCATCTTCCTACAGTCTCCTCTATTGAGAGTTAGCAGGAAGTTGGTTATTTTGGTGTTTATTCTTGGTGCATATATTTTGGAGATCCTGTGGCCTTCCATACGCTACCAAAGAATATTAAATTTAATTAAAAAAAAAAATAAATCGGCAAGGTAACAAAATAAATTGTAGAATGAAGTTATTGATTTCATAAAGAACTAATAATAATAATTTAAATACAACTTTTGAGAAATTGCTTCCCTTTTCAGGGTGTTTTCTATTGATAGTTTAATATTACCAATAGATATACCAACTGCTGGTTCCGGGCTATAAATGTTTCCCGACGCTGATCTGGCTTGTTCGTCAGCCTTCTCATTTCCAGTCAAGCCACTATGACCCAGTATCCAGATCAGTTGTACCTTGTTTCGGAGCTCTATGAGGGTTAGGGCTTGCGAACATTCTCCCACCAATTTAAAATAATAAAAATAATAAAAATAAAAATAATAAATTTAAAGCAAAATTAAGATAAAATTTGAAAAATAGTCTCTCTGGAAGACTGTGCAGTGTTTGCCAAGAGGAAACTGGAGTTCAAGTTGCTCTTTTTCAAAGAACACTCCAGCTCCCGCGCCTAGGGCCGTAAGGGATCCGTCAGTGAAAATGTCCGAGGTATTTGAGGACCTGGCCTGCTCTTCTGAACCACGCCAGGTCTCTCTTGTCGGGATTTCTACTTCATATCTCTTCTTCAAAGATACGTATGTAGTGATGTCATCTGTTGGCATGAAGAACTCTTTTTGCTCCTCTTCTAAGTCCTTCCATAGCCTCTGATGTTTGTGCCTACATCCTCTAGTATTCCCTAGAGTTTGCAACCTTCTTGCAACTTTGAGGGCCTCCATTCTTATATAAAGATGTAAGGGCGGAAGCCCAAGAAGTATTTGCATAGCCGCTGTAGGTGTGGTTCTAAAAGCACTTGTTGCACAGAGATACGCAAGTCTTTGTACTGCTTCTAGTTTTTTATGGTATTTGCTGTGAATGTTCTCGGAACCCATGCAATGGACCCATAGCTAACAATGGGCCTGATACACACTTTGTATAGTCTTAAGGCTATTTTCAGTGTTAGGCCCCAATTGTTGCCAAAGGCTTCTGCACTGTCATAGGACTTTCACGGCATGAGCACATTTAGTCTCGATATGTTTTGCCCAATTGAGCTTCTTATCAAGTATGATCCCTAGATATTTTACTTCATCTCGAAGTTCTAGGTTATTTCCTCCAATGGAGGGAAGAACAAAGTTGTTCAGTCGCCTTCTATTGGTAAAGGCCACTAAATGTGTCTTGCTAGGATTTATGGTTAATCCATTCGCTTGACACCATTCGGTGGTTAAGTCAATGGCATTTTGCATTTGTGTACATAGACGCCTCATATAACCTCCTCTTAGAAGAATACTAACATCATCGGCAAAGCCGTGTGTGTTGAATCCTTCCTCGTTCAGTATACTTCGGAGTTCGTCTACCAACATGTTCTATAGTAAAGGCGATAGAACACCTCCTTGTGGGCATCCTCTAACCGCCTTCACCTGAACTTTAGTAGTTTCATCTACCTGAATGAACAGATGACGTTGTTCCAACATCTTTTCTATCCATCTCAGTATTGTGTTGTTTACTCCGTGCTTTCTTGCTTCGTTTAGAAGTGACTTAAAAGTTGCCTTGTCAAAGGCCCCTTCAATGTCCAAGAATGCACCGAGTGTTATCTCTTTCTTCACGATAGCCTCCTCTATATGGGAGACCACTTCTTGAAGAACTGAGCCAGTAGACTTACCTGCCTGATAGGCATGTTGTTTACGGTTCAGGGGTACCCTGATCAAACATACATCCCTAATATACCTGTCCACCAGTTTTTCTAGATATTTTAACAAACACGAAGAGAGAATGATAGGTCTGAAGCTTGTAGGGAGCGCATAGTTTATTTTCCCTGGTTTAGGGATGAAAACGACCCTCACTGATGTCCATACTTTTGGAATATATCCAAAGGCTATGCAGGCTGTGAAGATTCTTGAGAGCCATTTGCTTATGCTGTTCCTGCATTTTTGAAGCATAATAGGCCAAATTCCATCCGGCCCAGGAGCTTTGTATGGTTCGAAAGAGTTGATAGCCCAGTCCAAGACCTCAGGCCATACTATCTTTCTTGCCATAGACCAATCCGAACGGTTTGGTATGGTAACTTCCTGGATAGTATCTTCTAGAGGCAAATCTTCGAGTCTACTCCCCGGAAAGTGTGTTCGAAAGAGGACTCTATATGTTTCTTCTTTCGATGCTGTGTAGGATCCTTCTGATGTTTGCAGATTGTGTAACTTTGCTACTGAATCCCTTTTCAGGGCCTTAAGCAAAGCCGCTCCATCTGCAATATCTTCGATTCCTTCACAGAACTTTTGAAAGGACTGTTTCTTTGATTTCCGAATCAGTCCTTTGTATTCTCTTCTAGATTCACTATAGGATTTCCAATCATCTTCTTCATGAGTTTTTAAGGCTCTATTCAGAAGTTTTTTGCCCTTCCTTTTTAGCTGCTCCAGATCTTTGTTCCACCAAGCAGTTTTTGTGTCTTTCGGTTTTCCGGTGACCGGACAAGATGCTTCGAAAGCCTCCGTTAACAGATTTGTCAGTTTTTCAACTGATTTGTCTGACCTTCGGGATCCTGATCGAATCCGCATCCGTAGCCACCAGATCTTGAAATTCTTGCCAGTTGGTTCTTTTAATATCTCTAAAGACCAAGATCTTATCAGAATCAGCCTTTAAGGAGAAATTAATGTATCTATGATCGCTCTTTAATAGACACTTTCCAGTCTTTGATCTCTGAAAGAAGAGATCTAGAGCATAGAGTTATGTCTATGGTTCCTGTCGCCTGGAGTTTTCAAATGTATGTATCCCTCCAGTGTTTAGGATTTCCAAGTCAGTAGTAGCAAGGTACTCTAGGAGCGCCTCGCCTCTAGTATTTGAATTGGTACTTCCCCAGTTTTCATGATGAGCATTTGCATCGCAGCCAATTACTATGTCAAAATTGTTGTTTTTGGCATAGTTGACCACTTGCGCGAGCTCATTTGTTGGAGGGGGTTCTGTAGAGTCGTAAGGGAGGTAGCAAGAAACTATAATAAATTTTCGCATATCTCCCTGACTCTTGTGTTTTATGGCAACCGTCGTCAGATCTTCTGATGACAGTTGTATTAGGAGCTGCGCGTCAACGGTTGAATGCGCGAATATGCATGCTCGAACTTTTCCAGGACCCGCACTGTACAGAGTGTTCCAGCCTTTCAGTGAAAGACCGGCCACTTTGTTCTTGATAATGTACGGTTCTTGAATAAGTACTACTTTTGTTTGCAACTTTTTAGTTAGTGAGGCCATAATAGTGTATAACCCGCTTATACTATGTTGCAAATTAATTTGCCTAACTACTAGACTGGCTATAGCTCTGGATATGAATCAATTGGCAAGTTTAGTTTTCTCCTTGAAATTTGAAACTTAGTTTGGCGTTTCGATCTTTTATAGCTTTAGCGCTATCGAGATCGATATACACGTATAGAAGAGAGCCTAAGCCACTAATATTAGTAGCCCCAGTTGCTCTTCTATACGACTGGATTTTCCACTTCGTAGTTTCCATACTATTTTGAATACTGAGCGCCTTCATGACGTCCTTCTGAGATTCGGTACGGTCCGGGATCCAGATTTTAACTAACTTCGTCTTTGGAAGTTCGCTGACACTCATTGCTGAGAGCCTTGCTCCCTCCCATGGACTGCAGTTAGACGCCGCAGATTTCAACCAGTTTGACGAAGCCCCATCTTGACAGGAAAAACATAATTTTCCCGCCTTCAACGAGACCCCTGCAAAGCTGGGAGATATCTCATTACAAGTGAGCATGAGTTGGAACAACTTTTGCTGAATCAATTCACCTTGCTCATTAGTAATGCTCCCATCGACTACATGAACGATTGTATCGAACTCTCTTCTAGCCGCCTGCGCGTAGCTGACAGCCTTTCGAGAGGACGTTTTCGTCTCTCTAGCCTTTGATGGTCCCTTTGGCTTCTGAGCACCCTTTTTCGGGACCCTTTCACCTCCAGGATTCGACAACGTTTTTTGGCTTTTCGGTTTCTGGGTAATAGTTTTTGGGACCCTTCTACCTTCAGGATTCGAAGTTGATGATGTCGCAGCATGGAGACCCACCTTTTGGTTAGCCTTCCCAAGACCGTCTTTGAGGACAGCCTTCTCTACATCATCTTTATCTTCCGAAGTTAGCCCGTTTGAGGGACCAGCTTCTTGAGAGCTTTGCGGGGGAGGATTCATAGCCGCATTACGCTTAGCCATTTTCCGCCTTTTCTTTTCAGAACCGCAGATGTTCTTTTTCTTCCTCTTACCTCTTTCCTGAATGGTCGAACCACAACCAGTAGTCTGTAATTCTACAGACACGCCAGCCATTGGTTCGATGTCCTCAAGAAGAAGGTTTTCCATAGAGACACTTAGTAAATCATTTGCCATGGCATCTGATTTACCAACTGTCCCCGGGGTCGAGGTTACGAAGACCTATGTTGCCACAGGAGAGGTATGCAATAATTGGCTCTCCCCAGAATCCGTAGAGCCTGCCTCCGTAGAGGGTGGATTTTTCATATTAACTGACTTACCACCTGGGGTATAACTGCTTGTTTTGTTCATTACATGTTTTTGTGATTTTTTGGTCTGCCCCGGAAATCCGGTATTTGTCATATCTGACAAACGTCCCCCTATACGCCACCTGGGGAGGCACCCGATGGAGGAAATCACAGAAAACCGCACATGGGCAGCGACACCTTAATAATAAAAAAAGGAGTTCCACAGGGATCAATTTTAGGACCAGATTTTTTCAAAATATATATTGACGACATATCACGCTTAGATCTTGCAGGATCTATTCAATTATATGCCGACGACGCTATTATGAGATATGCTGCGCCAACAGAAAATTCATTGAGGAATTCCATAGAAAATGATTTGAATAAAATAGAACAATGGATTAAGTATCATAAACTGCAGCTAAACGTTAAAAAAAACAAAAGTTTTGTTACTTGGCAATAAAATTTATAGATCTTTGATTTTCTCGTATAATTCTACAACCTTATGCACTGTTGAAAATCTATGTTATTTAGGATTGATAATTGATAAGAAGGTCAAATGGATAGATCATATTCAAAATATTATTCGCAAAATTTCCCCATACCTCTTTATTCTTCGTCGTGTTCGTAAATTTATTTCCAGAAACGCTTTGTGTACCATATATTCTTCCTTTATATTATCGCACATAACTTATCTGAACCCAATATGGAGTGGAGCAAATCAGCAAATATTACTTCAATTAGATATCTTACGTAAGAAAGCTATCAAAATAATTCACTTTTATCCAAATACATATCCTACAGATATGCTATATTCAGAAAAATACATCAGCCTTCACAATATTTGCATACGTGAACTATACTTTACAGCCTTTAAAATTATAAAAAATAACATTAAACATAATTTTATTCCAAATAGAATGATAAATATACACAGTCATAACACTAGAAATTGTTCTAATTTTTACTTATCATATTAGAACAATTCCAACAAAAGAATAATTATTTGTTTAAATGCTTGAAGTTATATAATGAACTTCCAACAAAATTAAAACAAATTGATTCAATTAGAATTTTCAAAAATTAAATAAAAATATATATATTAAATCAAAACCCAATAAATCAAAATCAATAGGGAATAATAAACTATGTTATAATTATAATAATGGAATGGTAATGATAATGATTTATGATAAAAATCGTATGGAAACAATATTGTTGTTGTAATTGTGTTAGCAAGTGTGAAAAAAAATTAAAGACTTATAATGTAATAATTAAAAAAAAAAAAAAGAAAAAGAAAGAAAAAAAACAGGAAAAAATGAAACTATTTAACTTGGCTATTATAAATTTATCTACAAATTTGTTATTTTTTTTTTTTTTTTATATTAATTTTTTATTAATTTTATATAATTTATTTTTTCGTCTTCTAAATAAAAACTCGTTAGCTTATTTAAATTAAATTGAATTGTATACAAAAAAACAATAAGATCATACAGCTTAAACCTAAGCTATGATCAATAAAACTAAATTTAATTTTCTATTATGTATTTGATATACATGAATTATAAAACAAAATATATTATTGAAAACAAAATAAAGAAAAAAAAAAAATTCATTGACCTTTGTCATTCCGTCATCAATTCAAAATTTAATAGATCATTTATCAGCTATACGAGAAACTACTAAACGCAAAAGTGAAAAATTTTATCGCCGTTTTGAGTACAGAGATGTCTGTCCTGATAGAATAATTTTTGGTAAAAGAAAAGAACATAACACAACTTTTAAAAGAAAACACATGTTGGGCAAAACAACGAGCTGAACAAAAAAATGTTAACATTTGTCGTGAGCTCCACGCAGCAGACAGTACAACAGTTGTTCTTTCTGGTGGTAAAATATTATATTGTTTATTGGATACTGGATCAGATTGTTCATTAATCCGTTCTGACATAGCAGCATCTATCCTTTCAAAAAAAATGACACAATTCCTTTCAGTTTGTGGATTCAGTAATATATCAGTATTACTTACAGAAAAGATTGATCTATTAATAGAATTTGAAGAAATAGCTGTTGAAGTAACATTTCACATAATCGATTCTCAATATCTAAAAACTGAAATGATTATTGGAAGATATATTTTGAATGATTCAACATTAGAAATATTAGTCAGTCAAAATGGATCAACTTTGAAACGTAATCCTACAGTTTCCTGCTTCGTTAATAAAACAAAGACAGTGTTATTTTCAGAATCCAAGTCTAAGTTCCAAAATAAGATTGATTAAATTTTAAAAGATTATTCAGATAATATAGTTCAAGGGTTCCCCAATACAATTGTGACATCAGGATTATTAAATATAGTATAGTATAGTAGTGCTTTATTTGTAATATTTTAATTTTACATTTCTGTTTAACTTAAAACTAAGATATAGACACTAAATTAGGTCTTTACAGCTAGGAACATTTTAGATTTATTTTATTGAGTATTACTTATTCTATGACTAATATGTTATGAGTTGGAAAAATTTTACCAAAAAAACCTTAATTTGAAATTTTTTGTCATTTAACTAAAAAACTAAATCTATCTTAACCTATTTCTTAGTGACTACCTTATTTCTAAAATTAAAAACCTATTATAAGTTTGGCTATTATATTTATAAGACCAAATGAGAAATTTAAATAAGTTAATTGTGTCTTATTGTTAAAGTTCCCTTATAAGGGGGTTAATGGAATGCATGTTCTTGTAACAAAATTTATCATATATACTTTTAGATTTCTTAGAAGTTGTTTCAATATTAGCTCTTTTATGTAATTTTACTGTAGAGTAATACAACTGGAGATTTAATATCATTTTGAGGATGTTGTTTTGCGAAACCTGAAATTGTTTAACTTGCGTTTTTGCGCAGTCATGCCATACAGGTGCGGCGTATAAAATTAATGGCAACAATTGCAACACCACTTTGAATAATATTAATTTGTTACTTTCGGATAGCTTGGATTTTCTATTTATAAAATGATATAGTATCCTAACAATATTGTTAACGTTATCAATTGTATTACAGAATTGGTTATTGAAGGTTAGTTTGGGATCAAATGATACGCCCAAATATTTAATTGAGTTGGACCATTGGAAAATCGCGTTCGTTTTTTCTGCATTTATTGATATTTTCCATTTATTGAAAAAATTAAAAAGAGTATCAACAGCAACTGGCAGATTAATTAAGATATTAGAACAACTTTCATAAGCCGAATAAACAGCAGTATCGTCGGCAAAGTAGCAATTTCTTATACTCGGAATATCTGAAGTATAGATATTGTACAGTATTGGTTCTAACACTGAACCTTGTGGTACCCCGGCTGAGACGGGAAATATTATCGAGTTAGTATTTCCGATGTTAACATGAAAAGTTCTTCTTTGAAGGAAATTTTGAACTAGTTTAATTAAAAATAAGGGAAAGCTCGATATTTTCATTTTGTGTAGGAGACCATTGTGCCAGACGGTGTTAAAAGCTGAATTTATATCTAAAGTGATTAGACCAATTGAATTTTTATTTTGCAATTTATTTTTATAAATTTTTTAATCCTCAGTAACGGATGCACTGTGTTATGGTTTGATCGGAAACCGAATTGTGTATTTGGTATTAAGTTCAAATTACATATATGTTCTTCTAATTTAATTTTAAATTTAATTTTAACTTTCTCGAAAACTTTTGAAAGACTACTTAGTAGACTAATAGGTCTGTAGCTATTTAAGCAGTCTCGGTTTTTATTTGGCTTAGGAATGGTAATTATCTTTGATTCTTTCCAAGAAGACGGAAAATAACCTAGTTTGAGACATGCATTCAGTATTATTGTAAAATATTCAATAACATTTATGGGCCAGTGCTTAATACATATACTTGAGATACTATCTATGCCTGGTGATTTTTTGTTTTTTAAAGATGAAATAATGTCAACTATTTCCTTATATTTCACTTTCTCATAGCTTTCAATTTCGAGGTTGTTGATTGGAGAACACAGGCTTCAGTAGCTGTCACTTCACTCAGATTTTCTGTGGTCCTATGTTTACTCGCAAAATTTTTACCTAGAGTATTTGCCTTTTCGAGATTTGTAAAGGAAATTTCACCATCATGCTTCAAGGCAAGTATTGGTTTTGCTTTGCTCTTACTTTGCCCCCAATAATTTTTGTAACTTTCCAAAATGGTTTGGATGCTTTTCTTCTTTGGTTCCTATATTCGCGGATTTGATTTTTAATTTTGGCATTTAGATATTTCATTTGTGTACAAGAAATTAAGTTCTGAGTGCGAATCCAATTTCTCCGGATGTCGTGTCTTTTCCTCAGAAGTGAAATTATGTAATCTGGTAACACTGGAATGTAGTTTGAAACAGACTTTTTTGGAACTGCTATGTTATACCTTGTTCACACTACACTAAAGACCTCGTAAAGATCATGATCTTTCGAAAGATCATGATCTTTATGAGGTCTTTCTCGGTCTTTCCATACATTTTTTAAACAGGTCCACCGTCATACACTTTAGGTATCTATAATAAATATAAATTAGCAGTTTTTTTTTATATTAGTACAATACTTATACTTATCTTTATAATTTTAGATTATTTATCCGAAGAATTTATAGAAGAATTTATAGAGTCACCAGCTCCTACACCAAGAACAACAACACCATCAGCAACAACACCATCAGCATCAACACCATCAGCATCAACACCATCAGTATCAACAGCATCAGTACCAACATCAACTTCAAGATCTGGAAGAAAAATATTTAAATAGTGAGATTCTCAAACAAATTGAATTTTAAACGGATTCAATAGGAGAATATGTGAAAAACTCCAGAGAGGCGGATATTAAAATTATAAAAATTGGTGAGGAAGGATTAGAAATAGAAAAGGAAAGAAATCAAATTTTTAGAGAAATGATGGAAGATAATAAAAAATTTTGCTAGTCAGTAATATTTTAAAAATTTATTTTTTTATTAAATTTAGTTGTTAATTTTTATTTATGTTGAAATGAATTGATATTAATTTTTTTTATTAAATTTAGTTGTTAATTTTTATTTATGTTGAAATGAATTGTTATTTATTTTTTTTATTAAATGAATTTTGAATTAGATGAAAATATTTATATAAAATAAAAAACATTACTTACCAAAATAAGAACTAAAAGCGTTTCTCACTGTTACACCATTAGGAAATTTAAACACTTCGGTAGCACTTTTAAAAAAAACTTCTTTATTTTTTTGTTTGTAAACAAATTATTTTTCTCGATACGTCATCGACTGTCAAAATTTACCCACTTAAAAATTACTTTGTAGTGTGAACGCTGTTTTAAAGACCTCGTAAAGATCATGATCTTTACGAGGTCTTTAGTGTAGTGTGAACAAGGTATTACACGCGTCACTGATTGTGCTATTTAAAGTCGATATCATATTGTCTATTTGATTGCAATAGACGATAGAATCAGTACTTGTTTGTTCAGGTATTTTTTCGATAAGATACTCTTGATACATTTTCCAGTTTGTCTTTTTAAAATCTAAAAAGGTACGATGAAAATGTTCGGTGTCTCTCTGCACTTTTATTTCAACTGGTAAGTGATTCGAAGAGAGTTCGTTCAAAAATCTAGGTTTTGACATAAGTTCAGGAATATTTGTTAAAAATATGTCAATAATAGATGCATTGAAATTTTTATTTACCGAAATGTATGAAGGTTCTGGCGGAAATAGCAGACAAAATTTATTTGACCCCACTAAGTAATGCAAAGTTATTCCCCAACAATTTGTCCTAGTCAACCCCAGCATTGATTTTCAGAGTTTAAGTCACCTCCAATTAGATATTTACCACTTAGTCTTGACAGGGTTAATAGATCTTGTTTAAAAAATGTTTTGAAGTTATTTTTATCTGTGGTATTTAAGTTAAGTTTCCTTAAATATTTTTAACTACCAGAAAAATAAACTGCATAAAGTTTTACGATATATTCATCCCGAAATACAATTTCTACGCCTACATTTTCTATAACTTTCGTTTTGATTAGAGGTAGCATTTTGTGTTTAATATTTTTTGAAATGATAATGGCGACCCCTCCTCCACAACCGATTCTGTAATGGCGATAGATATTAAATCGTGGAAAAGAAAATTTTTTATTTCAATTTAACCATGTTTCACATAAAAGAGCTATATCTAATTTGTTATTATTCATAAAAGAAAAAAATTCATCAAATTTATTTGTGACAGAACGTGCATTCCATTGTATAATATTTAAACTATGTTTTATTGTAACTTTAAGGGTATAAGTACTTAAGAGCCATTTCTGTTATTACAGAATTTTGTTCAAACTTATTACATTTTCCTAGTCTATTCATTAATTCGTTGGTGATTTGCATAATTTCACCAAAAGATAAAAGATTAGAATTTTCAACAGTATTTGTATTAATACAACTATTAATACCACTATTATGATTTCTCTAAGAGAATAAGTTACTCCAATGAATTTGAGAGTTTGAATTATTAACTATGTTAGTATATATTGCATTGCTTCTGCTTGTATTATTTTTATCTTGATTATGTGACTTAAGAGACTCAGGAAAATTTTTATTATAATTATTTGGTAACGTGTTATTATTGTTATAATTATTTAGTAAGTAATAATTTTCATTATTCTCATCTGTATTGGATGAAGTTTTATATTTTTAAGATTTTTTATCCATAGGACTTTGTTTCTGCGGATTTACCGCCATTTCACTAAAGCTAAAAACATGCTTTCGCGCCGGTTCAATTTTCAATTCCGTTAATTAATTTAGGTTTTCAGTTAAGATTCACTTGTGTACTCTATCACGGTATATAGAGGAATGTGTAATTAAAAAGTTAAATAATAGAAGAAGGACTCGAAAAATTAGATATAGTGTTAAAAGCATTAACAAAAAATCGATTCTTAATATAGATAAATGTAAATTTTTGCAAATTAAAATTGAATATTTTGGACGAGTAATATCTTACGAAGGTGTGCAACCTAGCAAAAATAAAATTGACGTATTAGTGAAATCACAGATACCATCTACAGTCAAACTAGTTCGACAATTTATGGGTTCGGCAAGCTACTTCAGAAAATTTGTACCACAGTTTGCAGTAAAAACAAGATGCATATCATCTTCAACAAAAAACAATATTAAATTTGAATGGATTCAAGAATGTGAAGAAGGGAGACAGTATATCATTCAGCAATTAATTTCAGAACCTATCCTTACAATATTTGACCCAGAATTACAAATGGAGCTTCACACCGATGCGAGTTGGCTACAAAACAGTTTCAGAGAAAGAATGGACAGTTATATGTAGTGGCATATTAAAGTCAAGCTACAAAACCTTATGAAGCTAGTTCTCATAGTTTTGAATTGGAAACCTTGGCTCTAGTAAATTCTGTCAAACATTTTCGAACTTATTTACTGGGTATACAACCATTTTTACCGATTGTAATGCTCTGAAAGCAACAAAAGAAAAGGAAAATTTATTACCGCGTGTTGCAAGATGGTGGATTTATCTGCAAAATTTTGATTTTAATATTATATACCGAAAAGGTAAGACAATGTTGGATGCTGATTACCTAAGTCGTAACGTATCATCAGTGAATCGTTATCAATTAAACAGTTTAACAGAAAATCGGTTGAATATTGAACAACAATTAGATCCAGCTGCAAAAGAAATTGTTGAAAAATTGAAAGAAGGTGACTTAGGTACTAGTGCACAAAATTTATTGCAAGAAGGATTGCTGTACAGAAAGTTAAAGACATCACATAAATTATTAATACCGCAACGATGTCGTTTAGCAATGATGAGGAGATATCATGAAGATAATTGTCACATTGGATGGGAAAAGACACTAACTAAAATGCGGTAACATTTTTGTATGCCGTCTATGACTACAAATGTCAGAAAATTTGTAAATTCATGCATCATTTGCTTGGTAGCTAAAAAGAATTACATCCAATTGAAAATAAACCAATTCCATTTCATACTATACATGCTGATTATATGGGTCCTTTCGCGGAAGAAAATAAAAATAATAATAAATATCTATTAATTATTATTGATGCTTTCACGAAGTTTTTTCATGACTCCCATGTAAAACTTTGAAACTGTTGAAACTGTTCAACATTTTAATAATTTTATAACGTTATTTGGAGTACCATGTAAAATTATCACAGATAAAGGTCACAGTTTCACTAGTAATGATTTTAAGAAGTTTTGCGTGTCGTATGGAACAGAACATCATACAATTACTCCGGGTATTAGTAGGGCAAATGGACAAGTAGAAAGATACGTAGATGTGGTCGCAAATTTACTTCGTACAAAATTTAGATGCAAATTTAGAATGGACTACCTATGTTGGTCGTATTCAATTAGTACTTAATACAACTATTAATAAAACTACAAAACTATTTCCAATGAAAATACTCATTTGTGTAACAGTGCGTACTCCCGAAATCACTGCTTTACTATTACTATCCGAATTAAATATAGAACCAGAATAGAAGCAATTCGTGTTTTGGAAGATGATCGAATAAAAGAAAATGCAGTTCATTTGAAAACTAGATTTGATAAAGATAAATGTAAACCAAAGCGATGAGAAATCGGCACAAAAGTTGTGTACAAAAGTAATCAGATTCGAAAGTGTAAATTAGAAGTTCATTATCGTGGAACTTATGAAATTATTGGAATTTTACCTAATGATCGCTACAGGTTGAAAAGAGAAGGTTCTAGAACTATAGTAATGCTGCAAGATAAGCTATCAGACCTATTGATGAAACTTTTGATAGTACTGAAACAAAATGCGTAATTCAAAATTCTGTCTTTGTATTTTTTTATTTTATTACATTTAATTTACATTTGATAATTGTATGAAGTTGTATATGTTCTTTGATTAATCTTAATAATTTTAGAGATTTTGATAATATTCATAAATATTATATTGTTTTTTTTCTTGGTTGGTAATGAATTTTATAATTTTATTGAAACTATTGAATGATTTATATTGTTATAACTAAATGAAATAAAGATGAACCTAAATTCTTCTCATGATTTTTTTTTTTGATGCGGATAAGCTGAAGATTGTCTCTAAGCCGTATCAATTATGTAATATTAACCTATATACAAAAAAGAGGTTGAGGTATTTTGAAATATTTCATTTTGAAATGTTGTTTTGAATGTTACAGACAAGCTTAAGATTGCCTCTGAGCTGTGTCCAAAAGAAGTAATGTTTTTAATGTTGCAGACAAGCTTAAGACTGCCTCTGGATTGAATCCAATTGAGTTTAAACTATATCCTCTAAAGTCATTCATCGAGAAAATCTAAACCATTTTCTTTTCTGAAATTTCTTATTTACCTGTTTCAAAGATTTGTACATAATTTTTGCACTTTTATTACCTAAAAATAACGAAATAAAAAATTTAAATAAATAAAATAAAAAATAAAAGTGCATTGTAGAAAAATGGTACATATTTGAAATATTATCATTAAAAATTATTCAATTAAAAAGCAAAATTGAAACCAGTAGATAATCAAATATTTAATTATCAATAAAGTAGTTCAATAAAGTAACTTCCTAAATAATTTTATCAACTCTATTTAATAAAATTCATACCAAGTAACAGTCCGTTATTAAAAACTTTTATTTAAATAATTTTAGTCAATAAATTCATATTAAGAAGTTGTCCGTTATTAAAAATTTTGTTCTAAAAGAATTCTTCTTACCGTTATTAATATTATTTCATTTTCATATCAACTCAAAATACTATTTTTCATCCTCACAAAAATTCATATTTAGAAATTATTGTCCGCTATTACAATTCTCGCATACAAACTAAATTTAATTTAATAAAAGAAGAAAACACATACATTCCTGTACATTAACAATAAAGAGTAAACCATATAAAATGAAAAAAACCGGTTTATCGCTGCAAAAAACTTTTAAAAAGGCTTTTGTTTTTTATCTTCTGTTTTCATTATTTTTGTTTTTCAAAAGCTGTCAAACCTCATGTAAAAATTTGTTTAAATATTAAAGTGCATGTAAATTTGAAAACTATAAAGCTTCTTTTAATTTTTACACTATCTGGATGATCAGTTTACTTGAAATTGTATACCACTATAGTAAAAATTTAAATGTAAACAAAAAGAAGTCAAAAAATTGGAAAAGCGAGAGACTTGACTTATCGAGATTTTATATTCGAGTCTCGAGGAATTTATGTAAAAATATAGAAAATTCTACAATTTATTAACTTTCATCAATAGATGGCACAAGAATAGGTAAATTACTTTATGAATTTTAGTATAGAACCAAAGACATTTAATATGCAAAGATACACAAAAGTTAAAAATCAAAAATTTTTCGATTTCTAATAAGAAAGCAAAGATCAGAAACTGATATACTTTTGTTAAAATTTTGTTATACAGAAATGTAAATCAATTCAATTGATATACAGAAAATATATGATGGTGTTCATCTTATATTTTTAATTTTATTTTTTTCTTGATTGTGTCTATATTTTTCGAAAGGATGACGGATCCATATAGAATTGAAATATTTGTATTCGTATTATCATAAAAAAAAATATAAGTTCTCTGTGGTATTACGTATGCATATGGTATACAATAACGAACTGTATGGTAAGAGATTTTTTTGTTTTTATGGAAGCATAAGGAAAACAACGAGGGGTCTGGTTTGGGATCGACAGCGAAACATTTGATCGGTCGCTGACCCAGAAGCGCAATTGTCGAGTTCCTATTCAAGTTCTTACATTACCTCTACGTGGTGACCCCTGAGAACTGTTTTACATAGCATCCGCTGGTAAGCAGGCCAAATTGTAAGAGCGCCAAAATCCTCAAACTTTGAGGTTGGCGTAAGGCTGACTCCCTTACCCGTAAAAATTACATAGTTTTGAGAGACGCAATTGAAGCCTCGGATACAATCGAAATTATTGGAAACAGACCCAGCAAACGTTTAAATTACTCCGATTAAAGAATGTGCAGTTGGAATGTAAGAACACTCTATCATCCAGCTGCATATAACAAAATTGAAAATATTGTCTCGCAGTATAAATCAGACATTAGTGCGATACAGGAAATCCGATGGAAAGGATCTGGCATGTTAAAAAAACAAACATGCGATATATATTACAGCTGCCACGAAAAACATCACATATTTGGATGCGGATTCGTAGTGGGAAAAAGGCTTAGAGGAAACGTCATTGATTTTACACCGGTTAATGAACGTCTAGCCGTCATCCGTATCAAAGGCAAATTCTTCAACATCAGCCTAATATGTGTGCACACACCAACCGACGAAGCGGTGGACTCCACGAAGGATGGATTCTACGACATCCTAGATAAAACATATGTGTCCTGTCCTGAGTACGATGCGAAAATCGTGCTTGGAGACTTCAATGCTAAAATTGGTAAGGAAGGAATTTTCGGCAAAACGGTTGGTAACCATAGTCTTCACCCCACCACCACAGATAATGGATACCGAACAATCCTAAAATTGGTAAGGAAGGAATTTTCGGCAAAACGGTTGGTAACGATAGTCTTCACCCCACCACCACATATAATGGATACCGAACAATCGATTTTGCAACAGCTCGTAATATGGTTATAAGTAGCACAAATTTCCCCCATAAAAATTTCCACAAAGCTACCTGGCTATCTCCGGATGGACGTACAGCGAATCAAATTGACCACATTATGATTGACGCCCGACATGCTACCAGTGTGTCGTATGTACGTATCTATCGAGGAGCTAACATCGACTCTGACCACTTCCTAGTTGTGGCCCAGTTCAGAGCACGAATATCCAATGTCAAAAAAGGACGCACCAGTCAAAATAGGAAGTTTAACATTGGAAGACTTCAAACACCTGAGATAGCCTTAGCATACAAGGAGCGAGTAAGCGATATACTCAATACCACAGCTCTACAACATAATTTCTCCGTCAACGAAAAATGGAAACAATGCGCAAACATAGTCACGATGGCTGCTACAGATACCGTAGGTTTTGAAACACCTCGCGTGAGAAGCTCAAGGTACGACGATGAATGTTTAGCAAAGACGATAGAGAAAAATGAGGCCTACAGGAAAGTGCGGCAACGTAAAACAAGAGCAGCTCAAGAAGAGTATAGAGCGATAAAGTCTCAACTTTTGGATATAGAATCAAACCGAGACAGAAGCGAAGTACGGAGCTTTTATAAAAAAGCCAATCAGCTTGCAGCTGGTTTCAAGCCCCGAACACACGCGCTGAGGGATGAATCGGTAAATTTGGTAACCGATACGCAAGGGATATTAGAGACATGGAAACAGCATTTTAAGAACCTGCTGAATGGCGCAAACATAGAAAACACAGATACGCCTCGCCCTAACCCAGTCAACTCCGAAGATTCAGATACACCCAGTCCTGCAGAAGTGAAGCAGCCATCCGAAAATTAAAGAACAACAAAGCTGCTGGATAAGATAACGCGCCAGCTGAACTTTTTGAGGCATGAGATGAAGTGATGATTGAATTCATGCACCAAATCATCAAACAAATCTGGATCGAGGAGAGCATGTCTGATGACTGGAGTTTAAATTCAATATCTCCAATATTCAAAAAGGGCGATTCCATGTCCTGCGCCAACTATAGAGGAATATCCCTATTAAACGTTGCGTATAAGATTCTTTCCAATATTCTGTACGAACGATTGAAGCCCCATTGTAACGCTTTGATAGGAAACTATCAGTGCGGCTTCCTTCCTGGTAAATCAACCACCGACCAGGTGTTCGCATTGAGGCAGATCCTGGAGAAAGCCCTCGATTTTCAAATCGATACGCACCATTTTTTTATCAATTTTGAATCTGCCTATGACAGCATACATCGATCAGTGCAGTCAATGTCGGAATTTGGTTTCCCAGCCAAGCTTATCCGTTTGTCAAAAATGACCCTGGAAAACACACGGTGTGCTGTGGTGATTGGGAGGCAGATTTCAAATTCATTTCGAACGTGCTCCGGATTTCGACAAGGCGATGCGCTGTCATGTAAAAACTCTTCGAATCCAAGCCCCAGGGAACGCGTCGTCGGCAGATATGAAAAATTTTCAAACCACCAACTGGAGAGATTCCGTTCGTGAGCGAAATCAGTGGAGGACAATTTTGCGCCAGGCCCAGGACCTTCAAGGTCTGTAGCGCCCTGCAAGTTTTATTTTTATTTTATTTTCATTTCATTTCATATTTTTCGCTTAACAATAAAAAAAAATTACATTAAATTTAAAAATTACATACTTAAGAGAAAAATATAGTCTTCCTTATTTAATTTAAAAAATAGAATCGAGTCACCTTGTTATTTTTTAAAAGTTAATTTTGCTTACAAATAAAATACTATTTTCAATTATGTGAGGTAATCACAAATACATACAACATAAAAAAAAAAATTTAAATTTATATTACAAAAACAAAATAATTTTTTTAATAATAAACAATTTTAGCAATTAGGTTAAAATTAAGTAAAAAAAAAATTTTTAAATTGAAGAGAGAGAACAAAAAACATCTTGATCTGAGCTTAGTAAATAATGTAGGCAAAGGAAAATTAAGAAGATAGGAGCAAAGTATATATAAATAAATAAAGTATTTTAAAAGGAATTGAGAACTTTAACTAAGTACATCAAAAAGGGATTCAACGCTAGAATATTCTAAACAAAATAACCATAATTTTACTTTTTTACAAAAAATATTTAGTAATCTGAGTTTTCTTATGTTAAGCGGCAATTTATTAAACAAACGACATGAAAATATAAAATAAAAATTACGCAAAGAAGTAGTTCTAAACTGTGGTACAAGGCACATTGTATTGTTGTTATTGCGTATATTGTATTGGTCTAGGTTTCTAAAACTTAAATAACCGGATCTAATAAAAAAAGTTTTGAGAACTTTGTAACAATACAAGTGTCTTAGCGGAAGGATATTTAAATCGATAAATAGTGGAAGACTGCTTTCAAATCTATTTTTGTTACATAAAATACGAAGTATGTGTTTCTGAACAGTAAGTATAGGGTGTAATTTATTATATGTACAACTACCCCAACAACTTAAGCCGTATTGAATTTTGGATTGAAATAGGCCATAGTATATTGTTTTAATGGTTTGTACAGGACATAGTTTTTTCAATTCATAAATCACTCTCAGAGTAGACCTACAGTAGTTTCCTACATTTACACAGTGATCACTCCACTTAAGCTGGGAGTCAAAGTTAACCCCTAAGTATTTAAAATTACAGACTTCTTCAATAATAAAACATTTAGAACTACAATTTTCCAAAGAACAAAACGTTTTTTTATCATTGACAAACAAACAAGATTTATTAAAATTTTTAACAGCTTTGCACTCAGGAGAGTGATATATAAGGTTTACTTCATGCAGACTTTTCTTTTTAAGATTATAAAACATGACCTTTGTTTTGTCACTAATAATAAGCTCATGCTAGTTAAACCATTTATTAAGCATGTCTAGATCATAATTAAGATCAGAAATAAGATCCAAAAAACTATCAGTACCATAAGCAAAGCCAATATCATCGGCAAAAGCTGTAGGTTGCCCCTTAAAAGGAAGTTTGAGCAAAGAATTTATGTATACAAGGAAGAGAATTGGCCCTAACACACTGCCTTGTGGTATACCTGTGGTAATAAAATTTGTCATACTGATTGTATTTCCAATTTTAACAAATTGCACTCTATTATTAAGGTAAGACGAAAACCACTTTAATATACAACCTCTGATACCTAAATTTTCTAATTTTTTTAGTAAAATTTTATGGTTAACCATATCGAATGCCTTCGTAATGTCTATAAATAGACCAGCAGTGTTTTTTTTACTATCTAAATTCTTGTAAATCTTAGTACAAAAGTCAAGAAGAGCATCCTCAGTAGATTTTTCCTTCATAAAGCCGTATTGAAAGTTACTAAAAAAGTTTTTCCCTTTAAAGAAACATAGTATTCTGTTTTTAACAATTTTCTCAAAAACTTTTCCTATAGGAGATAAAAGTGAAATTGGTCTATAGTTATTTTTGTCTAGAGGATCATCTTTTTTAAACAAAGGTACAACACAAGCATGCTTGAGTTTTTCAGGGAAAACACCATCATAGATACTTTTATTAAATAAATAGGATAATATATCAACAATATTAAAAGAAATTGATTTCAGTATGAAATTAGAAATATGGTCTAGAGCACATGAATGAGAATTCTTTAGTGCCTGTATATTTTTTGAAACTTCAAAAGGATTAATTACGTTAAAGAAAAAACTATGACCATCGTCTGTTAATTCGTCAAATATTACATTACTGCAGAAGGAACAAGTACAAGTTTCAGACTGAGTAAGCAAATTGGTAGATAAGTTAACGAAATGCTTATTAAAAATATTAGCTACATCAAAGGCATCAGAAGTGATATAGTTATCATCTTTGAGTTGAATTAGTTTTTTATTTTGAAAATTATTTTTTATTATACTATTAACAACTTCCCATTCCTTTTTGATATTTCCTTTATGTTTGTTGAACTCATTTTTATAAAAATTATTTCTACATAAATAGATCTCTTTTTTTAATTTTTTATTGAGATTAATATAACTATATTTTAGTCTAAGATTATTAGTGTATTTACATTTAATTCTAATTTTGTATTTAAAATTAATCTTTTTGACCAATTCATTACTGATCCAAGGTTTTAGTCTTATATGTTTCTTTCTACGGTTTATTCTGTATTTACATAATTCAATATATTTGTTTAGGATTTTAATGAATTTAACATACGCATTAGATACATTCGTTTCCCTGTAGACCTCTTCCCAAAATTCAAATCTCAAAAACAGATTCAGTTTTACAAAATCAATTTTAAACGTATCTAATTTATTATTGTTATCCTTTGCATCGTTCTGGTTATTGAATTTGTAAAAATCATTTAAAATAATACCACACATACAATGATCGGAGATATTTAAATCTAGAACTTCATACGAGATAAAAACTGGTTTAGATAGACGTATATATATGTGATCCAAACAAGTACCCGAAGAATTTCTCGTCGGTTTATTAATAATAGAAATCAGACCAAATGAAGCTATTTGTGTTAAAAAATCTGAAACAGCTAAGTTATTCTCAATTAAATTAATGTTAAAATCACCTACAATAACTAAATTTTTTGCTTTTATTCTATCAAGTAACAAAAAAAATTCATCAGAAAATGACTTAATATTAAATTTCTTGAATCGATAAACACACAGAAACACATACAGTTCGTTCTTTAATGTACAATTAATTTTTAAAACGTCTGCCGATTGCAAATTATATTGCTCACACACACAGTTATAACTAGAATTAACAAAACAACCCACTCCACCAGACGCATAATTATCATTAGTAGTTGCCAAAAAATTATAGCTAGGTAAGAAATAGTTTTCTATTTCATTTTTAAAAATCCATATTTCAGACACAAAAATAAAATCTAGTAGTTTTTTGAAAATTCCCAAATGAGAAACAAGCGTGTTAAAATTTTCCCTCAAGCTTCTAATGTTTTGATGTACAATAAATAAACTATTTTTCAGTTCACAATCTTTTCTATAAATATTCTCAAAACCTTCACTAATACTACTGAAAATATCACAATTATCAATAAAATCACTTTCGAAGTCAAACATATTTTTTAATAAAAAAATTTAAGAATTTACTATTAAATTATTATCAGAAATTATATTAAAATCTGATTGTATTAACGTATACTATTTAAGTCTTCAAATGATTCTACTGAAATGATTGCACTATCTTCATTCTTTTTTAAATAAAACTTACAACTTTTATACCATAGAAATTTGTATTTCCATTCTTCTTTTTTTCTCTTTGCCCCCATAAATAAAGCTTTATTATAATTAGTAAGACTCTCATTTATAAATATTTTGTTATTACGATAATTTTTAATCCCAAATAGATCAGTGTTTAATTTTTTATAGTTGCTCCTCTTCGTTCTCAAAATTTGCTGCTTTGTAGTATTCTCTTTCAGTTGTATGCAGATTACTTTCATATTAGATGTTGCGTTGTCGCTTCTATTGTTTCTCTTTTGTTTAGTATTTTTAACAGTGCATTTCTCAATTTGTTCCTCACGAATGTCCAGAGACAATCCATCTTTGAAAAGTTTTGTTGCAATACTTTTTCATTTTCAGGAAATGGTGTTGGTAAACCAACAATTTCAATTGAATTAATTAGCTCTTTTTGTTGTAGATAATTGAATTTATTCTCTAACCTGTCCAATCTAGAGCGTACACAGAATTCTCATGCTTTAGTTCTTTAATTGTATTGAGATATTCTTTGTTTACATCTTCTAAACTAATTAATTTATTGTATACCATTTTAAGAGTTATAGCATCATCATTTGCTGGTATTGATACTGTGATTTCGTCTGAATTATTCATGTTGCTGTAATTGTTGTTGTTAGTATTACTAATATTGACATTATCTGTTGTAATTGATGTTGAACTGTTAGATTGTCCAGTATTGAGAGACGTAGAAAAAGATGGTTGTAAAAATACATCAGATTGAAATGATTTACGTCTCTTACTACTACATTTATTACATCTATATTTATTCCCTGAAGTTTTGTAGAAGTCTAAATCTTCAGTCTTAACATTGGTGCAAATACAATGAAAAACCATATTGCAATCTCCACAAGAGATTTTATTTATGTCTTGCCGCCCAATTCTTATATCACAAATTCCACAGTTCATATTTAGATTATATATATTTTTTTATTTTTTATATATTTTTAATCATCGGCAGTTAATCAAACGAATTATCGATACTATTATTTAATAATATAGTTAGTACTTTAAATATAACATCTAATTTTGAAATTATACAATTTTACTTTATATTTTAAAAATATTATTAAATCACGAGCAAATTCTCATAGATGTTACCTCACTTGATACGTACACTGTGATGAAGTAAGTTAGTATAAGGAAAACAACGGTGAAGACAAAATTTTAATTATGGTAAAATCGGTTTAATTTAAGTAAATAATATTTAGGAGAAAATTCCCAATCTAGCATGATGTCTGTCGTTTTCACAATTTTTATTACTGTTCATGAATATCACTATGCGCTTTGACATTATTCGAGCAATTATTCAATTGAATTCGGAAACAGAAGGATTTCTATTATTTCCTCCTTTTGAACGTACTTTGGCAAAAAAATATTTCAAGTGGATCTTGATTTATTCTTGATGCCAAAAAAAATTAATTTCTAAACTATTGCAAGAGAAAAGATCTTCACATAAATTTAATATTCCATTAATTGTAAGATCTAATCTTGAGGTACAAAAATTCTTTTTTTTTTTGAGGAAAGTTTTAATGACTTTAAATATATTACTACATCTTTAAGGTGTTGAATTTGCGCACTATCTTTTTGCAAAGACTTTCTAAAGGGATGTTTTTGTTTCAAATTTCTGGAGTTTGAGCAATCAAAAGTATTGTTCCTTGTATAAATAAATTTACTGGTAGCTTTTACGCTTATTTGAGCTTTATCTGAAAAGAAATTGTTAGCTATACACGTATCAATTGCAGCACCTGTACTCCTGCTTAATGCTTGAACTGCCAAAGGCACATTCATTTTGTCGAAAGGTGATGAATCCATATGTCTTTTTGTTAATTTTGGATACATTTTAATAGATTTATTTTTCTCATCTAATTTATATATTTCTAATAACACTTCCCAGCTTATATTACCGTCTTTTCATGTGATATCATATGTGAGAAGAGTGTTTCTCATTGACTTCATTAGATGAGGTGTATCAAATAAGCAAAATATTTTATTTCTATTGAACAATATGAACGGTTTATCTTCTGTAATACCTATTAATTTGAAATATTTTCGGTTGTTCGATCCTTGATGACAAACCGTGCATCTTACTTTTAAGCCCATTCCAAAACATTTTTCCAGATTTTCTTCTATAATATCTTTTAATTTTTCTGCAGAAAGACGTTTTTGTGTTACAAAATAACTTAAACAATATTGCCAATTGGAAAAAAGACCTCGTAGCATTACAACACATATTGGTTTTGCAACAAAATTTTCTCTTTCAGATGCCTCTAAGTCCGTAACTCCATCAACAAGATCTTTGGATAAATTGTACGTCAAGTCTCTTCAAATATGTATTTCGTCTATTAACAATACAACTTGCTTTGATTGTTCATCTATTTTATTAGCAAAATTTCGTAGGTTAACTAAGAGACATTGATTAAACCCAGGCTGGAGATTTTTATTGGACACAGAATAATATTTCTGAAGTTTCTGATGGGTTTCGCATTTTTCGAGGATATGATAAATTGTAAATATCTTCCAAAGTTAACTGTTCATAACAAACATTTCTATTTCTCAATGCAGGACCGTCATAAATATATTTTGGGATTTTGACCGTACCAATAGAAGATTTTCAATCAAAATCATATATATCGAAACTTTTTTAACAATCTTTATTATTCTCTTTTTCAGGATTAGGAACTGTATCAATTTGGGAAGAAGTACTTTGCAAATTTAATTTCGTTGTATGCAAAACATTTTTTTTTGAAGTTTTCTTTTCCCAATATTTTGGGTTTTAAATGATTTTCACAAGCGTACAAATATTTTGAAGAATTATTTTTCAAATTTAAAATATTTCCCCACTTTTCTCTAATTGCATTATCAAGTGGGAAGCAAATAATCGATTACTATCTCCAGTATTTTGACAAAATGGGTCACTAAATTTTTTTCTAAATCGTTTTTGTTGTTTTTTTCTTCTTTTGTTGGCAAAAACAAGCCTATATTTTCCTTGTGGCCTAAAAAATTTGTCGGAATAGCGTCTTTTAATAGTTTTTTTTTGCCAACAAAATTTTTATCATAATAACTAGCACAAATTTTGTTTACTGTTTCTATATTTAAGTTAACTTGCAAATTGTGACACCATTTATCAAACAAATTTTTGTCATTTGGAAAATGATAAAGATGTGTATTTGTGGCACTATTAACTTTCCTTTCAAAATGTATACCTAGTTTGAGTTTCTTATACAAATTTTTCAATAACACAAAATCTCTAGTTAGACAATAATTAGCTTATATACCTTCATAGTTTAAATTGTCATTTTTAATATTTTTTTTATCTAATTTATTTTTATAAAATTTAATTTAATTTTTTTTAAATCTAATAAGTATATGTATTATGTATTAAAGTAAGAAAAATTATAGATAGGTACTTATAGGTATAAGAAAAAAATATAAACAGAAAATAAATCACTTAAAAAATTGTTAAACTATATTCTTAAATTTAAAATATAAAACAACTACTTGCACTTTACTTTGTAAATTTTTCCTTGTTTTTATTTATCTCAGAACACATCAAAACTTTTTTCTACAGGAGATCAATATCTATATAATATACTACATCTTAATGAGAATACATAATCATATTTTATTTCAATTCAATACAATATATGTATCCGTCATCCTATCGAAAAATATACACACAATCAAGAAAAAAATAATATTTATAATATAAGATGAACCTAAGCTAAGTTTACTTATATTCCAAGTCAGGACACTGCAGAGATCATTCTCATTTTTTTCCCTATTTATACAGGCCCCCATAGGAAAAATAAGGACCAGATTTTTTAAGTCTAATAACTGAAAAAATATAATTTTTTACGAGTTTTGTTCTAAAAAGAAATTAAAATTTTGTATTTTTTAGATCGAATAGTAAAAAAAAATATTATATACTTTAATGTTTTATTATAGAAAAATTGATTTAAAAAAGACTTTGCCATTTGGAAATTTTTTTTACCATTTTTCTTTAACCAACAATTTTTTAAATTTTAAAATATATTTTATGTAATATTTTTTTATATAATTAAAGTACAAATTCTAAGCTTTATTTTGATATTAAATTTATATCTTTTTTATTTATATTTAATGCTCTAAAACTTTGTTTAAACACACAAATATCTGCCAAATTTATAAAATTACTTCACAGCGCGCTCAAATTGTTTGAAAAGAAATACAAAAAAATAATAATGTAAAAATAAAAATTTTTAAAATATACTTTTATCGAAACCAAACTAGCTTCCTAAAAAGTAGAAAATAAAACTAGTGGTGGATGTTGAGCATCTAGAACTAGTATAAGATAAGACACAAAAGTATATAATGAATCTTGTGGAATATTGTTAACACCTATCTACCAAACATACCTATATACATATATACATACATACAGTGCCGGCGGAAGATATGTTGGCGCCCTGTGCAAAATAAATTTTGCGCTTCCAAACTTTCATAATTTTTTTTTTAAATTCACAGTTTTTAGCCGGAAAATTAAAACTTTATCCCTTTGTCATATTTAACACAAACTTCACAAATCAATCATTAAGTTATAGCACTTTGAAAAAATAGAACAAAATATCCGTTGAAAAAAAAATTAAAAAAATATCTGTTGAAAATTGTAGAATGCCATGAGAAATGCACATTTTCAAAATCACATTAAACAATAATTCTAAAGTATCATTTGTTTGTGTACCGTTAAACTTTACGCTTCGTTATTTGATTATTCAGCTTTATTCCAAATTTTGCACGTGCGATAATATTCAGATCATTTTTTATCCTAATGCCACCAAAAAAACTGTCTGGTTCGGAAAACAGAAAAAGAAAATTAAAAATGGAAAAATCTATTCTGCAAAGCAAGAAAATTGTGAATTTTTTTGAAAAACAGACTGATTCTGAAAATTGTAATAGTTCTCATCAAGATGAGGCGAACTCCGATAAAGAATCAGAACACCAGATTAATAATACAATCCAGAATACACTAACGCAAGATCAAGAAAAATCTGGAAATGTTTCTACTATAATCGCAGTCCCAGTTGAAAATGTTGTCTTAACATTAGATTAAGGCACACGTAATATGGACTGTAATAGCAACGATTCACCACAGGAACAGGTAACTTTTAATTTTAATGTTAACGATCCCAGCCAATATCCAAAAATATTAAATAAACGACAAATTGACCATATATTGGTAACAGCAAAACACAATGATATTGATTTAAATTTTAAATTCCCACTAAACGACAAAATAAAGCGAAGCTTTTCGCATAGTCTTTTTAATAGAAAAGCTAAAAATGAGAGCAATTTAAGTGAACTGGTTTGATTTATTCTAAAACTGTTGATAAAGTATTCTGTTTATGTTGTAAATTATTTGAAGGAAATTCAAAACTATCATTGGCTCAAGAAGGAAACTCTGATTGGATACACATACACCAAATTCTAAACTCGCATGAAACTTCTCCCAATCATTTAAAATGCTTTGATATATGGTTTGAAGCTTCTACAAGACTTCGATTGAAAATGACTATTGATAAAGAACTTTATTTACTTGTTGAAAAGGAAAACTGCATTGGAAGAATGTTTTGTTGCGGCTGATTGAGATTACAAAATATTTAGCTACTCATAATTTAGCATTTCGTGGAACAACCGATACTCTCTTTGCAGAAAATAATGGCAATTTCTTAGGTTTGGTCGAACTGCTCGGGATTTTCGACCCAGTTATGACAGAACATTTGCGTAAAATAAAATCTGCGGAAACTCATGTACATTACTGTGGGAAACAAATACAAAATGAAATTATTAATATTTTGGGAGCTTCTGTACAGGAAAAAATAATACAAATTGTTAAAAGCGCAAAATACTTTTCTATTATTTCCGATTGCACTACTGATTTAAGCCATAAAGAACAAATGTCACTTGTTTTAAGAACTCTCAACAATATATCAGATAATAACGAGCCAGCCAATATCTGTCAAGGAATACTTCATAACCTTTAATATTATGTATAGTACAACAGGAGAAAATTTAGCGTCTGCAATTGAAGATATTATAACACATTTAAACATTGATATGCAAAATTTCCGAGGGCAAGGTTATGATAATGGCGCTAATATGGTTGGCAGAAATAAGGGAGTACAAAAAAGAATTTTAGATAAATATAAAAGAGCTTTTTTTATAAATTGTGGCTGCCACTCGTTAAATTTGGTTATTGGTGATGCAGTAAATTGTGTTGCGCCAGCTATTCAGTTTTTTGGTCTTGTGCAAGCTGTATTTAACATTTTTTCTGCATCTGCTAGATGGCAAATTATCAAAAAGCATGTGAAAAGGAATGTTAAATCTCTATGTGTAACAAGATGGGAATGTAGAATTGATGCTGTTACAGTCTTCAAATTTGAAATAAATGGAATAATTGCTGCATTAGATGAGATGTCTAAAATTGAGCATTTTGATTCTAGTTCTAGATTTTTGGCAAAAACACTGAAGCAAAAAATAATTTCTAAATTTGAGTTTTTAGTTTTCGTTAACTTTTGGTACGATATTTTATATAATATTAATATATGCAGTAAATTATTACAAACAAAGGAAAGCAATCTTAATGCTGCAATAATATTTTTGAAAAATTGCGTAACTTTTTTGGAGTCCTTGAATCATGATAATATATTTACAAAATATATATATAATTCTAAGAAAATGGCTGCAGAAATAGGTATAGATTCATAAAAGAGGAAGAAAATCAACACTACCTGTGGATGAATCGATCGAGGAAAACGATCCGAAAAAATTCTTTAAAGAAAAAATTTATAACATCATTGTAGCAAAAGTTAATGCTACAGTAAAAGAAAGGTTTACCCAAATTGAACATTTTAATAACTTATTTGGATTCTTACTTGATTTATTTAATTTACCTGAAGAAAGTATATTATAGAAAAAATGCAAGGATCTGGAAGAAGCTCTTACAGATAAAAATGATAGTTATATAGATGGTGATCAACTTTTCAGCGAACTACGACACTTTAGTAATCTTATTAAAGGAGAAACAATTAATATGACGCCTATATATATATTGAATTTTATAAAAACAAATAAACTCGCATTGTTCCCAATATATGGCTTGCTCTCAGAATATTTTTAACAATTCCAGTTACGGTTGCAACTGGAGAAAGGAGTTTTTCAAAACTAAAATTAATAAAAACTTTCTTAAGGACTACTATGAATCAAGAAAGATTGAATTCCCTTGCTATAATCTCGGTTGAACAAGCAATTTTAAAAGAAATTGAAGTAGGTGATGCCATTACAAAATTCGCAGATATAAAAGCAAGGAAGAAACATTTTTAATTTTTTGTTAACATTTAAGTGAGATTTTTAATTTTTTTACATAACGAAATGAAATTTTTATATAGGTGAAAAAATATTTAAATAAAAACTTTTTCATTCGCTAAATTTTTCTACTTAGTATGATTTTCTGTTCTTTATAGCGCCCTTTCAAAATTTGCGACCTGTGCAGATGCACAGACCGCACATATCTTCCGCCGGCGCTGCATACATATATACATACATATATACATACATATATACATACATATATACATACATATATACATACATATATACATACATATATACATACATATATACATACATATATACATACATATATACATACATATATCCATACATATATACATACATATATACAGTGGCAAGTTAATATAAAAGTATATAAAAGCATATAAAAAAGAACAAAATTGAATATCTTAAATGGGAAATACATGTGCAGAATTCTCATGCATCGCTGCATGCAGATATGCGTGCATAACTGCGTGCCAGACACATGTACATATTTTATTTGTCAAAAATTGTTTTGTCTTGAAATAATGTAGATAATTGCCGCCATTGATACACATACAATTTGTTTGTATAGTAATAAAATACAAAATAAAAAATTTTTTTAAAAATTTTAAAGTTCATTTAACTTGCAAGTGTTTAATAAAAGTTTTAATTTAATAGATTTTGAAAAAATTTTAATCACATATTTTGTTGTCTATCACTATCATGAATGTAACAAAATATAATTATATGAATCTAGACTATGGACTAGGGAAATTTTTGCTCATTTCAAATCAGTTAGTTTTTCTTCAATTACTTAATTTAAAATAAATTTTTACAAAATTGATTATAACCTATTTACCACAAAAAACAATAATAAATATGTAAATATTAAACAAATTTTATGACGTTTGTCATTATTTTTTTATTAGTATGAGTAAAATGACAATTTTTACAAACTTTCGTGTTGGTAACTCTACCGCTGCGCAGCTACCGCTCTACCGCTATATTTCTATATTAGAAATAGAGATATATTGCATCAAATTCTCTGCGTGCAGAGTTACATGTAATTGGTTCTATATAAAACCATGTATTCTAATTTATTTTTGCTGCGATGCATGCATAGTTCTGCACATGTATTTCAGGCATTTAGGATGGAACACAATCATAATATTTTCTGTATATTAATTGAATTGATTTACATTTCTGTATAACAAATTTTTGAAATCAGTATATCATCTTTGCTTTCTCATCTTTGCTTTCTTAATAGAAATCGAAACATTTCTGTTTTTAACTTTTGTGTATCTTTGCATATTAAATATCTGATATATTATAAGCCGTGATCAAAATCAATTTTTATTTTATCTATATTATAATACATAAGAGCACGATTTTGGAGACACATTTTTCGTGGTTTTTCCTTTGCTTCTTTTTTTTCATTCAATCAATTTTTTTTGTCGGATCTCTTTTGAGTCAAATTCTTTTTATTTTTTTTTTATTTATCGCATTTGGTTTTTTGCACTTTTAGTAGGAAAAAAACTAATTAGTAGGGTAATATTATTAATATAGATTTTAATATCCCAAATTTTTGTGAGTTCAATTCTCTATTAATTCAAATTTTTCGTTTTATTATTATTATGCATTATATAATACTTTTTAATATATTATATTATATATAACAACATTTTTTTAATAAAAAAAAAAATAGTTTTTAATTATTACTCTCTTCTCATTTATTTCAACAAAATACGAAAGCGTTTAGCTTAATATAAATCTAAGCATACAAATTATGTATACTTATTACTTATCCATACAGGGAATGTATTCACAGTTGACAGTTTTGATACTATGATGTATCTTGTAGATGTTTACATATAATATTATATATTATACCAATTAGCATTTATCCTACCTATATATGTATACTCAACCAGCTAAAATATAGGTACAATAAATATAATATAGGTCCGGTTTAGAGCAAAGGTCTGATTCCTTGGAGTATTTTAGGAAAAAAATTGTTCTAGAAGGAGGGGTCTATCTTCAAATTTACCTGGACTACAGAGGGTTAAAGAAAATCGGATTAGAATAATTATGTCTAAAGAATATCAACTACAGCTCAGAAGAAATTGAAACTAGAGCAACATCTTCTTCATAGCTTTTTTTTAGAATTAATACACCTAATTAACGGTATATGTTGAATGAGTATCAGACTTACTGTTTTTGAATAACTGCATAAACTTAATATTTTGCTTTTATATTTTAAAAACTGAAAATTTTGTAAAAAACGTTGATTATCTCGAAAAAATTCGCTATTTTTTGTTTACACAACTTTCATATCAGACTTGCTGTTTTTCAGGTAAAGTCATATAAAATTTCAGTAATATTTGGCTACCTGGGCTATGTAAGAAATTTTTCGAAAATTTACTTATGATTGTCACTAGATTTATGGTGTTGGGCACGTGTTTTATAGTAGCTACCTACTTTTAAGTTGTTTAATGATGCTCCATGTACATTTCTAATCGATTCGATATAAAAGAATATTGACTTGTGCAACACAATTAGTTATTAAAAGAATTTGATTGGGATAACTAAACAAAAAATCGAATAATGAACCATGTCTTATTCCAACGAAGAATATGGAGATATGCATTTGATTTACGGCTTTTGTGATTGCAGTGGTTTAGCTACATAATAAGAGTATCGTAGAAGATTTCCGAGGCGGCAAGTTCCATCAGTCTGGACATTTTTAAATCTTGCCAGAAGACTACGAGAGACGGGCAGCTCAAGCATGCCTCGAGTTGAACATGGTTCAACTTTGAGAGAAGCAGATATAGAAGAACAGATTCTTGCCTGCCTTAGTGAAAATCCTGGAATTAGTACGAGAAGATCAGCATTGCGACCCAATGTCTCGCGCCGGCAAATTTTTGCAGTGTTACGTCAAGAAAACTTGCATGCTTATTATTCAACACCTGTCCAGGGGTTATTAGCACAAGACCATCCTGCACGAGTTGAATTTTGTAGTTGGATGCTTGAGCAACACTTCGATGATGATAATTTTGTGAAAAGTATCTTATGGACTGACGAGGCAAATTTCACTAGAGATGGCGTAACTAATTTCCACAACCTGCATACATGGGCTAATGAAAATCCACACACAACAAGCCAGACATCATTTCAACATAGATTTAGTGTATATAAATGTATGGGCTGGGGTGATTGGCGATTTTATTCTAGGACATTTTATTTTGCCAAACAGGCTAAATAGCGATACATATCTGGAATTTCTTCAAAATGAACTACAACCTCTGCTAGAATATGTTCCTATTTCACAATGGGCGACTCATTTTTATCAACATGACGGTGCTCCATGTCACTATGGCCGGCTCGTTACAAATTTTCTGAATAGCGAATATCCTAATCGTTGGATTGGTCGAAACGGACCCATACATTGGCCTGCACGATCTCCTGATCTTACAATTATGGATTTCTATGTATGGGGAACTATGAAACACCTCGTTTATGCAACCAAAGTAACATCTTGGGATGAACTAGAGCGACAAATAGGAACAGCAGCCCAAACTATTAGAGAGCAATTTTCAACTATAAATACAACAAGAATGATTTGTAAACCTGTCCTAGCTTGTATTCAGGCAAATGGCGCTCACTTTGAGAATTTATTGTGATTTATTATCTATTATTGTTTATTATTTTTAATAACTATTTTTGTTTATAAATACTTTTTACTAATAAAATAAAATTATGTTACAAAATTCAAAGCTCAGTTTTTATTTTTCTTACATAGCAGAAGGTAGCCAAATATTATTGAAATTTTATATGATTTTACCTGAAAAACGGCAAGTCTGATATGAAAGTTGTGTATAAAAAAGTTGTAGGGGATGATGTAGCGCATCAACACAATAAAAAAAAAATATCGAATTTTTTTGAGATAAACAACGTTTTTTACAAAATTTTCAGTTTTTAAAAGCAAAATTTTAAGTTTATGCAGTTATTATTCAAAAACTGTAAGTCTGATACTCATTCAACATATACCGTTAATTAGGTGTATTAATTCTAAAAAAAAGCTATGAAGAAGGTGTTGCTCTAGTTTCAATTTCTTCAGAGCTGTAGTTGATATTCTTTAGACATAATTATTCTAATCCGATTTTCTTTAACCCTCTGTAGCCCAGGTAAATTTAAAGATAGACCTCTCTTCTAGAACTATTTTTTTCCTAAAATACTCCAACGAATCTCCAACCTCTTAAAAACTTTCTGCTCTAAACCGGAACACCCTGTATAATTTTTACTGTATTTTGGTTAGCAAGTCTTATTAGTAAATTTGTAAAATGTTATGTATGTCGAACCTATGTTAAAGTTTTATTGTTCAAATTTATTTTACAGATTTTATAATATTTACTTTTAATAAAAAAGAAATATATCTTAGTTTATGACCAAAATTTTTATTTTTGTAATTTAAAAAGTTTTCAAAAAGTTATTAAAATATGTTACATACATACATTGTATATGTATATTATTATAACTTTATGATAAAACTGACGATTTATTTAAAAAAAAAAAAGGAGCAAAATTATATATTTATTAAAATCTACATAAAAATCCATTTGTCGGCAAATGTAAACTAAAATTTAAGTACCTCAATAAAAAAATAAAATATATTCATTCGCTAAATTGTTAATATTTCAGCAAAATATTAGGTTTATTCAATAAACTGTTCAAGAACGATCTAGCTAGAACGATCTAGAATAAAAAAATTTATTGTGTTCAGTAGTTTCCGTTAATTTAACTTTTTTGCCCAAAAATGCTCCGATCGTTTGAGTAGATTGTTTAAAATAGTTCTAAATTGATCTGTTTTGTTCCGAATCTTTTTATGCAAAAATTTTGTAGGTATATCTTTTTTAATTTGAGAATCTGAATAGTCTAGTCAAGAACATTTTGAACATTTGACATGTTTAAATTATCTGAAAACAATGTATAAAATAATTTAGAACCACAAAAAAATAAAAATGTCTCAAAGTTTTAGGTTAATATTTAGAAAATTAACTCTTTTATTTATAAAATAAAAAAAAATATCAGATATAGAATGAAAATTATTTTATAAGAATTTATTAGACATCAATTTCCAGTAAGTCTTGCCTATGCAATATCAATCAATAAATCACAAGGTCAAACATTTCAATCAATAAATCACAAGGTCAAACATTTCAGAGAGTCGGAATTTATCTCCCTCAACCTACCTTCACCCATGGTCAGCTCCACACAATCCACTGCTCTAAAAATTAAAATTCTAGCAGAACCAACACAGGAAAAACTACTGTCAACGACACTGTAACTAACAATGTTGCATACCAGGAGGTTGACCATATGACAACGTTGCATATCAGGTCTAGAATACTTCATTTTATCCAATTGTTTCCTATATGATGAATTTTAAGATTCACTCATAATAATTGGGAAACGGTACTAACCCATAGGTATGATTAATGGTTTAATAAAATTATCGGAAACTATTTTTTAATAACATTCCGACACATGTTTTCCCAATTAGCGCGACAATCAATTAATCGGTTAATAATATCAATTATGGTAAAGGGTTTCGGTAGTTTTAGTGGGTTAGTGTTCCATATAGTTAAGTACCTACATACGCGGTCTGCTTATTATTTTTCGAGGCTTTCACCTTCCCTCGAGAAATAAAAAAATAATAAAAACAAATTAAATCTTACAAAAATAGTTTAATTCTAAATATAGTTTTGATATTTTATTTTAAAATTAATATTAACTTAAAATTTTGAGCATTTTTTATTTGTTTGTGGTTTGCAATTAATATTGCTATTCTATATATTGTTGTCAGATACTTTCAACGTGTCAAATGTATAATTGTATTAAAAATAATTTTATTGGGCCGTTTCACAGGAAAATTCCTTTCTTTTGCTCGGCCGGGTATTTACCCGGAGGTTTCTTCTAATCTATATTATAATACACAAGAGCCCGATTAGTGAAGGCACACTGTTCGTGGTTTTTCGTGTGCTTCGTTTTTTTTTCATTCAATCATACAGCTATGATGCAGGCTGTGGCGATCAAAATCAATTTTTATTTTATCTATTGTATAATACACAAGAGCATGATTTTGAAGGCATACTTTTCGTGTGCATCGTTGTTTTTGTTTTCATTCAATCAATCAGTGATGATGCAAGTCGTGGCGATCAAAATTAATTTTTATTTTATGTGTATATTTTGGGTAAACAATTTTTATAAGATATTAACTTGGTTGAATAAGCATCATTTAATGTCAGAAATTTTTGTCGATTCTCTTTTGAGTTAAATTCCTTTTATTTTATTTTTTATTTATCGCATTTGGTTTTTTGCACTTTTAGTACGAAAAAAATTAATTAGTAGGATAATATTATTAATATAGGTTTTAATATCACAAATTTTTGTGAGTTCGATTCTTTATTAATTCAAACTTTTTTTTTATTAAAAAAATATTTTTTTTATTATTATGTATTAATATTAATTATTATATATTAAGTTTTTATATAATATAATATAATTAATAACAAAAAACAATATTTTTTTAATAAAAAAAGTAATTTTTAATTGTTATTCTCTTCTCAATTATTTCAACAAAATACGAAACCGATTAGCTTGAAATAAATCTAAGCATACAAATTATATATACATGCTTATTACTTATCCATACATGGAATGTATTCACAGTAGGAGTAGACAGTTTTGACACTATGATGTATCATGTGCATAGATGTATGCATATAATATATATTAAGCATACATATAATACATAAAGCATATAATATATATAGCATTTATTGTACCTATATGGCTGGCTATATATGAATACTAAAACAGCTAAAATGTAGGTACAATAAATATAATATAATTTGTCCTGTATTTTGTTTTGGTTGGGAAGTCTTATTAGTATTATTGGAGAAATGTTATGTATATCGAACCTATGTTAAAATTTTACTGTTCAAATTTATTTTCCAGATTTTATAATATTTAATTTTTAAAAAAAGAGACATATTTCAATTTATAATTGAAAAGTAAGTAATAAAAAAAAAGTTTTAAATAGGTACCTTTTTTTATTTAAATAAACAATAAAATAGACTTTTCATTTCGTTTATATTTGATTTAATTATATTTATATTAATCTTGTTTTTTGAATGTAAAAAGTTTTGAAAAAGTTGTTTAAATATCTTATTTTAAAAATAATTTATTTTTAAAAAAAACTAGGAGCAAAATTATATATTTATTAAAATCTACATAATAAGCACACTAAAATTTTAAGTACATACTTCAATTGAAAAATAGTAAATTATTAGGTCTATTCAGTAACCGTTCCAGATAGTTCTATATGAATATGAATAGTCATACGTTGAATAATTTCTTTAATAACATAGTCATTTGGAAATACATCATTTATGTTTAATATATTGATTTAAAACGTACGGTTCAAATCTGAACCATCTAACAACCGATATTTGAATTAGAGACTAAGCTTTCAATAGATATTTGAAAGGAGACTAAGCAAAATTATATATTTTTTTAAATTTTTTTAATTATTAATTAGAAATTTCCATTTAAAGTTTCACCCCATTGTAAGACATTTTAACATACCTACAAAAAAATTGTATTTTTAAATAAATTATTATTTACGTATACGGTTGTTTTCTAATACCTTGAACAGAATGAGCGCAGCCATCACGCAGCCATCACGCAGTGATCGTGCAGAAATACTACCAAAGAATATCCACAATATTATGGATATTCTTTGATACTACTTTGAAAGTTGAAACATATGAAAACATATGCAAATGCCCAGAATGAAAAGTTGTCAAAGCAGCCATTGCGCAGAAGTTGAAAAAGTTTTAACTTTAACGCAGGAATTCTACGTTGACAACTAATAAAAATATTTTTTATTTGAATGTGTATGTAAAAGTGAAATTATAGTGTGACTGTACAACACATTAATACAAATTGTTTATGTTCATTTCCATATCATGTAATCAAATCATAAAATCAATTTTAAAATAAAAAAAATGAAGCGGCAGAGCTCAGATATAATATAATAAAATTAATTTATAAGTTTATAACATATGTATATTTAACATTTATTAATTTTCTTGAAAGTTTATTTTATAAGAAAGAGTAAATAAAACAATGTCAGTTAACACTTTCAACGTTTTGCATTCTGTGCACAATGCGTTTTTGACATTTAGAAACTTTGTTGGTTGGTTGCGTGATGGCTGCGTTCATTCTGTTCAAGAGGTAAGTAGAATCAATTCAAAAATAAAATATGGTATTTACCTACCAAGGCTAAATTGAAATGATGGATACAATTCATAATGAAGCCATTAAACAGTATAGCAAATCTGAGGTAGGTATATCTACATATATAATTCCACTAGTTGTATTCCTTTTTCAATTTGATATTATATCGAAGTAATTTGAAGTACCTCGAAAATGGAATGATTGAATTTTTTTAAAACAAATATTTTGTGACAATTATTTTTTTTATAAGAGCAAAAATCTAAAATCTATTATATTTTAGATTTAAAATCTAAAAAAACGACAAAATTTCAAAAAGAAAAGAAATTGAAAATTGTAACCAATGCAAAATAAAATTAAATTTAAAAAGAAAAGAAGGAATACAGTGTGATGGAGAGTGCAAAAAAACTCTTTTGTGTATCCTGGCTCTGGGCTGGAAAAGGAAAGTTTTAGCGAATATTTGGTCAATAATGACAAAATATGGTTTTGCTCAGGATGTGGACAGAGAAGACTTAAGCGAAGATCCAATATAATAGGATCAACCGCATCCAGCGCTGTAGAAACTAAACATTTAAGTAAGACAGTAGGCAAAGATGAAAATACAATCATGAAGAAACTTGATCATATTATTATCAATCAATCTTCGTTTGAATACAATTTAAGTCAACTGCAAAACGAACTTAAAAGTTTTAAGGACACAGTAAATAATTTAATAGAAGAAAACATAGCCCTTCGAAATGAAAATATCAATCTGCGAAACGAGGTGCAATACAACCGATCCTTGAGAGATCCAGGCAACACAGACTCGAAAAAGTACTTGAATTCTCACGAGTTCCCAAACTTGAGGATGATATAAATAACCCACAGTCAATCTTGACTCTTATAAACAAAGTAACAAACGAATTTGGAGTTAATATAAATCAAAATGAGATCAAGCAAATATATAGAGTGAAACATCAGTCAAAACATTCAGGTGAGTCTGAAAAAATTGTTATTAAGCTAAAAACTAGAGAACTAAAAAATAAAATCCTGGCGGCAAAGAAAAACAAAACGCTATCCATAAACAAAATTTTCAATTTACCTGAAAAACATGATAAGATTTTTATCAATGAAAAACTCTCAGATTACTTTTCACTTTTATTCAAAAAAGCAAGAGATGATACATGGTTAAAGATGCCAAAATTTTTATTCGAAAATCTGAAAAAAGCAAAATCATCAAAGTTTTATCTGAACAAGACTTAAATAATGTAAATAACTTTAATAATAATATAAATTTGGAAATACCATTAAACACCCATGTAAAACACAACGTAAATATCTCAAATATAAGTTTTGAACAAAACAACTCACCCAAAATAATGTATGTCAACAGAAGCTTGAAGCATAAATTATATGAAATAGAACATATTTTAGACTCAATATTTCACCAAATATAGTTGATAATTTTCACTGAAACTTGGGTATTAAAGGATTTTTTTTTTTTTTTTGCGTGGATTGGTGGGAATCTTCATAGACACAATGAGCCCCGTAGCTTCCATTGTGTGCCAGATTTTTACTGACTAAACCACACCCCTCCCATTAATACTAGTCCGACGGACTAACCATTAATTTATTTCTATTTTGATTTTCTTAAAGAAAAGGTTTACGAAATTCTATCGTATTAAATCTAGTGGCTTAGTTCCTTTAAGCCTTCTGACATCATTTTCATTATCTAGCAGTTGAGTGGCCTCAACGTTAACATGACCCTCCAGACGAGCTATATGCTTTGTTGCATATCTTTTTATTTCATTTTCTATGCAAGGAATTTTTAGATCTCTGCGCAAATCACTGTTGCGAACATACCAGGGGGCATTTACCATGTTGCGCAAGACTTTATTTTGGAATTTTTGTATACAAAGTACATGTGTTTGTTTGGCACATCACCATATTTGTATGCCGTACAACCATATTGGTTTGATTATCTGATTATATAACAAAATCTTGTTATGTACAGGTAATTTAGAATTACGACCTAAGAGCCAGTACATTTCTCTATATTTATTTTCAAGCTCAATTTTTTTCTTTTTGACGTGCTCTTTCCATCTAAGTTTGACATCTAATGTCATTCATAGGTATTTAGCATTGTTTTCTTGTGGTATATTGACCCCATTCAGATTTACCAATGGTGGTTGATTTTCTAATTTTTTATTTGTAAAATTTACATGTACTGATTTTAACTCATTGAGTTTAATTTTCCATTTCTTTGTCCAGAGGTATAGCTTATCGCTTGCTCTTTGCAATTTAATTGTAGCCTCGTCAATATTTGATCCTACTGCCATCAACGCAGTATCGTCAGCGAATGTAGCTACAGTTATATTTTCCATTTCTGGTAAATCATTGGTGTAGAGCAAATACAATATGGGACCCAGAATACTACCTTGAGGCACACCCGTTTTAATATCTTTAATAGTAGAATACTCTTCGTCTTGTTTTATTCTGAATAGTCTGTTTTCTAGATATGATGAGAGTATATCTACGTATTGTTTAGGTAACATATTGTTTAGTTTATTTATTAAGCCTCGATGCCATACTTTATCAAAAGCTTGGGCTACATCTAGAAATATGGTAGAACATACTTCCTTTTCCTCTAAAGCTTTTTCTATTATGTCTGTTATTCTATGAATTTGATCGATTGTCGAGTGCTTAGATCTAAACCCAAATTGATAATTTGGAATCAGATTACTATTTTCTATGATCGGACTCATTCGAATCAATAGTAGTTTTTCAAATAATTTTGATATTATTGGTAGTAATGATATTGGTCTGTAGGATTTGACCTCATTTATGGGCTTGCCTGGCTTTGGTATCATAATTATCTCTGCTATTTTCCACATATTCGGCACATACCTTATTCTTATAGCAGCGTTTATAATGCGTGTTAACATTGTTATAGTTTTTTTCGGAAGTTCTTTCAGGACTTCCGATGTAATTAGATCAAAACCTGGAGCTTTTTCATCTCTCAGTTTTTTAATTTGTTCGACAATTATTATTTTCTTTATGCCTAAAAGTTTTAGGTATCTCTGGAGTTTCAATGCAATTCTGTCTCTGTGCACGAGGTTGCCTAGGTTTTGTCTTTTGTTTTTCTTGTCTATGTTGCTTTTGTTTTGGAGCATTTTTTTGTAGCTTCTTTCTTTTTTGCAACTCTCTAGCCACCTGGCAACCACGATAACTCGCTGGGTGTGCCTCAAGGCAATTAGCACATTTAGGCTTAATATTTTTTCTTTCTTTACAAGAAATTGTTAAGTGGGGACCAGCACATTTAACACACTGAGCTAGACGCTAGCAAAACTTTTGTGTATGGCCAAATCTTTGGCATCTCTTACATTGAGGAATGGTAGTCGCTTTACGAATAGCCTCCATTTTAACCCTCATGTGCTGGATAAATTCAATTTTGAATATTTTGTTTATATCTTCAGAGTTTTCGAATGTTAGCATAAAGAGAGGAAGACGTACCGTAGATTCTTTTTTATTTTCCTTTTTCTTTATTATTTTATTTGTGAGTTCTAGAATTTTGAAGCGTCTATCTTTCAATTCATTTTTTATATCTTCAGGTTGGCATGACGGATGTAAATACCTAACCATTACTTTAATAGGCCTGGTGCTCTTATTTTCATAAGTGTGCCATTCAATATTGGCTTCATTTATTGCCTTAGTCAACTCTCTATATTCTTTTTCTTCTTCAACATTAATTTTTAGTTGCTTATTGTTAAGCATATTAACTTTATATTTAATATTGGTTTCTTTTAGTTTTTTGTTTATTTGAGGGTATTCCACTACATTACTAAGTATAACTGGAGGAGGTTTACCTTTTCTTTTACTTTTGGCAACTTCATTTATTTGCACATTTTTCTCTACTTTGTCCGCAACATTTTCTGGGCTTAAAGTAGGTGATTTTTCTGCTTTTCTTTTTTTACAGTTTCTTTTTGTTTTAAAGATCCAGTCGGTTTCTCGAGCTAGTTCTTCATCATCTGTATGAAATTCTTCAGCAGTTTTTAGTACTACTCTTTTAGTAGACATGTTTTGTGAATTTTTTAGTTTCACATTTTCTTCTTTAATTATGCAGAGTTCATTTTTCAATTTCCTGCATAAGATTTCTAATTCTGTAACTCTGGCATTAAGTTGATTATTTTTTGCCTCAAGTGCCTTTTCGTTATTATTACCCTCGTCGGGTTTTCTATAGCTGTCTTTTTGGGACATCTTTTCGTAGATCTTTTGAGACCCTGCTGGAGGTGTTCTCTGGACCCCAGATTTTCTTCTGAATGGGTCAATTAAAGCAGCTCTGCTTTCGTGGTTTTGCAATAAGTGGTCTCCCCCAGAACCCGTGAGACCTGCCTCGAAAGAGGGTGGATTTTCCAGAAGATCTGGATTACCACATGGGGTATACAATCTTTGAGTTTTATTCATTGCATACTTTTTTGTTTTAATTCGGTTTTAATTTTAATCTCCTAGCCTAAGGATAATATTTCCCTTGTACAAGGCGGTACCTTTTATTTCTGCCGTCCCTCTGGGATCAGTCGCAGACCAGAAAGCCGCCCATTCTGGGTCAGTCGCTTCCGGATTTTTCTAGGGTTTTAGTGGACTCTTACCACAAGCATGCCTTACATGTCGTACCCCAACCCGCCGGGATATTAAAGGATGAATTAGATACAATTAACCTCAATAGGTATAAAAAGGTGTTCTCTTGTAGACAAAATCGTAGAGGTGGAGGAGTTGGTATATTTGTGCATGAAAACATTAAATATAAAATCAAAGATATTTATTGCGATGAGTTAAATAGTGTTGTTTGTATTTCTATAAAATTACAAAACAAATATATAGATATTAATGCTTTCTATAGACCACCAGAAAAGAATAAAGAACTTGTTGAAAAATTTTATCACTTGCTTGATAATAAACTCGAAGCATCAACAGCAGCTTCTGTAATTGTAGGTGACTTCAATTTTGACAACCGTAATGCACATGATAACTATGTTGAATTATGTAAAACCATAGTTGAGTCAAATGATTTCTTTTTCTGTGACGATTCAGTAACAAGATCTGCATCTAAAACTTGTTTGGACCATGTATTAGTAAATAAATTAGAAGAAAAGATTAATATAAATTACTTACCATTTGGATACAGTGACCACAATACAGTTTTCATAGAATTGGTTAATTGCAGTTTTGATAACATTAAATCAATAAATAAACAAAAATAACAAATATTTATTTAGGAATCAAGTCATATGTCAAAATTTATGTCTAAATTCAACTGACGATGTCAACAAAAATTGTGATAAGCTGGCATCTATTGTTAAGCACTGTAAAGACATAGACCCCGCTACTCATTTATTGGAACCTGTTTTTGCCAGCGGCAAGTAAACGCATGCGAAACGCATGAAAGCATGTGATATTAAGTTTCGACCTCAAATCCTGGGACCCCGGACCTATTGTTTTCATTACATTTAAGGGCTGTTGTACCAACTCCATTTTGTATATAAATTAAATTTCACAACAAAAAAAGATTAATATGGACGAAAAAAAATTTTACAGGAAAAAATAAGATTTTCGGAGAAAAATAATAAGATTTTTAGAAAAAAATAAGATTTTTAAAAAATAAAATTTTCAGAAATAAAATTTTCAGAAATAAGATTTTTAGAAAATAAGGTTTTCAAAAATAAGATTTCGTCACTATCCGTTAGTAAAATCATAGAAACTTGTGTTAATAATCAACTAATGAAATATCTCGAAACTGAGAATTTGACAAATAGATTTCAATATAGTTTTAAACAAAAATCGAACACTAATAGTGCTGTATTTGATGTTATATCACCAATACAGCATGAGTTAGGGTACAATAAAAAAGTATCAATAGTTTTCTTCGATCTCACTAAAGCGATAGACTCAGTTGACAGAACAATTCTAATGCGAATGCTATTTGAACATGGAATTATGGGAAAAGAACACAAATGGTTTCAACATTATTTAGAAAACAGGCCACAATGTACGGTCTGAAAAGAGTTAAAAAGTGATATAAAAAAATTAGACTATGGAGTTATTCAAGGCAGCTCTTTAGGCCCTACGCTATTCTCATGTTATATTAGCAGTTTTTTCACTATAGCAATTAGTGGAAAAGCAATCTTATATGCCGATGATTTGGCAATAGTATATTCTGCAGAAAGTTTTGCACAACTTGAAAATAACATCAATGATGACATGAATAAAATACATAGTTGGATGTGCTTGCACAAATTAACTGTCAATATAGAGAAAACAAAATATATGCTTGCAAAAACAAAGGAACAAAACTCAACAATCACTATAAATTATAGCAATTGTGTCATAAGTCAAACTCTGACCTACAAATATCTTGGAATTATACTGGATTCAGAACTTAACTGGAAGGAACAAATTTCAAGTCAGATAACCAAATGTCGTAGAATTGCAGGAATGTTTAGAAGAATAAATTGTAGTATACCCGATGAGCTAAAACGAACTATCTATTTTAGTTTATTCCATAGTATATTTACGTATTGCATTATGATTTGAGGAAATACTACTAAGCAAAATCTTACAACAATGCAAAGAGTACAAAACAAAGCAATTAAAAATTTATTAGGTTTAAATATTAGAACATCAACAAATAAAATTCACAAATAACAAAATTCTCCCTTTAAACCTTTCCATAGATAAAATGATAGCGACACAAATACATAGAACACTCAATCAGTCAATCAATACAAATACTGTAATAACTATAAATCACGAAATACACCAATATACGAGATCAGCAAATCTAATACACACAAACCGAGTACCGACGGGATTCTACAAGTCTACAACAGTCTATCATCAAATGAAATAAAAAATTATAATAATAATAATAAACCTTTTATAATATCTATAAATAACTATTATAATAACCTATTATGAAATTTACAATAATTATTATTATATTATTATATCAAGCATTCATGTTAACGTCATTGCGTTATATAAAAAAAAAAAAAATTACTTATGTATAATAGCTTTCTTTTAATTTTAAATATTAATCAAACATTGTTTCTTCTATTGGTTACATTCTTAAATACTTTTATTTTAATTGAATTAATAATATTTCAAAAATATAAATATGTAAATAAATATACTCTACATGAGCAGATATTGCTCCTTTTAAGAAAAATAAATAAAATAAAAAAAAAAAAATTATTAATTATTAAAATTTACATAAAAATACATCTGTCGGTAAATAGAAAACTAAAATTTAAAGTACCACAATAAAAAAATTAAAAATATACATTCGCTAAATTTTTAATATTTCAGTAAAATATTAGGTTTATTCAGTAAACTGTTTGTGTGAAATTAGTCTGTTCTTTGTTCGAAAATTTGTTGTGTGCAGTAGTTTCCACTAATTTGCCCCAAAGGTGCTCTTCTGATCGATGTTGAGCAGATTGTTTAAAATAGTTCTAAATTGATATGTTTTGTTCCGATTTTTTTTGTGCAAAAATTTTGTAGCTATATCTTTTTTAATTATAGCACCTGAATAGTCAAGTCAAGAAAATTTTGATGCATTTGACATGTTTAAAGTATCTGAAAACAATGTATAGAATAATAATATTAATAGCAATCCACAAAAAAATTAACTCTTTTATTTATAAAATAAAAGAAAAATATCAGATATAGAATGAAAATTATTTTATAAGGATTTATTAGACATAAATTTCCAGTAAGCTTTGCATATGCAATACCAATCAATAAATCACAAGGTCAAACATTTCAGAGAGTCGGAATTTATCTCCCTCAACCTACCTTCACCCATGGCCACCTCTACGCAATCTACTGCTCTAAAAATTAAAATTCTAGCAGGACCAACACAGGGAAAACTATTGTCAACGACACTGTAACTAACAATGATGCATACCAGGAGGTTGACCATATGACAATGTTGCATACCAGGTCTAGAATACTTCATTTTATCCAATTGTTTCCTATATGATGAATTTTAAGACTCACAAATAATAATTGGGAAACGGTACTAACCCATAGGTATGATTAATGGTTTAATAAAATTATCGGAAACTATTTTTTAATAACATTCCAACACATGTTTTCCCAATTAACGCGAACAATCAATTAATCGGTTAATAATATCAGTTATGGTAAAGGGTTTCGGTGGTTTTATTGGGTTAGAATTCCACATACCTAAGTACCTACTTGGGTGGTCTGCTTAGTATTTTTCGAGGATTTCTCCTTCCCTCGAGAAATAAAAAATAATAAAAACAAATTAAATCTTACAAAAATAGTTTAATGCTTTCTGATATTTTTTTTATTTTATTTTAAATCTAATATTAACTTAAAATTTTGTACATTTTTTATTTTTTTGTGACTTGCTATTAATATTACTATTCTATATATTGTTGTCAGATACTTTCAAAGTGTCAAATGTATAATTGTATTAAAAATCATTTTATTGTGCCGTTTCACAGAAAAATTCCTTTCTTTTGGTCGGCCGAGTATGTACCCGGGGGTTTCTTCTAGTATTATATACAATAAAATAAACAATAGACTATCAAGCACTAAAAACAACACAACATTAGCGAACCACCATTTTTGCGGGGCTACCTTTGGTATTTATGTGGGGGTAAAAAAAATTGTTCACGGCTTGTTACACACACGCTATCGAAGGTTCCGATCCAACCAACAATATATGTAATTCCTCCCATACGTGTAAAACTATTTCGGTAAATGTAAATTCTGTTATCTCCTACAGTAAGAAATTAGCTTTTATACACTTTCTGAAAATCAATAAGCGTGACATAATTTGCATGAGTGAAAAAAAACTTAAGCCAACTAATCGCATGGTGAGTGTTAAAAATAGTATAATTAGAAGAGACCAAAAACTTGACATAAATGGCGGAGGGGTGGCGGTATGTACATATTTAAAAACATTTTTTTTTTTTAAATTGTAAATAATATCATTTTCGATCAAATAATATGTATCAAACCATGTATTATTTCATTAGAATTAAAACAAAAATTAACTATAATTTCTATTTACGAATCAGATAGAAATTCACATATGTTTCTAACATAACTAGATAAAATATTCGAAATTTTAAACTAAAAATATTTGAATATCTTTTATATATTAACTGATATAATCTCTTATATATAACTTTAATGCCAAACACACTTCGTGGTTTAATATTACCAATAATGCTAGAGGGGTGGTCTGGCCCAGGATAAACCGGGTTAACAATTACAACATTGTCGTAACTATTTAATTCCTCGTCAAGTGCTTGCAGTACCTCCACGAGTTGACCACTGGAAACTAGGTTTCTAATAACCATTAGATTCTTAGGCCAGAAATACAAGGGCTCAGGTCCTCCTAGTTGGGATGAGATCATTACATGAGTCTCGGATAAGGACTGATTTAAATAAAATAATGACCCGGCAAACGATTATGGATAACGATTTGAATAACGATTTAAAAATTGGAACATAGAACATAAGAACCATGCTTCAAGCTGGTATGCGAAACAGCGATAAATATTAAAAAACAATGCTAAACTAAAAATGCTACAAAGATATACAAAAACAAATAGAGAAAGTTATGGAAAAAAAAGAAAATCTGCAAATAAAATATGTAGAACTAAGAAAAAACAAATGCTACAAAGCAAAATAGAACAAATACAAAACGAACATTATCAAGGTGACATGAAAAAATTCTACAATAGTATTAAAAAACAGACAATAGGCTTCCAATCAAGAGTAAATGCATGCAAAGATAGACAAGGTAATACGCTTTTAGAAAATGACGACATTATGAATATTTTGATGAACTATTAAATATAAGACACAGGGGCAGCAGATTACAATACATACAGCAAAGCTATTAATTATGACATTTTCATACGATGAATTAATTTAACTAATTTAATTTTTTAAGTCATTATTATACATTTTAGTATTGTTTCATCGCCTGATTGGCATTATTGAAACATTATATACAATCGAGTTCAAATTTTATTCATACTTCACAATAAATTCAAGGTAACATTTATAGCAAAATTAATGTACATAAGTATGTCACATATACAAAATTAAGTATACTACTGTTTATGAAATTGAAATATTATAAAAATTTGATAAGATTCACAAATAAAATAAAAATAAAATTTATAAAAATTTATAGTTAGATAGATAATTACAAAATTTAAATTCAGATATTAAATCAAAATCAAATAAAATAAAATAACCATTAAATTCACTAAAAAAACGTTAAAAATACAATTCAAGTAATAAAATCCAAATAACCAGGCTCCAATAAATATTGTTTTAATTGCCTTGTGAAAAACCTTATGTTTGACAATTCTTTAATTCTTCGTGGCAGTATAACCTTGTATAACCTTGAACAAGATACGGAGATTCTCTGAGACGATAATCCTAATATCATTTCTGTTCCTGGTGTTAAAATTATTACCGTGACGCTGTATAGAAGTAATATTAGAGTGATCAACATTATTAATAATTTTATATATTTTCAAAATTAAAGAATGGAAGAGCTCCTGGAGAAGATAAGCTAACAGTTGAGCTTCTAAAAAAAGGTAGAGAATTTTTGCATAAAAAGATACATATGTACAATATGGGTGCAAGAAAATATTCCGGAGAAGTTGAAGGTTGGGCTAATGTGTCCAATTCACAAAAAAGGAGACAAAATGCAGCAACTACAGGGGGATAACGTTACTAAGCTGTGCTTACAAAATATTGTCCAATGTCATATACTCCAGGGGTGGCAGCACGTAACTTGTTACAAACGTTTTTTTTTGTAACAAAACACTAGCGTCACAAAAATTTTTGGCAGCATGTACTTTGAAACGCTACTTTGTAATTGAAACAAAAAAAAATCAGCGAAACCAAAACTACGTGCTACCACTTTTGAAAACAAGTTTTTGTGTATGTATAGTTGTATAATAATGTGTTTGTTTGTAATATGTATGATAATGATGATTCATGGTGCACAAATACAAAATTTTAAAATAAACAATAAACAAAATAAAGAATTTGAAAATACAAGTTCAAATTAAAATAATAAAAAGTAAGTTTAAATTATTATTTATTTTAATATAAAATATTATATGCATACGTATTTTTTAAGGCAAAAAATAACCATAAATAAGGAGCAACTGGACATCCTTACAAGATTCGTGACAAAAAATAATGCCTTAGCAAAAGGAATATTAAAAGATTTAGCAGGACGCAGAAAAGGCAAGTTGCTGTGGTCTCAACTCACTGATCATTTAAATGATGCTGGACCACCTATAAAACAAAAATACGAATGGAAAAAAGTGAGTTTTCATTATTTCGGGTATATTAAAATTTTAATAATAATATTTTTTAGTGCTGGAGTGACAATAAATACAAAGTTAAGAAAAAACTAATGTTCAACAGAATTAACAAAAAAACAAACGGGTTGTGGTCCATATAGAGAAAAAGAAATAAATGAACAAAAAGAACAAATAATTCAATGCGCAGGTTTAGATGCGACGGTAGATGGAATGAAAAGAGTAAAAGAGTATGGCTCTTTGGCGCGATCCCATACACCAATTCCAGAAGAAAATTTAGATTTTAATGAAACTTATAATGAATTTATGCTAAATTTTGAAGGAATTGAAATGATGAACCAGGAAGCAGGAAGAAAATATTCCAAACCATTCCGAAAGAAATATTATTACTAATTCACCTCCACGTAATGTGGCTAATAAAGGTAGAAAATCACAAAAAAATATTTTGTTGAAATATATTGGGTTGACAAAAGGATGTTCATTCACTTGTAGGTGGAAATTAATTCGTTTAATGCTTCTACTATTAGTAGGATAAACTGCGAAATCGATTTGAGCAGGAATATTACCATCACGATTGGGTACATAAATTAACGCAACCTCATCTGTATTTCTAGGTGCATTATACACTCTTTGGTCATCACCTAAATTTCTTGAAGAAATTAAGGATACTTGGTTTATTTGACAATTATTTTGTGCGGCATACGCTGATTCGGTTTCGAATGCTTCTCGAAGCTTAACATTACCGATTGTTGTCATAATTTCTCTTAGACAACCTGAGTTATACGAATTATTCATGCGCATATTGACAGCGATATCTGTATCATAAAGAAATAATTCCGCATATGAAATACCGGCATCAACATGGGCTCTTTCCACATTAAAATTTAAGTCGATTTGAATTTTTTTTGCAGTTTGGTGATAAACTTCACCAGAAATTTTAAAACAATAAACACCACCAGGCATATTATGTATATTGGCTCCCATCGAAGCAAAAGCATTAAAATTGTTATATTGTCTAATAAATTCCCGAAAATTTTGACTTATTCGATCAGTACCAATATACAACCTTTTAATTTCGATTGGAAAATTCGGATTAAAAGTCAACAGATTGGACAATTTTCCTTGATGGCAACAATTCGATTTTAATTCACTTTAAAAATAAACTGCAGTACAATGAATACATAAGAACGAAAACGGTCCAAGATCATGTATTTGAGGATAAAAAAATTTCTAGATTCTAAAATAGCGGACTTATAACCAGGTTTACGTAATTCAAGGTGAATTATATTTCGATTTTGACTAATTAAACTATTTCGTTGTTCAGAACGCCGTAAACGTTGTTGTTCCACTTTTTCCCTTCGTCTTTTCCTGTTATAAGTCATAAAATATTCTCGCCCATAGTCTATTTTTAATTTATTAAATTTAAAAATAAATAAAACCTAAAAAATTTTTCTTTTACCGTTTTCTTTTTTTCCAGAAAATTTTATACAGTTTTACTTACTCAGTAAATTTTACCTACAATTTTTGTTACAAACAATCTTTTCTATTTACCTACAATCAATCTGCTACCAAGAAACTTTTTTCTATAATATTTTTTTATATTTGTTTTGTATTTTCTTTTTATTTTTTAAACAATATTCCAGCAAGGTTCATTATATACTTTTGTCTTTTATCTTATAGTAGTTCTAGATGCTCAAAATCCACCACTAGTTTTATTTTCTACTTTTTAGGGGGCTAATTTGGTTTCGATAAAAGTATATTTAAAAAATTTTTATTTTTACATTATTATTTTATTTTATACTTTTTTGTTTTAAGTGAAACCTATAGGTATTATAATTTCAGAAAGAGTATATAACTGTAAACTCTTCTGTCAAGTAGAAAAGTACCGTGTCCAGTTGCTTTGTAAAGTACCGTGTCCAGTTGCTTTTTTCATCGTGAGTAACTGTGCAAAATTTCCGAACTCTATCTTTAAATTTTTTAAGCAACATTTTTTTTTTCTTTTTGCGTTTGGTTTGAATAGGAATAGGTAAAAAGTGATGAAAGTTGACCCGTGTGGAAATAGGCATTATTTTACTATTTTTCAACTGAAGCATGTACTTTAAATTTTAGTTTGGTTATTGACCGTCAGATGGTTTTTTATGTAGATTTTAAGTAATATATAATTTTATTCTTAGTTTTCTTTTAAAATAAATTGTCAGTTTTATCATAAAGTTATAATAATATACATATACAATGTATGCGATGCGAAATAAAAAGTTTATATTGTTTATTAAAATGAGAAAGTTACATATAAGTTAACACATTCAAATTATCATACTGAAATTAGTATAAACTGTTGCATCAGCATAATTTGTCAGTTATGCTAATTTTTATGTAAAAAGCTTTTAAATCCCACGCTGCAGGGTCAGCATAAAATTGTATAATTGTTTGAATGAATAGAATAAGAAAATATGTAAGAATCAGTCTTGTTACGATCTTCAATAAAATCACTTGTAAAAAAATATTAATTGAAATCTTTTATTTTAAAATATAATCATTAAAATAATTAACTTGTTGTCAAAGGTTATAAACCTAATTTAAAAGGACAAAACAAAAAAATAAAAGTTCTTTTACTTTTTAAAAAAAAACATAATTATTAAAATAATTAACTGGCGCCCGAGCAGGGACCGGCTTAGAAGGAAGAAAAAATATTCAGAAGAAACCTGTGAGATCTGTGAGAGAGGCGTTCCAGTAGTAGGCTGTTGGCAACGAAACCGTGAACACCAGTGGCCAAAAAGGGTATCAACGGCTCCCTTCAGGAAAAAAGGAAATTTTAACGGATAACCTTCACTAGTCGGTAGAAGATTGACAACTTTAACAAGACTCATGGGCAAAAACCAGGACATCTGTACCCATTCAACAATAAAAGCCCTTCTTGCGTTACTGTAAGTACAAATAAAATTTTTCTTATCTGTGAAGTAAAAAAATTAAAAGTGGCAGATCTTACCTGCAAATAAAAAAGGAAAATTAAAAATAAAAAATTTTTCCAAAATAAAATTATATGTAAGAGAAATTATAAAAAATTCACAAAAAAGAAATAATAAAAAATATTCTAAAATAAAATTAAATTTAAGAAAAATTATAAAAAAATTGACAAAAGGAAATAATAAAAAAAAATATTTTAAAATAAAAGTAAATTGAAGAGAAATTATAATTAAGAATAAAATTCACAAAAAGTAACATTAAATAAAGAAAAATTTAAAACAAAAAAGTTTAAAACAAAAAAGAACACGTAGTAATTAAGAATAAAAAGGAAGTACCATACTTTTAAAATTATTTAATTTTTAAAATAATCTAATTTACATTTGGTGAATTATTGACTTAAACAAAAAATTTGTAATATAAAAATTAATATAAGTAGTGGACCAAAGGTCTCAAAAACTTTTATTAACAACTGAGAATTTACTGCAGCGAATCACATTTAATCTGGTAAAAGTTGCAAAAATAAATTTAATAAAATATAAGCTGAATTGAGCAAATTAAATTAATAAAACCAAAAGTTTTAAGAAAATAGTAGGAATTTCTGAGTTTTAGGAATGGATGAGATAAAGGAAGCGTTAAAACAACTAGAAGGGGCAATTAAGAGTCAGAGTGACTTCTTGTAGGCCCAAGAAATGAATCAGAATTAAAGGACATAAGTAGGCTACCAGATTGTGTTAAAGATCTGCAGGCCTTTGATGGAAATACAACTCAGTACGTCTCGTGGGTCCATTCTGTGGAAGCTATTCTACAGGACTATGAATTAGCGCGTGACAAACCAATTTATCGTGCCATTTTGCAATGCATCAGGGGAAAAATTAGAGGGCCTGCCGACTCCGCTCTCATATCATATAATATTTTCAGCAGCGATTGGGATACGATGAAAACGTGTCTGTCCTTACACTACGCGGACAAAAGGGACATTAGGACACTTGAATACCAACTAAGCACCTTCGTACAAGGAAGATTAACAGTGGATGAATTCTACTCAAAAATTAATCACCAGTTCTCGTTAATCATTAATAAAATAAAAACCGAGACACATTCCGAGGAAACGATGAATGCATTAGCAGCAGGCCATAGGAACAGAGCCTTGGATGTATTCATACGAGGACTCAACGGGGAGCTATCAAAATATGTGATGTTACAACGTCCCAGGAGCCTGCCGGAAGCTTATTCAGCATGCCTAGAGATGCAGAACTACAACCATAGAAATGCGACTTTTAATGACAACCACTCAGCGTTTCACAATCCCAGAAAAGTCAACACCAATCCGATTTTAGTCAGAAATCCACCAACCCATCAAAGAAACTTGACACACAACACCACACCGCAGAGATACACTATGCCACCTACCAACGGAGCCTATAGTTCTCAGCAAAAGAAAATGGACAATCCTCCACCAAGGCCAAGCCACCCAAAGCCTCCTGAAAACATGGATGTGGACAGGTCTATCCACACTCGTCAGGTGAATTATGTCAACAGACCCTCTCTTAGGAAGAGCTTCGAAACGAATCAGCAACCAACGCATTACATCAAACATTAAATAGTCAAACATTTGGAAATTCCACAAACCGATGAAACCTTGGATGACCGGTATACAGGGGAAAGTATGGTCGATGCAGTGGAAGATGTAATCACAGAGAGTTCAGAAGACGAAATAACTGATGTAAATTTTATGACAGATGCCTCTCCAGCATCCCATATATAGAATATATCACGAAGGATAATAAGGGTTTGAAGTTCCTTATTGATACCGGAGCCAACAAAAACTTCATAAAACCCCAGCTAGCGACAATAACGAGGCCCACCAAAAAACTCTTCAAGGTAAAATCAGCAGGTGGTATAATAGAAATAAAGGAAAAAATTGGAGGAAGATTCTTTAAGAACATATGAAATTGTGTCTACACGGAATTCTTTATCCTCCCAGGTCTTACATCCTTTGACGGAATCATAGGCGATGATACGCTGAAGGAAGTTGAGGCTGTTATAGATCGGAAAGAAAACATACTGAGGATTAAGCCCAATATCGAAATCCCTTTGAAGGAGAGAATCTCAACCCAGGTAAACTGTATAGAGTTCAGGAAAGGCCACCTACCTGAAGAAACGAGAAACGGCATCCAATCTATTCTCGATAAACACCGAAAGATATTCGGCCCACTAAACGACGGTGAAATGATAGAAACCAGCGTAGAAGCTGAAATCAAGACAACCACCGAGGAACCAGTATATACGAAGTCCTATCCGTATCCAATTAACATGCGACAAGAGGTAGAAGAACAGGTACGGAAATTGCTGGAGGACGCCATAATACGTCCATCTAAGAGTCCTTACAACTCACCGGTATGGATAGTGAAGAAAAAGGACTATGCCTCGGGAAACGAGAAGTACAGGATGGTAATTGACTATAAAAGATTAAATACCGTGACAGTAACTGATGCCTACCCGATCCCAGAAATTTCCAACACCCTAGCAAGTCTGGGCAAAGCAAAATACTTCACGACGATCGACTTGACATCTGGATTTCATCAAATTCGGATGAAGGAAAGCGATATAAAGAAAACGGCCTTCTCTACAATGAACGGCAAATTCGAATTTCTCAGACTGCCGTTTGGACTAAAAAACGGACCTGCGATCTTCCAACGCATGGTCGATGATGTCCTGAGAAAATTCATTGGCAGGATATGTTACGTATACATAGACGACATAATTATTTTCGGAACAACAGCAGAAGAACACTTGCAGAACATTGAGCTGATTTTTTCCAAACTGGAGGCTGCTAATTTAAAAGTGAACTTAGATAAAACGTCCTTTTTCAGGACTGAAACAGAGTTTTTGGGATACCTGGTCACGAGTGAAGGCATCAAACCAGATCCGAAAAAGGTTGAAGCGATTCATAAGATCAGACAACCCGAGAACTTAAAGGATCTGAAATCATTCCTTGGACTGACGTCTTATTATCGACGTTTCATTCGCGACTTCGCTAAGGTGGCAAAGCCATTAACCAATTTAACGCGTGCAGGAGATGCCCAAATCAAGGCAAGTCCATCAAAAAAGGTGAAGATTAGTCTGGGCAAGGATGAACTGAAGGCTTTCACCAACCTGAAGGAGCTGTTAAGTTCCTCCGAAATTCTTATTTTCCCGGACTTCGAGCAACCTTTCGTATTGACAACGGATGCCTCTTCGCATTCGATTGGGGCAGTACTCTCTCAAGGAGAGATAGGAAATGATAAACCAGTCGCATCAATAGAACGGAGGAGAACTATGCTGCCAACTAGAAAGAGATGCTAGCGATTGTGTGGGCCCTGGACAATTTGAGGGACTACCTCTACGGAGCTAGGAAAGTAAAAATTCTAACAGACCACCAACCACCGACGTTCACCTTAAGCAGTCGGAACAACAATGCCAAACTTAAACGATGGAAGGCAAGAATCTAGGAATACAACTACGAACTTGTCTATAAACCAGGACGTACTAACGTCGTCGCTGACGCGCTGTCACGACTAAAATTGGAAGCTAATACATTTACCTCCGTCTCTTCTACAACAGAAACGACCCACAGCGCAGAAGAGGACAACTCAAATCTTATTCCTCACTATGAGGGTCCTATAAACGTGTTTCGAAACCAAATTATTATCCAAGAGGGCAAGGAACTTACGGTACACGAAGAGCCTCACATGGGTTACCAGAGCCACTTCATATCTCTAAAACAAATAAACAGAGAGGTCTTGCTGAAAACAATGAAGGACTATTTAAATCCTAATATCCTCAACGGTCTAAAAATTCCCGAAGAGTTCATTCAATTGACTCAAGATATATACAGAGATCACTTCGCAAAGTTTAGAATTCGGATAACTCAGAGATAGCCCAGGATATTGCGAGTCCAGAGAATAGGTTCAATATCATCGAACATGAGCACAGAAGAGCGCATCGAAATTACGAAGAGAACAAGAACCAGATCTTGGAAAAGTACTACTTTCCGAAGATGGCAAAGGAAATAAGATATTATATTAGAACTTGCGAAGTGTGCAACACCAGCAAATATGATCGTCATCCCAGAAAACCGGAATTTCAAGAGACGCCCTGTCCGACTTATCCCAGCGAAATATTACACATGGACATAATAGAATTCCAGCGGAAAAAATTCATTTCATGCATCGACAAGTTTTCAAAATTTGCAAAGTTATTTAGAATTAAAGATAAATCGATACTGCATCTTAGGGAGAAAATAACCTAAATATACTACATTTCTTCACCGTGCCAAAAATACTTGTTATAGACAATGAAAAAAGTTTTCTGAGTCCCATTATATCCAATTATATAAAAACACTCGGAATTCAGATATACCAAACACCATGCCAAAAAAGTGAAGTGAATGGAACAATAGAAAGGGTTCACTCCACTATTATCGAAATCGTACGATGCCTGCAAAAGGAATACCCTAATTTATCCTTGAAGGAGGTTATGAACATCTCCGTTGACCGGTATAACAATACAGTACATTCGGTAACAAAGATGAAACCTTGTGACGTCTTTTTCGGGAGATCACAGAGGATAAACTATCAAAATCTCATCGACTACCAGGGAAAAATTAATGAAGACCTAACCGAACTCTAATAGAAGAATAATAAGTGGCAACGTCAACTTAGCCCACATGGTACAACTCGCAGACTATGAGGAAATATTGAACCGGACACTGACAGAGGAACATCAAGTTCAAAGCTCCAGCATATTGAAACCCCAACTTCAACTTCAAATTAAACAGATTCGGGAATTGATCCACAAGTTAAAACCGAGACCTGAAAGAAAAAGGAGAGCAATCAATTGGATCGGATCCGCTTGGAAGTGGATCGCAGGAAATCCCGATGCAACCGATTGGGACAGCATAATTAAAAGCCAGAATGAATTGGTCACGAATAACAACGAACAGTATCGGATCAATACCAAGCTAATGGAGACTGCCCGAAGTATATCAAAACAATATAATTCAATTGTTGGGCAACTCAACAACAAATCCAATGATAAGTTCGAACAAGCAGTTTTCAACAAACTAGGCATTCTCAAGGAGGAGATCAAGGAGCTGACATTAGCAGAACAATTGGCGAAAAAAGGAATTGTCAACTCTAACATCCTAGACAAGGAAGAAATCAGCCGCATAGTGGCAGAACTCGAAAGCCTAACTTATGAAAACGAATTGGAAGCTATCGAATATGCAGAGCCTATGATAATTGTAAAAGGAACAGTCTACTTGTATATCGTATCAATACCCAAAACCAGGAGAGAAGAATATAATCACATCTCTATACGAGCTACTACAAGAACCAACAAGCGAGTCTATTTGAAGTATAAGGAACTGCTAGTTAACCAAGACGAACAATATGGAATCATGGAAAAATGCAGCAGTAGAAAAAATTTTACAATATGCCGTACCGAACAGTTAGACAAATTAACAGCCGACGACTGCATAACCCAACTAATAAGGGGAACAGAAGCTAAATGCGACTACCAGTACAATAAAAATGAGGAAATTGAAATTGTTAAGGAAGGCACCTAGATAATTTCGGTGGTGAAATAAATATTGATAACAAGCTACATAGTTCAGCTACATAGGAAGCTACATAGGAAGCTTTATAATGAAACCATCAAAGTTGGTAATCTGGAATTTGTAAATGGACAAATGGAAAGCATACAAGTAGTACCGCAAATATTCCGGTCCAATATAACGGAACAGAATTTAAGGATCGACCTCGACTATCTCCACGAATTATATTTGAAAAACACCAAAGAGCTGGAGTTGCTCTCATCAGGCAGTCAACTGTTACATTTAACTAATTCTAGTACCATGGTACTTGTACTCGTTCTTATATTTTTAGGTGCTGCAATCATCAAGAACAAGGCAAAGAAGGGGGAATACATCATACCTACCATTCAAGCAAACACCGCTATACCACAGACACTGGAGGTTCAACCACTATCACTTAATATCTAGCAAGCGAGCCACATGCTTTTAAAGAGGGAGGAGTTAACACATTCAAATTATCATACTGAAATTAGTATAAACTGTTGCATCAGCATAATTTGTCAGTTATGCTGTTTTTTATGTAAAACTGTTGCATTAGCATAATTTGTCAGTTATGCTAATTTTTATGTAAAAAGCTTTTAAATCCCACGCTGCAGGGTCAGCATAAAATTGTATAATTGTTTGAATGAATAGAATAAGAAAATATGTAAGAATCAGTCTTGTTACGATCTTCAATAAAATCACTTGTAAAAAAATATTAATTGAAATCTTTTATTTCAAAATATAATCATTAAAATAATTAACTTGTTGTCAAAGGTTATAAACCTAATTTAAAAGGACAAAACAAAAAAATAAAAGTTCTTTTACTTTTTAAAAAAAAAACATAATTATTAAAATAATTAACTTATATACAAAAATTTTTTTATTATTTACTTTTTAGTCATAAATTAAGAAATGTTTCTTTTTTATTTAAATTAAATATAAAATTTATAAAATAAATTTGAACAATAAAATGTTAGCATAGGTTCGATAAACATAACATTTCACCAATATAGTGATAAGACTTCCTAACCAAAATACATTTCAAAAAATACAGCATACAGAAAAAAGTGTATTAGAGAAGCATTATTTGAATTTAAAATTTAATAATATAAAAAAATATTGTTTTTTGTTATTAATTATGTTATATTATAAAAATTAATATTATAATACATAATAAAAAAAAAAAAAAATTTGAATTAATAGAGAGAATCGAACTCACAAAAATTTATGATATTAAAACCTATATTAGTAATATTAGCCTACTAATTAATTTTTTTTCTACTAAAAGTGCAAAAAACTAAATGCGATGAATAAAAAATAAATAAAAAGAATTTGAAGCACACGAAAAACCACGAAAAGTGTGCCTTTAAAACCGTGCTCTTGTGTATTATAACATAGATAAAATAAAAATTGATTCTGATCGCCACAGCCTGCATCATCGCCGATAGATTGTATGAAAAAAAAACGAAGCACACGAAGAACCACGAATAGTATGCCTTCACTAATCGTGCTCTTGTGTATTATAATATAGAATTACAAGACTGAATGAGATGCTCATGTTGTAGTTTAAATTAAGTAAATATAAAGAATTTGGTTAAGTTTGTAATTTGAATTAAGTAAATAGTTTGATAGTTTTTGTTTTATTTAAAGAATTTAATATGAAATTATGTTTTGGTTTTATTTATTATTTTTGTAATTAAAAATTATGTTTTGTTTTTATTTAAAAAATTTAATATTATATATGCTAAAATTGTGCATTATTAAAATATTTTTTTAATTTAAATTAGTTTGAGTTATTTTAATACTGTCTCTTATTAATTTAGCTCTTGATTGATCATTTGACGTGGCTCCTACAGCTATATCAATTGGTGTTTCTTCTATTTCTCCTCTCATTTGAAGCGGTTCTATGTTGATATTGTATCTTACACAATGTTGTGAAGAGCCACACAAACATGCTACTCTCTCAGGATGATATTTAAGTTTCCTATCACTAGATAAACATCTCCAATGCGTTTTTAACATGCTGATAGTGTGCTCAACTTGGCTACGAGCTTTGGCATGAATATTATTGAACCGAATTTCAGCGCTTCTTTCAGCAGCACGCCATGTAAGCGATAAAAAAGGATGTTCATTCACTTGAAGTGTTCTCAAAGAAAACAATGAGTTGAATGAAAAAGTATATAAATTGCAATTAACAACACAAGAAGATGCCGCACAATATAAAATAGACAAATTAAAATTTCAACAAACGCAAATTGAAAATTTGATAGAAAGAAATAATTTGAAAAAATTGCAATTAGATTTGTATAAAAAAAGATAACGTTATTATAATATATATATTACAAGCCTGAATGAGATGCTCATGTTGTAGTTTAAATTAAGTAAATATAAAGAATTTGGTTAAGTTTGTAATTTGAATTAAGTAAATAGTTTGATAGTTTTTGTTTTATTTAAAGAATTTAATATGAAATTATGTTTTGGTTTTATTTATTATTTTTGTAATTAAAAATTATGTTTTGTTTTTATTTAAAAAATTTAATATTATATATGCTAAAATTGTGCATTATTAAAATATTTTTTTAATTTAAATTAGTTTGAGTTATTTTAATACTGTCTCTTATTAATTTAGCTCTTGATTGATCATTTGACGTGGCTCCTACAGCTATATCAATTGGTGTTTCTTCTATTTCTCCTCTCATTTGAAGCGGTTCTATGTTGATATTGTATCTTACACAATGTTGTGAAGAGCCACACAAACATGCTACTCTCTCAGGATGATATTTAAGTTTCCTATCACTAGATAAACATCTCCAATGCGTTTTTAACATGCTGATAGTGTGCTCAACTTGGCTACGAGCTTTGGCATGAATATTATTGAACCGAATTTCAGCGCTTCTTTCAGCAGCACGCCATGTAAGCGATAAAAAAGGATGTTCATTCACTTGAAGTGTTCTCAAAGAAAACAATGAGTTGAATGAAAAAGTATATAAATTGCAATTAACAACACAAGAAGATGCCGCACAATATAAAATAGACAAATTAAAATTTCAACAAACGCAAATTGAAAATTTGATAGAAAGAAATAATTTGAAAAAATTGCAATTAGATTTGTATAAGAAAAGATAACGTTATTATAATATATATATTACAAGCCTGAATGAGATGCTCATGGTGTAGTTTAAATTAAGTAAATACAAAGAATGTGGTTAAATTTGAAATTTGAATTAAGTAAATAGTTTGAAAAAAAAAACTTTTTTTATTTAAAGGATTTAATATGATATTTTTATGTTTTGGTTAATGTTGCTGCTAATTGTAACATTGGTGGAATTCCAGTTTCTGGCATATTACTTGTCAAATTAACAGTTTCAGTAACCATTTTAAACACATTTTGGTGTAGTCTAAATTTTTTTATAAATCTGTAATAAAATTTTTTTTCATTAACCTTTTAAAATAAAATAAGAAATTACTCGGAAATTGGTAATTCTAATATATATTACTTCCATCCCTAAGTCTTCGATTTTCAATTGTGTTTAAAAAAATCCTTTCGTCTTCCGAAGAGCTGTCATCATAAAAGAACAACATTCTAAAAGAAATAAAATTAAATTTTTAACTAAAATTAACAATTTTTTTCTTTAATTAAAAGTTCATAAATAATGTCCTAAGCAATTTAGAAACTGAAAATTTTACATACTATTTTTTCTTTACTTATTAATAAGTTTTTTTAAAATAATAACTAAACAAAACAAAATAATAATAATAACAAAAATAAAAACTTACTTGATATTACGTTAATTATAATTTTTCTTCAGAAAAAAAATATACACTTTTTTAATTATAAAACTTTTTTTAGCGTCAACTATTTATCATCGTCAATTTTCATTTGTGACGCTCAGTAAAAATGAGCGTTTCAAATGTTACGTGCTGTCAAAAGTAGCGAGATAAAATCAAAAATGGCGAAACAAAATTAAAATTGACGAAATAATTTTACGTGCTGCCATTTTTCAAAAATAGCGTGACAACATGTTTGTGACAAGTTACGTGCTGCCTCTTTGATTAGCTAATCTTTGAGAGCTGAAGAAATACTGGGAGAGTACCAATACCAAAGAACAACGATTGACCAGATATTCGTCAGGAAACAAAGCATGGAGAAATGTTATGAACACGACATAGACCTTCACATGCTTTTCATAGATTTCAAGCAAACATTTGACAGCATAAACAGAGACATAATTTTAACAGCTCTTAGACATTTGGGAATACCTCAGAAATTGTCTAACGTATCCATAATGACAATGCATGAATCAAAAGCTAAAATTGTAATACAAAACCAAATAACCCGTGAACTTAAAATAGAAACGGGAGTACGACAAGGAGATGCCTTATCCGCATTATTATTCAACTTAATACTACATTACGTCATAGGAAAATTAGAAAAGAAAGGCAGTATATTCAATATGACAACCCAAATGGTTGCATATGCGATTGACATATATGGCTGAAGTATTTGTACAACTAGAAACCGCGACAAAAAAAGAGGGCTTAAAAATCAACGAAGACAAAACAAAATATCTGAAAATGTCAAGAAATGAACAAATAAGATGTAATTAGAATATAACAATCGGAGAGTACAGCTTTGATGGAGTTACAACCTTTACATACCTCGGAGCAACAAAAAGAATTGATATTTGTATTCATAATAGAATTCAGGCCGGAAATAGATGCTACTATGCTAACAGAAAGTTGTTTCAATCAAAACTAATTTCAAGAAAGGCCAAAATGACGATATATAAAACTCTCATATGACCCATAGTGACGTATGGGTGCGGGGTATGGACTGTGAACGAAAAATTCTCCGAAAAATACTCGGTCCAAAAAGATTACAGAATGAAGAATATGTTATCAGAAGCAACAAAGAGCTCAATAGTATGATTGATAGTGAGGGCATTGTACGGTTTGCAAAGGCCCAAAAACTAAGATGGACTGGCTACGTAAGTCGATTGCACGAAAGTCGAAAACAAGCAGTGGTGCTGAATAGAAAGCCCGATAGTAGCCGTGGTAGAGGAAGACCAAGAAGCAGTTGGGCAGACAATGAAAAACGATGCTCAAACCCAAAAAATTCCAAATTGGAGACCAGTGGCACAAGATCGACCTTTTTGGAGGAGCAAAATGATGAAGGCCAAAGCTCACTTAGAGCTGTTGCGCTATAAGATGATGATGATAATGCTAGAGGAATACAATTGCACAGGTGGTTTCAAAAAAATAAAATACACAAGTAGTCTCTTATTGACTGATGCACCAGCACTACCACGTGCAAAGTCCTATATAGATCTCGTATTTGCGGAAATCAGAATTAATGTAAATTTCCCGCAACATTATAATAAACGAACCGCAAACCCATATTATAGTGACCATAATGCCATATGTACAGAGATCAAGTCTAATCATTTAAACAAATTTTATTCTGCAAAACTTAAAATACTGCTCAATAAAAAAACAGCTTAATGAAAGACTTCAATTTTCTACACACTTTATATAAATTTAAAGATTAAACAAAACAAATAAAATTTTTTAATTTTTTACTCTTTTTAAATCTTCTATTTGTTAAATTCACTCTAAATATTAACAAAACTTTGGAAATTTTTGACATTAAATATCAAGTCAAGCTTTCAAGCTGTGTATTCGACTAAAACTTTCAAATCAAGTAAGTAAATTTTTGTGATTAACTTGAGTGAAGCTGATTTCAAGAAACTAGCGTGTATATGATACTGAAGCGTATTTGAAGCTTACTTGATGTATACGGGTAATTGTTATATTCGGTGGTGTTCTACATTCCAATACGAATTGATTCGTAAGTAAATTTCAATTTCATGTGATTTCAAAATCGGTGTTCTACATTCCACGTGAATTCAAAAAATTTCGAAATCACTTTATGAAACATCAAAGTCAACTGTAATATTTGTAAATTATAAATTTTTTTTTCGGTTGGTAAATTTTATTTAATTTTGAATAAAGTATATTAAAAGTTATATTTAAATTATATTTAAAGTGATTTAAATCGTAATGGATCTGATTGTTTTATTATCCAACAGCGAAAAACGAAAACGCATTAATAAAGAGAAAATTAGGGGAAGGTGTTTTCGCGAAAAGCAAACATATTCTACAAGAATCAATGTAAGTAGTTGAATATCGATTACATTTTAAGTTGTAGTAACATTATAAGTAGCTGTTTTTTTTAGTTTTAAAGCAAGTTTTAGAATCAGCGAGGAAGCTTTTAAATACACTGTAGAACAAATTGAAACAGTAACGGAAACATCTTGAATTGCTTTTGTATCCAAGCAACACTCATATTTTTGGCAACTGGCAATTACCAGAGATCTTTAGCTAATTCTTTCCACAGGGATTCAACATACTTACATACATACATATTTTCCTTTTTTTGTGTACCCTTTAGCAATATCGGAATGAATTTCCATGAAATTTAAAAATTTGTTCTCCTGTCTAGAGTTGTTATGTTTTCCCCTATAATTGTATATATTTATAATAATTTTTATATTAAAAATATAAATTTACATAATAAACAAAAAAAAAAACAAATTCTGAAATTCAAAATTTCAATTCACTAGCATTTCACTTTTGTAAATTGTGGAACACCCAATTTCACTTTCGCCATTTAATTTCACAAAAAGTGTAATGCAGAACACCGCCGATTATATTTGCGTTATTTCTTTTTTTTGTTGTTTCTACATTATAGTTTGTGGACTTGTTTATGTTTTTAATATGAAATAGTAAGATCGTAAAAATGTCCCATCTCAATTCTGTTTATCATACGATCAAACTACTTTTGTGTTTTTTTATTGTTGTTTTACATTATTATGATGTGAACCTTGAGCATGGAACTAAAATACCTTCACTAGTAGTAGATTTTGAGACAGTGGATAATTTGAATGTTACATTAGACTCGGAATTATCATCAAGACCACCACAAGATCCGAAACTAATGCTAACAGCTCATTCAACAAAACAACTTCCAAATATACGATTGCCCAAGGGAACTATCAGTAATATCCAAATAGAATACTCAACATTTCCATCATTAATCGCATTCAGCCCAACAGTTCCAGCCATAATGTTAGATCATTCATCATCTTTGATACCAGATACCCAAAATACATCTACATCTATAATAGCTGAAACAGTATTTAGATTTGGAACTACTTGGGACCGTGATGCCTGGGAAAGTAGGATAAAGAAATTAGATAGGGCTAGCGAAATTCTTAACAAGAAAAGTCCGTCAGCAAAAAAAGAAAGATTCAAACAGGACGATGTTTCAACAGTAGCTTTCTTCTTAAAAGGTGCTCCACAATATGCTGTCTTGGATAACCAATTTTTTCTACAAATTTTTCTACAATTTTCCGTCAACGTCTGTAGCTGTGAACCTATATCATCCAATTCAAGCAGTTATAGAAAAATGAAGTTTAAATGTTTTAAAATACTAATACGTACTAAATATGCGTGGTGAGTGATACTTCCAAATAAGAATTCCTTATTAATTAATCAAATGCCTATATCATTATGAAAAGATAAATCCGAAAACAATAATACTAACCGTAATTAAGTAAATACTAGTCATAATTGTAAATATAAAAATTCTAAATCTATTAATAAGTTAAGAAATAATCAAACTAATCAAAATTTAACAGCAACAATAACAAGCCAAAACCTCTATAATATAGATCATGATCAACAAGATCGTTAAAATGTCCTAACTCTGATTATGTTATGATAAAACCTCTTATGTGTATCTTTATATATTTACTGTCTTTGGCTAAATATATATTTATATATTATATATTTACTGTCTTTGTTATGTATTAGGTGGGGTATATAAAAGTCTATTTGGTTAGAGCTTTTTGAGAAATTTGCAAATATTTTATTATTTTTTAGTGCTTAGGAATCAAAATTTGTACTAAATGTTAACGGAATTAACCACTGGCTTGCAAAATATTCTGTGTTGTGTAATATTTTACTTACAACACTGTTGCAAGCTCTAAGTGATTTAAATCATCTCGAATCGGTCTTCTTCTGATGTTGACATTTCTTTGAACCTTTTCTTCATCTTGTGATGAATCCAACATAAATGTACTCATATTTTTATTTTTCATTTATTTATTTTTTTTAATTTGAAACTTAGATTATTCTCTTATAATTTATTTAGTTTTTAAATTTTTTTCCAGCTTATTCGAAACTTCACCCAAAATAAACTAAAGATACATATATTTTTTATGTTGGCATTTCAAAAATTTTAAGTGTTACCAGTGCGTACAAAAATTTTGTGGTTTAACAGAAACACAAATTGAGAGGAATAGTTTTTCATTCTCTTCAACTGAAATTTTTTTTTTGTTGTTGTTAAAGCTATTAAAATAATTTCTATTCAAAATATTTAATCTATTAATAATTGTAAAATGACTCTTGTAATCAACTTTAAATAATTTGAATGGGAATGACTTAGGCAGCGTTTACACGTCAATATTCTTCAATATTGATTGACAATTTTAAACTGAAGAGAGACATTTGTGTTTACACATAAGTTTTTCAATCAAACTATTTGTCAGTTTTTTGTTATATATTCACTAAATCTAATATAAAAATAAAAATTTTTTAATCAAGTACCCTGTGAATATAAAACAAATGTAAAATGAAAAAAAGAAAAAATGTTCATATGAATGTTTTTCATTATTCGCCATATTTATTAAGGATATAATATTTATTAAAGTTAATTCTATTTTTTTCTTCAATATATATTGATATCAATATGCGTTTACACATCAGTATTTCTTCAATATTCTCTCTCATCAATAAATACTGTCAATATATATTGATGTGTAAACGCTACCTTAAGTTATATTTAAATTAATTTTATTTATAGTGCACCTACTATATTCATTTAAATTAGTTCATAATTTATCAAATTTTACCTACTTAAATAATTATTAATTATATAAAAATAAAAAACGAAAGTAATACATTAAAAACATACATATTTTGAAAGCTTATTCTAGAAATTTCTATTCCTAACATTTCAACTTCATTGTAATCATAACCAACTATCGTCATCATCATAATCATCATCTTCGTCATAGTTTTCATTTATAGTGATGGACGATGTTAAACATTCCTTTTCCTCTTCTAATATTTTAGCACCAGCGCCACGGCTGCATATACTTAGACGTTTATGATCCAAACCAAGTGCAACAGTACCATTAACAATTACTAAAGGTACCTTACATACACCAGCTGGTATTGTGGTTATTTCTAATGCTTTTTCATGTAAATATCTCATCCGTTTTGGTATCCACATAATAAATAATATTGATTTTAATGATGCTGCAATAGCACCAATAAATAATAAAATGATTAGACCCACTTGTGCATATGGTAATATACTGAATAGGAAGTGTAAGAGGAACATCAGTCGGGGTGTTAAACTTTCAACACCCTAAAAAAAAAAAAAAATTTTAAAAATAAATAAAGAAAAATTAATATTATCTTGGAAAAAACGTTATTATAATAATATTGAAAACAAAAACAGAAAAGTAAAATAAACTTACCATATCAAACCATAATATTGGTAGCACAATATTTTTAAATGGTTTCATATCAGAATTAAATTTAATTTCACCCATTAATAAATTAATTTGTAAACGTGAATGAACTTTCATTGGTATACCCAGTTGCTGCAATTTAAAATAAAAATTCAATTAATAATTATTTAAAAAATTGGAAAATATTTTTTAAAAACCTTCTAAGGCAGCGTTTACACATCAATATTATTCAATACTTATTGACGATTTTAGATTGAAGAGAGAGACATTTTTGTTTACACATCAGTTTTTAAACAATCAAACTATTTGTCAGTTTTTTCTTATATACTCACTAAATCTAATATAAAAATAAAATTTTTTAATCAAGTACCCTGTGAATATAAAACAAATGTAAAATCAAACATAAAATAAAAAAATTTACATATGAATGTTGCTTAGTTTTTCATTATTCGCCATATATAATTTTGTCTCTCTCAATATATATTGAAGAAAACAGGATAATTTCTATTTTTTTTTTCAATATATTGATATCAATATGTGTTTACACATATGTAAGTATTTCTTCAATATTCTCTCTCATCAGTAAATACTGTCAATATATGTATTGTGATGTGTAAACGCTGCCTAATTGTTTTCATTTATTTTTTGGTCGTAATAACTATAGAAAAATCAAGTATCATCAGTTTCAAATAATACACATGATAAAAGGTCTGTCCCCGTAAAAAATAAAAATAAAAAAATGATTATAATGTAACAAAGTTTGTTAATTTTTTCACCGAAATATTACTCTACGTCTACGTATACTGAAAAAATAAAAATGTATATATATGTACGTCACGTGACACATTTCCCCTATTCTGATTTTACACATTAAAACATTTTTTTTTTCGGATAAAAAAATTATAAAGTTTTTAAACGTCAAAATTTTAAATTTAATTACGTTTAGTTATAACAAAACAACCAACAAATTGAATTTTACAATAAAATAAAAAACAATTCCTTCCACAGAGATTTCTAAGTTTTGGATATATTAATGAATTTTGAACTTTCATAGCTAGATCCTGGATATCCCACAAATACCGAAACTATTTTTTTATTTTCATTGCAAATCCCTTGCAAACATAAACTAATCACCCCTTTTCAATTTACATAATTCTTAGAAGCAGAGAATTTATTTTGATATGAGTATGATTTATAATTGATATATATTAATGATTTTATAATTGAGTATTGATAACATAAGTAATATCATTGATTAATAATACTATAAAGATAGACATTTTCATACAACAGAAAATGTTCAGCTCAATTTTTCCAAGTTTTCTTGATTATATATATTTTCTGGGATATAATCAATGTGTTGGTGCATTTTCTATATTCAATTTGAATTTTTAAATTTTTGAGCGTTTTATACGACTTTATTCTCTAAATAATTTGTATGTGTTTAGTTTCTCTATACTGTTCTTGAATATTATTGTTTTTAACTTTTTGTTATTTGAATTTGTATAGGTAATTTGAATTTTTTTTTAATTGATAGGTACAAAAATTTCAAATTGGATAGCATTTTTATCGAGTAGTCTTTTAAGAATATTTTTTTTTTATTTTTCTCTCAATATACATTGTAATACAAGGATTTTTATAATTGTTGTTATTGTGCATGTATATTATTTGTAATAATAAATTATAAAATTATAATATAATTTTATAATGTTTAGGAAACGAAAATATTTTTCTTGTTTTAATTGAATAATTTTCAAAAATAAAACAATTTCAATTCAAATAATAGTGAACATTCATCCACGTAATGATTTCTAATATATATTCATACATACATATACATATATGTATAAATTTACAAATAGAATCAAATTTTTATTTTTAAAAGAAGACTTTAAATACGGTTTTCTATTCCATTGTTATTTGATTTTCTATAATTTGACAATTTTCAGTGATTACAGTCCGTATATAGTACAGCTTGTCGCTATCGCTTTTTCTTATTATTTGATTTATATTATTCTTGTAGCTTTGAATTTATAATATTTTCTATTGATAGTAATTTTATTCTTGAATTCTATTTCACTTTTATTTTTCATTATTATATAATGGTAAAAGAAAAGTATTTAAAATGTTTAGTAACGAATTGTGTTTCAAATTTGAATAAGAACATAGATAGAAGTTTTTATTCATTGCCAAATAATCAGGAAAGAAAAAGTGCATGGCTTAAAGCATTAAGTGTATCCACAACAACTTTGTCTAAGCAAAATGTAGCGTATTATATTATTTAGGATTAAAAATTTACTTTAACTCCACTTATTCTTTTTTGCTAAGGTATCATGTATGCGATCTTCATTTCCTTCCGGAAGATCATAGCACAGTAACATTAAAGAGAACAGCTGTTCCTTCTTTGAATTCAAATAAATATAAAATGGGTTTAAATCAACCCAATAAAAATTCTATGGATATTTATAATTTTAAAATTGACAAAGAGGTTTTAAATATAAATAATAAACAGAAAAAAATTGTTTCTGAAGCATCAAAAGTCCATATTGAAGGTATTAGCTTGAATATTAGTGGTAATAAATTTTGCAAAGTAAATTCTAACAATTCTGTACTTTCAGTTATAAATGATAAAGAAACTGAAGTTCAAAATTCAATTGAACTTCTATTAATTGATAAATCTTTTTCGTGCAACTGCATGCATTTTTATAACAGAAATGAATCATGTGAAGAGTGTGTAAATAGGCTCAAAACGCTAGAAAAGTATAGAAAAATCCTAAATGAAAGAGATAAAACTAATGTAAAATTGAAAGAAACCATCAAAAAGCTTAAATTAAAAAATTTTAAAGTCAAGAATCAAAAAAAAAAATTAATAAAAAAAAAATTTACTTTAAATAATTATATTCAGAATCTAAAACATGTAACTAAAAATAGTAAAACACTTGCAAAAATAATATTGAAGAAGAAAAATAGATTTAATGAAACAGAAAAAAACCTTGCGCAAAATATTTTTTATAAGTCACCAGCAACTTATGGATTTATGAGAAATACCTTGAACATTACTTTGCCAAGTAAATCATCAATAAAATCATGGACTAAACTAAAATTTATTGAACCAGGATTAAATATTGAAATTATTAATCATTTAAGAATTAAATTAAGTTATATGAGTGAAAGTTCAAAAATTATTGTTTTGCTATTCGATGAAATGTCTATTAGAAAAGACCCATCTTACAATATAAAAAGAGATTGTTTAGATGGTGTGGAAGATTTAGATGGAGATAGAAAACAAAAACTTGCAACAGAAGCCCATTTCTTTATGATTCGAGGTTTATATGAAAATTATAAGTACGCATTAGGTTACAATTTATCCAAAAATAATTTGAAAGGAGAAACTTTAAAACCATTACTACTAAAATATATTAAAGAGCTAACACAAATTGGTTTCAAAATTGTTGCGACTGTTTGTGATCAATGCAGTACAAATCGACATACTTATGAATTACTTGGTGTAAATAAGGTAGAACCTTTTTTTTATGATTGGAATGGAAATAAAATTTATGCTTTGTTTGATATGCCACATCTTATAAAATCTATCAGAAATTCTTTTATAAAAACCGATTTTGAAAACTGGAATTATGATATTATTAGCTGTGATATTATTAAGAAAATTATTGCCGAAGATGAAAAATGCTCATCAAAAATTTTACCTAAAGTTCGCAACACTCATATTAATCCTAACACGTTTGAAAAAATGTCAGTAAAATTAGCTTTTCAATTATTTAGTCATAGTAGATATGCAGCCATAAAAGCAATAAATAACACTGATTCAAATTTTTTTAATTTATTAAGTAATAAAGTAGATCCAACTGCTGATTTTGTTTTAAGAGTTAACTATTTAATTGATTCCTTAAATTCGTCAAATTTTAACACAAAAAATCCATACAAACAACCATTAAAAATAAAGAATTCTCCGTTTTTATTCTTAGAGGAAATGCTGGAATATCTTAAAAAATTAAAAATTAAAAGTACCAAAAAAATTTTTTGCATTGATGGAATGGTTCAAACAATAACTGCTGTATTATCTTTATCGAAAGATCAAATTGATAGCAAAAATATTAATTTCTTGATGACGCGCAGATTGAATCAAGATCCGTTAGAAAATATGTTTTCTCATATAAGATCTTCTGGTGGTTGTTGCAGAAATCCATCTGCACAACAAATTGGGAATATTTTTGCTAAGATGGCCAGTGTCAAATTTATTTATAATGAAAATACATCATCAAATTGTGAAACAGACCACGACAATTATTTGGACATTGATGTCAATGTTTTAGCTGATGTAAATGATGAAAATGTTGAAAATGACGAACCACAAATTGATGAAGATTTTATTATTGAAAATTGTCCTGGAGAAATGGAGAAGGAAAACGTTTTAGCTTCAACTTCAGATACAGTCCAATTAAATAAACCAGTTAGTAATTTTGAAGAATTAGCAATAAGATATTTTTCTGGATTTTGCACAAAAAAAGTGTCAAATTGCCATACATGTACATCACTATTTTTAAAAAATGAACAGATAAAGTCATCATATAGTGAAAACTTAATAATTGCCAAAAATTATAATATATATGCAAACGACTTTGGAAGCTTATTAGCTCCAACAGATGAATATTTTGTAGAATCTTTTAAGTGGTTTAAAATTTTTGAAAATTTTTTCTATAAAAATTTTCATGTTTTGAATTTAAAAAAAACTATTTTGAAATTATGCTCTGAAAGTTCTGAAGATTTTATAAACAAATTTAAAGAAGAACATGAAGATCATTTGCTAAAAGTTTTAAATCAATTTATTATTGTGCTAATTAAATTTAGTTGTAAAAAAAAAAATTGAAAAGATGGAGAAATCATTTCCTAGAAAACAAAAAAACAATGTTAAAGAAATGCATTACAAAAAAAGCAATAAAAATGTGCAAAAGTTATTATTATTATAAAGAAATAGGGTTCCTATTTTAAGTTATTGAAAATTGTTGTAAAGATAGCAAATTATTCTAAAGTAGGCTAGTTTAGTTATAAGTTTACTAATTTATGCAATAAAAGTTGAGTTTCATTTCACTAATCCTTTATTTTTCTTTTGTAAATATCGAAATTTCGGAAGCAACTTACTTCCTTCATCAGTGCTTGTGACTAATCGAGAGATTAGTAGTCGAGATCAGTCACAAGCACTGGTGAAGGAAATAAGTTGATTCCGAAATATCGATATTTGCAAAATAAAAATAAATAATCAGTGAAAGGAAAATCGACTTTTATTTTATAAATTAAATATATCACTAAAAACAAATCTTATCAAAAATAATTAAGTTTACTAACTATATTAGTTGTTACTTATACAGCTTTGAAATGTTAGTGTTAATTTAGTTATACGTTTATCAAAAATTAGTTCTATAAGATTACCAAATATTATTGTAATTCTAATTTTAGTTTGTTAAAATTTAATTATCAGTTGTTAAACAATAAAACTCATGTCATTTGAATTTGAAACAAAATTTTTATGTTTATTTTTCAGTCAAGTTCAAAGAATTTACTTATTTTCTAATCAATGAAACAATAATAAACAAACGTACATACATATTTATTATTTACACACAAGATTTGAAAACTAAATTTAAATATTCATAATGAATTATGAGAGATGAAATAATTGATGCCAAATAAAAGAAAAAAAAGTATATACCTACATATATACCTAAAAACTGATTTTAATTGCATTGATAATAATGCTTGCATGCTTGTTGGAGAATAATAAAAACACAACGCAATCAACAACATATAGAAAACCGTATTTAAAAACTTCTTTTAAAAATAAAAATTTGATTCTATTTGTAAATTTATACATATATGTATATGTATGTATGAATATATATTAGAAATCATTACGTGGATGAATGTTCACTATTATTTGAATTGAAATTGTTTTATTTTTGAAAATTATTCAATTAAAACAAGAAAAATATTTTCGTTTCCTAAACATTATAAAATTATATTATAATTTTATAATTTATTATTACAAATAATATACATGCACAATATCAACAATTATAAAAATCCTTGTATTACAATGTATATTGAGAGAAAAATAAAAAAAAAATATTCTTAAAAGACTACTCGATAAAAATGCTATCCAATTTGAAATTTTTGTACCTATCAATTAAAAAAAATTCAAATTACCTATACAAATTCAAATAACAAAAAGTTAAAAACAATAATATTCAAGAACAGTATAGAGAAACTAAACACATACAAATTATTTAGAGAATAAAGTCGTACAAAACGCTCAAAAATTTAAAAATTCAAATTGAATATAGAAAATGCACCAACACATTGATTATATCCCAGAAAATATATATAATCAAGAAAACTTGGAAAAATTGAGCTGAACATTTTCTGTTGTATGAAAATGTCTATCTTTATAGTATTATTAATCAATGGTAATATACAAGGATATTCTTTCATAGAGTATGTTAGCTTATATTTATTAGATTTGGAAAACCTTTTTAATTGAAAAAGAAATCACTTGTTTTTTTTTTGTTCTCATTTGGCCATTTCATCGTATTTGGTGTAAGGCTGCAAAGAAAATTGAGAGTTGCCTTAGAGAGTCCAATACATTTCTTATTCCGGAAAGAGAAAAATTGAATCTATCGGCCAAATCCCTAAAACTGCAACATTCATGTCCAGCAAACCACAAATATGCTGTAATATGTTTGTTTGCTGGACTCCGTTTATCTGAGCATAAACTCTGAAACCCATTCGACACTTCAAATTTTCTATAATTAAATAACAATTTGGACACACGAAAATTGAGTTATAAACTCTTGATCATTGTATGAAGGTAAGATTTCTTCAAAATAATTTCGGATGCACAATCTTTTATTTTTTAAAAAGTAGTCTAAATAATAATATATCTTCGTCTTGAAGATATTGTTCAAGCATTTCTTGATAATCTTCACTGCTACTACTCCTGCTACTACTAGTTTCATCAGATTCAGAATTGAATAAAACAATTTTTGTTTCTTGTGCCATTTTTAATTTTTTATTTTAATTGTAGTTTTAATTTTACTAAATAAATTGTTTTATTTGTAAACAATAAAAATGACAAACTGTCAAATTATATCATTTTTACACCGCAAACCGTCCACGTACTTTTGGTTAAAAATAAAAAAAAATGCAAACAGAGAAAAAAATAATTTCTTTGAAATTAAAATTTGACGTTAAAAAACTTTATATCGGAAAAGTACTTGGACAAGCCTAAAGATACTATGTATTCTAAAATGTTAACAATTCAATCCTCATGATAACTTTTGCATTTGCTTTTAGCGTAGTTGGATCTTCGTAATTATATAAGCGACTTCCTTGTTTGTTTTTGTTTGCTTATCTTATATATTAATACGCTTAAAAGTCTGTTAAACTTTTCACAAAGCTTTTACAACACAAAGCTTTTTTCAACTTGATTAGACAACTTTATTAGAACCAAACTATTACGAATTACGATAGTGTGCAAAATTTAATTTAAAGACATAAACCACAAAACAATAAAACCAAATAAAACCAAAAACAAATTAAATTTTACCTAAAAACAATTCACCTATTGAGCAATAGCATTGATTATATCTGATCAAAGCCGTTAATATATAAAGATACACAAAAGTAGTTTGATCGTATAAAGATTAGAGTTGAGATGAGACATTACGATCTTACTATTTCATATTAAAACATAAACAATTCCATTAAAGAAGCAAGAATTAAAAAAAAAAAACGTATATTATAATATATATTATATGCCAAACCAATGCTCTATTACCAAAATATAGTGTACTCTATATTATGCTGTGCAAATTATAAATATGTGTCCGCAGTACACAGTATGCATACATACATAGTTGTTATATGCATGTATAACTAATTAGCATTTTACTTTCTGTTCTTTTTTATTCTCTTATTATCTGTTTTTCAATTCTTCTGGCAAAAGTTTCCTTTTTATATTTTGGTTGAATTGAAAAAAAAGTGTGAATTGTTGAATGTAGGTATAGGTACATATAAAATAAATGTGCTAATTTCACAAAATATACTGTCTTGCTAAATCGCCAACATTTTCATTAGAATATAAATTTTTTATAATGGTTATTATCTAATTGTTTTTGATAAATTTACTTATTTATTTATTTAATTTATGCAACTCTGATTAACGTCAACACAATTCTTTTGCATTATATAATTTCTTTTTCATGATTTGGAATTATTCTGAGGATCTGCACTTTATTGTTTTTTATTTTGTTTTTACATTGTTGTTGATTGTTGGTAAATCCTCTTCATATGTAACATTTAGAAAGATGTTTTGTTGTTGTTAGCTTTAATAATTATTATTAATTTATTATAAAGAGTTCAAAATTAATAAGGTGCTGTTCAATATTAATAATGCAAAAGAATTGTGTTGACGTTAATCAGAGTTGCATAAATTAAATAAATAAATAAGTAAATTTAAGGTTATTTTGACTGAATGATTTTAATAATAGTAATGTTTTAAATTGTAGTAGGTACTATGAAATAAATAGTGATTTATAATAATTAATAATATAATATGTAATACAAATTATAAAATTTGATCTGTAGTGTATCAATAAATTTTTCATAGTAAATTTTTTTTTTTAATTCTTGTTTCTTTAATGGTGTGTGCTTGTTTATGTTTTAATATGAAATAGTAAGATCGTAAAAGTGTCCCATTTCAACTCTAATCTTTGTACGATCAAACTACTTTTGTGTATCTTGATATATTAACGGTCTTTGATCTGATTATATGAATTAATTTAAAAAAAAAAAACAAAGTAGCAAAGACAAAAACCGAATTATCAGAATATAATTATTATATCGAATTATAAAAATAGCTTTGTTAAAATATTACGATATTACGATATTAAAGCAAAAAAACTTACCGGTAAAACAAATAGTAAATTTAGAAAATATATTTTTTACCTCACCCATGTTTAGAAATTCCAATAATTGAAATTTATTTATTTTATTAACCCATTACTGCCTATTGGGTATTTAAATACCCAAAAATCTTAGTGCATTAAAATAGCTATATCTGCCATTGAGTAATAGATATTGAGCTAGTCTTGATTTTACTAGAGAGAAAAAAGGCCGGACCATAATTCGTTCTCAGTGAGCTAAACAAAATTCGCAAGAACTGCTATTGTTAGTGGGACTCAAAAACTAAGGATTTTTTAAGCCCCATAATCCACTATCCATCAATATATATCAGATGGATCTTTTATTTCATGTAGATTATTCCAACTTGAAATAATATATCTATGAAATTTTAATTTTTTAAAAAAAATAAAACTAAAAAATTTATATAAAATGTAGTAGCGCTGACGCCGATTGAGTATTTAAATACCCATTCCAAATCTCAGACGTGGCAAAAGCTAGAGGTCTAAATTTTTCCAGGCAACTTCTATGACCTCTATGGCCATCCTTGGAAAATTTCATAATGATTGTACGACGGGATCTATGAGCCGGCTTTAATGGGCTAACAAATAATTCAAAAGTATAAATTCAAATGCGCAGTAGCATTGAGTAAATATAATATTGTACATGGAGAATCATAAACCGAAATTTACGATCTGCTAAGAACAAGAAAAATAAAATATATTATGACATTATTATCAAGTTCCAATTCAATACAGGTACAATTTAGTACACATAAAAATTAAAAAAACTTTAAAAAGTAATACCACAGACTACCTACATCAGACACCCTAGCGGAATAACAATATAACAATAAAAACTGAAGAATAAGAGAAAAAGCATAATTATTGGCTTTACCCCTAACTATAATAGTCATAAGGCGTCATATGATACGTCGTTAAATGGCCTATATGATTCGATATGATTTAACAAAGTCATAATCATAACTATAATGGTCATATCTAATCATACCAAAAGGTCAAAACCAAAATTTAAAAGAAGTGAAATAAAAATATAAATTCTACAAATAAATGCTTTTGTTTTTTTATTTTGAGTTTGGAAATAGTTAGGGCTATTATGATAATAAGAAAAAAAACAAAAAACGTATCTATGGCTATTTTAATGTGTTTTTAATGTGGGTGTGGTATGTATTTAGTTTAAATGCATTTAATTTCATATCTATACTGCCAGCGACATCTCTGTTCGCCACATTTTGTTGAAATGTACGTCTCTATTAATAGTATTTGTTAGTGAGCGTTTAGACATAAGATTTTGTTTTATGAAAGTTTTGTTTTACTTATTTTTATTACATTTACAAATTTAATTGCAATTACATCAAATTTTATTTCAAAAGTTTTAATTACATATCTAAAAGATAAACAAATACAGTTGCAAAGTATACTATATTTCTTCATGCAAAATCCACTTTCTAAACTTGCAAAATACGAAGATACGAATATGCGTGACGAGTACTAATAATAAATACTTATAAACAAATATAAATATCCAGTGTAATTTCAGAACATTTATAAAATATAAATATTTGAATAGTAAATCAATTGTTCTAAGTATTATTTGTATTGATGAATAATAATAATATTTAATACACATTTTTTATATTTTTTAATTATATCTTTCAATATATTGGCATAACACAATTAGAAGTTTATAAATACCTTTTCTAGCAAAATTCACTTTTTCAACTTGCGAAATACGAAAATGCGTGTCGAGCATTATTATTTAAAAAAAAAAATGTATGATATTCTATAACAAAGTCGGATGTCAAACTTTAATGAACATCATTTATACGTTATAAACACAATTCAAAAACATATAAACGCTGCCTTATATAAAAGTTTTCTTCAAAACTATTAGCGGTCAAAGTTTGCAATTTGATTCTATGAAAAACAAATAAAATTATTATTTATTATATTATACATATTAAGGTGGTTATGATGAAGTTCGTCGGAATGTGAAATTCCGATTACATTCCGAATTTGGTATGCTGAAGTCCGAAAGTATTTCGCAGTCTGCAAATGTAATTATTTATCCGAAATTTCTAAATTTATGTATGATGAAGTTCGTCGGAACGGAAAATAATTTGAAAATTGTACGCCGGAATTTCTCATTCGGAAGTATTAGAATGGTTCGGAAATGAATTATAAAGCATACAATTTTTGTATTTAGAATATTAGGAGAAGTAGAAAATGTAATAATAGTTTTTTTTTCAATTTTTTTTTCATTTGTAAAAATATTTTTTTTTATTTAGGAACAAAAAAGCGCTTCAAAAGAATAATATATTTTATTGTTTTTAATATTATAACATAATATGTATATATATTAAAAACGATACATATATATTTTACATTCTTTAGAGAATTTTAAATTTTCTCTGATGTAACAAAAAATTACTATTATTTTAATTTGTATATATATACATACTACATATGTAATTAAGAAAGTTGTAACTTTTACTTTTAATTTATGTATGCATATTGTATATATACATTATGTCATATACATTATCTATTAAAAATTTTTTACAAAATAAATAAAAAAAAATTGAAAATAAAAATGTTTGAAATGAATATGAAAACAAAAACAAAAATCTTCCGAAACATATGATTTTGATTTCTGCACACACTTTGCAGTCGAAGGGACTTCAGCATACCAATTCTTTCGTATTCGGATCGGAATTTTTTTTCGGAGAAATTCCGCTTCGGACTTCATCATAACCACCTAAGTTTGTTCGCACCGTAATCATCGAATTTCGCTTGAGCATCGAAATGCTTAAGTGAACGGACGTGTTTTTTAAGACAAAAAAAAAAAAAAACCCTCTTTTTTTTAATTTTTAATTACTGACAAATATTAATAATTATAAAAAAAAAAAATTGCAAGGTAGCTAAAAATTTAATAAAATGAAACAAAAAAAACTGAAGTGTTGAATTAAACCGATTATCGTTAATGTAAATGAACTTAAAAATATTGCCTATCAAGCAATAATAATAATATTAATAAATACTAAGTTATGCAAATTTTAATTTCAAATTATAAAAAATTAAATAATTGATAGAAGAAAATATGGCCTGTAGTGCAAGGAATTGTACTGCTGGTCCAATCAGGGGAGAAACTGGAATCAGATGCGATGGTGTATGTGGTAAAGCCTTTCATCCAACATACAAATGCTCTGGTCTGGATCAAACCGGTTGCAGTGTACTAAACACTAATTACACATTAAATATATGTGTGATGAGTGCACGGAGTATATAAAAAATGTTGACTTGGTGTTAAAGGAAATACAGGATAGTGTTAAAAAAATCAAGAAACAGTTAATAGGAACAATAATTTGCTAAAAGAATACAAATTGGAATTTAAGGAAGCTCTAAAGGAAAATGAAAAAGAATTAATGGGCTTACTAGAAGTTATAGAGATGAGATAGAAGAAATGGCATAATTTTAATAGAAAGTGAAAATAAAGAGGAACGAGATAAAATCAAACAGGCGTTAGAAGATAAAATGAAGGAAAAATATGAAATAAAAATTCTGGTGGATATAAATCCAAGGATAGAGATAGTTCACATGTCATTTAAGTATGAGGAAAATGAACTTTTAAATAAATTAAAGAAACAAAAGACATATCTGGAAAATAGCAACATAAAACTTATTAGAGTGAAAGAAATAAGGAAATATGATAAGATTTTATATAATGCTATAATTGAAACGGACAAAGATTCCTTTCCAAAAATTTTAGAAAGAGAAAAAGTTAATATTGGGTGGGAAAAATGTAAAGTGTTCGATGGAATAGTAATACCTCGTTGTTTTAAATGCAAAGGGTATAACCACAGATCATCTGATTGTAAAAATAAGGAAACTTGTTTAAAATCCCACGAGGAACACAAAACAAAGGAATGTAATAAAGAAGAGATAGTAAAATGTATAAACTGCTCTATGGCAAACAAAAAGTTAAATCTTGGACTAGATATCAATCACAAAACCTTCAGTGTCACATGTCCAGTATATTTAAATAAAATTAAAATAAAAAAAGATAAAATAGGATATTAGCAACTACAGAATAATGAAAGTTTTAATAATGAAATACTCAATGAAAACGTAATTAGCAATTTAATAATCAATGAAAAAATGTACCTAGACAGAATAGATAATATAAATTTAGGAAACAAAAAGCCATTAAACTTAGATAGTAGTGTTGATATATACATAGGCAAGAAGGTAATAATACATAGTAATAGTAGTAATGATAATAATAATAATAATATGCAAAAATACTTAAAGAAGACAAAGACCTTTAGTTTACTGAAATATGTGCCTAAAATTTGGACAAAAAAAGTTATGAATAAAAACGCAAAATATGAAGATAAAAACATAAGTACCGTAGAAACCAAATATAATATAAGTTCAGCAAAAAAAAAAAACATTGAACTTAGATAGTAGTGATAATATGTGCATTATCATAAAGGAAGAAGATATGCCAAATAGTATTAATAATAACAATACAAATAATAACAACAATATTGACAGTAATAAAAAGATTCCAGGTAAAAATTATTCGAATTGGGTTCAAGGAGATACACTAAAACCACAAGATAAACTTGAAGCTTCAAACAATAATAAATTAATTATACCACCAGTAGTGAGACTAACACAGAAAGCAATTTTAGAACATGATAGTGTATATGTACTCTCACGTCTGAGGGAAACTAGGATATATTGTAATATTAGAATATTTCTAGCATTCCTACATAACCAAGAAGACTATGTATGCATTGAAGGTACAACTAAAACAAATATATTAAAGTTCTAATAAATCAAGAAGGCTTACCTATGTGTCCTAATGAATTAAAAAAGATATACTACAGATATCACGAGCGAATTGGAGTTTCGAAGAAAGAAGTGGACAAGGATCTAGAAACCTATCGTACTCATCTAAGTAATAAATAGACAATATTTGCAAAAAATAAGAGAGATAGACTATACATTTTTTAATCCAACATATAATGGAAGGAAATAATATAACAAAAACACAAATAGGTAACTTAAATATTCTCTATTTAAATATCTGTAGCATAAGATATAAAATACTAGAACTGGAAGCATTAATTACGGAATACAATCAGATAGATATAGTAGTACTTACAGAGGTATGGATATACAACAACGAAATTGAGATATATAATATCCCTAATTTCAAGGCAATCTATAACTGTAGAAATGAAAAAAGAGAAGGAGGAACGGCAATTTTCATAAAAAATAACATTAAATTTAATGAAGAATATGAAAAATATCTAAAGATGAAAAATATAACTATACGGTAATTGAAATTCTAAATTCACAACCAAAATTAAAAATTGGTATACTTTATAAGGCTCCAGTGGAAAACAGTAATTTATTCATAGAATATTTAGAAAACAAACTAAAAGATAGTTCAAATCACATATTTTTCGCTGATACTAACTTAAATATATTTGATACTAACACAATAATCAACTGTGTGACATTGTAAAAAATAGGATTGAAAATATGAATATAGGAGAAATCGATGTATCAATTAAAATAATACAGGAAGTAAAAGTAATGTGCATCAAGAGGTAACAGTCAGAACTAGAAATAATAGCTGGATAACTCCTTTTATTTTTGAAAAACTAAGAGATCGCAATTCCTTATATGCAGCACACAAATAAGACCCAAGCAGTAATGAAAAAAGAGTAAAATACATTCAGTTTAAGAAGAAAGTAGAAAGATTATTAAAAGAATCTAAAAATAAACATGTTATCAAAAGCATCGAAAAAGCTGGAAGTGACTCTAGAAAACTTTGGAGAATACTAAATAATACTATAGGAAATAATAAAGATGAGAAAACGGATGATATTACTCAAGTTATAAAGAAAAATGGGGAAAAAACAAAGTAGTGAACGTGAAACGGCGGAGACTATAAATACATTCTTCAACGAAATAGGTGAATGCATTCTAAAAGATATCCAAAAAACCAGTACTGTGAATAATATTTCATATAATATGCACAATAATAAAACCATGTTTCTCAACCCAGTCACAGAACCAGAAAATTACCAAATTATCATGAAACTAAATAAAAATGCAACTCCAGGATTAGATAAAATAACAGTGAAAGATTTACAGCAATTGGTTAATGTTATAAAGCAGCCCTTAACTAACATAATAAATAAATGTTTTATAGAAGGAATATTTCCTGATTCATTGAAAAAGTCCTTTATAGCCTTTTCCAATCCATAAATCTGGATCCAAAGTAGTATGTGATAATTATAGACCGATTTCAATTTCAAATTCTATATCAAAAGTATATGAAAAAACAATTAATATAAGAATCAGAAATTTTGTTACACAAACAATTGGATTTGATAAAAATCAATACGGTTTCTTGGAAAATAGTGGAACAGATTCAGCAATTACTTCCACCTTGGAACAAATCTATGATGCATTAGATGAAGGTTTCCATGTAGGTGCTGTATTTATTGATCTAACTAAAGCTTTTGATGTGGTGAATCATTCCAGATTACTTGATTACTTAGAAAAATTGGGAATCAGAGGAATAAATAATCTCTTATTGGAAAGTTACCTAACAAATAGAACCCAATGCGCTAATATTAATGAAGTATCTAGCGACGGGGTAACTATAAAAACAGGTGTACCGCAAGGCTCTCTTCTAGGACAACTGTTATATCTGCTATAGGTACATAATGAATATACCTAAAACTCAATTCATATCAAATTACAATGTTTATGCAGATGACACTAATCTGATAGCAAAAGCTAAAACAATGAAAGAGTTAGAAGTTATATTAAATACAGACTTAAAAACCTTATGCAATTGGCTGGTATATAATGAATTATGTTTAAATGCTAAAAAAAACTAACTACATAATATTTAAAACCCAGAATAAAAAGTATGATAATATTACACTTAAGGTAAAAGAAAATATATTACAGAGAGTCGACAATATTAAATATTTAGGAATTATAATTGATGAAAATTTAAGATGGGACAAACATATAAAAAAAATGAAACAAAAAATTTTTCCTATAAGTGTAGCTATAAAGAGATCTGGTGGTATTCCTAATTATGCAGCCAAACTTGTGTATAATGGGCATATCTTGTCAAGCATTAGGTATAATATATGCAGTTGGAGTCACTGTTCAAATTTTCATGTAAAACAGATAGGAACAGTAATGAATAAAGCGTTAAAAAGTTTATTTAAACTAAACCCCAGAACTAGTACTAAGGAGTTATACAAATCAAGTAATGTACTGGATATAAACCAACTAATTTACTTTGAGAAATGCAAATACATATACAATATTCTAAATAATAAGTTTAAATCAAAATTAATTCTTAAAAATAGAGAAAATATACATAACTACATTACTAGAAATAGAAACCATATTGAAATACCTAAATCTAGAACATCCAAAAAACAAAAAAGCTTAAAATGTAGTGCTATAAAACTTTTCAACACTCTACCCTTAGAAATTAAAAATAGTAAAAACTTGGAAATATTTAAAAACAAACTTAAAAAGTATATTAGCAATTTTAGAAATAGTTAATAAAAAAACAAAAAAAAAAAGAAAATTTAATTTTAAAATAAATATTTTGGAAATGTTTACAATATGTAGGTTATAAATTAATCTTTAAGTTAATATTAAGTTTTCTTTCTTTTTTAGTTTATAATTTCTTATACATAATTTTATAATTCATATTGTAAAGTTATCTGAAATTTGAAAAATAAAGAATTAAAAAAACAAAAAAAAAAAAGTATATTATAAATATTGTAAATTATAATTTTATTCATTTTATTTTTATTATTTAAATAACAATAATAATTACAATTATAATAATTTATGATACCGTAGGTATTATAATACCTACCTCCCTGTTGTGAAAATAAAATTTGAATACATACAGTGAAAAAAAATATAAACCTGAAGTAGGCCTGCGGATTTATCTACAGGTCCACTGTTTAATAAATAAATAAATACCCAAATAAGAAATATAAAAAAAAATAGTTATAGATAGATCAAACTATATTGTAAATTACAAGCTATTCCCGGCGTAACATTCGCCGGTCTAGCATTAGCATTATAAATGAAACAATTTGGTTATTATGTGATAAAAAAATATGTAAAATATTGATTCTTTTAATAAATAAAATAAATTGTTTCATTTATAATGCTAATGCTAGACCGGCGAATGTTACGCCGGGAATAGCTAGTGTTTTTTTATTTTGTGTCTATATCTTATTTTATGGCAAAAAAAAAATTTCAATAAATTTTGACGAAAGTTGGGAAGCGAAATCTGGGACTAAAAAATACATTGTCGATTTGTCGGTGGTTCGCGACTAAAGTTTGGGACCATAATATATAGGGAAGCCAAAATATTTTTTTTTAAATGAAAACAGAAATAAAAATAAAATTTGACGTTCCTTCAGTATCAAAAAAGTCAATGCTTTTCATTTTCGCAAAATTTTGGCAATCAAACAATTTCAGAATATATAATTTTCGCATCATAAATGTTTTTGAATTTTGTCATCGTTACGTTTTAGAAAAGTACCAAAACTATAACAGACAAAATATTTCAAGAATATTTATGAACTTCTTAAAGATAATGTTAGCATGTTCGCGTCATTTAGTGCGACACATAATAAATTCCGAAAGCAAAAATAACCCAAAATCTAAATTAAATATTATAATCATTGTTGAAAATAGTCGAATATTTTCTTTTTAATTTTACTAAATACATATGCTTATTATACAAATACGCATATTTCGTCTACTACTATGTAAGTTATACAAATTTTACTCTAACGCTAAAAAACCAATTTTTCTAAAAGTTATAATATTTTTTTGATAGACATTTTCTAAAATTTTCATATAAATAAAAATAATGTTTCAAAGAAATCCAAACAAATATTTTTACAAAAATTCCCAACAAATGCATCTATATCATTATCGAGGCTTTTTTACCAACATTATACTTAATTTTCTAATGCAATAAAATTTTCTCGTATATTTCTATGATTCTGATTGCTTGGAACTCAATATTAAGATGTTTTTTTTTTAACTTAAAATTCATTTTTTAGAATAATGAGTAAAAATATTTTTTTTAATACGATAAACAAACACTTTTTTGTATGAAATTTTAGCAAATTCTAATTGTAAAATGAAAAGGTATATCTATACTAGTATTCATTTGTTTCTCGAAATTCGAGAAAGTTTGATAAAAAAATCATATTCAATTTAACTATAAATTTGTTTTCATCATTTCAATTTGTACTTGGTACCTTAGCACCTACTATATATTTTGTTTTATGGATTTATCTTAGACACAATCGCATACGTAATAATTTGTTTAAAAAATTTAAATTTATATCTAACTCTGGCGATGGGTGAGTTGCGGCAATAATGATAAATTAAAATGTTTGTATGTATGTTAAAATGACTTATATATGTGGGGGGAAATTTTAAATTGAAATTTCTAGGTGACTGTTTAATCATAGATTTAAAATTTCATTTTAATTCTAGTAGTTAAATCAATTTTAAAAAACACCACAATTTTTTTTGTTATTTCATTATTATTTTAATGTAATATGACACCAATTTATTCTTGTACAAAGCAAAAGTTATTTAACTTTAAGTGTTTTTTCAATATGTTAAAGTTTTGCTTAAATTGTTTTTTTTTTGTTATATGTAAGTTATTAGTCATTGTCATAATTTTACATTAAATTTGTATGAATTGATTGTAAACAACATCACATTACAAATTTGTCATAATGAAATATATGATATGTATATTTTAATTATTTTGCATTTTTATTTTGTCACATTGAATAATCCTAATTTATAAGAACTTAAGGCAACCTTAACTTCATTTCAAAAGAAGATTAGGAAACCTATCTCCGAATTTCAAACAATTGAAGTAAAAAAAGTTTTGAAAAAATATTTAGTTTAGGTCTTTTTTAAAATATCTATCATTTAAAAGAACAATAGATAATAAAAATCGATTGTGAAACGGTTCAGATATTTTTACCGTACTTTTTCAATTTACAGATTAAATAAAATAATTTGAAATTTTTAATTGCAAATTGAAAATTAAAAAAATTTTACAAAAATATTTAGTTTAGCTACGTCTCTTTTTGAATATCTATTATTAATGTATAGTATAGTAGTATCAAAACGTATAGTTTCCATTATTTTGACATATTAATTTAGAGTTTAAAATCTACTATTTTCTATATTTTTGATGTTTCAAAAGCCAATATTTCCTAAAAAAATTAAAGTTTAAAAATATGGATTCCTTCAAAATCGGACATTTGCAGTACGATTTTATTTCGCAACAAAATGGTAAATCAGTTTATTTCTTACAGAAAATATATCGATTGTATCAAAATGTGGATTATCCTATTATAATTTTTGACATAGGGACACAGGTTTTGGCGCGAAATTTATTCTGAAAATTATTTTAAAGTGAGCGGTTCGTTAGTTTTGTTTCAAGAACTTTATTATTAATTATTGGTAAGTTTCATTAATTTGAAATTACTTATTTATTATTAATTATGTATTCCTTTTTTTTTCTTTATTAAAATGAGGTTATACAATTATTATTTTAATCTTAATCTTAAGTAATATTTACAGTTTTAAAATTCAGTTCACATTTATTATTAAAACTTATAATTAAATTAAATTAAGCCTTATAGAATTGAACATTATAATAGAAAATATTAATATTCGATTTAATAACAAGAAAAAATACGAAAAAATTAAGTGTAAGATTAATTATTTACTAGGTAATTTAAAATATAAAAATAGAGTTTTATGATTTAGCTTAAGTTGTCTGGTCGAATTGGGTATTATAAATAAAATTTTCATTTTCCTAATACTTATTGCAGCAATCACATGTGAATATTTACAAAACTATAAAACAATGAATTTTATTTACATAAGTATATACTTTATTTAAATTTTTATTACTTTATTTTTGAAGAATTTTTAATTACTATATTTGAAAAATTTTCTAGAACATATCGAAATTTCACATTTCAACTCGAAATTTTAACTATTATTTTCATTGAATATAATAATCACTTTTTCCTAGCATTTTTTACCGACGCCATGTTGGCATTTATGAAAAAGAAAAAAATTTCATTTATTTTTCTTGATAGCTGTCAGTTTTTTGAGTGCTAATTTATTGAAAAGAAAATAAATGCACCCAAAATGTTTGGTTCGAAAGATGTTTTATTGTATACAGTATGTAAGAAAAAAATAGCCATCCTTTGCTTACTATTCGTTCAACTTCAAGCTAGAAAGAAATGAAGTTGCATTTTAAAAGTGATAGTGGTTAGACTAGTTAGTGAGGAAAAAAATAAAAGATAAGTTACAGAATAAATAGTAAGTACCTATTTGATTGGTTTGTATAATAAGTAAATAAAAATATAAATATAATAAATACAAATATATATATATATATTATAATAGGCTTACATTTATATTATATTTAAATGTAATTGATTTAAATTCGTTTTTGTAAGTTTTGTGATTTTAGCATTTGCATTACCTTTTTAAATTTTGGGTCGTAAATGCTGTATTCCCGGATGTGAATCCAGCTTTGAAACCTATAAAGTACCCTTTAATAGATTTGTTTTTCCTAAAGATCCAAATTTAAAAAAATTTGGTTAAATGCAATTTTAAAAATAAGTTGGAAACCGACCAAATATAGTACTATTTGTTCTTTACATTTCACAAATGCAAGTTTTAGTAAAACAAGCTCTAAAAAGCGGTGTTTACCACCTAAGGCGATTCCAAGCATTTTCCCAAATTCTTCGATAGATAATAATTTTCTTTTTTAGCAATTTATAAATTTATTATACAGGGTGGTTTAGAGCAAAAAGTTTTTTATGTTAATCGGAAGAGGGGTCTATCTTTAAATTTACCTGGGCTACAGAGGGTTAAAGAAAATCCTCTGTAGCACAGGTAAACATTTCAAAACATCATACCAACAATAGTTTTATTTTTTCATAAGAATAAGAAATAAGAAATTTTGTGTAGAAAAATTTACCAATTTGCATACCAATGTATATACATAGTAATGTATTTGTCATTATTATAGTCATCATATTTCGTACGAGTAAAATTTAGCCCTCCTAAAAAATATTCATTCTGAAAAAAAACATAATAATTCGATGAGAAATTATGAAATTTAGTATGTGTTCGAAGAGATACAATTCTGATAAAGTAAAAAAAGCAATAATAGTGAAAGAGTAACTTGCAAACAAAATCAATGAGGATGAAAAATATATTCTTATAAACAAAATCATAAGATACAAACTATAGTCTTCTTAAATAATTTCTATTTCTCATTAATATCCTATTATCACATTTATATGACCATTCAGGATTCCCGCTTATAATATTATAATGTTTTTTTTCGAAACAACGTTTATAATAGGTACTTGTAAAATATTTAATATAATTTTATAAATTATATTTTTTTCTGTAATTAAATTCACCTAAACCATCAACATTTTCGGTGAAATTTAAAAAATATTTTTGTTTTCTAAATTATTTAATTAAAGTTTTTGTTAAGATTGAAATAATTGTATCTTGTATTTCTAAAGCATTTAAAATAATATCATTAGTTTTGTAACCCGTCATAAATGACGGAAGCAAAATAAATTCTAGCAATTTTTTCCTTCATTAGAGATTTCATTTCAAGTTTAAGAAAAATACGTATTTGCTTACTAATTTATCATACCTTTATTTTCTTGTTAGAACGCTTTTAATTATCATATAAACGGAATATTTGTAGTAATGTGCAAAATTTTCTATTCCGTATTATGGTTTCTGAAACTTGGTTAAATTCTAATATATTTTCTAATGTGCTTAAAGTTCCTCGTTTCAAGCTTTATAGATGTGATCGGAAAAAACTGGATAGCCAACACAATTCGAGGAGGTGGAGCAGCAATTTATGTCAAATGTGGTCTTGCGGTTAAATTTTTCACTCATTCAGTTGAAAATTATGATATTGAATTAATTTTTTCTGAGCTTAAATGTAAAAATAATACTATTCTCTTATCAACGGTGTATTTTCCTCATCCCACAGCGCTTAAAATTGAACCATTTAAAAAAGCCTTGGATAGCTACAGTTGCAATTATGGAAATATCATCATTGGTGGTGATTTCAATATTGACCTTTTCGATGAAAATCATATATTAAAAAATGTTTTCTCCCGAATCATTGATAATTATTCCCTGAATATAGTAAATAACTCGGTACCAACTCGATTTGGGCAATCTCGTTCCAGCCTACTAGACTTATTTTTAATATCATTTGAAAATCATAAGCCAGTTGAGAAGTTTGGACAGATTTCTCTTCCGGGTTCGTCTGACCATGATTTGATTTACATGTCATACAAAATTCCTGTTGAGATACTGAAAGACAAAATTACTTATCATGATTACAAGAACTGCAATATCTTCCATCTATTCCATTCTGCAACTAGATTACCATGGCGTTCCATCTATACAATTAAGAATATAAACGATAAAACTGAAATTTTTAACAATCTAGTTCTTGGTCTTTTTGATCAGCATGTTCCCTCACGTTCGTTCACCCCACGTGCTGACTTCATCCCATATTTTTTCCTGCCATTGTTAAAATAGCTTCGGATCGCGATGCTGCCTATGAAGCTTGGAAGAGAACTAAAAATTCTAACGACAAAATTTTTTTTAACAAATTAAGAAATATTGTGAATCTGCGCATTAAACAAGCGAAAAAACAATTTATTTCAAAAATTCTTGATCCTCGCCTCTCTTCGAAAACTCTTTAGTCTAATACCACCAAGCTTGGAATTGGAAAGGAAACAAAATGGACGATTTGAGTAATTTTGATGTAAATGAAGTAAACAATAAATTTATAACATCGTCCACTAACACTTCTTCATTGCTATCCAATATTAGTAATCGACACGCGTCTATTCCTAACTTAACTAATACATTTTCTTTCAGATTTTCCAGATCAAATCTAATGCAATAAGACCTGATTTAATTCCATTGAAATTTATTAACTTAATTATACCTATTATGCTTCCGTATCTAACACACATTTTTAATGTTATCTTGACTACTGGTCGGTACCCTCTGATCTGGAAATACCCAAAAGCTATTCCAACTCCAAAAAAGAATAATCCTACAATTGATGATCTTAGACCAATCAGTATACTCTCTAGTATTTCTAAATCATTTCAACTAATAATTTCCTATATAAATTCCAATCAGGCTTCCGAAAACAGCATAGCACCACTTCAGCTCTCTTAGAAATAACTGATAATATTGTACTACTTCTTCTGGATTTCTCTAAGGCTTTTGATTGTGCCAATCATAGCTTGTTATATTTTAAACTAAGATCAACTTTCAAATTTTGAGTGCTCTGCTATCACTCTTATTCAAAGCTGTTTAAATAATAGAAGTCAATTTGTGTAGTTAAATGGTGTTAAATCTAATAACGTACTCGTTTTATGTGGTGTAGCTCAAGGATCCATACTGGGTCCTTTCCTTTTTAGTATTTTCATTAATGATTTGTCCTGTTGTTTGTCTGAAGCCCATTGTAGATTATATGCTGATGATACCCAAATTTACATAAGTGGTTCAGTTTCTGATCTTCACCACTGGATCGCCAAAATTAATAACGATCTCGACGCTGTAGCTTTCTGGACTCTAAACAATGGGCTACGATTAAATCCGTCCGAATTCCAGGCTTTGGTTGTTTATGTTCGAAATATCGACACAACAAATCTTCCGAATGTAAAACTTAATAATTTTATAGTAAAATTCGTAAATAGTGCTAAAAATGTAGGTATTGTGTTAAATAAAACTCTCACATTTAAAATTAAATGGTATTTCTAAAAATGTTCTTTTTAAACTACATAAACTCTGAAAATTTTCTTATTATATTAGTGAATGGATGAAAAAGAAACTGGTTCTGTCTTTAATGTTTCCACATTTCACTTATTGTGATGGAGTTTATTCTGGAATGAGTGCGGGTCAGTTTTCCAGACTAAAGGTAATTTTTAATGCTTGTACATGCTTTGTCACAAACCCGCCGGTTTTAATTTGACAATATTAGAGATGTTTCCAAAGTCATAGTTGATTGTACCTTTGAAAATTATCTGAAATATAAATATACATGCTTTATCAGAAAAATGATATCTAAAAATACGCCAGAATATCTCTATGATATTTGTTAGGAGAAGAAATTTTGCATTTAAAAATTTTATATTCATTTTAAATTTTTTTTTTACCATTTTTATTTTTTTTTCTTTTTCTATTTGTCTTTTGCTTTACTGTTAACTTCCATAGATTAAGTAAGTTTAAATACAATGAATTTACATTCTTTTTTATCATATACTCTTGTAGAGACTTACCGTCTCATGTATATGTATATACATAATGAAATAAATAAATAAATGATTAGTGAAAGCAAAATCCATTTTCATTCCATAAATTATATAAAATATATCACTAAAAACAAATTTGATTATTAAAAATAAATATTCAATTCGTTTTTATCAATTTATTTCTTTTTTGGTCTTATTTATATAGTTTTTAAAATTTTACAATATTTAATACACGTAAATAGAATAACTCTTGAATTTGAACAAATAATAATTGATAATGAGCAACAACTTTAAACGAAAATAGTTTAGTAATCCAGTTTCGATTTTGCACTTGCATTTTGCAATAAAAAAAAAACAAAAATAAATCAAATTGTAAATATAAAAATAATACACAATATTTCTTTTGATGAATAAAAAAAAAACTCGTGTTGGCAAAAAAATTAAAATAAAAAATTTTTATTATAAATAAAAAAGTAGGTATCGAGGTTTTTCGAAGATTTTTAAAAAAAAAATTAAGTTTTCTTTGATTATGCGAAAAAAAAATTATTTTAAGACTTTCGCTATTAAATTATCAGATAAGTTAAGAAAGAAATAAAATATAATTATTTAAAATTTCATTTCATTTCAAAAAATTCATCATCGTTTTTCATGTTGAAATATACATCATATGCAATACATATTTATTATTTATTAGTTTTAAAACCCGTCTCAAGACGGTGTTCTAATTAAAAAAAAAAACTTCTTATGAAAATGCGCAAAAAAGGAGATTCTAAGAAATGTAATCAAATATTAGGTGTATTTAGCGTAATACAGAATAGTCAGGTGCAAAATCTTTTTTTTTTGCTATAAAGATCGAAATAATTCGAGAAATTGAAAATTTGTTTTTTACAAAAGCAAATTGAGTTAAACAACAACAATTTTTTTATTGAAAATTTATTTTCTTTTTTCCGCACCACCCTGGAGGTAAAGAAAAAGGTGCGTTTTTTTGTGGCTTCCCAACAGGCCTACTCAACACTCAGACGCAAGACACCGTTGACAAAGGCAGCATTTTACCCTTTTCTCTAATGATTAGATGTCAAAACTTTGTGCATATAGTTTATTGGAATGTCGAATTAACTTGCCTTGCTCCCTTCCCTCAGTAAGTTTTACTTGAATATCACAAGACCGCCGTACATACAGTTGCCAATGGGTAAATATTGTTTCAGGCAAATAAACTCCTTCTTTTTCCAGTTTGACCTTGCGACTTATTTATGGTCATAAAAAATTCCAATTTAACCGGGAATTGTTAACGTCTAAGAATAAATGGCAGTTCTGTGGTCGTTGTAGCTAAATCTATTCTAGGAATAAAAACAGTTTCACCTATAGCTTATGCCAAGGAATTCCGCGATTATTAAATTTAATTTTAGAGCTTTTACAGCTAGTCGAGTCCCTTGCAGAGGTGACGTTTGGTATTTAGGTTTCTCAGTAGTATTATTATACTACCAACTTTCAAATTAAGTTTATGTGGAGGCATTCTATTTGGACAGCAGCCGATTAAAAATTCTACAGGAACTCCATTTTTACCGCAATCATAAGTGGAATTGGTACTAAGATAAATCATTACATTTCCCTCCAAAATGTTTAAAATTCGTTCATTAATTGTATCAACATCAGAATTTTTTGTAAAAACCTTTAAAAAAATAAAATTGAAGTCCAAAATTATAATCCATTTACAATAACAAACAACTTATTCATATGAAATAAATAAAATATACTATATATATAATACACAAGATGAACGACGTGGTGAGTAAAAAAGCAAGAATAATTTAACAGTAAATTACACCATAAAAATATTAAAATTTTAGTAAGTTCTTGGTGCTGAATACTTAAAACATAGTTACACAAAATAGTTACACCAAATAGTAATGGTTATTTCCAAGTTTAGCGCCATCTATACTCTAAAAAAAATTTCAATCACGGACAATTTTTAAAAAGGCTTCATAAAAATTATGTCATTTTAAATAAAGACACAAACTTATAGAAAAAAGTACAAAAACAAAAACACAATCAAAAATTGAAAACAAAACCGAAAAACAAAAATCAGATTAGATCATCAAAAATGAATAAATGTTAGTTCATTTGCTTCTGCTATTATTAAAAAAAATATATAAAGTAAACACGGTTATAGTCATTCGCTAAATATAGTAATAAAATTTCAGCTTTATTTTATCATAAATAGCAATTCTGTTATATAATCAGAAAAAATACACATTTGTAATAAAGAACAGAGAAAAACTATATATCAATCAGTTTTTTCTATAAAATAATTCACTTTTGACTCTTTTATTGAAAAATTGCGGTTATATTTTATTGTGACTTATAAACCACATCGATTGCATGAGCTTATGAAGCTTATTTATTACTTTCTTTCAAAAAAATTGGTGACTATTGCTATAACAGAATTCTGACTACAAACATTTTTGAGTGTATATGCATACACACTGCTATTAAAAAAAAAATATCGAATTTTTTCGAGATAATCAACGTTTTTTACAAAATTTTCAGTTTTTAAAAGCTAAATTTTAAGTTTATGCAGTTATTATTCAAAAACGGTAAGTCTGATACTCTTTCAACATATACCGTTAATTAGGTGTATTAATTCTAAAAAAAGCTTTGAAAAATATCTTGCTGTTTCAATTTCTTCTGAGCTGTAGTTGATATTCTTTAGACATAATTTTTCTAATCCGATTTTCTGTAACTCTCTGTAGCACAAGTTAATTTAAAGATAGACTCCTCTTCTAGAACAATTTTTTCCCTAAAATACTACAAGGAATCACCCTTTAAAAACTTTTTGCACTAAGCCGGACCACCCTGTATAAAATAATATACCTACATTAAAAAGAAGAACAATAGTCAATATGATTTAATCGATATCTATATATATCTTTAAAACATACATTTCTACAAAATTGAAGAACAAAACAAAGTTAAAAGAAAAACATAATTAAACAAAAAAAAAACAAAAAAAAATTTGTTATACCTACATAGTTTTTGTGGCGCTGAGAAATTAGTTCGATTCAAATAATTTTGATAAAAAATTCATAATATTTTGTCAAAGTTATTTCACTTTCAATTTTTAAAAATTTATCGAACTTATTTAATTTTTAATTTTATGGAACCTTTTTCAGTTCAAAAAATTTACAATAAACAAAAAAAATAAAAAGAAATAACAATTTTAACTCTTCATCGCATCATATTTTTGGCGCAGAGTACCTATACAGGCTATACAAAAGCTATGAAATAACTCGACAAAATTAAAATTTTGAATTATATATATATAGCTTTCTATATATATTTATCTGGATCGATGGATGTATGTTCAACGGAAAGCTCCACCACATATACAAATTGCAATATATATGTAAACTGTAACATCATGTAATTATAATAAACATAGATTTGTCATATGTCATAAAATCTGTCATAAATTAAATTTAATAAACAACAAAACGCATAGACAACACATAGTGAGAAACACACACATAAACATCTTTTTCTTAACAAATTCATTTGACAGATAGTTTTATTATCATACTACGAGAATGTACACTGTATGCTGTATGTACAAGACTGCAATTTCTCATAAAATTATTCGTTTTTATTTTTTTTTATAATGAATATTTCAGATGGAAAAATTTTAACTCAAAACAAATGCTATGCTATTTATACACAGGAATATGTCACATGCACATGCATATCCTATATGAATGATTATCCAAGGTCCATATAATGTGTGGAGGTATTTATACTGTTAAGGCAATAATATACGGAATCTATGATGGTAAAGTAAGTGTTTAAAACATTTATAACAATTATAACGACTGATACATGCCGACTCAGCCCTGACGAAAACTGTCCTATTTTAGCTTTGATTACATTTTTTTTTACTCTGGATTGGATGTCTTATGTTGTATACTCATTGCTGACACCTATAGGACCAGAGGTTTAAGAATGGCTCTGTAAAGCAACACTTTATATTCCAGATCTAATGTGGAATTTTCCCAATAAGCCAATAAATTCTGTTCGTCTTGAGTTTTAGCTGCTCTTTTTTTTCGGTGATATGATTCTTCCTTTCGTCTATCCTTCAGCCTTTTGTCTAGAGAATTCCCAGATATTTAACCTCGTTGGCTTGCGGAATAGTTATTCCATTTATGCTAACTGGAGAACATAGTCCTTTCTTTAGCGAGAAAGTTATATGAATACTTTTACTCTCATTAATCTTCATTTTCCACTTATAAAGCCATTCCTGTATCTTAAATTTGTAGATGCTCTATGTGGATTTGAGTGATAGTTTAAGTAAAGATAATTTACAAATAGATGTCCGATAGCCTAATAAAATAAAAACCAGAAATTTAAAAGCTATTTTAAAGCTATTTTTAAATAGTTTTCATTTTCGCTTGAAATTTTTAATTGAGAAATATATATTTATTTTCTCTATTTATTACTTTTTTTAGTTGACAAAAAACATTTGGATCATTCTCAATCTTATTGAGTTCAGTAATTGAGTTACGACGATGAAGATGTGTGTTTTGTCGCTGTTATTTCTATGCATATTTTTTATTAAAAATATAATAAGGTAGACTGCCAAAAACCGTTTAATACAAATGGGCATCATATTTGAAATGAATGAAATGGTTGATTGCAGTTGTAGATTTATGAAAAATTTTCTGTTTTGGTTTTATTTCTATATTTCTTTTTTTTTACTTGAGTTAAATTAAATTTCAGTATACGGCCCTTTAAATTTACTTTTGGTTTTGTTTTGTGGAAGAAAACAATTGATAAATATAGAAATAGTAACTTTTGAAGACAAAATTTTAGAAGAAATAGCAATAGAAATATAGGGTGCCAATTAGTAATGTGCGAAAAGTATCTACTCGATACTTAGTATCGAGTATTGACCAAGAATAAAACTATCGGTTACTTTTCTGTAAAAATATCGAGTATTGGTATTGATCAAGAATAAAAATCTCGACTGTTACTATTGAGTATTGGTATTGTTTAAACTCAAAGTATCGATAAGAGTACCAACAATAACATTTTTTTTTCTTGTTCAAAAAAGAGAATAGGGAACAAAACAGAATTGAAAAAATAAAAATGTGTATAGTGTATACATATTATTATGTGACTGCTACACCACATGTAGAAGAGACTAAAAAATATAGATATAAAAATATGTATACTCTGCTGCTGAATATCAAAACAAATACAAATGGTTAATATTGTATTAATGTTTTTATTGTGTTCGTTGATCAATACTTTAGTCGTAATCGAGATTGATAGTGTAGTCGATACTCGATACCGTGTTCGTTGATCAATACTTTAGTGGTACTCGAGATTGATATCGAGTTGGTTCAAAAAATAAAATATCAGAAAAATAACAGGTTTTTTTTCGCTAATCAATACAACATACATATTTCGAGTGAATAAGTAAGTACAAAGGAAGTTTTTACTATTTGATTGTGTACGATAACCATATCTATGGAAGAAAAATTAGCTGAGTAACAAAATATGAAATTTCATAATTTACAGTTACGAAGATATTGAGTTGGGATGTTGATGATGTAATGATTGTGTTTTTTTTATTGGTTACAGTTTAAAATGTCAAATACAGATAGACGAAAGAAAAGTAATTTGTGGCTACATTTCACCGAAATTGAAGATGGCAAAGCTAGGTGTGATATTTGTAAATCTGCATTTTCTTTTAAAGGAGGTGCAACATCCAACTTAAAAAAGCATCTAGTAGCAAAGCATCACACAATATTGATTGATGAAGATATTCCACCAAAAGTAAGAAAAACAGTGCCCCTGAAGAAAGTGCCCCATGAAACAATTGAAACAACAACTGAAGTGGAACCAGAGCAAGAGAAAGAAGATGACTTTCTGTTTACTAAGTTTGATAAGAAAATTGAACAGGAACTCCAGTCTCTGCTGCAATTCTACAAGTGCACCAATACGTTGAAGAGCCATACTTAAATCGCAAGGAAGATCCACTGGCGTGGTGGAAAAGCAGGGAGTTAATAAATCCTGGTTTAGCTAAGCAAGCAAAACGACATCTTGGGGTAGTAGCCACCTCTTCGCGAAGTGAGAGAACTTTTTCAATAGCTGGCGACCTAATTTCAAAAAAACGATCAAGATTAAGTCCCAAAAATGCGGAAAAAATTATTTTTCTAAATGCCAATAAGAAATATTTTCCAGATCTAATTTGAAATAATTTGTCGGTTCCTATTTATATTTATATTTAATTTAAAACTAGTTCCTATCAATTACTGCAATATTTAAATTAGTTGAAGTATTATGAATTTTTAAATTTATTTTCGATTTTTTTTGTTAATTTACTATTTTTATTTTCGTAAAGTATAAAAAAAGGAAAAGAACTGAAATATAACATACTGTGGTACAAAAAATACTTAATATTTAAATTAGAATAAGTAATATTAATAATGTTTTTTAAATGAACAATTTTTTGGATAAGTTAATACTTTTGTTTATGAAATAGAAATAAAAAAACAAAAAAAATTAAAATAAAAAATCGGTGATAATAAAAAGAAAAAACCAAATGAAGTTTAATAATATAGTACAAAAAATATTTAATATTTAAATTAGATTAAGTAATTTTAATATAAGAAAAGGAAAAGAACTGAAGTATACTGTGGTACAAAAATATTTATTATATAAATTATATTAAGTATTATGAATTTTTTAAGTTTACTTTTATTTTTTTATTATTTTAAGTATTATGAATTATTTAAGTTAAGATATTTTTTTTGTTTGTTAATTAACAAACAATTACAAACTGAACTGAGATAAAAAAAAAACTGAAATATAATACAATACCAAAGGTATTAATTTTTTAAACTAAAATAAGTATTATGAATTATGTTTTATTTAATGTTAAATTTTTTCATTATTTAATATAAAAATTATTTTATTCATACAAAAAAAACCCAAAATATAAAAACAAAAAATTAAATGAACTGAAGTAACGAAAAAAACTAAAAAAAAGCATACACTATACAAATAAATTGCTTTACATTTTTCCTCAATAAAATTTTCAGTTAACGAATCTAGAAGTATCGGTTAAAAAGTATCGAGTAGAAAGTATCGAGTATTGATGATGAAAGTATCGAGTAGTAATGATTACTGGAAAGTATTGAACATGCACATTCCTAGTGCCACATGTACATTGGTTTAAAAAACATATTGAATAAATCTATTTTTAACAAAGCAGTGCAAAATCATACTCAAAATGATTCCAGTATACATTTATTATTTTTTTGTGTGATTCCAGTATACTCAATTTATTTATCGTATTCAAATACTGGCGTATATAAGAAATTATTAAGCCTTTATTTACATTCAGCACATACATTATTTTGTAATTTCGGATTCCCTTCTATTTAAAACTGAACAATAAACTTTATCAAATTATTTTTAAATAATTTAGAAAGTAAATAATTTAATTATTTTATTTTCAAAATTATTTCAAAAACAATGTGATTTGATGGGTAAACTCACCCTACTTGATACATGATTTTTTTTTTATTTTCATAAAAACAAAAAAAAAATAACAAATTCTTTTTCCTCATATTTTTATTTACCAAAATTTCGCTTACTTCATCATAAAAATGAAATAATTGCGTGTGTTAGAGCAGCTAATTCTAATGCACTGCAAAAAGCTGAAATAAACAATAGGAGTGAAGAGATACAAAGAACCAAAGTCTGCAAGGATAAAATCGTAAAATAACATGAAATTATTTTTTTTTTCTTTATTATTTTACTCACTCTTCAAAATTTTAGAAATATGTATAATTGTGTGTATATATTTCTGTACCAAATTAATGGGTAAAGCTTTTTAAAAACTAATTTAATTTGAAGAGAAAATTTCAAAGCTCTCTCACTGCTACTCAATCATACACCCATCAGCTGCGATTAGACACCAATTTTTGAATGAAAAATTCCCATTGCTTCGGAAATCTACTTGTATATTATCTTTGGTTTAAGATTGCAGTATCGTCTGCGAAGGTAGATGTTAATGTGTTCCTGTTTTCCAGTAGACCAGAAGGTGACCACTACCTTGTGGAATGCCAGCGTTGATTTCATGTTCTTCTATTAAATACGATTTGAATCTAACTCGAAAGCGTCTATTCGTTATATAAGAATTTAGAAGTAGATGAGCCTCAGCTGGTAGCTTTTGTTTTATTTTGTAGATTAATCCAGCGTGCCAAACTTTGTCGAATGCCTGACTGAAATCCAAAAACACGGCTGAGCAGAACTTTCTTTCTTCAACTCCTTGTTTTATTTGGGCAGCAATTCGGTGTATCTGTTCAATTGTGCTATGTTCAGCTTGAAAACCAAATTGATGCATAGGAACTACCTCATCGTTTTTTATTTGCGGCATCATTTTATGAACTATAATTTTTTCAAAAACTTTTGACAGCATAGGCAATAGACTGATGGGTCTACATAAGTTGACCTTTTTGGATCTTTACCTGGTTTTAAGATCATTATAATTGTAGACTGTTTCCACAATGATGGAAAGTAACTTTTTCTGAAGAGGGCATTGAAAAGTTGTGTGATATTCTTAAAAGATTTGCCTAGGAGCTCTTGCAACATTCTATCTGAAATCCCATGGTAGCCTACTACTTTTTTGGGGTTGATTTTTTTGTTGATTGAAGATTCAACTAACTGCGTATTAATTCTATAACACGGCCTTGCTTGTATATTTTGATTAGGTGGGCAATATATTGATACCGTTATGATTTTCTCATCTTTATGTTCTATGCAGATAGAGGTGGTATGAATGCTGAGCGAGCAAATAATTTTGAAGTTGATAATGGCGAATTTTTTCCCTTATGAGGATACCTGTTCCTCTATGGTCCTCCGTGGTCTGGATGATTAGTTCCATAGAATACATAGTCATTAGCTTTGAAATTATATTTGTTTGTTAGATAAGTCTCGGAGTGCTTCTGCATGATGTCGATATGATGTCCATTAAAGAAATGTTCTATCTCAAATTTATGGTTGGTTATACCGTTTGCATTTCATTGGCATATTTTAATGTAATTCATGGATTGGTTGAAAACTTCTGTATGAGCAAATTTTGATTTCTAATTATTAGTTCTTGAAGCATGCTTTGCATAGAAGACATAAATTGCAACATAGTTTGCATAAGAGTGTTAATCGTGTCTTCCAATCCTGTGTTGTTGTTCAGGTTGTTAAATTGTTGTGAGTTACCTTCTTTTACTATGAATTCGTATGTGCTTGTATTTTTATTTGTGTTTATTAATAGTGGTGGTATACTTTGATCCTGCAAATTTTTTGTGCTAGGAAATTCAGAGATTCTACTTTTCTGAGGTTGTCCTTTTCTCATCTTTTGATATACAATACAACCTCTATAATTTGCAATATGATTCTAACCGCAGTTACTGCATTTTTTAACATTGAATGTATCTCTTGGTTTGTTACACTTAGCAGTTGGATTACAGTCTCCACATATTACGCAAACTGACGGCAAGTGGCAATAGATTTTTTTGTGCCCAAACTCTTGACAGTTAATGCACTGAACTGGCCTTGTCGTTTTCTTGGTTCTTCAATAAAGATTCTTCGATTCAGTAGGTAGTGAAGGTTATAAATGGGGTGTACTTTATTTTTGACGAGCTGGTGTTATCAAAGCCAACTTCAACTTTTAACTCAACGAGGTTCTTTAAATCTATTCATGATTTGATGCACGTTGACTACATCAAAACTCTTCGACATTAGTTCTTCTTTGATGTCGTTAATTGGGTAGTTTTTTCTATTCTTTCCAACACAATTGTGAGAACTTTGCTAGACTTGAGTTGGTACGTGTAATACTTGTTTTTCATATCTTCAAAAGTGCTCACGATCAACCTACAGTCCTGACTCCTGACCATTATTTATTCGTATTTTTGTTTCTTCTATTCTGCCTTTTCTCAAGTTTGTGGTGTAAAAATTATTTTTTCCGATCTTTTGGGTAATTAAGTTTATTAATTGGTCACTATTTCTTTCCCTCAGGTAGATTGGTGATGGTTTATACATTTTATCTCTAGGTTGAATTACTTTATCGTCGTCAACGCTGAGTATTGCGAACCTGTACTTTTAATTGGAGGTGACCGCTGAAGTTTCGCATTTTTGATAAAAGGATTATCCTTTTCCGTTTTGCATTGTAGAATTTACTTTTGTCACCACCAGATTTATTTTTATTATTTTGATGAAAAACGCTACTCTTGATATTTCCAACAAAATGGTAGCACTAATTACTGTCAGCCGCATAAACACTTATGGCACAGCATCCTAAATATGACACTCCGTACTTTTTTTTGTTAAGATGGCGCTTTAAAGGCCATAGGAAAATGAAACAAAAAAATTTCTTATATGATATATTTAAAAAATGTATAAAAACTTGGTGCAATATATTGATGAATAATTATTGCAAAAATAAATTTAATGATAAAAGAATTAATCAAAAACAACAAGTCACATCAAATTCATCTAAATCCATTAAACAAAGAAAATTAAACACTTTAAATTAAACATTCATTCCTTAACTTATCATATTTTTTATTTTTTTTCTATTAATCTAAGCATGAACAAATTTGTTTTTCTTATTAAAATATATTTTAAAAATATAATAAGTCTTTTAAATATATATTTAAATTATATATTTTTTATTTTCTATTCTTCACCTACATTTTGATTTTATTTCTGTATGTTGATATATTTTTTGATATGACCGGTGGTTTTTTTTATTTTTAACAAGTAAATTATAGGTATGTAATCAAGGCATCCTAAATAGGATGAATTTTAGAATTTAGGATGTATAATATGATATGTACATATATATATAATATGAGTAACAATAATTTAGCAATAATTATTAAACCACATTTTAGAGTAAGCTTTTGATAATAGAATAAATAAATTGTTTAGAAACAAATTTTGTTAATAAATTGTTTTACTTCCTCTAAGACATTTATATTTTTACAAAGTTCTTACAGTTTTTACAAAGTTCCGGGTAGAATACTACAAGGTTATATGGAACATACAATTTACGTGTCAACACCAGAAATCTAGCTTTTATTCGTATGATTTATAAATCACACTTTTGTCATTTCTATAATGTTACTGCACCTCGTTTATTCAATAAATTACCAGATTATCTTCGTTGCGAAAGAGTTAAAATCAAATTTCTTAAAGGAATCAAATCATGGCTTCTTTCTTTTGATCATCACGTTATTAAGAACCTTTTAAATCCTTTATTTTGAATTCATGTTTTTTAATTGTATAATCTGCTTTTCTCATTGAATTTTGTTTTGCATATTTTATTTTAATTTGTTTTACTGTTGAACTTTTTCATCATTTTCATTTATATTTTACTATACATATAAGCATTATTTTTTCTTTATAATTATTCTATTTCGTTTTATTTTTAATTTACCCCACTTTATTAAATATGTTATTTCTTTTAAAGGTTCTTTGGTCACTTATCTTTGGTTAACAAATTGAACTTTTTCAACAACTACCTAGGCTAGTTTTAAATTTTTATTTTACTATATTTAATATTTTTTGTTTTTATAAATTTTTAAGATAAGTCTTCAATAATGTAAATTAGCTTTTGGTTTTTATGAAATAAATTCTGTTTTATTGTATTTTTATATATTAATTGACAATAAATAAATTAAAAAAAAAACTTCGAATCACTCCAAAATTCTTATATTAACTGAAAAATCTCATAAGAAATTTCTTTGTTTACATTTTCATGTGGCCTTTATGACGCCATGTTGAATTGAATATTGGGTATATCAGTTGCACCGGTAATGATAATATACTTATATCGATATACATATATGTATAATTTTTTTAACTAGAGGCCTGCGCCGCCTTCGCGCCTCCTATGCCGACAAAGTACCTGCTATAGTAAGGCATTAGTCTTTATTTGATTTTTTCACAAAAGTTTTTATAAATAAGTTAGGAAGGTCTAAGTAAATTAGTTAGGGTATAGAAAAACGCAAAATCAAAAGAAAAAAAGTTCTCTGTTGGTTCACTTTCTTTAATACTTAGTATACGCTTTCGATGTGTTTAAGAAGTATATTAATTATTTATTGTGCATGTACAAAAAATATATGTACTGTACGGTACTTATGGTCCTAATATGAATTTAGCCCTATAGAAACCTTTTTTGCTTTCTGTTTTGCAAAAGACTGGTACTTATGAGTACCTATAACAAAACCATAATTTAATTACTTACTCAAGGAACTTTATTAATTGCTTTAACTCAAAATATTTTTGTTTTGATTGTTTAGCTATACATAAATATGCACATTAGGGAATGTACATATATCCATCTAAATTATAACATTATAAATTAGTCTTATTTTAAACACATGAAGTTGTATTGTAAATAATCTAATCACTTCCAAACGGCTTTTCGGCGGATACGCTTAAAGCAGACTTTTTTTTAGAGAATTAAATTTTCTTTGTATTTAAAAAATATATATATATTATGTTGTCGCTTTAAAAATGAAAATATTTCATTTCAAAGTTAAAAATTTTTTCAACATTTACTAAAATAATAGAAATGATATGAGTAAGGTATACCTAACCTAAATGGATGTACAATACAAACACACTCAATCAGAATCATGTCGTTTTTTTGCATATTATGTGCATATATAATTAAGATGAATACTCTACGTATTCTATTCTAACTCTAATTTCTAATATATAATTGTGTTTTATATAAACCATACCAATGCATGCAGGCTTCTTGAAACAAACGAAAAAGAATCCAATATGTCTATGTTATTTCTTGTTTTTTTAAACTTTTGTTAAGGATATTATAATATTACGCAAAATTGATTTTTTATTTCAGTAAAAATTTTTATCGTATGGACACATTTTGCAGTTTTCTGTTTTTTTTAAAGAATAGTAGAAATACTTATTATATAACAAAAAAAAATTATTTAAACTTAAGTCAATTAGGATAACAGATAGCAGATTGATTTTGATTTAATGCGTTAATCTGTAAAAGAAATATTATTTAAATTATAGAAATTCCTATATTTTTCGTGTATATAAAAAGGAAATACTTAGCTTTTACAAATTTTCTTTAAAACTTATATTAATGTTATCCTACTAATTAATTTTTTTTCCTACTAAAAGCCCAAAAAGCCAAATACGATAATCCGAAAATAATTTAAAAAAAAGAATTGACTCAAAATAGAATCGAACCAATACAAAATTTGTGGCATTAAAGGTGGATTTCCTCTTAATGGACGAATGTCCGGACAAATTTTTTAACCAATCAAAAAATTTTATTTTACCAACACATACACAAAAAATCCTCTCCGGGCAATTTTCTTCATCCAATTTCTTAGTTAAAATATTTTTAACTTTTGGCTGAATGACGAAGTAAGAGAAAATGATAGATATATAATTATTTGATAAATATTTATTGCTATCTCGATTTATGTATTCGAACGCATTCACATATAGAATTTCAAATGTTTTTTAAGAAAAATACATGAAGTGTAGTTTTTTTTGTTTTTTCCTTTTTAATATAAGATTATTTTGTTTCCAACAAATTATTTATAAAATAAATTTATGTGATTATAAATTTTTTCAAATGTGAAATATTAAAATTTCCATGTCATTTTTCTTTTAATAAAAAGAACAAGTTCGATTTATTAATTAATATTGACACAATCCACTATATCCACTATCCATATTCCATGCAAACATATTCAAATTTCAATTCAACAAATTCAAATACTCAGAGAGAAAATAGGTATAAATGAAAATGAAATGAACCCAATCATACATATTGAGTGAGTGTGAGTGATATATAATTGATAAATGAATAATATGATGTAACATTGAATTGATATTATCCTAGTTTAATAAACACTATAAGATGTCTCACGCCATATAAGAAGTTGTCACAATGAAATCAATTTGAGCAAAAAATTTCTGTTGCTGAATTATTTGTTTCCAAACATTTGTTGAACAATTAAAACCCTTTGTTGTAATTTGTGCAATATATTGCACACATTTTTTTCATGATTTTCACTGTTTCATTCATAATTTCTATAATATTTACTTATTTAATAATTAAAAAATGTTAAAGTGGTTTCATAACTGTTTTCATTTGGACCAAAAGTTGTTCAACCATGTAAAAGAACAAATGAGCTACAACTTTAATTATTATTAAATATATACATTTCCATCGGAATTATTAATTTCTACACGGAAATTATTACAATAAAACTTTTCTTACTCGGAAATTATTACGATTATTTTTCTATTATATTTCTATTTTATATTATTCTTCCATACGTAAACGAATTATAACATAACTAATCATCAATCCAACTTTTCCGATTGATTATGATTAAATAAAGCAAGGTGGTCTTAGTGGGTTCAAATCCCTCATTACTATGAGGTTCGTGTGATTAGACCTCATGGTGTCCTTTGGGGATTTCCACCTAACCTGAGAGAAAAAATAATATGCATATATATTTACATCATTTAGTTTTTAAGCTTTTCTCGAATGATTTCTCAAATTTTAATTTGAACTTACTTGATGTTTTTTATTTAAATTATTTATATAATAATGATAATTTTTAATACTTATCTCTATATTAAACATTAATACCTACATTAAACAATAAAAATAAAGTTCTTATTAACAAAAAATAAAATAGATTTTATTATAAAATACAAATAATATAATAAATTCTATTAGTTACGCATCTACAATCCTCTTTTAATTTTTGAAGGTATTATAAACCCAAATTTCTCTACAAATTTTTTTCTAAAGTTTCAAAAACCAAATAGAAGAAAATTATTGAAAATTGGAAAAAAATATTAATTTGGATTTTAAATTCATATATCAAAACAATAGCAGATTTGGTAAATTCTTATTATGTTACTTGATGAGCGCCCCATGAACAATTTTTATGAAATACAAATTTACTATGTACACATACATAATGTACCTACATTCATTTGTGTTTACCAGAAAAAAATTGTGTGGTTAGTAGAATTCATTGTCAAATTTCTTAAAACTAAATTTTTTAAGTGTGCGTATATTTTATAAATTTTTGTAAATTTAATTGTTTTAAAAAGTAATTTATAACTATTATTTTAAAAATAAATTATAAAAATATTTTTACTAAATATAATAATGAAAATATAGAACTTTTTAATAAAACTTTTTTATAGATTTGCAAAAAGCATTCGATTGTGTTGATCATAATGTCGTTTTACATAAACTATCCTGCTTAAAGTTTACAAACGATCAAATTAACTTTTTTAAAACATATTTAACAGAAATGAAAAAATCTATTAAAATAATTCATAATTACCCAATATTGCACCCAACGAGTATGATTTATTCTGACCTTAGTTTCGATAATATATGTAAGCGTGAAATGTACATGCAAAGATATGTAGATGTGCATAATTATAACACCCGAAACAAATGCAATTTTTATCTATCAGAATTCAAAGCAAACCGTCACAAGACAAACTGTCTCCACAATTGTTTAAAATTTTTTAATGATCTACCTGGTAATATTAAGGCAATTGATAATTTCTGTCAATACAAAAAAAAAAATCGGAGGAAAATAGGAAAATTATTAATTAGGAAAATTTTCAAAAATCAGGCCACATACTTACCTCGGTATATATTTTAAGAAGTTAATCCCAAAATTCCCCGATCCTTGATCAGTACATCATCAAGACAGGTGCCTGATATATGTAGATCTAGTGATCTCATTGTGGCATACAAAATAACCATTTGACTTTATTATAGTTTTGTAAGGTAAGCAAATTCTGTTCGTTTGTATTTCTGAAATTGAAGTTAATATCTCCAATAACAACACTTTTTTTATTTTAAGTTATCTAAATGAGATTAAAATTTTTTCAAAAACTTATATATGTGATGATGTAACGCATTTGGTGGGGGCCTATAGAAAACAGATATATCATATTTTATATTTTTAACTTTTAAATTTATGCTAACTAGACTGTTGTCTGTTTATTCATCACAGTATATTTCATTTATTGCATAACATATAATTTATTGCATATAGTGATAATGATGATTGAAAATAATTGAAATTGGAATATAATTGAATAATGGTTTTTGATAATCAGATTTGTTTTTAGTGATATATTTAAATTTTGGAATAAAAGTCGAGTTTCCTTTCACTAATCATTTCTATGTATTTTGTAAATATCGATATTTCGGAAGCAACTTACTTCTGTCATGAGTGCTTGCGACTAAAGTTTAGTTATAATTATTAATAATTGAATAATAATTGAAAATGATTGCAATATAATGATAATGATTTATATTGCACACATTTTTTTTATATTCCTTTTTTTGGATTGGATACGAAATCTCGTTTTTGAAAATCCTTTTTTTAAAATCCTCCGTATCAAAATCCCCTTTTTTAAAATCTCCCATATCAAAATCCCCTTTTTTAAAATCCCCCGTATCAAAATTCCTCGTTCTTAAAATTATTATTTTTTGTAATTTCGGGCGCCCGAAATTACAAAAAGAAATAATTTTAAGAACGAGGAATTTAAAAAAAAAGAAATTAAGAAGTTAAATGGAACATACATGTAGTATTTTTATATTGTTAAGAATTTAATTAAAGTAGTTTTTATGAAAGACGCTGCTAAGGTAACTAGTTTTTATTATAAAAATAAAATGAATTTAATATTGGAAATTGTCATTCATTATAATTAAAAATAGGACATACATATAACATAAATAATTAAAAATTATAAATAATTGAGCTAATCAAAATTATATATGTAATTAAAAAAATGAAGGTTGAAACAGTCAAATCAAATAAGGGAAATGATAAGTTATTTGTAGATGGGTACGATTACCACTTAAGTAGTAAAAGTAGCAAAGCATTTAGGTGGTCGTGTGCGCAACGCAAGTCCTTATTATGCTCAGGTCGAGTTCTAACAGTTTTGGTAGATGGAAAACATTTAGTCAAGAAGGAGCCATCTGCTCATTCACATGATCCGCAGGCTTTTAAAAAAACCATTTGCCAAATTAATACGAAAGTAAAAAGTATTGCTAAAACATCTACTTCAAAGCCTTCACAAATTATTAGAAGTAGTATAGTAGAATGTAATGAATGTAGAATATATTTACCTTCTTATTCAGCGCAGAAACAAAAAATTTCAAGACAACGATCAAATACTTTGAAATAACCCAAAAAATTAGAAGAAATACAGATACCAGAAAATTTGAAATTTGTGGAGGGCGAACAGTTTGTTCTTGCAGCAAAAATTTTGATAATGAAAAAATTATAATTTTGGGTACATTTTCAAGTTTGAAGCTATTGAAGGAATCAAAATTCCTCAATTTTCATTTAAAATTCCAAAATTCTTCAAGTTTGAAGCTGGTTGATGGATGGAACGTTTAATGTAGTTCTAAATATCATGAGACAACTATTTACAATTCATGGTCAAGTCAATAACCAAACAGTTCCATTGGTATTTTGCTTAATGAACTCCAAAAGTAAGGCAGCTTATCAATAATTCTTTTATGAACTATGTTACACAGCTTGTCAATGGAATATAAACTTGAATCCTATACGAATTATTTCAGATTTCGAAAAACTAGTGTAGCTGTCGCAAAAGATTTTTTTCCATCAGCTATATATAAGGGATGCTTATTTCACTTTGGCCAAATTATTTGGAGAAAGTGCAATCTGAAGGGCTGGCGGCTAAATATGGAAATGATGAAAAATTAAACCTACAGATTCGAGTGATCAAGAGTTTGGCATTTGTCCCGGCAGAAAAAATTCCTGATTATTTTTCAGATTTATTTAAAACTCTTAATAATGACGCCAGAAAAATTGCAAATTGGTTTAAAATAAATTATATAACAGGCAATACAGGAAAGTCTAAAAAGCCATCCAAACCAAGGTATCATCGAAATTTTTGGTCTATTGCTGATGCGGAAAAATTTCATTTCCCCAGAACACAAAATAATACAGAAGCTTGGCACAGACGCTTGAATACCATTGTGGGCAAATCACATGTGCGTGTATACAAGCTCATTTCTGATTTAGCACAAGAACATGTTGTTGCTAAAACTAGGATGGCCAAAACTCTTTCGGGTGTAAAATTACCAAATTGAAAATCCAACTTCAAAAAATAAAAAATATAAAAAATGTAATTGAAAAAAGGCTTCACACTGAAAACATAGATTTCTTAAAAAATATTGCTTTTAATATATCTTTAAATTCTAATTCCAAGATTAAAATGTTAATAATAATTTGTTTTCATTTGTATTATAAGGTTGTTTTATTTTTTTGCACACTACCTAAACATTAGGAAAGGATTTCATTATAGAAAATAATTGTAGGCTTGGGTAAAAGGATAGGATTCGGAGAGGGAAAAAGAAGGATGTTGGGGGAGAATTTGGAATTGAATTATTTCCTATTATACTAAAATATGGGTTTTTGAAAAAGCGTATCAATAAACAATAACAAAACGGGGTATTTTGATACAGTAAACCTAAATATTTATTATATTGGTATACGATTATTTTCTCTATATTTATTTTCTTACTTTAGTTCTTTTTTGGAATAGATGTTTTCCCAAAAATTTTTTCAAATCAATATATTAATTAACAAATTTTCTTTGAATTATTAACTTTTTTTATTTAGTTCCAGCCAACTTTTTTTGTTACTCTCTTTTGTTTACTATATTTTTTTTTTCTTGCACGTTAAATTCTTATTATCGTCTTCTTACAATTTTTAGCAAATTTGCATTTGGACATGAGTGCATATTTTTGCTATGTATATTCTTTGGTTGCGTGATTATTGAAATGGTTATTTTGTTGAATTGAAGCAAATTGAAGCAAAAATAAAAGGTGATTCTACCTAAATTACTGTCAAGATCATAAAAAAAAAAGAAAAATTAAAATAAAATGTGGATTACGCAGATTAAAATTGATTTGAATGGAGAAGCTTGGTTTTAAACCGTTCTATATAAACCACCGACTCAATTCAGTAATGTTGAATTTTGTTAAATACTCGAGAATTGGTTGGAAGAAAATCAGAACATATTAAATTCGAACAGAAATATTATTTGTGGTGATTTTAATGTAAATTGGTTAGCTGAAAGTAATGAAAAGGGCACTCTAAAAATAATTTTGGACAATTTTAGCAAAGATAATTTACAAATGATGTGGTAAGCCTATATAAAATAAAAACACAGATAAATAGTTATATACTTATTAGATCTCTTAATTCGCCAAAAAAATGAGACAACTATTACGTTGCAAACAAAACCAGCTTTTACAAAATAAGAAAAATAAAAAAAAAAACCAAAAATGAAAGCTATTGTGCAGCGTTGATTTTGCAGGCTGCAAAAAGAAAAATATCCTCTTTTCTAATTTTTGAATAAAATGAAAACATAACGCGTACGCAATTTTTGTGTTAGTATCTGTTATAAACAAAAAACGTAAACAAAATTTAATTCATACATTTTTTTGTTTAAGAAAAGGGGTATAAAAAAAAGGGAATTTTCGTATATAAATTTGAATTTAAAAATTCAATTATATTAAATCATCCGATACATACTCCCCTTCATTATTTTTCAGAAATTAAACGAACGAAAGTAAAAAATAAATTCATAACCCATGCGTTATGCGTATCTATCTATAATTTATAATTTTTATTTTCTATTGTCAATGTGGTAAATTGTTTTTGTCTTACTGGATATTTCATATTTCTTTGCAAAGAACTGAAATAAAAATTTTTTTTTGCTTTTGCGTACTGTGTTGGTATGGTACTGGTTGGTCGTACAACTGCTTTAACTTGTTTAACCCTTTCGATGCAGCTGGTACATATATGTACCACCAAAAGTTTAAACATTCCTAAAACTAAAAATATGCATATAAATTGTTTTGAATCTATACCAAATCGTTTTTAAAGTGCTTTTTTATAATTCCTGAACAAACATGTTAAATTTCGTGTATTTTTGTTGACTTTTTACCGTTATTTTACGAAGAGAATGAATCAAAAAGTGGAGTGCGAAATAGTTTTTGTTTAGTTTGTGACTGATTCTCATTGAATAAGTACATAAGATTTTAAATATAGTTAAAATAAATTAAAATAAAACAAATATTACCGTTATTATTACAGAAGGTAAGATTTTTTTTATAAATATTGTTTTTTTTATATATTTCTACAGATGGTACATATATGTACCAGCCGTCTAGATAAGTGGTACATATGTGTACCAACAGTATGTTGCACACTACATTATGTTTTGACCGTTTCTTTTCATCCATAAATTTATTGAATACAATTTCATATCCAGCTCTTGGCACTATAATGAGTAACAGAAAAGGGATGATTCAATTTGGTGGCAGAAAAATGCAAAGGGGTGAATGCGCAGATGAGTGGCCTTTATGAATACGATCGAAAATCGAATAAGTGGTGGAAGAAGGTATTTTACCGCTTGATAATGATGGCAGCAGTAAAGGCATGGGTCATCCGAAATTACTTTCGTCGAGAGAAGATCCCTTTCAAATCGTTTCTGGTAGACTTGGCTGAGACTTTGATCGAGGAAGGTTCAAAATCTACAGCCTACAAAAGATCAGGAAAACCAGGTCCACAACCCGTACCACAAAACTTAAGAACACGGATCTACCATTTACCAATTGAAGGGAATACAAGACGCTTTTTATTTATTTTTTGTATCTTATTTTATGTTACTAAAAATGAATTACTTAATTTTTACACATTATAAAAAAATTCAAATATTTTATTACATATGTTTTACAGGACTGTTGGTACATATTTGTACCACCTAACATTCCGGGTGGTACAATGTTGTACCAGCCCGTCCCGGTGGACCGCCCCTTTATAGACACATTTTGCACAAATAAATATATTTTAGGGTATGTACATAAGATATTCTCCAAACAAACTTGATCTAACTTTGCGAGTCGAAATCAGGTTCGAAAGGGTTAAGTGTTTTTTTAATTTCATAGCTGAAGTTGAAAAAAAACCAAATACAAAAGAATTTTCTATCTTAAAAAAAAACAATAATCTTTTATTGTATTTGCCGATAGGTATTGAGTAATTGGAATAATTTGCTGATTTTGTATTTGTCGCACAAGAACTACGAAGAGTTTTTATTTAATACAACGGTGTAATGAAATGGAATTTCAACTTATAATGTGTATGTACTTTAAAACCTAAATATTTAAGTGAATATATATATATATATATATATTTGCATAATTAATTTATGTATATACATACATATACTTAATTGTTGATAGGTATATTTGTTAAATTAAATAATTATTCTTATTTGTTTTTAAATTATGTAATAATATTCAGTACCTATCTTGTAAAACAATATTTTTTTTTTGTTTCACTTCCTTTATTATTTACAATCTGTATTTTCATTTCTATACAATAAGAAAATATTTATGATGAAAATATGACTTGAAGTAGCCTATCCAGTGATAAGCTACATTAATTTACAAAATCTAATCTCTAGTTTATTTTACTGTTAATTTAGTTAATTATTTATTTTATATTAAGTCGCTTGGCATTCTTCTTTTTAGTCTTCTTGTGTTTCTCGTAACAAATAGCAGTCGACCTAGGTTGTTTGGATGGTCTTCCACTTTATTTTTGTAGTTATTTAGGAATTTTTTTATTTCGTCTTGCACTGAAGAAATTCCCAAATCTTTTGTAATTAAGTTATTTGGACCGTGCCAGGGTGCGTTTACTATTTTCCGCAAAAATATGTTCTGGAATCTCTGAAGTACTTGAATATTTGTTTTTGCAGCTGTACCCCACATCTGTATTCCGTATGTTCATACAGGTTATAATAGCGAGTTATATACCAATATGTTGTTTTTTAGAGATAATTGTGATTTATTTCCTAGTAGCCAATACATATTTCTTAATTTTATTCCAAGCTGCTTTCGTTTGCTTTCAATATGCTTTCTCCAGTTCAATATGCTATCTAAATGTATTTCTAGATATTTTACTTCTTTTTTTGAGGTATAGGAATATTGTTTAAGACTCGTGGGCAAGTATCCTTTCTCAGCGTAAATGTAACGTGCACTGATTTTTGTTGATTTGCTTTAATTTTCCATTTATCTAACCATATTTGGATTTTATTCAGGTACACTTGGGTAGTGGATGATGCCACGTTTGCGTCATTATGTGTAGCCAATATGGCAGTATCATCGGCAAAAGTTACAAGTTGAACTCCTGCTGTTAGTGGTTAGAGTTAGAGTTAGTGGTTAGAGTTAGTGTTGACAATTCGATGTATTGTGTTGTGCTGGGCTCTAAATCCGAATTGGAATTCTGGTATCAACTGACAACTTTCTATTATAGGAGATAGTCTTTTAAGCAATAATTTCTCAAAAAGTTTTGAGAGCACTGGAAGTAAGCTGATTGACCTGTGTGATATAACTTCTTCAGGACTTTTCTCCGGTTTCCATATCATTATCACTTCAGAAATTTTCCATTGTATGGGAAAGTATCTTATTCTTAATCTTTCAGTGGAAGTTCATGCAATATACGTCTAGTCAATAAATCATAACCTTAGCTTTTTTTGGGTTTAGAATTATATCTTTTATTTCAGATGCTTTGGTTTTTTTTATGGGAAAATCCATTTGAAAAGGTACATTTGCAGCGTCCTCTAATTCTTTGACATCCTCAGTGTTACTTTCGACATTCCATGGCTGAAAAACTTTAGAAAGATGTTCCGCAAAGCAACAACCTTTTTCAAAATTACTTCGAGCCCAACTTCCATCAGGTTTTTTCAAAGGATTATTTGTAAGAGTAGGTTGTTTTATTTTCCTGGTGGCTTTCCATGGATCATAATTGGTAGTTTGTGTAGCTGTGAGCTTTGACAAGTATTTGTTTATTGAGTTATTTTTTAATTTTTTAAGTTCATTCTTCAGTTTTTTGCTTATTTGGTTAAGTAGTTTTTTGTTGCTTGGTGTTCGATTCCAATGCCATTGCTTTCTGATTCTTTCATTTAGGGTATCACGAAATATGTGCCAGTTTGTTTTGTTTGATGTTAATACTGGTGGGCTCATTTTCTTAATGCAATCTATATGTAGATCCAAAATTATTGGAGAATGATCCGAAGACATGATAGTATATTGCATTTCTTAATAATCTATGATGTCTGGTGAGTTATTTAAATCTGAAGACCAGTATGTTGGTTCTCCTGTTGATAAAGTATTTAGGTGCATTAGATTTACAGCATTCAATAGCTCTCTCCCTTTTGAAGTAATCAGTCTGGAGCTCCAATAATCATGTTTTGCTTTATAGTCTCCGCCAGCTATAAATCGCCATGCTACAATTTTCAATAAGTGTGATATTATTTGCTCAGTTTAGACACAATTGATGTTAGAATATTCAACATTGTTGACATTTGTAGCATGAGGTTTTTCATCATTGACTTTAATTCTGTTATATCAGATGTTGATTCTTCTATAATATGTGTTTCTTCTTGATTGTGTCTAACATTTTGGATGTTTTTGAGGGCTGATGCGTAACTTATTTCCGGGTTGACATTGCTATAATTGTGATTTGTTCTTGTGATGTTATTAGTTATTTGTTTTTCTCGTAATGTCGGGAAATTTTTTTTCCTTATATCGTTGTATACTTCCCATCTCCTATATTTGGCAGAATGATTTCCTCCACAGTTGATGCACTTAAAATTTTCAGTTTTTTCTCGCCTTGGACAGTCTTTTGTGGCATGCAATTCCATGCATTTTACGCAACGTGGTTTTAAATGGCAATATTTCTTAGTGTGCCCATATCTTTGTGGCAGTTTAGGCATTGAGGAATCTCCCTTTTTTACATAGGAGGTTCGAATTCTACAACACAGTTCAGTAACCGATTAATATTATAAATTTCTTTGTTGTTGCTCTTCTTTTCAAGGTTGCTGAAGAAAAGAGATAGTGGTTTTTTGGTTTTATTGTGTTTACCTGTTGTAATATCGGTGACGGTATGTCCAAAAACTTTTAGGGCTTGAATGATGTCTTCTGTATTAAAAAGTGTACCGCAAAGTGAATCATTCGTAAGACCCCTTATACCACCAATAATTAGGATGACACAAAATTCTATGAAAGAAAAAGATTTTACTTATGCCCTCTTAAGACTAAGAGATATTAGAATTTATGATCTGATCAGATTATAGCTATCTTATTTGCATGACGACTCCTATCATTGCGTATTTGAGGGTAAAACTAAAACTAATGTATTGGTGTTACTACATATCGAGGGCTTACCCATGAAACATAAGGAACTTTCCGACCTTTATACTAAGTACCATGAATCAGTTGGTATGCTTATAAAAAATATGCAAGAAGATTTAAAAACTTTTCGTAGTTACTGCAAAAGTATCTATTATAATCATCTTAAGCATTCAAATGACTGTTACAATAAGTTTTTTCGTGCCAATACTGCCAATAAATAATAATTTAATAAAAATATCAACACAAAAGCATCAAAAGTTGACAAGTAACCTTTTATTTTATTATCAAAATGCAAGAGGATTACGCACAAAAACAGCACATATCTTTTAAAACTCTAAAGTTCTTAATTCTCAGATATATTCATGCTTACAGAAACTTGGTTATGTCCATCTATTAACTCACTGAAATTATTTGACAACGCCTACTTAGTTTATAGGAAAGATAGATATCAAACCGATAGTGATATCATAAATAAGTTAGTAGTTCCAAAAGGAGGTGGTGTTCTTATTTCTATTAAGAATAGTTTCAACTCGTCAGAGGTAGAATTAATTGGTTGATATTTTAAATAGTAATCTTTTAGTGAATGACGAACTCATAATCTGTGGTGATCTCAATCTTTCTAATCTTAATTGGATATGTCATGACGAAGAATGCTTTTTCATTCCAACTAATATTAACTCAAATAGAATCATTAGTGATTGATAGTCTTTTGGCAAACGCACTACATCAAGTTTCAAGTATTAAAAACTTGCTTAATAAACAACTAGATCTCCTATTTACTTCCGATTGAATAAATGTATCAAATATTATGGGTTCAATTCCAGATGAGACCTCTTATATTTATATTCTTTTTGATACTATTCAATGATAACTTCATACATCATTTTTTTTTTTTCTTTGATACTATTCAATGATAACTTCATACATCATTTTTTTTTTTTTCTTTATTATTTCAAACGAGTAAAATACAAATTTTGTTATAATTATAATCTTATTCAAATATTTATAAGATAAAGTTCAATTTTATTATTAAATCTAATAGTAACATGATCTTAAGTATAGAGAATATTTATATTTGATTTAATAAAAGATAAAAAAGATAAAAGAAAGTAGTTTAGATTAAGATTAACATTATATACTAATTAACTTAAAATGTAAAAATATATGTTTAAGACCTAGCCTAACCTGTCTGGTCGAATTGTGTATTATAAATCAATTTTTATTTTCCTAATACGTGTTAGAACGATCACATGAATATACAATAATAATATAGAATTAATGTAAAATGTATGCAAAAGTGCATTTTAATTAATTTCATACTTTTTAATATAATTTTACTTGCATTTAATTTTATTACTTTATTACCAATTTTTTTTTTTTTTGCATTACTATTTCTATTGTTTTAATTACGTTTTATATTTTTACTAGCAAAGTTACCCGACGTTGTCCGGGTCGACCACAAAATGAATCGAATTTATTTCAATGAAGTTTGATTTATGAATCGAATTGAAAAAAATTGGTTTATCAAAAATATTCTAATATTTTTTTTCACTACGATAAAAAAATATCAACAATACTCCAACTTAAGCTATACTTATATTAAAATTATTTCTTTGTAAACAATATTTTAGTGATCTTTTCTGATGAAGTATAAGCACATACGCTCCTTGCTGTTGAGGTATTCTTGAAATAAAGACATGTTCGTTTTTTCGACAATCAATTGGAATTTGTACTTATATGAAATTAGGATGCCAAGTTCTTATTCTTAATCTAGTACCGTAGTGTTGGGTTCTTCAAGTTTCGTAGAAGCACTATTGAAGCTACTACTTTTAATTCTAATTGATAAGGAACATATTTTTCATCGATAACTGTATCTATCGATTTGTACACATGGACCCCCTGGAACACTCTGCAGTATTTTCTGATTAATAAAACGAATCGTCACATTTTTGTGGCTAATTTACATAGCCACTTCACATGGTCATGTAAAAATTTTATACTGATTCCTAAATTCGAAAATACTTTTTCAGGACAATAAATGTTTTCTTATTTTTCATAGAATACCTATGAATAAATTTTCAAGTGTGTAACACAATTTTTTTTTTGAAACATTTCTGATAGAGTATGTAAGTGTAAGTTTTTATGCCTGTAACACAATTGGTTTTTGAAATATTCCTGAAACGTACGTGCTAGGAGTTGTACGACAGCAACCCGAACCAGCCAAATTTTTGAAATCGGTAACAGTCGAATTTCTTTATTTGTGAAAGAGTATCTAAGTGTAAGTTTTCATGCATGTAACACAATTGGTTTTTGAAATATTCCTGAAACGTACGTGCTAGGAGTTGTACGGCAGCAACCCGAACCAGTCCAAATTTTTGAAATCGGTAACAGTCGAATTTCTTTATTTGTGAAAGAGTATCTAAGTGTAAGTTTGTATACCTGTAACACAATTGGTTTTTGAAATATTCCAGAAACGTACGTGCTAGGAGTTGTACGGCAGCAACCCGAACCAGTCCAAATTTTTGAAATCGGTAACAGTCGAATTTCTGTATTTGTGAAAGAGTATCTAAGTGCAAGTTTTTATGCCTATAACACAATTGGTTTTTGAAATATTCCTGAAATGTACGTGCTAGGAGTTGTACGGCAGCAACCCGAACCAGCCCAAATTTTTTAATTCGGTAACAGTCGAATTTCTTTATTTGTGAAAGAGTATCTAAGTGTAAGTTTTCATGCCTGTAATACAATTGGTTTTTGAAATAGTCCCGGGACATACGTGCTGGGAGTTGTACGGCAGCAACCCGAACCAGTTCAAATTTTCGAAATCGGTAACAGTCGAATTTCTTTATTTGTGAAAGAGAATCTAAATGTAAATTTTCATATCTGTCACACACATGGTTTTTAAAATATTCCTGAGTCTTGGTAAGAGTTGTACGGCAGCAACCCGAACCTGTCATCTGATGGCTTTGTAAAGTACCGCGTTATTTGCATACCGGTACCATGAATAACTGTGCAAAATTTCAGATCTATCTTTAAAACTGTGGGCGTGTATAGCGAACAAACAAACAAACAAACAAACACACAAATTTTCCCTTTTATAAGTATAGATGATGGATTGAAAGAAGTATAAAGACAAGATATAAGAGCCAGAAGAAGAAAAAAAAACAAAAAAAACAACAACAAATAAAAATAATACATTTCTGCCAATAAATCATAGAATTGAAAATATGAAAAGAAAAAAGAAAAAAAACTCAAAAATCAAAAATATATACTTTTGAATGCTAAAATGCATGAATTTTAAAATGCAGTTAGGTCAATCAATATCAACTACATAATTTTCTAGTAATGTGTTACTTTGTTTTGTTTAGGTAATGTTATGTGTGCTTAACAAGAAACAAGTAATATTTTTTTTGAAGTGTGGTAAATTTTCTATTTCTTTTAACTTTGTAGGTAAGTCATTATCGAATTTTAGGCAGTTGTAAAGGCAGTTTGTTTTTTGTTTTTCTGTTCGGAATAATGAAAGATAATAGTTTGATTTATTTCTTGTATTGTGAGTATATAGATCAATATTTCTGCTAAGAATGAAGTTTTGTTTGATATAGTTATTTATTATTTTGAAAGCTAATATGTATAATTCTCTGTTGCATATAAAATCGAGGTTTGGAAATTCAGGGGAGTATAGTAAGTTTGTTGGATGTAGTATTGGGTAATTATTAATAATTTTGATAGCTTTTTTATGAAGAACATTTAATTTACTTATGTGGGTCTTTGATGCTCTACTCCAGATCGGATTTAGATATGTAATGTTGGAAATAATATAGGATGAGAAAATAACAAAGAGGCTTTTTTTATCTAACAATTGTTTCAGTCTTTTTAATATGAATATATAAGGGGCAATTTTTTTACATACAAAGTCTATATGCTCTACCCATTTGAGATTAGAATCAATCACCATTCCTAAGTAATTGTAGCTTTTAACAACATCAATTTGATCATTTTTAAATAAGAAGGTGGGATGAACAAAAGTTTTGTTTTCAAATAAGAGGATTTTAGTTTTTTTTAGGTTTTTAACTAATTTATTTTTTACTAACCACTCATCGATTAAAAATAAATCGTATAGTATTGACGACTTAAGATCGGTTTCGCTATTAGTTGAATATTTTATAGCCAAGTCGTTGGCAAATAATTGCACTTTGCCTTTCAGATTTAGCCGTGATTATATCATCGATATAAATTTTAAAAAGATCAGGACCGAGAATTGAGCCTTGAGACACTCCTTTTTTGCTTAATTTTCAACTACTGTAAGTTTTTCCTATTTTTATTTTTTGCACCCGACCAACTAAATAGCTTTTAAAAAATTCAATTTGAAGGTGGGTACTGAAGTTTCTTGAATTTTAATAATAGGACATCATGGTCCACACAGTCAAATGCCTTTTGAAGATCAATAAATACACAGGCGGTAAACCTTCCTTGGTCCATGCTCTTAGAAATAGAATCTGTAAGAGAGACGCAAGCTGCAGTTGTGTTTGAATTCCTTTCGAACCCAAATTGTTCCGGATGTAATATTCCATTTCCATCCACAAAAACAGACAGTTGCTTTTTAATTATTCTTTCATAAATTTTTGAAATGGTACTCAAAACAGATAATGGGCTATAGTTTGTCGGATCAATTGTATTATCTTTTTTATGAATTGGGGTTACAATAGCAGTTTTTAGTGGTTCCGGGAAGATGTGCGTTGTGATAGTTTCGAAAATTTCATTGGTCATCCAAATATGTTTTTTGGATGGTATATTTATTAATTAAAATTGTTAAACTTTGAATAAGCAGATCAAGATTTTCAATGTTATCCATTGTATTCCAAAATGGATCATTACAGAGGCCGTCATAGTTCAGAACAGTTTTATTGTTATTTCAGATTTCTTTTACAGGTTGTATGTTTGCACTGATTAGTAACATTTGATGATCGGACAAAGAAGTATCAGTTATTGAAAAGTCATATTCGTATTTTAATATATCAATAAGAAAGTGGTCTATAATGGTTTTAGATGTTTTTCCTATTCTTGTTGCAAACTCCTCAGTTAATTTATTTCCAATTATAAATCCATTACTCATAATTGTGTTGGAGTACGTTATAACATCATTATTCCTTTTGTCTAATACGTTTATATTAAAATAATAACAATTTATTCATATGAAATAAATACTATAGAAATTAGCTCCATTAATTTATTAATATCAATTTTCATATTAAAAACCATTAGCTACATTTTGACCTGACTGAAAAGTGAAGAAGAATAATATATGTATTATCGCATACATTTTATTTACAAAAACAACTTCTTTATAAGAAGTAAAAATAAAATACTGAGTTTTTTTTCTTGTGATTTTAAAGTTTTCTTAATTTATTCTACTTCAGAAGTTGAGTCTTTAAATATTCTTTTTTAATATATGTAATATGTATTCCTAATCCTACATAATAGTTTACGTTTGTTTTTTTTTTGTTTATAACTCTTAACATAAAAAAGAGAATCGCAATTTTTTTTTTTTTATTCTCTTTCTTATAAAATTTGAAAAATTGATTTTTATTTAGTATTGGCCTAATTAGACGATAATGCATTGCATGAATTCTCTCTTTGTGTTTCATTCCCTTCTCTAAAAACTAATGTTTATATGAAGACATTTTTGTTGCGTCGGGGAATCATCAAAAAATTTTGTGCTTCACATTTTGTAAATTCACAAATGCATATAAATCTTTGGTTCCGACTTCTGAATCGCGGACCTATCCGAAAATTTTTTAAAAATTATTGATAACAATTATTAATAACCTTTTTCTAGAAAAATACAGTTGCAACATGGGATATAGGGTTTCGGCCCCAATTCCTTGGTCCCCGAACCTATTATCTTCATCACATTTAAGGGCTATTGTACTGATGAAACAAAAATCTCAAGGTCTTCGGTACCGAAATTTGGGATGCCGGACCTCTAGTTTTTATAGTGGGATTGCCGCTTACAAGCCCCCGCTACTTATTTATTGGAACCCTATTTTTGCCGACATCAGGTCGTACGGCACAATAATTTTTTTAAATATCAAATTTTTGTCCATATTAAGTTTTGTCTCTATGTAATTTTATCACATATAATTTTGTCTTATTAAATTTTGTCTATATGTAATTTTGTCCCGACACCATATTTTGTATATTACAATATCTTAGTCTAAACGAAAAAATAGAAAATTGTATTGATGTTGTTAGGGTAACTGTGAATATAAAGATTTCTTTAATGCCTGAAATACATGTGCAGAACTATGCATGCATCGCAGCAAAAATAATTTAGAATGTATGGTTTTATATGGAACCAATTACATGTAATTCTGCACGCAGTGCGTTTTGATGCAAGATATCCCTATTTTTAATTGTTACTGCGCAGCGGCAGAGCTACCAACACGAAAGATTGTAAAAATTGTCATTTTACTCATACTAATAAAAAAATAATGAAAAACGTCATAAAAGTTATTTAATATTTACATATTTATTATTGTTTTTTGTGGTAAACAGGTTATAACCAATTTTGTAAAAACTTATTTTAAATTAGTTAATGGAAGAAAAACTAATTAATTTGGAATGAATGAAAATTTCCCTAGTCCATAGTCTAGATTTTCTTTCTTTTATGTTGCAATATTCATCATAAATTTTTAAAATACTCAGATATATTTAGCATTAATTTATTCATATAATTATATTTTGTTACAATCAAAATAGCTATGTGATTAAAATTTTTTCAAAAATTATTAAATTACAACTTTTATAACACTTTTAATAACTTTTAACTTTAAAATTTTTCAAAAATTATTTTATTTTGTATTTTATTACTATACAAACAAATTGTACGTGTATATCTAATTGACGTCAATTACCTACATTATTTCAAAACAAAACAATTTTTGACAAATAAAATATGCACCTATGTCTGGTACGCAGATATGCATACATATCTGCATGCAACAATGCATGAGAATTCTGCACATGTATTTCCCACTTAACTTGAATTAGTTAAAGAAAAGAAATTAAAGACATTTTTCAATCGAAAACCAGTACTTGTATTCAAATTGGAGCTGATCAGCTATTTAATAGTCTGTGAATATTTTCCATTACATAAGTATGAATCAATCCAATTAATTATTGTTTGTGGGAACCCAAATTTTTCAAGTTTTATGAGAACTATGCTGTGTGGAAAAATATCAGAAGCTTTGCTAAGATCGGTCTAAATGACATCAGTTTGAGTTCCTCGTTCCATTGAATTAATGACAGAATTAGGGAATTGTACTAAATTGTTACAGTCCATTTATTTTTAATAAAACCATGTTGATTGGATACTAGTGAGTTACAACATAAGTTCTAAATGGAATCATAGACAATTAGCTAATTCGAATAACTTTGGAATACAAGATAATTTTGATATTGGTCGGTAGTTTGTTATTAAACTTTTGGAAGCTTTTTTGTGGATCGGTCTTTGGAAGAGGAGAGGTGGAAAAGTTTTTCCGAAAACAATTCATTATTAAATTTATTTAAATAAAACTTTATTCATGAAACTGAGAAATCAATTGACAAAATGGGGATTTCAGGAGAATTTAAAATATGGTTGAAATTAGTGAAATCTGCTTCAAATGTATGAATTAGTGTGTATGAACTAGAAAAAAATTGATTAAAGTTGGGTTATTGTAGGATATGAAATTAGGAAATTGATCAAATTTTTGCTTAGAGTTTTCAAATTTCCAGAAATATTTGGGATTATATTTTAATTCACAAGTTAATCTAAGTTCACGAATTTTATTCGCATTATAATTTCATAGAACTTACTAATGGATTGATCGATTGTTGGAGGTTATATCATTAAAGTTAATCGATGATAAGTAGGAGTTAAGATCAGTAAAGTTCGTTTTAGAGAAGTTAAAGCGTTAGGTAATATCTGAAATTGATTGTCTTAAACAATTGAAATGGAAATTATGACAATATCTCTGATAGAACATTGTACACGTTGACGTTAAACAAATGCATTTATATTTGTGTTCCCAGTTTTGTATGTATCCTGGATTTAATAAGATAAATTTTTTGATGGTTTTTGAAAAATTTAAAATTTTTTCGAAAATTTAAAAAAAATTGTATAAATATAAAAAATAAAATTACGTAATCAACATTTTTAGCATATATAAGTATGATTATAAATAAGGTAATTGTGATATTAAGAGATATGACTTTAGAAGGGCGTATTTCAATATAAATTTATATAAAAAAAAATGGTTTGAAAATATCGTGATATAAACGTTTTTTTCCTAACTGTTGTGACTAGCGACTATGTGCGGATTCGACTCTATGTACCACTCTGTTTTACATTCACACAATTTTCAGTAATTTATTTATTTTTTGTTCGGAAATATTTATGAAGACTTGGCTCAGCTAAATGGATATCTAATTTATAAAAATTCTCATCTTCACGATTTCACACAATTTTCATATTTACCAATTTTAGCTTTTAATCATTGTACATTAATTTGAATTATAACAATTATGCTCTCCACTCATCAAAAGATAATTAATATTAATATTATTTAACAATATTTATATTAAAAATAATAAAACTTACGGGTTGTAAAACAATTTCAGTGCCATGTTGTTTTTCATTTGGATTCAATCCTTCAATTGGGTCCAATAAAGTTGGATCACCATTATAGAAATGTGGAAATGATACTGCAGTTGGAATATCTAAAAATAGTAAATTTAAAATCTAGCTATATGAAATTAATTTTTTTTGTTGAATAAAATAAAAAATCGTTTAGGAAAAAAAATAAAAAAAAGTTAATTAAAAAGAAAATCCTGAGTGAACGAACAATACGAAGAATATGTAAATATTCGAATATTCAAACTTATGGGGTGCGTAAAGTAGTAAATGTTTTACCATCAAATTTTTCAAAACGTGAGGCTTTTGCTCATGAATATGTTAATGAGTCATTGGAGTACTGACATAACGTATTGTGGACAGAGGAAAGTTAATTTACATTCCACGGAAGCTCTTGGAAAAAAATACATTCATTTTCCAAAAGAGTTAAAGTATAAAGTGGTTTAATCATTTGATTCCCGTGGCGATGGAAGTGTTATGTCTTGCAGATTCATTTACTACTATCGCTGTAGAGCTTTGTTTCCAACAGGTGCAACATTATTTCAATGTGGATATATTACAATATTAAATAAACATGCTTTCACTTAAGGAGGTAGAATATTTTCTGATGATAACTGCTTTTTTCAGCAAGGTAATGCTTCATTTAATAGAGGTTGCGTTGTAAAACGATTTCTTGGAGGTATCGGACTGAACATTCTAACTTGGCCACCGAAGAGCCCTGACTTAAATGTTATAGAGAACATCTGCGCTTTTATGAAACAAATCGTATTTATGAAACAAAGAAAAGGAAACATATCGATAAAAGCAGAAAAAGGCTGAAAGGATTGAGGAAATACTGAATATTTAGATAAAAATACCTATGAAATTAATTAAAAATTTAAGAACTTCAATATGAAAGTAATTACAAGCTGTTATTGATACACAAGTTGGAATAACTAAAAATTAATAATGTAAAAATACTAAAACAAAACTATTTAACTTTAAACAACTTTTTTATTAAAAAAATAGCAATATTTCTTCAGTTTTACCTGATGTGTAATTAATTATGCCGTATGAAACCAAATGTGTAATTACTTTTGCCATATGACATAGCAAAAGAAACCTGTTACTACCTGAGTTATTTGAGATTTTTTTCAGCCGAAAATTTAAATTTAAATTAAGAACACTTTGTGAAATTAATTCCCAAAGTTTTTTAACACATTTGTAAATTCGGTCCTTAGAAAAGAAAAACAAAAAAAAAATGTTAAAACTTATTGAGTGTGTAATTAATTCTGCCTACCACTGTAGTATTACATGGTACGAAAATTTACATTCGGATTCGTATATACGATTTTCGAGTTGTCAAACTTATTTTAACTCGAATTTCGTATTACATAGTAGCAAACTTTCGAATACGAAACTCGTTTTACGAAAATCGGAATACGCGGCAGGGATCCTGTATTGGACAATGACATATAAATGTCAAACACTTTAGGATTATTTAGAATAGAAAAATCTACTGGGGTGGCATTATGTAACTTTGTTTCAAACATTTCGATCGAAACAAAATGTTGTGGAAACAAAATTTGGATGAAATTCCGTAATTTGAAACGTTAATTTATTTTGAAACGCTCGAAAAAACAATGAAACATTTTACATAATTCCATTTTTGATTTGTTTCGTTAAAATTTCAACAATTACTGCTAGAAAATAATTTTAAAAAAAAAAAATGGAACTGAAAGAAATTGCAACTAGATACAAGTAACAGAAGCTAATAATAATACCAACATGTTGTTTTTTTTTTATGCTGAACATTTTTTTTCTTGAAAGAAAATCATTATAAATTTACTTAATTTTTCATTTTATTGGAATTTTTATTTCTGTGCGTTTCTAAAATAAATATTTGTTTCGACTATTTTCAAAAAGTGGCATTGCATAATTTTGATTCGACCATTTTTATTTTCTTTCAATCTTTTCAAAATTGGTACGACATATTTTGGTATTGCGTAAGGTTGAAACGCTACTTTTTTTACATTTGATACGACCAAATTTTGGCGATTGAAAAATAGTTGACGCTTTTAGGTAAATTTTAAAAAAAATAATAAATTAATACATGATTTTTATTGGAATATTTATTTTAGAAACGCACAGAAATAAAAATTCCAATAAAATGAAAATTTAAGTAAATTTATAATGATTTTCTGTAAAGAAAAAAAATTTTCAGAATAAAAAAAAAAAAATTTTGGTATTATTATTAGCTTCTTTTACTTGTATCCAGTTGCAATTTCTTTTAGTTCCATTTTTTTTATTTTGATATTATTTTTTAGCAGTAATTGTTGAAATTTTAACGAAACAAATCAAAAATGAAATTATGTAAAATGTTTCACTGTTTTTTCGAGCGTTTCAAAATAAATTAACGTTTCAAATTACGTAATGTCATCCAAATTTTGTTTCGACAACATTTTGTTTCGACCGAAATGTTTGAAACAAAGTTACACAATGCCACCCCAGATACGCGTATTTCGTCTACTATTTGCTGACTACTTTTTTGTACTCGACTGAGGAAAGAAATCTAAAATAATCTTATTAATTTTTTATTGCACAGGTAGCAATTTGACCTTTTTGGCAGCTGGTAGGTTGTTCATTTTCCAATGAAATATTATATGGGGAGGGTTGAGTAATTATATTTTTATTTGAGAGCTGCGGTACATTCGCGCCTTCTACATCGTGATGCCGACATAGCACCTGCTGTAGTAAGGCTACTCAGACCTATTTGATTTGGTTACAAAAGTTTTTATAAATAATTGAGGAGGGTCAAGACTTCGATACCTGGAATCTATTCTTAAAAAATCTAGTTTTAAGAAAAAGACAAAAATTCGACTGAAAACCGTAGGGGAAGTTCTTGTACCTCGGTCCATTTTCAATAAAATTTCAATAGCTATTAAAATTTTAATCGCATTTCAATTCTGTTTTTACAATTCTTTTGTTTGATGAATTAGCTATAATCTTTACAAAAATAAGAGAATAATCGTTTCCATAAATTACAAAATATATCAGTTTTCTTTCCGAAGTCAAAATTTGGTATTGTACCTCAGACTACAGTGTATTGTACCTTGGTCTACTATCAAAATAAATAAATTAGTTGAACTAACGTAACAAAAACATATACTTCTATGAAAAAAAAAGATAAAATATAATAACACAAATTGAATTTCATATCATATTAACATTTAAATTTAATTTATTTTTTTGTAAAGCAAGATTCAACAATTTCATCAATAGAAAAACTTGCATCGTTTTCCTTTGCTTTAAAATCAGGTTTTTGATATTCCTCATCAAATGTTTCATTGGTTACCTTTATTTTGGACTTCCCCTGGAAGAAAGTTTCTGCTGCATGATGGCAAAAAATTTTCTTTTTCGGATGAAGATTCTGAATCTTCTTTTGCCATTATTTTTCTTTTGACACTTTTATTTCTTTTTATTTCTTAATCTGACAATATTTTTTTTCCTTCCCTCTATTTCCTCTTTTTCCGGAGTTTTCCGGTTAGAATTCTTGTTTTTCCTTTTTTCCAGCCATGTGAAAGTGTTACAGGAGCTGCTTTTGGATAAGGACGCGAAATTTGAGGGGAAATCGTATTTGTTGATGTCTTTTCCCCTAAAACTAAGATTAAGTTAGTAGCTATAACAAAAATTTTATTTAATTAATTTACATTGTGTACTAAAATTTTCATTGCCTTGAATTTCCGATTGATCCAATAATTCTTCGTGGAGGAGTCGATCTGTTACATATACTGACAAGAATTCATCTTCTCGAAAAATAAATTAAAGGTGAAATCCCTGTTGTTTCAAACGATTTTACAATATTATGTGTTGTAAAAGCTCTTGAATATGCCTTTCCAATTATTTCAGCTACGTCATATATAAATATTTGTTTTCCTGCATGAGTAAGCATCCAATCATTTGCTGATGCATTATAAAAATTTTTATACGGACCAAACACAGCACGATCTAGCGGCTGTAGTTTATGGGACGTATGCTGTGGAAAAGTTAAAAGTACAACTCCATTTTTTCTAGCTATTTCGATGATCGGTATAGATATATGACTGTCGTGATTGTCCATTATTAATAAAACTTTTTCTTCAGGTGTTGGTTTTACGTGATCAATAAAATGTTTAAAATAATAAATAAACAAATCCTCGTTGATCCATCCAGATTGAGTTGCAGCACCGATTGAGCCCACTGGTGCACCTTTCAGCATGTGCTCCTTAAAATGTACACGCGGAAATATTATCATGGGAGGTACGTGATTTCCAATACATTTACAGCGGATACCATGGATATTAGAGCCACGTTCTCCAGACGTTATGCTACCAGTTTCCTTTTCTCCCTTCGTGGCTAACACTTTCGGTGGAGATGAACAATAGAATTGCCGGTTTCGTCCAGATTATAAATTCTATCTGGTGAAAAATTGTAACGTGACGACATGTATTCCTTTAAATTTAAAAAAAATTGGAAACGGTTGTTTTGATAAAACTTGTTGCTCTTGCAAGGTTGATTATGGGTCTCGGAATGGTAATGAGGAATTTCTCTTTAAAAAACCAGCTAACCATTCTTGACCAGCACTCGTGTTCATTAAGTCCAGTTTCGTGGACATTTTTTTTTATTCTTTTCAGAAATTTTTTATGCTAATCGCATTTGTAATTTGGCAGCAGTTTGTAGATAATCTGAAAGCATAGGCTCTTCATCGTCACTAAAAACCTTTTTGTGATCAATTTTTGTTTGATATTTAAAGATTGCACTACCAGATGAAAGATGTATTTTCAAATGTCGCAATAAAGTTGTTTTGGCAATGTTATAACAGATCCAATTGTTATTTGTTTTCAATAACATCGTTTCCAGCTGCACCTAGATCATCTTTATTTACAGGAATTACGTTTTTTTCCGGTCAAGCTTCGTGGCATATTTCTAGAAAAGGTTTTAATTTTATTTTAATTTTGGAAATCACAACGAATGACTGTACTTTGGACCGATACGTAAAATCCATTAAACAATCAAAAGTACAAGCTAGTGACAAAAAATATTTAAAATTAAAAAAAATACAATTTCTTTATTTAACATTTCAAAATTTAATTAGTTTTAAGAAAATATATTAATTTCATGTTTTCTGAACATTAAATACAAAAAAATATTACTTACTATGAAAAATTGCAAATTGAAACTAAAACAAAAATTTACTTTATACTACAAAAAATGCGTCTTCTAAATATGTATTGCTGAATTCAAACTAAAAACACTCAAGAAGAGAACTTTCAAATTCACTCAAATAAACTCAACAAACTGTTTTTGTAAACATGAAATAACATGAATGAACCAAGGTATAATCGGTTCAAGGTACAAGAACTTCCCCTACAGGACAAAAATCATTGCCGTTAATTTAAAATACATCAGAATTTTTGTAAAAATTCAAGCAAAATATGTACCACTTTCCAATTAAGAAAATTATTGTTTATTATTATTTACTACAACTTAAAGCTCTAATAAATAATAATAACAAACTTTCAGCACAAAAATTAATAATTCAAACTAAAAACACTCAAGAAGAGAACTTTCAAATTCACTCAAATAAACTCAACAAACTGTTTTTGTAAACATGAAATAACATGAATGAACCAAGGTATAATCGGTTCAAGGTACAAGAACTTCCCCTACAGGACAAAAATCATTGCCGTTAATTTAAAATACATCAGAATTTTTGTAAAAATTCAAGCAAAATATGTACCACTTTCCAATTAAGAAAATTATTGTTTATTATTATTTACTACAACTTAAAGCTCTAATAAATAATAATAACAAACTTTCAGCACAAAAATTAATAATTTTAATAATTCTTTTTAATTTAACAAAAATGTACATACATTATAAATATACATGTCTATGTATTTCTGCTACATTAATACTTTTAATTATTAGGTTTGTTCAATAAACTTTTCTAGAACACTATAGAACGATCTAGAGTAAAACACTTTTTTGTGCAAATACAGTTTGAAGAAGGTAAAGTTTAGTGGCGTTCTGGGGTGGCAGCTTTATTTTCGAATTAAAATTTTGTTACAAAAAATACGTGCTGCCATCCCTGTATTGTGATAAGCGATAGTCAATCATGTCACTAAAAATTTTTGGTTTTCTGTAACGCCATCACTCGAATAATTTGAAAAAACGGCAGCATTTTAAAAAATACAATTCGGCAATTTAATTAAAACTTAAACATAAAAAAAATTACATAAACCTTAAAAAATCTTAAAACTGCTTAAAACAATTAAAACTTTTCTTTATTTTTATCATGAGTGACACCAAATTAGCTGTCACCCTAAAGTGACAAAAAAAAGGCTGTCACTGAGACAATGACGATATAAGATACCAATTATGAATACGTGACTTTAACTATGACATTTGCTTTACTTTAATCAGAAAAACAAAATTCAGACAAAAATTCAGATTTTAATTTTTCGCTAAAAAAAATATAATTACACAGTGATACAGTTTAGTTTTAGGGGGTTAGTTTAGTTTTATTGTTATTAAGTTGCAAAATTTAAATATTAATCCATTTGTTTTGTTTTTTTAGGAGGCTGCCACCCCCAAACCCGCGCTCCATATTAATAAAACACGAATTTAGCTGACAACAGGAAAAAAATTGTTTTTAAACTATGTTGTAAAATCCGGACTAACTTATTTTATTTAATCCATACATACTTAAAATGAAGTATATAATATAGATACATGTATATATAATTATATAATTTGTATGCTTGGATTTTGGATATTGTAATAATATAATTTGTAATTTTGGATTTATTCTAACCGATTTCGTGTTTTGTTGAAATAATTTAGAAGAGAATAATAATTAAAGGCAGTGTTTACACATCAATATTCTTCAATATTTATTGACAATTTTAGATTGAAGAGAGAGACATTTGTGTTTACACATCAGTTCTTATACAATCAAACAATTTGTCTGTTTTCTTATATATTCACCAGAACTAATATAAAAATAACTTTTTTAATTAAGTACCCTGTGAATAAAAAGCAAATGTCAAATAAAAAAAAAATAAAAAAATTAACATATATGTAAATATTGCTAAGTTTTTCATTATTCGCCATATTTAATTTTGTCTCTCTCAATAAATATTGAAGAAAATAGGATAAATTCTATTTTTGTCTTCAATATATATTGATATCAATATGTGTTTACACATCAGTATTTCTTCAATATTCTCTCTCATCAATATACATATACTGCTAATATATATTGAAGTGTAAATTACATTTTTTTTTGTTTTTAAAAATTAATATTATAAATTTTATAATATAATAACAAAAAAAAACATTTTTTTAATTAAAAAAAAAAAAATTTTACTCAACAGAGAATTGAATTGAAAAGAAAGAAAAACGCATAATTTCTTTTATTTTACTAAATTCTTTATTTGTTTATTTTACAAATATCGATATTTCGGCGATAATATGTGGCCTTCTTCAGTGTATTGGCGTAATTAAATTTGATTAAGAGCTATATATACTTTTTTTTGTTTTTTTTTTTTATGGGCAATAAAGACTACAAAATTAAATTAAATTTTAAAAATTAAGAATTGAACTTACACAAAATTTGCTATATTAACATGACGCTTTAAAAAACTGGGCTAATAACCAATTTAAATTGTTTGATCAAAATGCAAGCATAAACTAATCTTTTGATCCACTCCACCCAATTTTCAATAAAATAAGTATATATTCTATATCCAAATGGGATATGTATACAATACAAACACACACAATCAGAGTATGCACTCGTAAAAAGGAAATTGTATTAATATACATATAAGATGAATACTTAGAGAATGCAGATTCTGCCAAAGAATATCCATTAATAAGAAGATGCACTAGAAGTCAAGATATTTTTACTACTGCATTTACAAAAAAAACTACATTATTTAAAGAAGTAAAGAACTATAGTAAATATTTTCTTATGTAATAAGTTATGAGAAAGAAAGAGTGCGATATAAATCTTTTAAAAAACCTCTTAATTTTCGCAATGTAATTTAAAATAGCTCACGGGAGATTTTGGTTTATTTATTTAGCTATAACTTAGAGATTTGTCAGGAGTAGGTCGTCTGAAATTTTGTGTTTGAAATTTTTAAAGCTAACCGTACTAAATTTATTAGGGCATGAGAATAAATTTCAGGTATTGACACAGGTAGTTAAAAAGAATACCAAGCGTTTTTTTTTATGAATGACTCGATGTATTTTTATTTCCTTTAAAAAAAATTAATAATCAATGAAATAATTCACAATGGTTATTATATATGAGTAATATTATGCGTTTTAGAAATTTTATAAATAGGTAAAAAATTTATGAATAATGAATAATGAATAAATAATGTCTTTTATTGCTATGCATTCTAACAAAAATTTAAAGTAATTTTATAAAAGATAAAAAATTTGAAGTGCAACGCATCTGCAAATTTTAATAACTAAGAATAATTTAACAATATTTCTACTTGATAGAAAGAAAATCGTTCTATAATTTTTTTCCCACTTTGTGTTTTGAATTTTTATCTCTCTCACACAAATTATAAGCATTTAATCAATTTATATAAAAATTATCAATTTCAAATTGTGTCGATTCATCACCACCAAGTAAAGATGCAGCATTACTATCTGGTTCATTTTTTCCATGTTTTAATTCTTCAAATAGTTGATCAGTAGCATAGGGGCTTGGTGACCATATTAAACGCAATTTAGGAAAGTTGTAATCTTTGTACAACATCTGCATTTGATGAAATTGTTAAGACACCACCAGATAACATAAATTTACTCTAAAATAAATTTAAAAAATAAATAAATTTGTAAGCTAATAATTTATGATACTAACTTATATGACAAGAAATATAAATACCTGTAAATTAAATGGTTTATTTTGATCAAATTCAATTAAGAGAATTGATTTTGCATAAAACCTTTGCACTTGAATACACTGATTGTAAAGACGACATAGTAATGCTGCATCTTTACTTGGTGGTGATGAATCGACACAATTTGAAATTGATAATTTATATATAAATTGATTAAATGCTTATAATTTGTGTGAGAGAGATAAAAATTCAAAACACAAAGTGGGAAAAAAATTATAGAACGATTTTCTTTCTATCAAAGAAATATTGTTAAATTATTCTTAGTTATTAAAATTTGCAGATGCGTTGCACTTCAAATTTTTTATCTTTTCTAAAATTGCTTTAAATTTTTGTTAGAATGCATAGCAATAAAAGACATTATTTATTCATTATTCATTATTCATAATTTTTTTACCTATTTATAAAATTACTAAAACGCATAATATTACTCATATAATAACCATTGTGAATTATTTAATTGATTATTAATTTTTTTTAAAGGAAATAAAAATGCATCGAGTCATTCATAAAAAAAACGATTGGTTCTTGGTATTCTTTTTAACTACCTGTTTCAATACCTGTAACACAATAACTTGAATAATTTAAGAAAACGGAAGCATTGTAAAAAATACAATTCGGCAATTTTATTTTAATTATTTATTAAAACTTAAACATAAAAACAAAATATAAATCTTAAAAAATCTTAAAACTGCTTAAAACAACTAAACCTTTTTTTTATTTTTATTACTTGCCTACACTAAATTAGCTGTCACCTCACCCTAAAATAGCAAAAAAAAGCGGCTGTCACTGCGACAATGACCATATAGAATACCAATTATAAATACGCGACTATAACGATATTTGGTTGAATATATTCAGAAAATCAAAGTTCAGATAATCAAAATTCAGGCAAAAATTCAGATTTTAATTTTTCGCGAAAAATTAAAATCTGAATTTTTAGATTTTAGAATTCATTTATTTCTTTAAATATAAATTTTTTTACAAACTAAAATCAAATCTAAATTGAATATTAACAAGATCTAATAATAAACTAATATAATAAATTCAATAAAATTAACAGAAGTAAAAAAAAAAAAATATAGTTTATTAGAATAATTAATAGGAACAAATAATAATATAAAATTCAATAGAAAATAATTTAGTAAAAATAACAAAACTTTATATATATAAGAAAATAAGTAGGATCATTCGAATATATGTTGAATGAAACAAACAAATGAAAAAAAAGTATAAATATAAATGTTTTAGCGGGGTACTAAAATCAAAAGTAATTACAAATTAAGATTAGACAAAATAATTAAAGAAAAATAAAATTAACAAGAGTGTAAACAATGTATCAAAAAATGTAAAGAAAAAGAAATAACAAATATAAAACGTATGAAAAGCATAATATCGAAGTAAAAAATTTAGTGATGGGTCGAGAAACAAAAGGGTAAAAAGTCCATCAACTATGTTTTCGAGAAAAACGTAAAAAACCTCTGAAAATAATCATAATTTTTGTTTTCTCAAATAAAATGGTTTTTTTTTGCATAAATTAAATTGACATAAATTCAATAAATGTATTTTGATAATTATAATATATATAAAAAACAAATTAAAAAATTGGGAAATCTATCCATTTTATACAACTATTTTAAGTTTTGAATCTCAACTATTGGACAAATTAAACTTTTTATCCTAAATTAAGCAAAACTAGAATTTTTAACTTTAACCCTCCCAGGGCAAGTATCATTTCTACTGTGCTGAGAATTTTTTAAAGTAGATTTTCGTCATCAGCGACCTCAAATTAAGTAAAAAAATGTGCACTTTATATTTTTACTTGTGCAGGTAATCCGTAATAACTTGTCCTCATATGAGGACAAAATGTGTAAAAGAATGCTTTTTTACGCAAGGTGTTCGTTTTAAAATTTTGTAAAAATAATAGATTCTATAAAAACTTGTTTTCCAGCGTTAGAGTAAAATTTTGGTATAACAGTGAAAATAGTCGAATATTTTCCTTTTAATTTAACTGATATGCTCGAGTCGAGTAAAGTACAAAACACTGAAGAAGTCTGCAAGTAGTACACGAAATACGGGTATCTGTATGATAAGCATATCAGTAAAATTAAAAGGAAAATATTCGACTATTTTCACTGTTATAATAGATTCGTTTTTTAATTTTTAATTTTTCTTACTTAATTCAATTATATAATAAATATCAAAATAATTAAATATATAAGAAAACAATTCAATTGCTATAAAAAAAATAAAAAAATTTAAATATTAATGAGTGAAAAAGTATCTATTATAAAAATAATATTACACCAAAAATGACTAGTAGATTTAATTCTTTTGAGTGGTATAGAAGGTTTCGAAACATTCTGGACACAGTGTATTTTTTCATAGATCGACGAGACCAATGATTTCTATTAGTTAGACGCATTGAGTCACTGACACAAGTTCTTTTTGGGACAGGTTAGCATAAATTTTATTTTTTTCTTTTTTTTTTTTGTCTTTATTCTATACAACTATCTACATAAAATATAAAAGATATTGAGTATAATGTTGGAATTAAAATTGACGTGATGTAACTGACATGTAATCTAAGTCAAAAATCCATTGATTCTTGACTTAATATTCAAATTTATATTTATGGAGTCTCAGGTAAAGTGAATCTAGTAGATAAATCCAGCGGTCTGAAGCGTCTTAATCTGCGCTCGTTTGTTCGTTCATTATTGATGAGTTGAGGAGCAAGTAAATTTGGATGGTTTTCCAGTCGAACATAGTATTTTTCAGCTTTCTTTTTAATGAATTTCTTAACAGATGGGATATTTAAATCTGATCTAATTGTGTCATTTCGGACATACCAAGGCGCGTTAACTATAGACCTTAATACTTTGGACTGGAAGCGTTCTATTATTTCGATGTTGGAGTTACTAGTTGTTCCCCATAGTTCCAACCCGTAGCTCCAGATTGGCCTGATGATAGCTTTGTACACTGCAACTTTACATTCTAGGGATAAATTGGAGAAACGACCTATTAGCCAAATTAATTGGTTGAATTTTAATCGTAGTTGTTTATTTTTGCTGATGATGTGACTTTTCCAAGTGAGGCGTCTATCCAAGTGCATACCTAAGTACTTAACCGAGTCTTGGTGAGTCAACTCCATGTCGTTAAGGTGAACAGCGGGGCAATTTCCCTTGCGATTAGTAAAGGTGATATGAAGGGATTTCGATTCATTGGCCTTTATTCTCCACTTTTTCAGCCAGTTTTGTATATCCAATAAGTAGTTCTGAAGAACTTCTGAAGCTAATCTCGGATTAGTATGAGACACTAAGACTGCTGTGTCGTCAGCAAAGGTAGAAGTGAGTACCCTCGGCGATGTTGGGAGGTCTGCTGTAAATATCAGGTAAAGTAGTGGGCCAAGGACACTGCCCTGAGGAACCCCAGATTTAATTTCTTTTAGTGACGATTGTTCCCCGTTGTATTTAACGAAGAACCTCCTATTTGATAAATAAGTTGACAAAAGTTGCTGGTAGTGGTGAGGAAGTAGTTTTTTAAGCTTGTAAAGGAGACCTTTGTGCCAAACTTTGTCGAAGGCTTGCGAAATGTCCAGAAAAGCTGCAGAACAGTATTTTTTCTTGTCAAGTGAATTATTTATATGGTTCACTACTCTATGTATTTGCTCAATTGTTCCATGATTGTGACGAAAGCCAAACTGATGAGCTGGTACGATATCTCGTTCATTATTTATTTTAATCAATCTTTTGGCTATTAGTTTTTCGATTAATTTTGATATTACTGGCAGAAGACTTATTGGTCTATATGAACTAGTCTCATTTGGTTCTTTCCCCGGTTTAGCTAGCATTATGATATGAGTAGTTTTCCAGATATCTGGGAAGTAGCTAGTTCTTAATATGGCATTAAAAATGTGGGTTAAGAATTTTATACTGCAATACGGAAGTTCCTTTACCATTTTGCCTGTGATACCATCATACCCAGGAGCCTTCTTGTCTGACACAGAGTTTTTTATAATTTCCTGTACTTCCTTTATCCGGACTTTCTTTATCGGTAAATCCATTTGATAAGGCACTTCAAGGTAGTTTTCAATCTTGTTGTTTTCGTCGGTTGAAATTACTGGTGGATACGGTACAAACACTTTTTGTAAATGTGATGCAAAAAGCTCTGCTTTCTCACCATCGCTTCTGGCCCAATTACCATTTGATTTCCTTAGTGGAGGTATAATTTGTTGTGGCCGTTTCAGTTTTCTTGTTGCTTTCCACAGTGAGTAGTCATTAAGACCGGTATATGTTAGTCTTTCAAGGTAATTCTTCAACGAACTTTCTCTGCTTTTATTTAACAAAAATTTAAGTTCTTTGATTGCACGGTTTAACCTGGCTTTGATTTCAGGGGATCTAGTTTGTTGCCAATATTTCCTAAGGTTTCTTTTTTCCATGATTTTGGATTTTATTTCAGGTGGAGAAATAACATATTTTCGGATGTTACCTTGCGTCGGAGTTGATGACATTGCTGCTTCAATCATGGTTATATTTAGGTTTTTTATAGCTTCATTGATATCTTGGGGGTTTTTCAGTCCTATATTTAGAGAAGTTTTCATTTCAATTTCCTTTCTATAATTATCCCAGTTTGTTTTCCTTGTATGTAACCGTTGTTCATTTTGAGTTATTACTACTTTGGATGAGGCAGAGATAATGATAGGCGTATGATCTGAAGACAGCTCGAGGCTTGATTTCACAGTAAATAGTTTTGGTGAGATACCTTTCGCGACGCAAAAATCCAAAAGATCCGGTGTCTTATTAAGATCAGAAGGCCAGTATGTAGGTTGTCCAGTAGACAGATAATTCAAGTTGAATTCTTGCATGGCTAGTAGCAGCTGCCTTCCTTTTTGAGTGATCAGCCTAGAGCCCCAGAACGTATGTTTAGAATTATAATCTCCACCGGCAATAAATCTATTTCCCAGAGTTTTAAAATAATCAATAAATTGAGATTTGTTGATATTGTGTTTAGGAGGGCAATATATAGCTGAAATAGTTAAGGGTCCATTCCAGTCAGCTATCACGACACTTGTTGCTTGAATATGATTAAATTTATATTTAGGAAGTTCATAGTGCTGTATGTTTTTCCTGATGATTATTGCAGTACCAGCATGAGCCGTCCCATCAGGATGATTTGTGGAATATGTTTTGTAATTTTTTATGTTAAAATAACTTTTGTTTGTAAAATGGGTTTCAGAAATTAACAAGATGTCTATTTGGTGATCAATAATAAAATGATACAATTCTTGTTGATGGTTTGACAGTCCGTTGGCATTCCAGACGACTATGTTGAGGAGTTTAGCTATTTTTATGTAAGTTTAGGAGAAGTGTATTAACGAGGTTAATCAAAGGCCCAACTTGTGACATTAATTCTTTCACCATGTTTTTTAATTCGAAAACTTCATTTGAATTGGTTGAGGAGCTGATAGTACAAGTTGCATTATTGTTTGATATGATAGCTGGTTGCTGTGGCGTATCACTCTTGTTTTTTAAGATTTCCGCATAGGATTTATGGCCAAAAACAGTTTGAATATCACTTGTTCCTTTAACTTCCTCAGCGCTATGACTTTGTTGAGGTAGCTGCCTATTACGTAAACTGGGAAATTTTTTTTCTTTAATTTCTTTATACCGTTGACAACCCTTGTAATTAGCGGGATGATTTCCTAGACACAAAGTGCACTTTACATTAGACCCTAGGTATTTGTTTGGGCAATTCTTTGAGATATGATCACCAGCGCACTTTACACATTTAGGCAACCTATTACAGTATTGCCAAGTGTGCTCATAACGCTGGCATTTGGTACATTGAGGTATTTCCTTTTTCTTTATTGGAGCTTCTACAGTTATACGTGTATGTAACAGATATCGTATTTTGTAAATATCTTTGTTATTTTCACTTTGGCTAAGATCTACGAAAAAAAGCGGTACTGCAAATTCATTTTCTCCTCTACGCTGTTTGAGGTTGTAGATGTTAATTACTTCGTGATCTAATTTTTTAAGTTCATCTTTAATTATATTTAGTTCTACAGAAGGATGTAGACCTCTGATTACCACTCTAAAACTTTTGTCCTGTTTCAGTTGATACGTATGGAACTGAGTTTCCTTTAGTTTTAATCCTTTAACTGTTTCTCGGTAGTCATTGATGTCTGTCACTTGAATTTTCACTTCATTTCCCTTAAGAACCTTCGTGAAGTATTCGGCTGAGCAATTTTGACTTAAAAGGTTAATAAGAGGAGACATGTTCTGAACCCCAGACACATAAATTGGAGGAGGTTTTGGCGATTTTGTATCCGGTGAAGTTTCTTCAGGTTCAGCTGTTTCGAGTTCGCTAAATCTGTTGGTGAATTCTTTGGAGTTATTCAACCAGTAATCATTGATTCTGGTTTGTTTTGGGTGAGGCAGTTTTTGAGGACTATCCTTCTTCCTTTTTTTTTTTGAATTAATGACAAGTTCGAAGCTGTTTATACCATTTTTTTTTTCGGCATTATCAGAGAGGGTCACAACTGGTACAACCTTTTCAGTAGAGTGTTTTGATAGAACTTCCTTTAACTGCTTCTTTAGTTCTTCATTTTGCATTCGCAGCGACTGAAGCTCTTGGTGTAAATCATCTTCTTTAATCGTTGAGTTATTAGATGAGTTTGGAATGCTATTAATGTTTGAGGATGTTGAAGCTCGAGTTAGTGTTGATCCTGTTGATGTCGATGTCAAGGACGAATCTTTTTTATCAGATGAGAGTGGTGGAGTGCGCAACGTCATATCCGGTTATTTATTATATAATTATATTTTATATTATTTATGCTATAAAATAGTTGTATTTAGAAGTTTAAAAAGGCATTCTAAAGTGTTAGAATATAATTGTTATGAATATACAGGTATATACATAAAATTACACTTAACACAAAAAATACCTGTTTAAACAAAACTAATATAGAATAATTAATATATATATATCATAAGATATATACATACAATTATATACAATTATATTTTATATTAATTATTAATTATAGATAATTAATTATAATTTAATAAATATTCGCTATATAAGACTAATAAAAAATATTCATAAATCAAATCAAAAAAAATCAATACAATTTATAATTTATATAAGACAAAGATATTTTCTATAAGTTCCAGAATTTGACGCCAGATGAACAATATTAACTTAATCTGCGAGTTTAAGTTGTCAGCACTGATTTTTATTGTTGAAGACGTTTTTCTTAATATTCTGTCACGGTGTCAAAAATGACAGTAACAAAATTATTATTATTTAAAACGGTCGCGGTTTTTATTATAATTTTTTTGTTTTTTTTATTTATTTATATTTATTTATTTTATAATTTTTGTACTTTTTTTTTTTCGGCGCGAATTGAATTTGCTTTTTTGCGCGAACAATTACAATTCGTCCGTATAGTTTCAAGGTTCGAGAACGAATGATAAATTTTATGATTCTTATTCAAAATATCAGAGCAAAGGCGTATGACGACATTTCCACATTTATTAATACCGGCAATTAGAGGATCAAATACCACCCTGATTCAGCACCCTGATATAGCTCAAATTTATGTATAAAACTATCTGTGCCGGCCAAACATCAAACTTTGAAACCCCATTTTTTGGCTTTTTTGGTTAGATAGTTTTTTAAAGATCTACCTTTAAAAGGTATTATCATTTCATCTATTGACAAATATTCGGAAGGATCATAAGCCAATTGGAAATTTCTATTTAGTGGATCAATAATAGGTCTTATTTTGATTGCTGAAAATATCTATTTTATTTATTTTCAAATATTAAGCTATAGAACTATATAATTATTTATGAGGTAATTTATTTTGTATTTTAAAAGTAGGAATATCATTCATGTCAATAAAATGTAAATATGATCTTCTTTTTTAAAACGTCGAAGTCCCATAGCGTTTGTTATTGAATCGATTGCTAGTCCACTACTTCGATCTCAATACATTCGAATATGAGGATAATGCACATACGGCATCATTAAGTTATGCCTAAAAATACCTGAAGCTCTCCAAGCTCTAGTTTAAGTTCATATCCTTTTTCCAAGGCATAGCGATTGAACTCTGTTACACTGTCGACAAGCATTTCCATGTCAAACAATTGCAGAAAATACTCTAGCGGTGTAATTCCAGTAGCTTTAATTACTTTTTTCCCTAAAAATTCATTATCTTTCAAAAAATCATTGTCTTTCTTTGCGAACCAAATCGATCTAGAATTTTCTAAAATTATTTAAATAATTTGGCCCATTCGGAGTTTCTATATCTAAAGTAGATATAATTTCTTCTTGATCCTCATGTTCATCGTCTATATCTTCTTCACTATCATTAAATTTGAAGCATTCCCCTTCGTCAACTTCAAATTCATCTTCTGCGTCTTCTAAAGCTTCAAAAATTTGAATGTTTGAAAGCTTTTTGACCATTTCTGTTTAAAAATATCGTAACAAAACGAAAAGTTATTCCAATATTGTCATATTTGTTTTATTCCAATTAGACATTTTATTCTCATATGAGGCACATATTTTAAGACTCTGTAATAATGAAACTTACCAATTTATTTTATTTTTTTTTTTTTAATTTAAAGTTGTATTTATCTATTATATAAAAAAAAAATTATAAATACTGTTAACGCTGATTTTAGAAAACAATTGGAATAAAGGAATGCTGTCTTTCAAATAAGCAAATTTCAAAATTGCGCGCCAATATTTTATTATATAGTTTTGACATAAATCACTTAAACTTTAAAATTTTTGCTTTTGACTTTAGCTATGAGATGGTAGATGACGCGCAAATCAAAAAATATGTTAATATCTTTAAAAATACAGCATAAAATTAGTTTAAAAGACTTTAAAAAATTTTCCTCATATGAGGACAAATACCGTGGGAGGGTCAATATATTTTTATTTTTATTATTTAATATATTTTTTGTTTTATTATTTAATATGTTCTATACAATTACAAAAAAAAAATGTTCCTTTTTACTAAAATACATAATTAACATAAGCTAATGTAATTCATATTCAAATTAACATTTATTTATTTAAATTAACATAATTAATAATAATTCATAAAATTAAGAGCAAAAATATTTAACAAACTTAAACCGTTTCAATTTTACTATATACACATACAAAATTACATAAATTAATATAATTCATTTGAAAAAAAAAAAAAATTTGTTGAAAATTATTCGACCCAAGAATTTCTTTAATATTTTTGTACCTCCTATTTCCAATCAAGCACTGAACAATCTATTCCTAATATATATACAGTACCGAATTCTTTAAATATATCAATGCATTGGTCTGGTGGTGTTCTAGTTCTTTTATTCGTTTTTCAACTAAACCAAACACACGATCAGGCGGAATGAATGAGTGACCAACGACTGGAAATATAACTTATCACCCCGTCTTATATTTTTGGTTATACTTTAATTTTGGCCCCCACATCCATTATTAGAATTTTAGGTTGAACTTAAATTTTTTGGCTCTGTGAACCGATCATCACCGCAAGTTTCTTTCGGAATAACTCCATGCTCGAATTCTTTTTTGCTAAGTGATCGAATTTTGAACTGAATCCCTTCCAAAATTAGTAGAACAGCTCCAACACATACTGGTAGTTTGATAACATTGCTCTTTCTTACAAAGATATTTTACATAAATTATGACAAATTTAAAAAAAAATAGTGAAACATATTTAATTTCTGCATTTAATTGGACTTTTTAAAGTTTTGAAATTTAATACTGAAATATGTATATATGGGAGTTTTTATGGGAGGATATTTTTAGTTTTTGTTTTTGAATCGGAAAGGATTTATTTAACTTTTGTTTCTAACTCCAAATTTTAAATCAAAAATTGGTGGATATTTACAGCTTTTTCATTGTATTAAATTTAGTAGGTAGATATTGTGCCAACAAACCAGATGGCAAAAATCTAAAAAAAAAGTGGACTTTTAGTACATTTGCTTCTATACCTCTCAAGTACACTATAAGTTCAAGCAAACTAAAGAATATAATATAATTGAAGTATGAAGAGAAAACCACATTTAATTATAATACATATATAAAACACTTATTTAATACAAATTTTAACCATCAAATAGTGATTCAATTTGAGAGTGGTCGAAATGAAATAACCAGATTTTCAACTGTCTGATGTGAATTGGTAGTCTATTAAAAATTCGTGGTGCTATATTAACAAATCAATGGGTAAATTGTGTTGTTCTGGCCATTGGAACAGCAACATAATTCAAATAATTAATATGTAGGTTGCAAGTTGGAGTTAATCTTTGGTCGAGGTAACCAGATCTACTGAAAAAAAATTTCGAAGTTTTGTAGATACAGAGATGTCTAAATGGTAAAATATAAACTCTTTTGAAAAGTGGAAACTAGATGATAGACGAGTAACACTCAGCATGGTTCTTAAATAACGTTTTTGGGCTAAGAGAAGTGGGCGAATTCTGTTATTGTAAGAACCACTCCAGCAAGCTAAACCATAATTCAACTTGGAATTGAAAAAGGCATAGTAAAATATATTTAAAATTTCTAACGTGTAGCCGTAATGAACAATTATATTTAAATATTTTTTTCAAATGGTTGCCGTAACGAACAATTTTATTTGAATATTTTTTTAAATTATGACTATGTTCAGACCAATTTAATTTATTATCCAGTATAATTTCTAGATATTTGAAAGAGCGTACATTTTCAATAGAAAAACAGCCATTATCGCAAAGGACAGGATCAGAGTATGACATGTTTGAGATTGGAGAAACAAATAAAGGAGAACGTTTACAAACCGGCGAGTGATAAGATAAATCACTAATTTCATTACTATTAGAAGAACTTTTGAAAAACACTAACTTAATCTTAGGGCTTTTAGTTAAATTATGAACAAAAAACCAGTTCCTAATAAGCTGCAAATCGCAGTTAATTTTATTTACAACATCCATCAAATTTGAGCCACTATAAGAAAAGCAGTGTCATCCGCAAAAGCAGTCGACAGCCCATTATAATTTTAATTTTAATACACGCTGGGTGGCGCAGTAGGTAGAGCGCCTGCCTTTTAACCGAAAGGTCCCAGGTTCGATTCCCGACGGAGGCAAAAAAAATGCTTTCTGGATTTTTCGACCTGGTCCAGTACCCTTTATCATTGGGATTAAATAAATGATAAATAGTTGAGAGTTTTGGTTATCACTAAAAATAAAATGGGGAACTATGCTATTATGAAGGCGAAGTACTCTACAATAGATATAGTTTTCCACATTTCAATTAGTCTATACCACAAAAATTCAACAGAAAAAGCTATTGTATGTGATTGTGTATTCCAAATCTCTGTTAAAATCAGTTAGGGTGTTCATCCCATAGACTTGGAATTATATAAAAAAAAAAAAAAAAGGAGAGAGTTAACAGTGAGGAACACCTTTGTTAATAAAAGTCACTTCACTAACTTTAAATTCAACTCTGATTTTTTGCTTTCTATATCTTAGATACGACTTCAACCATTTGAGAATAAAGCCTCGGAAACCATTATACATTTTCTTCAATAGTAAGTTGTGACATACTGTATCAAATACTTTTGTGATATCAATAAAAAGAGCAGCACAACTACTATTCTTATTCAGACTGTTATAAATTTCATTAGTAAATTTTAGTAAAGCATCTTCTGTGCTCCTATTCTTCAAAAACCCAAATTGACTAGTACTAAAAAAATTTGTTTTAAATAAAAAATTAATTAATTTAAATTTAACAGTCTTTTCGAACATTTTGGAAAAAGGTGATAGAAGTGAAATATGGCGATAATTGTTGAGTCCATACGGATTACCTTTCTTAAAAAGGGAATTACTTCTGCTAGTTTCAGGTCCTCAGGAAAAACTCCTTTAAAGACACTGACATTAAAAATATAAGACAAAGCATCTACAATCTGAAAACTATTTCTTTTAAAACATTATTTGAAAGTAAACGACAAAACTTAGAATTAGAATTTTTAAAACTTAAAATTATTTTGTAGATTTCAGAAGACGTAAATGGGTTGAAATAAAAGCTATGAGATTGAAAAGGATCAATAGTGATATCAGGAGATAGAAGAGAGACATAAAAATCATAGAAACTACTTGATAAAGAATATTAGAAATATTACAAAAAAAGCTATTAAATGAGTCGGCAAGTCGTGATGGATCATGAAGGTCCAAACTTACCATAATTTGTACGATGATGAACAACATTGAATATATTTTTAGAACGAAAACGTGTACTAATATTACGATGATGATTCATTTTATCTTTGATAATTAGTGAATCAGTTTTACCAGAACTAATCATTAAAATAAATATGACGTCAGCAACTATTCTTCTGGATTCAAGAGTGTTTAAGTGTAAAAGTTTTAGTCTGTCTCTGTAAGGTGGTAAACGTATCGGATCAGACCAAGGAAAGTTTTTTAAAGCGAATCTAAGGAACTTTTTCTGAATAGCTTCAATCCTATTAATATGGTTAGGTGACCATACTGGGCTAGCATATGCTAGATTTGAGCGAACTAAAGAAGTAAATAGAGATTTAATTATATAAGGGTCATTAAATTCTTTTGACCATCTTTTAATAAAGCCTACTATTGAATTTGATTTATTGACGATAATGTTGAAATGTTGTTTCAATGACGATTTATGAAACATGACCCCGAAATCATAACTCTCTTGATAACCTTGTTATCAAAGATATATTTCGAAACTATCGGAGAAATACGACGAGTGAAACTTATTTGAGCACATTTCTCCACGTTCAATTTTAATCCATTGACGTCACACCAGTTTAAGAACAAATTAAGATCTTCTTGAAGTAAAGTAACTTCATTAAGTGACTTAACTGCCTTAAAGATTTTGACATCAACAGCATATATGGATACGATGCTATTTTTCGAAATTGTTGTTACGTCATTAATATATAAAATGAATAGAAATGGTCCTAAGTGACTGCCCTGCGGAACTCCAGAATTGGCATTATATGGATCAGAATTAACTGATCTAAAAAGTACATTATATGTTCGGTCAACTAGGTGCGATTGAATCCAATTTATGAATGTTGGTGGAAAATTAAGGTTAGCAAGCTTCTTAGTAATAATATTGTGTGGTAGAATATCAAACGTTTTACTCATATCAGTGTATATTACATCCGTTTGAAAACCAGCTTCCATTGTGTTGAAAAAAAGAAGAGCAACATTCTACTAAGTTAGTAACTGTTGACCTATTTTCATAAAACCATGTTGGCAAAAAGATAAAAAGTTTGAACAGGTTTTATATATAGAATCATAAACTATCTTTTCAAAAACTTTTTTTTTGTTTATATAATTCCAAGTCTATGGAATGAACACCCTAACTGCTTTTGTACACAGAGATTTGGAATACACAATTACATACAATAGCTTTTTTCTGTAGAATTTTTATGGTATATCTACTAATTTAAATGTGGAAAACTATATCTACTGTAGAGTACTTCGCCTTCATAATAGCATAGTTCCATTTTTATTTTAAGTGATAACCAAAACTCTCAACTATTTATCATTTATTTTATCCCAATGATAAAGGGTACTGGACCAGGTCGAAAAATCCAGAAAGCATTTTTTTTGCCTTCGTCGGGAATCGAACTTGAGACCTTTCGGTTGAAAGGCAGGCGCTCTATCTACTGCGCCACCCAGCGTGTGTTTTGGGATACAAGATAATTTAGCAATAGACTTGTAGTTAGGAATCATGTTTCTAGACTCTTTTTTGTGCACTGGTCTGATAAACGATTTTTTCCAGTAGTTTGGGAATATGGCAGATGCAAAAGATTATCTGGCCCGGGAAAAGAATCATTGTTTAATCGATCTAAGTAGGATTTAATTTTTAAGCTTAAAAGTCAACTTCAGGTAATTCAATAATATGAGAATTAACAGCCGTTAAAGAAACATAGCTGTCCGGCTCACTAGTATTATCTTCAAAACAACTTGAAAAAAAGGCTTTAAAGAAATATGCAATGACTGTCGCATCATTGGAGGAATTATTATTATAAGGCATTGACGCCGGAAACTGATCTGATTTGCGGTTGTAATTTACAAATTTCCAAAATATTTTCGGATCACGTTTTATCTGGGTAGATATACCGGATAAATAATTTCTATAGTTAAAATTCAGAAGACTTTTATATGAATTAAAAGGACTAACAAAATTATTATAATTTGAATCACTCCTATTTTTCATATATAAAATCCATGACCTGTTTCTTTTATTTTTCAGTTTTTTTAATTCCTGGTTAAACCAAGTGGGACTTGATTTTATATTCCTCTCACGAATTAAAGGAACAAATAAATTAAATCCAGTTTAAGATCTCATAGAAATTGTTAATTGCAAGATCGAGATCTACTTGAGATAGTATTGTTTCAAAAATAGTTATTGAGTGAAAGGTTTCAGAACTTGATGTAAGAGGATAAGATTTCAGAACTTGATGTAAGAGGACTATTAAAACAATAGGAGAAGCAGAATGGGGGATGATAATTATCAATAATTGGAAGAGGCATAAGAATATTATTAAAATACAAATTAGACCAATCGGATGTAAAAACTAAATTCAATTGTCTGTTACGGAAATTTTTAATTTTGCGACTTGTTGGAGATTAAAAAAATCAATAATTTCCATTTCAGAAGCCGAAGTAATTTGACTCGGTGTTAAATATCCTTCTTCCTCATTAAAATTCCAACTTACATTTGGGAGATTAAAGTCACCTAAAATAAATATTTCAGCAAATGAATTCATTTTAGATATAATAGAATTAATTGCTATTGACAATTTTGTATAAGTATCAAAATGAGAACTAGGGGGAATATAGCAACAAACAACAAAAACTGCTTTATTATCACGATTTATCTTAATAACAATAATTTCAAGGTAAACGAATTCGGGAAGAATGAATTCCTCAACTTGGAAAGAGTTTTTTATTGCAATAAAAACACCAACACCTTTTGCTACGATGAAGGCATTATTATTCGAATTGACTGATTCTTGATATCTATCTTTTCTGAAAACTAAAAAAGAAGAATCAAACAACTCTAAGGAATTTATCGAATTTTTAAGCCATGTTTCTGTTAAAGCAAAAATATCATAGTCCAGGATTTTGGAATTAATGAAAACTGAGGAGGTCTTACTACGTAATCCTGACATTTTGATAATAACATGTCAAACTATGGCAAGAATAATCGGTAGAATGATTATTAGACGAATTAGTTAATTGCACTATGTTCACAGTGGAACTATTCACAGGGACGAAAAAACCTGTAGTTAGCATCTCTTGTCCTTTGTAATCGTTCCATTCTCATATTCTCGACATGAGCTCTGTATGCTTTTAAGTCTTTGAGTATGTCATCCTCATTTACTCCTAGTGATTCATGAAATCGCACAAAAATATTAAATAGTTCCGTGTAATTTGACGGAAGACCATCTTGTTGAATTAAAATTTTAATATAAGTTTTTAATATTAGTTAATCTTGATCATGTAATACGCTAAAAATTGACATTCATTACAGACAAAATACTGAAAAAAAAGTTGAGCACCAGCCGCGTGGAGCATTAAGACATACGCCATGTTTTGTTGCATAAGTTGCACTTGACAACTTTAAGTTTGTAATGGCTCGCGCTGAAATTGACGACGCTGCATTTTGTTACTTTATTAGAAGCCTATATGTATGGTTATTATCATAACAATATAATAAAGTTTTGAATTGCCTAAATAAAATATTAAAACTCTAGGTCTGTTTCACAATTTTATTAGATACTAGTTACTGGTTACAAACCCGCCATAAATGACGGAAGCAAAATAAATTCTAGCATTTCTTCCTTCATTAGAGTTTTCATTTCAAGTTTAAGAAAAATATGTATTTGCTTACTAATTTATTAATCTCATACCTTTATTAGAATTATTAGAATGCTTTTAATTACCATATAAACAGAATATTTGTAGTAAGGTGCAAAATTTTCAATTCCCTAAGGGTTATTTACTCGATCATTATTACTCGATTACTTAACGACATCTTATTTGCTATCATTCGAAATTTAAGCATATATTATCTTAAGACCTCAAGAATTCTAAATAATCAATATTCTTAGAAATTCTATTGTATTCAATTAATTATAATATAAGTTAGTCAAAAAGATAATTTCAATTTAAATTATTATAGAAATACTAAATTCAACTAATATTTTTAATGAAAACAAAATCTAACTATATAATATAAACTTACAATAATTTTATATTTTTACAATTATAGCAGCGTTCTACTGTAAAATTCAAATTATAAAATGAAATTAATTAAGACATAATAAAAGTGAAAAGTTCTATGGTGCCATCTAAATTTAACACTTGAATGACATGACAATCATTATGAAATGATGGGCAAATGGCACAGATAACAGATGACAGATGACAGATGACAGATGTCAGATGACAAATGACAGATGGCATATATAAGCAATAAAAAACAGATACTATGTTTATGACAATTATATGATGTTACAGTTTGAATATATATTTCAATTTGTATGGGTGTTGGAGTATTCCGTCGAACTTACAAACATCCAGATAAACGCAGAAAATTATATATATAATTATTAATCGATTTCGGTTATTACACCATCATCAATTTTTATAATGTTTCACCTAGAGCCTACAGCATATTCTATAAATTAAATAAAATTTGGTTTATTTTCTCAATTCTCAATCTTAAATCTTGCATTCATTCATAATAATATAATGGACGTCTCACCGTTAAAACCGTTAAAACACCGTTAAAACACCGTTAAAATTGTTAATACTGTAACTGTCAATAATAATTCTATTTACTAGTTACTATTAACTTACTGTTTATACTAAAAACTATATTTTTTTCCACTATCTTGCTTTAAAAAAATAAAGCGAGAAAAGTATAAACTGATTTTTAATCTTATTTCTGTTTAATTTTGAATTTATTTCAACACTCATATAAAATAAAGTAAAAAAGGTCATTTGGTTTTATTTCTTTCGGATTTACAGGTAACAGTTTCATAAAGTATAAAATCATCTATTTGATGATACGGTTGGTATGAATTTACATGCAAACTAAGTATGGTAGGTAGCGTGTATGGTAACTAAGGAAACCGGTGACTTTTTATTTGTATAAGTTCGATTCTGCTTAGAGTAAATTTATTATTTTAAAAAAAATTTTTTTTTTGTTATTTTATATAATATTATAAAATTTATAATAAATTTATAATATTAATTTTTGTAATAGCAAAAAACAATATATTTTTAATAAAAAAAGTAATTTTTAATTATTATTCTCTTCTCAATTATTTCAACATAACACGAAAGCGTTTAGTTTAGAATATATCTAAACAATTCTAAGCATACAAATTATGTATAGTTATTAGTTATTAGTGCATATACAGTTGACAGTGCAGTTAACACTATATTGATGTATCATGTATAAATATGTATATTTATATTATATATATATATATATATATATATATATATCAATTGCCAATTACCCTACCTCTACCTATATTATACTCAAACGGCTAAAATGTGCAATAAATTATAATATGAACTGGAAATAAATTTGAACAATAAAATTTTAGTATAGGTTCGATCATTTCAGTTATCCCTTTATTGCATTTCTTTAAAATATTTTAATCTGTAGAATTGTATAAATTTCTATAAATTCCGTGTATCTGAAAAGGAAATATTTATCTTCAATTAATTTTTTTTTAAAACCTATATTAAATTTATCCTACTAATGAATTTTTTAAACTACCAAAAGCAAATGCAATAATCCAAAAACAATAAAAAAAATTTGACTCTAAAGAGAATCGAGTCGAATTAATACAAAATTTCTGATATTAATATCAAAGATTTTATAAAGCGCGACGCAAAGTTTTAGCAATTTCTCTAATTTGAAAAAAATTTCACAATAATAACAAAAAATGAAAAACAAAAACGATATTCTCATTGTTATTTGATTCCTAATAAAAATTTTATTTTTTTTTTGCTTTTATAATAAAATAAAAGTTTACTAAATTATAATAACAGTATCGAGAGAAAAAATAAAAAGCAAGTTAGTGGCGAGGCAGGCTATTGAAAAAAATTGCCAGAAAAATTTGTTCTACGCTGGACTTTAATTATACTACTTTTTCTATGCTAATGCTTATTACTATATTTCAATAAAAATAATTATTGCTGCTTATTACCACTAATATCACTCGATTAAATTTCTTAATACTATAAATAATACTATAATAAAAATATACATATCTATATATATATATAAAGTGGCTGCACTGATAAAATATTACTTATATGTAAGGATTAGTGTAAATATTAATTAGTCGCAAAGCACTGATGAAGGAAGTAAGTTGCTTCCGAAATATCGATATTTGCAAAATAAATACAAATGATTAGTGAAAGGAAACTCGACTTTTATTCCATAAATCTAAATATATCACTAAAAACAAATCTGATTATCAAAAACAATTAAGATGTTCTGATTTAGATCAGAACACATGCAATGTATTGGATTCAAATGAATGGACTGTTTTTATGTGCCATGATTGTGTTACTTATATTCAAAATGTTGACTATTAAAAGAAATGCAGCGTAGTGTAACAAAAAATAATGAGTATCTCAGGGAGTATAAAGATAAATTTAAGCTGTCTATGAAAAAAATTGAACTTGAGCTTAAATCACTTTTAGAGGCAATCGAGATAAGATATACGGAACGTCTTAATGCAATTAAGCGTGTTCAAGAGATTGAAATTAGGAAATTTTGCAATTTAACAGAAAAGTTTGATTTACAATGTAACAAATTATCTATGGAGTTAAAAAATACATGTATAAAAAATGAGAAAGTTCATAACGATTTGATTAAAAGAAGCAATGTTACTACTATTAATTCAGCTCAGTTATCGTTTTCTGATGTTCTAAAAAGTAAAGGTAAATTCACTCAACGTTACACTGTATTAGTTCCAGAATTAAGGAAAAGTGTACCACTCATTTTAAAGCCGAAGGTTAAACAAAAAAGTTACACTACAAAAAATTATCTAAATTGTAACCCTGCTGGTCTAAAAACTTCAAACATTGAAAGCAGGAACAATGGGGTTTTACTTATTGAAAGTGACAATATTTAGGAAAGAGATAAAATTATGGCAGCTATTAATAAAAATATAGCTGATAAATATGAAATTAAGGTGCCTAGTGCTCTTAAACCGAGATTTCGACTTGTGAATATGAAATTCAAGCACGAGGAAAATGAAATTATTGATAAACTGAAAAAGAAAAATCCACTGTTAGGGGATTTTTCTCTTAAATTAATAAAATATTATGTGGTGAAAAAAACTGAAAGCAGTTTTTTTAATGCTTTACTTGAAGTTGATAGCGAATGTTTCCCCAAAATTTTAGCAGCTGAAAAATTGAATATTGGATGGGAAAGATGCAGGGTTTATGACGGTGTTGAAGTTACTCGTTGCTACAAATGCAGAGGTTTCAACCATAAGTTATCTGATTGTAAAGAGGTGGAAGTTTGCTTCAAGTGTCTAGGTGATTCTCTTGATCACAAGAAGGAGTGTGTTAAAGAACAAGTAATTAAATGTATGAACTGTGTGCGAACTAATGCCAAATTAAAACTAGAGCTAGATGAAAATCATACTACTTTTGATAATCTTTATCCTGTTTTCAATAATAGGTTGGATTCTAAAAGAAGGAGAATTGGCTATAATAATAATCATGATGGATGGTAATGATTTGTTTGTTGATAATAGTGTTCCTTGTTGTAAATTTAGTAATGATTTTTGTGAAAGTGTTTTTCAAAACCCGATTTTGACTAATTGCTTTTCTTTAATAAAACATTCGTAGTATGCGTGCTAATTTTGATGCTTTTATCTGAATTCATTGTCGAATACGCCACATTTTATTTTTTTAACTGAGACATGGATCTATGATTGTGAAGCTTCACTTTATTGTATTTCTGGGTACGATCAATATTTTTGCTGCAACAATTTATATGCTGCTGGTGGTATTTTTATTTTTGCAAAAAATAATATTAAGTGTACTACAGATAATCTCTCATTTAGGAGTGTAGATGTCCTCAAAATCAATTGTGTAGTTGAAAATTGCAAATTTAGTTTTGTTTGTATTTATAGATTTAATAGTATTAAATCTGATGTTTTCTTGAATTAGTTATGAACTTTTTTTATCTCTGAGCAAGCTCAGAATTTGATAATTTTAGGCGATATTAAATTTGATATCTTATCTGAATCGCATAATGCTATAGCCTACTTAAACTTAATGTCTAGCTTTTGTCTTGAGTCGTGTATTAACTGTCCTACACGGGTTTCCAATATATCTTCTACTTGTATTGACCACATTTTTGTTAGACTTATGTAATCCAGTTAGATAGATTTGCATAGCTCTTGTATAGATCAAGGCATTTCAGATCATTCAATGTGCTACCTATTTCTTCGGAATTTAAATTTTTCACCTAAGCATACAAATAATCTGAACTCTGATAGATTTTTTTACTCAAAAATAAATTTTGTGGAACTTAATTCTCAGCTCAGATTTGAGACCTGGGATGATATCTTTGTTGAATTAAACCCTTCAATAGGCTTCGATTTATTTATAAGTAAGTTGAAATATTATCTAAACTCTTCCACTCTTACGATGCGAAAAAGAAAAAAAAACTTGCTGCCTTAAAGCTATGGATGAATTTCGAGTCTACTTAAGCTGATTGAAAAAAAATAAATTACTTAAATCATGCAACAAGTTTCCCAATAATTCTAGCCTAAAAATAAAATATTTAAAATTTTCAAAACTTCTCAGCAAAAAAATTCAGGAAATTAAATAAGAATTTTACATAAAACAATTGTCAAATGCCAAAGGTTACGCAAAAAATGAATGGAAAGTTGTAAACAATTTACTTAATCGAAATAAAAATTCTAGTAATTCTATTACTTCTCTATCTATTGGTGATTCTCTTGTATGTCATAAAAAAGTTATTGCAAACCAGTTTAATGAAAAATTGACAGACATGAGTAATACTATTGCAGAATATAGTTCTGAGTTTTGTGACAGTAACCAGATGAATATAGTTGAAGAAATTTGGCGGCAGCAAACCTGTTACTTTGAAGTAATAAATTCACTTGAACTTCATAGACTGATAATGAAATTAAATAATTCTAATTTCGATACGCTAGGTATTTCTAATTTTGTTTTAAAAAAAATTAGTCTTCATATAGTGGATGCTCTAGCTCATATTTTTAATTGCTGTATTGGAATTTTTCCTAAGGCTCTAAAAATTAATACCTTAAAAAACCTTAATATGCTTATCATACAGATACGCGTATTTCGTCTACTACTTGCAGACTTCTTCAGTGTTTTGTACTCGACGAACGTATCTGTATGATAAGCATATCAGTAAAATTAAAACGAAAATATTCGACTATTTTCACTGTTATACCAAAATTTTACTCTAACGCTGGAAAACAAGTAATTGAAAAAAAAGTAATACCTTTTTTCAAGAAAGGAAATAAAATTTGCTCAGCTAACTATCGTCCCGTTTCCATGTTAAGTTCTCTCTTTAAATTATTTGAAAGAGTGATAAAAAAAGAATGATGCATTTTTAGATCTTACTAACTTTTTAAGTTGTAAGCAATTTGGTTTTCGTAGTGGCAGATCTACCGAAAATTTAATTTAATAACTTTTTGTTCGCGTATTTATGAAGCTCTTAATAATAAACTAAAAAGTGCTGCGTTATTTATTGATATTAAAAAAGCGTTTGATACTGTGATTAGACAAATTGTACAAAGCTGGCTTTCGAGGTAATTTTTTTGATTTACTTTCTTCGTATTTAACGGGTCGAAATCAGAAAGTTAAAATTGATGACACCATCAGTGCTCTTAAAAGTATTTCTTTGAGTGTACCTCAAGGATCTGTTCTGGGTCCTACATTATTTTTAATCTTATTTAATTCTGTTCTTCTTCAAAAATTTAAGGGTTGTTCAACTGCCTTTGCTGATGATGTTGGTCTATCCTACAATAATAAGTCATTTTTTGAAAATGTGTGTAATATTAATTATAACTTGGACTTATTCCGTCGCTGGTTTTGCTATCACAAATTATTATTAAGTGATAAAACTAAAATTATGTTTTTCAGTTTAGGTAGCTCTATCCCTGTGTGTGATAATATTTTGTATCACTGTGCTAAATGTAGAAACATTTTTACGAAGTGGTATTCTGAAATATATAATCTGAGAATCAGCAACAGAAGATTAGCTATCATATCCCCTCATAATGTACCTACAACATTTTTTACGCTCATTTTTAGCAATTGCACCTCGGCTTTACAATTTACTACTTCCACCTTTAACTAACAACTTTTATGGTTCTAAATTACTCAGTTTGGTTAAGCTCTCGCTTTTTAATTTCAATCATGATCAAGTACATAACTTGGTACGCCTAGTTACGTCAATTTTTGTATTTAATTAAACTTAATTGTTTTTTTTTATAAGATATTGATTTTTATTTTTAGTTATTTTTAATAGGTTTATAAGCTTTTATTTTCGGTTTTTATTCGTTATTATTGTTCTATGTTTTATTTTGGTCAAATATTTTTTTTTTGTAACTACTCTCGCTACTGCATGACGCTACTTTTTGCATAGACTGTTTTTAACTTTTATTTTTATTGTTTGCTTAATTTAGTATATAATATCTTTTGTCTTAGTCTTGTAGAACACTTTTCTTTTTCGTTATCTTATAATTCTTAATATATAAATTGATATTTTAATCTCTAACTTTATTTTTGAATACAATTTTATAAGTTTCTTTTTTTCTTCAGTTCTTATAATTAAATTAATATAATTACTTACTTAAATTTGTTAATTTTGTTAATTGTTTGATATATAAAATATGTAAATTTGTATTTTTTTTTGTTTATTCTCTTAATTTTTTTTAAACATCACTTTAATTATTTTTTTACATATATTAAAAATCTCTTGTCTATAGAACAGTTATTATATATTAATTAAACAATGAAATAAAAATAAATAATAAATAAAAAATAAATAAAAAAATAAGATGCTCAACATCCACCAATAGTTTTATTTTCTACTTTTTAGGGGGTTAGTTTGGATTCGATAAAAGTATATTTTAAAAACTTTTATTTTTACATTATTATTTTATTTTATACTTTTTAGTTTTAAATGAAAAATAAAGCCTGAGACGTGCTAGGACTTGTAAGGCAGCAACCCGAATCAGTCCACATTTTCGGAATCGGTAACAGTCATATTTCTTTATTTATATGCCTGAGACGTGCTAGAAGTGGTTCGGCAGTAGCCCGAACTAGTCCAAGTTTTGAAATCGGTAGAAAGCGTATTTCTTTATTTGTGAAAAAGTATTTAAGTGTAAATTTTCATGTCTGTAATACAATTGGTTTTCAAAAATGCCAAAGACGTATTAGAAGTTGTTCGGCAGCAACCCGAACCAGTCCACATTTTCGCTGATAGCTTTGTAAAGTACCGTGTCCGGTTGATTATTTCCTCATGAGTATCTGTGCAAAATTGCATAATTCTATCTTAAAATTTTTTAAACAATATCTTAAAATTCAATTCCAACCTACCTACCTACCAAATAAATAAATATATAAGTACCAAATAAGTACCAAATAAGTAACAAACAAACAGACACTGGCAAGTTAATAAAGGGTTTTCCAATAGGGATGATATGATTTTGCAGTGTCGTTTAGGCTGTTTGTAAAATGTCATGATCTGTCAGTTTTTTTTTCATTGAATTCAGTAATGTTTACAATTTTATCATGGAGAGATTACAAATTAATCAATTTTATTATCAAAATAATCGTTCTCCAATTGCAACTTTTCGTGCGCTTTTGCCATTTTATAGTCGTAATAATCGTCCAAGTGTGCTTGCTATTTGTCGAATTGTCAATAAGACAAAGAACCGCTCGAAGTAAAACAAATATTGCTGCCGTTGAGACAAGTGTTGCTGAAGACCGCAATTTGTCGACTCCAAGGAGTTCTCAAGAATTGGGACTGTCTCAAACCGCAACCTGCGGATTTTGAGAAAGGACAGACAGACTCTCTTTAAGCTTTACAAGTCAATATTGAACGTGCTATTCATGACATATGACTGGATTTAGTGGAAAAAATGCTCGAAAATTGCGATCATCGAATTCGTTCCTGCAGAAGAAGTCATGGAGGCCATTTGAAGCACTTTAATTCACTAAACTTCTTAAATTTCATTAAATTAATAAAACACGATTAAAATATTAAATAAATTAAAATTACTTATAATTAATCCGCACTTTAAATAAACATTACCCCCGAACCGTGTTTGGAATATTGTTATTTATTTATACTAAAGCTGTCACATTATTATTAATAAAGCGCTTAATGCCAAATGTGAAAAAATTTCAGTGAAATATATAAATAAAATTTTTTTTTTTTTACATAGATCTATTGAAAACTAAAAAATTGAATAATAAATCACTAAACAACATATAATATAAATTTATTCCAATAAATAATATCATTTTTAATCTAAATATAATACATATAAAATTTTATTAAATTAAACACCAAAAAACAAAAATAAACTTCTTAATACTACTACTAAAATAATATAAAAAAAGCAATAAATTGAACATTTCTGAATTTACAACAACAATAATCAATCAGAATAAATACAACAATTAAATAAAACAGTAACCAATCACAATTATTTAATTACACCAATAATTTCCAATTTGAATTCCCAATTTTATCAAAATATTTTTAAATACACCAACAGTCATCAATAAAGAGTTACGTGATAACATTTGAAATATATGTCTCTAAAATGTTCTTTAGTTTCATGCATTAATGTCGATAGAAAATGCGAATCAATTAAATGAAATGGTTTTTGCCAACGAAAACATCATTGGTTTAGAAAGAAATTGGCAACTTTCTAAAATCTTAGATAATTTTGCGATGACTGTTTATAGTTTCATGAAATTATTAAAATCAGTAAGTCGGAATAATTAAAGCACATAAATAATAATAATGAAGAACGGTCCCGGATTATCATACGAGCTACAAAAGCGCGAAATTTTTTCACATTTGTGTCATAGGATAGAATAGATGATAGTGATTTTAAATCTAATGATAATAACAGAAGGGAAGGGCAAATAAATATTAAATGTACTATAAAACAAGAAATAGACAGATAATGTTAGAGCATTCATCATCTTTGATACCATATACTCAAATATTTTAAATAAGAATACATCTACAACTACAATAGTTGAAACAGTATTTAGATTTGGAATTACTTGGGACCGTGGTGCCTGGATGCCAGTTAGATACGGCTAACAAAATTGTTAAAAAGAAAAGTCCGTCAGCAAAAAAATCAAGATTCATACAGGACGATGTTTCAACATTAGCTTTCTTCTTAAAAGGTGCTGCACAATATGATTGTCCATCTTGGATAACCAATTTTTTTTACAAAAAATTTTCAACCAATGTCTGCAGCAGTGAACCTGTATCATCCAACTCAAGCAGTTATAGAAAAATGAAGTATAAATGTTATAAAATACTAATACCTACTAAATATGAATGGTTAGTGATAATTCCAAATAAGAATTCCTTATCAATTAATCAAATGCGTATATAATTATGGAGAGATAAATCCGAAAATAAAAATCCTAACCGTAACCAAGTAAATACTAATCATAATTGTAAATATAAAAATTCGAAAGTTAAATCTATCAATAAGTTAAGAAATAACTCCACACTAACTGTTCAAAATTTATATGTAAAAATCAATTCCATTAATAAGATAAAAAGGAATGTCTCACCAACTAATCAAAATTTAACAACAACAAGCCAAAACCTCTATAAGAATATTGTAGATTTTAATTATAAAAAGAACACTAAAATCTACAAAACTACTAATGCCAACTATATATCCAATTTAAACAAGTCAACTATCAATTATACAAATTTCAGAAGAGGGGAAACACTAAATCCCTGTCAAGGCAATAAAAGCCCTAATTTTCAGTTACAAAATAATAATATCAATACCAAAAACAAAAATAAATACTCAAACTTCATACAGGGTGAGACATTTGTTGTTGGCGCTCCCATAAACTCCCCCAAAGCTTCTACATCCAAAAAATCGCCGAACTTCATCAACCCCTTATTTCCGCCAACGGTACGACTAACTCAAAACACTGCTGAAGTTAGCGATAATATCCTCTCTAGATTCAGAGATCACAGAATATATAATAATGCTCGACTATACCTTGCATATCTGCATGATCATCCTGATAGTGTATGTGTTGATGGTAAGACCAAAACCAACACCAGCGTTTTAACAGGAAAGCTTACCGTCTGATTATCGGGCATTTTGAAACTTTTTCTTTCGTATCATGATGCTCTAAGATTATCCTGTGATAGCGAAAATAAGAATTTAGAAACGTTTTGCGTCTTTTTTTCCTCAAACGTAAAATGGTCGAAGTTGGCTCGTCCCTAACCATAACTCACTAGTTCACGTTAATCTTAGTCCTACCCAATCCAATACTAATATCCTAACACTCAATACCACTCTATAAAAACTAACTTTCTTCTATTTTATCAAAATGTAAGAGGTTTCCGCACAAAAACTAAATCCGTTTATCTTAGTTCCATATCGCTTGATTTTGACTGTTATGCACTATCAGAAACATGGATAGGTCATACTATCAATGACTTAGAATTGTTTCAATCTTCCTTTTTAGTGTTTAGAAAAGATAGACATGGTTCCAATCTTGCTCCACAAGTTAATGGTACTATACCCAAAAGAGGTGGTGTTTTGATTGAACTCATAAATTTTTGAATGTCAGGATTCACTCATTAATATAGACCTCTAAAGTCTTCTAAAATTTTCCGAAAATCACATTTTCCTCCTTAAACATTAGTGAAGCTTTAGTTTCTAAATACTTAAGAAAACTTAGTGATAACACATCCCCTGACCCTGATGGTGCCCCTGACATTATCCTAAAAGAATGCTCAAAATCTTTATACTTAACACTGTCCAAAATCTTTAATCTATCGATCTCTAATGAAATATTTCTTTCTTTATGGAAAAAAGCCTTCATTAGACCAGTTCACAAGAAAAATAAAAAAAAATATTTTAGCAACTATCGACCTATAGCTAAATGAGCCTGTATTCCCAAACTATTTGAACTATAATTGTTTTTGGTCAGCTTTATCACCAATGCACTTGCTTCTTAATTCCAAAACCAACACAGTTTGTTAAACATAAGTCAACAGTAACTAATTTAGTTGAATCTACTTCTATATTTCTCAATAATATGGAAAATGGCTTTCAAACCGATGTTTTCTACACAAATTTCAGTAAAGCTTTTAATCTTTTGCCACATAGTGTAATCCTATTTAAATTTTTAAAATTAGGATTTCCGATATCATTTGTAAATTGGGTTGAATCCTACCTCTTTACTAGAACATATATTGTACAATTTCGATCTTCTATATCATCGCCATTTGAAGCATATTCCGGTGTTCCTCAAAGTAGCCACTTAGAACCCCTATTATTTATAATCTAAAAATAGTAAAGTTCAGATATATGCTGATGAAATGAAAATTTTCAACAAAATTTCTTCACCAAATGATTCATTCTTACTCCAAACTGACCTTGATAATTTCTTTATTTGGTGTATGAATAATAATCTTCTTTTGAATGTAAAAATTTGTGCAGTGGTGACTTATCATAGGTGTGCCACACTTCTCAAATAACTATTTCCTTAACGGACAAGCACTAGAAGTTGTTAATTCTTTAAAAGATTTAGGTGTCATTTTTGATGATAAACTCACATTTAAATTACATTATAGTAATATCATCAATAAAGCTAATTCAATGTTAGGTTTTATAAATCGTTGGTCAAAGGAATTCAAAGATCCATATATCCTAAAATCCCTTTTTACATGTCTTGTTAGGCCCCAATTAGAATATGCCAGTCAGGTATGGTCTCAATATTATAAAATTCACATACATAGGATTGAGGCAATCCAAAAAAAATTTCTCAAGATTTGCACTACGTCACCTTCCGTAGTCTGACCCCTTAATTTTGCCACCATAACTAAAATTTATCTAGCTACTCTGAAGAAAAGACGCGAAATTGCCGATGTCATTTTCATCACTGAAATAGTAAAAGAAAATATTACCTCCCCTTATATTTCAAACCTAGCCCAGATTAATACTATTAATCGCTTTCGCTCTGCTAATCTATTTATCCTCACATTTCATCGAACCAACTATGGAATGAACGAACCTATCCATAGAATGATGATTATGGGTAACAAATACAAGAACTGTATTGATTTCTCTCTCTCCAAAGATACCCTAAAGAAGCTTTTATATTCCTCTTCGGGGAATATAAGTTAGTTAATTCTGATCTCATATCTTCAATATTCTTATAGCTGATAATTTTTTCTTTAAGTACCCATAACAACTTACTAATTCTCAAATAAAAAAATATTTTATTGATTATATTTTGCAGATTGTTAAATTTTTTTTTTATTAATACTTTTTGGTAACCATTGATTTACATTTTAATTATTATCAGAGTTGCATAAATTAAATAAATGAATAAGTAAATTTAAGGTTATTTTGACTGAATGATTTTAATAATAGCAATATTTTAAATTGTATTAGATACTATTTATTAATATTATTTTATTAGTTGCTATCTGCTTTTATGAAATAAATAGTAATTTATAATAATTAATAAAAAAAAGAAAAAAAATTTTTTTTTAGAAATATTTGCCTTCAATTTAAGCGTACTAAAACTACAAAAAATACACTTTAGAATCGCAGCTTGATATAAGGTTTTCAAAGCAAGTGATGATTGTAATTACAGAAAAAGTAAATTAGCCGATTAAAAACAACTCTTAAGTTATAAACTTTTTCTGACGTTTTGAACACAAAAATATGCGTAGATTTTTCGTGCTCATCTGCAGATAATTTCGTGTTCATAAATATCAGAGAAAAAAATCTGCATAGTAGCGACGCATTTTTTTCTGCGTTTATGAAAACAAGACAAGTCTTCATAGAATTTCGGCTAATTTGCTTTTTTCTGTAATTACATTCATCACTTCCTTTGATAACCTTATATCAAGCTGCGATTCTAAAGTTTATTTTTGTAGTTTTAGTACGCTTGAATTGAAGGCAAATATTTCTAAAAAAAAATTTTGTTTTCTTTATTTTATTTTAAAATTTTTAGTGAAAATATTTTTTTAATGAAAAATAATAATTTTTGAAGAACAACACATACAGGTAATCAAATAGCCCTAAAATTCACGAATTTAAATTAAATAAAAGAAATTAAAATTTTGTGTTTTTTAGATCGAATACTGAAAAAAATATGATATACTTTAATGTTTTATTACAGAAAAAATGATTTAAAAACGACCTTGCCATTCAAAAGAGAGTAAAACACAACAAATTATTTCTACACATCACGAATTTTGTAATTGATGATTGATTGTTTGTCGAATTTTTGTATTTTATGTACTATTTTTTTTTATAATTAAAGTAAAAGTTCTAAGCTTTATTTTGATATTAAATTTATATTTTTCTATTTATATTTAATGCTCTAAAACTTTGTTTAAACATAAAAATATCTGCCAAATTTATAAAATTACTTCACAGCGCTCTCAAATTGGTTGAAAAGAAATACAAAAAAAAAAGAACAAAATTGAAAATCTTAAGGCAAATCCATAGGCAAATTGTCATTTTTCATTCTCATTAATTTGGAAGGATTGTTATGTACTAACGAACATTATCTTATTTTTGTCTCTTTTTTCACGCATACAGTCTCTGTAAGCGAATGTCATGACTTTGAATAAATGTAGACTCAAGCCATGATACAATTATAACAAGATAGGGCATTGCGCATATCAGCTAACTTTATTCTATTTGTCTATTACGTCACAATATACTTGAAACAAAATTTGAAGTTTCGTTAGCCTGTTTTTTTGCTTTTAAAAAATAAATAAAAGTATTGTTAAAAGTGATATTTAAATTGTTGAAAAAAAATTGTGCAAAATTAAAAAAAACTTGTTAGTTAAATGTTAAATTATTTATTTGTTGTTTTTTTTATTTGTTGTTATTGTTGTTAAGTAGTTGTAAGTAAGGATTGAAAGAAACATTTAAGAAATTAAATTACCTATTATTTTTGAAAAAAAAATAATTCATAATGAGATACACAGCATATCTGTAATTGTGATAACAACAGTTGTATGGACAATTTAATTTCTGAAAGTATTGGTTTAAGCCTAAAAAAGACAATTTAAAAAAAAATAAAATAGAAGATTTTTTTGAAAAAGGAAAGACACATTTAATCCAAAAACTGCAACAATATGCAGCAAGCATTTTATAAAGTAGGATTTCGAAAACTATCTCCAATTTGAAATGCGTAAGCAATATTCGAGTTTTTTGTTTTTTTAGGTTTATCAGATAGACGGATATTAAAACCAAACACCATACCTACCGTATATTGTGAGGTGAAGCAATCTGTTGCCGCTGTTAATCGGACCAATCGAATAAATGGTCGGGATTAATAATAAAAATATTATTATAAAAATATTATTTCTTCTTTAGTTGAAGGAACAGAAACTGCTTTTAAGGCGAGTGAAATGGAAAATGTAGACACCCTAGATGTAGAAATTCCTAGCTCAACTGAAGAAAGTTATGCTCTAACGGCGGAGATGTATGTACATTGTACTTTGACTTAAGGAATTAGCAAATAATTTTTTTTTACATTTTACACTTTATATATTAGATTTTATTTATTTTACACTAATTGAAAAAAATAAAGTACAAAAAAATGATGACCTAATATTTGGTATGTTTTCGTAACATCGAAAATGCAGTTAGAGTTACAACTGCAGTCTAGTACATATATTGATTCCTTAACGTTTTCCAATTGAATTCAAAACTCTCATATTGCCTTTTCGATGACCTCTTATTTATGATACCTCTTATTTATAAAACAACATTTCTAATTATTAATAAATTTTAATGACTAAATATTAAATATATTGTGTTTTATTTAATTTAATAACATAAGGGTGGTGTTTCTGATCCAATTTCTTTATAGGTTGATTTGGTGATGGTGGTAGAATAATCAAGAGAAAAAAGAATTGAATAAAGAAAAATTATATTATTTTGTTTTTCATTTTTCTTTTATTTTTGTGTAATGAATTTTTAAATAAAATTATATTAACTCTGTAATCTGTAATACAAACATAGACTGAATTAAATTTTTCCCTTTTTGAGTATATGTATGTACTTATTTTCTAAAATTGAATTCCTATAAGAGTTCTAAAATAATAACTCTGTATGTACTTAATATAATTAAATAAATTAAATTAAAATAAACTTTTTGCTTCATCACAAATTATTTTACAATTCAACTTTTATTATACTTTTATGGATACATTAAATAAAAGTTAAAATTACAAGTTAAGTATATTGTGACGTCATGCGCAGAACAGTACAAAAATGAAACACATGAATGCCATATCTTGTTATAATTATATCATGGACGTAATAAGCTAAGTCGCAAACGCAAACACAAACCGTATATGACACATACATGTATGTAAATATAGTGAAAGAAAGAGAAATAATAGAAGAAAGAGATTAATAAAGGAAACCAAATTAAAGACACAAAAAAATATAATGATAATGATGATTGAAAATAATTGAAATTGAAATATGTATACTGATAATGATTTATATTGCACACATTTTTTTATATTCCTTTTTTTGTTTTTTTTTTCTTCTTTACGCCATAGAAATGTCAATAAATATGGTGAATTTAAAGAGAAACCAAATTTTAACTTTATTATTATTTCCTCGTAAAACAAAATAATAAAAAAAAACTAAAAAAAAACTTTTCCATATCCGAAAGAAAATGAACAAAAAAACAACGAATAGATAATGTATAAAAAATTAGATAGTTGTTGAAGAAATAATTAAATAAATAAAGAATGTGAAGATTATGCCCACTAGAAACTAAAAAGTTAAATTTATTTATTAACAAAAGAAAAACAACAACATTTCTACCAAATTTTTATTTTACTTCTTAAAATCATTTTTGTGTTTTTTTTTCGTTTTCTTTTCTCTATTTTTTATTTTTTTTTTTAGTTTTGACATATGACAAAAAACATTTGGATGAGTTTAATAGGTAGGTCCTCATGTCTCATACTCAATCTCAAATCTCAATCTCATTGAGCTGAGTTACGACGATGAGGATGTATGTTTTTGTCGCTGTTATTTTATTTTTATTAAAAATATAATAGGGTAAGCTGCCAAAGATCGTTTAATGAAAATGGGCATCATATTGGGCTAATAAATGGTTTATTTGCCCAATATGATATTTGTCGTTATTTTAATTTAAATGAATAAAAAACGAAAATAGTTTTGAAATGTAGTTTTGCGATGTACACGTAATGTAAGCTTAACATTTAAAATTCAAACTTTGAACAGTGTAAAAAAAAATTACTTAATTAAGTTAATTTCAAATGTTTTTAATTGCCATTATTTAATCATAAAAAATAAATAGACTTTTTGAAATTCGAGATTTTATTTATTTAAGTTTTATAACTTAACTATACAGTTTTTTTGAAATAGTTTTGAGTTTATTACTTTTTATTGTTATTTTGAACTATGTTATGACAAATGGATGGAATTAGTTTCAAGCAGTAACTATTTGTGGAAGAAAACTATTGATAAATATAGGAATAGTAAATTTTGAAGAAATAATTTGAAAAGAAATAGCAATAGAAATATAGGGTGCCAATGTACATACTTGTAATACATTAGTTTGAAAAACATATTGAATAAATATATTTTTAACGAAGCAGTGCAAAATCATAATCAAAATGATTCCATTATACAATTATTACTTTTTTCTAAGTATCAATTTATTTATTGTATCGAAATACTGGCGAATATAAGAAATTATTAAGCCTTTATTTAGATTGAGGACATATATTTTTTTCTAATTTCGTAATTCCTTCTATTTGTAACAGAACAATAAACTTTATCAAATTAATTTTAAATAATTTAGTTATTTTATTTTAAAAATTATTTAAAAAACAATGTGATTTGATTAGAAACCAAATTAAAGACACAAAAAAATATAATATGACCGTTCCCGTACGTACATCTTGTAAAAACTTATCCAAGTTTTTCCAAGTTTTTACCAGAAGCCGTTACTGTACTGAGAGTTTTTTCTAAAAACGAGAGAAAACATATGTTTTCAACTTGGTTCAACAACGTTCAACAACATTCTCTCGAATAAGTTTTTGCAAGTAAAATTTTAACTTGTAAAAACTTATACTTTAAATTTTGTTGTTGTTGTATTTTTTAGGTTATGTTTTTATTTACTTTTGTAATTTCTCATATGTGTCTGCTATGCAAAATTTTGTTTTTTAAATGAAATTTATTAAAAAAAATGAAAAATATAATTTAGTGGAGGATAAATTTCATAATTCTTTATTATTGTAATATATGTATAATTTAATTTAATAATACGGATACACTTGATAAGGATAAATCGTCAGCTAAGTCTCTTTAACAGCAAGCTTCATGACCCGCAAACTATAAAAATACAGCTATATGTTTTTCTGAGCTACATTTTTTATCTGCACGTAGGTTTGCAAAACTTTCAAATGTTTGCAGTTCTTCATATAAATATTTGAAAACATTTTTGCTTACACGAAAATGTCTTACAAATTCCTCTTCACAATAACCTGGAACTATTTCTTCCAAATAGTTTCGAATGCAATGTCTTATGTTTTTATGTAAAAAGTTCTCCAACAGCACTTGCTTTAGAATTACATTCCTTAACTCCTCAGTTTCGCTTTCACTAAAAAAATGTAATAAAAATGTAATCCGAATCGCTACTTAGTAATATATATTTTTTATATCTTCCGCTGCCATTTCGTTTAAATTTAATTACAATTCTTTAAAAAAAACACCTCCGGAAATTCAAAATGATTGTTTATAATTAAATTAATTTCAGAATGTCAGATTGCTTGTCAGCTGTTTGACAGCTGCAAGTTTTTACAAGAATTGCGTTCCAGTACTTTTACTTGCAGATGAGAGTTTTTTTAACTCTTTTTTCTTTTTTTTTTTTTTTCTCTCTTTTCTCTCATTTGCAAGTTTTTACCAGAAAAGTACGGGAACGGTCCTATTGATAATGATGATTGAAAATAATTGAAATTGAAATATAATTGAATCATAATTGTAAATGATTGAAATATGTATGTAATGATGTATACTGATAATGATTTATATTGCACACATTTTTTTATATTCCTTTTTTTGTTTTTTTTTTCTTCGTTACACCATAGAAATGTCAATAAATATAGTGAATTTAAAAAGAAAATAAATTTTAACTTTATCAAATATGCATATTACATTATTAGTACACATATGTAAATTTCACCTTTGTTGAATGCAAAGAATATCTATTATAAACAATATGCAGTTTACGAAAACCTAACATAATTTTTAACAAATCCCAAAAAAATTTGCGTTCCCATTATTCTTCTTTGGATTTGTTTTCGTTCCCATTATTTATATGAGGGAAGGTGGCGAAAATGTTTGTTCTAATTTAGTTTGTTCCCTTATACGAGGATTAATTCTGATCTTTTATTATTTTAATATTTTCGTTTTAAGCATTATTATTTTCTTATATACCTATTAAAAATATTAAATTATAATTACAGTACAATAATATGAAATATCATTAACATTTTTGTCAGTAATAATTTGGAGTTACAAATATTATTATTTTTTATTAATTATATTAAATTATAGTAAACCTAAATAGCTATTTATTTTATTGGTATACGATTATAAAATAATACCATAGATCGCCTAATAGAATAAAAACCGGAAATTTAAAAGCTATTTTAAAGCTATTTTCTGAATAGCATTTATTTTCTCTTGAAATTTTTAATTGAGAAATGTATACATATTTTCATTATTTTTTGTTATGTTTTTTATTTATTTTAACATACTCTACTCCAGCGAGTGCAAACCTTTCTTTTTGTGGTGGCTCATAATCAAATTAAAATTGTTTGAAGTTAAAATGGCGGGTTATTGGGTCTGAATTATCTGAATATTATTTTATAAATTTTAATATTTAATTTTTTGGGTAATGTTAGAATACTCTCGTGATTTAACGCGGGGTGTCAAAATACTTAAAGCAAAAATAACCCAAAATCTAAATTAAATATTGTAATCATTTATACAATAATTATACAGTATTTGTGTGAAATTTCTTGCTACTTATCTTATATATTAATACGCTTAAACGTCTGTTAAACTTTTCACAAAGCTTTTTTCAACTAGATTAGACAACTTTATTAGAACTATTACGAATTACGATAGTGTGAAAAAAAATTTTTAAAGACATAAACCACAAAACGATAAAACCAAATAAAACCTTTAATTATCGGTGATTTTAATATAAACCTATTAGACAAAAGGAATAATGATGTTATAACGTATTCCAACACAATTATGAGTAATGGATTTATAATTGGAAATAAATTAACTGAGGAGTTTGCAACAAGAATAGGAAAAACATCTGAAACCATTATATACCACTTTCTTACTGATATATTAAGATGCGAATATGACTTTTCAATAGCTGATACTTCTTTGTCCGATCATCAAATGTTACTAATCAGTGCAAACATGCAACCTGTAAAAGAAATCCGAAATAACAATAAAACTGTTCTGAACTATGACGGCCTCTGTAATGATCCATTTTGGAATACAATGGATAACATTGAAAATCTTGATCTGCTTATTCAAAGTTTAACAATTTTAATTAATAAATATATCATCTTAATTTCATCGAATAATAAAAGCAAAAAACATTTTTGGATGACCAATGAAATTCTCGAAACTATCAAAATCCGAGACTCTCTCCTTAAATTTAAACGTAAGTACCCAAATGATACACACACTCTCGAATTATATAATATTTAAAGAAAAAAGTTAAGTCCTTGATTATTGAAGCAAAAGTGAAATTTTGTACCACAGAAATTGCAAAATATCCTAATGATGGTAAAAAATTATGGGAGTTATACAAAAAAATAATGTTTAATACTGGAGGAGCTCAATCCAACGATCATATAAAAATAATCGAGTATGAAAACCAGATAGTTACTGAGGAAAATGAAATATCTGAGTGCATGAATGAGTTCTTTACTAATGTAACGGATAATTTAAACATATCAGATGAACCCATTGAACAAAATTACTTCGACAATACATTGCGAACTAGATACAAGTCTTTTGAGGTAACATCGACTACAACTGAAGAAGTAGAAACAACCATTATGTCCTTAAAATCAAACTCAGCAACATAGCATTATAATATGTCAGCAAAATTTGTCAAAAGGTTGGCTGATAGACTTGTACCCTTATTGACCAGATTTATTAATACTTCCTTCGAAACGCACATCTTCCCGGAACCACTAAAAACTGCTATTGTAACCCCAATTCATAAAAAAGATAATACAATTGATCCGACAAACTATAGACCAATATCTGTTTTGAGTACCATTTCAAAAATTTCTGAAAGAATAATTAAAAAGCAATTGTCTGTTTTTGTGGATGGAAATGGAATATTACATCCGGAACAATTTGGGTTCGAAAGAAATTCAAACACAAATGCAGCTTGCGTCTCTCTTACAGATTCTATTTCTAAGAGCATGGACCAAGGAAGGTTTACCGCCTGTGTATTTATTGATCTTCAAAAGGCATTTGAATGTGTGGACCATGATGTCCTATTATTAAAATTCAAGAAACTTCAGTACCCACCTTCAAATTGAATTTTTTAAAAGCTATTTAGTTGGTCGGGTGCAAAAAATAAAAATAGGAAAAACTTACAGTAGTTGAAAATTAAGCAAAAAAGGAGTGTCTCAAGGCTCAATTCTCGGTCCTGATCTTTTTAAAATTTATATCGACGATATAATCACGGCGAAATCTGAAAGGCAAAGTGCAATTATTTGCCGACGACTTGGCTATAAAATATTCAACTAATAGCGAAACCGATTTTAAGTCGTCAATACTATACGATTTATTTTTAATCGATGAGTGGTTTGTAAAAAATAAATTAGTTAAAAACCTAAAAAAAACTAAAATCCTCTTATTTGAAAACAAAACTTTTGTTCATCCCACCTTCTTATTTAAAAATTATCAAATTGATGTTCTTAAGACCTACAATTACTTAGGAATTATTGATTCTAATCTCAAATGGGTAGAGCATATAGACTTTGTATGTAAAAAAATTGCTCCTTATATATTCATATTAAAAAGAGTGAAACAATTCTTAGATAAAAAAAGCCTCTTTGTTATTTTCTCATCCTACATTATTTCCAACATTACATATCTAAATCCGATCTGGAGTAGAGCATCAAAGACCCACATAAGTAAATTAAATGTTCTTCATAAAAAAGCTATCAAAATTATTAATAATTACCCAATACTACATCCAACAAACTTACTATACTCTCCTGAATTGCCAAGTCTCGATTTTATATGCAACAGAGAATTATACATATTAGCTTTCAAAATAATAAATAACTATATCAAACACAACTTCATTCTTAGCAGAAATATTGATCTATATACTCACAATACAAGAAATAAATCAAACTATTATCTTTCATCTTTCAAAGAAATAGAAAATTTACCACACTTCAAAAAAAATATTACTTGTTTCTTGTTAAGCACACATAACATTACCTAAACAAAACAAAGTAACACATTACTAGAAAATTATGTAGTTGATATTGATTGACCTAACTGCATTTTAAAATTCATGCATTTTAGCATTCAAAAGTATATATTTTTGATTTTTGAAATTTTTTTTCTTTTTTCTTTTCACATTTTAAACTCTACGATTTATTGGCAGAAATGTATTATTTTTATTTGTTGTTGTTTTTTTTGTTTTTTGTTTTTTTTTCTTCTTCTGGTTCTTATATTTTGTCTTCATACTTCTTTCAATCCATCATAAAAAATATAAAACGTAATTAAAACAATAGAAATAGCAATGCAAAAAAAAAAAAATTGGTAATAAAGTAATAAAATTAAATGCAAGTAAAATTATATTAAAAAGTATGAAATTAATTAAAATGCACTTTTGCATACATTTTACATTAATTCTATATTATTATTGTATATTAATGTGATCGTTCTAACACGTGTTAGGAAAATAAAAATTGATTTATAATACACAATTCGACCAGACAGCTTAGGCTAGGTCTTAAATATATATTTTTACATTTTAAGTTAATTAGTATATAATGTTAATCTTAATCTAAACTACTTTCTTTTATCTTTTTTATCTTTTATTAAATCAAATATAAATATTCTCTATACTTAAGATCATGTTACTATTAGATTTAATAATAGATTTAATAATAAAATTGAACTTTATCTTATAAATATTTGAATAAGATTATAATTATAACAAAATTTGTATTTTACTCGTTTGAAATAATAAAGAAAAAAAAAACCAAAAACAAATTAAAATTAAACTAAAACAAATTCACCTATTGATCAATAGTATTGACTATATCTGATTATGTGAATTAATTTTAAAAAAAAAAAACCAAGTAGCAAAGACAAAAACCGAATTATCAGAATATAATTATTATATCGATTTATAAAAATAGCTTCGTTAAAATATTACGATATTACGATATTACAGCAAAATGACCATTATAGATCGTAGTTAACTCATGAATGATCATTAACTAAAAGAGACATCTATTAGAAAAAAAAAGTTCGAAATATCGTAATATAAAAAAAAAAAAAATCAAAATTTAACGTTTTCACATCAGCAATATTTTCGATTTTAAAAAATGTTGTTGTTATATTGTAAACATACGATTATTTTAAGCTTTGGTAATAAATATTTTGATGTCATTGTAGAATCGTTTGAGATTGAAAATATTAATAATGATTGTGAAAAATAACTTATAATTATTGCAAGTAAATTGATATAAAAAGAATATAATATTATAATACAAGACAAGACCAAAAGTTTAATTGTAATTTGAGTGAAATATTTTTTTGTTAGGAATCAACTACTGCAAGTGCGTCAGAACGAACTACCTCCTCAACTGCACCAACAACTTCAATAATAACTCATCATGTCGATCTAACAAAAAAAATAATACCAAATTAATTTAGTACAAGCTAGAAAAAACAAAAAACTACAATGAAATTATTAAGCAGAGTTTTGTATTCGTAAAAACGCAATGAATTACTTAAAGCCATGCTAGAACTAGAAAATAAAAAGTTAGAATTATAGCAAAAATTAACTGAATATTTAATTTCAAAATTTTAAACTGTTTTAAACTAGGGTTGCCAGAAGGGAAAAATTTAAAAAGAGAGTTTCTTCAGCAAAAAAGAGGACAAAAAGAGAAGGGTGTATATAAAATTAAAATATATATATATACAAAAAATATATTATACCAAATAATTAATATAATTTAATAAAAAAATACCCACATTTCGAAAGGGAAAAGGAACTATAAAGCTGAGCTGCAGATTTATATGTAGGATCAACTGTTAAAATAAATTAATAAATAAGACTTTATTTCATCAGTTGTTTTCTTCATAAAACCAGAACACATAACATTAAAAATATTATATATAAATTAATTATGTTTTATATTAATATAATATACTTTATATTAAACATAATATAAATTTATTTCAGCAACAAATCACAATATTTCAATTTTACAAGCCTCTGTTTCATAATTTGTCATTTGATTTGAGTTCATTACTTCTATTATAAATTTATTACCACATTTTCTTTCATTGTAAAATTATTTTATTGCTCCTTTTCTTTCTAAAAATAAGATAAATTCAGTTTAAGAGAAAAAGAGAGCAAAAAGAGATACGAAAGATCCGAACGAAGAAAGAGAGTGAAGAAAACGATCGTGTTGAAAAAAGAATACATATGCTCTTTAAAAGAAATATTCTGGCAACCCTATTTTGAACTGTATTGTATTTTTACTATGACTATTATGAGACTGAAATATAAAGTAATATGAAATATTTTTAATTGTTTTAATAATTCTGAATTTATGTGATGTATTTAATTCTTAATATATAAAAATATATGGTTAAATAATGTGCATAATTTTATACAATTATAATATAATATTTCACTAAAAACACAATTCTCTATTTCACAGTTATATGTTGCTTTGTCTAGAGTACGATCTTTTGATAGTGTTAGTGTAGTATAAAATATTATGAAATGTTTAAATAAATATTAAAATGTTAAACAATTTTTAAGATATTAAATAAAGTGAATTTTAGTTTTAAGTTTTTCAATTTAACTTATTTATTATGTAATAAAAAAATATGTAAAACATTGATTTTTTTAAAGAAAATAAATAAATAAAATAAATTTTTTTCATTTATAATGCTAATGCTAGACCGGCGAATGTTACGCCGGGAATAGCTAGTTAAATAATAATTGTTTTATATCAAAATTGTAAGTTTTTGTCCTTAATGTCGGACATGCGAAAATCATATTCTCTTCGAGTCGGTTCCAAGTAGATCCAAGCCAAATATTTTAATAAGAAAATTGTCAAATTTTTCATACAAATAAACATATGTGGCAAAGAATTATAAGCAAATATTTTTACAAAGAAATTTCACCCTTATTATTATCGGGATTTTTATTATTAACCTTATTTATTTTTCTAGTTAAAATAAAATTTTCTCGCGGATCGCACTATTACAGATTTACTATCAATGCCAACTCAATGTCAATCCCAAAATATTTGTTTTTTAAAAAGACAAAAAAATAAAAATTTTGTATTGATTAGTTGGGTATTGGTTAAAATAAATGAGAGAATAAGAAAAATCTCTTAGATGTAGCATTTCCAACCAATTTTTTTTTTTTTTGCATGATTACAAAATTGTAATGGTAAAATAAATATTATATGAAAAGGATCTAGTTAAGAATTGTTGTTTTTTTAATTGTGATATACGGGTACAAGAGAAAATTAGCAAACGTTAAAACAGTTATTTTGAAAAAAGTTGTTTAGTATATATGAATTTATTTTACTAAAGTTAAAGAACACATAATTCGTACTTTGTATTAGAAATCACACATAATTTGTACACTTGCATTAAAATGTCCTTCATTCATAGAAAGAGTGTACTCATCTATACAAATAGTGCTATTTGGTTCATAACGATTCGCCTCAAATGGAGGATACATATATTCTTTTTTTCTTCAACTTATTCTCAATCCATTTCCCTCCAAGAACTCTTCCCATTTGTCAATTTTATAATTTTGTAAAATTTTTTAAAATTGTTGTATGAAATGCATACTTAAATTTTTTCATTTAATACTTACAAAACACGCGCCTAACATCTTATGTGAAAAACCCATTAACCACGTACCCATTAACTACGTAGAACGATCATGGTAAAGGGTGAGTGGTTTTAGTGGGTTAAAGTCCATCACTACCCATATAGTGTACAAAATTTTGTGTCTTGGGTGTCTTTCGAGATTTCCACTATTCCCTCGTAAAACAAAATAATAAAAAAAAACTAAAATAAAACTTTTTCATATCCGAAAGAAAATGAACAAAAAAACAACGAATAGATAATGTATAAAAAATTAGATAGTTGTTGAAGAAATAATTAAATAAATAAAGAATGTGAAGATTATGCCCACTAGAAACTAAAAAGCTAAATTTATTTATTAACAAAAGAAAAACAACAACATTTCTACCAAATTTTTATTTTACTTCTTAAAATCATTTTTGTGTTTTTTTTTCGTTTTCTTTTCTCTATTTTTTATTTTTTTTTTTAGTTTTGACATATGACAAAAAACATTTGGATGAGTTTAATAGGTAGGTCCTCATGTCTCATACTCAATCTCAAATCTCAATCTCATTGAGCTGAGTTACGACGATGAGGATGTATGTTTTTGTCGCTGTTATTTTATTTTTATTAAAAATATAATAGGGTAAGCTGCCAAAGATCGTTTAATGAAAATGGGCATCATATTGGGCTAATAAATGGTTTATTTGCAGTTGTAGATTTATAAAAAAATTTCTGTTTTGGTTTTATTTCTTTATTTGTTTTTTTTTCACTTGAGCTAAATTAAATTTAAGTATACGGCCCTTGACATTTACTTTTTGGTTTTGTTTTGGTATGGGTAAATTATTCTTTTTTTAATTTTTTTACCTTGAAATAGTTCAGTAGCGATACGTAAAACAATATGTAAAAATTTTAGTTTACAATTTTATTTCAGCTATAGGCTCGAAATTTACGCGATTAATAATGGGAATGGTAAAAGATGTTCTAAAAAAACAAATTTTGTGCCGTTATTTTAATTTAAATGAATAAAAAACGAAAATAGTTTTGAAATGTAGTACTTAAATTAAATAAAAGAGTTTATTTGCAGAATCTATTTTCTGTCAAAATATTTTGAATATTCCGAAATACGTGATGCGATGTACACGTAATGTAAGCTTAACATTTAAAATTCAAACTTTGAACAGTGTAAAAAAAAAATTACTTAATTAAGTTAATTTCAAATGTTTTTAATTGCCATTATTTAATCATAAATAATAAATAGACTTTTTGAAATTCGAGATTTTATTTATTTAAGTTTTATAACTTAACTATACAGTTTTTTTGAAATAGTTTTGAGTTTATTACTTTTTATTGTTATTTTGAACTATGTTATGACAAATGGATGGAATTAGTTTCAAGCAGTAACTATTTGTGGAAGAAAACTATTGATAAATATAGGAATAGTAAATTTTGAAGAAATAATTTGAAAAGAAATAGCAATAGAAATATAGGGTGCCAATGTACATACTTGTAATACATTAGTTTGAAAAACATATTGAATAAATATATTTTTAACGAAGCAGTGCAAAATCATAATCAAAATGATTCCATTATACAATTATTACTTTTTTCTAAGTATCAATTTATTTATTGTATCGAAATACTGGCGAATATAAGAAATTATTAAGCCTTTATTTAGATTGAGGACATATATTTTTTCTATTCCTTCTATTTGTAACAGAACAATTAACTTTATCAAATTAATTTTAAATAATTTAGTTATTTTATTTTAAAAATTATTTCAAAAACAATGTGATTTGATTGGTAAGCTCACCATACTAAAAATATTGCACAAAATACATGATTTCATAGGAGTGATAGAGAATAAATACAATTGATACATGGGAGTGAAGAGATACAACTTAAAAGTAAAAACCATCGTATGGATGGATAAAATCGTACTTGAAATCCAACGTACTTGAAATCAATCGGGCTTGAAAATTATTTTTTTTTCTTTATTATTTTACTCACTTTTGTTTTAGAAATATGTATAATTGTGTGTATATATTTCTGTACCAAATTAATGGGTAAATATTTTTAAAAATTAAACTAATTTGAAAAAGAGAAAATTTCAAAGCTCTGTCATTGCTACTCAATCAGCTGCGATTAGTCACCCATCAGCTACGATTAGACACCCAATTGTGAATGCAAAATTCCCATTGTTTCGAACATCTAATAATACTTAGGACAACATCTATTTACACAGAATTTAAAGAATATGATAACAATGTTTTAGTTAGATCTCCTAAAAATCTTATGCATAGTTGATATAATTTAGAAAATAATATTGTTAAATATTTCAACGAAATTTTTGTCGAAAAAAGTTTAGAATGTAAAATATTTGAAAAATTAAAAAATGATTTTTATTACGAGTGTTGTGATAAATCAGACAAAAGTTTCTTTATTAAGTTATATATTAACGTCACAATTTATACTCTTATCAAAAATCATAGTAAAAATGTAAAAGTATTTAATGTAACACTAAAACATAAATTCTTTAGTGTTACGCACAATATGTGATAATAAATTATTACAAAAAAATCTCAGTTTTATTTATTTGCAGCTTTTAAGTTCTTTTTTGGAATAGATATTTTCCAACATTTTTTTCCCAATCTATATATTACTCAATAATTTTTTTAAAAAATTATTAACTTTTTTTCAGTCAACTTTTTTTGTTACTCTCTTTCGTTTACTATATTTGTTCTTTTTCTTGCACGTTAAATACTTATAGTCTATTTCTTATAATTTTTAGCAAATTTGCAAATGGATTTGTGTGCAAACAAATAAATCCATACATGAGTGCATATTCTTGTTATGGATTTTCTTTGGTTGAATGGTTATTAAAATGGTTATTTTGTTGAATATAAGCAAATTGAAGTAAACATATAAATAAACTTATAAAAAACAAGGCGAGTTAATTAAAGGCAAATATAAAACACAAATTCATCTAAAATTATGTACATATATAAAATAAAAACACAAAAAAACAATACATATAAAATAAAAAATATCAAAACAACAAAAAAAGAAATCACTTTAATTCGTAATGGAATATGACGGGCTTGAAAATTTTGGGGTATATTTGCCACAAGCTAAGAGCAACAAATAATCTTGAGCAGCCTGAAGAAGATGCATACACTTGGGTAAATCACCTTATCAAAGTATGATATCAGACTTAAATAAATTGGATAACATTTTCAATGAAGTCAATGGAGAGGGATTAGTGGTCAGTAATAATTTTATTCGTAGCCACTTAGATTTAAGTAAAAATATTGATTGTCTCGAATGTATTTCCGAATTAGAAAATTAAATAAAATGATAATAAAAAAATTGTAATTAAAAAAAAAAAACTATCACATAAAATAATTTTTGCATTTCCTTTATCTTCATTCATTTATTTTTACAGGTATTTATAGGTATTTCATATCAATATGCAGCATCATTTTTATGCTAATTTTATATATATTACACTAGATCGACGACGTGGGGAGTATAAAAACAAGAATAGTTAAATAGTCAATTACAACACAAAAAATATTAAAATTTTAACGAAATCTTCGGCTACAAAAAAAAATTTTGCAAAATGGTGGTCAATACTTAACACATTTAAAATAGCTACACCATAGACTAATATAGAGATGTCTAACGATGGTTATTTCTAAGTAGATGTCGCTACATGTATTAAAATAAATGTCAATCATAGACAATATTGAAAAAGGCTTCATAAAAATTCTTTCATTTTAAATAAGCACACAAACTTGTAGAGAAAAGTACAAAAACGAAAACACAAATAAAAATTGAAAGGAAAATAGAAGGACAAAAATCAGAACATAGAAGATAATCTTCAAAAATAATTCATCATGTTTGTTCATTTGCTTCTGCTATTTAAAAAAAATATATATAGCTATACATGAAGATGAATGATAATCTATTTCAGTACATAAAACACAATATGTAATAGTGTTAGAGTAAATACACATTCTCTGGGTATTTATCTTAACCAGCACTACCATTAAATTTTAAATTTGTTGCTGATTTAACAAAAAAAATCATTAACATTCCTCAAATTAATTTTAAAAGTCGTGATTTTTCTCTTTTAAACGACTATTTGCTAAATATCAATTGGATTTGATTAGTTTTGATTGATGTTATAAGAAGTTTATTGATTTATTATTTGTCGTTTTTACTACATCTATTCGTCTGAAAGATCCCATTTTAACTCATCATCCACCGGGGGCAATAAAATGCATCTCTCTTTGAAAAATTCAAGAAATAAAGCACATAGAAAGTACATATATAATTAGTTCTTCTTTAGCAGACAAAATTGTATTTCAGATTTGATTTTTTTCGAAGTCTTGATATGATTTCATTAAGAGATTTGTTAATAATTTTGGCTAATTTGCTTTTTCCGTAATTACAATTATCACTTGCTTTGAAAACCTTATATCAAGCTGCGATTCTAAAGTTTATTTTTGCAGTTTTAGTACGCTTGAATTGAAAGCAAATATTCCTAAAAAAATTTTTTTTCTTTAAGAAACAACACATATAATCAAATAGCACTAAAATTCACCATCACGCAATTTGGTTATTATTGCTCATACTTCAAATCTGTAATAATATTTTATATTACTGTAACAAATTCAAAATATGTATACCTTTAAAAATTTTTTGGAGAGTTTTGGTTAGATAACTACCTTTTAATTTTTTAAATTACATATTAAAATATTTAGTTATAAAAAATTACACACTTAAATAAAAAGAAACCTTGTAAAATGCAAAAAATATTTGACGCAAAATCGTAGATAAAATCACAAACTAAATAACTATACAGAGCGATCAGATTTATACAATTCCTTTTTTTTCAATTTTACATTAAAAAATACTTCGTAGTCTTCATTTCTGCAAATAAAAAACATAATGCATAGTCACTCACTTATGTTTTTGATTTTATTTATATATTTGTCCAATGCACCCTATTAAAAACCTTCTTAGGCAGCGTTAACACTTCAATATATATTGATAATATTTATTGATGAGAGAGAATATTGAAGAAATACTGATGTGTAAACACATATTGATATCAATATATATTGAAGAAAAAATAGAATTTATCCTATTTTCTTCAATGTTTATTGAGAGAGACAAAATTAAATATGGCCAATAATGAAAAATTTCGCAACATTAATTTTTTTTATTTTTTTTTTATTTTATTTGCTTTATATTCACAGGGCTCTTGATTAAAAAAAATTTTTATTGTTTTTGGTGAATAAATTAGAAAAACAAAAAGTTTGATTGTTTAAAAACTAATGTGTAAACACAAATGCCTCTCTGTTCAATCTAAAATCGTCAATAAATATTGAAGAATATTGATGTGTAAACGCTGCCTTACTCACTATTTTTTACGAAATTAAGCGAAAACTGTCAAAAACACTGTGTCTTTTTATTCTTCGTTTACATAATACCAAAGAATATCCATTAATAAGAAGATGCACTGGAATAAAATTTTATAATTTGTCAATGGGTCGGTTACTATTTTTCCAGTCGATTTCCAAAATTGTAAGAAATAGATAGTAATAAGAATTTAATTTGTGAGAGAGAGATAAAAATTCAAAACACAAAGTGGGAAAAAAATTTTCGAACTATATTTTTTCCATCAAAGAAATATTGTTGTATTTATTCTTTGTTATTAAAATTTGCAGATTCGTTACACTTCAAATTTTGTATCTTTTATAAAATTGCTTTAAATTTTTGTTAGAACGCATAGCAATAAAAGACATTATTTATTCAAATTTCAAATATTCAAATTATTAATGTTCAAATTTTTTACCTATTCATAAAATTACCAAAACGCATTATATTACTCATAAAATTATCATTGTGAATTATTTCATTGATTATTAATTTTTTTTAAGGAAAATAAAATGCATCGAGTCATTCATAAAAAAAACGCTTGGTATATTTTTTAACTACCTATGAAAATACCCTGAAAAAATTTATTCTCATACCCTAATACATTTAATACGTTTATTTTTAAAAAATTTCGAACACAAAATTTTAAACGACCATTCACATGAAAAATCTCTAGTGAACTAAATAAATAAACAAAAATCTACCGTGAGCTATTTTAAATTACATTGCGAAAATTAAGTTGTTTTTAAATGATTTACATCGCACTCTTTCTTTCTTACAACTTATTCCATAAAAAAATATTTACAATAGTTCTTTGTATCTTTAACTAATGGGATTTTTTTTGTAAATGGAGTAGTAAAAATATCTTGAGTTGTAGTGCATCTTCTTCTTAATGGATATTCTTTCATAATACACTCAAATTTCATTTTTTTTTATTTGTTGTGTATTCCATTTTGTTGATGAAATTACAACAACACTTAACCTTGGTTAAACCTTAGTATGTAAATTGAGAAAAAAGATGAAGGAAAGAAAAAGTTTCTAATTTTTTCATTTGCATGGTTTTGAATTTGAACAAGGCAAGGTGTATGTTTTAAGATTTTCCGTCATAGGGGAAATATGTAAATGACTGACATTTGGTATATTTAGTTTCGGACACTCACTTGGTTTATGAAAAAGTTTAAAATATTATTATAATTATTTATTTAATATTACTTGATTTATAATATTACTGATATTTTTTAACACATGAGAAAAAACAAGACGCTTCTACTCGGACATTTTTGTTTTCAGTTTATTAAATTCTTTACAGCAAGTGAGACAAAAATAAAATTATTCAAACTTTTCTATTCTCAAAATTAGAAAAAACGAGAAAACCATACAATTCATTTACAAAATAGTAACATTCTATTCAATTTGAAAGAGTAAAAGATTTTTTACTTTATATATTTTCGAAATATTTAAATTATAATTCCAGTTATTTTCTACATTACCCATAAGAAAAAACTAGACACCTACTTAATTTATGATAAGCCATAGCAATATCATATTGAATTGTACATGAGTAAAAACGAGAAAACAAAAAATTATTTTCAATATTATACAGTAGTAAAAATAGTCGAATAAGGGAGACAAAAAATTATTTTTAATTTTATACATGCCAAGCAAAACTGAGTGAGAGCTGCGATGATTGTTATACATCTTAGAATTTATTTTTTATTTTAAATTTTAATATAAAAAATTAAGGATGCCTTTAAAATGTGTCGTAAATGGTTGCTTAACAATACATTTGGATAAAAATAAAGCACTATTCAGTTTTCCAAAAGAAAAAAAATTAGCGGGAATTGCAATACCAAATTTAAAATCGTATAAGACCTCAACAGCTGTATGTAGTGATCATTTTTTAAGTAATGAGATGGAGTTAAATAGGAAAAGAAGAAGGTTGAATTAAAAATGCTATGCCCAGTTTAAATTTAAGTAGAAAAAATAGTAGAAAACTCTGTGTAGAAGAACATAGTTTTAATAATTTCATAGAATTTAAAGAAAAAATAAGAACAAAATTAAATTTTAAAAACTTTGATTTAAAAATTTTAGAAGATGAGATTATGATTTATAAAATAAGAAAAAACAAATTTAGTTGCATAACAATCGAAACCAGTATTTTAATGAATAAAGATTTAACATTAGAAATTTATCATAATAGTGTACTACAAAAGAATAGCGACCATAAAGTTATTTGAAGTAAAAAATTAAAAATTTCGCGTTGGTATGAAGTTCAGAATATTATAGATAAATATTGTGATAGTAATTCAAATCTGAATTTCAATACTATTTTAAATTTAGTCATAGAAAATTTGAATGATGCGTTAAAGCATGATGCATTATTGGTAATGATGACGAATATGAATTTGAAAATAATTTGGAATTAATAGTTGATCAACTTATTCAAATAACATAAAAAAAACATTACTCTATCAACACAATTGCTAACTCATTTTTAATTTAGTTATTAATCCACAGTCTACAAATTCATAAGTGACAATAATATTTTAGTTATTTTAGTATTACCGCATTATTCACTATTACACAGAATTTCATCTTTGTTTAATGTAACTACTTATTTGCTGGACGCAAAATTGTCCTCCACTGATTTCGGTCACGAGCGCAATCTCTCCAGTTGGTGATTTGAAGCTTTTTCATAATTTCCGATACTTCAACTCTCCAGCGAAGGTGTGGCCTCCCTCCCTCCCTCCCTCCTTTTCCCTGGGGCTTGGATTCGAAGAGTTTCCTAGCCGGACCATTTTCATCCAGACGCTCTACATGGCCTAGCCAATGAAGACGTCTTATTCTGACTTTTTTTTAGATAGGTCCATGTCGTTGAACAGCTGGTATAGCTCGGAATTGTATCTTCTCCTCCAAACCCCTTCGCCAGACACAGGATTTCGTCAGATTCAGAACCATATAGCAGCACCGGAAGGATGAGCGTGTTGTATGATTGTGAATTAGTATTTTGGGATAGGAGCTTTGAACCCAGTTGTTTGGACAAACCGAAGCAGCAACGGTTTGCAAGGGTAATTCTTCGCCTTAAATCAAGATCGATATTATTGGTGAAGTTGATGTTGGTTCCAAGGTAGACAAACTTCTGAACTACCTCAAAATTATATGAGCCGACAGTGATGTTGTGTCCTATATGATATTGTGAGGACATTTTATTTGTTGACAGAATATATTTTGTTTTATTCTCATTTATGACAAGACCAGCTTTCCAGGTTTCCTGTTCAATCTGTGTAAAGGCTTCGATGACTGCTCGTCGTGGTGTTCTGATAGTATTGACGTCATCAACGAAGCCCAGGAGCTCCACCGATTTGTAAAATATAGTGCCATGTGTGTTCACATCGGAATGTCGCACTATATGCTCCAACACCAGATTAAAGAAATTACATGAGAGCGCATCGCCTTGTCGAAATCCGGAGCACGTTCGAAATGAATCAGAAATGTTCCTCCCAATCACCACAGAACACCAAATTCCAAATTCCGACGTTGATTCGTAAAGCACTGATCGATGTATGCTGTCATAGGCAGATTGAAAATCGATAAAAAGATGTTGCGTATCGATTTAAAATTTGAGGGCCTTTTCCAGGATCTGCTTCAGGATCGGCTTCAATCGCTCGCACAGAATCTTGCAAAGGATCTTATACGCAACGTTTAATAGGGATATTCCTCTATAGATGGCGCAAGACATGGAATCGCCTCTTTTTAATTTTGGAGATATTGAACTTAAGCTCCAGTCATCAGGCATGCTCTCCTCGATCCAGATTTGTTTGATGATTTGGTGCATGAATTCAATCATGACTTCACCTCCTGCCTTAAAAAGTTCAACTGGCAGTTTATCTTGTACAGCAGCTTTGTCGTTCTTTAATTTTCGGATAGCTGCTTCCACTTCTGCAGGACTGGATGTATCTCCGGAATTGACTGGGTTAGGGCAACGTATCTGTGTTTTCTATGTTTGCGCCATTCAGCAGGTTTTTAAAATGCTATTTCCGTGTCTCTAATATCCTTGCGTATCGGTTGCCAAATTTCTCAAATCATTCCTCAGCTCGTGTGTACGGGGCTTGAAGCCAGCTGCATGCTGCTTGGCTTTTTTATAAAATTTTCGCCTCTGTCTCGGTTTGATTCTACATTCAAAAGTTGAGACTCTTCGAATAAACGTTTTTTTGCGTCTCATAATTTTCTTCTCGTCTCTTCTTTTCTCTTTATACTCTTCTTGAGGTGCTCTTGTTTTACGTTGCAGCGCTTTCCTGTAGGCCTCATTTTTCTCTACCGTCTTTGCTAAACATTCATCGTCGTACCATGGGTTTCTCATGTGAGGTGTTTCAAAACCCACTTGATTGTTTAATGTAAATGTTGAAAAAATCCGCGAACTTAGATTATTTGAAAGTTACCTTTTATAAATTAAATGAGTTGGAACGACAAATTAAGACAGATTGACAAAATTTATGTTAAAGCGCAAATAAATTATAAAGCTAGCAATATTACGGGAGTTGGTGAAAATACTCCAGAACAAGCAGGAAAACCCGTTTTAGCATTTTTAATCAATTCAGCCTTTGGAAATATGAAGGAAATAGCCCACCAGTAGAAAATGTCACCGGTCAGGATCTTCATAAATACACTTCTGATTTAACTTCGCTGTTGTAAACATTAGGGTTTCATGTAATTTCAATTACTACTGACAACCATAGAATAAATCAAAATATGTTTAAAAAATGTTCGTCAAATAATTTCAAATTCATAAATCCACAATATTCAAAAACATATATTTATCTCTTTTACGACAGTGTGCATCTTATTAAAATATTAGAAATAATTGGTTCAATCAATTAGACAGTAATAAAACATTTTACTTTCCAGATTTTGAAAACAAAAATATAAAAAAAGCTTGTTTCTCCGACTTGCGAAATCTTCACTGTAAAGAACTTAATCTTTTAATTAAACAAGGTTACAGTTTAAATTACAAATCCATTTATCCATCAAGTACAGAAAGATAAAGTATATTAAATATTTTTAATTACTTTATTAGGCAGCATTAAAATCTGAAAACAACGAAGAAACAGCTAATTTTATTATATAAATCTAAATTATTTAAATGGTGGCAAATAATAAACAATACTTCACTTTTTGAGCATATTAAAAAAAAAACCACAACTTAATCCGATTCAAAGTGCTTCCGATGAAAATGTTAATTTTCAAAAAAATATTTTAAAGTGGCTGTCAGATTGGAAAAATTTTAAATGGTTTTCTTACATTGACCACATTCAATGCACTATTCCAGACAACTTTTGCAATGATTGAATTAATAACGATTAGTTTCGCGGAATTCAATATAAAATTTATGGAATAACCGTCGAGTTTCCTTTCACTAATCACTTGTATTTATTTTGCAAATATCGATATTTCGGAAGCAACTTACTTCCTTCATCAGTGCTTTACGACTAATTAATACTTAATTAATTAGTCGATATTTGCAAAATAAATACAAATGATTAGTGAAAGGAAACTCGACTTTTATTCCATAAATCTAAATATATCACTAAAAACAAATCTGATTATCAAAAAAAAAAAAAAAACAATCAATATAAAATATTTTCTTCCTGGTAAAATTCAAACCAATATTTTAGAAAAAAGATTCGGCTTGTACAGAAGACTTAGTCGTTGTAATTATTTCATATCATACCAGAATATTATTGAATCCGCAAAAATTAAGAATTACGAAACTAATGCAATCAACTATTGATCTAAATTTCATATCTAATATTTGTTCTAACTTACAATCATTGTTGGAAACGGATGTAACTATTTATTTGCATGTTCTAAATTCAAACTACTTGGAAGAATATCAAAATATATTTTCTCAAGGAGCGAATACTTATGCTGCTGGTTATGCAAGATACACTATAAAAAAAACCAAAATGCCAGAAATGTAAAAATTTATTCGTGCAATCGAAAGATGGCAGAAAGTAATTATTTTAATAACGTACAAAGAGGGGCGTAACCTACTGATTCAGTAAATTATATATTATTTCATATTAATGCTGTCATGCATAAGATTATTTCAGTTAATAAAATAAAATTGCTTCAAGATACAAATCAGAAAGGGATTCTTTGCTCTCTTGCAAATCAAAGCCTTATTTCAGATGATTTTAATATATGTTTTGATGGAATTTGAGTGTGGTCAACTTATAATTAACAATTTAAAGTTTTCACAGTTTTTTCAAATGTTCTCTTAAACAATCTTACCAAAAATTTAAATAATAAAAAAGAAAGTCCAGTCACGGGACTGGCGGTAGTAAGTGAAACAACATTTAAATGCAGATAATTGAGATTGAGATTGAGGCCTGAGGGTCGATTTAATTAGACAAATTTCATTATATACTAAAAAAGATACAATAAGCTTATGATAACTGAAGTAGGAAACAAAAATTTTTGATTGGAATTTATGTAAATATCGTGTAAAAACCGTATCGATCGTTGTTTTATAAACAATATAAAAAATATTTAAATATAATATATAATATGCATGTAATATAACAATGCAATATAAAAATTTTAAATATGTAATTTTTAATTGAATTTTTTTAAATATGTAGTTAGCTTTTAAAAAATTAAAAAAAAAAACTGTAAAAGCTTTATATATTAAAAGACTAAAAACAAAATTAAAAGTATTATCTATATTAACATTATTAGGTGTATTAATTCTAAAAAAAAGCTATCAAGAAGATGTTGCTCTAGTTTCAATTTCTTCTGAGCTGTAGTGGATTTTCTTTAGATATAATTTTTCTAATCCGATTTTCTTTAACCCTCTGTAACCCAGGTAAATTTAAAGATAGACCCATCTTCTATAACAATTTTTTTCCTAAAATACTCCAAGGAATCATTCCTTAAAAACTTTTTGCTCTAAACCGGACCACCCTGTATATGTAGCCTTATATAGGTACCAATATTTTTTTCTTATACAACACACCCTGCACAAACTTAAATGTAAAACAATAATTTTTAAAATTTTTTTTTTTTTTTTTTGCGTGGATTGTTGGGAATCTTCATAGACACAATGAGCCCCGTAGCTTCCATTGTGTGCCAGATTTTTACTGACTAAACCACACCCCTCCCATTAATACTAGTCCAACGGACTAACCATTAATTTATTGCTATTTTGATTTTCTTAAAGAAAAAGTTTACGAAATTCTATCGTATTAAATCTAGTGGCTTAGTTCTTTTAAGCCTTCTGACATCATTTTGATTATCTAGCAATTGAGTGGCCTCAACGTTAACATGTCCGTCCAGACGAGCTATATGCTTTGTTGCATATCTTTTTATTTCATTTTCTATGCAAGGAATTTTTAGATCTCTGTGCAAATCACTGTTGCGAACATACCAGGGGGCATTTACCATGTTGCGCAAGACTTTATTTTGGAATTTTTGTATACAAAGTACATGTGTTTGTTTGGCACATCCCCATATTTGTATGCCGTACAACCATATCGGTTTGAGTATCTGATTATATAACAAAATCTTGTTATGTATAGGTAATTTAGAATTACGACCTAAGAGCCAGTACATTTCTCTATACTTATTTTCAAGCTCAAATTTTTTCTTTTTAACGTGCTCTTTCCATCTAAGTTTGACATCTAATGTCATTCCTAGGTATTTAGCATTGTTTTCTTGGGGTATATTGACCCCATTCAGATTTACCAATGGTGGTTGATTTTCTAATTTTTTATTTGTAAAATTTACATGTACTGATTTTAACTCATTGAGTTTAATTTTCCATTTCTTTGTCCAGAGGTATAGCTTATCGCTTGCTCTTTGCAATTTAATTGTAGCCTCGTCAATATTTGATCCTACTGCCATCAACGCAGTATCGTCAGCGAATGTAGCTACAGTTATATTTTCCATTTCTGGTAAATCATTGGTGTAGAGCAAATACAGTATGGGACCCAGAATACTACCTTGAGGCACACCCGTTTTAATATCTCTAATAGTAGAATACTCTTCGTCTTGTTTTATTCTGAATAGTCTGTTTTCTAGATATGATGAGAGTATATCTACGTATTGTTTAGGTAACATATTGTTTAGTTTATTTATTAGGCCTCGATGCCATACTTTATCAAAAGCTTGGACTACATCTAGAAATATGGTAGAGCATACTTTCTTTTCCTCTAAAGCTTTTTCTATTATGTCTGTTATTCTATGAATTTGATCGATTGTCGAGTGCTTAGATCTAAAGCCAAATTGATAATTTGGAATCAGATTACTATTTTCTATGATCGGTCTCATTCGAATCAATAATAGTTTTTCAAATAATTTTGATACTATTGGTAGTAATGATATTGGTCTGTAGGATTTGACCTCATTTATGGGCTTACCTGGCCTTGGTATCATAATTATCTCTGCTATTTTCCACATATTCGGCACATACCTTATTCTTATGGCAGCGTTTATAATGCGTGTTAGCATTGTTATAGCTTTTTTCGGAAGTTCTTTCAGGACTTCCGATGTAATTAGATCAAAACCTGGAGCTTTTTTATCTCTGAGTTTTTTAATTTGTTCAACTATTTCACTCTCTGAAAATGGTGATATAACATTTTCTTGCCAATTATTATTTTCTTCAGTGAGATCATCCGAATCTGTCTCGTCTGGACAAAAAATTTCTTCAAGATGATCTGCGAATGTTTCAGCTTTATTTTTATTATCTCTCGCCCATTCACCGCTTTTCATTCTGATTGGCGGGATTTGAAAGATCGAGGTTTTTGTACTCTTTGTTGCTTTCCACAACGAGTAGTTATTTTCTCTTTTAGCTGATCAATTTTTTATATATTTTTCAAAATTTTCATTTTTAAGATCTTTAATTTTTCTTTTAAGATTCTGAGTTAACCTATTTAGCACATTTTTGTCTGCCGGATCACGCGATTGTTGCCATCTGCGTCTAGCTCTTCTTTTTATTTTTATCATATTTAATATTTCTCTAGGGTAGTTGAATCCTACCGATTTATATTCACAATTTTTTGTATTATTCCATCCAGCATTTTGAATAATTTTAATAAAATTTTCTACTTCAGAATCTATATCACATTTGGATCTTAGTTTTGTTTTTATGTTTATTTTGTTTTCTATTTCTTGTTTAAAGCTAGCCAACTGACTGGTCTTGTTCGTTAGCAGAGGTTTCGACTGTTTCTTAATAACCTTTCATATAGACTTAGTATGACTGCAGAGTGATCTGAGTCCAAATCATGGTTATCTTCTAGCTTAATATAATTGGGTGAAATTTTTTTTGTTATATAAAAATCAAGCAGATCAGGAGTTTTATTTCTATCAGTTGGCCAATAGGTAGGCTTACCGGTAGATTGGTAAATGCAGCCTTTTTCTTTTATAGCTTTTCTTAGCTCTCTTCCTCTCGTAGAGGTTACTCTAGACCCCCAATCTATGTGCTTGGCGTTGTAGTCACCTCCCAGGATAAATCTTTCGCCAAGTAGTTTAAGAATTTCTTCAAACATGTTATTCTTTATGTTGTATTTGGGTGGACAGTATAATGCACCGACACAAAGGCTTTGTTTAACAGACATAATTCGTAGCACGATTAGTTGGAATTCATCTATTTCTAGACTAACTTCCTCGTGGTGCTTAATATCTTTCTTTATTAAAATTGAGCTACCACCTCTGGATGTATTACTCGGATGGTTTGCGCTGTAGCATGTATAGTCATTTATTTTAAGCGATGACTTATCTGTCATATGTGTTTCTGTCAAGAGACATACATCAATATTTTGTGTTCTCAATAGAATTTCCAAATTATTTTTCTTGTTCAGAATACCATTGGCATTCCACGTGACTATACGAAGTGCGTTCTTAACCATGCCTTGCGGATTTATTTTTTGGTGTATACATATATATTTCATTATGTTTGTTTTCTAATGTGCATGTAGCAAAATATCATTAGTTAAATTAGTAAATTCATTAGTAAAGAGGTAAAATTTACATTTACTTATCGTATACGAAATTTATTTTGAGAGAGAAAAGGTATTGTTAAATATTTCAACGAAATCTTTGTAGAAATATTTTTTTCCTAATCAATATATTAATCAACAAATTTTTTTAAAAATTATAAACGTTTTTTTATTTAATTTCAGCCAACTTTTTGTGTTACTCACTTTTGTTTACTATATTTTTTCTTTTTCTTGCACGTTAAATTCTTATTATCGTCTATTTCTTACAATTTTTGGCAAATTTGCATATGGATTTGTCTGTCTGGAACAAATGAATACATAAATGAGTGCATAGGCATATACATACTGCATATTCTAATTGTGATGGATTTTCTTTGATGAGAACTATTAGAAGAGAACTTCAAATTTACTTTTTTGTTTTGTTGTTTGTATTTAAATGAGAAAAATGAGAAAAAAAATTGTTTTTTGTTTTATTTTATTTCTGATCAGAGCAATAAACTCGTATAATCTACAACAACAAAATCCACATTTTATTTTACTTATTATTCTTTTATTCTCTACGTGTATATTGTGTGTATGTATATAAAAAACAAAAGAAAAACAGCAAAAAAAAATTTTTTTTGTACTTATATTTAGAATGTATATAAATGTATATATTAATAACATTACTGACTCACAATTTAGCTTGACGCGAGTTTATTACATTTTCCGCAACCAAAATCGATCAACGTGTTAATAGTAAGCTTCACTTACAATAATAAAAAATAATTTCAATTTAAGAAAAAAAACTGCATTCAAAAACTAATTTATCTATTTCTATTTTATTTTTATTTTTTCTTTATTGATTAATTAATTCTGTAAATAGTCTGTGATAAAAAAAATTCCTGAAATATGTTATTTATTTTGTTATTTACTTGAATCAAAATGTTTAGAATATATCATGTATATATAGTTTTAAAATTACTATCTATCATTATTATTACGTATCTTCTTCTTCTTCATTTAGCGTTGCAGCTCGGGGTGAGCTAGAGCCTTCTTCGTGATATTCCTCCATGTAAATCGATCTTCCGCAGAACTCTGCTAATTTTGTACATTCATTTTTTGGTAGTCATTTTCGATATTATCTTTCCATCTGATTCTTGGTCTGCCTCTTGCTCTATTATATAGTGGTCTTGTTTTGAAAATTCTTTGTTGAGGGCGATTTTCGTTCATTCTTATCGTATGCCCTGCCCATCTTAATCCTTGCGCCTTTACAAACTTTACAATATCTTCATGTTGTATTATATTATTGATTTCTTTGTTATTCCTTCTTTAATATTCTTCGTTTTATAATATTTTTGGGCCAAAGCAGATTATTTTTCTTTCGAATATACGTAAATTTTCTTCGTCCCTTAATGTAAGTATCCAGCATTCACATCCATATGTTACTATTGGTTTAATTATTGTCTTATATATCACAAGTTTTGTTTGTCTAGTAAGAATTTTGGATTGTAGTAATTTTTTATTAACATAGTAACTTCTATTTCCTGCATTTATTCGCTCCTGTATACACGAGTGCATAGTGTTGTCATTTTTTATTAGTACACCAAAATAATTAAAGTTTGTGACACCTTCAAAATTAAAGTTGTTGATGGTAATATTTTGTGGTATTCTTTGATCGGTTTTCCTTGTCATTTTCATATATTTTGTCTTGTTTTCGTTAATTTTCAAACCAACTTTTATTATGACCTTACATATAATCAAATTTATAAATTATTTTTGAAATATATATTTGTTGTCTTGTCTTTTGTTCTAGTATAATAAATTTTTCTGCTATTTTTCTATAATTTTTAGCTACAATTGCTATATCGTCAGCGTAGGCGATAATTTGGAAGAATTTTGTGAATATATTACCGCCTTTATCAATTTCCTCTGGCTTGTTATAAGATCATATTAGATAACAAAGCTGAAAGCGCGTCTCCTTGTTGTACTCCCGATTTAATTTCAAAATCTATAGAGGTTGTATTTTGTATCATAACTTTTGCTCGTGAATTCAACATGGTCTCCATGGCCAGTTTAGCTAATTTGCGAGGTACACCAAGTTTTATTAATGAGTATGCTATTTTATTTCTATTAATGCTATCGAAGGCTTGCTTGTAGTCAATAAATAAAATGTGTAAGTCTTGACCAAATTCATAGCATTTTTCCATGTTTTGTTTTAATAAATATATTTGGTCAACAGTGGATCTTTGTTTACGAAAACCGCACTGATATTCACCAAGCCTTTCTTCAGCATACGGTTCGATTTTTTCGTATACTATATTTGACACTATTTTGTACGCTGTGTTAGTAGCATAATCCTTCGATAATTATTACAGTTTGTTCTATCTCCCTTCTTATGGATTGGTCTTAGTACACTTATACGCCATTTTTCTGGTATTGTTTCATTAAGCCATATTGCACATATTAATTTATGTATCTTCTTATATAAATGTTCCCCACGTTTATATATAAGTGCGGATGTTATCGAATCTTTCCCTGGTACTTTATTATTTTTTAGCTTCTTTATAGCATTCTTCACATAATTTAATGAGGGTTCATTTATAATTAATTCGGCTGTGTATATATCATCATTTTCTGTTTGATTTTGTTCGAAAGTTTTATTTAATATTTCTTCTTTAATAATCAGCCCATCTATCTATAATTTGTTGATCTGAAGTCAATAGATTACCCTCTTTATCTTTGCATGATGTTAGTCTTGGCTGGAAGCTTTTAGTTTGTCTATTGATGTTATTATAGAATTTTTTAATATTTCCCCTATTATGTTCTTCCTGCATTTTTAAAATTTTTTTTTTTAGAGAAATCCCTTTCTTTTGTTTGCATATTTTGGTGGCTATTTTTCGTTTTTCTTTATAATTTTCCATATTTGTTCTGGTACATCTTTGAAGAAGTTTTAATCGCGCTTCTTTTTTAATCTTTATTGCTTCTCTGCAGTCATTATCAAACCATTCTGAATTTCTTTGTTGTATTTTATTACCGATTATATTTCTTGAACTTGTGACTAAGGCTGTTTCTATTTTTTCCCATTCATGGTCTATATCTACTTCTTCAATTCTAATATTATTTTCAGGAAGGAGGTTTTTTATCTCATTTTCAAGTTGTTCGTTTATTTCGTTATTTTTGAGTTTGTCACTATCCCATTTAGTTCTACGTACTCCTCTCTTTTTCGGCACGTTTGATATTCTTTGACGTAGTACTGCTTTGACTAGATAGTGATCACTGTCACAATTTGCTCCCCAATAGCTTCTTGTATCGATTATTGATGACGACCATCTTGATGATATTAGTACATGGTTGATATTATTTGGTTTGCTTGATTTGTTCCTGAAATTTTCCATGTGCCTTTATAAATATTTTTCATTTCGAATGATGTACTTTTGATTTTTAGAGCACTTTGGTTTTGGAGGAGTAAATTGCAGGAGTAAATGTCCATTTTCGCTGGTTTCATCATGTAAAGAGAATTGCCCAGCTAGTTCTTGTATTTCTTTTTCCTTACCTATTTTTGCATTAAAATCTCCTAGTATGATTATTGTATCATAGTTGGGTATTTTTTCGTATATTGCACTCAGGTTTAGGTGAAATTCCTCTTTTTCTATATCATCAACGTCTTTTATTACTTATCAAATGTTAAAATTTTGAATTGATCTCATTAATTTAGTTTTATGCAAAATTATTTAGCTTGCTTTATTTGATATTATTTTTTTTATGTTTAATTTTTTTGTTGTTTTTGTACTTAAATATTACCTTTGAAATATAATTTAATTTTTGTATGAAATCAAATTAAATTGCATTTATTAAACTAATTAAATAAATATTTTTGTTCACATTTAAGTAAATAGCTTTTGAAATTTTTCTTGCTTTCGAAGCATATCTTCTTTTCAATTAACTCTTGCCCTACATAAAAAAAACATAAGAAATATAATTTCATAATTCTCTCCAGTGATGGTAAAATTTATGTCGGATTGTTGAGTAATTTTTTTTTTTAAAATCAAATTTTCGAATGAAATTTTAATAACTTTTTAATAGGATTTTCAGTAAAAGCAGAAAAAAATTTATATTCTTATATTTCATTTTAAAAATATCTCTGCTAAAAAATAAGATCCTTCGATTTTAAATATAGAGGCATTGATAATCATATAATCAAAATCATAATAACAAAAAGAAAAATTTCTTGTTGGTTTTCTTTTTGTTTATATTCGTCAATTCATTTCATAATAATGAAGAAAAAGAAAAAACAAAAACAAAATCATTTCAATCGTTGCTTTATCCGACATACATACATCTCCCTCTCATAAAATATCAGTAAAAAAAAGGAATTTTTTTTCTTCTCTAATTTTGTCTATTTTCTATCTTTTCGTTTCATATTCATTTCATATGCATTGCACTTGAATTTGTGGATTTGTATATGAACGAGAAATGGACCTAGTGATTTTTTTATGAAATCGTTAATTTTATCTTCATAAAAAAATTTTATATAGATTTGTTCTTCATTCGTTCTCGAACCTTGAAAGTATAAGGACGAATAAAACATAATTATTCGCGCAAAAAACAAATTCAATTCGCGCCGGTTTTTATTTAAAAAAATTATAATAAAAACCGCGACCGTTTTAAATAATAATAATTTGTTACTGTCATTTTTGACACCGTGATGCCTGATTCACTGATTCAGAACGTATGTTCCGAACCCATCAGCGCGCATATTTTTTGTATGAAAATTTGAATTCTCTCAATTTTCAAAAATGTTCGGAATATTTTTTTCTCTCCGGAACAAAAGTTGATTTAACTTTAACTTGGTGTTGGGGACATTTTTTTTTCTGTCATTTTTAATTTTTTTGACTCACACTACAATTTACAAAACATAAACAAAAAAAAAAAAACAATTCATAAAAATATTGAAAAACCAATATTTATAACACTTCTACACAATTTTGTATTTATTTTATATATTAAAAATTGTTGTATGTTAACAATATTATTTTATTTATTATTTAATAATTTTATTTATTTGAATAACAATGATTTGATATATTGAGATTGAAATAAACAAAAATTTTAAAATTAATTCAAATCAAATTCAAATGTCAATGGCTGCTGTTTAAACTTTTTTTGTTCGGAACACAATGTTCAGAAACAATGAATTGCAATCATAAGAATTCTCTTTTTACAAAACGGCTCATGCTGGTACTGCAATAATCATCAGGAAAAACATACAGCCCTATGAACTTCCTAAATGTAAATATAATCATATTCAAGCTACAAGTGTCGTGATAGCTGGCTGGAATGGGCCCTTAACTATTTCAGCTATATATTGCCCTCCTAAACACAATATCAACAAATCTAAATTTATTGATTATTTTAAAACTCTGGGAAACAGGTTTATTGCCGGCGGAGGTTATAATTCTAAACATTCGTTCTGGAGCTCTAGGCTGATTACTCAAAAAGGAAGACAGCTACTACTAGCCATGCAAGAATTTAACTTGAATTATCTGTCTACTGGACAACCTACATATTGGCCTTCTGATCTTAATAAAACACCGGAGGTTTTGGATTTTTGCGTCACGAAAGGTATCTCCCCAAAACTTTTTACTGTGAAATCAAGCCTCGAGTTGTCTTCAGATCATACACCTATCATTATCTCTACCTCAACCAAAATCGTAATAACTCAAAATGAACAACGGTTATATACAAGGAAAATTAACTGGGATAATTATAGAAAGGAAATTGAAACGAAAACTTCACTAAATATAGGACTGAAAACACCCCAAGATATCAATGAAGCTACAAAAAACCTAAATATAACCATGATTGAAGCAGCAATGTCATCAACTCCGACGCAAGGAAACATCCGAAAATATGTTATTTCTCCACCTGAAATAAAATCCAAAATCATGGAAAAAAGATACCTTAGGAAATATTGGCAAGAAACTAGATCCCCAGAAATCAAAGCCAGGTTAAACCGTGCAATCAAGGAACTTAAATCTTTGTTAAATAAAACCAGATAAAGTTCGTTGAAGAATTACCTTGAAAGACTAACATATACCGATCTTAATGACTACTCACTGTGGAAAGCAACAAGAAAACTGAAATGGCCACAACAAATTATACCTCCACTAAGGAAATCAAATGGTAATTGAGCCAGAAGCGATGGTGAGAAAGCTCAGCTTTTTGCATCACATTTACAAAAAGTGTTTGTAGCGTATCCATCGGTAATTTCAACGGACGAAAACAACAACAAGATTGAAAACTACCTTGACGTGTCTTATCAAATGGATTTATCGATAAAGAAAGTCCGGATAAAGGAAGTACAGGAAATTATAAAAAAAATCTGTGCCAGATAAGAAGGCTCCTGGGTATGATGATATCACAGGCAAAATGGTAAAGGAACTTCCGTATTGCAGTATAAAATTCTTAACTCACATTTTGAATGCTATATTAAGAACTAGCTATTCCCAGATATCTGGAAAACTGCTCATATCATAATGTTAGCTAAACCGGGGAAAGAGCCAAATGAGACTAGTTCCTATAGACCAATTAGTCTTCTGCCAGTAATATCAAAATTAATCAAAAAACTAATAGCCAAAAGATTGATTAAAATAAATAATGAACGAGATATCGTACCAGCTCATCAGTTTGGCTTTCGTCACAATCACGGGACAATCGAGCAAATACATAGAGTAGTCAACCATTTAAATAATTCACTTGACAAGAAAAAATACTGTTCTGCAGCTTTTCTGGACATTTCGCAAGCCTTCGACAAAGTTTGGCAAAAGGTCTCCTTTACAAGTTTAAAAAACTACTTCCTCCCCACTACCAGCAACTTTTGTCAACCTATTTGTCAGATAGGAGGTTATTCGTTAAATACAACGGGGAACAATCGACACTAAAAGAAATTAAATCTGGGGTTCCTCAGGGCAGCGTCCTTGGCCCACTACTATACCTGATATTTACAGCGGACCTCCCAACATCACAGAGGTTACTCAATGCTAGTTTTGCTGACGACACAGCGGTCTTAGTGTCTCATTCTAATCCGAGATTAGCTTCAGAAGCTCTTCAGAACTACTTATTGGAAATTCAAAACTGGCTGAAAAAGTGGAGAATAAAGGCCAATAAATCGAAATCCCTTCATATCACATTTACTAATTGCAAGGGAAATTGCCTCACTGTTCACCTTAACGACATGGAATTGACTCATTAAGAGTTAAGTACTTAGGTATGCACTTGGATAGACGCCTCACTTGGAAAAGTCCCATCATCAACAAAAATAAACAACTACGATTAAAATTCAACCAATTAATTTGGCTAATAGGTCGTTTCTCCAATTTATCCCTAGAATGTAAAGTTGCAGTGTACAAAGCTATCATCAGGCCAATCTGGAGCTATGGGTTGGAACTATGGGGCCATCTAGTAACTCCAACATCGAAATAATAAAACGCTTCCAGTCCAAAGTATTAAGGTCTATAGTCAATGCGCCTTGGTATGTCCGAAATGACACAATTAGATCAGATTTAAATATCTTATCTGTAAAGCAATTCATTAAAACAAAAGCTGAAAAATACTATGTTCGACTGGAAAACTATCCAAATTTACTTGCTCCTCAACTCATCAATAATGAACGAACAAGCGAGCGCAGATTAAGACGTTTCAGACCGCTGGATTTATCTACTCGATTCACTTTACCTGAGACTCCATAAATATAAATTTGAATATTAAGTGAAGAATCAATGGATTCTTGACTTAGATTACATGTCAATTACATCACGTCAATTTAAATTCCAACATTATACTCAATATCTTTCATATTTTATGTAGATAATTGTATAGAATAAAGACAAAAAAAAAGGTTTGTTTCTTCTGTATATTATTATGATTTAACCTTTAAATTAGTATAAAAAAAAATATCTTTCTTTACGATGTCATCTAACAATAAAAGTATGCTTCTCAAAGTTTGCACCAAATGATAATGAAGCTTAATAGCTTACTTTTGGACATAAGTAAGGAAAACTTACTAAATTTATTAATATTACTACATTAATTTTTCACATTATTCATTAATAGTTATTTAACATATTTCTTTTATTATGATATTAAAATGTGACCACACAGAATGAATAAAATCGCATTTGCCTACAATTATATTTTATTTCTGGGTACACTTATAAGTATAGATAGAGGTACACATATTCTCCACATTTAGTTCGAAGCTATCCAAATCACATTCAATTACTCAGAAGCTTATTCACAAAAGCTCATCAGACTAGTAAAGCACAAGACACTAAATAGTAAATAATTATGAAATTGTTAATAATAGATAATGGAATGGTTTGTCTGATGTTAGTTTTTATATTATTTTAAAATTATTTTTTCTTTTATTGTTTTGCTTTTTATTCCACTGCAAATAATGCAAGTAACAAAGAAAAATAATCCATTTCTATTCCATTAATTTTTTGCAGATTTGATTTTGAATTTTGAGAGAAATAAGATAAATCTGTAAAAAATGATAAATATAGATTTTTATTTTCTGTAATTATTCTGTATTTTCTGATTTTATAGCCAGAAATTTTTGTAATTTTGTACCAAAAAAGAAACTTAAAAATGTTTATATGAAACTGATCGTCAGACGATAGTAATTTAGTTTGTGATAAAATCTGAGAAAAAGTCTGAAATGTAAACACTCCTCCTACTTTATCTACGATAAAATCTTAGATTTTGTCTGACTTGTAAATGCTGCCTGAGCATAAATTGGCATATAAAAGTATATATACATTATACATGTATAAATCGAAATTGAATTTTTTTTACATGCGAGAAGAGTGATTTGTAACTGAGTGATAGATAACTGATAAGTTAAATTTGGTTTTCTTCCATAAATAAAATGCAAACAAAAGAATTAAACTAAGCCATATGATTATGTATGTAGCAAATGCAAACCCTGTATGGCACATGTATGGAAGTATAGTGAAAGAAATAGAAATAAAAGAAAGAGATTAATAAAAGAAACCAACAAATTAAAAACACAAAAAAAATATAATGATAAGGATGATTGAAAATAATTGAAAATGAAATATAATTGAATAATAATATAAAATGATTGAAATATAATGACAATAGTGCCGGTCACACAATTTCGTAAATTTACGATTTGTATTATTTTGGTTCTTCTATATCGCTAGTAGTCACTTCACAGTAGCAAACACTTCATACTAAAAACCAAAAAAGTTGGCTACACTTTAATACAAAGCTTTATAGCTAACGAACGGATGATAAAATACGAAATCGTAAATTTACGAAAGAAAAATAAGAAGCCTCTGCTCTGACCTATTTAGTTTTCATTTCGTATCTTCGTATCTTCGTATTGTTGACAGTTAATGTCAAATATCAATAATAAACAAATAAAAATTATCAACAAAATATTAATCAAATTAATTTTTTATTAACAAACTTAAACATTCAAAATTAAAAATAAAAATAAATTTAAATGTGTAAGTGATTTTTTTATAAAAAACAAAAATAAAAAATAAATTAAAATAAACATTTGTATTTACTTTTGAGATGTTTTCTAAAAGCATGGATTCTTCCGTAAAGGACCATATTTTTGTTACGCATCTTACAAAATTTACAAATTTACTCTTCACGCAAAATTGACATTCGCAAATTTATGAAATACGAAGATACGAAATGCGGGACGAGCGCTAATGATTTGTATTACACACAATTTTTTTATATTCCTTTTTTTGTTTTTTTTTCTTCGTTACACCATAGAAATGTCAATAAATAAAGTGAATTTAAAGAGAAACCAAATTTTAACTTTTATCAAATATCCATATTCCATTATTAGTACTCATACATATGTAAATTTCACCTTTGTTAAATGCAAAGAATATCTATTAACAAGAATGTGCACTCCCAGTTAACCGACAATTTTTAAGAAATACCAAAACAAGAAAAATATTATTAGTTAAAAGAGGTAAAAATTACATTTTCTTATCGTATACCAAATTTATTGTGAGAAAGAAAAGGTACAAAATAGATGTTTGTCTTTTGCTTTATACTGTCAAATAATTTTGCGTTCTCATTATTCTTCTTTGGATTTGTTTGCGTACCCATTATTTATATGAGGCAAGGTGGCAAGAAATGTTTGTTCTAATTTAGTTTGTTCCCTCATACGATGAAGAATTCTAATCTTTTATTAGGTATTTCAATATTTACGTTTTAAACATTATTATTTCTTATATGCATACCTTTTCAAAATATTAAGTTCTAATTACATTACAATAATATAAAATATTATTAACATTTTTGTCAGTAATAATTTGGACTTATAAACATTATTAGTTTTTTTTAATTATATTAAATTACAGTAAACCTAAATATTTATTATATTGGTATACGATTATAAAATAATACTGATAACAACATCTATTTACAAATCACAGTATTTTAAGAATATGATAACGCTGTTTTAGTTAGGTCTCCTAAAAATCTTATGCATAGTTAATATAATTTAGAAAATAATATTATTAAATGTTTCAACATTTTTTTTCCAAATCGCTATATTAATCCACAAATTTTTTTAAAAATTATTAACTTTTTTCTATTTAATTTTAGCCAACTTTTTTGTTACTCTCTTTTGTTAACTATATTTTTTCTTTTTCTTGCACGTTAAATTCTTATTATCGACTTTCTATAAAAATTTGCATATGGATTATTTGATTGCATATGTGCAAACAAATGAATCCATACATGACTGCATATTCTTGTTATGAATATTCTTTGGTTGAATGGTTATTGAAATGGTTATTTTGTTGAGTTGACGCAAATTGAAGCAAACATATAAATATATAAAGTTCAAGGCGAGTTAATTAAGGCAAATATAATAAATAAATAAACTTATAAAATGCAACGCGAGTTAATTAAGGCAAATATAACAAGTTGTATCTAAACTAAGCCTACATGTATTCAAAGTCATGGCATTCGCTTACAGAGACTGTGTGCGAGGAAAAAGATACAAAAATAAGATAATGTTCGTTAGTATATAACAATACTTCCAAATAAATGTGAATGAAAAATAACATTTGCCTATGTATTTGCCAAAGATTTTCAATCTTGTTCTTTTTTTTTTTATATTTCTTTTCAACTAATTTGAGCGCGCTGTGAAGTAATTTGAATTTTTTTAAAATATGGCAGATACTTTTATGTTTAAACAAAGTTTTAGAGCATTAAATATAAATAAAAAAATATAAACTTAATATCAAAATAAAGTTTAGAATTTGTAGTTTAATTATATAAAAAAGTATTATATAAAATATATTTTAAAATTTAAATAATTGTTGGTTAAGGAAAAATAGTGAGATGTAATTAGAAAGAAAATAGAATAGAATTAGAAAGAAAAATAGTGAGATAAAAAATTTGAGATGTGTAGAAATAATTTGTTATGTGTTTTACTCTCTTTTGAAAGGCGTAAATATTTTTTTTTCAAATGGCAAGGTTTTTTTTAAATCAATTTTTCTATAATAAAACATTAAAGTATATAGTATTTTGTTTTTTACTATTGGATCTAAAAAATAAAAATTTTAATTTTAAAACAAATTATATTTTTTCAGTTATTAGACTTAAAAAATCTGGTCCTTATTTTTCCTATGCTTGCCTGTATAAACAGGGACCAAAATAAAAATCCTCTCTGCAGTGTCATGACTTGGAATATATGTAGACTTATGGTGGTTTTCCTCTTGATGGACGAACGTCCGGACAAAATTTTTAACCAATCAAAAAATTTTATTTTACAAACACATACACAAAAAATCCTCTCCGGGCATTTTCTTCATCCAATTTCTTAGTTAAAATATTTTTAACTTTTGGCTGAAGGACGAAGAAAAAGAAAAGGATAGATATATAATTATTTGATGAATATTTATTGAAATCTCGATTTATGAATGAATGCATTCACATATAGAATTTCAAATGTTTCTTAAGAAAAAGGTATGAAGTGTATTTTTTTTGTTTTTTGTTTTTTAGTATAAGATTATTTTGTTTCTAACAAATTATTTATATTTTAAGATAAAAGCAAAGCGCTATATTTTATTTTTTTCGATATTACAATGTTATTATCCATTATTACTCTTAACAAAATTTTAAATTTTTTTAATAAAAGTAATATCAACGCATGTAAACATATTTTCAAACGTCAACCTTTTTTGACTACATAACAAATGTCAGTCTTTCGAGCATTGAGAGGAAATCATAAAATTTTCTTTGATTGTATTTGTGTTTCAATTATAGTGTAAAAAAAAATTGTCCGGACGTTCGTCCATCAAGAGGAAAACCACCTTTAGACATAAAACAATAATGCGCACACAGTTGAAATTTTTTTACTCATATGCTTTTATTATTCAGCAAATATATTATGCATATGCGAGTTTTTATTAAAATAAAAAACAAAAACAAACAAATCAGTTATTATAATTACTTGCAGTGAACATTGTACATATGTCAAATAAAAACAAAAAAAAAAAAACAAATTCATCTGAAATTATGTACAATGTACATCTACAAAATAAAAACAAAAAACAAATACCTACATCTAAAATAAAAAATATGAAAACAACAAAAAAAACTTGAACTCTTCATTTTTTTTCTTTTTAAATAACTGTTTCTAAATTTTGGTTGTTTGTAGTAATAATAAGTTTTTGTTAAAATTTTGTATATGGAGGGTATATACCTCTTTAATGATAAAATTTTTTATTTTTAGTTATTTTATCCACTAAATGCCACTAACTATACGAAATATATCGGAAACGAAACAGTATATGAGGGGCGTGTATTTATATGTCCTAAATAAAACTTACTAACCACCAAACTTTTTATTAAACAGGAGTGGTTTCTGCTATATCGTGAGAAGTCTATGTCAGTACGCAAATTACTGTTTTTTTTAAAACTTTAAATTTGGCTTCCACTTGAATTATAATTACTCAACCGGGGCCCTTATTCTTATATATAATACACAAGATCGACGACGTCGAGGGTAAAAAAGCAAGAACAGTTAAATAGTTAATTACTTCACAAAAAATATTAAAATTTTAGCAAGTTCTTAAGCCAAAAATAAAAATATTGCCATAATAAGCAAGGTTCCATTTTATTGTAAATGACAACATGCATTCCAAATTAATACACAACATGTATCAAATTAATTTCAAAGAAAATAATTGAAAAACGTTTTATGTACATATATTCATGACATAAACAGGATTCAAACTGAAAATTATCCTTTTGCTATTAAATAACATAGTGGATAACATAACCACTACACTATCTTAGTCCGTCTAAATTAATGGCTCTCTTTAATGACGAATATTTTTTGATTATATGAAGAACCAAATCTGATGCATTAATTATTTAAATACGCTTCAGAATATATTCTACAATAAAGTCCTAAGACCCACTTTAATATAATTATAAAGTATATATATTCAAAAATCAAGGGATTCAGAAAACAGATACAATTATACCAAAACAAATATTTTTTTTTAGATAAAATCGTCCCCGAAAGATATGCTTTTGTGCAATTGTATAGGGCATGCACTAGTATATATGTATATTCATATACAAATTGTATTATAGACACATTGTATTGTATGAATAAATATTAAATACCAAAGTAAGGTACAAAAAAAAATTAAAAAAAAAGTTATCAAAAAAAGGTTGCGAATTTAGTTTAAAATTTGCATATCATAAACACACAAACACACAAATACGTCATGAAAAAGAAGAAAATCTAAAATAACTCCTTTCCCTGATAACTTTTTGGAACTTTTCGATTTTTCCATATATGACGGCCCTAAACCCTACCATTGCGGAAAATTTCAAATATCCAGGTCAATTGGAAGTGCGAAATACTTTCTGGGTATAAACCAACATTCATTCAATTTTATATAGTTTTATATAGTATAGATATAGATATTTCATAATTTCTGATAATAAACTAAAATTAAGTACTTACTGTAATAACAAGGTGTAATTATACCAAGTCCTTTCTTTAAACAAACATTCTTTTTACAAAAACATGATGATTGTGAATCATTAACGTTGCTGTCGAATGCATTGTCAGCCAATTTAAAAAAATATGCATCAACTCCATCTACTTCACCTATTATTCATTGAAAAAATTGGTTAAATAGTTTCTAATTTATATTTTATTATAATTTAGTTTTATTTGTTTGTTGAATAATAGTTATTCTACAGATGAAACAAATAAATAAAAGATATTTAACTAACCTGGATGGGAGTATACAATTGGTAAAGTTCTACAAAATGCTTTTCGATATATTCTAAATGTTTCACCTTTACTAATATTTCTCGGAAATAAAGTTCCATCATAGCTTCCAGTTAGTGTATTACATTCTGAATTTCTATTTAAAAAATATATTGCATAATAAATTTTAGTTTTCTAATTTTAATATGGCTTGGACATTTTTGATTTAAACTAGCACTTCATTTGATACTCATCCTTTCCACTATAATACCAAAGACAGTTAATATAATAAATACACAAAAGTAGTTTGAACGTATGAAAATCAGAGTTGAGGTGGGACTGTGGTGTATCAATATTTTTTTCATAGAAAATCAAATTAATATGTACCGAAAAATGGAGGAATATTAAAAGGCCAGTTTCGTGAAGAACAATAAAATAATAACCATTATAAAAAATTCATATTCTATTGAAAATGTTGACGATTTATCAAGAAATTAACACATTTATTATTTGAGAAATTAGCACATTTATTTTATAAGTAGATTCACAGTACTTATTTTTCAATTTAACCTAAATATTAAAACGAAATTTATACAAGGAAAATTGAAAATAACAGAAAAACAAAATTCTATTTGTACTCTGTGGATACAATATTTTAGTATCGCATTGGTAATTATATTATATCTGTGTTATTTTTTTTATTGTTGTTTCTATATATCACCATTATTGTTTATGTTTTTAATATGAAATAGTAAGATCGTAAAAATGTACCATTCCCATCTCACTTTTGTGTATCTTTTTTTACATATATTAACGGTCTTTGCTTATACTATAAGATTAAAGTCGTTTCAAACTTTTAAGAATATTTAATTTACGTTTTAATGTATTTTTATTTCAGCGAGTATTGAAGCACTCAAATACCTAGTGTAGTAGCAACCACTGGGCTTGAAATTTTACGGTAAGTTATTTAAATGCATAATGTGAATCTAAATCGACTGCTTTTAACGAGATAAGGATGCTTTACTAAAATTTAGTGCTAAGTGTGATTATGTTCCGAAACATCTTTAGTTATTTTATTTTGTTCTAAGTAATTACATATAAGGATTGCTCTCTTGATAGCCCCATTCTTTTAGTCCTCTCATTCCATTGTAGTTGTCTAATGAAAAGTCTCGAATCAAAGGTGTAAATTGATGATCATATTCATGAATTTCAGATTTAATATGTTTTAATAAAGTGAAAATTGCATTAAATGATTCACGTTGCTCTTCAGTATATTCATTATCTGAGACTAAGCGTTCACTTACTGGTATTTTAGTTGTTTCGAATCTCTTTTTCATTGGTAAATTCATTGTAACAAGATTTTCACCTTCATCGAACATCTACAAAATCATTTTTTTTAAATTTTTTAAATTCTCGAATACTTATTATTAATTTAAATTACCCTATCTAATATACCGAATTTTTTAAAGTGAATGATATTTGGTATAATTTTTGACGCTAATGCCACCAAAGGATCATCATAACCCCAAAAATATTCATCAACTGTAATATTCTTCAATATAACTTGGGACCTAAGAGTTCGCATTAGAGTACGAACAGCAATTGCACCTAATAATGAGAACTCGGACACAGCGGTTGTTACACCCATATATGGTATATTGGGTGCTGTTATTCTATCAATTTTGGGATCACCAACAGACATCTCATGTATGAATTTAACATACCGTTTTGGGCGAAATGTGACCATATTTTTTTTTTTATCAAATGTTGCATTATTGTTTTCCAGAAACTCTTGATACACATATGGTCCGATCTCTTCTAGTTTTATTTTTTTATCTATACCTCTAAAAAAATCGTCAAAATTTGTTATATTATAAACGTATACTTTGATTAAAACTTCTAATGGTGGTTTCTCCCATAATTTGTATAAAAGTGAACCTGGCCGAAGCGATAGTTGCTAAAATTAAGAATAACAATTTTAATATATGTATAGCTTCTTTATTTATAAAACATTATGATTGATCTCTTGTATTATATTTAAATGTAACAATAAAGAGGTATCATAATGGTGGCACACTGTACCGTGACAAAATTACTTATAACAATATATAAAATTTCTTATGAAATTATTGCGTATTGTAAAATACAGTGGTGCAATTTTTTATTTGGTAAGGTACGTTTACGTTATGAACAGATAGAGACACATGCAGAGTTACATGTCGATACACAATATATCAAAACAAATTGCTAAAAAAAACAAAGCACTACAATTCTACAATATTATATCAAAAGAAATTATTTTTATTTTTTATTCTAATATTCGTTAAAAATATATATACTCACATCATCTACAATTAATTTTATTGGATTAAAAAGTAAAATTAATCCAGCTACAATTAAACATAATAATCCAAAAAGACCAAATCGAAAGCAGGCTGTAAAGATACAAATTTAATTAAATTAAAAATCAATGATAATTGCCATGATTTATTTTTAACTTTAAATAATAAAATATCTAGAAAAAAAAATCATTCTTTTCATTCTCACCCTGGTTAAAATAAAAAATCCTTTCTTATATATAATAAAAGAAAGCTGTATGTTTGTAACCATTTTCCGGAAGAACTACTGCATCAATTTTGACAAAAAATTATATATGAGAATGGTTTATGTCAAGTTTGGATCCGCAAATGGCCCTAGAACCAGAGTTAAATTTATATGCGTAATTTTATATTTCAAGAATATTACGTCATAATTCATTATTCAAATAAGAATGAAAATGTTTCTTTTTAAAATATTGCCTAAATTTAGGCGGGAATTTTGATTGTCAAAATTATTAACAACCTAAAAAAGATTAATGTAGTCAAAATCAAAAAGGTGCTTATTCTGATTGGGTAACTACAATTAGCAAATATACATTTTGATAACTTATTATAAAGTTAGTTAATTTATGCTATGTTTAGTCAAATAAAATTATAGATTAATTGAAATCAGTTTTCAAACTAAAATTTCGCATAAATACATGCAAATTCTACACAATAATTATATTTTTTTTTTGTTATTTTATATTCATCTGCATAAATCATATTTTTTTTTTTGATATTGTTCATGTGTTTTACTTGAAAAATGGAAAATGAATAGTTACCAAAATAGCTTTTATTTGTTTTTTTCTGTCTTTATATTTTTGTTTAAAAATTTGTTGCCAGATTTAATAATGATTTATTTATTTATTTATTATGCTTAATACAAACATATTACAATATACATAAGTGTACAAAATTAAACAAACAAAATATAATTTTAAGCTTAATATTATTCTAGATCTTAATATTAAAATATTGACATTTATACATTTTTGTAATTTATAACCAAAGAATGTTAGAAAATTATAAATTTATACTAACTCTAAGATATATGTAAGTGCAGCTTTTTTTTTAGTTGGGCTGCGTTTAATCACAGAGAACTTATATACAGAGGCGTAAAGTCCATATACGATTTTATTTTAAAATTTCAGAAAAAATTCAAGAAGCATAGCTCCACCAACACATATAAGTTGGTAATTTATTTAAAAAAGAGAATTTTGTTTTTGCGATTCTCAAATTTTTTCTTTTATTCATTTTACTTTTATCTGCTCTTCTTGGTTTCTTTTTTATGCTTTTTTAACTTAACCAAAGAATATCAATTAACGAGATAATGCACTTGCTATCCTCAGCCCTCAGTTTACGTAAATATAATTTTTAACAAAACAAAAACCAAAAAACCACCTATCAAATACCTAAAACCAAGTAAAAATGACTGTTTGATTGGAAATTTAAAAATAAATGTTGATTTATGGAGGAAAATTCCAATAGTGCTGTATTAATTTTTGATCAAATAATGATTAAAAAGGATTTGACTTATAACATGCATCATGATGAAATTCAAGGTTTTGAAGACACTGGCTTTGAACGTTCAAGAAAATTAGCTAAATATGTCTGTGTTTTGCAGGTTAGAGGAATATTTTCGAATTGGACTTTCCTTTTTTCTTTTTTGGGGATAAAAAAATTTATGCAATGTATGAAGAAAGTACCCACATTTGATCAAGTCCTTTCGCAATACTTTAATAAAATATGACATATAAACTCCTGATGGCTAAGTATCGTGGAATGTAATTAAACAAATATTTAATATAGACTCTTCAAATAGTACCAGAATGGTGCCTAAGCTAACACTAAACCACATTTATCCAAACACATTTAATAAAATGAGGGTAAGTTATGCGACACAAATTTTTAGTCAAACATGTTCAGCTGCAATCAAAACTATGATACAGGCTGGAACATTTAACAATAATGCAAGTTGTGCCAAAGCTACTCCCGAATTTATTGAAAAAATTGATAAATTATTTGAAAGGTTAAATAGCAAAACGTTGTATAGTTCAAACTGTAATGCCTTACAAACGAACAATAATATTTACAAATATTTTCAAGTAAGCAACAAAAATTATAACTCAAGAAATTTCAAATTTCATTGAAACACTTTTTTATAACCTTTTTTTATCATTATTTTAGGAAATGATATTATACTTAGAAAGCATCGCAGAATATTTAAATAAATCCATTCACTGTTTTAATGGTATGATATAAGCGATTAGAGGTGTCACATTGTTAGCAAATGAGATTTTAGGAAAGGACTACCTATTTTTTATTTTAGTTTCAAGATTTAATCAAGACCCATAAATTGAAAATTTATTCTCATTGGTCAGATCGAGAATCTCAAATAAAATGAATCCCTCTTTATATGAATTTAATAGTATCGTTGCTAAAATTTTAACAATGAGACTTTTAAATGATCAATGAGATTCAGCTAATTGTGAAGAAGAAAGTACTGATTTACTTTTAGCTGATATATCTATAGCAGATTCAATCAGTGAAAACAAAAATGATTTCATACAGTAAACCAATTTTATGTTTGATGATGATGATCTCAATTAGGACATATCTGTAGATATTTTAAATTATATAATTGAGGAGAATTCCATGAAATACGTTTGTGGATACATAATTTTTAAAATTTTAAATAAAATAAAATGCGAAATTGTAAAGCCATTTTAACGAAGATAATCAAAATTATAATCTTGATTCAGAATGGTTCCTGTTCAATAAAAATTATTCAAAACCAAAATTTGCACTACAAGTACCATCAGAATTATTTTTTGAGGTTTGTAATATGTTTTAAAAATTCTTTGTTATATTCTTCGTGATAAACGTTTAAACCAAAAATCTTTTTCATAGGTTTGTTCGTATCATGTTGAAATTTTTGACACGTTTTTCAAATCAAATTCTTGCACTTCGAAAATTAAAAACAAAATAGTTGATATTTGCATACAAGAAACAACAAATTGTGAAAAATTTAATTGCTGGTTTTCTTACGGAGTATGCCGAAATCAAAAAAGATTTTAATTGTATGGAAAATCTTCGTAAATATTCGTTTTTCCATACAAATAAAATCCCTTTCTCACGAAGCAAAAATTAGTTTCGAGGCTTTTGAAATATAGAGCCATTGCGATTGAATAAAATTGATACAGAAGTGCTCAGTGCAGAGAGATTCAGAACACTTTTTTAAAATATTTTCTGGTACATTATCTGGTTCAGGAAATGAATCATCGTTAAGTTTTTCCAAATATTTTTTCAGTTTACTCGGTTCAAAATCTATCGTCGTGAGCGGGATTCTAGGAAAATTTTCTAAATCATGTAAATTGTTCATATTTATTACATAAAAGTTATTTAAGTTTGAGCTTTTGGATAATAATGATTTAATATTTGGAAATTGAATCTGATTTACGTTTTGAATTGACAAACTTCCAGAATAACTTAAGATTCTTTTTAAATTCAAATGCCATGTCGTTAAGGTAATTTGTATAATTAGTGGTTAAAAGGGATTCATAAGAATTAAAGAGAATTACGAATTGATGATATGTATTTTCATTTTTGTTTTTTTAATAATTTGGACCATGCCTTATTTTTCTTGTTCCTTAATTCTTTTAATTCCCTGTTAATCCGAATGGGATTGGAATTTAGATTTCTTTCTCTGGACAATGAAACAAACAAGCAAAAAGCATTGGACAAAACATCATAAAATTTAGAAAGCGCTACATTAATACTCACATTGTTCATTAATGTGTTAAAATCAATAGATAATAAAAAGTTATTAAAACCTGTGAAGTTTGTGTTACTGAAGTTATAACGATAAAATATAGTCGGTGTAACGCTAATGGCGTTGTCGTAGCGGTATGTGAAGCTAATAGGGGGATGATAGTTATCAATATTAACGAGGATTGCTGTTGAAGTTTCATTGATTATAAGATTATTCCAGTTTGATGTGAGTTATGTAGACAAAGTTTAATTGTAGAAACCTGTTGCAGAGAGCTAGCCATTTATTAACAAAACTTCGGACTTAGTTGAGCCACCACCTGTGGCTTGGAATTAAAAACCGTTCTTCATCATCTGGAATCCATTCGATGTTTGGAAGGTTAAAGTCACCGCAAACCACAATTTCGTCGGATGGATTCAATAGAGATAAAATAAAATCAATAGTACTAATAAAGTTAATATAATTTTCAAGAGGAGAATTTGGTGGTATATAACAAGAAATAATAAAAACAGACTTATTTCGAAATTAAATTTTTACCGCAATTAGTTCTAAATCCATATTGGGTGGAAGTGCAATAGCAGAACTATTTAGGATATTTTTTATTGCAATTAAAACTGTGCCGCCTTTAGGGGTTATTAAATTACTAACAAAGGTATTGTATCTATCTTTCCTATATACTGCATATGCGAGATCAAATAATTCCAGGGAATTGATTGCTGAATGTAACCAAGTTTCCGTTAAAACAAAAATATCAGAGTTCAAAATGCTTGAGTTTAAGTAAAAATTTGACGTTTTAGTACGTAACCCCCCTATATTTTGATAATAAACAGATAATTCAAAGGTTTTTTAAGGTTCCTTTTTTTGGAAAGTTTGCCAACTGTTTTAGATTAATTTCATTAGGGACGATAAAGTCTACTATGATTTTTCCGCGATCTTTGAAGATGGCTTATTCTATTACTTTCAACGTGGCTGCGGTATGTTGCAATATCTGCCATCAACTCTTTTTGCAATATTCCAAGGCCTTCATGACACCTGATAAATAATTTTTTTAAGTCGTTAGGAAGTCGTTAAGCCCTGCTGGCAAACCTTGTTGATGAATTAAGGCCTTTATGCTTGTTTTGGTCTTCCCATCAATACAAACATGATTATCTTGGTTGTGTAGGCAAGCCAAATATAGCATAACAACGTTGTCATGGGTTCTAGGATCACTTAGTCGACTGAGAACATATTTGCCGTCCTCTTCTTCAACAGAAATATGAGTTAATCTAACAATTGGCGGAATAAGTGGATTAACGAAATTGGGTGAGGAATTACTCGATGAAGATGGTTGAGTATTGGCAGGGATTACAAGTTTGTTGGGAAACTGCCTGAAACTGGGAAACTGCCTGAGTTATTTACAGGACTTGGTGATGCAGAGCGATCAATTTTTGAAGGAGTTAACTGATGCTCAATGGTTGCATCTATAAGATTTTCCCCTTTTTTGAAATTAGGATATAAAGCATCGTCCTTTTTACGCAAGCTCTTATTTGTGTTAGTCAATGATGACATAGGTGCTGACGAAGTTAATGATGTAAATTTATTACCAAAACTAACGTTTGGATTAGTTAATGATGGAGTAGGTTTCGAGAAATTTAAAGAATGAGATTCATGAGTAGGTGCAGTGTAACTTTCGGCAGGATTTAAATGTTTTCTGTGAAAATACACATTGGAATTAAGGTGTGATGGAATAGGTCTGGAGAAGAACCGTTCATATTTAATTGACATAAGTAGCATGAACGATTTGAATTTTTTTTGCTTTTTGTGTGAAATTATTTTACAGCTACAACCTGTTATTTTAAATTGTTTTTTGAAAAAGTTGCAAATCCATGTTTCATCAGCATAATGTGGTGCTCCTTTTATAAAATAGGCTGTCAAATGAGTAAATTTCACAGGTTGTTGGTTTGGGACGCTTATTTTCTTGATCTTATTGTTCCATTTATTTGTGGACCAAGTTGTTCCAAATTTGTGTACTTTCGTCGGAGATTGTGAGGATGAGGATGTAACATTTAACGTAGGTGAATTTTCAACTTCAGGGGTGTCAACATTAGTTAAAGTAATGTCAACATTTATTGAATTCTTTTAGAATGACATCCATTTATTAGAATTTATTTTTACTTCCTTCGTGAAGTCTGACAAAGATTCCTTTAGTAATGTCATTGTTTGTTGATTAGAAGTTATAACATTATCTGTTAAGGTGAAGAGTGAATCCACTTTGGCAGATAGGAATCTTTGACTACATGTAACTTATTTTATATTTTTTTTTTTAGCTCATCCATGTTTTTTGAGTATCTGTTAATCTCTCATGCTGAGAGCCCATTTTTAATGTTGACTCTTTTATTCCTGGCAAAATTTCTTCTGAAATTTTATTTGTCAGGGTGTCAAAACAACTCGCCATTTCATCAAAGATTTCACTATTTGAATTAATTAATGAAAGCTGCTTAGAAATTAATCCATCCCTATCCTTGTTGAGTTGTGTACTTAAATTTGCCAAATTATCATACACGTTCCGCAGCAAGTAATCAGTATTTTGGCAATCATTACAGATGGATTACTTCAAGGGAGGGATGGTACCAATCTCTGGGGGCACCTATGCAAGCACCATTCAGTTTTCTGTTTCAAAACGCTTTACAGAGCACCATTTTTGAGGACTTATCGTAGGCTGTACAGTTTTCCATATTGCATTTGAATTCCATTTTAATTTTTTATTTTTTATTTTTATTTATTAATTATTTTATTTAATTATTTATCGACCGACCGTACTACGTAATTATTATTATATTTTTTATATTTGTTACTCATGTAGGTCAGAAGTTATGGAGGTAATAATTATGCTGACACAAGTACCCAAATAAAAAAAAACTTTTTTTTTTGTTTTTGCTTTTCTTTTTTGTTAGGTGAAGTAATTATAAATATAGGTCAGAAATTATAAAGTTAAATAATTATGCTGACACTACTAATAATGTTATCGGTACACTTTTTGTAATAATATAAAAAAAAATATAATTTTAACCGTACACGTCTTTGCTTGACGAATATTGAATTGGAATTGATAATAATGATAATAATAAAGCTTTAATAATATTTAGTTAAATGCAATAAAAAATGCACAACTCTTAGATTATGACTAAAAAGTAAAAAAAAAATTTCCTTTTTTTAAGGCCTTTATTTAAGGCAAAATTTCGGTAGCAAAATTAAGTGTACCAATAACAATAAGGGGATTATTAATTAACTTCAAGCTGTTTTAAAAAATTCTTTGTGTCATAACGGTCAGATGTTAGGTAGGATAAAAGAATGGTATCTAAAATTTTTGTACGAAAAGGGAATTAAATGAACTTGCTAATATGATTATTTTTGATAATCAGATTTGTTTTTAGTGATATATTTAAATGATGGAATAAAAGTCGAGTTTCCTTTCACTAATCATTTATATTTAAAATTAATTTGCTTGCGACTATTTTTCTATTAATTGTTATTTGATTTTGTGTATGTAATAAACACAATTAAACATTAAAAAAATAATTTATAAAATTTATAAATAAAATAGATTCTACTATTGCTGTCACTAACAAATACAGTAATTAATTTAATAATATTCTTTTAAGAATAATTTTATTTTAATTTTTGCGTAAAATAAAGAATTTACTATCAGAAAAATATCAATAAATTTATTAAAACAGGTAAAATAAGTAAAATTCGTAAAAATAAAAGGAAAATATTCGACTATTTTTGACAATTATACAAAAATTTCACTCTAACGCTAGAAAACAAGTTTTTATAAAGTTTTTATTTGAAACCAAGGTTTTTGAGTAGTAATAATCTATAACTATATTGGCAGCAAAAAATTAAGATGTCAATGAAATAAATATAGCAATTCAAAACAAAAGAAGTGGCTAAACAATTACATACAAGTCAGCCGACTGTGTTATGGATCCTGATGAAATTATGAATTACCCAATTGAATTTTTAAATTCACTCGATTTACCATGAACTCCACCACATATTCTGCAATGAAAAATTGATATGCCCATAATTATGTTACGCAATTTAAATCAACCACTGTTATGTAATGGCACAAGATTAGTAGTGAAAAAATTAATGAATAATATCATCGAAGCATCTTCTATATTAACTGCCAAATACAAAGGAGAAATTGTATTAATTCTACGAATACCAATCATTCTATCAGATATGCCATTACAATTTAAACATATTCAATTTCCAGTTCATTTAGCATTTGCAATGACAATAAATAAATCGCAAGGGGAATCACTAGTATATGGGATAAATCTTAAAAATGTTTGTTTCTCACATGGTAAATTTTACGTAGAATGCTCACGTGTTGGTGAAGCTTCGGCATTATTTATATTTGCACACGAAGGAAAAAAAAATATTGTTTACCGAAGAGCATTGCAATAGAATAGTAACATATTTTAAGATTTCAAACTTTGTAATGATTTAAAATTCCAAATAAAAAGTTATTATTATTTGTTACAATAAAGAACATTAGAGTTAATTTACACGATTTTTGATTTTATACATAAATTTTATTTTCTACAAGTACCACTGTGCTACATGTAATACGAAATTTTTTTTCAACTAGGTGTAACAAAGCACACCGGGTCCGCTAATCTAAAATAAAAATAAATTTTAATCTAACTAGCGGGCCCTGTGCAATTGCACAGCGGTAGCATTATTTTGAACTCTTTGTTAAAATATCATCATTGAATCACATGATTTAATGTGAATTTTACACACACCGCAGACCTTTAACTTATTAATCAAGCTTTTGACTCACGCATATTTATGGGCATGTACACCAAAACTTAAATTTGCTTTAAATTTTTTGGACAAAGTCCAAAACCGGGCCATTCGTCATCCCTTATACCACTTGGTCATCATCATATTGTTGGAGCACTTATTTTATTTTATAGGTATCTACTTGGTGTTGGAATTTGTTCCGAGGAATTAAAATCACTTTTTCGTCCTCTCAAGCAACTCTATCGCATAACACGAGAGGCATGAAGTACCCACCTTTTCACTGTGGAAATTCCTAAATGGTTTTAGTCCGGCTATGGAAATCGTTTTATAGTTGAAATATCTCGATTCTGGAATCACGTCCCAATCGAAGCATTCCCAATGAGAAGAGCATTTTTTATTTATGACTTACAGAGGCTAATACGAATGTTAACAACATTGTTCGCTTTTTTCTACAAAACTTTTATTCTTTCTTTTTCTTTCTTTTCCTTTAACTATCTTTGCCTTTTGCAAATGTAAGTACTAATTTAATTTTAATTAATAACTAATCTTAGGGCGTTTCCGAACCTTTCGCACTTGCACTTGATACTCGCACTAAACCTGTCAATTCGCACTAAATTTTTTTTTAATTTTCAGTTTTAATAAATTTAATTTTGCGATATTTAGTGTATTTGAGACTACACTAAAATTCTACATAAAATCGTTGGTCGCATATTTTCGTGTTTCAAGATCTCGAAAATTTGGACCCGATAGGTTCTTGAATTAAACAATACTTGTAATCAGTGCTTTAAAAAAATAAATTTAAGGAATAATAAATTATTATATTGTAATGGATTTTGCAAAAAGTGGATGTGCAGTACATGTACAGGATTGGATAATGAAGGATTCAAGATATATACCACTGATCCGGAGAAACATTGGTCATGCAATATCTGCATCAATAGGAAGCGCAAAACGTCAATGGGAGCTCCAAATGAAGCTGATTCCATGAATCAGAAATTGGAGACAATTATCAAAAATCAAAATCTTCAGGGATCAGATCTTCATGAACTCACCAAAGAGGTCAGGCAAATGAAAACCTTTATTGATTCCCTAATTGATGAAAACATGGTACTGCGACAGGAAAATAAACTACTAGAAGAAAAAGTCCATAAAAACTTAATACAAATAGAGAAAATCAAACAAAAGAAATATATAAAACAGATTGAGGTGTGTGGTGTCCCTGATGTAATGAGTAAGGAGCATCCAATTCAAATTGTCAAGAAAATTTCAACTGAAGTTGGGATGGATATTGATGATGAGGATATCAAGGAAGCATATACAACAAAAAAAAAACTCCAAATCAGGTGAGCCGCAAATATTAATATTTAATTTTAGCACATTGGATATCAAGAACAACTTGCTAAAGTTAGTTAGAAAAAAAGAATTAACAACAGAAATATTTGAACATGGAGAGCAGTGCAAAGAAAAAAATACAATTTTCATAAATGAGCGGCTCACGCCATATTTCAAATATCTCCATAAAAAAGCAAGAGATATGAAAAAAAATAAAATCATAGAATTTACGTGGGTACGTGAAGGCAAATTATTTATCAGAAAAAATTCAAATAGTAAAATCATACGTGTCATAGAACATTCAAATCTTGATGCACTACAATGATATAGAATATGAATTGCCGATCAATGTCCACATTGAAACAGATATATTTAGTATTAAAGACATCAAATTTAGTAATAATAACTCACTTAAAATATTATATTTAAATACTAGAAGCCTAAAATATAAAATTGATGAAATAACACTCTTATTGGATACTATTGAACAAACTATTCATGTTTTAATATTCACTGAAACATGGATCTTAGATAATGAGTGGGACTATATTGATATAAAAAATATTCCAAAGTATTATCGTCTAGAAACTCAAGACGAGGTGGTGGAGCGGGAATATTTATTATTAATGAGTTGAAATATACAGTCTGTATTATATATTGTGATGAGTATAACAGCTTTGTCAGCATAATGTGTGCAAATGAACATAACATTGTGGCTGTTTATAGGCCTCCAGAAAACTCATCAAACCATATCCATAAATTCTTTGAAGTATTAGGTTCACAACTGGAAAATTTAACGAATAAAAATAGCATAATTATGGGAGATTTTAATTTTAACATTAAGAATAACAAAGATGAGGTTGTTGATACATATAAAACGATAGTAGAATCCAACGGATACTACTTCTGTAGTGAAGAGATTACTAGACCTGAATCTAACACTTGTCTAGATCATATACTTACTGGAAATCCAAATGCAGACATACATATTATGCATTTTCACCATGATATATCATATCATCTAGGTATTATAGTAGAACAGAAAAACATAAGCATCAAAAAGGAAAATAATAACCTAACTAAAATTAGTCAGCTGTATAAAAAAATTAATTATAATTATGTCAAAGATCAATAGATCAAAACGAGTACATTATGAAAACTAGTGATGAGAACTATCGAATAAAAACTATCGGTTTATTCGATAGTTGAAAAAAAATCATTCATTCGATAGTTTCTTTAAAAAAAGTAATTACTTTTTTTTTCATTCACTCAATAAAACATAAAAAAAGTAAGAAGCGATCGACTATCGAATGAATTCAGTAACTCTATTCTGTATTCTCTAACTGACAACTGAGAAAGGAAATATTAAAATAAGTATGTATGTGATTATGTGAATGTGGTGTGGTTACTTTTTTTTCAACTGTTTGTTTCATTCTCTAATTTATGTCAAAAAAGTAAAAACACCGAATATACATACAACCAAAGAACATAATATACAAGAATAACACTTCTTGAACAATTATGTCTTTTTTTTGTTCTGATTTTGTTTTTCTCAATAAATTCACTGGTTTCAAAATATATTCTAAAAACAAAAGGATGTGGATTGTGGAATACATAATTACATATGGATTGGATGTGCATATTTGATAGAAATTTGAGAAAATTGTAAGAAATAGATAACAATAGAATAGGTAATAGGAACAATTATATTGCAAGAAAGAGATAAAAATTCTAAATAACAGATGTGACAAAAGTACTAAGATGAAATTAAAATAAAATGAAATATGACTGAAATATGTTGATTTAATAAAATTATTTATCAGTAAGATAGTTGAATTTTTATAATAAATAAACTACAAAATTTCAATAAATATATATTACTGTATCATCTATAAACAAAAAATATTTTAAAAATATACCTTTCATTATCTTTAGGAAATTGATATATTACTTTTTATAAATTACGTATTTTTTCCCATGAATAACTTTCTTGTCACCTTGTTATGAATAACTTTGATTTTGCATGTTTTTAATAGTAAATAGTAAATTAGTATTCTTATTGTATATAATATCTTATTGTATATTGTATTAATATTCAATCTTATTGTATATCATTCTTATGTAATATTTTTGTGTTGTCGTTGTATTGTGCGTGACCACCCATATGGTTTATACTACAATTATTTATTAAAGTACAAACTATTATTCAAATTAAACGTGTTTTTTCAAAATTAACGGACAAAATTAACTTTCAAACATAATTAACGCTTATACCATTCTGATTAATTTTAAAATAAATAATAAGCACCTAATATATTTAATTTTCTGCGATTGTTTTGTAATTAGTTTTTTTAAATAAATAATAAGTGATACCCTTAAAGTTTTCTGTAATTGTTACTATTCGAACTAATTTTTGAAATAAGTAAGTAGCTATAGTATTTTTAAAGTTTTCTGTAATTGAACACATTCTAACTAATTTTTGAAATAAGTAATAAGGAATACCCTTGTAGTTTATAACAAAAAAATGCGTCCAGGGCTAAAAAAATCTTTTGTTTGGGAATTCTTTACCAAAGAAGGGAATAATGTAAAATGCACATTATGCAAAAAATTATTTAAGTTTTCCGGTAACACATCAAATTGTGGCGATCATATGCGCCGTAAACATCCCACCTATTTAAAAAATGATGAAAATTCCAGTTCAGTAAATAGACCATCTTCTACTTCTTTTCAACAAAATACAGACCAACTCTCTTCATCTACCCAACAAAACATAGATATACCTTCCGTCTCAACACAACAAAATTCAAATCCAGAGCAAAATGTGAATCATGATATAGCTATAGTTTCAGAAAAAAGAAAAAGAAGACCTCTTCAAACCAAATTAATAGTAAGAGACAGTAGATCTGAATTATCTGAATATGAAAAAGCAAGCATTGATGATTCATTAATGAAGATGATAACGAAAGATTTACAGCCACTCTGCATAGTGGAAGAAGAAGGATTTTTAGAATACTCAAAAAAGTTAAATCCCTTGTACCGAGTACCGAACAGAAAAATATTGTCGAATACCATGCTACCCCATAAGTATAATGAAACTGTAAATAAATTAAAAACTATACTAGAAAACGTGAAATACATCTCGATTACAACGGATATTTGGACATCTGATAGTAATAGAGCATTTTTATCTGTTACAAGCCACTATATATTAAATAATGAATTGAAGTCATCTGTTTTGTGTACGGAAGAAGTACCTGAAAGTCATACGGGAGAAAATTTATCGAAAGTCTTGAAGAGTATTTTAGAAGACTGGGCAATTACAAATAAAATTGTAACAGTAGTTTCTGATAATGGAGCAAATATTAAAAATGCCATTTTAGAGCATTTAAAAAAACATCATCACCCTTGTGTTGCTCATACATTGAACTTATGTGTGACTGATGCAATAAAGAAATCTGACGAGGTCTCACAACTGTTATCAAAATGCAGAGCAATAGTAGCCCATTTTAGTCACAGCGTTATTGCAACGGAAAAATTGAAAAATATGCAAAAGCAAATGGGTTTACCTGAACTAAAGCTAAAACAGGACGTACCAACCAGGTGGAATTCATCTTTAATAATGTTGGAAAGACTGTTTTTAGTTAAAGAACCGTTATCAGCCATAATTAACTTTTTAAGTAGCCCACCAGAGTTTTTAAATGCGCATGAGTGGGAGTTCATACCCGATTTAATAGCAGTTTTGAATCCAGTAGAGTCTATGACGACAGAACTTTCTGGGCAAAAATATCCAACAATGTCGACTGTTATACCATTAATCAGAGGACTCCAATATACTTTAAAAAATTTACACAGTCAAAACATTATTTGCAACTTATTTAGAACGCGTTTATTAGAAGTAATAAATAGGAGACTTTTAATTTTAGAATCAGATAGAATGTGTGCAAAAGCAACATTTTTGGACCCAAGATTTAAAAAGATAGTATTTGGAAATGAAACAAACATCACTAATACTCAGAGGTGGTTAAATGATGAATTATCATTACTTTTCAGCAACAGAACTGAAAGTGCAGATAACATTAATTTGAGTTTTAATCAACAAGCAATCCCTCAGAGAATTCCAGGTAAGGTGTCTTTATGGGAAATGTTGGACCAAAAACTTTCCCAAGTACAAAAAGTTAATAATAATGCTCCAACTGTTATGGCTAATTTATCACTGGAGCAATATTTGAGACTTGGATATCTTAGCCGAACAAAAAATCCACTAGAGTTTTGGAGTATTCATAAAAATGTGTTTCCTGAACTTCACCAACTTTCAGAAAAATATTTATGCATTCCAGCTACTTCTGTTCCTTCAGAGCGAATATTTTCAAAAGCTGGTTTGATAATTAATAATAGAAGAAACCGACTTAAAGGCGAAAAATTGAACCAAATTATTTTTTTGAACAGTAATTATAATTTATAAAAATTTTATTTACTTTACTTTTTAATTTTTAAAATATTGAACTTGCTTTATATTTCTATAGTTTTAATTAAAAAAATTGTTGAATTAAATTACTTATTAATGAAAACTTTGAATGTGAAATATGAGCATATTGGCTTATTATATTAGTATTAGGGTATTAGGATATTAGGTATTAGTATTAATTAAATGAAAAATAGTAACTAAAAAAATTAGTTACATGTCTGAAATTTCTTAATTTTTTTGTTTTGTATTGAAATTTGAATTTTGTTATTTAATTTTACTTTACTTTTTGATTTTTAAAATATTGAACTTGCTTTATATTTCTATAGTTTTAATTAAAAAAATTGTTGAATTGAATTACTTGTTAATGAAAATTTTGAATGTGAAATATGTACATATTGGCTTATTAGTAAAGGCGTTATTTCTTATGTATCTTAATAATGTATATAATGTAATTTTAAGTATGTACATAATTATATAGTAATTAATTTTTTTCAAAAAAGGGTTTTTTACGCCGAATTGAATTGAAATTATGTTGTTTGTTTACATTCAAACTTCAATTCGGCTTTTTCCCTTTACTAAAAATATATAAAACTTTAAAAATTTATTTTCCTAATTTTTAGGTTCTTTTTTAATTTGTAACTCTCATCATTATAACCAAGTTTTATTTTACAGGTAGCACTAGCAATTAGCATTTAGCAATGCAAGCAAAAAAAAAACTCATAAGTATGCTATATAATATAACATATAACATAACATAATATATCCTAAACACATATTATGTAATGTTTAATGTATGTTATGTATATAATTAGCTTATAGACATATGTAATGTATATTGTATAGTTATACAAGCCTACAAGTCCATGTTAACGGATACATAAATATCCATATAAAAAAAATTCATAAACGACATATCAATAAATCATAAACCATTGAGTAAATAATAATCTATTATCATATTATAATATACATTAAATATATGTATATTTTATAAATAAATTATTAATTATTATAATACTCAATGATATAATACAACCGTCAGATCACCCATCCGTTTCTTTCACTCGCTGGCAGTTGCTGTTGCAGTAATGATGAGGAGAATGAGAATTGAGAACTATCGAAAAAAAATCATTCATCCGACATCCAATAGTTTCTTTAAAAAATAGTAATTACTTTTTTTTTCATTCACTCAATGCAACAAAAAATATCGAACAATTCAGTATGTAATATGTATATATATATATTAAAAAATATTAATATATATTTACATGATTGAACACATACATAATAACCCTACAAAATTAATAGGAAACATCGTTGTGTTGTATTTATTCATTCCGTCTTTTACTTTTTTGACAATTTAGTGAATGAAAAAAACACTTGAAAAAAAAGTAGTAATTACTATTTTCAGTTACTGAATTCATTCGATAGTCAAAATCATTCAGTTACTAACTATCGATAGTCAAAATCATTCGATAGTGCCCATCACTAATGAAAACATCAGATGTAAATAAAATGGCGGTCAACTTGACGTCCAAGTGTAAGCAAATAATTGAAAGTGCTACCGTTGTGAAAAAAAAACCAAGTAGTAAAGGCAAATATTCAGCACCTTGGATAGATGATGAGTGTTCAGAAGTTATTCAAAGGAAAAATTACTGGTATAAAAAACATGCCCAAAATCGGAAGTCAAAATATATCAAAGACAAGTATAAATTCTGGTTAAACAAAGGAACAAATCTCAAAAGAAGAAAAAGAGAAGAGTTTGATGATAATCGATTTCGAATGGCAGGTAATGATGCCAAGAAAAATTGGCGCTGTATTAAAAATATAATAAGCAACAATGAAAGAAAAGTAAACGAAATTTGCGCCAATAGTAAAATGAGTGTAACACATAAACTCGGAAAACTTGAAAAATTTAATAAGTTTTATGCTACAATCGGTGAGAGTTTGGCAAAAAACTTTGGAAGTACATATTTGCCAAAATTAAAAACAGATAAGGAGTTTAAATTTGAAAAGTTAAACACTTTTGAATGTAAAAAACTGATAAATGGATTATCTAATACTAATGCCTCAGGGGAGGACTTAATGACTGCAAATATATTGAAAATGGTAAAAGATGATATGGCTGTTAACGTAATGAAATTATTAAATAAGTCACTTGAGAGAGGTATAATGCCAATATGTCTAAAAAATAATAAAGTTATACCAATATATAAGAATGTAGGTAATCTGAATGATATTGATAACTTCAGACCTATTTCGATTTCTTCAGTATTTAGTAAACTGATTGAGACTGCAGTCAATAACAAGTTTACTGTTTATCTCCATAAGAACAAATTAATGTGTAATCAACAATATGGATTCAAGAAGAAATTTAGTACCCAAGCAGCATTATTTGATGTAATAACGCAAATTCATTCGGGATTGGATAAAAAGAAGAAAGTGGTAGCTGTGTTTTTTGACGTTAGGAAGGCTTTTGATACAGTAGATAGAAATACACTTCTAAGAATATTATATGAACTCGGAGTAAAAGGGACGGAATACAACTGGTTCAAAAGAAGAATTAATCAACATGGACATGAGTGAAGTTCACCAATGGATGGAGCGACATAAGCTGACAATAAATACAGCTAAAACAAAATATATGTTATTTAAAAGAAAGACAGGTGATGCCTTAAATATTTACTATAACAAATGTAAGTTGGATCCCGTGAACTGTTACAAATATTTGGGAATATTACTAGATGAGAACTTAAAGTGGGAACAGCATATAAAAGAACTAATAAAAAAAGGAAGAAAAATTGCAGGACTATTCAAACTAATAAATAAAAGAGTACCACTAAAAAATAAGAGATCAATTTATTACAGCTTATTTCATAGCGCAATTATGTACGGAATTCAAATATGGGGAAACACTGTGATAAATAAAAATTTAAACACATTACAGAAACTGCAGAATAAAGCGATAAAGAACTTGTTTGGATATAAAAGGCAAACTTCGACACAGGAAATTTATAGAAAGCACAAAATATTACAATTGAATCATGTTATAAAATGCAAACAGGCCACACAAATACATCTCATACTTACTAAAAATATTAATACAAATATTAAGCCGATGTTGAATAATGAAGTTCATACATACTCAACTAGAAATGCAGCCCAAATAAGGGTAACATCTTCAACAAAAAGATTTAACAAACATGACACAATATACAATACAGCATACAAAACGTATAATGAATTACCAGTTGAGATCAAAGAAACTGCTCAAATATCTAAATTCAAAAGTAAAATTAGAGATTATTTTCATCAATTAAATAATAGTAATAATACTTAATATTATATAAAAAAATCATATTTAAATATCTTCTATAAAAAACAAAACATTCCTTATTTTAAAATTAAAATTGCACTGAATTAAAACTTAACTAGTTATAATTATAAGTAAAATTATAAAAAAATAAAAACACTCTGTACGAGCAATGGAGCTCATTTGAGTAAATAAATGAATAATAAAAAAAAAAAAAAAAAAAAAAATATTTAAAATTAATTGTATTTTTTTTACACTCTTGACAACAAAGAGTCATAATAGGTAGAATCACTTTTTCGTGCTTAATTAAGTACGGTACTGCAATTTTACAATACAATATCTACAATATTTCGAGTATTTAGTAATTTTAATTAGTGGCTTATCTACTCATTAAATGTGGAAAACTACTGCTATTGTCAGGAACTAAGCCTTCTTAAATAGAAGAGCTTCATTTTATTTAATTTGCTACCAGATTACATATACTCTCAATTCTTTTTGTGATTTATTTGTCCCAATGACAAAGGATATCACACCAGGCCGAAAAAAGCAATAAATCATTTTTTTGCTTCATCGAGAATCGTGCCAAACTGAATTGTATTTAAATTAATTTAAATTAAATTTAAGCATGCTAAAAGTATTTAGTAAAAAAAAATAAAGTTTTCCTGTCCACTGTGTCAAAAGCCTTGGCAAGATCGAAATACATCACTGCTACGTTCTTCCTTCTTGACAAGTGATTTTGACAATTCCAATGGTTGTAATGACATCAAATATAGCTGATATTATATTGGAGTTTTGTTTGAAGCCATACTGAAAGATATTGCTTAATTTTGAACTCTTCCTGTAATCAACTAGTTGGTTATTAACACATATTTCTATTAATTTACCAAATATATTTAGAGATGGATTGGAGAATATACTATAGAGATTGGTCTGTAATTATTTAAGTTTTCTAGTTCTTCACAGTTTTTATATATTGGATTACTTTATTTATTTTTAATGAACTTGGCATAGATCCTTGTGTAAGCGATACATTAATTAGTTTCATTAAGTGAATCGAAAACTCTTTTTTACAATGCTTCACTAAGTTTGATGTGATTTCATCTATTCCCGACGATTTTGTATTAGATAGCTTATCAATTAGTTTTTTTGTAGTGTGTACATCTATTTGTATAAATTTGAAGTTATTTTTTGTTCTTGATTTAGGAACATACACTGTATTATAGGCGCCATTCTGCTTCTAACATTACAATAGTATTCATTAAATTTATTGAGTTTTTCTATTATTTCTTTTTCCTCTAACATTTTAGAGAACTCATTCTTATATTTACAAGATCCACTGTATATTATACCTTTCACTACATTCCAAGTTTTTTTTGGATTATTTTTGGAACTTTCAAACAATTTACCTTCAAACTCCAGTTTTTTTTTCTTTTCAAGCTCCTAAATTTGTTACGCCAGAAATAGTATTTATCTTTAAAATATTCATTTTCCTGATATTTAGTATGTTTACGGTACCAATAATTTCTTTTCTTCAAAAATTCATTACATTCTTTATCAAACCATTTCGAAGTAAATCTTGTTTGCTGAATATATTTTTTAGTTACCGTAGAATTACTTTTACAGTGCTTGACCACAGATGTCAGTTCTTCGCATATCACATTAACATCAGTGTCATCCAGATTAATATTTTTATTTGACAATTGCTTTTGAAATAATGTTTTATTTACTTTTTCATGATAGATAGCTGGTGCTATTTGTTTTGAGTTTGAAGGACCAATATTCCGTAGTTCTTTACGGTCACTATGTGGTCACTGAAACTATAATTTAAGTAAATAATATTGAGTTTTTCTTTTACATTATTAATTAATATGTGATCTAAACAGGTTTTTGAAACCGAGCATGTCACTGAATTGTCGCAGAAATAAAATCCATTTGATTCAACTATAGTTTCATAATTTTGGACATTGCAATCAATAGATATAGTGTTAATTATATTGAAATTAAAGTCTTTTAGTGTATTTTCTTTTGTAGATTGCAATTTTGTTTCAAGTAATTTAAAAAAGTTTTGAATTAGTACATTATTTTTTTCAGGTGGCCTATAAAATGCAATTATTTTTATAAGATTTATTTTGGAATAAAAGTATGATATCAACAATGCTGTTTAATCTATTACAAAATATGTTGTTTACTCTATATTTCAGGCAGTCAGAAATGAAGATACCTACTCCTCCACCTCTTCTATTTTGTTTACATGAAAATATGTTGTCGTAATTTTTTATATTGACGCTATTCAGGTCATGTTTTAGAATCCAAGTTTCAGTGAAAGTTATTAAATGTATTGTTGTTTTTAGTGAATCTAGTACATAATTTATTTCTATTAATTTGCGCTTTAAACTTCTGATATTTACGTATAAGATTTTTAGTGAGTCTTTTTGTTCAAATTTGACATCCGTAATTTTGTAAAGATTTTTTCTTACATGGGTATTTAGTGATATGTGGAGGTTTGAATTATTCAATATCTAAATCAGACTTCGACAAGACCCTTATGAGCTTGCTCTGTTCTGTTTTTCTTATTAATATTTAACCACTTTTTACCCATGCATACTTTAAAATATTTTCTTTTTTTTTATCACGAGCTTTTTTATATAACAACGAAAAGTAGTCAGTAAGCTTTTCATTAATGAAAATATTAGAATAACTTCCCAACTTTACATCAGTATTCAGGTTAAAAATACTTTTTATATTTAGAGTTTTATTTTTCTTAAGTTGGAGAATTTTCATTTTTACTTCTTTACTTTTTAACTTCAGTATTACTTTTTGTGGCTCACCTGAGTATTTTGATTGCTGTTTACCTCTGTATACTGATTTTATATCCTTCTCTCTAGAATTACATTGAAACTTCAGAGATACCTAAAACTTTTACGTCGAAAAAAGTCGTAGAAGGCTTATCATATTCACAGGTAACACAAAATAACCTAAGTCAAAAAAGAAACCCGAAAGAACAAAATAAAGTTTCTACACAAAAGTTGACTGAAAATACCATTATGCAGATGATGCAAAATATGATAAAAACAATGAATGAAATCTCAACAAGACCATGCACATTAGAAAACAAACATAATGAAATATATATGTATACACCAAAAAATAAATCCGCAAGGCATGGTTAAGAACGCACTTCGTATAGTCACGTGGAATGCCAATGGTATTCTGAACAAGAAAAATAATTTGGAAATTCTATTGAGAACACAAAATATTGATGTATGTCTCTTGACAGAAACACATATGACAGATAAGTCATCGCTTAAAATAAATGACTATACATGCTACAGCGCAAACCATCCGAGTAATACATCCAGAGGTGGTAGCTCAATTTTAATAAAGAAAGATATTAAGCACCACGAGGAAGTTAGTCTAGAAATAGATGAATTCCAACTAATCGTGCTACGAATTATGTCTGTTAAACAAAGCCTTTGTGTCGGTGCATTATACTGTCCACCCAAATACAACATAAAGAATAACATGTTTGAAGAAATTCTTAAACTACTTGGCGAAAGATTTATCCTGGGAGGTGACTACAACGCCAAGCACATAGATTGGGGGTCTAGAGTAACCTCTACGAGAGGAAGAGAGCTAAGAAAAGCTATAAAATAAAAAGGCTGCATTTACCAATCTACCGGTAAGCCTACCTATTGGTCAACTGATAGAAATAAAACTCCTGATCTGCTTGATTTTTATATAACAAAAAAAATTTCACCCAATTATATTAAGCTAGAAGATAACCATGATTTGGACTCAGATCACTCTGCAGTCATACTAAGTCTATATGAAAAGGTTATTAAGAAACAGTCGAAACCTCTGCTAACGAACAAGACAACTGACTGGGCTAGCTTTAAACAAGAAATAGAAAACAAAATAAACATAAAAACAAAACTAAGATCCAAATGTGATATAGATTCTGAAGTAGAAAATTTTATTAAAATTATTCAAAATGCTGGATGGAATAATACAAAAAATTGTGAATATAAATCGGTAGGATTCAACTACCCTAGAGAAATATTAAATATGATAAAAATAAAAAGAAGAGCTAGACGCAGATGGCAACAATCGCGTGATCCGGCAGACAAAACTGTGCTAAATAGGTTAACTCAGAATCTTAAAAGAAAAATTAAAGATCTTAAAAATGAAAATTTTGAAAAATATATAAAAAATTTATCAGCTAAAAGAGAAAATAACTACTCGTTGTGGAAAGCAACAAAGAGTACAAAAACCTCGATCTCTCAAATCCCGCCAATCAGAATGAAAAGCGGTGAATGGGCGAGAGATAATAAAAATAAAGCTGAAACATTCGCAGATCATCTTGAAGAAATTTTTTGTCCAGACGAGACAGATTCGGATGATCTCACTGAAGAAAATAATAATTGGCAAGAAAATGTTATATCACCATTTTCAGAGAGTGAAATAGTTGAACAAATTAAAAAACTCAGAGATAAAAAAGCTCCAGGTTTTGATCTAATTACATCGGAAGTCCTGAAAGAACTTCCGAAAAAAGCTATAACAATGCTAACACGCATTATAAACGCTGCCATAAGAATAAGGTATGTGCCGAATATGTGGAAAATAGCAGAGATAATTATGATACCAAAGCCAGGTAAGCCCATAAATGAGGTCAAATCCTACAGACCAATATCATTACTACCAATAGTATCAAAATTATTTGAAAAACTATTATTGATTCGAATGAGACCGATCATAGAAAATATTAATCTGATTCCAAATTATCAATTTGGCTTTAGATCTAAGCACTCGACAATCGATCAAATTCATAGAATAACAGACATAATAGAAAAAGCTTTAGAGGAAAAGAAAGTATGCTCTACCATATTTCTAGATGTAGCCCAAGCTTTTGATAAAGTATGGCATCGAGGCTTAATAAATAAACTAAACAATATGTTACCTAAACAATACGTAGATATACTCTCATCATATCTAGAAAACAGACTATTCAGAATAAAACAAGACGAAGAGTATTCTACTATTAGAGATATTAAAACGGGTGTGCCTCAAGGTAGTATTCTGGGTCCCATACTGTATTTCCTCTACACCAAAGATTTACCAGAAATGGAAAATATAACTGTAGCTACATTCGCTGACGATACTGCGTTGATGGCAGTAGGATCAAATATTGACGAGGCTACAATTAAATTGCAAAGAGCAAGCGATAAGCTATACCTCTGGACAAAGAAATGGAAAATTAAACTCAATGACTTAAAATCAGTACATGTAAATTTTACAAATAAAAAATTAGAAAATCAACCACCATTGGTAAATCTGAATGGGGTCAATATACCCCAAGAAAACAATGCTAAATACCTAAGAATGACATTAGATGTCAAACTTAGATGGAAAGAGCACGTTAAAAGGAAAAAATTTGACCTTGAAAATAAGTATAGAGAAATGTACTGGCTCTTAGGTCGTAATTCTAAATTACCTATACATAACAAGATTTTGTTATATAATCAGATACTCAAACCGATATGGTTGTACGGCATACAAATATGGGGATGTGCCAAACAACCACATGTACTTTGTATACAAAAATTCCAAAATAAGTCTTGCGCAACATGGTAAATGCCCCCTGGTATGTTCGCAACAGTGATTTGCACAGAGATCTAAAAATTCCTTGCATAGAAAATGAAATAAAAAGATATGCAACAAAGCATATAGCTCGTCTGGAGGGACATGTTAACGTTGAGGCCACTCAATTGCTAGATAATCAAAATGATGTCAGAAGGCTTAAAAGAACTAAGCCACTAGATTTAATACGATAGAATTTCGTAAACTTTTTCTTTAAGAAAATCAAAATAGCAATAAATTAATGGTTAGTCCGTTGGACTAGTATTTATGGGAGGGGTGTGGTTTAGTCAGCAAAAATCTGGCACACAATGGAAGCTACGGGGCTCATTGTGTCTATGAAGATTCCAACCAATCCACGCAAAAAAAAAAAAAAAAAAAACAAAAAATATCCTTCTCTCCTAGCTTTACTCCTATTTCTTCAGCTACTCTATTCACTATGCTGCTTAAGGTCCAATTGTTATCTGGTTCATTTTCGAGGTTAGAAATCCCAGTTAGTTCAATAAATGTGTCGTGACGAGTTTGGCTAGTCCTTTCAATCAAAGTACGGTTGTACTGTATTTCTGCCTTCAATATACTGTTTTCACTTCTTAGAGCTACATTTTCATCTTTCAAGCTATCCAAAGCCTCTTTGTAATTTCGCCTCATTGTTTAGAACCTCAAATTTTGATTCGAATGCTGACTGACTATTTATGATATGATCAAGTTTTGCCATAATAGTGTCATCACTTTTATCAGATGCTTTGTTATTTGTGTCATAGTTTGAAGTTCTAATGCTGGAACTTGATGTTGTAGATGAATTCAAGTATGTCGATTTCCTTTTTTGCCTTACAGTACTACAGTTTCGACAAAACCAAATTTTCTCATTGCTACTTACATAATGAGTAAACAATTGGTGCTACAATTGGTGATGTATTTGAAAGAAGATCAATCAAAATTCAACGTAGAAATAATGTTTGTGAAATAATTGATGATTTACAACACTCATAATATGATGCATTACAATATGCGCTTATATTTTTGAAAGGTGAGGATGGAGATCTGATAAATATCTAACAAAAAATTCAACAACAGTAGCTGAAACTACAAATAATTTTAACAAATGAAGAAACCAATATTTTAAAAATTAATATAATACAATGAATGTCTACACTATATTCGATTTAATCAATCAAAATTACGTGCTGATGAATATATTATAGTAACAATAACGGGAATTTAAATGAAAATGATGTAGCAAATATTGTATATTACTATCATCATAATACAGGTAGTCCACGTATCTGTAAGATCTTTTATCCTCTTTCCATCTACCGTGTTGTATATCAATAAGTAAACTTATTTTGTAATGCATCTATGATGTCAGTCCATCTTGCCGAATTAAAGGCATTTTTGACATCCAAGGTAACAAGTAGAACTATTTTCCTCGAGTGATATGTTTCCATTCGTGTGCATTCCGCAGTTTTTGTGACCACCTTGATAGCGTCAACGGTCGACCTTCCCTTTCTGAACCCGAACTGTGTGTTCGCTAATCCACCAGCTGTATGATTATTTGCAGTCTTGTTTTTATTAACCTTTTAAAGAGTTTTATATACATATGCCCTAACTTCTTGGGCATTGATTCTTCACAAGCTCTTACGATGGTGTCCATAGTCACTTTCACTACTGCTTCTGCTCGTTCTCTGCCTGTTTCGTTCTGTGGCACTTGCTTACTCTTACTAGGTTTCTCCTTATTACACTGGCCATTTTATCTTTATCAAGCTTATTGATGTTCCATGTACCTTTTTGTATCTTCGGTGGTTGTTGTGATTTCTTTCTCTTCTTCTCGTGCATATTTTGAACTGTATATAATGATGATCGCTGCCAGTATAATCCTCTAGAACCATCCAGTTTTCTATATTGTTAGCACGTTCTTCTGTTGCTAGGGATACATCGGATATAGTTTCGGTGTACCCGGGTCTCCTGAATGTGCTGGTATTTCCTGAGTTTAACACAATTAAATTTTGTCTTGCTACCATTTCTGCTTTAGCATTGAAGTCACCGGCGACTACTACATTTCCTCCTAGTTCTATTGTCTCATGTTCTAATTGCTTCATTTTCTGTCGATATTTCTGTGCTGTTTGATTTGGAGTTAGGTAACAGCTTATTATTGTTCCTCGGCTCCACGGCTGTTAATTTGTATTTTCGCTTGATTTACTACCCAGATTGGTGCTGTGCTTGTGACATCCGAAAACCAATTCGGATAATCCTTATTTTTGTACTGCTCGCTGATAATTGATAATAATAATAATAATAATTTTTTTTTTTTTTGCTTTTTTACGGTTATAGATGGTGTCGCGGGGAAAATCTGCTTAACAGACTACCGAGTGCCGGGTTGGTCGATTTCTTTTTGCATTACAATAAGACGCACTGCAAAAAAGGAACCAACCGACCGGCTAAAAACCCCCACCATCTGTTTCCTTGACTCACGATGTTTATCCCAGTTTGGAACCGCGTTAGCATTTCTTCAAACTGGCGAAAAAGTGCTGGCTTCGGTGTTTCCGTGTGAATTATCCCGTTCGCTCTTCTCTGCATATGTCTATCGACACCGGCAGACTGAAAAATAAATTCTACTGTCCCTCTTCTAATATTATTACTAAAAACCATATATTAATTTTCTAATCCTTTTCTGTTATAGCTAGGTTATTTCCCATTTACAAACAAAAACTATTGTATACAGAGCTATATAATCCCTAGAGGTGCTGTCTTGAAGTAGCTTTCAACATATCAAGCTGCCTCAAGACGCTGGACTAGGTTATTTCTGTTTACATCTATTCTACAAATAACTAGAAAACTAAAAACTATTCTATACAGAGTTACATAATCCCTAGAGGTGCTGTCTTGAAGCAGCTTCCAGCATGTCAAGCTGCCTCAAGATGCTGGACTAGGTTATTTCTGTTCTACATCTATTCTACAAATAGCTACTTGACTCCCAAAATCGTTTTGCGTAGGCCCGACTATTTGGCGAGTTACTATCTTCTTCCATATGTAAAAAAAATAACAAAAAAACAGTACTACTGTGCTACATAACAAAACAGCGATACGTTTTATCTAATTTCGCTCATAAGTCTAGCGAGATCTACCATACGCCGACAGCATCAGCAGTAACTAGTGTCGCAGAGTTCAATTTGTTGTTAATTTAACAAAAATCGAACTGCGGCACCAGTAAGCCTGTATGCCAAGCAGACCACGCCAAACTCAAAAGCAGAAACCCGACTACACTGAGGTCTATTTCCTAACTTAGAAGATCTATTCCGAATCTTCTAAGTACCCCAGTCTCTTCTTCTTTCGTAATACCGCCTCGAAGTAGACTGACACGGCGTTCCAATTTTCTTCCGTATCTATCATTATGGTGGTTATATTATCCGGCGTAACATCCCCTACCATTCGAGTTAGAGCGCTTCTTTCCTCCGCTGCGACGTCGCACTCGAAAATGTGTGCTCGACCGTATCTTCCGCTGTGTCGTAGTGGCGACATCTCGGACTGTTTACTTTATTCATTCTGAATAAATAAGCTCGAAAGTATCCATGCCCCGAGAGCATTTGCGTGGTATAGAAGTTCACTTCGCCGTGCCTCTGGTTAACCCAAACCGCTAGTTGTGGTATCAGTCTATAATAATAATAATAATAATAATAAAAATAATAATAATAATAATAATAATAATCATAATAATAATAAACCAAAATAATAATAATAATAATAATAATAATAATAATTATAATAATAATAAACAAAAATAATAATAATAATAATAATAATAATAATAATAATAATAATAATAATAATAATAATTATAATAATAATAATAATAATAATAACAAACAAAAATAATAATAATAATAATTATAATAATAATAAACAAAAATAATAATAATAATAATAATAATAATTATAATAATAATAATAATAATAATAATAATAATAATAATAATAATAATAATAATAATAATAATAATAATAATAATAATAATAATAATAATAATAATAATAATAATAATAATAATAATATTAATAATAATAATAATAATAATAATAATTATAATAATAACAAACAAAAATAATAATAATAATAATAATAATAATAATAATAATAATAATAATAATAATAATAATAATAATAATAATAATAATAATAATAATAATAATAATAATAATAATAATAATAATAATAATAATAATATTAATAATAATAATAATAATAATAATAATGGGGAGGTAAAGGTTGGTATATGGTCTTAGACAATCGTTCTACCAACGGACGTCTTGAAAAAAACCTCCTGGTAAAATACTTAGTATGGCTAACGAGATAGGGTAAAAGCGAATATTTGGCGCTCTAACCAAATAAAACAAGTTGGTGCTGGACGGACGAATAGTACTCGTACAAGCGCGAAATGCTCGAAAATCGAAACGCGTCTTTACTCGTAGCGAGCGGCGACTTCATGTTAGGAGCGGCCGGAATTAAAAACGGAGATGAGTAACTCCATAAAGACTCAGTTTTTATTAATATGCAATGAATAAAACAATAAATATAAATACCCCGGGTGGTAATCTAGCTATGCTAGAGAATCCATCCTCCAAGGGGGCCGATCCCACGGATTCTGGGGGGATCGCATATTGCTAAAAAATAAATCTGTGCCAAATGACCCGGCTAGCAACCGGCGCTTAGACGTATATGGGCCTCTAAGTATTAGATATGTTACCGAAAACCAGAAGAAACAAAAGCAGCAACCAAAAATGGGAAGTTTCCCATTTCAAAGAAGCAACAAAATAGTTCGTTCTCCAGTTAAAGGAGCATTAACCGAACTCACTAAATGCAGTAAGAAACTGATCACCACACCAGAAAAGACGGTAAATGGAGGAGCGCCGAAGGAAGGAATACACCAATTATCAGTTTCCCAAATTGAAAGATCACGGAAAATCCCTGAAGATAAGGAGGAACAGCAGCTTCAGAAAATACAACAGCTGACAGAAATCATGCTGCAAACTGCTGATAAGGAGAAGAACATTAGTATGGACATCAAAAATGGCCTAATAAAGTTACAGGAAGCGATAGAAGTAATTTTCGAATGCAGAACCCAAAGGAAGGAACAACCGAAAAATACCAGCGAAATCTCCAGCATAGGAGAGCAAAATGCAGCATTAACCTCCGCAAATGGAAAGAAACGAGGCAGAGAGCTCTATGCAGATGAGCATGGTCAAACCGACACTCCTCCGACATACAAGAAAGAAAGAGAAGCAGAAGAAAGTGGTTGGACATTTGTACAAAATAGAATCTCAGCGCAGCGACAAGCCAGATTGAACGAAGGTAAAGTGCTGCCAGGAAAAAAAGAAGCAGCGAGTAGCCAAAGAACACGGAAAAGAAGAAGTAAGATGCCACACTCGGAAAAACAGAAGAATGCAAGGCCACGATCAGAAGCAATACTGATAAAATCCACCACGGGGAAGACTTACGCTGAAATCCTAAAGGAAATAAAAGGAAGGGTATCCCCTGAAAAAACAGAGATAGAGATCAGAGGAATCCGCAGAACTAAGAATGGGAATGTGCTGCTGTAAATAGGGAAAGGCCCCAAGGAGTTACAGGAAGCTCTAGGGACTTCGACTAGTGTAAGGAATCTCACATCAAAGACTGCGATAGAGATTAAAGACTTGGGTAGTTTAACAACCGTTGAGGAAGTTCAAAAGGCTATAAATAAGGAGTTAACAGAAGTTGTCGAATGCTAAATACATTTGACAGCACCAAATGGCAGGGAACAGACAGCTACGGTTGTAGTTATGGAAGAAAGCGATGCCAAAAAATTACTGGTAACATCGAAAATAAAGATTGGATGGATCAGATGCAGAATTAGGGAGAGAACAGAAGTTAAGCGATGCTACAAATGCCTTAACTTCGGCCCCTTAAGGAGGCAATGCAAATATGAAGATCGTAGAGACTGCTGCTACAAGTGCGGACAAAAAGGACACACAGTCAAAAACTGTAAACAAAAGGCAAAGTGCTTTTTGTGTGCGGAAATAAAAGCAGAAAATCTCGAGCACGTGTCAGGACCCGGTTTGTGTAAAGTGTTTCGAACTGCACTTGAGGATAGTAAAAGGCATAAAAATAATTAAGCTCTTACAAGGTAATTTGCACAGGAGCAAAACGGTCGATGATCTACTTTTACAGCTCATCCGAGAAAAGAATATCGATGTAGTAATTATCAGCGAGCAGTACAAATATAAAGATTATCAGAATTAGTTCTCGGATGTTACAAGCGCAGCAACCATCTGGGTAGTAAATCAAGGGAAAATACAAATTAACAGCCATGGAGCCGGAAATGGGTTTGCATGGATCACAAACGGCAGAGAAACAATAATAAGCTGTTACCTAACTCCAAATCAAACAGCACAGGAATATCGACCGAAGATGGAGCAATTAGAAGATAAGATAATAGAACTAGGAGGAAATGTAGTAGTCGCCGGTGACATCAATGCTAAAGCAGTGGAGTGGGGATTGCCAGTTACAGATAACAGGGGAAGGCAAATTTTGGAAATGGTAGCAAGACAAAATTTAATTGAGTTAAACTCAGGAAATACCAGCACATTCAGGAGACCCGGGTACACCGAAACTATACCCGATATATCCCTAGCACCAGAAGAACTTGCTAAAAATATAGAAAACTGGATGGTTCTAGAGGATTGTACTGGCAGCGATCATCAGTATATATAATTCGAAATATGCACGAGAAGGAGAGAAAGAAATCGCAACAACCAGGTAGAAGGTACATGGAACGACAATAAGCTTGATAAAGATAAAATGGCCAGTGTAATAAGGAGACACCTGGAAAGAGTAATGCAAGTTCCACAGAACGAAATAGGCAAAGAACGAGTAGAAGCAGTAGTGAAAGTAACTATGGACACCATCGCAAGAGCTTGTGAAGAATCAATGCCCAAGGAGTTAGGAAAAAGAAGCAGATGCCCAGTATATTGGTGGACAGAAGAAATAACGGAATTAAGAAGAAAATGTTTGCGTCTCCGCCGCATAGCACATCGACACAGAAATGGAGCAGCAGAAACAAGCGAACTAGAAGAATATAGAATAGCGAGAAAAACTCTCCGAATTATAATCAAGAAGAGCAAAATTAAAAACTGGAAAAGCTTGTGTGAAGAAATAAACAATGATCCCTGGGGACTTGGATACAAAATTGTAATGAAAAGAATCAGAGCACTAGCATCAGAAAATTAGCTAGAAGCGGACGTTATGGAAAACATTGTAAACACACTTTTCCCTACACACTCTAGAAGAAATGTATTGCAGAGGCACGAAGAACCAGGAGAAGTGCCAATTTTTACACAAATAGAACTAGAAGGGGCAGTAAAATCTATGAAAAACAAGAAAGCCCCCGGACCTGATAGAATACTAGCAGAGGTCATCAAATTAGGAGCTTCGAATAATCCACAAATGATTCTGAATATGTATAATTGCTGCCTAAAAGAAGGAGTATTCAGCAAAGGTGGAAAGTGGCAAGACTGGTTTTAATTGACAAAGGTAAAGGAGTAAGAGGGCAGCATCGTCATACAGGCCACTATGTATGTAAGATACGGCCGGAAAACTCTTGGAAAGGTTAATAAAAACAAGACTGGAAGCAGCAATTCATACAGCTGGTGGCTTAGCGAACACACAGTTCGGGTTCAGAAAGGGAAGGTCGACCGTTGGCGCTATCAAGGTATAGATTACTTAAGCGAGCGAAGATTGATATAAAACACGGTAAATTGAAAGAGGATAAAGGATCTTACAGCAGGAGTAGCACAAGGATCAATACTAGGACCAGAACTATGGAATGTTCTGTAAAACAGTTCATTATGTATGGAAATGCCTAAAAATATACAGCTAGTAGGTTATGCTGATGATATAGTAGCTATTATAACGACAAGGGATATAGTAGAATCACAGATTAGGCTGAATCAAGTTATGAGAAGAGTGTATAGTTGGATGAGGGAACATAGATTAGAATTAGCAACTTAGATCCTCTTTCAAAGATAAAGAAAAACGATTGTTACCGATTCCGAAAATTTGGTTACATTTTTCCATAAAAAACGCTTATCAGAAACGTTTCACAAAACCATTGTGTTACAGACATGAAAATGTATGCTTTTATACTGTTTCAAAAATAAAGATACAAGACTTCTACGGATTTGAAAAATTTGGGATGGTTCGGTGGTAATTAATAATGTGCGTAGTCGTATAAACTCTAAAAAAAAAATTGTTAAAAAACTGTACATACTACATATGTATCGAGTAAATAAATAAAATGAAATGAAAATATGGATTATTGAAATAAAAAATAATGTACATAATAAATATGATTATTAAAATATCCTTCACTAAAGGTTTTACCTTGACTTAAATTAAGAAACAACTATATTATAATTAAATTTTTCTAATATTTAATATTCCGTGAAATCTGAAATGAACACTCAAAGTAAATCGTTGACAAAATAATTTAAAATCATTTTTAAACGTAAAATTAGTTACTTAAATTATTATAAAATCATTTACCTGGATCAAGTTTTATTGTTTTTAAACTTCAATTTATAAATTTAAGATAACTCATAAAACTTGAACTTTACCGCCTTTTAAGTAAATTATATTTTTCACTTTTCTTATTTTTTTTTGTTTTTGTACCCTGTCATTTTCGTTTATTACACTCACATTAAAATTAAACGAAATTAGTATTTACTTTGTGCTTATTTGAGTTGTTTGTTTTTATGATTTTTTTAAAAATTATTTTAATTAATTTTACTTAAGTAACTAAGTAATTTTCATTGAGATTACTTATATTTTAAATATTTTTAAAGTTAAAATTGCAAAAAATTATGCAAATGGCGATCATTTTAATATGAATTCTTTCACATTCGACAGTTGTATTTTTAAGAATTAGAAATTAAATTTAATTAAACTGAAAGAAAAACAAGATTTCGAAACATTGATACATTATTATGCAATGTTTAACTTTAAGAAATAATCTGCCAATAATAATATGAAACTGATGACTCGTCAAAATATGATGAAATCTTTGAACTAAATTAAAAGTAATTTAAATTACTTATAATAATTTAGAAAAATAGAATGAGATTTGATCTACTCAAGCTTTTAAAATTAAGTGACTATTGTATTAAATATTTTTTTTGCACTCATATTAAAACATAAACTACTTCGATATTATAATAATTGTTCATCACTCAGACATTATTCAAATTATCACTTACATATTAGTTAAATTATATGTACTTGTGAATCAAATCGAATTGAACTTTATTACTATACTAGTATAATGACATGACACTGATACCCAACAAACAATAACATTTTTAATATGCCTATGAAACAGTGGTTCTCAAACTATTAATTAAAGATTAATAACATACAAACAATACATTTTTTGTAATATTTTAAACATCAAACTCTTATTTTAATAATGGTGGTATAAGAAGTAATCTTTTTTTTTTAGCGGTAAAGTCTTATTTTTCATTCTTAGTACTATTTAATACCAATATTACTAACAAATAATTTTCGATCATGATGGGTGAGAATAGAAAATTTCGATCTAACGCTAGCTCTTCTTCTTTCTCTAGTTTAAATAAGCGTGTTACTTGGAAGCTTATATTATAAAAGCTAAAGACAATATTATAATTGAAAATACAATTAAAGCAAATACTAATAACCAGTATACTCTTCCAATGAACCATAGCATTTATAATTTAAACCATAGTGAAACCAATAATAATAAAAACTATAATTATAATGAAATCGTTAGTGCAGTTGAGAAATTTATTTTCCAATCAGTAAGAGCTGAAAGAGCTAGAGAACATTTAACAATAGATCCACTAAAACGAAAAAGACATGTCAACTATTAAAGAAAGTCTATCCAAACACAATAGTGAATAACGAGTGTTAATGATCTCCGTAGTAACACTTGTCTCAAAACAAAAGTAGATGATGTAATTAAAAACATGCCTGACGAGATTTCAGCACTTTGTAAGACCGACCTTGAGAATCGTATACGTTGTCTAGAAGTTGATGGTTGTAAAAAAGATTTGATTATCGATAATACCCGAAAACTGATAATAATCTCTTGACGAAATTTTTAATAATATCTCTTCTGGAATTGGTGAATCATCACCAACAACAATCAACAACAATAAACCAAGTAATATATTTCGTTTGAAACCTGAAACAATAATAATTAAGTTTAATGAGACCATCGCTACATGTGAAATAAATCCAACGATTGTCACCTCTTTAAATGTTGCCCAAAGTGCTGATCCATTTTTTGAAATTTAAGTAGTGGATTATGTGAATTCAGTTAAGATTGACATTGATGAATCTACAGAATCTCCTGTACAAATACTCTTTTAAATTTGTCACATATACCAAATGCTATTTTTTTTTTTTTTATTTTTTTTGTTTGTTTATTAACAAAACTAATGATGATAAGTCAAAGTTTAATAATATTAAAAATTGTTGGAAATAGCCTCCAACATTTAAGTTTCCAAGGCTTGTTGATGAAAAACAAAAGAAAGATGGACGTAGTTCTATATAAATCATAGTATTTTATTTGAGCACAAATGGCTTGTTTATTCATACATTTAAAGGATTGTTTTGTAAATATTGTGTTGTTTTTTCAAAAAATAAAATTTGTTTAGTTTTAAGTACGAACATAAGTGTTAAGAGATTTATTAAAAACCTAGTAATTTCATTAGCCATACTTAAAAGAAAATGACATAGATATATTATGAAAAAAACTTACTTCATGAAAAAATAAATTACCATAAAGCATCAGTTTCAGCTGCAGAAACATTTTGTAATTTATACGACAAGCCTTCAAAGTCAGTTTCAAATTTATGGTCCACTACTTTTAAAAAAATTAAATGAATTTGGATTAGATGTAATTTCATGTATTGGTATAGGAACTCATATATGATGGGTATTCTGTAATGACTTCAGAAAAGCTAGGATCTGTAAATAAAATTAGAACTCAAGCAACAAATTTGTTTGTCCATGTTTTAATCATTCAAAAATCTATAAATTTCAAAATCTTCTAATGTTAATTAGAAATTCTATTGGTACAATTAGAGAAATTACTTAGTTTTTTAAAATATCAACTAAAAGAGTGTATATTCTACACAAATATTGCAAAAAAAATTAAAATATTATGTGAAACTACAAACTAGTTATGAAAATATAATAACCGAAATAGAAAATATAATAAATGCTTTAGAAGAAATTTTAGAGTGACAAGATTCTCAAACTTCCACTGAAGCTTAAATGTTAGCTAATAATTTATTAAATATTGAATTTATTCTTGCTTTGAATTGTTTCCATTTCGCATTTTTTTTTTGCCTGTAGCGAATTTAATTCATTAGACATATTAATAACTTAGTCGGTTATTATTTTATTAATTCAATCAATCAAACATTTAAGGGAAGACGCTGAAAATGAATTTAATTCAATTTACCAAAATGTATCAGCAATATGTGAACAACTAAGTGTTAACATTCGAATTCCAAGAATAGTTAGTAAACAAATTCATAGAGCAAATTTTCCGCATTCTCATATTAACGCAAATGATTATTATAGAAAAAGCATTTATATGCCTTTGTTGGATCATATATTAATCGATTTAAATTATCGATTTTCTAAAGTACATATAGACCTTTTTAATATAATTTTTTTAATTCATAAAAATATTGTTTCCCCAAATTCATCTGAAATCTAAAATTTTCAAGATTTCTCAAAGATATAAGTAAAAATATTCTAAATCTAAAGTACCTACAAGCTTTAATCCGAAATTATTCAACTAAAAACCTTTTTTACAAAATTCAAACAATATATTCAGTAGATACAATTAGAAATAATTTTTAATCTAAATAGAGATATGATATGTCTTACTTTTTATAAAGTACTTAGTATGTATCTTACATAAGCAATAAGTGTAGCATCCGCGGAAAAAAGTTCCTCTACACTAAAACGATTAAAAACATTTTTAAGAAACAGAATGAGTAATGAAAGACTTTGTGGCTTAGTCATGTTAAACATTCATTGGGAATTTCTCATTAATACAGAAAAAGTAGTCAACGCATTTGTGCAAGAACTTAAGACACCTAATATGATTCGGAGCCATTAAAACTGTATAATTCATTGCATTACTATTTCATTTCATTACATTACTATTAATACTATTTTTAATTTCATTAACTACTATTAGATTTAAAAGGTTTTCACGACTTTCTACTGACTAAAAAAAATTTAAATCGCCAAAATCAAAACATTTACAACGTCGTCTTGTTAAATTATTACGTAATTATTTGTATAAAAGAAATCAATTTGTTTATTTAAATGACATAAGATCGTATATAGTTGAGCTAATATGTGTTTATCCTTATTAGGACCCTTACTGTTTACTTTGTTTATGAAATGCCTGTTTTAATTGCCTCAGTCAAAGTGCAGATTGTATCATGATGATACCACATATTTATTATCCATATGACCTATTGTAATACTCATGCATATAACAAGCCTACCGCAGACCAAAACAAACAAATTATGACATTGCAACTTTTGTTTTTATTTTTGTATTAATAAATTACGGAACAAAAATATTATGAATAGAAAGATCATTTTTTTACTTTTAAGTACTGAGCGTCAAATTACTATCTCGTGCCAGTACATTTTTGTTGTTGCGATATTTTAAATTTTTAATGAATCATTTGCTTTGGGTTTGTTATACACATCAATATCACTGACCCTAAAAAAAAAGCAATAATAATATATGTTACGTAATTTTAGGAATTTAGCATATTCCTTGAAATTAATAATTGAAAAGTAATTTACCCTATGGTAAATGTGAATAAACCCTATGGTCTAGTAAGGCAAGAGTTGCCGCTTTTATAGGTCGTTTAGGCCCCTCTTAGAAAATTTAATATATTACTTAACAATGCCTGCCATGAAGGCCTATCTGTACAATAATATATTAAATAAATTAAAACAAGTTTTGTATTAGGTTGTGGTCGTTCTTGATGACCGAATTAACTCTTCTTTTATTTAAATTTTCAATCTTATTTATATTAAATTTTTACATTGATTCTTATGGCCATTTAAACTAAACCATACAAAAAATTGAAAAGTAATTTAAATAAAGCATTTCTTAAAATTAATTTTACATTTTTTTATATAGAGTTCAAATGTCTTCCATAATAAAGTAATGTAAAATATTATATGGACTTTAATCCAATGTTAAAAAATGACGCATCATTCAAAATAGGAAGTTTATCATTTTAAGACTTCATCACCTGAGGTAGCCATAGCATACAGGGAGCGAATAAGCGATATACTCAATACCACACCTCCACAACACAATCTCTCCGTCAGCGAAAAATGGAAAAAATGCGCTAACATCATCACGATGAATGCTACAAATAGCGACGTACGACGATCAATGTTTAGCAAAAACGGTTGAGAAAATTGAGGTCTACAGGAAAGCGCTGCAACGTAAAACAAGAGCAGCTCAAGAAGAGTATAAAGCAAAAAGAACAGACGAGAAGAAAATTTTAAGGCGCAAAAAACGTTTATTTGAAAAGTCTCAACTTTTGGATATTGAATCAAACCAAGACAGAGGCGAAGTACGGAACTTTTATAAAAAAGCCAAGCAGCTTGCAGCTGGTTTCAAGCACGGCACACAGTCGCTGAGGAATGATTCGGGAAATTTGGCAACCGATACGCAAGTGATATTAGAGACATGGAAACAGCATTTTAAGAACCTGTTGAATGGCATTTGCAAGTGGTGATTGGGAGGCACATTTAGGGAAGCCTGTAAAGCGGGTCTTCAAATAAATGAGAATAAAACAAAATATATGCTGTCGACAAATAAAATGTCCTCACAATATCGACAATAGGACACAACATCACTGTCGGCTCATATAACTTTGAGGTAGTTCAGGAGTTTGTCTACCTTGGAATCAACATCAACTCCACCAATAACATCGATCTTGAATTAAGGCGAAGAATTAACCTTGCAAACCGTCTACTTCGGTTTGTCCAAACAACTGGGTTCTATCCCAAAATACCAATTCACAATTATACAACACGCTCATTCTTTGGGTGCTGCTATATGGTTCTGAATCGTGGACATTACCAGAAGCGAGCGAGCATGCACTTGGTATCTTTGAGAGAAAAATGCTTCGTCGCATTTGTTGTCCTGTATCTGAAGGGGTTTTGAGAAGATGATATAATGCCGAACTATACCAGCTGTTCAACGACATGGACTTAGATAAAAAAGTATTATTTTCGACACATCTCTAATATTCTCGTGTTTACGTCTATTCGTTACAAAACGTGTACATGCATTAAATAGAAGTTTCAGAGTATTGAACTCTCCTACACTCATGCCTATGTGATTGTATTAGTTTTTCTTAATCCAATCGTTTAGATAGAACGAGAACTTCCATATGATATATGATTAATGTGGTCTCGCCAAGTTAAAGTATTATTGAAGATCACCCCAAGATTTTTAGGTCTCCCACCATATTGAATAACTTCGTCATTCATTTTGATTTTAGATAAATGTGATGTATCTACACCTCGCGAAAATATGATCATTGCCTGTGATTTCGATGCATTTATGCTATTATTTCTAGACCAAAATAAAATTGCATCAAGATCATCATTAATTTTTGCTATGCATCTATTGATATTACCAATGGATCGACTAATATACAATTGAACATCTTTTTTGTAGTTTAATTTTTTTAGCCATAAAAAAAATTTAACAAAAATAGCATTATTGTAACAATTTTTAACTTAAAAATTATTAAGATTTTTTTTTTATTTAATTTTTTGTTTTATTTTTTAGTTTTTTTTTGTATATGTGGTTCTTACAATATCTGTATGTAATTGTAATTTTTTTTTTGTTTAAATTTTTGGAAAAAATGGATTTAAAAACCAAAATTAATTATATTATTTTAATAAAAACTTAATCTAACTTATTCTATTCCTTAATCCTAACTTAAACTAACTAAAAATAATACATAATTCTCCATTATTTATATCAATTTATACTATCCAACCACCAGTAATTTCTTTTAATTTGTTTGTCCTGTATTGGCACAAATCATATTATGATTATTTCAAATGTATATCCTGCATATTATTCGGATTATAATCAAGAATTTTGCATGTGGCCCGGCCCGTCTATTATAATGAAATAATAGAGGGACATGCTCTGGGTTTTGCATGTACCCTTTTGAATCTAGGTATATGAAATGTTCGGGGGCTATGAAGATAGAATATATTAGATATTAGACCATTTTCTGAGGTATTCAACGCTCTATCATAGTGATTTCTAATTATTTTTCTTATAAAATTATCGAATCTGTTTATTTCAGAATTATTATAAATATATTTATTTGAATAATAATGCAAGTACTCTGTTTCTGGTTTACGACATTTATTTATGCAAACTCTAATACATTTTCTTTCTAATTTTCTAATTTTCTTTCTAATTTTCAATTTTTTCAATTGTTTTACATGTTCTTTGTAGTTTAGGTTTTGTTGTAAATAGACTCCTAAATATTTTAAGATGTTTTTGTTATATAGGTTACTGTTGTCTGGGGCTTTTATATAGTATTTTTTGAATAGTATTGTTTCGCACTTATTTAAATTTATTTTTAATAACCAAATTTTGCAATAATCGACTGTAGTATTAAACATTTGTCGAACATTGTTTTGAATTTCTTCAACTTCATTAGCTGCTGAGTAAGGAATTAAATCATCAGCGAATGCTAAGGAATAGTTTATTCCGTCTAGATATTCTAGTCATTTCAGTAGTTCTATTAAATAAATTGTGAAAAGAGTAGGTGAATTTACCGTACCTTATTGTAGACCTTGCTCTACATTAAATATTTTGTTCGGGTTACCTGACATAATAAAATTTCAGAAATCATATTATGTATAAGATTAACTAGATGTTGTGGAAATTTAAATTGAAGTAGCTTGTATATTAGACCCTCTAGCCAAACACTATTGAATGCTTTTTCTAGATCTACGAGGCAGGCACCCACAGCCATTTGTTTGTTAATATTCCAACAAACGTCAGATGTTAGTTTATTAATTTCGTGCTGTGTTTATATCTAAACCCGAATTGATTTTGAGGTAATATATGATTAATATTTACAAAATTTGATACTTTATCATTGATTAGAGTTTTTTTTGTTTGTTTTTTTACACTCTACAGTAACTTAGGTAGAGTCACCTTTTCGTGCTTAACTAAGTACGGTACTGCAATTTTACACTACAATCTACAATATTTCGAGTATTTATTTAACAAATTACTGGCTTATCAACTCATTAAATGTGGAAAACTACTGCTATTGTCAGGAACTAAGCCTTCTTAAATAGAATAGTTTCATTTTTATTTAATATATCCCAATGACAAAGGGTACTGGACCAGGTCGAAAAATCCATAAAGCATTTTTTTTTTTTTTGTTTCATCGGGAATTGAACCTGGGACATTCGGTTCAAAGGCAGGCGCTCTATCGTTGGGAATCAAGCTTATCGGATGAAAGTTATTTGGGTTTGTTGGATTTTTACCCGGTTTTTTTTTATTATAATTACTTTGCCTATTTTCCATATTTTAGGAAAATAGGAATAGTTTAATGAATTGTTAAAACGAATTACATATTTCTGCATACATTTAGTTGTTAGATTTTTGAGTACTATATTAGGTATTTGATCTATTCCCGAAGAAATTTTTCTATTTAGATTGTCAAATTTTTCGTTCAATTCTGCTAGGTTAGTTAATATGTTTTGATTACCTGTCTCGTTAGTTGATCGATTAAAGTTATTAAATTCAAATAAAGGTATATTGTGTTCTTGTTTATGTTTTTTCCTATCTGCTAAATCTTTTATCTTATTTGTGACATGGGTTAATATTAGATGGTATAATAATTCTATGAGAGTTTTCGAGAAATTTACCTAATACATTAAATATATATGTCTTTTCATTATTTATATATGTTAAAATATATTTATTTGTATCCGTTTTACTCAATTTTGTAGTGTTTATATTGGCTTGTGTCAAAAGGTCGTGGCTTTCAATCTCTAGATTTTTAATTTCCAATGTTGATTTCTGTTTAAAAACTTTTTTAATTTCTGGGAATATGCTTGGTTTTATTTTTTGTATTCTATTTCGCCAGTATCCGTTAATTTCTATATTAATCATCTCTTTTATTAAAATTATAATGTTATTTAATAGGCTTTTTAATAGAGCTATGTGCTGCGAAGAGAAATTGAGGTTTTGTTTATAGATTTTGTGTAGGTCATTCAGTATTTCACTCTTTTTTTTTAGTAGTTTTTTTAATTTTTTACAATGAAATTTATTTAAGTTATTTTGCCTGGTAAATTTTGGTACTGTTTCATTCATGGTATTTATGATTACATTTTGAATTTTAACACAGTGGTAGTCTGTATTTTTAATAGTTATGTTATCATTATCAACAATTTTTTCCCTACTATCAGAATATTCCTTATCGAAATTAATATCTAATTTTTTATTAAATTTATTCCAATTAGTTTTATGGTGTAAATATGTTTTTTCTCTAATTGGAATATTATTAATAGGATCTTGGTTCATTATTTCAAAAGGTACATATATTGCTTTATGATCACTATCGTATGCTAAGGTTTGTATTCGGTTGTAAATTTCAAAAGTATTAATATTAATTCTTGAATCTATTATTGCTAAATCTAAATAAGAGTTACTTCTAGGATATGTGGGTGAATCTGGTAAAAGGAGTTTACTTTTAAAATTTATGGAATAAAAGTCGAGTTTCCTTTCACTAATCATTTGTATTTATTTTGCAAATATCGATATTTCGCACTGATGAAGGAAGTAAGTTGCTTCCGAAATATCGACATTTGCAAAATAAATACATCGTTAATTCTGGACTTGGCAAATCTGACCATTGTCTTGTAAATGTCAGTTTCTTTACAAGCACATTGCCCAACCAAAATGTACATCCCAAAAGATTGATCTGGCATTATGTTCGAGCCAACTGAGATGGTCTAAACAATTTTTTAACAAGCTTTGATTGGCACTTGTGTTTCCAACATAAAAATGTCGACTTTGCTACAGACGTTGGTAGCAAAACGATTAAGCTAGGTATAAAATTTTTTATTCCTAACTCGTTAAAAAGTGTAAAAAAACTATCCACGTCGTGATTCAACGACGTCTGTAGGAAAGCTATTAAAGAAAAAGAGGTGGCATTTAGAAATCTCATGGCCAATAAGTTAGAGGAAGCAAGGAAGAATTACAACATTGTAAAAAGGTCATTAACCAGTAGAAGTTTTTACATACTCAAAGGTTGAGACAAGAAATTTTATATCTCCCTAACACTAGCAGAACTTTTTGGTCCTTTGCTAAAAACGTCATGCATAACTTTTGCGAATCTTCATTTCCGCCACTAATAGACCATGACAAAATAATATCAGATTCGGTTGGAAAAGCAAATTTATTTGCCAAATTGTTTTCTGCTAATTCCACACTTCCCCCAACGACCCAAAATCCACCTTCAGTTCCTATAAGTAACTCATCCTTCGGAAGAGTCTACTTCAGAACTCGTGCCATTGTTAAGGTACTTAAGAATCTGAATATCAGAAAGTCTACCGGTCCCGATGACATCCCTGATATGGTTCTAAGACATATAGCCTTCGCTATTTCCAAACCATTGCGCAACTTATTCCATTTATCCACTCTACAGGACTACTATACCCAACTCAATGGAATATTGCGCATGTTAACCCAATTCCCAAAAAAGGCGACAAAAGCGATCCCTCCAACTACAGGCCTATAGCTATAATATCGATCCTCTCCAAAGTGATGGAGATCTTAATAAACAAAAGGTTGACCAAATATCTAGACAGCCAAGGTATTGTCCACGATAGGCAATATGGATTTAGATCCCACCGGTCCACCGGTGATTTAATGACATACCTTAACGAGAAGCTAAATATTTGCTTGCACGATTCGGGCGAAGCAAATATTGAGGCTCTAGATATTTCTAAAGCTTTCGATCGAGTATGGCATAGCGCATTATTAGCAAAATGTCAAGCAGTAGGCTTGGGTCTCTCTTCTCTCAAATGGATTGAAAGTTTCCTTTCGAATCGTACGATTCAAGTCATAGTTGACGGATTTAAGTCCGATAAATTCCAAATAAACGCTGGTGTTCCCCAAGGATCAGTTCTCTCACCTACCCTATTCCTTATATTTATAAATGATTTGCTCCAAACCACTTTCAATCCAATCCACAGCTTTGCAGACGACAGCACCCTAGTAGCCTCCTACGATTTTTATAGAAAATCTGAAGCTACATCCACCGCTATGTCTACCAAAAGAGACATCGAGACTTGGACATCTCACTTTTTTATAGATAGCTCGTACGCATCGGCACATGCTCAGTGGAAATTAAATCTTTATTAGCTCCACTTAAGCGTTTCCCCCGCGAAACACGAAGGGCAGCATGTGCTCATCCCTACACCATTGAAATCCCTAGATGGCAAAAGACAAGTTATGGAAATTCGTTTATAACTTCAACATCCCGAATGTGGAACCAAATTCCATCTTATGTGTTCCCAAAACATGACAAATTTTATATTTATGACTTAAACAAATTCAAGACGAACATTAACACCTTCGTTCGTAATTGTCCTCCTTCCCTTTTCCCATCCTCCTTTCCAAATTTTCCTTTCCCACCCTAGCCAAACGTACTAATCGGTATAAGAGGTCTAGTGTTTTGGCTATGCAAAAAAAAAAAAAAAAAAATTTGTATGTTTTTCATTTGGTTTTTAATTTCATCAAGTATATTATTAATATTAAAGTTGTTGTTATTATTACTATGGTATTACTATTATTATTGTTGTTTTTATTATAATTATTATTATTGTTATTGTAATTATTATTGTTGCTATTATAATTATTAATGTTATTATTTCCTAATACATTAGCCAATGCATTCTACTACAGGTCTTCTTACTCGAAGGCTAAAATCGTTTGCACAAGGTCTCTCGAAGGCTAAAATCGTTTGCACAATACAATCAAATTTAATTTGTTTTTTTTTTTTCTTTTATTCCATTTTGTTGATGAAATTACAACAACACTTAAGCTTTTTTAAAGCTTTTTTAGTATATAAATTGAGAAAAAAGATGAAGGAAAGAAAAAAATTTTAATTTTTTCATTAGTATGGTTTTGAATTCTCTCCAGTTTGCTGTTTTAGATTGTGATGGTAAGATGAAATTTTAATTACTTTTTAATAGAATTTTTAGTAAAAGTAGATAAAAATTTATATTTTTTGAAATATATTTCATTTTAAAAATATCTCTGCTAACAAATAAGATCCTTCGATTTTATTTGTGTATAAAGGTTTATACACAAATAAGATACATTTTGAAAGTTGCGCTCTGAATAAGAAGGCCTGTAGTAGAGTGCATTGCATTAGCATATGAAATACTTTGTTTAGTAAAATCAAAGAATATCTATTAAAAGAAGGTTCACTGGAATAAAATTTTATAATTTGTCAATGGTCTGGTCACCATTTTTCCAGTCGATTTCCAATATTGTAAGAAATAGATAGTTTTTATAAAAACTTGTTTTCCAGCGTTAGAGTAAAATTTTGGTATAACAGTGAAAATAGTCGAATATTCAAAAGTACAAAAAGTACTCGAGTACAAAACACTGAAGAAGTCTGCAAGTAGTAGACGAAATACGCGTATCTGTATGATAAGCATATCAGTAAAATTAAAAGGAAAATATTCGACTATTTTCACTGTTATAAGAAATAGATAGTCATAAGGATTTAATTTGTGAGACAGAGATAAAAATTCAAAATACAAAGTGGAAAAAAATGAACGAACGATTTTTTTGTATGAAAGAAATATTGTATTTATTTTTAGTTAGTTAGTTTATTTCCAAATTATGATTTTTTTCAGTACCACACACCAAACACACGATAATGTTTTATAGAATATAAAAACTTTTTTTAAGCGTTAGAGTTGATTTATTTTTAAATATAACATACACTGCTTAATTTTCATATATACTCTGCATTTATTTTTTTCTAAGTACTCTCTTATATACTAATTTTTTTATTTATTATTATTATTAGTCAGATTTTTTAATTATTCTGTTTCACCATTATTTATTTTATTATATATTATATCTTGATTTAACACGAACGATACTATCATCATCACTCTTCACCTTGTATGAAAAAGCTATCCAATTGAACATCATCAGCACGTGGTTTCCGATAAACAAATTGGTAAATCGTTAATGAAGAGACTAAAAAGAAGAGGCCCCAATAAGGATCCTTGTGGCACTGCACATTTGGTAGTTAAATAATTGGACATAACTTCATTAATCTTTCGACCAATTAAATAATTGTTTAAGAGAAAAGCAGCAGATTCGTCAAAATTAAACTGAGTTCTTAGTTTGTGGCAAAGCAGTTCATTGTTTACACACTCAAACGCTTTTGAGAAGTCTAGAAAAAGCAAGATGATTGCCTGTTTTTTATCAATTTCAATATACATGTTGTCAGTGATTTCAAGCAACGCAGATGAAGTACTGTGTCACTTTTGGAATGCTGACTGAAATTTATTTAGCAACCTATATACATTCACATAATTTAATATTTGATTATGTAATATGAATTCAAAAGCTTTGAATAAACTTGGTAATATACTAATGGGTCTAAAATCATCAACGGTAGGGTTATCTTTTTTAGGTATAGGAATGATTTTAGCGAATTTCCATAATCCTGGATACAAACCAGTGGTAAGTATAGAGTTAAAAATATGTGTGATATATGTTTCTATCATTGGAAGAATCAGCTTAAGAAATTTAAGAGGTATCAAATCTGGGCCAATGGCATCAGATTTAATACTATTAATAGCACCAAAAACTTCATCAATATAAACATTTCTAAAGGCGAAAGAACATGGCCTGTTGTTCCTAACTGTATTAGAAGATAGATAAATATGACTACTGTTAGACGAAACTAAAAATTTTGTATTCAAATCATTAACATCAATATTATACAGTTTATCAACATTCTTTTCTTTTCCTATACCTAGTTTAGACAGATTATTCCAAAGATTCTTTGAATTACTCGTAGGTTGGAGAATGTTATTGAAATGCTATTTTTTTGCCTGGTTAATTCTTAAGCTAACATTATTCCGTAATTTTTTGAAGTTATCTCTATCCAGCACACTTTTTGTTTCTTTCCATACCTCATAAGCAGTTATTCCGTTAATATGACTTTTAAAATTTAATTTATTATCTATCTTAAGGCCTAAATATTTTATTTCATTCACACTTCCCACATGATACTGTTGTAAATCATACAGAGCTATCCAGTACTTCGTTTATTGTCATTACTTTTGATTTTTCCACATGTAACATTAGCCTATTTTGCTTGAACCAGTCACTTAGGTTTTTCAAATCGTAATTCTACTAACACATTCATCCATTGACTATCCTACCATATATAATAAAGCATCATCAGCAAGAAGAATTAATTTTAAATATTTCAAGATACTGCTCATATCATTTATATATAACGTAAATAATAAAACTCCAAGAATAGTTCCTTGTGGTACTCCTAATGGTACATGTTTACTATTCGACATTATGTTATTTACTTTTATGCATTGTCTACTGTCTTCCAAGTACGACTGAAACCAATTGACCTCCAAATCCCGAATACATAATTTGTTAGTTTTTTCATTAAAATGTCAAGATCCACAGTTTCAAATGCTCTCTTTATTGACATTTAACAATATAAAATGAATGATGATCAGTTAGTTAGTAAGCTGTGTAATTTATTTCAATTTAATTCAGCTGGAAAAGTATAGTTTTTGCAATTTTAGAGTATTTTGAATACAGTTTTATAATTTTGAGTGTTGTCTTTCAATTATTTTCAATTGATATTTAGAAATGGATGTACCAAATCGAAATATTTTCGACAATGAAATAGATATATTTACAATCATAGACAAAGTGGTGCAATAGGTTAACAAGATTTTTTATAACGTATTGCAAATGTTACTGCAAATGCAAACAAATTAGTTCGATTGCACGACGATGAAGCTGAGGCAGTACCATGTGAAGACAATGATGTAGATATCGGTGATGATTGGGAATCTGGTGAAGCATCAGATGCAGAAAAAGAAATGCTAATTGAAATTAATTCTAGTATTCCAAGTAATGATGAAGATGAACAAGATGATGTTAATAATATTGTGGTTCAAGTGGGTAGAGATTTTCAACCAAGAGCTCTACGTCCTCAACCACAACATTTTCAACAAGCAACAATTTTCGCAGAAACACCAGCAGTAGCTGTTGGAAGTGAATTGCCAATTTTACAACATGAATTGTATTTTTATGTAAAAGATCTTACAAAATTGTCAAAAACAGATCCGCCAACCGGCAAATTTCGTGCTCATAACATTTTACGACAACACGAACTTCAGTTGACAAAACTGATTGACCAAGTTTTAAATTCAGAAATCAGTTTCATAATCTTTTCTGAAACAAATTATGATTTATGCATGGGAATGTAAAATCACAAAAAAAAAATAATTGTGTAGAATATATTGCATGTATTTATGCGAAATTTTAGTTCAAAAACTGATTTCAATTAATCTATAATTTTATTTGTCCAAACATTAAATTTAGCATAAATTAACTAACTTTATAATAAATTACCCAAAAAAATATTGATTTAAGGTTAGTTATTAGATAAGAATAAGTACCCTTTTGTTTTTAACTAAGCCTTTATAGATTGTTAAATTAATTTTGTGAATTTAAATTTTCTGCCGAAATTTATGCAATATTTTTAACAAACATTATGTAATTATTTATGACGTAATAATTTTTCTAATATAAAATGACACATATTATTAATCTCTCTTATCATGATTGTCCACCATATATAAAAGTTGTATGTAGGTACTCTAAATGTATATACATAAGATAGCTATATATATTTCTTATTTTTACTTAAATGTGTAATTAAATATGACATATGAATGTGTATGTATAAAAAGCTATGCCCACATTTAAAGCCACTTTCAATAATTAATATTAGAAATCAAAGCATGAAATTTTTTTCATTAAATTTTTTCAACTTAGATGCGTGCGAGCGGGTAAGAAAATGACACGAAAGTAAAAATTGAAGAGAGCAAAAACGAGTACGTAATTATAATTTGGTTTAAAAAAAAAAACAAAAAAAAGACAACAGTATTCATTCAGTCCATCCTTGTAGATTAGATATATTATTTCCATATTTTTTCAAATCAAAGTTTCAAAATATCGTGATTTAAGAACTTTTTTACTTGCGTGTATTTGTTCAAGAGGTAAGTGAATTATGTTTTTTTCTATGCTGCTTGGTTTTTGGTTATTACACCATATTGAAATATTAACGAAATTCCTATTGGTACTTATTATTTTAAATCAAAAAAATTGTTTGTTTTATTTAGCTATATCATTTTATTTTTTTTTATTTTTCTTTTCATTATTGAAAAAAACTAGTATAGTTCATTTAGAAAAGTTGTTTGTTGTTTTTTTATGTACTGTGTTGTCTTTTCGAAAAAAATTCTTATTATAAATTTCTATTACCAATATCATTATCAATTCAAATGTGTTGGTTTGATTGTTATACATTATTGTAATTTGGTGATGTGATGTGGATATTAAATTATATTTTATAAATTTGAGCACTGACTTATAATTTTAATTTTGGTTTGTTTTTTTCTATACGGTCGAACTTATAGAACCAGAACTTTTCACGCACTTTTAACACCATATTAAAAATTGAATAAAAAAATATCAAATCGGAATAAACAAAATCATTAGACATTTTCTGGTTTATTAATTTTATGATATAAAATTATTTAATTAGAATTAATGGTTAACTCAATAATTTCAATTAAATGGAGGGTTAAAAAAACAGTGAAAAGTTTTTTCTAAAATTCACAAAATTGTCAAAATGTTGATATTAAATTAAAATATGAAAATAAATAATTTTTTTTTCACTTCAAAACAAATTTTTTAAATCATTCAAATAGAATATATTTATTTATTTGCTTTTTTTTTAGTTTATTCTATTGCTTTTGTATTTCTTTACATATACATACATACTTAGATATTTTTCTGGTGTTCTAAGTGCACCAAATTCAAACCGATGATGAACCAATGAAAAAAATTGGACTGATAACATTTACGTACATCAATACACAAATATTTAATTGCAATTTATGTGTAATCTAAACGCCGAGAGCCAGATCAGATGTAGTTGACTACAATTGCAACTCAATGTGAACACAGTCAATTATCCGCGAGCTAATGGCATGTGTTTTTATATTAAAGAGTCTATAGATCAACGTCATCTTATAAAAAATATTGATAACCGCATTTTTACAAGAAATATCGTTGAGAAAGAAGTTTTACGTTTATAAAAATATTTTGTAAATATATTTTTATTTTTGAAATTAAATAAAAAAAACTCACATTAGCTGATTACCAAGAATGCATAAATAAAAATAAATTTAAATAAAAACACAAAAGCTTTTTGAAGGCGTTTTCCCTTTGTATTGATCAAAGTCAATTAAAAAAAATTTTTACCATTTTCAAACTTCCTCAAATTTTTAGAAGCGGGCGAATACTAAATCATATCTGATATAATAATTTTAAGCATAGTTTTTCTAAATATTTTTATTTTTTAACTAAATGTTTATAATTAAACATGAAAAAAACTATGGTACAAAATAATTCAAAATTATGTTTAGTATGCCCATAATAAAATGCACTTATAGTAGCTATCAACATGAGATAAATCAGTATTATCCCCAGTTGTTTCAAATAAATTAAAAAAGAAAAATTAAATTTATAACTATGTCAGAGAATTGTTATTAGCTTAGAAACTACAACAAGATCTCACTAATCATTCTATCTATGTACATTTTATAGTACATAATATTATATTTCCCGTTTACAAGTAATTAATTTCAATGGCAATTAATATATAATTATAATTACAATATAAATAAATTACATAGCAATACAGGTTATAAACAAAAAAAAATTGTAAACACAAATATAAAAAAAACCTGAATAGTCACAAATCAAAAAATAAATGATCCAATTTGATCTTATTTAATGCACCATAACATATTGTAAAATAATAAGTCAATGTTTTTTTGATTTGATTTAAGAAGGTATGAAGTACAAAATGTATGTTATATAGATACATATTTATATATAAATTTGTTATGTACATAAATAAATAAATAGATGTTGATGTTGATACTATAATAAAATGTTAGCTGAACTTTAGGTCAATTACCCTAATCGATGCTCCACACTAGGCACACTAGGTAGAGAGGTCATGGTCTTTAAATAATTTATTAATTAAAATTTATAAAAGAATATCTTTATTTTTGGAAGAGTTTCCAATGCTGCAGTAACAATTTAGGTTAGTAGGTTTTAACAATAGTGTTCTTTTCTGTTTATTTACTACTTTAATATTTACAATACTTTATATTTTAACATTTTATATTTGAATTTATACTTTAAATTATTCAGAAAAAATGAAAAGTTCAAAATTCCTTTAAGTACTGAATCTTGTAAGTGAAATACTGACACGTAGGCACAGAAGGCGCAGTAAAACGGCAGAAGGACGGTAGAATTTGGGGCTAGCTAAATTTTGATTTAAACACTTTCTTTTTGCGAAAACATTTATGTTTTATTCAAAAAAAATTTTTTACAAAATTTAAAAAAAATTATATAACTATTACAAGGATATTTATCGATGTGAAAATATTAATATCCTATTATGGGCTGTTTTAAAGTTTAATGAACAAACATTTTTCTCTGTTTCATCTCTGTTCAGCTGTCATACAACCACAACACCCGCCAAAAATATTTAAAAAACCAAAAGTGTTACAATAACGGAACCAAAAATGTGTACTGACGCAACATTTCAAAAATACATAAATTTGCTGTTAACTTTTTTTCAAAATTTTTACTGGGATAGATGTCATGCAACTCCAGCACCCGGAAAAAATATTTCAAAAACAAAGTTGTTACAGAGCTGAAAACTTGTATACAGGTACTTCTTAAAAAATAAACAAATAAGAATATGTTGATTTGAAACGGAAGTAAATACAGATATTTACTCTGAACTAATTTATTGATGTGAATAACTTTTTCATTCGGCATATAGCAATATACAGACTATATATTAACCATTTTTTTGGTAAATTCCGTTAACCCGTTTCGCCACGTCAGTCTTTGGCTTTTTCGATTTGTTGTACCGTCACTGACTTTAAACTTTGTAAAAATATTCTTTTTGATATAGCAGATCACTGGTTTGTTCCGATCCAGTAGTCCCTTACGACACGTCGATCTGTAAAAAAATTCGTTGCAAAATAATTGTTTCCAATTTTAAGAAGAGCTTCTATGAATCCTCTTCTATTCTCCGTTAACTCGTTTGGGCATGCCGGTCTAATTAGCTTTTTCGTTTTTTATTGCCCTGTTCTAAATGCCTTGATCGATGGTTTACAAACCGGGTAGAAATATTTTTTCTGCCAGAGGAGCTCACTATAAACCCCGTTCGGGCACATCGATTTGTCAAAAACTTTGTTGTAAGTGATTTGTTTTCACTTTGAAGTTTGTTATAATTTAAAAAAAACTTATGGACAAATTTAGTTAAATTCTTTTAATTCCGTTTCGGTTTGACAATTAGAAAATAAAAAAGAAAATAAGAGATTCGGTAGAACTTTTCTGACGTCCAAAAGATTTTTTATCGGAGCCCAAAATGCGTGTATTCGATTTGAGCCAAATTGGTAAGTTTTTTCTGAGATGCAAGTTTTAATTTAAATTAGGACTCTGGTGACAATCAGGTGCACTAAATACATTTAACAGGTTTTGCAGATAATCTTGCTTTCTCTTATGTTTAGGTCAATCCTTTAAATATGATGGCGGATATTATTTCTGATATAAGTATCTTAAGAAAATGGTTTGCTGAACATTAGTTGATAACTGGTAATAAAACTAAAATCATGTTTTTTAGTTTAACAGCGCAAGATCCTCCAATTATGGTTATTATATTTCACGCTTCAGAATGTATACAACTAAGATTGTTTAACCCCAATTGTTCTTTATTAATTAACCAATACTCTTATAATTGTAGTAGTAACTGTAGTACGAACTGATTCAAAATTGAAACAGTTAATAAATTCAAGTATTTAGGAGCTATAATTGATAGCAATTTGAATTGGACTGAACATACTTCGTCTTAAAAGCTGTATCTATGTACTACTCTATGCAGTTTTATTATTTAGGCAAATTATGTTCACAACCTACTTTAAAGAAATTTTATTACGGTGCATTTCAGTCCAAATTGTAATATGAAATAAGCTGTTCGGAAGGTACCTATTGTAATAAATTGAATCCTTCTCTGTTATTGTTAGGAAAATCTGTAAAAGAAATTATCTGGATCACACTTATGAATTATTCAAGGAATTGAAAATTTTGCCTGTACGTAATTTATATTTTTATAGATTTTTAAAAATATTTTTTATTAGATGCGGTGACCTAAATAATAGATACTATTCAACGTATAACCTTAGAATCAACCCAATATTCCTTGTTAATGTACCAGTATTGCGTACTATCACTTTTCGAAATTTTTTTACGGTAACATCAGGCATATTTAATAAGCTTCCAAGTTCAAATAGATTAGGTACTAAAAAATCAAAATGTTTTTCTTAGTAACATTAAGAAATGGCTTCTAAATATTGATCACGGCGGAATTGAAGTTTTGTTGGATACTGGAATTTAGCTTACATTTTTACTTTTTTTTGTTGTTGTTCTTTCTGATTTTGCTTTTTTGATTTACATATACAACGCTGATATTTCTGAAATATTCTGATTGACTCGTAAACAACTAATATATTATTGTTTTACACTATATTGAATTTTCTACATTCTAGTTTCTTCTTTTTTTAAATCTTTTAATCTTATCTTTCCGAGCTTCGCACTTACTATGGACAAAAATTTTATTTTTCTTTTTTTGTTATTTATAATTTTTATAGTTTTTGCTCTTATATTTCTGCTTAAATGTTAAAATTTATTTCAACTTGTTGTCATTTTTCCTTAATAAACATTTTAAATCTTGAATATTTTAATTTTAACAGTTAAATTCAAATTTTTTTTTTAAATTTTGCATAAATACATGAAGGATCTAGAAACAAAAGTGTAAAAAGTCCATCAACTATGTTTTCGAGAAAAACTTAAAAAACTATATCTCTGAAAATAAGCATAATTTTGATCATTATATATAAAAAACAAATTAAAAAATTGGGAAATTTCGACTATTTTGAATTTAAATTATAGACTTTTTAAAATTTTGAATCTCAACTATTGGATAAATTAAACTTTTGGTTCTAAATTAAGGAAAACTAGAATTTTTAACTTGAATATATTTTTTGTTTTATTATTTAATATATTTTATACAATTACAATAAAAAAACATTTTCATTTTACTAAAACACATAATTAACATAAATTAATGAAATTCATGTTCAAATTAACATTTATTTATTAAAATTAACATAATTAATAATAATTCATAAAATTAGGAGCAAAAATATTTAACAAACTTAAGCCGTTTCAATTTTACTATATACACATACAAAATTACATAAATTAATATAATACATTTGAAAAAAAAAAAAATATTTGTTGAAAATTATGCGACTCAAGAATTTCTTCCGGCGCTTCGCACATTTCTACGAACGACGTAGGTTATAGAACTGGGATATGTAATATCTTCATAAAATTGAAGATTCTCTAATTCATTCCAACTTGTCCCAAAATGCTTTGAGAGTAGTAGGTTATCATCTCTTAATTTTAATGAATTAAGTAAAACTCCAGTTGGAAGAAAATTAGGTACCATTTTTTTGACATTCTTTTATTTTTTACACAGTCCGAAATAATTATTTAGTTCGTGCTAATAATGTGGTTCTCCTCGTATTAAAATGGAATTGTTTACTATTCTCTTAAATAGAATTCTTTTTGAAAGAGTAATTTTAAAATGCCACTTAGAACGGCGTCAGAAATATTTTTGTTCCTCCAATTTCCAATCAAGCACTGGACATTTTGATTTTTTTAAATATATCAATGTATTGGTCTGGTAGTAGTGTAATTTTCAAGTTGTTTTATTCGTTTTTCAACTAAACAAAACTCTTAATATTTTTCGTTGTACTTTTATTTTGGCCCCACATTCATTATTAGAATTTTATGTAGAGCCTGGTTTTTTTGGTTCTGTGAACCGATCACGACCCCAAGTTTCTTTCGGAATAATTCCATTCTCGAATTTTTTTTTGGTAGGTGATCGAATTCTGAACTGACTCACTCGCAAAATTAGTGAAAAAGCTTCAACACATACTGGTACTCTTATACCATTTCTTTTTCTTACAAAGATATTTTACATAAATTATGACAAATTTGAAAAAAAAAATCGTGAAACATATTTAATTTCTGCATTCAAACTAATTGGACTTTTTAAAGTTTTGAAATAAAATAATGAAATTAAGCTATATGGGAGTTTTACAATTTTTGATTTTTAAACAGAATTGGATATTTTTAATTTTTGTTTCGAAGGTATACCTGCGATTGTGATTCCTTTTCTTCAGGAACTTACCCGTCATATTGGAAATTTGCCCAAGTTTATCCTATTCCTAAAAAAGGTGACTAAAGAAATCCTTTGAATTAAAGGCCCATAGGTATTATTTCTATTATTTCAAAAACGATGGAAATCTTAATAAATCAAAAATTGAAGAAATCTTGATAGTAGCGGTATAATTCTTGATAGTCAATACGGCTTTCGACCTCAGGGTTACACAGATGATCTCATGACATGCCTCTGCGAAAAGCCCTACACCAGTCTTCATCAATCTGGTGAAGCTGGTGTTGTAGCTCTGTATGCATCTAAGGCTTTTGATCGTGTCTGCCATTCTGATCGTATAGCAAAATGCAATGCTGTAACAAAGTTCAAAACCGCGCAAATTTGTCTTATAGGCGACATCATGTGACCTCATCCCTTATACCACTTGGTCATCGTAGTATTGTTGGAGCACTTTCTCTATTTGATAGATATCTACTTGGTGTTGGCAGTTGTTTCGAGGAATTAAAATCACTTCTTCCTGCTCTCAAGCAATTCCATCGCATAACACGAGAAGCATCTAGCGCACACTTTTACAGTGGAAATTCTGAGATGGTTTAAGTCCGGCTATGGAAATTGTTTTATAATCAAAGCGAAGCATTCAAAATGAGAAAAGGATTTGTTATTTATCTGATTTACAGAGATTTAAGACGAATATTAACAACATTGCTCGCTCTTTCCCACAAAACTTTTCTTCTTCCTTTTTCTTTCTTTTCCTTTAACTCTCCTTTCCTTTTTTAAACAGTCAAGGGCACGTAAGTACTCAAAGATTCACAACCTAAGTTTTGGCTATAATATACAAAAAAAAAAATTAAAATTTTGTTAAAATTTTCGGATTTTTTTATTTATTTATACCAGCGGACTTACAGATAAATCTGCAGACCAACTCTAGGTCCTTTTGCAAATACATAAACTGAGTCCATTTCATTTAAACGTAACAATATAAGACTTAAGAGCTAACTTATATACAATAAATTAAAACATTTTCATACTAAATCTTATACTAAAACATTTAATTAAAATAAAAAAAATTCTTTTAAAGACTTATTCTAAAATTTACTAAACTTGAGTATTAATTGTGTTTTTTTTGTTAAGTAATATCAAAGATAATTTACAAGTAGATGTCCGATTGCCTAATAAAATAAAAACAAGAAATTTAAAAGCTATTTTAAAGCTATTTTTGATTAGCTTTCATTTTCTCTTGAAATTTTTAATTGAGAAATGTATATTTGCATTATTTTTTTGCTATGTTTTTTATTTATTTTTACATACTCTACTCCAGCGAGTGCAAACCTTTTTTTTCGTAGTGGGTCATAATTAAAATAGTTTGAAGTAAAAATGGCGGGTTATTGCATCTGAGTTATTTGAATATTTTTTTACAAATTTTAATATTTAATTGTTGAGGTAATGTTGGAATACTCTCGTAATTTAACGGGGGGCGTCATAAATAAATTAAGCAAAAATATCCCAAAATCTAAGTTAAACATTGTTATCATACAGTATTTGTATGAAATTTCTTGCTACATATGATATAATAATTGTTTAATATCAAGATTGTAAGTTGTTGTCCTTAATGTCCAACATGCAAAAATCATATTCTCTTCGAGTGCGTTCCAAGTAGATCCAAATATTTTAATAAGGAATTTCCCAAATTTTTCATACAAATAAACATATGTGGCAAAGCAAATATTTTTATATAGAAATTTCATCCATATTATTATCGGCATTATTATTATTAACCTTATTTATTTTTCTAGTAATAAAATTTTCTCATGGGTCGCATTATTACAGATTTACTATCAATACCAACTCAATATCAATCAATACTAAAATATTTTTTTTTAAAAAGAAAAAAGATTTGTATGGATTAGTTGGTATTGGTTAAAATAAATGAGAGAATAAAAAAAATTTTTTAGATGCCGATAAGCAGTTTCCAACCAACACATATTTTGTTTGCATGATTACCGAATTCTAATGGTAAAATAAATATTATATGAAAAGAATCTAGTAAAAATTTTGACCCGGAAGATATAGCAGCAGCTTTTTTATCTAAAAATGCTACAAGATACTTTGCCGGATTTGTAATGAAGAAACTTTTAAAAGATCGAGTAATAAGTAACTGTAGTAACTGTGCTAAAAATTTACTTAACATTGAATTGGCATCAATGTCAAATGAAAGTAAATACTTAATATATTTTAAAAATTTTAAAACTGATTCTGATTTTGGGTCACTTCGAGCTCCTTCAAACGAATATTTTGAAGTCTGCAAACTTTTTGTCTATATTTTTAATCTAATTATGAAAACTCGAAGTCATGAGGAAGGGATACTTTTAAAACTTCAGCCTGCTTGCATTAGCGATTTACCAAATTGGTTTGAGGAAACAAATGATTGATTTAGTCATAGAATTAAAATATTACAATATTTTCTATTAGTTTCAATCAGACGAAATTGTTTGTGGATCTTTGAAAAAAATTATGTAAAAAAAAATTTTACTGGTTGAAAAAGAAATTTTGAAGGAATAAAGTATAACTGATTTTGTAAATATATTTTTGTTTTCTCTCCTAAGCCACCTGAGTCTGTTCCCCTTAACTTTTACAGCGATGATGCGTACTTTAGCTGAATCTCTAATATAATTATTTTTTACCTCGCAGCATTCTAATTTCCTTTTTCATAAATTTGTTTGCTTGGAAACATGCTTCTCCATCGATAAGTACAGGCCGAACAACATTCTTGTACACGTCATTTTAACTGAAATTCTCTTATTGCAATTTTGCTGCCCGTTCTTATTCTGTTTTGAATATCTTCATAAATTTCCCCGTGTTTGTCCACTCTAAATATTTAAAATTTCCTTCATCCATATAAAGAGGGTACTTATCCATATAAATAGTGTTATTTGGTTCATAAAGATTCGCCTCAAATGGAGGATGCATATATTTTCTTTTTCTTCAACTTATTCTCAATCTATTTCCCTCCAAGAACCGTTTACATTTCGCCAATTTTTAATAAAAAAGGGGGTTAAAGTCCCTCGCTATCAATATAGTGTACAAAATTTTGTGTCATGGGCGTCTTTCGAGATTTCCACCATTTCTTCGGAAAACAAAATAATAAAAAAAAAACAAAAAAAACCTTTCCATATCCAATAGATAATGTATAAATTATTAGATAGTTGTTGAAGAAATAAGTAAATAAATAAATAAATAAAGAATTACAAGATTATGCCCAGTGGCAACTAAAAAACTAAATTTATTTATTAACAAAAAGCAAAAAAAATCACAACATTTCTACCAAATTTTTATTTTACTCTAAACTACTTTTTAGAATAATTCAACTTCATTCAACCATACCTACATTGTTCCTTTTCAAATTTTTATTTTTTTGTGTTTTTTTTATTTTTTCGTTTTTTTTTCTCTATTTCTTACTTTTTTTAGTTGACGATTAATAATGGGAACGGTAAAAGATGTTCTAAAAAAACAAATTTTGTTCCGTTATTTTAATTTAAATGAATAAAAAACGAAAATAGTTTTGAAATGTAGTACTCAAATTAATTAAAAGGTTTATTTTCTGAGTCTATTTTCTGTCAAAATAATTTGACTATTCCGAAATACGCGATGTACACGTAATGTAAACTTAACATTTAAAATTCCAAGTTTGAACAGTGTACAAAAAAATTACTTAATTAAGTTAATTTCAAATGTTTTTAATTGCCATTATTTAATCATAAATAATAAATAGACTTTTTGAAATTCGAAATTTTATTTATTTAAGTCTTATAACTTAACTATACAGTTTTTTTGAAATAGTTTTGAGTTTATTACTTTTTATTGTTATTTTGAACTATGTTATGACAAATGGATGGAATTAGTTTCAAGCAGTAACTATTTGTGGAAGAAAACTATTGATAGATATAGGAATAGTAAATTTTGAAGAAATAATTTGAAAAGAAATAGCAATAGAAATATAGGTTGCCAATGTACATACTTGTAATACATTGGTTTAAAAAACATATTGAATAAATATATTTTTAACAAAGCAGTGCAAAATCATAATCAAAATGATTCCATTATACAATTATTATTTTTTTCTAAGTATCAATTTATCTATCGTATTCAAATACTGGCGTATATAAGAAATTATTAAGTCTTTATTTACATTCAGCACATACATTATTTTGTAATTTCAGATTCCCTTCTATTTAAAACTGAACAATAAACTTTATTTTCAAAATTATTTCAAGAACAATGTGATTTGATTGGTAAACTCACCCTACTTGATACATGATTTTTTTTTCCTCTTATTTTTATTATCTATTATTTTTATTTACCAAAATTCCGCTCAGTTCATCATAAAAATGAAATAATTGCGTGTGTTAGAGGAGCTAATTCTAATGCAATGCAAAAAGAAAAACAAAAACTGAAATAAACAATAGGAGTGAACAGATACAAAGAACCAAAGTCTGCAAGGATAAAATCGTAAAATAACATGAAATTATTTTTTTTTCTTTATTATTTTACTCGCTCTTCAAAATTTTAGAAATATGTATAATTGTGTGTACATATTTCTGCACCAACTTAATGGGTAAAGCTTTTTAAAAACTAATTTAATTTGAAGAAGAGAAAATTTCAAAGCTCTCTCACTGCTACTCAATTAGCTGTGATTAGACACCAATTTTTGAATGAAAACTTCCCATTGTTTCGGAAATCTACTTGTATATTATCTTTGGTAATATGATGTTTTGTGTTTTTGTACTGATTTGCTAAATTTTGTCCCAGATTTTGTTATGTGTGAGGAGGGATTTGATTAGGGAAATGTGGTATTTGTTTAGGATTAGGAGCGCTTGTAGTGAGTGTCGTCAAGCTATATTGGGTTATGATTGAAATACGTATTCTTTGAGGATGTTTTATGGTTAGGATTTCAGTACAATATATACCCTCAAAATTTATGTGGGGATCATGGGTATAGGTGTTTGTCGATTTTGAATGTGTACCCTAGGCATTGTCGTGTGAGTTTGATACCTAGTGCACGGGGTCTCATTTTGATAGGTCCGGGGATATTTGCATGAGGCTTATGGGTTCTGACACATCGATTAGAAGAGTTCCAGGATGTTTGGCGGATGTGCGCCGTGCATGTAACTATTATCTTTTTGGTATGGGCATGAAACATAATTGAGCCTTTTGTAAGGAGGCTTTTGGCCGCTATTTTTGCCTCAAGGTCTGTTTTTGTGGTGCCATCTATTCCTACATGGCCTGATATCCAAGCCAATCGCCAACCCCATTGTTTTTGGCTATGGAATTTCTGATAGATGTTGCAATGTATTCATTGTTGTAAGGATTTTTAAATGACTTGATTGAACTGAGGCTATCGGTTAGTATTATGAATTTTAGGTTTTGTGTTTCAGTAGTTTGGATTGCTCTGTATATTGCTGTAAGCTCACTATGAGAATGGAACATTCCCCTGCTGGTTTTCTGTATTGCAGAGTGAGTTATTTTTGGTTATCGCCCAGACTACGCCGTGGGGTCCCTTTGATTCATCTGTGAATATTTCGGAATGTGTGGTGAGTGACTGCTTGAGTTGGGTGTACAGTTTTTTGTACTTTTCAGAAAGTGTGTTTGGCTTGGGGTATAAGGATAGGTTATCTTGTATATATGATTTCCAATTGGTCCACAAGTGTTTTCGGATATTTTCTTGAAATGTGTATCCGAATAAAATTTGGAAAAGAATTTGGAGTCGGATCCTTTGTTTAACTTAATGTAATGCTTAACATAAAATTTAATGAAAATATATAATTTGTGTATCTTAATAATATATAATCAAAATTTCAAAATTAAAATATTATTTAAGATTTATTTAAGTTTTTATAATTTATTATTCAAGATTTCTTGTATTTTATTCTTATTTTTTTATTTGTTTTTGTTAATTTTTTTGATATAGCTTCAAATTACATACCTGCGTAAGTTCAGCATCAAGGTATGAAAAAAGGATCGAATCTTATTAATATGCGTCATTTGCTTTTCATCATGTGTTTGTAAGGCATTTTTATAATCTAAATGTAGTGTATAGATTTGCTTTTATCAATTTATTCATATCAATTTTTCAATTTTAAGATATCTAGAGAACATTATAAAAATAATAGTAATAAAAAAATAAAATTATGGGGCCTCGGTAGCCAAATGGTAAAGCGCTCGAGTATAGTAATGTTAACAACCGAGAAGCACGGGTTCAAGCCGCGTGAGAACCAATTTTTTTTAAATGGGGAAAATTACTGAAAATTATCAATACAACCACATCGGTTCTAATAAAATATAATAATTCATAAAGATATAATAATTAAAAACTAATAAAAATAATATGAAATGTAATATATGAAAATATACTCGTACCAAATAATTACTATATTATAATGGCCCACATTTCGAAAGAGAAAACAACCTATAAGTTTGATCTATCTGTGGGATCAATTGTTGAAATAAATAAAATTTGAATAAAATTAGTTATACAACAATCCATTTTTGATAGATTGTTTGTTTGTTTATTTATTACTAGCAAAAAAGCACGTCATGTGACGGTGGTAAATAAAAAAAAATGTTTTATGACACTGCAAAAAAAATTGGTATTAATAAACGTACTCAAATATTATATAAGTGTTTTTGTGTAGTGGAAATCTTTGCAACAAATTAAAAAAAAAAACCATACATTTCCCAAAAACCGCTGAAAATTGATTTTTGATTATTTATCGTGTAAATTTTATAAGTCAAGATAAATAAAACAATAAAAATTTTTTTGAATATTTTTATTATTTATTTATTTAGAGTGCGCAACTTAATTCCAAAAAGAACAATATTTGTTAAACTTTAATGTTTTATCCATATAGATTAGTAATTGGATATTGCCATTTCTTTATATCCAATGCTTCTAAATCTTATATTTATAAATTTGGTTGACGTATTTTTTCAACAAATTTATTTGACTAAGAAATCAAAATTTTTTAAGGTATAATAACGAAAACTATACAGTTGTTTTCTTTCTCAACTCCTACTCTTTCCAATGTCTAACCTTGTGTCCTATTTATGATAATAAAAAAGGCTAAATTAACGGGGAATAGTCAAAGTCTGAGAATAAATGACAATTCTGCGGTAGTTGGAGATAAATATATTCTCGGAATAAATTGTTTCCCTTATAGCTGTACCGATTAGGACTTCTGCGATTATTAAGTTTGATTTTAAATTTTTGACTGCTAACCGGCTTCCATTGCAGAGACCACGTTTGGTATTTAGGTTACTAAGTAATATTATTATAACTTCAACTTTCAAATTAAGTTTATGTGGAAGCATTCCACTTGCACAGCAGCCATTTAAAAATCCCACGGGTTAATTGTTGAATCTTATTATAGTCTTTCTAAAATGGTTAATACTTGTTCGTTAATTGTATTCGATATAGGAATTTTTAAAGCAAGGTATCTACTTTTTTGAATAGGCAACAAAACTATCTACATTCAAATTATTTCCAAAAATTTCTGGTATAATTACGCAAGTGTTTTTATTTTTTTTATTTTCTGCATATTATCATCATATACACATATCCATGAATTGAATACCTATTTCTTAAATCAAACAGAACAAAAAAAAATTGATTCAAAACAATATTTTTTTGTTATTTCCTTTCGACATTATTCGCCGTTCTCTTGAAAACAATTTTAAAATAAAAAAAAAGCAAAAACAAAAAAAAATATGAAATTTCAAAAGAGAGAGATTAATTTTATGTATACAATTTTTTCCAAATGCATGTGATGGGAGTGATTATTTTTGTGTTATGAATTCTGGTAAATAATTTCTGTTTGTTATTATTGTAGTAATACTAATAAAATGCCACGTTAACGCAGCAGCAGCAGGATATTGCCTTTTATTATATAAGATGAGCTAATGTACATATATAAATACATATTTATATAATAATAATGTCCCAACGACCAATTACCCCTCTCATGCCACAGAAGCGTGGAGTCCCCATTCTCATTATTTTCACTATTTAGCATATGATTAGGAGTGTTATATACAAGGTCGTCACAATGCTTGGAAGAATAAAACTATTCTTATTAAAAGTAAATTATTTATATGTATGATAGATCGCAAAAAAATAGATCAAAATGTTTAAAATATATTATTATAAATTAAAATATTTAGTATGTAATACTGTAAGGAGTATACACTCGAATGAACTGTCAGCAATTAAACATTAACATATTAGTGTTATATTTTTATTTTATTCTAAAAAAGAAGGCAAGCACGTGATAACCCTTGCTTAAAAAAAGCATAACAAATGCTTAAAAAAAGCATGCAAGAAAAAAGAATTAGTAAACATGAATAAAATTAAAGAAAGCAAAATTAATTATAAATAGAAAGAATACTAAAAACAAAAACAAAAAAAAAACAAAAAAAAATCTAAAAACGGAAAAGAAATGCAAAAAACGTTTAAAAATCTAATAAATTTGATTTGCTTTCCAACATGCCAAGACAAATCAAAGATTAACAATTAATATCTTATTGCTTATCGTGGCAAAAGTCAAAAGCATTAAAAATCTTCATCAATCAAAAATTATATAAGCAGCTTAGACTATCTTCCAGCGTATCAAGATAAGCTAAATCAAAATTTTGAAATTTGAAATTATGCCGAAGCCAATTTATTTAGGATTAAAAGAAATTACAATAAAAATACAAAACATACAAAACGCAATTAGTCAAAGACACAAGAATAAACAAATTTATATACACTTCCTAGAATAAATGCCCGGGTACATACCGGCCGAGCAAAAGAGAGGAGTTTTTGAATAAAATCAAGCATTGGAGATGTTTAAAGTATATGACAACAATATATAGAATAGTAATATTAATAACAAACCACAAAAAAATAAAAAATGTTCAAATCAAAGTAAGTAAGTAAGTTTATAAGATAAAATAAAAATAATATCAGATTTAGATATCAGATCAGAAACTTTTTTTATGATATTTAATTTGTTTTTATTATTTTTTTTTTCTCGATGGAAGGTGAAAGCCTCGAAAAATGCTAAGCAGACCGCGCACGTAGCTATTTAGCTATGTGGGACTCTAACTCACTGAAATCACTGGGAGTTGACCATGGGTGAAGGTAAATTCAGGGAGATAAATTCCGACTCTTTGAAATGTTTGACATTGTGATTTATTGATTGATACTGCATATGCAAGACTTACTGAAAATTGATGTCTAATAAAATCTTAAAAAAAAGCTTCATTCTATCTCATTTTGTTTTTTTTTGATTTTATAAATAAGAGAGTTAATTTTATAAAGATTAACTTAAAACTTTGAACAATTTTATTATTTTTATGGTTTGCTATTAGTATTGCTATTACACAGATACTTTAAACATATCAAATGTTCAAATTTATTAAAAATCATTATTTGTTATTTTGCCGTTTCACAGAAAAATTTCTTTTTTTTGCTCGGTCGGAGATTTACTAGGAAGTTTTCTAATATTCTACAGCTTTTCAGATGACAGCAACCTAGTAGCCTCCTACGATTAAAAAATCTGAAGCTACATCCATCGCTGTGTCAACCAAAAGAGACATCATAGCCAGTTCCCTCATCCATGATTTGGTCGCAATAGCTAATTCGGGCTTAAAAAATACAGTCGGGCTTAAAAAATAATTCGGGCTTAAAAAATACAGTCGAGTTTAACACTTACAAAAACTCAGAGCTGCACAATCTCACGAAAAATGTTTGTTTTTGATCCTACTCTTTTGTTTCAGGAAGATAAACTTCAGCGGTTTGAAAGTTTAAGTATATTAGGTAAACCTTAATTGAAAAAAGATCTGGAATGATCATATATTTGATGTTGCAAAAAACGCAGCCCAATGTTTAGGTTTTCTTAGCCGCTGCAAGGCTTACTTCTCCTCCTGTGACCTCTTGAAAATCTATAAAGCTTTCATACGACCCAAAATGAAGTACAGTTCTCACATACGGGCTGGCGCTTCTAGTATTACGTTAAATATAACGTAATTTGGATAATGTCCAAAAATGTGCTTTTCGTCTAATCAATGACCCAAATGTGACAGCTCATCATCTTGCTCCTCTTGGACATCGTTGTATAGTCGTAGGTCTTTCACTTTTTTATAGATATCTCGTAGGCATCGGCACATGCTCAGTGTAAATTAAATCTTTATTAGCTCCACTTAAGCGTTTCCCCCGCGAAACATGAAGGGCAGCATGTGCTCATCCCTCACTGAAATCCCTAGATGGCAAAAGGCAAGTAACGGAAATTCGTTTATAACTTCAACATCCCGAATGTGGAACCAAATTCCATCTTATGTGTTCCCGAAACATGACGAATTCTATATTTATGACTTAAATAAATTCAAGACGAACATTAACACCTTCGTTCGTAATTGTCCTCCTTCCCTTTTACCATCCCCCTTTCCTAATTTTCGTTTCCCACCCTAGCCAAACGTACCAATCGGTATAAAAGGTCCGCACCTAGTGTTTTGGCTATGTATAAAAAAAAGTAGCTAAAGGAACATAACACTCATTTTCTGAAATGCGTTAGGATTAATATGGCAATCAGTCAATCAAGGTCTTCGGTCCTGACACTTGGGACACCGGACCTCTGGTTTTCATCGTGCTAACGAGCCATTGTACTAAAGACAAGTTAAAAAAGCAACAAAAAAATATTTTTTTTGCGAGGGCTTTGCGAGACGGGACTCGGAACTATTTTTAGTGGAGGCAAAGAAAAAAACAATCTAAAACAACAACAACAAATTATTTTAATGTAAATTACTTCTTATCAAAAATTTGTTTTTTTAAACCGAATAGTAAAAATTTAATATTTCTAATTCCTATTTTTTATTTCTTTCATTGATACCTAAATAAATAATGTATGACAAACTGCATTTGAATTTTTTTTCAAATGTTCATTTTATTAAATTTAATAACAACAATACATAAGGCACGTATAGCTATAAAAACACACATTTAAAATTTTATTTCTTTATAAGATTTCAGCAGGTACTTTTTCAGTTTTCTGTTAATAGCAAAGCAAAAATGAATAAGAAAAATGTACATAAAAAATGTATAATGTATATGACTATATGCAGTGTTGTTGGTCTCTTTGATATACATCATCTTTGCTTTGATGGTTCTCTCATCAGAAATTAGTATTGCGAAATTATTTCTTCCAACTTTTTTTTTTGAAAAGCTTTAAAAAATAAAAACTTCACATACGATTTACTCATCTATATGTTATTAATTTATTGTAATATGTAATATTTTTTTGATTTGGAATTATATTTGTTCCTGTTAAATTGAAAACAATGAAATTTCGTTCATAAATATATTAAGAGGCATTTCCTTTAGGGAAAGCAAGTACCTTTTACAAGTCATAGCATAAAATATAGGTGTTGGGATCTATATTGCTCCTATCAATGTATCGATCACCTTTACAAGCCAGTTTTTCATTTCTATGCTTTTCGAATATTCTTTCGAATATGCTTTTCGAATATTTAATTGCAACAGGAGTACCAGTTTGACTATATACAAGTGTTTCGAAGCAGTAATAAATTCTTCTTTTTGTTATATCCAAAGTGTTTAGGAAAAATTTTCTACAGAGAATTTTATTGCTGCTTTCTAAATAAAATTGATACGAGAAGCATTTATTATTGGAATCTTTTACATGTCGCCGTTTTACTATATTTCAAGGCAGAAAAGAGATCAAGAAAAGAAATGTGATTTCTTCAGAGTTTTGTTTTGACGTGAATCTTACGTTGGTAAACTACATTCCAAAGACAAATAAGAACATCTTGTTAATATCAACTTTGATGGCCAATGGTTTTATTTTTACGAATTTAAAGTAAAATTTGCTCTTTTCTTCATCTGACATTTTCCAAAAGTCATTGCAAGTATATATTTAACCGTTCGATTTTAGAAAAAAAACGCAGTTACTCTTACAAGGCGATTTCATTCTTCTTGCTGATATCTTCCTATTTTGATAGTCATTGTATTCTTTTCCGGTTGCCTTAGGTTTTTATGTCTCGCACCCACAAATGGGGGGGACACTGCCTTTTTTTCGGTTTTTGAGTAGAATTTTCTGAATATGCAATTACATAAAATTACGTTGTGTAATTGATATGAATTACACACACAGTACATTTTATTAAATTGTCAGACACTTTTCATAAAAGCTAGAATTAGTTGGTAAATCCCGTAAAATGTTACAAGAATTTGGTTTTCTTATAAATAGAAAAGGTACGTGTTAGAGCTCTGCATGAATATACACGATAAAGTGTGCAAAACAAAATATTTTACGAATAGCTGTACCTTGTCTTATAGAACATAATATAACATTGCACACTATTCCCTTTTAAAAGAGAATACATGTATACTATTCTTATTTATATTATCAAAACATCGTCTCATTCAATAGTTAAAAACTTTTTGCTCTAAACCGGACCACCCTGTATACTTTGACAAAATGTACATATTAGGTTAGATCTATGGATATGGAACAAATTTTTGAAAAAAAATGTATTTTGGCATTGTTCCATATCGATAGTTCCAAATCTATTATTACTCATTGTGAATACACATAGAACAATCTAGTATTTACAAAAATTTAGCGGAAAATGTGTGGAGTTGTGGTCCACATGTCAAGAATTTGGATATGGAATAATTTGCACGTGAAAAAGGTGTATATAGAACAAAATAGCAACTGAGTTTCTCTTAACCTAAACCAGATATGAAAAAGTGGGTTAAAGATTCGGAAAGAGCGTATTCCAAAACCCTAAAATCAACTCTTAAGTCGTAAAAAAGGCGTATGGAACAAACTACTTTTCGGACGACGATATAAAAATAAAAAAAATTTGAAATATACTTTTATCGAAACCAAACTAAACTAGCCACCTAAAAAGTATCAAATAAAACTAGTGGTGGATGTTGAGCATCTAGAAATACTATAAGACAATACACAAAAGTATATAATGAATTTTACTGGAATATTGTTAATGGAATACGGCAGCAACCCGAAACAGGCCACATTTACGAAATCAGTAACAGTCGTATTTCTTTATTTGTAAAAAAGTATGTAAGCGTAAATTTTCATGCCTGCCTGTAACACAATTGGTTTTTGAAATATGCCTGAGACGTGCTAAGAGTTGTTCGGCAGCAACCCGAACAAGGCCACATTTTCGAAATCAGTAACAGTCGTATTTCTTTATATGTGAAAAAAATATTTTAGGACTTTGTTGGTGAATTATAAATTTAAAATGAATAAAACATAATAGTACAAAACATCATTTAATTTCTTAAAAAATATATTGGTATTTGGTTATTGTTGTTTTTATGCGTAAATCACCAGAGCCGAAATCTAAGTAGAACACCGAAACTACAATATAAGGTTATAATAGTGTACCAGAAAGCTCTTAAATGTATGAAAAATAATATTCTAAATTTTAATTTACACGTCTTTTCATGGGACAAAAATAGTGTACAGGTTGAAGTCCGTTAATAACTTTCAAACTAGCCATTTCTTAAAAATTTGTTATAAGAAAACATTAAAATTCATAATTTCTTACATTAATAACTTCAAAAATAAATACCAATTCATTTATTTTTTTTAATAGAAAATTGATTTTGAAAAAAATTGGTAATTTTTTTTCTCTCAGTAAAAGCTCATGACAGAGGGTCTTACGCTTATAAAAATAAGCTACATTAAGGCACAAAAAAAGTTGTTAGTAAAATTTTGAGGAGAATTTCTAGCTAAGTATAGAATAAATTTAGCTAATCGCTTATAGCTAAGTATATAATTAATTTATAAATTACTGATTGTTCAAAAATCAAAAAAGAAATTAGATAGTTAAATACTATAGTATATTTGGGTTTTTTAAACCTATTAGTCGAATTTGGTGAATTATAATATTAGATTTTTCTAAATTTTTTGTACCATGGTTTAAATTTTGATATTTTTGAAATTGAAGCAAAACTTGTTCTACGAAAAGAAAGAGGCCCAAATTTGAATATCCAAAACTGACTTTCAAATCTTTATTAATTTTAATTCTATGCTTAAAATCATCCGAAGTCATCTTCATTGTTTTTAAATACAAAACGATATGACAATTACTCTTTTTTTTTATATTATAGCGAAAACTTAGGTTGTGAACCTTTAAGTACTTGCGTACCGTTGACTATTTGTAAAAGGAAAGGATAGTTAGAGGTAATCAGCAATATGGATTCAAGAAGAAATCTAGTACCCAAGCAGCATTATTTGATGTAATAACGCAAATTCATTCGGGATTGGATAAAAAGAAGAAAGTGGTAGCTGTGTTTTTTGACGTTAGGAAGGCTTTTGATACAGTAGATAGAAATACACTTCTAAGAATATTATATGAACTCGGAGTAAAAGGGACGGAATACAACTGGTTCAAAAGTTACTTATCGGAAAGAATGCAGTACACAGAATGTGATGGGTTGAAAAGTGCAGCTGTAAAAGTTGAATATGGTGTGAAAGTTGAATATGAACATAAATGGCTTATTATGCACAAAACTGAATGGTGAGCCATTTATGTTCGCTGATGACCTAGCCATAATCTATGAAGAAAAAACAAACAAAGAATTGGAAGAATTAATCAACATGGACATGAGTGAAGTTCACCAATGGATGGAGCGACATAAGCTGGCAGTAAATACAGCTAAAACAAATATATGTTATTTAAAAGAAAGACAGGTGATGCCTTAAATATTTACTATAACAAATGTAAGTTGGATCCCGTGAACAGTTACAAATATTTGGGAATCTTATTAGATGAGAAATAAAGTGGGAACATGATAAAAGAACTAATAAAAAAAGAAAGAAAAATTGTAGGACTATTCAAACTAATAAATAAAAGAGTACCACTAAAAAATAAGAGATCAATTTATTACAGCTTATTTCATAGCGCAATTATGTACGGAATTCAAATATGGGGAAACACTGTGATAAATAAAAATTTAAACACATTACAGAAACTGCAGAATAAAGCGATAAAGAACTTGTTTGGATATAAAAGGCAAACTTCAACACAGGAAATTCATAGAAAGCACAAAATATTACAATTGAATCATGTTATAAAATGCAAACAGGCCACACAAATACATCTCATACTTACTAAGAATATTAATACAAATATTAAGCCGATGTTGAATAATGAAGTTCATACATACTCAACTAGAAATGCAGCCCAAATAAGGGTAACATCTTCAACAAAAAGATTTAACAAACATGACACAATATACAATACAGCATACAAAACGTATAATGAATTACCAGTTGAGATCAAAGAAACTGCTCAAATATCTAAATTCAAAAGTAAAATTAGAGATTATTTTCATCAATTAAATAATAGTAATAATACTTAATATTATATAAAAAAAATCATATTTAAATATCTTCTATAAAAAGCAAAACATTCCTTATTTTAAAATTAAAATTGCACTGAATTAAAACTTAATTAGTTATAATTATAAGTAAAATTGTAAAAAGCTAAAAACACTCTACGAGCAATGGACCTCACTTGAGTAAATAAATGAATAAATAAATAAATAAAGGAAAGAAAAAGAAAGAATAAAAGTTTTGTGGGAAAGAGCGAACAATGTTCTTAATATTCGTCTTAAACCACTGTAAGTCATAAATAAAAATCCTTCTCTCATTGGGAATGCTTCAATTGGGACGCGATTCCACCATCGAAGATTCCACTATGAAACTTGATGCCTCTCGTGTTATGCGATGGAACTAGTTGAAAGGAGGAAGAAGTGATTAGAAGTAGATATCTATAAAATAGAGTAAGTGCTCCAACAATACGACGATCACCAAGTAGTATAAGGGATTTGGCCACAGTTATGTCGCCTATAAGACGAATGGCGCGGTTTTGAACTTTGTCTAAAAAATTTAAAGCACTTTTTGGGGCACCTGCCCATAAATGTGAGTTTAACTCGAGCTTTTTTTGTGTATATGCTTTATAGATTTTTAAGAGATTTCGAGATAAAAATTAAGTTTTGCAGCGACTAAAAAAGCCTAAACATTTGGCGGCGCTTTTCGCAATGTCCAAAATATATTCATTCCAGTGCATACTTTGATTCACTCGCATTCTGAGAATGTGCAGGTCTTTGAGCCACTGATTACCTTCAATTTGTAACCGGAGAGCAGGTTCGAATGCTGTTAGCTTGTTACTAACGAGACATCTTTGAGTTTTTGAAGTGTTAAACTCGGCTCTGTTTGCTTTACCCCAGTCGACAATTTTGACTAGGTTGTGATTGAGCGCGCCGACCATCATTGCTCTTTTGAAAGCGACTGCGGAAGCTGTAGCATTATTTTATTTTAAAAAATCATATGATGTTAATAGAGTGCTGTCATCAGCAAAACTATAGCTTGGATTGAAAGTAAATTTGAGAAGGTCATTAACGAAAATGAGAAATAGGGTGGGGAAAAGGACAGAGCCTTGTGGAACACCAGCATTGATTTGAAGTTGGTCGGAAAAAGAACCGTCAACTGAAACTTTGATAGATCGATTTAAAATAAATGTCTATAGCATTGCTTTTGCTATAAGAGCAGAATACCAAACTCGATCAAAAACCTTAAATATATACAGAGCTACAACAGTAGCTTAATCAGATTGATGAAGGCTGGTGTTGAGTATTTCGCAGAGGCATGTCATGAGATCGTCCATGCAGCATTGGGCTCGAAAGCCGTATTGACTATCGTGAATTATACCTATACTATCAAGATATTTCTTTAATTTTTGATTGATTAAAATTTCCATTATTTTTGAAATAATAGAAGTAATAGCTTGGCCTATAGTTCGAAGGATTCCTTATATAATTTATGTTCATTATAAATATTTTGTAGCTTAAATATCTATAATTAAAAATAAATGAAAATAAAATTAATCAATATTCATAATACAGCATGAAGAGCTATTCATTTTATAAATTACTAGTAGGAACGGCCCATGCTTACGCACCAATCATTAAAATAAATTTTATCACAAAATTATATTTTAACTTAACTTATCTAAACCAACTCTCTTTCATAAAAGGAATAATAGACTTATCATAGAGAATAAAGAGATAATAGATCTCGCGGTAATTGGATGTATTCACATTGAATTACCAATTGCAGTCAACAAAATTAGTTGCAAAAGCTAGCTCTTAGCGTTTATATTATATCATTAATTGCAATTGCATCTTCATATGTGTGCGTAAATGTTATCATTCCAATTTTTTTTATCAGTTCATCATCGTTTTGAATTTTCCAGTCTGTAATTTTGATATTTTCTATTTTGACAATTTAAAAAATATTTGTAGAAAATATTTATTTATATTAAAATGTAGCAAAAAAAAATATTTATTTTCATAAATCATTGCTACATATTTAAATTTAATACATATAGATTTTGATAATTTTGTAAATTTTGAAAAACTTTTCATTGTTTTATTTAATCCTACATTTATTTGAAATAATTTAGTTACCGTTCAATTTTATATCATCAATTTAATAAAGTATCCTGGTAAAAAGTATCTTGGAAAAAATATCCAATTGTATCCAAACAAAATTTCACATTATTAACACTGGCTCTCATTATGTATGTGAGTGTACAACTTAAATAACTCTTTAGACTTATGTTGACAACGCAACAATTCAGTGATTGATGCGTCCAGTAGGTAACATTTTAAATGTTTTCTATGCATTAGTGTAAGAGTTTGATTCTGAACTTGGTGACATCGCACATTATATAAATTAGACATATTTTATTTAAATATGATTTTTAAATTTTTTTTGTTTATTAAAACTGTACCACAAAAACTAAACAAAACTTACCAATTCGCAAAATGTGTATTTGCGTAAAATTTTTGTTTAATTTTTTTTTATTTTTAATAATTTTCCTTACCTTTTTATTTTTAACCTTTATTTCGATGATTTCGGCGAGAAAAGGAGAATATTCGTTTGTCTAGCTATCGTTTGTGTAGCTATCTATACACTATAATTATTATTGACAAGCATTTAAGGACCTGCCCAGTACACACCTTTTCATATTATTTCGTTTCTCTTTAATGAACTCTTAGGTGGTTATAATGAAGTCCGAAGCGGAATTTCTCCGAAAAAAAATTCCGATCCGAATACGAAAGAATTGGTATGCTGAAGTCCCTTCGACTGCAAAGTCTGTGCAGAAATCAAAATCATATGTTTCGGAAGATTTTTTGTTTTGTTTTCATATTCATTTCAAACACTTTTATTTTCAATTTTTTTTTATATTTTGTAAAAATTTTTTAATAGGTAATGTATATGACATAATGTATATATACAATATGCATACATAAATTAAAAGTAAAAGATACAACTTTCTTAATTGTATTTGTAGTATGTATATATATACAAATTAAAAATAGTAATTTTTTGTTACATCAGAGAAAATTTAAAATTCTCTAAAGAATGTAAAATATATATGTATCGTTTTTAATATATATACATATTATGTTATAATATTAAAAACAATAAAATATATTATTCTTTTGAAGCGCTTTTTTATTCCTAAATAAAAAAATATTTTTCATAAATGAAAAAAAAGTTGAAAAAAAAAACTATTATTACATTTTCTACTTCTCCTAATATTCTAAATACAAAAATTGTATGCTTTATAATTCATTTCCGAACCATTCTAATACTTCCGAATGAGAAATTCCGGCGTACAATTTTCAAATTATTTTCCGTTCCAACGAACTTCATCATACATAAATTTTAAAATTTCGGATAAATAATGACATTTGCAGACTGCGGAATACTTTCGGACTTCAGCATACCAAATTCGGAATGTAATCGGAATTTCACATTCCGACGAACTTCATCATAACCACCTAAATATATAAATAAGTTGTATATATAACAATAATGCGCACATAGTTGAAATTTTTTTACTCATATGGTCTTATTATTTACCAAATACATTATGCATATGTGGGTTCTTATTAAAATAAAAAACAAAAATGAACAAATCAGTTATTAGTATTACTTGTATGGAATCTATGTACATTGTACATATATATATATTAAATAATAACAAAAAAAAATCATCTGAAATTATGTAATATATAAAATAAAAACAAAAAAAAAAATACATCTAAAATAAAAAATATAAAAACAACAAAAAAACAAATCATTTGAATTCTTCCTTTTTTATTTTTTTAACTGTTTCTAAATTTTGATTATTTGTAATAATAATATAGCTTTGATTAAAATTATGTATATGTAGGTATTTACCTCTTTAAAACAATTTTTTTTATTTTTAGTAATTTTATCCACTAAATGCCACTTACTATAGGGAATATATCGGAAACGAAAAAGTATAATATGAGGGACGTGTACTTATAATGTTCTAAATAAAACTTACTAACCACAAAACTTTTTATTAAACACGAATGGTTTCTGCTATATCGTGAAAAGTCTATGTCAGTACGTAAGTGTGAACGTTTGTTCGCAGATATATGTGCTTGCAAAAACTATTATCATTCCAGCAGAAAATTTTTTTAAAAGCGGAAAAGCAGGGTCTTGTAGATTAGAATAAAATGTTTTCAGCTGCGATGGGTCAAAATTTGATTTTAAGACATCATTGGATTGTAGACCAATCAGCTCCATTTCCAAGTAATTGGGAACATCTTCAAGTTTAATTGCAAATGGATTTCGAAAAGGTCAATTTCTTTGGAAGGGCTGTGAAAGTCAGAAAACCGTGTAGAAAATTCACTTTCCAAGACTTCGATCGTGAAATTTTGGAAAATAAAATTAAACTGTATGACATACACATACATAATCATATGGGTTAGTTTATTGTGTTGTTTGCATTTTATTTATGGAAGAAAACTAAATTTGAACCTATCAGTTATCTATCACTCATGCCAATTTATGCTTAGGCAGCGTTTACACGTCAGACAAAATCTAATTTTAACGTAGTTAAAGTTTGATGAGTGTTTACATTTCGGATTTTTTCTCAGATCTTATCTACGATTTTACGTCAGATATTTTTTGAATTTGACAGGGTTTCTTTTTATAAAGTGTGCAATTTTTTATTAGTGAAAATTTCTTAATACGTAATTTAAAAAATTAAGAGGTATGTAATCAAAAATCTCCAAAAATTTTTTAAAAATATACATATTTTTATAAAATTTGTTACAGTAATATAAAATATTGTTACAAATTTGAAGTACGAGCAATAATAACCAAATTGCGTAAGGGTAAATTTTAGTGCTATTTGATTATATGTGTTGCTCTTTAAAAATATATTATTTTTCATTAAAAAAATATTTTCACTAAAAAGTCGAAAATAAAATAAAGAAAAACAATTTTTTTTTAGAAATATTTGCCTTCAATTTAAGCGTACTAAAACTACAAAAATAAACTTTAGAATCGCAGCTTGATATAAGGTTTTCAAAGCAAGTGATAACTGTAAATACGTAAAAAGCAAATTAGCCGAAATTCTATGAACTCTCGATATGATTTCATTAACAGATTTGGTAAAAATTTCGGCTAACTTGCTTTTTCCGTAATTACAATCATCACTTGCTTTGAAAACCTTATAAAGTTTATTTTTGTAGTTTTAGTACGCTTAAATTGAATTCAAATATTTCTAAAAAAGAAAATTTTTGCTTTATTTTATTTTCGATTTTTTTGTGAAAATAGTTTTATAATGAAATTTTTTTTTAATTGAGTGTATGGCAGCTGCCTGAACCACTCAAAATTTAAAAAAACGGCAATAGACGTATTTATTTCTTTTTAAGACAGTACCTGAGGACAAATTTTCAGCTCTGTAACACTTTTGGTTCTTAATACATTTGTGACAGGTGCTGGGAGTTGTATGGCAGCTGCTCGAAAATACCGTCGGAATTTTAAAAAACGAATAGATCTATAACCTCTCCTCTATTACAGTAATATTCTCTGAAAATTCCATCCAAATCGATTCAGTAGTTTTCGAGTCTATAAATAACATAAAGACAGACATAAAAAATTTCATTTAGATAGATAGATGTACATAAGTATATGAATATCAATTTCATTGTTTCTAATGTAATAACCATAATTAAAAACTCTAAAGCAGGCAATAATTATGGTAAGAATATACTGCAGGGCAATATAGACCTACACTGGTTATGTGTTTGCATTTGTAAAAGCTATAAAAAAACAGATCCACACAAATACGACATTTGGTTTGTTCGGGAAACTATTCTAGAACCATCTAGAACGATCCAGAGTAGAAAAACACTTCTTTGTTCAGTATATAATAATGTTATTCAGTTTTTAAAAAGAAAGCAAAACGGTTCTTTTTTATTTTAGTTCAGAAATAAGACTGACTTTATTTTTCAATATAATTTTACATGCTTAATTTTTGTTTTAAAATTTTATAAACGAATTGCTGATTGTGCATTATCAGCATTTGTCGATCATGATTTTAATGAGTGGCTAATATGCTTGCATATGCCACATAAAAAAATAAGAAAGAAAAATAAAGTTCAAATGAGTTCAAAAGTAGTAATTAAAAAGTAGTAAATAAAGTTATTAAATTACAATGATTTATTTTATAATTACAAAATTTAAAGAAACGGTATTTTAGTTTCCTGTTGAGAAATTCCATCCCTTTGTACCGTGGTAGGTACCACAATAGTGATGGTTTTGTCGGCAGTAGGTGGTGTGGATGCAACTCCTCCCTCCTTAAGATCCGACTCCGGGCGGATATTATTAGAATTTAAGTTAATTTTAGGTATTTTAAATTTAAATTGAAATCTCCAATAGATTCCAGTTATAACAAATATTATTATTATTATAAAAATCAAGGAATCAGCGGCTACGCTGGCATACCATTTCCAAGTATAATCAAATTTAATTTCTTCAATGTATTTTGTATTGTTTATGTTGGTTACGTGCAACGTCTCAAGATTAAACTCATTTGATATTTTTTTTACTTTTATCTCACGTTCGACATAAGGTAAAATTCTGCTTACATATTGCAGTTCCGTATTATAAATTTTAAAATTATTAATTAAAATTTTACAATCTTTAAATTTTATTACATTATTACCTTTAATTTTAATTTTGTTTTGTGAATCACAATTATTAATTAGGACTGTCTGATTTAAATTTCTAGTTATTATTATGTTATTATTAATTAATCCTATATCACTGGTATCATTTCTATGGTAAGTGCAAATCATTTCATCTGTGTTTAATAAATTTGATATGCACTTATCATCAAATGACATAAAATTTTAAAATATTTTTTGTTTACATATAAGTATTTGGCTTACTTCACTATCTAGTTCTAAATTTTTATTTTTGTTAGGTATTTTTACAATATTTGTTTTATAACATTCTTCGTTAATAAAATTTGGTATTGAAATAATAAATAAAATTTTATTTTCTTTAAATCCAACGATATTTTTTATGTGAGGTAATTTTTCGATAGTGATATCGAAATCATTAATTTCTTCTTTTGTTAAAATATCTTTAGATAAAATTTCTAATTTGCTAGATAGTTGATGATAGACTCAATTTGTTTTCTGACATTGTTACCCATTGTCCCGACAAGAAAGCGAAGTCCACTGCCTACGAAATTAATTAAACCCCTTTTGTTTACGTGGTGTGGGATTATGCTTTCAAAATCATCTTGTAAGTGCCTAAGATCATGCAATATGTTAGTAGAAACCATTCCTAAACTTGGGCAACTTTCCAATAGGACGGGTAAGTTCCTGAAGAAAAGGACAAATAGAATAAGTTGCGCAGAGGTTTAGAAATGGCGAAGGCAATGTGTCGCAGCACAATCGCAGGTATACCATCGGGACCGGTACATTTTTTTATATCAAGATTCTTCAAGACTTTTACTACAGCTCTTGTTCTGAAGTATATCCTTCCAAGCGAAGAATTAACAACAGGAATTGTTGGCGGATTTTGGGTTGTATTAGGGAGTGTGGAATTGGCTGCAAATAATTTTGCAAAAAGGTTAGCTTTTCCAACAGAATCTGATATAATTGTACTATTATCAATCATAGGTGGAAATGAAGATTTGCAAAAATTTTGCCCAACGCTTTTAGCAAACGTCCAGAAGGACCTGCTGTTGTTAGGGAGATTAAAGATTTCTCGTCTCAACCTTTGGTTGTGCAGGAATTTTTGCTGATTGATAATTTTTTTACATTTATTCCTAACCACTTTATAACTCTCATATGTGTTGACAGTTTTATTATTCTTGTATTTTTTATAAGCTTCTTTTTTGGATTTCAGAGCTTTGCTGCAGAGGTCATTAAACCAGCCTGAGGGATTTCGTTTTATACTTTTAAGGTTATTTGGAATGAAGGTTTTCATTCCTAATAGAGTCCTTTTGGTAATCACGTCTGCAGCAAAGTCGACATTTTTATATTGGAAACACAACGACCAGTTCGATGCATTTAAAAAGTTGTTGAAGCCTTCCCAGTCAGCTTGGTGATAATGCCAAACTTGTCTTTTGGGAGAATTAGAAGAACTGGTTGTTGTGCCTACTTCGAAGCTTATGCTTACAAGACAGTGGTCGGAACCACCTAGGGGAGAGTTAACAGAGATTGAATATTTCTCTGGATGGGTAGTTAGGAATAAATCCAGGAGATGTCCGTTCTGGTCGCGTCGGTCTGGTATCCTCGTAGGGCTTTTGACAAGTTAAGAAAGGTTGAAAAAGTTGGAAAAAAGTTCAACTTGTTTGCCTTCGGGACTGTTGTGACTAGAAAAGTGAAGCCAGTCCCTGTTATGAATATTAAAGTCTCCCGCCAAAACAATCTCATATTCGGGAGTGGTTTCCAGAATTGAGTTTATCTGATTGGATTGACTTTCTATAAGCATATCAGTTTCTAGCTGGTTCGCTTGAGGCGATCTGTAAATAAAACAGAAGTGAATGATGCGCTTATCGACGTGTATTTTCATCCAATTATATTGATACATTGGGTTGGAGCACTCAAAATTTTGAAGTGTCTTATAAGCTACATCATTTCGTATATACAAAGCAATCCCTCTATGGGGTATAAAAAGTGGCACAAGCGAATAATTATTGATATTAAAATTAATATCATTATTCACAACTTGTGTTTCACTTAGTGCTAGAATTGTTGGATTTTGAAGCCGTAGATGGCTTTCGACGGAATGGAAATTCGTTGATAGACCGCGAATGTTACAAAAATCTATCTTAAAGGGTTTACTTGCCGTTCGTGAAATTTTAAGAGGCAACTTAAGAGGTCTACGTTCGTATTTAGCTGTATTACAAATGTGGCAATTATTTATGACTTTTTGTATTTTCTCTGTAAGTTTAGGAAAGTAGTATCTTTTTTTAAGTTCAAGTAGACATCGTTAATGCGTCAGTGCCTCTTGTGTGTTGATCAAGAATGAGTTCCTGTAGTTCGTGACGGTATTGAATATCATCGAGTAAAAAGGAACATTTATTTAATTTTAGTAATCTATTTTTGGAAAAGTGTTTCAAATAAGTGTTTTGAAAAGCACTGTAAATACTTATATCTTCAATCATGATACTTATTATTCCTTTAGGAGGTATGTGATTTTTAATGATGTTGATGAAAAGGTCTTCATTAGGGTAAGGATGTATAAAGATTTTTCTATTCCTATTATACATTTTTTCTATTTTAGTTTTCTCTAGAGAACCCTTTTTTATTATGATTTGGGTTTTATACAGGTTTAATGGGGATTCCGATATAGGGATATATTCGGTATTGTCTTCAGTTGCTGAGTGTATTGTGGCAATATCTGTTCGTATTTCTTCAATCTGCATACTATGATCACTGTTATTTTCAACAGAGTCTGCTGTGACATCAATAGAGCGAATTTATTTTAGATCAAATTAAATCTAGTTAATTTTTTTTTTCTTCTCTTCTACTTTTACCTTTTTTTTACTTTAGCAGGAATTTACTTATTAAGAGATAAATATACTAATTATACATTTTATTGATTTGCATTATTTTCATATATTAGATAGAAAGAGAGAGAGAAAAAAATTTAGAAATTAATATTACATTTTATTTTAGTTAATTTTTAATATGAGACAATTAATTATTAAGTTAATGTTAGTTATAATTATATATTAATTTAGGATTTCATACATTATCTACAATTGTTTGAGACTGTTAATTAATTTAGATTTGAAAGCATTTTTTGAAAGTGTGTCATGGAAAAGGCAGCTGAACTGAAAATAGTATGCAACACCTGTTGATGGGTTCATTTTTCCCATATTCAGTTCTATGTGTTGTTTCGATTACAAATTTGGTGCGTCTTGTAGGTCTAACATCGTTATTGATTCTGATTCTTAAAATGATTAAAATGAATGATTAAAATTATCTACACGCTCTAAGTTGAGGCTATGCAAAGTATAGTTATATAAAAATGTAGATTTTTACGAGTGAAGTTCATGACATAACACTTACTAACGTTGAGGTATAGCATGTTTTCAGAGCACCATTTTTCTAAGCATTTAAGTTTAGACTGGAGGAAGCAAAAATCACTAAAATTATTTATAATGTGGTATAATTTGAGATCATCAGCATAAAAAAGGTGAGATATGCCAGATAAGCAATTAGAAAGGTCTCTAATGTATATATTGAAGAGAAGTGGTCCTAAGTGGCTTCCTTGGGGTACCCCAGAGTAGGCATAAATGGCTTTAGACGTAATACCTTGAAACTTAACCAATTGAACTCTTTTGGTATTATAAGATTTTATCCAATTTAACATAGCGCCACTGATACCTAGTTTTGCCAGTTTTATTTCTAGTATATCTTGATTTATTCGGCCTTTTCTAATACCGTGTTGTTCCTGGTTAAGAGTTAGATTTATTATAGGTGTTATTTTATCTGTCACGAGTTTTCCAAATAACTTGGGTATAGTCGACTGAATTGCTATGCCTCTATAATTTTCAATTAGAGTTTTATCACCTTTTTTGTGAATTGGTATTAGGTACGATGTTTTCCAAATTAGTGGAAAAATGCCTAATGTTAGGGATCTGTTAAAAATAAAGGTAAGTGGAGCAGTTAAATTGAAAATACAGTTATACAAAAATATTTAAATTTTCTCGGGTTACACAAAATAGAGTTTCCAATACTCTGAATGTAAGTGTCATATGTTATGATGGATTTTTTTTTTAAATTCAGCAGCTAGTACTTTATATTCATCAATTAATTCAGCAGTCGGAACACCTATCAAATTAATTTTTTTATATAAATTATTTCTTCGATTACGCAGAGATCTTAGTTCCTTATCTAGCCAAGGTTCCGAGAATTTATCTTTTTTTAGAATTTTTGGAGTGTAATTTTCAATTATAGATAGTAAAATTGTATGAAAATCCGTAACTACTAAATCGAAATCTCCTTCGGTTAGCAGCTCGTTCCAATTGTCGAATGTACCGTCGAATTCTGGAAGATGACTGATGTATTTATACGGATCCAAGTTCAAATTTAGTGGTTGATGAGGGTTGTGCCTGCTGTTGTACCTGTTGTTGTATTTTTATTTATGTATTTTTCTTATTCATGTTTGTTTTTTATTCAGAAATTATTTATTATTAATAAATTATTATTTATTTATTGTTATTTGGTATTATCTTATTAGATTAATTAATAACTGTTATATTAACAATAATTTTTTTTTTTAAATTTATTGAAATTGTTAATTTTTTAGTTTTTGCACAAATTATAATGTTTCCTTTTAAATTTTTCGCATTTAAAAGAAGTTGTTTTATTATTTTATCTTTTCTTTTAGTTAAAACTTTAAAAAAAAATTTTTTTTTTATTTTTTTATTTTTATAAAAAAAAATTTGAACTTTTATTTTAAAACTTTTATCACTGTGGATTTCCTACTATTTGAAATCCGTCCCGACTGCGCCAATAATGTTATTCAGTTTTTAAAAAGAAAGCAAAACGGTTCTTTTTTATTTTAGTTCAGAAATAAGACTGACTTTATTTTTCAATATAATTTTACATGCTTAATTTTTGTTTTAAAATTTTATAAACAAATTGCTGATTGTGCATTATCAGCATTTGTCGATCATGATTTTAATGAGTGGCTAATATGTTTGCATATGCCACATAAAAAACAAAAGAAAGAAAAATAAAGTTCAAATGAGTTCAAAAGTAGTAATTAAAAAGTAGTAAATAAAGTTATTAAATTACAATGATTTATTTTATAATTACAAAATTTAAAGGAACGGTATTTTAGTTTCCTGTTGAGAAATTCCATCCCTTTGTACCGTGGTAGGTACCACAATAGTGATGGTTTCGTCGGCAGTAGGTGGTGTGGTTGTAACTATACTGTTCTAAACCGTTCTAAATGAATCGTTTTGTTCTGATTTTTTTTAGAATAAAAATTATAAAAAAACAAAAACAAATTTTTGCTTTTTTTTTGTATTTTCAATTCCTTGAAGCAAGTAGTAGGTACGTAAGGAAGCAGGATAAAAAATTGGTTCTGTTTGAAAAAAAAAACAAAAACCATTTGAATTCATCACTCATCACAAAATCGAAAATTTTTATAAAAATTGTGGCGAAATTTGAATTTCTTCTACAGGCAAAAAAAAATCAGTTTCGATTTTGCATGTGCATTTAAAAAAAATAAGAACAAATCAAGTACCAAAGTAGCGGTCATATATTATAAAAAAAAAATCAAATACATAATGTATGTACATATATGTTTGATATTCTTTGCTACCTACCTGCTAATGAAATTTTTTTTTTTTTTGAGTAAAATAAAAATTTGTGTATCTATTAAAAATAAATGAAAATAAAAAAATTTACTGCAAAATAGCAAGAAGTGTGGAGACAAAATAGCTCACAACTTCTAAAGCACTGGTTCCAGTATGGCCGTTCGAGCATTTTTTTAAGGAAATTAAATTTTCTTTAATTATGTGAAAAAAAAAATATTTTAAGACTTTCGCTATTAACTTATAATTTTAAAAAGAAATAATAGTATGAAATAGTAGTATGAAATTTCATTTCATTTCTTAAAAAATCTATTGGCTTGTGTAACTATGTGTATAAAAAAATAACAATAAACAAAAAAAAAATGAAAAAAACAAATTTCATTATGATTATGATGTGACCAGATGTGACTATGAGTAACATTGTATATATGAATATATACCATATATAATATATTAATATACAAATTGTATCATAGATAGAACATTGTATATATTAAGAATAATATACAAAATAGAGATACAAAAAAAAAATCATAGATAGAACATTGTATATATTAAGAATAATATACAAAATAGAGATACAAAAAAAAAAATTATAAAAAAAATGCTTAGAATTATGTGATATACATCCAAACACACAGTGACGTCACGAAAAAAAAAGAAAATCTAAAATAACTCCCTCCCCTGATAACTTTTTGGAACTTTTCGTTTGATTCCTATATCACGGCTCTAAGCCCTACCTTTGTGGAAAATTTTAGGTCTCCAGGCCAACTGGAAGTGGGAAATACCTTTTGGACATAAGCATACATTCAATTTTATATATAGTATAGAGTATAGATGAATGAAAGATTGAGAATTGAGAAAATAAACCAAATCTTATTTAATTTATAGAATACTAGGGGCCCCTCATCAAGTATCAAGTATGAGGGTAGGACATTAAGTACTAGGGGTCCCTCATGAGTAATTATAAGTCAAGGTAAAGACAAATATAAAGTTTTAATTTGACATTTATATACATAAGTATATTGCATATTGTTTTTTATTTTAATAAGAGTTCACCTCCTCACATATGCATAATATATTTGGGGAATAATCAAATCATATAAATACAAAATTTTAACTGTGTGGGCATTATGGTTACAACTTATTTATAATATAATAAGAGTTCATTAAGGAGAAGTGAGATAAAATGAAAAGGTGTCCACTGCGCAAGTCCTTAAATACTTGGCTATTATAATTATAGATACTGTAACTCTACTATGTAAAGATGAAATTGCTGTTTATATGAAGAATTCAACTGATTTTCTTTTGTTTTTGTTGTGTTTATATTTTTTATTTCAGATGAATTTGTTTTTTTTGTGCTTATTTGACATAATGTACATAGGTTCATTGCAAATAATAATAATAATAACTTATTAGTTTGTTTTTGTTTTAATAAGAACTCTCATATGCAAAATGTATTTGGTGAATAATAAAATCAGGAATTACAATATAGTTCCTGTACAAAATATCTGAACGGTATGCTTCTTACATTGAATGTATTCGGAACCTTAGATAGTGTGTGTGTAATAAAGTATCAGTAACCTTAACTAATTTCAGTAATTTTGCTAAAAAATAAAATTGTTACCATATTCAACTCTCAGTTATTAATTTTCTTACTAAAACGGATTACCCAAATATTAAATATGAATTTACCTGAGAAACGACAAGTCTGATATGAAAGTTGTGTATGAAAAGTTGTAGGGGACGATGTACATCAACACAATAAAAAATTAATGAGTATTTTTGAGATTATCAACGTTTTTTACAAAATTGTGATAGGTTTATAGGTAGGTAGTAGTGGCTGCCGACAGTACGCCGACACACTTAGACCGGTAAGATCCATTGTTATACCACGGGAACTTTTCTCGCATAAGACTCTACGCGTTGAACCTATTTGAGCTTTTAACGAAGCGGCGGAGATTTTAGATATTAGTGTTTTCAAGATCACCCAGCGAGTCCAGAAAGAAGGCTCCGAAATGTGTTTTCCTTTTATGGTAGAGACCAGGGTAGGAACAGAGTAGGTGGAGAGTTTCATCCTCCTCCTCCTCTCTACACGTTCTGCCGAAGTTGTTTGAGTGGAATTCCAGTCCTCTGACATATTTACCAATCAGACAATGACCCGTAATGACACCTACCATAGTGCTAATGTCACACCTTTTAATAGTTAGTAGGTTAAGGGATCGCTTCAGGTTCAACTTAAGCCAGATTTGCTTGGTGATGTTGCAGTCTGGTGTAACTGACCATCTGAAGTTTGAAGTTTTTATTTTATCTTTGCGAAGCAATAAATGACAGGTAACTAGAGATGCACCCAGATTGCTCCTTTCCGGAAGGATTTCTAATATAGTACCCTCTCTTGCAAGTTGATCTGCCATGCAGTTACCCGGAATATCACTGTGTCCTGGCACCCATCCTAACAATATTTTGAACTTATCCGCTAGTTCTTCCAAAGAACTGCGACAGGTCAACACGGTTTTTGAGTTAATGGTTACTGACTCCAGGCCTTTGATTGCGGCCTGAGTGTGTACACAGATATTTCTAACAGATAGTACGCTGGATCTCAGCCAGTCTGAGGGTTCTTTTATTGCCATCACCTCACCTGAAACACACTACAATGTCTTGGTAGGCTGAAAAATAGACTTATATTTAGGTTTTACGAGTAAACTCCACCCACACTCTGTCATTGATTTTTAAACTATCAGTGTAGAGGTGTACGTATTTCTAGTTTAGAACTTCTGCTCCTCCAACTTTCCCTAGATGGAATATCGATTTGATATGATCTCTCAAAGAAGTGCCCTGCAACAGTCAGATATAGGTTTTTTTGAATAAATTTCTTGTATTCCATAATAGAAGAATTATCCTATATGGCTGAAGAAATGACCGAAGAAATTGTGGGAATTTTATTTTTAAGCCCTTCTCCACTTAGGCTAGAAGTTTGTACTTTTTTTTATTAGTGTATTTATATCCATAATTTGGACACAAGAGGCGTTGTGACTCTATTTTTAAAAAGCCTTGAAACTAATTTTTGCTCATGTAATAATGATAAAAAAAACAGAAGAACAACAAAAACATTTCAATCGTTGCTTTATCCGACATACATCCTCCTCTTATATAATATCAGTAGCTACTGAAAGGTATTTTTTTCTTCAATCAAATTTTGTTTATTTTCAATCTTTCACCCATTTTTCTCCTCGTCTAGATAGGGTCTCATGTCTCAATATCAAGCGCGTAGTACAAACATTTTTTTTAAAAATTTATATGGGATGCATTTTTTTCATAAATTTATACCGGGTGTCCCAGACCATGCGTATCAGCTTTTTAAGAAGAGAAAGAGCCGTTATTTTAAATTTTTTTTTTTTTTGTCTTTATTCTATACAACTATATTCATAAAATATAAAAGATATTGAGTATAATGTTGGAATTTAAATTGACGTGATGTAATTGACATGTAATCTAATCCATTGATTCTTGACTTAATATTCTAATTTATATTTATGGAGTCTCAGGTATAAAGTGAATCTAGTAGATCAATCCAGCGGTCTAAAGCGTCTTAATCTGCGCTCGCTTGTTCGTTCATTATTGATGAGTTGAGGAGCAAGTAAATTTGGATGGCTTTCCAGTCGAACATAGTATTTTTCAGCTTTCTTTTTAATGAATTGCTTAACAGATGGGATATTTAAATCTGATCTAATTGTGTCATTTCGGACATACCAAGGCGCATTCACTAATTTTAACATTTTAAAATTAAATAAATATTTTATAAACTAAACCGAGGGTGCTCTATCGATTGGTGATATTTTCAACTTCCGGGAAGGAAGGGAAATCGGTTTTTTCAGACCAAAAATCGCCGAAATTGGCCGAAATCGAGATTTTCAAATAGGAAGAGGTACTTTTTTATGCAAATTCGGATTCTACGTCAAAAAATAAGTAACTTTTATCAAGTAATTTTTTTTTTTTTTTTTTAATTTTTTTGTTGTTTTTTTTTTTTGTTTTTGTTCAAACTTTTTAGGAACCCAAAACTGAGATAAAAAAAATGATAACATGAAAAACAAATTTATTTATAAAAATTATTATCATTAATTTTAGTTTACTAAAGGAAAATATTGAACATTTTTGTTTTATTGTTATTAATTTTAAAGCAAAAAAATACTAAGAAACCAAAAAAAATCATTGTACATAATTTTATTAGCTTTTGTTGTAGAATCTGAATTTGCATTAAAAAGTACCCCTTTCCATTTGAAAATCTCGATTTCGGCCAGTTTCGGCGATTTTTGGTCTTAAAAGTCAATTTTCGGTCCTTTCCGGAAGTTGAAAATACCACCAATCGGTAGAGAGTCCTCGATTTAGTTAACAAACTTTTTTTTAAATTTTAAAATAACGGTTCTTCTCCTCTTAAAAAGCTGATACGCATGCTCTGGACCACCCGGTATATATGACTATATATATTCTTTAGTTATAGTTAATGATAAGTATAATATAAGTGTTAAAATAGGTAATAAGTTAAAAATGAGTGTTCACGAAGCAATTGTAATCAAAATTGAGGATAGTAGCAGTACTAAAGATAATGAAAAACAAATAAAAAATGTAGCACATAATAAAAATAAATTTAGAAATAAAATAGTCAATCATGGACACATATTTTTTAGACACAAATATAAAGGGTGAAATATTTAGTAGTTGTTTAAAAAATATTATAAATGATTGTTACCAAGAAAAGAAAAAATGTGAATGGTATTCAAATGAACTGGAACCATTAAAAAATAAAAAAATTAGTCAATACAAAATCTCAGTTTTAAGCCATAATAGAAATGAATAGTGTAAATCTTTAGAATTAAGAAATAAATTCAAAAAACAGTGCAAAATGTAATTTTATTACAAATAAAATTGATAGGGCTTTTGACCAAAAGTCCATGTGGAGATCAACTAAAAACTTAGTATTAAAAAAATCAAAACATGAAATAATGGAAGTTAAATTTAATAATCAAAAATTCAATGACAATTATGAAATTGCTAATAAATTTAACAAATTTCCAAAAATTTTGCTGAAAGTGTAGTGGAAATAAATCAATTCCGATAGCGCAATATAGAAAATTTATACCTAATATATGCACCAAAATTATATTTTTAAAAAATTACATTGATCAATTATAAAGTTAACATTGAAAACTCTTAAAAATAAACAAGATATGAATTTTTGTTATGTAGAAATGGTAGGTAATTCTATTGATTTAATTGGAGAAAATCTTTTATACGAAATAAATAAATCAATTGAATCTGGAAAAATTACGGAATGCTGAAAACAATCAACCCATCGAAGAAGAAAGAAATACAACAAAATATAATTAGTTTTGCCCGATGAATATGGTTTCTACCGAGTCTAAAATGTTAGAAGAAGTTGTTTATGTTCAACTGCAGGCGTATTTTGAAAAAAATAATTTAATATCACAACATTAGTCGGGTTTCAGAAAGCGTCATAGTTGCAAGGCATTGATGAACTTAGTTTTAACAAATTAGAAAATAACTGGTGATGATGATAAGATTATTGTGGCTGTTTTTCTAGATCTCCGTAGAGCCTTCGAGACTGTCGACCGTAATATTTCATTGTGTAAATTACATAAACATGGGATTGGTGAAACAGAATTAAATTGGTTTAAATGATCTTTTAAAACCTACTAGACTTTGGAGAAGAAAATGGCTTTCATTATTTTGACAAAAATTTTATGGATAGTATATATAATTTAGAAAATAGTTTTACTAAATATTTCAACGAAATTTTTGTCGAAAACAATTTCGAATGTAAAATATTTGAAAAATTAAAAAATTATTTTGATTACGAAAACTGAGATAAATCAGACAAAAGTTTCCTTATCTAATACAATAAAACGCTGCTCCCAAAATGCCGTAGCAACCGTTGCTACAACAAATTGTGGCATATGTAGATATGAATGTATATTCTAGAATTTATTTTGGAATTATGTAGGATTACATTACTAATGAACACATGATCTTATATAATAAAAGACACGAACCTGCTGCTGCTGCTGCGTCAGTGTGGCATTTTAACAGAAATAACATTATTCATGAAAATTGCAATAACAAAAACAGAAATTATATAGCAACACAATGAATAAGGGTTTTCACACCATATTTTTTTGTAACGTTCTGCTTACGTTCTTGAATAAAAGAAGAATACAAATTTTTAATATAACCGGTGTATAACAAGATAGTTTTTTGTTTTTTTTTAATAATACATATTACATATATAAGAGAACATATTATTACTACACGAAATCATATTAAAATTTTTATTTATTAAAAAAAAAATTTATTTGTTTTATTATTGTTATATACTTAAGTGCTTATACATATAATACAGAATTATAAACAAATAGTGAACACTTACATAAATAATATTAAAATAGCTAAAAAAATTTTGTTATATAAAAGAAAAAAAATAAACCTAAAATCCCTTCACATAAATGGAATCATCATATTTTTTCTGGGAATGGGAATTTGGAAACGCTTTGTGATGTTCTTTTAATATTCGTGTTTTTTTTCAAGCGGCAAATATTAAAAGTGTCCATTAACAATATTCCAGGAAGATTCATTATATACTTTTGTGTTTTATCTTATAGTAGTTCTAGATGCTCAACATCCACCACTAGTTTTATTTTCTACTTTTTAGGGGGCTAGTTTAGTTTGGTTTCGATAAAAGTATATTTTAAAAATTTGTATTTTTACATTATTATTTTATTTTATACTTTTTAGTTTTAAGTGAAACCTATAGGTATTATAATTTCAGAAAGAGTATATAAGTGTAAAGTCTTCTGTCTATAACACAATTGGTTTTTGAAATATGCCTGAGACGTGCTAAGAGTTGTTCGGTAGCAACCCGAACCAGTCCTCATTTTCGAAATCGGTAGCAACCGTATTTCTTTATTTTTGAAAAAGTATCTAAATGTAAATTTTCATGCCTGTATTACAATTGGTTTTAAAATATGCCTGAGACGTACTATGAGTTGTTCGGCAGAAATTCGAACCAGTCCACATTTTCGAAATCGGTACCAGTCGTATTTCTTTATTTATGAAAAAGTATCTAAGTGTAAATTTTCATGCCTGAAATACAATTGGTTTTCAAATATGCCTGAGACGTGCTCGGAGTTGTTCGGCAGCAACCCGAACCAGTCCACATTTTCGAAATCGGTAACAGTCGTATTTCTTTATTTATGTAAAAGTATCTAACTGTAAATTTTCATGTCTGTAATACAATTGGTTTTCAAATATGCCAGAGACGTGCTAGGAGTTGTTCGGCAGCAGCCCGAGCCTGTCCAAATTTTTGAAATCGGTATGAGTCGTATTTCTTTATTTGTGAAATAGTATCTAAGTGTAAATTTTTATGCCTGTAATACAATTGGTTTTCGAAATCCGCCTGAGGCGTGCTATGAGTTGTTCGGCAGAAACCCGAACCAGTCCACATTTTCGAAATCAATACCAGTCGTATTTCTTTATTTATAAAAAAGTATCTAAGTATAAATTTTCATTCCTGTATTACAATTGGTTTTCAAATATGCCTGAGACGTGCTCGGAGTTGTTCGGCAGCAACCCGAACCAGTCCACATTTTCGAAATCGGTAACAGTCGTATTTCTTTATTTGTGAAAAAGTATCTAAGTGTAAATTTTCATGCCTGTATTACAATTGGTTTTTGAAATATGCCTGCGACGTGCTAAGAGTTGTTCGGAAGCAGCCCGAGCCTGTCCAAATTTTTGAAATCGGTATGAGTCGTATTTCTTTATTTGTGAAATAGTATCTAAGTGTAAATTTTCATGCCTGTAATACAATTGGTTTTCAAATATGCCAGACACGTGCTGGAGTTGTTCGGCAGCAGCCCGAGCCTGTCCAAATTTTTGAAATCGGTTTGAGTCGTATTTCTTTATTTGTGAAATAGTATCTAAGTGTAAGTTTTTATGCCTGTAATACAATTGGTTTTCGAAATATGCCTGAGACTTGCTAGGAGTTGTTCGGCAGCAACCCAAACCTGTCATTTGATAGCTTTGTAAAGTACCGTGTCCAGTTGCTTTTTTCATCGTGAGTAACTATGCAAAGTTTCAGAATTCTATCTTTAAATTTTTTAAACAAAATTGTTTTTTTTCTTTTTGCATTTGGTTTGAATATTAACAAAAAAATTCCAACCTACCTACCAAACATATATATATATATACATATATACATAGATACATATATACGTATACACATATATAGATATATATACATATATACATATATCCATATATACATATATACATATATGCATATAATATGAAAGTAACAACGGAGATGACAAAAAATGACTTGATTTTTTTTTTAACAACCACTAAAGCTCATATTTAAAAAAAGCTCTTATGTTTGTTGATGGAAGGGTGTGTGAGGAAGAGAATAGGCGGGTGTACTTCTTATTTGTTTAGATTTTTGTTGTTGTAACAAGATTTTTGCAAATAAAGACATTTTTCTAATATAGGATAAGGCTGGGTTAAACAGAATTGAAAGCTCAAAACCTCATGTAAAAAGTTTAAATATTAGTGCATGTAAATTTGAAAGCTATAAAGCTTCTTTTAATTTTTATACTATCTGGATGATCAGTTTACTTAAAATTGTATACCACTATAGTAAAAATTGAAATGTGAACAAAAAGAAGCAATACAATTAAACAATCGTACTTCAATGTATTTTCAAAATATAAATTTAGAATCATGTAAAAAATTATTCTTAATGAAAACGAAAGATCACCCTAAAATTTTTAATTTGATATTTTTTTGTATAAAGGAATTACAATTGTTCGAAGGAAAAAAAACGAAAAGTATTTTTTGGCTATATTACATTTATTTACACATATATTTTAATGTTAGAAAAGTTATTTAATTTCAAAATTTATTATTTTGCAAGTAAAGTAGCTCATGTATTTCTTATTCGCATGTTTCTGGGAATCCGTGGATAACATAATTTTGGTTGTTGTAAAATAAGAAGTTGTTGGTAAAATATTCCAATTTTATTTTTTCATTTTATTAGTAAAAAATTTATCGTCCTTTCAATTCGTACATACTTGAAGTCTTTTGAAGTCCATATACCAAAAGGCAAACCAAACCAAACTTTTTGTTATGTGTAATTGACCTGCACTTGATAAAAATAATTATGTGATTTTTATAGTGCAACTGTATTATCATCAGTATTGTATTTTAAATACTTTATCTTTTTTTGGCCAATAGCTTCTTTTGAGAAATCATCTTTTGCTGACTGAGGGCATTTTATTTCATAAATACCATTATTTCCAACTAGACCATTTGGAATAGCTTCAAGAAAATGTAATTCTTCGTCAATAAAAAGCCCACAGTTTTGAATGTTTTAATTAGTCTACTTTTCAAGCTCTGATATTGTATTTTTTTATTTTACATTCCATAAATGATGGTGGCATACAACTGAATAGAGCTTGTATTTGATTATATTATGATTTCTAGAATAACTTCGTACCTTACAAATTTAAAATCTGAGGCAGTGACTATTATATTTCTTAATTCGTACCAATAATTACAACCAGATTGATCGCGTGTATCAATTTCAATGTTCGCCCTATTTTCAGAATTTGTTCTCAACTTTTCCAGCATTATTTTTTTTTTTTTGTAGAAACACAGGTAACATATCTGGGATTCCACATGTATCATTTTATCTTCTGCGTTTGGAAGAATCATTTTTGTATTTCTTTCACTCCCATTTATTTCTTTCAAAAACTATTTAAAAGCCTGTCCAGTATTGAATTGGTCAACAGCAGCTGCAAATCTACTTGGGGACTATCCCAGTCGTTTCCCTCCTACGTATTGACAGATTTTACTATTGAACTGTTCGCAAATATTTGAGTCCATATTAAGTAACAAACTGTCTGAGTTTTGGACTAAACGTACACAGCAGTAGTAATTTATTCAAAGAATAGATTTGTTATCATCAAAGTTACAAAGTTTTCTTCTTCATGCCGCTTACAAAAATACTTGTCACAATTTTCATGATGACCAAATTTATGATATGTCGCATTTGATATGTCTTTGACAAAATTTTAATATAATAGGATAGTGCACTAGTTCTTCAATGATTCACCGAACTTTTAGTTCCAAAAACCATTCGATCTATGTTTTGAGACAATTTTTTGCCATATTGTATTTGAAGTTGTAGATGTTAGTTTACGTCTAAATTTTCTGTAAAAATGATTTGTACAATCAACTTTACTAACAACAATATTTTCATAGAAGCAAAGCCCTATAGCTATGATAATGAATAATCCTTTATGAGCACTACTGTCTCCAATTCCTATACAAATTTGTTATAATTAATTGACAACATAAGTACATAATTAGGTAATTAATTAATTTATTTGTAACAGAGCTAAATCTGCAGTCCAACTATATCTGCAGTCCTTTTCCCTTTCGAAATGTGGGCCTTTTTTATATATTAATTATTTGGTATATATGGAAATATAGTATATTATATTATTTTGTATTTGTTTATATAAATATAATATGCTTATTAATTATTATATTACATTAGTTAGAACCGATGTGGTTGTATTGATAACTTAATAATCATTAAGGTTACTAAAATTATTTATTTATTTATTTATACTATTTAGCTCAGTTTACAACAGTTTCAAACAGTTTACAATTTAGTATTACATTTCATATATTAATTAAAAATACAATTAAATTTACTTGGTATACATTCAAAACTAACAAAATTCAAAATACAAAAATAGTAATATTTTTTTTTTTAATATAAATTAAAAAGGTCAAGTTAACAAAATATTCAATTAATTTCATATAATTTTCGTCTTAAAGTATCTTTAGATACTAAAAAATTTATACTATTCTTATATTTATTACTAATTATTAACATTCTATTATATTACATCCGTTTGGAATCCCGCTTCCATATTGACTAAGAAGGTTTATGTCGATTCTACAAGGTTGGTCACTGTAGACATCTTTTTCAGAAAACCGTGTTGATGTGTGGTTAAAAAGTTAGTCCAATGATTGTAAATAGAATCAAAAACCATCGGCTCAAAAACTTTAGGAATAGTGGAAGTTTGGAAATTGGTCTATAATTATTTATCTCATTTTTTGCATTTTTTTTATGTGTAGGTTTTATAAAAGCTTTTTTTCAAATAGATGGGAACAGGCCACAGGTGATAGAAGTATTAAATATGATAGAAAGTGAGCAGCCAAGTCATCTGAGCATTTCTTTAGAACTAGTTCAGGAACGCCATATAGAAAATTACATATAGGAGAAACTTGTTGTACACAATTAATATTGAGAGAGTCAATAAATGTACATTCAAATTAACTAACTAGATTAGTTGGAATCAAAAATGATTCTTCGTCATGGGAAATCCATCTTATATTGGGTAGATTAAAATCACCTAAAATAAGTATTTCATCATCAGAATTAAAACTGTTAGACACAGCATCAAAAGCCTTATTGAATATGTTATATACATCAATATTGGAGTTAGGAGGAATGTAACAATTAATTATATAGATATTTTTGAATTGAAACTCTACTTTAACCACTACAATTTCAAGATCATCAAACTCTAAAAAAAGAAATTTTACTTGCGCAGATATGTTTTGTTATTACAATTAAAACACCACCTCTTTTTGGGGTATTACTATCTATTTGACTGTACCTATCTTTTCTAAAAACTGTAAAAGACGAGTCGAAAATTTCATTCAGATCATTAATGGATGGAGCAAGCCAAGTTTCAGTTAAGACGTAAATATCGTAGTCAAGTACATTAGCATTAATATAAGTGTTTCTGGTTTTAGTTCTTAGACCTCGAGCGTTTTGATAATAGATGGAAAAGTTTATTAAGTTGGACTTTATCATAATCAGATTGTTTTGGTAAGGGACGAAAAAGCTTGTTGTAATTTTCTCTGACTCCTTGTATGTGACTAATTCTTTTAGAGGATACGTGAGTTTCATATGACGTGAGATCCGACATAACTTTATTAGGTGGTACACCAAAGCTTTCATGAAAACTCATGTAAATATTTTTTAACGCTTCCAATTCAATTGGGAGCCCTTCTTGTTGGATCAATATACGAAGAGAAGTGTTAGTCTTACCTTCCACGCAGATTGAGTCCAGTTTATCATGGAGATATGCCAAATATAATCTCACATTTTCTAGTAATCTAGTGTTCCTGAGACGCGCGAGAACATAGCAACCATTATCACTTTCTACGGAGTTTTTAGTAATTTTCACAACAGGGGGAATCAAAGGGTCAAATAGAGAAGGAATTGACTGGAGCTGCGGGGTGGGAGGTGAAGTAAGCACAGGGGATGAAGTTTCGGGAGCTGTAATTGAGGAGGCTGTCGTTTTCACAATGTTTGTACAGCATTAGAGGGTCGCGTAGGAGTTACAGATAAAGTGTTCTTATTTGGAGTGCTAATTGCATCATTTTTTTTGTATATGAGGATTTAAAGTGTGAGAGCGAACGAAGTTACTATATCTATTAGTGGAGTTATTTAACTTATTAGGATTGAATGGGGCACAGTGGATATTGAGGTTAGAAACAGGGGCTGGGTTAATTCTAGTATTTTTAGAAATTTTGGAAACTTTATATGTGGATTTTGAAGTTTTTTTATGGTCAGTGTTTGTGGTGGTTATATGGTTCCTTGAGTTATTATGTTTATTGTTACTACTTCTTTTATATTTACTAATGTTTTTAGTGTTTTCATTATTGTTTTTAAAATTCTGATTATTATTAATATTAATATTACTGTTTCTTAAAGTGTTTATAGTATTATTTTTTTTACTATTATTACAATATTAGTCTGAAATATTTATATTTTTATTTTGTGCAGTGGTAGTTTTATTAGTGTGTTTTTTTTAATACTATTATATTTACTTTTACTTGCCCTCTTTTCTGCAGCATTTTCCTTCCAAACTGAAGTCGTTGCATTAATGCTCTGCCATAAGTGTTTACTCCTTTCATCCAATAACTTCTGAGGAATATGGGACGGTATTGTCACTTTAAAGCACCTATATTTCCTCTTTTTTACATTTAAATACATTTACTTTAAAATTGCTGTTGATGAATTTATGCAGCCAATCCTGTCCTAGTTAAGGCAGTGTTCCTTCAACGAAGATTATTTCATTTTCAGTAGAGGTTGTTTCTAAAGCATTAACTGATTTAAGACGATCTAGCCTTTGTTCCCATTGCTGCATCGTACATTGGGTTCCAAATTTAGATATAGATTGGTGCACAGGTTCTATTGTATCTATATGTTCAATTTGTTAAAGTTCTTTAAATAGGCTAACTAATTGAGGATTACTCCCATTTAAATTTGTTGGTAGAACCGGAGAGGTAAGCGCTGCATTGGTCATATTCAAATCTTCAATATTCGTCTGGAGCTTTAGTACTTCTTTATACATTCCACTGACCTTAGAGGATAAAGTGTTATTTTCCTCTAGTAAGGTATTAAACTAACTAAAAATATGGCCTAGAGTACATACTTTCGATTTTTATATACTTTACTAAAATTAGTAAAGTCGATAGTAATGTAGTTCTTTCGCAATTGTTCCTATAATACATTTGGTACTTGTTGTTATAAGAAAAAATTGACTAAAGAAAATTCAACTTTACTAAATCAGCTTCAATTAACAAAATATTCTCGCTATCACTTAATTCCTCTTCAAAAATGTGAAGGAATGAATTTTAATAGATAAAAGTTGTTGCAAACATACATAAGGTGAACATATTCAAAAATATACTTAAAAATAACAGAATTTCAAAACTAACGTTTTTATATAATAATGTTATTATATTTATGTACTGTTAAAATTTACACATCATACCTCAAATTAGTGAACACATGCATATATATGTCTTTATTTTCGAACCCTAATAAATTGTATTTTGAACATAAAATATCTAATCCGTAAAATATCATAAAACATCTTTGAATATTTCTTTGGTAAAATAATAAATACAACGATAATCATGTTTGAATTAGTATGAAAAAATTTAAGTTGTTGGTAGAATTTATTATAAAAAGAATTTTAGAAAGATTCTAGCTACGTAACTGCCAAAGTTCTGTAGCGAAATTTGTTAAAACTAAATTTTTTAAGTAAGCGTAAACTGCATATTTCATAATTTTTTAAAAAATTTAAGGGTTTTGAAAAATATTTTATGATTATTATTTTAAAAATAAATTATAAAAATATCGTTACTAAATATAATAATAAAAATATAGAACTTTTTAATAAAACAAAAAAAAAGTTGAAATGATAAGGGAAGTTTGAGTTACAATCCATTTTACAAAACAACATTTAACTAAAAAACTCTCGAAATCTAGGAAAATTTTCAAAAACCCAGCCAGGTAGTTACTTCGGTATATATTTTAAGAAGTTACCCTAAAAATTTCATCCAAATCGGGTAAAAAATGGAGGATCGAAATTTTTTTTTTTTTTACGTTCTAGGCCAGGATTTTCTAACCTTTTTTACATCATACCTCACCTAATATTTAATTTGATGTTCTCACCTCCAGCATAATTAATCATTAGCCCTCATATTATCCTTAGTTAAAAATTTATTCAATGTAAAATTAATTAAAATGCTGCAATTGCCAATACTTGAATATAAAAATTTCAGAATAAAGATTTCAAAAGAAACAAAAGTTTGTAAATAATTTTAATTTTTAATTTTAAAAAAAACAGAACAAAAATAAACTAAATCTCATACCTCCCCTAACAAATTAGTATACCTCACCCAGGGAGGTATACCTCACCGGTTAAGAAACCCTGACCCTGTTCTAGACAGTAACTTAGGTATAATCACATTTTCGTGCATAATTAAGTATGATACTGCAATTTTACAATATCTACAATTTTTCGAGTATTTATTTGACAAATTACTGGTTTTTTTTATTAACTTTTTTATTTTGTTTACAATTTATAATGCCTTAACCTACAAAATATTTTATAAAACTGGTTTTGATTACTTTTTATGTAATTAACATAAAGATCGATTTGCTCTTTGTCTGTTAATTTGTTATCTTAAGTTTAGTTTAAAAAGCTATTAATTGTTAATTATACATATATTTCATGTATTGTGTTATTGCAAGTTTTTGGTAAAAATTATTGAAAAAACCAAATTAATGATTATGTTTGAATATAGAACTAACCCACCTAAAGATGGTAGACCAATGCTTGCTTTACTAATAACAACAAGAATAAAACGGTGTAATCAGCATTTTTCAATAAATTCTTATAATTCGTATACGAGGTATTTTTCAACATTAATATAGAAAATTCACACTTTTTTTACACTGTTTTCTTAAAGTCAGAGCAGAGCTTAAATCAAAGTTATATTTTCAGATTAAAATTTTGATAACAAAAACAGTATTTGCGAAATGTTAACATTTTTAATTGAAACAGAATTAAACAACTCTTTTAATGAATAACTAGTCTAAACTTTGTAAATTGATAATAACACTTCCTCTATAACAACTACTTCATTTGAGAAATAGATGTGAACAATTTTTACTGTCGAATTTAGCAAAAATTTCAATAGAAAAAGAAAGCCAAAGCAAACTGATGTTTGCTTTTATAGTGCTTCCCCAGTTGAAAATTCCACACCCCGTCACTATATATATATATATATATATATATATATATTTTTTTTTTGTAAATTTATTTAGTTTTAATCCTCATTTCATTCAGCATTTGGCCAGTGATAAAAGAAAACTTAACAGGGCCACAAAACAATTAAAAAAGCTACTCAACAATGCTAAAAAGGAAGCTGTTCAAGAGTATCTTCGTAACTTAACACTAACAGGGACTGCGGATTATTCATTGTGCAAAGTTACCAAAAACTGAAACATCCACGGTAGTTCAATCCACCAATACGAACTAATAACCAGCATTGAGCACGTAGTAATGAAGAAATGGCAGAAGCTTTCGCAGAGCACAGTAAGCAAGTATTTACACCATTTCCATCAGAAAGCACAAACTTGAATTCAGAAATATAATTTCCTCACCACTCCACTTCAAATGGAATTACCAATCAAGAATTTTACTATGGGCGAAATAACCTCAATGATTAAAAATTATATCAAAACAAAAACAGCCCCAGTTTATGATCTAATTAGTGGCAAAATATTGAAAGAATTATATTATAAATGCTGTTCTAAGTTGTGGCTACTTCCCATCCGTCAAAAATAGCTGATACAAAACCAGACAAGCCAAGTGAAGAAAATACATCTTAAAGACCGATTAGCCTACTATCATGCTTATCAAAACTATTTGAAAGACTATTATTGGAAAGATTAAAACCAAAAAAGCAAAATTGTTCCAGAGCATCAATTCGGGTTCAGAAACGAACATGCAACTATCGAGCAAATACATAGAATAGCATATGTAATCATGTTAAGCCTAGAGGAAAAAAGGTACTCTTCAGCGATATTTCTAGATATTAGTCAAGCATTTGATTAAGTCTGGCATGAAGCATTGCTGTGCAAACTTAAAAAAATGTTTCCCCAGAAATATTATTTATTGCAGCGGTCATATCTTATTGAAAGACATTTTTTGGTGAAGCATCAAGGTGCCTATACACCAACTATTGAAATTATTTCAGGTGTACCACAGGGCAGCGTCTTAGGTCCTGTCTTATATCTCATTTACACTACAGACTTACCAACAACAAATGAAACAACCACCGCCACTTTCGCTGATGATACGGCCATACTGGCCTGGAATAGTAACCCAGTGGATGCTTCTGAGATTTTGCAACACAGCATGAACAAAGTTCAGTAATGGCTAAAAAAGTGGAGAATCAGAGTGAATGGAGCAAAATCAACATATATCACATTTACACTAAAGAGAAAAACTTGTTCGGTGGTTGTACTTAATAACGAAGTAGTACCTCAAAAGAAGGCTGTAAAATATTTGGGCATGTACTCGGACAAGAGACCCACATGGAAAATCCATATCAATAACAAAAGAAAGCAGCTGGCTTGAAGCTAAGCAAATTGTATCGGATGATTGGCCACAACTCGCCGTTGTCACTGGAAAACAAGCTGCTGAATTATTAAGCTGTCTGGAAACCGATATGGCCAACAATTCAAATATTGCAATATTACAGCGTTTCCAGTCAAAGCATAAGAATTAGAAGCATAAGCGGAAAGTACCAGATAAGATTAGCTGCACATCCAAACAGATTGGCAAGCAGCTTGTTGGCTACAAGTGATATAAATCGCCTTAAGCGCCCTAGCAACCTGCACCTACCCAGTAGACACTAGGAACAATCAAATGAAGGCCAAGAAATACAATGGCATCATTACAGATTGTAATGTAAGAGACAGATTGTAATGTTTCAATGGGAAATAAAGAAAAAAAAAGTTTTAATCCTAAATAAATGGACTAATGCTTCTGCGGCATAATTTAAAAGTGCAAAATTTTGATTTAGCTTATCTTGACATGCTGGAAGATAGGCTAAATCTTTGATATAATTTTTAATTGTTGACGATTTTAAAGTGCTTTGACTCGTGAGCATATTGTTTACTAATTTTTGTTCTTTGATTTGCCTTGACATATTGAAAGACAAATCAAAGTTATTATATTTTTAACCGTTCTTTTCGTTTATGGATTTTATTTTTGTTTCAGTTTTTAGTATTCTATCTATTTATTACTAATTTCCTTATTAGTGTTTATAATTCTTCTTTTTTTTGTTTTGTATGTTTGTGTTAAGCATTCCCTGGTCTAATTCTCTCCGTACTAACACGTTCTTCATTAAGGGTTATCACGTGCTTGTATTCTTTTTTGAATAAAAATTAAAAATATAATAATAAATGTTAATGTTTAATTAATGAAAGTTCTTTGGAGTATATGTTCGTCACAGTATTATATACTGAATACTGCAATTTATTAAAGTCTTTCTATAACAGAGATCTTTTTGTTTTGTTTTTTTACAATTTATCAATTGAATAAACTACTTTCAATAAGAAGAGACTTATTCCAACTTATTAAAATTCATTATTCACAATTTGTGTTTCACCAAATATTATAAATTACTATAAAATGTTTCACTTCATATAAAAAAATGTCACACTGTTTTTTTGGCTCTCCACTCATTGGTAGGTGGAGGAACATGTGTCTGAATATTTGTGTTTCAGCAACATTGTATCTAAGCATTTTCATTCCATATGAATTATGAAATTACATGCAGAGAGGCTTTGTATTTCATCAACAATTCTCATTCTACTTCATATACAATACAACACCACTGTATTATTTTTGTTGAATGAAAATAAAAAGTACCTATACGGCTATACCTACCAAACCAATGATTAAAAATTTTGTATAAAATTGTTAAAAACATTTTTACGTACTTATGATGTATTAGTATATGTAAATTCAATTTTAAAGCAAAATCGAATATTATATATATATGTATATAATATGTATTTACTGTTATATTATTTTATTTCATATTCTAATTTCTGCCAAAGCGGTTTATAAGAATATGAATTTTTTGTTTAATTTTTTGTTTCGTTCGACTGTTAAATATTGAAATTTGATTTATCAAATATTATTTATACTAGAGACCCCTATTGATTAATTGTAATTCAAGTTCAAGCTACTCAAGTTTTTAAAAATGAAAATGAAGTAGGTATATTTATAAAATAGTAAATATCTTTTAAAGGACTCTTCAACATATAACTTTCATTCGAACTTTTTTTTTGTCCCTTGAAGATCAAATTTTATAGTCATTCATTCACTTAAAAAATCACATCTGTAGATATTTATGTTTATGAGAAATTAATAATATTAATATGAAAAACCATTTTTTATTATAAAATTATTTTATGAATAATTACGAAATATTTAATGGAATTCACATACATTTTCTATTACATATTTATTAAAAGTGATGCGAAAGAAGTTCGAATGACATTGCTTTTTTACTTTATTGCTTTCAATTGGTACCTATAGCTACCTATTGCCATAAGTAAGGATATTGCCTATAATTATGAATTAAAATGATATTCAGAATTAATTGTTAGTGTTGTAAGATAAATTATTATGAAGTTTTCGTTTAGGGCAGAATAACCTCTACAGAATAACCTAACATAAACACCGATTTTTTTTTCTATTTTTGTTTTTGTTGCGGCGTTGTATAATGTTAAGATCAATAAAAGTAAAAAGTAGCTACCAATAAATTTTTTTTAAAAAAGAGTTCGTGTGTGTGTTTTGTTTTATGGCATATTTTCAAATTTTTACTCACGGTAACGGTACCGCGTATCAGGGTTGATATTTTTGATAATATTGTACTTTTTTGATACTTTCAGCTTGATAAAAGTACTGCGTTACTTTCAATTAATATTCAGTATTCTCAGAAAATTTTAAATTCGTATTTTATCATAAAGGAATTATAAATTAAAAAACATTTGGAAATATGGAATTGTTATTTAGCTTACTACATTTATTTGAATTGAAGGCTGCGATTGATAGAATAGTCGAACAATGGAGTACATTATTATATTAATTTGAATTAGATAATTTCGAGCATCCGTAAATCCGAAAGAATGAAATTATATTTGCTTTTTTATCATATATATTAAAAATAATTAATAATATCAATTTGGAAATGCAGCTGGAGCTGTCTAGCACGTTTTTATTCCACGAGTTCAATTTCATTTTTATAAAATATGTAGAAATTTTATAAGCACAAATTTTTTTGACGGCAAGCCTGTTAAATTAATAAATTTAAATGAAAATAATCTTAATGACGACGATTTATATTGCGGTTCAAAAGTAGAAATTTTGATTCGAAATATTTCTACTACGGATATGAACACAGAATTTTATTTTTTCGTTCGTGAGTTTTATAAAATATTTGTTGAGGAATTAAAAACTAAAATTGATTTTGAAAATTCAAAATTTGAATTTTTTTTCTAAATTTTTCACAGAACATGTTTTAACTGAAGAAACGAATAGCATTTTGAATTTAGATATTTTAGCTATTATATTTCTGAATTTTGGAGCGAAAAAACAAATCACTGAAGTCAAAAGTGAATTGAATGAATGTATTTGCAGTAATATTTATCGAATTGCACAAGGACTACTGTCTTTACCACACACATCCGCTAATGTTGAGAAAATTTTCTCAATTCAAACTCTAATCTAATTTCCAATTTATCATTTTGATACTTTCGTCAACAATTTAGTACTACTTTTTCAGCTTATTTAGTACTTTCAATTTTATTGAACACATGTGGGTGCTTAACACTTATTTGAGTGACGACGTACCTGGGTACCTTTTGCATTTTCAAACCACAAAAAATATGGTTCTATGGTTCTGGAAAGGCTAACGAGCTCAAACTCTATGACAACTCCTAAAAAGTTTTAAATTTACTAATTTTAAGGGATTTGGATTTTCATAATCAATGGGAGTCGAGATCTACCCTTGTTTTAAAAAACCATCTTCATGAGGGTGACGAAGTACCTATGTACCTCTATAAATTTGGATGGAATTCTATAGATATTGACATTTTTTTTTTTAAATATTTTATTTTTAAAGCCATTTTTACTTTAATATTATAATTTTATTTTTATTTTATTTTTATTGCATTATTCAGATATTTGGGTATTAATGAAAATAAGAGTATTTTGATACCCAAAATTTATTTCATTAATAAGGCAAGCAAATAACTGTAGATCGGTAAGAATCCAAAAAGTATCGCATTATTGAGACATATAAATATAAATATAGTACATATTATTATACATATAATTATTATATATATTTATTTTAAATCTATAAATGCATATGTGTAATGTAAATGGAAATAATGATGTTTTGAATTTTTTTCTCCCAATAACAAAAAAAGAATTGTTGATGAAGAGGAAATACATATTACAAAATATCTCTATCTCTCTTTACATAAAACAAAATCTCGGCAACATTTTTTTAGAGTTATGGAAGTTGAATTGTAAATCAACTAACAATTCCTAAACGGTTGACTATTTTGTAGAAAATAAAATTTTCTTCATATTTATGAAAAAAAATATACGTCATCGCTTTAAAAATGAAAATATTTCATTTCAAAATCGAACATTTTTTTTTCAATGTTTCCCAAAATAATAGAAATGATATGAGTATGTATACCCAAATTCATATTATTATGTACAAAAATAATAACATTATCAAAAGCGTACAGTGTACACCAATATACCATATCAGTTCATATTACTACATATACATTATACATTCTCTTTGCGATGAACACTGAAGAATGTTGACAACAAATACTTTAAACTTAATTGTTCAACAATTGTTTAGAAACAAATATTTCAGTAACATTAATTTTTTGCTAAAATTGATTTCATTGTGACATTTTTTTTTATGAAATGAAACATCTTATAGTAATTATATAATCTTTGGTTTCACTTAGTCGTAAATTGTTGGATTTTGAGGCCGTACGAAAATAGGAAAACATACCCGGGTATGTAAGTATATAGACAGAAGAGTTAAAAATATAATAGAAAAATAATTTTATTTTTATTTACATTTACCGTTGCATTTACCAAATCGTTCAATTGATAATATAACCAAAGAATATCGCAATAGCAACTTTTTTTTTTTTAATTTTACTTGATACATGATAAAACAAAATTATTGAGAGAGGAAGAATATTACAAAGAAAATAAATTCAAAAAGGAAATGGAAAATGTTGAATTCCAATTTACTTTTTAGAAGTTTTTTTTCTCTCATTTTTGGTATGACAAGACAATAGATTGCATAATTTTGAGGTGAAATGTTGACAACTAATACTATGTTCCCATTTACCGAGTTAACTATGATTGAGTCCCTAACTATAGTATAAATATAATTAAAGTCTGATTTGTTTTTTTTTCATATAAAACTAATCATATTTCTAACTATGTATAGTTAAAAATAAATCACACTTAAATTATGTTAAATTCACGATCACAACCCTGCTCTTATGTTATATCGTAGTTTTTATCGTATATTTTTATTTTTCTGCAACCTGACAATGATATTTTTGAAGTTTCAAACAAGTCAAAATATAAACAAAATTAAAATATACGTAGGCTAAAATATTCAACAAGATATATTTTAGACAATTAATAGTAGAAATAATTAATTGTAAAAATAATAAAAGAAAATAAATTAACATTTATTATTTGTTAGTAAATTTGTGTAATTAAAAAAAAAAACAATAATCACCAAAAACTAAAATATAGGTAAAGAAATATAAATACATATTTATATTTGCCTAACTAAAACAAGACATAAACCAAAAATTATTAAACAAAAACTTTTTTTCAGATATTTCTTGTAAATTGTACAAATTAATATAATGTAGATTTAATTTATTTTTAAAAATTTTAATTTTTAATATTTTTTTTTTATTTTTAATAGCATTTTGTCCTTTTGCATTACTTACAAAATCAACTAAATTTTTTTTTACAATTTTTTTTAAAAATTATTGTTTGCTACATTATTTATTTTTTATTTTGATAAACAATCAAAACGTAGGCTTAACTATAGTTTGTATAATACGAACACTTTTTTTCAACCATAGTTAACAGACGTAATTTAAACACAATGTGAACATGTTATAACTCTATTATAACATATGATAATTCATTTATTTCAAATATCATTTACAATAATGTAATACTTATATAATTAATTAATTAAACAAATAATTAGATTCTAACAAATTATTGAAAAAAAACATATTAATAAATTTAATTATTTAAACAACTTATTTATTCACACTCAACTAAAATTTTTAATAGAAGAATTAAGTGTTAGAAATAAGTTGAGATTCAGTTGCTATAATTATCTGATATACAGTTTCATAATGATACTTATAAAAGCTTTAAAACGTAATTAGTAATATTATATATATTCAAATTTCACAAATTTTTTTTTATAATCAACATAAGTTTAACAGATTCTAATTTTTAAATACATAAAATTAAATTTAACAAACAATAATTGAAGTGCACCATTAAGCGGTAAATACAATTGCGACTACCGACTACAATCGAAATTCGCTTCACTCAACTATTTTTCGTCAAATGAAACACAATTGTACCGAAACGAAAAATAAAAATAAACAAACAAAACAGAAAAGCAAATGGCAGAATTTCAAAATGAAAAAATTATTTTGAATAATTTATTAATTTATTTGTAGCATCATCGGATCCAAATACATCGCTAATAAATCTAAAATTACATATTTATGTGTATAATAAAAAAATAAAGAAGTATAAATTGTAGAACATTATAAAACTTTAAAAAAAACAGAACAGTAATATTCTAATATCAGATTTCAGCATAATTATTTTGTTTTTATTTTTTGATGTTTAAAAAGGTTGTCAGAAATGTCAACTCCAACTACCAGCGAAAAAAATAGAATATAACCTTATTTCGACCACAACGAAATTGTGGTTGAGCGATTGTAGTTGCAATTGTGGGCATATACATAAGAACATATGTATTTTAAATTTTATTCCAAATACATCGCTAATAAATCTAAAATTACATATGTATATAATAAAAAAAATAAAGAAGTATAAATAGTAGAACATTACAAAACTTTTAAGAAAACCAGAACAATAAAATTCTAATATCAGATTTCAGAATAATTGTTTTGTTTTTATTTTTTGAGTTACAACCCTTTTATGTCAGAAATGTCAAATCCAAGAACCAGCGAAAAAAATAGGAAATAGCCTTATTTCGACGACAACGAAAATATACATAAGAGCGTATGTAATTAAAATTTTTCGTCGGTAGTTCCAATTGTGTAAATGTGTGAAAGTGAAATTAGAAGTTTGAGAGAAATTATACAATCATTACATCAAAACATCAAAAATTAGAATAAATTTACCCGGAACTGTAATAAGAAATAAAGTTAGTTATTAAATAAAACCATCCGAGAATTGTCAAATAGACAAATGTCATTGTATTGATTACATTCGGTGAATAATTTTTTTTCAATGTATAACATATACGTCACAAAATATGAGCTTCCTGAAAATTCACCATTAACTTGATAATATTCTGAAACAATTTTCAATCACCCGCTTAAACCGGCTTAATCTGTAGTTAAAAATTGTTCGTTGTTCTTCTGTTAATTCCTTCTTGGCGTATTGTTTCAGCATTTGAATAATTAGGTCAAATGTATAATCGCCAACTAAATAATATGGGATTTCTTTACATCTCTGACAAATCTTCGAGTAAAGCTATTAGAAAGATAATAATGTAATGTTAATATATGCTTTATTCGTACTCTGTTTAATATCATTCATTGCTACTCTATTCATACTATATATTGTTATCATTCATTGCTTGTCCAAAATACCTCCAGTTTCTTATTTTTGTTTTTATTCTTTTTCATTTTTATAATCTCTTATTAGCAAAATTAAAGTTAAAGTTAAACATAATTTAGTATTACTTTGATTTTTGATATTTTATATATAACTATAGAAAATAAATAACAAAAAAATTATAATAAAATAAATTGAAAATATTCAATATATTACCATGTAAAAAACTTATTTTATATGATAAATTAATAAATTTGAAACATATAAATGTAACAAAAAAAAACAAAAAAACCAATATTAAAAATTATAAGGCCAGACACTAATTATGCTGCGGTCACACTTAAAACAAAATTTATAATACAAATATAGACTTAAGCATTGCATTAATACTCTGAATTGTATATAAACTTTAAAATTACAAATAAAGAAAAAAAAAAACAACTATTGGCATAAACACCGCCATCGCTTTGACGACCAGAAGCTCCAACGTCACAAATCAAATTATGATCACACACAAATGGTCAGAAGAACAAAAAAATGGCTCTTTTTGTATTTGCCTTAATTAACTCGCTATAATCTTTAAATAACTCGCTCGCTAATAAGTATATTTATATGTTTACTTCAATTTGCTTCAATTCAACAAAATAACCATTTCACTAACGATTCAACCAAAGAATATCAATAACAAGAATATGCACTCATGTATGGATTTATTTGTGTAGCTTAGAAGCAAACCGAGGTCTTTTCCACTTTTAGAAAAAAAATTTAAAGATCGGGTTTTGTTTATATTCTAAATTAAAATTAATTTACTTCCTAATGTTCCAACAAATTATGTTAATTCCCATATATAAACAAGATCAAAATTCATACTTAGGCGCAAAATGTTTCTATTCTATACTTTTTATCAAAATATGCCAATTCCTTAGAAATTCGATTCTAGAAAATAAAAAGTAACAAAAAAAGTCTATTTCTATTTTGGCGCGAAATTAAACAAATGTCATGATTAAATCGCAGTGAAATATTACTTACTTGTTGGGCGCTGCAGATCTTGAAGGTCCTGAGTCTAATGTAAAATTATCCTCCACTGATTTTGGTCACGAGTCGGTCATGGAATCTCTCCAATTGGTGTTGTAATGTTTTTTCATATCTGCCGATACTTCATCTCTCCAACGAAGGTGTGGTCTCACCCGACGACGCGGTACCCAGAGCTTGGATTCAAAGAGTTTCCTAGCTGAAACATTTTCATTCATACGCTCTACATGGCCTAGTCAACGAAGACGTCATACTCTGAATTCGTTAATTTTTTGGCTAGGTCCTAGAACAGCTGGTCTAGTTTGATATTATAGCTTCTTCATCAGACACAGAATCATAAATGCAAAAAAGGATTTTTCTCTCAAGGATACCAAGGATACCAAGCATGATCGATTGCTTTTAGTAATGTCCACGATTCAGAACCATATAGCAGCACCGGAAGGATGAACGTTTGTGCCTTGGTATTTTGGGATAGGAGCTTGAACCCAGTTGTTTGGACAAACCGAAGTAGCAACGGTTTGCAAGGGTAATTCTTCGTCTTATTTCAACATTGATGTTATTGGTGGATTTGATGTTGGTTCGAAGGTAGATAAACTTCTGAACTACAGTCAGTGATATTGTGTGACATTTTATTTGTCGACAGCATACATTTTGTTTTATTCTCATTTATGAGAAGACCTATAATGTCACGATAATATCGACGTCATCAGCAAAACCCAGGAACGCAAAGTAAATTAGCCGAAATTCTATGAAGTCTTGATACGATTCCATTAAGAAACTTGGTAAAAATTTCGGTTAATTTGCTTTTTCCGTAATTACAATCATGACTTGCTTTGAAAACTTATATCAAGCTGCGATTCTAAAGTTTATTTTTGTAGTGTTAGTACGCTTAAAATAAAGGCAAATATTTAAAAAAAAAATTTTTTTTTCTTTATTTAATTATATATAGTTAAAAAATGCTTAAACTGACTTTTTCGGTGACTGAAAGAAATATTATTTCATATTTTATAAGTATTTCTAATATCATACTTGCATATGGATGTGTTTTTATGGATGTTGAAATTTTAAGTGGTTATTGGAATAGTGAAGATCTTTAAGTGTGCAATCTTGAATAGGGCAATCTTGTGATGACAACAATATACATATATAGATGGTAATATTACCTAAGGGGTCTGTTAATTTAGAACGTTTGTAATTGTTTTACACTAATATAAACACAGGAAAAAAGTACGAAAGTGTCAGTCATAAACAGTTAGACAAATAGCAACCGGTCAGTAAAGCAAATTTGATATATTAAGTTATTTAAAAACAATCAAAATAAATTGTTCCAATAAATAAAAGTCAACACCAAAAAGTGTTTTTATTTTAAAATGTTTAACTTATAACAGCCAATTGGCTTTCATGTAAACACATGTGATGTGACTTTCAACATCAAAAGGAAAATCGACGCAGTAGTTCAAATATAGAATATTAGTGAGTGAGCATACACTGGATGTTGTTGATTCGATGAAGCGACAAGAAGATGAAATAACTTTTTTGTAAAATTCTTGTAGATGAAAAATAAACTCTTCGGCTTATAATTCGAAAAAGAAATAGCAAAAAAAATAGTTTGTGATATTTCAAAGTGACTTATTCTTAGTATAAAAGAATAGAATTTCGTTTAACTTAAATGAAGTACTTGAATCCATATTATACAAAGATAAAAATATTATACTTATAAAAGGCTATAAATACTAAACCACTAAATAACTTAAATTTATAAATTTACTAATAATTAATTTAAAAAAAAAACTTATACTAATCTCTATATCTCAATGAGATATAATATGTAATAAGCCGTTACCATACAATTAATAATCAATGGTAAATGCAATTTAATTGGGAAATACCACTAACGAGTTAACAAATTAAAACAACAAAAAAAGCATACGTTTCATTCTACTGTAGGTGGCGTCTTTAACAAACAGCTCCCGGTTTTTCATTTGTTATTATTTATTTGTTTTTTTAATTATTATTATGCTACATAGTTATTATTCATTAATTTAAAAAAATAATCTCTCATTAATATAAAGGTCAACAAATATGTTGAAAACAAGTTTTTATTACTTTATACGCATTATTGTAGTTTATAATGTCAAAACAAAGAAAACTGCAAGTTCAAATTCTTTGTGTTTCAATTTTTCTTCTTCCAATTTTTAAAATTTTAACCACAAAATTCAACGAGAAAAACACAAAGTTAACAAAAAGTCCTATCTTAATATACTTGAAACTAAAAATTAACAAAATAAAATAACAATAAGGTATCGCACTCTTTTATTTACTCTTTAAATTTGTAATTAACATCAACATAATCATCATCAGCATTATCATCATCGAAAACTGGTGCTATTAAGACAAAAATACATAAACCTTAACTTCCAGTATGCATAAGGTCAAGGTTTTATACGGTTCTTCAATGCAATAATAATTCAAAGAAATTTTTCAATATTATACAATTAATTGTTGTGCTGGTCATTTTTAAAATGGCATAAATAAGGTGTGATGTTAGTTTCCAATTATGTTTTTGTTTTTTTTAAATTTATTTTCAAATTTTCAAATATTGGAATTCGCTTTGATTTTCGTTTTTCGCGAATTGATTGAAAACAAATAATTAAATGTGACAATGTGTAGAAAAAAGATATGAAAAAATTATGAAAAAAGCTAAAAATGCAATAAGATTTTGGTTAATATTAATTATAGTTTAATAAAAATAGTTTACTAACTTGATAGATAGCCTTGACATGAGAAAGTCAATGGCCTAGCTAAGATTTTTGGGCCCTAATGCAAATAACAAACATTGGGCTCCCTATTAATTTATTTATGACTAAAAATTCATATTTTTAATTTTAATAGCACTTATTCTTTTCAAAAATAAGTTTAAAAAATAACAGATTAAAAAACTTTTTTTCTTGCTTTTGCATTACCAAAATTGTGAATTAAATCACTTACGTCTATTTTTGCAGCTTCTTTTGACTCAATAGGCAGCAAAGCAAGATTTTTAAGCGTCTTTTGACCAACTGCATTTTTTTTTATATCTCTTTATTATTTTCAGTTTACTAAAAGTACGCTCAACACTAGCAACTGTTACTGGCAGCTTTAAAAATAATATACAAACAGTATATAACTTGATCATTGGATCTAAATATATAAATTGGTTAGGAAAACTTGGATATATTACTTCTTCATATTTTTTTAAGAATTAGAACACTCGTTTGTCTGCTTTTTTCATTATCAGAAGTCTTTTAGACAGCAACAATCCGAAATAATTGTTTACTAATTGCATTCCAGCAAAACGGGTTCTTATTTGAGAGCCGTATAAAACCTTGACCTTATTCATACTGGAAGTTAAAGTTTATGTATTTTTTTCTTAATAGCACCAGTTTTCGATGATGATAATGCTGATGATGATTATGTTGATGTTAATTACAAATTTAAAGAGTAAATAAAAGAGTGCGATACCTTATTGTTATTTTATTTTGTTAATTTTTAGTTTCAAGTATATTAAGATAGGACTTTTTGTTAACTTTGTGTTTTTCTCGTTGAATTTTGTGGTTAAAATTTTAAAAATTGGGAGAAGAAAAATTGAAACACAAATAATTTGAACTTGCAGTTTTCTTTGTTTTGACATTATAAACTACAATAATGCGTATAAAGTAACATAATTGAAAACATTAATTTTAAAATGGGACTGTCTATTCTCAAATACATGGTACATTGATGATAATTTATCAAAATATCTTTTAACAATCCTTTGACGTCTTTTAACAATCCTCTGACAATCCCCCATTTATTAGCTTGTTCTTCAGCTATAGACTTTATTTGTTTTTAACTTCGTTGATTAACTTGATTCTTAATTATACGATAAAATTTTGTTTAAAATGTGTATTTATATATCCTTTATAAAGCATAAGAATAAAAATTTATTCCATTTCAATATGATGAATTCAATAATATGAATTTGTACAAATTTTTTTATAGGCCTATCGCCAAGCTCTCGTGTATACCGAAACTGTTTGACTGTATAATATATGACTCCTTATATGATTATTGTAAACCTTTTATTTGTGTTGAGTAACATGGTTTCCAAAGAAGTAGGACAAGAACTACTAATGTTGTTGGTTTTATCTCCAAGACATTAAACTCAATGTAGAATGGTTTTCAAATTGATACGATCTTTACAGACATAAATAAGGTGTTTGACAGAATTCCTCGTATTATTGTCTTACTGAAGCACAAAATTATAGACTTTTCACTACATAGTTGATTGGCTCGAGTCTTACCTCTCTTCAAGGGAATACTCAGTTAAAACTTCGATTGCTGACAAATACTCAGCGTCTTCTGGTGTTTCTCAAGTTAGTCATATAGGAACCCTTAATATTATAGTTTCAACAATAGATGCTCCTAAAGTGATAACTTTTTCTAAACTTCTTAGTTTTGCAGATGATTTAAAGCTTTTTACTCCTATATCTTCCTTATCGGATTGCTTAAATCTACAAAATTAATTAAGCATTTTCGGTTCTTGGTGTTTGAAAAATGGACTTGGGTTGAACACTCCTAAATGCCAAATCATTACGTTTTCTAGGAAAAATTCTGCTCGGAAAATTTGGTTCCACTGCCAACTAAATGGCTGTTCGCTTTCAAGAGTAAATCCTATTATAGACCTCTGGTTAACACTTGTCCCTAAATTCACCTTTAAGCTACAATATGATATATAATACACGCTGGGTGGCGCAGTAGGTAGAGCGCCTGCCTTTCAACCGAAAGACCCCAGGTTCGATTCCTGAAGAAGGCAAAACAATGCTTTCTGGATTTTCGACCTGGTCCAGTACCCTTTATCATTGGGAAAAAATAAATGATAAATAGTTGAGAGTTTTGGTTATCACTAAAAATTAAAATGGAACTATGTTATTATGAAGGCGAAGTACTCTACAATAGATATAGGTTTCCACATTTAAATAAGTAGATATAACCATACAAATTCTATAGAAAAGCTTTGTCTGTGACTGTGTATTCCAAATATCTGTGTAAAAGCAGTTAGGGTGTTCATCCCATAGACTTGGAATTATATAAAAAAAAAAAAAAAATAGTGAGCAACCCAACTTTTTCTCCAAGTTTCATTAAACGATGGTCTAAAGAATTTTCTGATCCCTACCTCACGAAACATCTTTATATTATATATGTATACATTATTTGACTGTTATTATTCTAATTCAATTGGTTCAACGAAAGTTTATAATAATCCACTGCGACTTCTACCTTACTCCCACCGACTTAAACTTACAGTTATTGTCTGATCGTCGGGTAATTGCAGATATTTCTTTTATTCACTAGATTCTTTCGGATAAAGCGTTAGCCCCTGAAGTTTGAAATCATTTGCTTGAAAGAACCAATCGAAATAAGCTCAGAACCGTTGAGTTTTTCTAACTTGAATATTAAGTTTTAGCTGTAGAAACACGATTACGCTTGAATATACGTACAACTTGGACTAACTAACAGCTGTAGTTTTTTTAGTTTTGATAACTACTAGTTCGGCCTAACTTTTATTTACATTTATATTTTTTAAATTAATGTTATAGTTATTGAAATAGGTATTAACTTATGATTTTAACTTTTCTGCTAACATACATGTATCCGGTTTAGTTTAATTTTAATTTTTTGCTAATTAAAGATGGTGGTGTTTTACTAACCCTACTGGATGATGATGATATATTTACACAATCAAATTGAAGCACGCTTTCGTCTAATACTAGAAGTCTGATATGTTTGCTATAAGCAAGCATTAATTTGACAGTATATTCTAGCTTTTCAAAAAAATTTAGGTTTCTTCCAAGTTTTTTAACCTTTCTCAACTTGACAAAAGCCCTACGAGGATACTCGACTGACGAGGCCAGAACCGATACCTCCTGGGCTTATACCTAACTACCCATTCAAAGAATTATCAATCTTCGTTACTTCTCCACTTGGTGTTTCCCACCACTGCCTTGTAAGCACAAGCTTCGAAAAAGGCACAACAGCAGGCTCTAATAATTCTCCCGAAATACGATTTTGGTATTACCACCAAATTGACTGTGAAGGCTTCAACAACTTTTCAAATGCATCGAACTGGTCATGAAAATGTCGACTTTACTGCAGAGGTGATTACCAAACTAATTCTATTAGAAATGAAAACTTTCATTCCAAATAGCCTTAAAAGTATAAAACGAAATCTGTCAAACCACGCTCTGAAATTCGATTCTCTAAAAAAACCCAAAACTACATACATTGTTTATATAAATATTAATTCTCATTTAAATCAACAACCACAATAATGCGCAAAATTAATTCATTCCTTGCTACTTTTTTTGTTTGTAAATTCAATTTGTGTCATGCGATATTTTGTTTTTGTTTCCCTAGATAATCTATTTTCTATCAGATATATTCTAATTATATCAGGTAGATTTGGAATGAATATCAGCGACTCATTCAATTTTTTTTTCTTGTAAGATTTTATTTTATTGTCGCTTCATTTATTATTCTGTTGCTGTTGCTAGGAAACTAAATAGAGACACTGTTTGAGTGTTTGTATATTGTAAATGAGAAGAATGATATTTAATTTGTCATTAATTTTTATGCTATGTATAATTATTATAGCTATATTGGTAAGAGAATAATGATTTTTAATAGGCATTATTTTCAAATATTTTAAATTTGTGGTTGTTGAATATCTCTTGTTGTCTTGTGTGATTGAAAGAATAATAGAAAATAATGATGTTTATATACGCATTATTTTCTAAACATACATAATGCAATTCATATCTATGCATATAAATTTTGTTTGAAATTTTTTTTCATACGAATTGAATTTTTATTTTTATAGTTGAGTAATTTTTATATTAAATTAAATATATATTTTATATTAAGTTGTAAATAATAATAAATAATATTTTATTTGGGGAAGCACTCATTCAACTCAATATATGAACGCTTCGTGCCTGATATATATCTATAGTACTATACAGGTTATGCATACGGTATGGAAAAACTATGATGCTATGATCATTATCATAACAACAACAAAAAAAATAAAAATAAATAACAATTTTAACTCTTCAGCGCATCACATTTCTGGCTACAGTATATATATATACCTATAGTACTATAGTACAGGCAATGCATACGGTAGCAAAACTATGATGCTATGATCACTATCATAACAACAACAAAAAATAAAAAAAAATAAAAAATATGTAGACACATATGCATATTGTGTATAATTTTAAGTAATAAAAATAACCTTTAAGTGCTTTTTTTTGTGTTAAATACTGTTCGCCTTTTGGTTATTATACCATATTAAGCTATTGATAAAATTTCTATTAGTCCTTCTTATTATAAATAAAAAAAAAGTTTTGTTTTATTTATATTATTATTATTATTTTTTATTTTTCCTTATTATTTGCGAAGAAGACTAACATTAAATTAAAAAAATATAATTCATGCGATGGTATTTTTTCCTGTAAAGGTTCAGCATGATAGATAGGAGTTCAAATAACAGTACCAAAGCAATTTGTATACATATTGCAATTTGTATATGTGTTGGAGTGTTCATTCGAACTTACAAACATCCAGATAAATGCAGAATAATATATATATAATATAATTTTTGAAGAGTATGATCTGATCTGCTTTTTGTTTTGCGGTTTTATTTTCAATTTTTGTTTGGTTGTTTTTGTACTTTTTTCTATAAGTTTGTGTGTTCATTAAAATGACAGAATTTTTATGAAGTCTTTTTAAAAATTGCCTGTAATTGGAATTTCTCTTAGAGCATAGATGGCGCTCAACTTGGAAATAACCGTCACTATTTGGTGTAAATATTTGGAATGTTTTAAGTATTCAGCATCAAGAACTTGCTAAAATTTTAATATTTTTGTGTTGTAAATAATTTACAATTCAATTATTCTTGCTTTTTTACTCACCATGTCGTTCATCTTGTGTATTATAATATAAGATATTCCCCACATGGCCTTCCTTGTGTAATATAACATAACATATAATTTAAACGAAATTAAAAGTTTATTTTATTGTTTATTTAAATAAAAAAAAGGTACCAATTTAAAACTTTTTTTTTATTATTTACTTTTTAATCATAAATTAAAATATGTTTCTATTTTATTAAAATTAATTATTATAACATCTGTAAAATAAATTTGAACAATAAAATTTTAACATAGGTTCGATATACATAACATTTCACCAATATACTAATAAAATTTCCTAACCAAAATACAGTACAATTTATATTATATTTATTGTACCTACATTTTAGCTGTTTTAGTATACATATATAGGTAAGATAAATGCTAATTGGTATAATATATATTATATGAATCCATCTGCAAATGTATTCATATGTCAAAACTGTCAACTGTGAATATATTCCATGTATGGATAAGTAATAAAATAAGTATATATAATTTGTATGCTTAGATTTATTTCAAACTAAGCGGTTTCGTATTTTGTTGAAAAAATTGAGAAGAAATAATAATTAAAAATTACTTTTTTTTTATTAAAAAAATATTGTTTTTTGTTATTAATTATATTATATTATAAAAATTAATATTATAATACATAATATTATAATCTCATTCACGTTCATATTCAAATTCAAATTATTTAGTTGAACAACACTTTTATTGTGCGCAGTGATATTTTTTTTTGCGGTTTAATTAATAAATATAAAAATATTTTTACACAAATTAAATCAAAAAATTTTTTCAAAGTATTTTAAGGTAAGTAAAACTTCTTACCTTAAACTTAACTTTAATGTCTAAATAATATAATTATAATTCAAAGAAGGAAAATAACTACATGTTTGTTGTTTTTTTTAAATGCTTTCCCTTCCTACAAAAAAAAAATTAAATTTTAAAAAAATTTTAACTTACCTACCTCAAGTTTTTTTTATTAGAGTTAGATCAGGAGTTCCTGGAATATGTTTATTTATTTTTTTGATATTTTTAATACCCAATGTATTTTATTTAACTTTATGCATAATTGAAAGACAAAATAAAATTATTGTTATCATGATGACCACAAATAAATTTTTGCTGCAGAAAGTAATCAAACAAGAAAGGATCGAAAATTTGCAATGTTTTCTAATCACACAGAAAACGATTTACGTGAATTTGAAAACCAAATTCATGAAGAAAGTATGCAACAATATGTAATAAAAATAAATAAAAATTATTTTTTCCTTAAACTGGAATGAATTGGCTTTTTTTTCTATAACCAATTCTATAACTCATTACCCGTAATGAGTTTCGTAACTAGTTCCTGTTCACTAGTTCAAAAGCTAGCTCTTAGTAATGCAGGAGAAAGTTACTGCTTGACTAGTAGGACATCGTGTGCAAATTTCAATGCTGGATTTACATTAAGGTAACCTAAAGTGTAATGCGTTATCTGATTCGGTATTGCAGTACTTAACACTTTAATTTTTTTCTATGTATAAGTATTTGTGTAATAGTGTAAGAATTGATTCTGAATTTGGTAATATAACACATTATTTAAATTAGACATATTTTATTTAAATATAATTTTTAAATTTTTTATGTTTATTTTATTTTTAGTTTTTATTAAAGCTGTATCCCAAAAACTAAAAAAAATATACCAATTCGCAATATGTATTTGCATATATGTATGTTTGTACCTTATATCTAATACAAACGGAACGAAAAAATCCAATATTTCTATAGGTTATGTTCACATTTGAGTGCAATTGCGTTCTACAAACTTGAATGCAAAGCTCAAAATTTGATTGAAAAGCTCTCCTACGTTTACATTAATGCCTCAATTGCGTCAATTGCAAGTGCATCTTTATATGTGTGCGTAAATGTTTATATTCGAAATTGATATGCAAACTGAACTAAGCAAATAAACAAACTGAAACATATTCTAATAATATTTTTTTTTTTTTTAGTTTATTTATTTAACTTTACAATCTATCTTATTTTTATCTAATAATAGTATGTCACTATTAGACGATATTAAGTAATTTGTTTTGGCTTCTTTTATGTAACAGGTGGTGAGTGAGCCCATTGGCTCATCTCCGAAGTTTTATGTTTCTGGTCAAGCTAGTGGGATTTCTGGTTTGACTATTTATAAATCTACTGCTTAGATCTATCGGTTGAAACCTTTTCAGCCTTCGCCCATGTTGGTCTGTAGTTGTGACTGTAGTTGTGATGAGATATCGTTGGGATGTATATTCAATCTCGTAAAGTATTTTGAGCTTCTTGTTGCTATGGCTTCTTTAACCGATTCAACTTTTAAGTCCTTACTAATTTCCTCATTTCTCACGAACCATAGTGCATTTACTATTGGTCGGAGTACTTTGCATTGAAGCCTTTCCAGTGTTTCAACGTTGGAATTGCTTGTGGTTCCCCACAGTTCTATACCATAGTACCAGATGGGTTTCAAGACGGCCTTGTATAGTAGGATCTTGCACTCCATTTGATAACTGCGAATAATGTCATATTAACCAGTATAGGCTGTTAAACTTCAATCTAAGTTGTTTATTTATTTTTGTTGACAATATGCTCTCTCTAATTTAAACGCCTATCCAAATGCATACCAAAATACTTTGCAGAGTTTGCATGTGTTAATGGCACATTATTTAGAGCTACAGCCGGGCAATCTTTTCTTCTGGTGGTGAAAGTAACATGCACTGATTTGTTTACATTCGCCTTGATTCTTCATATGCTTAGCCAATCTTGAATTTTAAATAAGTGTTCTTGCAATTGGTTTGAGGCAGCAGTTGGGCATGTGTTTGTTGCTAGTATTACTGTGTCGTCAGCAAACGTTGCAGTAACTATGTTTTCTGTTGGTTATTATACCTATATTGGCAAATCTCCAGTATATATTAAGTATAAGGTAGGTCCTAGTACACTACCCTGAGGGCCTCCTGATTTTATTATTTTTTCTGATATGTGTTCTTCTTGTTGTTTTATTACAAAATTACGATTGTCTAGGTATGATCTTATGAGTAGATATAATTCATGAGGTAGCCTTTGCTTCAATTTGTATAGAAGTTCCTCATGCCACACCTTGTCGAACGCCTGTGCAATATCTAGCAACGCTGCCGAGCAGTATTTTTTTCTTTCCAAAGTGCCGTTTATTACATTTACTACTCTGTGGACTTGTTGAATCGTTGAGTGATTTTGCCTAACCCCAAATTGGTGGCTTGGTACTAAGTTTTCTGTTATCAATATTGACTTTATTCGCGTCATCAACAATTTTTCAAATACCTTTGACAGTATAGGTAGTAAACTTATCGGCCTGTATGAAGCCACTGCACTTGGATCCTTACCCGGTTTTGATAACATGATAATTTGGGCTTTCTTCCATTGATCCGGAAAACAGCTTAACCTTAGGATAGCATTGAATAGGAATGTCATATATCTTATACCTATTTCTGGAAGTTCGTTATCATTTTACCAGTTATTTTATCATATCCTGGTGCTTTTTTTGAGTTTATTTCATTTTTAATGACTGCTTTTACTTCTTTTACGCTATATTTTTTTATTGGTGGATTGAGCTGAAGTGGTGTATCAAGATATTCTATTATTTCCTTATTCAGGGGTTCTGCGATTTCTTGCGGGTATGGAGTGAATGTAGTTTCTAAATGCGAAGCAAATAATTCTGCTTTCTGTCTTTGGTTTCTAGCCAACTACCATCACTTTTTTTCAATGGAGGTTCATGTTGCTGGAGTCGATATGAATTCTTCACGATCTTCCATAATGCGTAATCTGTATCTGCTGTTGCTGTTAGCTCTTTTAGGGATTTTTGTACAGCTTCATCTCTTACGGATTTCATTAAACGCCTTAATTCCTTTACTGCCCGATTGAGTTTTGTTTTGTTTTCTGGCGATCTTAATTTCTGCCACGATTTTCTTAGCTTTCTATTTTCCTCTATTTTTTTTTTTATAATTTTCCGACAAGTTTCATGTTTTGTTGGAGCTTTTTGTTTTGGTGTTACTGCCATCGCTGCTGCTGATATTACCTTATTAAATTTTTCGATTTCTTCCTCTATATTTACAATATTCTTCAATGGCATATCTAGTGTTATACTAGCATTCAGATTATTTTTATAGGTATTCCAATTTGTACTTTTTGATTGAAGTTTTTGCTCATGTGTTACCTCTAATAGTCCAGTTGATGCCGTAATAATTACAGGTGTATGATCTGATGATAAATCTGTACAAGACTCTGCGCATAAGTGGTTGTTGGAAATACATTTCGTGACACAAAATTCTATTAAATCTAGGGTTTTGTTTCTATCTGTTGTCCAATAGGTTGTTTGTCCCGCTATAATTGCTGAATTTGCTGAACCTTCATGTGCTGTGCCATCCGGGTGTTTTGTGTCATAAATTTTGTAATTATTAATATTGAAGAAACTTTTATTTGTAAAATGTGTTTCTGATATTAACATTATATCTATTTTATTGTCTATAATAAATCTTCTTATTTACATTGATTGTTGGTTTAATCCGTTGGCATTCCATACGGCAATTTTTAAGAGTTTAACTATTTTTATTTATGTTTGCGACTAGTGTGGTTAATAGATTTAACATTGGAGCAAAGTGTTCCAAGATATTTTTCACAATCCTTTTTAGCTCTTCCATGTCACATTAGACTTTAATTGTTTGGCCTTGGTTAAACTGCCAGTGATCATTATTTTGTTTGACAACTTGGGAGTATTGCACACCTGGGGCAACACTTTGTGGTAGTGATACTGTTGGTTGTCTATCATTTCTTGTCTATTTCTAGGTTTTGGGTATTTTTTTGTTTTAACTGTTGATAGTGCTGGCACCCTTTGTAGTTTGCTGCGATAGATTTTCTAACTTCACCTATATAATTTATTGGGCAGTTTTTTGTTGTATGGTCTCCGACACATTTGACACATCTAGGTGATCTGTTGCAATATTGTGCGTTATGTTTATAACGTTGGCAATTTGTACATTGTGGGATTGTTTTCTGTTTGTGTGGTGGCTCGAACGTGATACATGTGTTTAGTAGTCTGTTTGTAGTATATATTTTGTGGTTGTTGTACTTTTGTTTTATATCAATGTAGAAGAGGGGTTCATGATCCAGATCTTTTATTGCCGTTTCTATATCTGAAGTAGGTGTCGACGGATGTAATCCTATTAGTACTACTCGAAATGATTTTTCCTGTTTTGGTTGATAAGTGTGGAATTGACTGGTTTTTTCTTTCAAGCAATTTACTAGGTTCCTGTAATCATCCGGATTTCTTGTTTGCACTTTCTCTTCTTCAGTGCTTAGTATTTTTGTAAAATGTTCAACTTGGCACACTTGATTTAGGAGTTCATTCAATGGGGCAATATCTTGAACCCCTGCTATATAAATTGGTGGCGGTTTAATTTCTTTAGGCTGTTTTACTTCAGTCTTTTCATCCTCCAGCTCTGCAAACTCTTTTTGTATGTCACTGGCACTACCTTTAAGTTGATTCAGCCAATAGTCGTTTATTATCGTTTGCTTTTGAATTTGTGCTTTCTGTCTGTTTTTTTCTTTTTTCTTTTGACTGCTTATGGTATTTTCCTTATTATCGTTTTTTGTTTGCTGGTTTTTTTCACTATGATGAAGCCTTTATTGTTTACTTGGGATTTTTTTGTTGTTATATCATTGGTATTTATCTTTGTTTGCTTTGATGCAGGTGCCTTCAACGGACTACTACTTTTTCGCCGCTTTGTGCTGCTTTCAAAATAAATTTCTGTTGGAGCAAAACCACCTTTCTCTTCTGCGGTGAGTCGTTTTCTCATCTCTTCGTTCTCATTTCGTAAAGACTGAACATCTTTGCTAAGCTGTTCAGCGAGCTTTTCTATTTTGTTTAACTTTTCCTTTAATTCCTCATTTTCCTTTTGTAAAATATTTGTACTGTGAAATTCTTTTGTTTTAGCTGCTTCTGCAATATGTTTTAGGTGCCATTTCCTTTTTTCTTTCATTTTCGTGTTCCTGGTTTTCCTTATTTGATGCACCCCCTCCTGGTGGTGGAGTTCGATCCACCCCCATTTAGTTATTATTTAATTTTTTTTAATTATATAATATATATATTTAATATATAATTAATAATAATATAACATATAAATAATAATATGGTTTAATAATTAATATCAATAAACGATATAAAAAGGTATTATTAGTAGTATTAGTACCAGAGCAAGTTAAAAAAATTTAAATACTATTTTCAAGTACTTTTCAAATAAAATTATTTGACTTGATTTTTTTCAAATACAGGTAAAGTATTTGAAAAAAGTATTTCAAATACTATTTTTGAGTAAGAGTATTTGCCTTGATTATTTCAAATACAAGTAAGTATTTGAAAATTATTTAAAGTTCTCTAGTAAATTACTCAAATACTTTGCTCTAATTATATATTAAAACAAATTTTTTTTAAAGAAAAATCACAGAGAACTGATATACAAAGACGTTGAGTTATAATTTTAAAATTTTAATATTTTGGAAATGTTTATAATATGTAGGTTATAAATTTTTTTTTTTTTTTTTTAGGTATCTCCGTTTTTTTGTTTTTTTTTATTTAATTTTTGATTTAACCAAAGAAGGGACTATATTTCAGTAAATCTGAAAGTACTAAATAAGCTGAAAAGTCCTTGTGCAATCCGATATACGTTACTCAAAATAAATTTATTCAATTAATTTTTGACATTTTTTTTATTTCGCTCTAAAATTCAGAAATAGTATTTTGTAAATCTTTTTAATTCTTCATACTTGGCTAATGCCCTGTATTGGAAATTAATAATTTCAACCTTTTTAATTTCTGATTCTGGTAACAAATGTAGGTATTAGTAAATTCAAAAAGCTGTTCGTTCTATTTCATCTTATGTCGACTTAGGCGATTTTGCATTATTGCCGCAGATTTATTAGGGTATGAGAATAAAGAAATTTTGAATGATTGATTTTTTCCAGGTACCAGCATATAATAATATTGGTTTCAAAAACATGTTATTTCTTAAAAATGATATTATTTTCTTTATTGTCTTATAAGGGAAGTAAACATTTTTATTTTATTTCAAACAGATTATCATTCATGTATTTTCAATTTTATTGTCTTATAAGGGAAGTAAACATTTTTATTTTATTTCAAACAGATTATCATTCATGTATTTTCAATAATATAATTTTTTTTGATAGTCAAAAAGAATAACAAGGGTTTTTTTTAGGAATTACTCGATGCATTTTTAGTTTCTTAAAAATTAAATTGTGCATTTTAATAATCAATGAACTAATTCACAACACAATATTTATAAGTAATGTAATGCGTTTAGGTACCTGTTAATTTCATCTAAAAGGTCTGTTCAATATGCAAATGAATATTGAATAGAGTAGAGTCAATTTGTGTGTATTCAACGGGACCGTGTGTCATATGAACTACATCTTCTACGTGGTGACTGGTGGAAAATGGCAAGTTTAAGAAATTGAGCAAGTTCCAGCAATGGCTTTTGGGAAATAAATCTAAATTGACAATGAACAACAAGCTGCTACTTTACAAAACAATCATAAAACCGATATGGACATATGGTGCAGAAATCTGGAGTACCTCAAGCAATACCAACATTAATTTAATACAAAGAGCACAATCAAAAATAACTAGAACGATAGCGAGAGCCGAATGGTTTGTGAGAAATGATGATCTACACCGTGATTTAAAAATATTAACAATAAATGAAGAAATTAAAAAGACAAGTTTAAAATATCAACAAAAAATATCAACGCATTCTAACAATGAAATTAGCACTCTACCAGAACAAGAAAGAATAAGAAATAGACGCCTGAAAAAATACAGACCACATGATTTAATAAATGGATTTTAAGTTTAAAAAAAAAAAAAAACAAAAAAAAAAAATAAACAAAAATATAATGTAAATGAATTTTAGAAAAAAATTACTACATAAAATGATTGTATGAAAAAATGTAGTACTTTCAGATTTACTGAAATATAGTCCCTTCTTTGGTTAAATCAAAAATTAAATAAAAAAAAACAAAAAAATGTAAGAAAAATTACTAGGTGTCTTACATTAAGACAGATGTAAATAAAAATGGGAAAAAAAAAAAAAAAAAAAGTTCCAGCAAAAATAGGTCCTCATCGCATCCCACATAGCCCTTGGAAATTTTTTTTCTTTTTTAAATTGTCTTTAGTACAAGAGTTTATAAGCACGATGCAAATAAGAGGTTCGGCGTCTCAAGTGTCGGGACCGAAGACCTTAATTTTTTTTTTGTAGCTTGTCTTTAGTACAAAGGTCATATGCACGATGTAAACAAGAGGTCCGGCGTGCCAAGTGTCGGGACCCAAGACCTAGAATTTTTTTTTTGTGGCTTGTCTTTAGTACAAGCGTCATAAGCACGATACAAACAAGAGGTCCGGCGTCGCAAGTGTCGAGACCGAAGACCTTAATTTTTTTTTTGTAGCTTGTCTTTAGTACAAGGGCTCAAAAGCGCGATGCAAACAAGAGGTACGGCGTCCCAAGTGTCGGGACCCAAGACCTTCATTTTTTTTTTGTCATCACTACAATGGCCTTTAAATGTGATGAAGACTATAGGTGCGGGGTCCAAGGAATTGGGACCGAAACTCTATATCACGTGTTTAAATTGTATTTTTCTGGAAAGATGTTATTAATAATTGTTATAAATAATTTTTAAAAAATTTTCGAATATATGTGATTTAATTGATCAAAAAATATCAATAAAAGCAAATACCACCAAATGATTTTATGATTATATTAGATAAGTTAGGACAAAAATATTTAACTTTATTTGAATGTAGAAAAAAATTTTAAATATAAGTTATTTCAATCTTTAAAATATGATTTTATTTATAACTGCTGTGATAAATGTGACAAAAGTTATTTTATAAAACTGTATATTAAAGTAGGAATTTATTATATATCATAAATGAATTTATTATATCATAAATTAATTCATAACAAAAATGTTAAAAAATTCAATACGCAACATAAAATTCTAACACAAGTGTATGTAAAAGTATGTTTATGAAAAATGTTAAGTAAAAATTATAAAAAAAAATTTAAATACTTTTGAACATTCTTTTACACAAATATTTTGGAATTTAATTTTCTCTTGGTAAACATTTTGCAATTTCTTTCAGAAAGTTGATTTAGAAATATCATAATATAAAAATTTATCATAATTCATAAATATTAATTTTAGTTTGACATTTTTCGAACACCCGATTTTTGTCTTTTTCTCACATGAAACTTTCTTATTACCATTCTTTTAATTGGTGGAAGATTTTTAAAAAATATTTTTTTTCTATTTCAAGGCCGCTAAATTTTGGGAGCAATTGGAAGCAGTGCCTCTTCTTTATTATCTCTAATGCCACATCCATTAAAGATTTAGGGTACCGAACTAAATTTCAGATCTCATGTAGATAATTGTGTCAGTAGAGCGAATTCAGCTCTTGGGTTTATCAAAAGATGGTCAAAAGATTTTTCCGATCCATATGTCACCAGAGCTGTATATTTGACTATGGTAAGACCATTACTTGAATACCCGTCTCAGGTATGGTCACCTTTTCATCAAGTTCACATAGACAGGATTGAATCTGTTCAACGTAGATTCGTTCGTTTCGCTCTTCGTGGTCTTTCATGAACAGACCCATATAACTTACCCCCTTACAGAGACCGCCTTAAACTTCTAGATCTGCAAAGTCTCTTTAATCGTCGAAGTGATATTATATTTGTTCACCAAATTCCTCAGGTGCAATTGACTCGGTTGGTATTTTAGAACACATAAATTTCAATATTAAATTTCGTTCTCTTAGGTATTCTGCCCTCTTTCGTTTAAATTTTCATCGCACGGATTATGGAAAGAATGAGCCAATTACAAGAATGTTGCGGAACGTAAACAATAACTCTAATGTCTTCGATTTTCCCATTAGTAAGTCCAAACTAAAGAATCTGCTTTATTCAAACAGGTCATAAGTTTTTGAAGGACAGGTAAAACAAGTAGTATACGTAGTTGTTCACGTTGAATCAGTAGTATTTCATCTTTTAATATGTATACACAAGTGTATATAAATTATGTTTATTTTTATTATTATTATTAAATTATTTTTATTTTATTATTATTATATTTATTATATTTTTTATTTTATTTTTATTCAATTTATGCGTTTTGCATGTGTTGTATATATGGATATATATTTTTATTATTTTTTTTCTCTTTATTTTTCTTGTTTTTTTTAATTTCTTTAGTTTATACCTAAATAAATTGACAAATGCTTCTTCGACATAATTTAAAATTGCCAAATATTGATTTAACCTATCTTGACATAAGATAGTCTAAATCTATTATATAATTTTTTAATTGATTGAAGATTTTAAATTGCTTCAACTTTTAACTTGTGAGCATATTGCATATTGATTTTTGTTCTTTGATTTGCCTTGACATGTTGGAATGCAAGTCAAAGTTACTAGATTTTTGACCGTATTTTCCGTTTATGGATTTTATTTTTGTTTCTGTTTTTAGTTTCTATCAATTTATTACTAATTTCCTTAATTGTGTTTGCTAATTCCCCTTTTTTTTTGTTTTATTTTGCATGCTTGTTTTAAGCATTTCCTGACCCAATTCTTATTGTAGATATTCTTTGATTATAAGATAAAACGCAAAAGTATATAATGAATCTTGCTGGAATATTGTTAATGAAAATTTGGAATATTTAGTTTGAATGCAATATACATGCACAATAAATAATTCATAAACCTCTTAAACACATCGAAAGCGAACACTGAGAGTGAACCAACAAAGAGTATTTTTTCTTTTGATTTTACGTTTTTCTTTTTTCTTATGTCGAGTTAAAATTTTAATTTCTTCTACATATTGAATTAATCTTAAATAAAAGTTTTTTATACTTATCTTGATACGTAATGAACATTATCGACATTTTGATTTTTGGACAATTTTTTTGTTCAAGGTCCTCGGTCCCGACTTCTGAACCGCAGACCTATCCGACAATTTTTTAAAAATTATTTATAATAATTATTAATAACCTGTTCCCAGAAAGACACAATTTTAACCCGTGATATAGAATTTCGGCCCCAATTCCTTGGACCCCGGACCTATTGCTTTCATCACATTTCGGTCATTTGTACCGATGACAAAAAAAATGTCTAGGTCTCTGGTCCCGACACTTGGGACGCAGGACCACATGCTTGCAACACATTTAAGGACCATTGTACTAATGACAAAAAAAATTCAAGGTCTTTGGTCCCGACACTTGGGACGCCGGACCTCTTGTTTGTATCGTACTTATGAGCCATTGAACAAAAGACAAGTTACAAAACTATGGGAAAATCTTTTTTTTATCGTAACATTTTTATTTTAGTAGAGAAAAGACATAACATTAGGTGATAGGTGACTCAACTCTAAGTTCTTTAAATATTAATGAAAATGTATGACTCAATATTCTTTCAATATGTGACTAGATAAGTTATTAACTACTTTGCGCTACAGTGTGATAAAAAGAAGAAACCAGACTATCAATATCCACTAGTTCTTAGTGATAAATCCAGTTAATAAAAGTCAAGGCAACTGTAGTCCGCATTTTGGAAGTTGAATGCACTTTCTTTATTGTAAGATTTTCAAAAAGTATGAATAATTAGATGTGGATGAGTGTAATTTAATCTTATTAGACCTTGATATACAGGTTACGGTTTTTTTATATTTTTTATGCTCTTGACAGTACCTTAGATAGAATCGCCTTTTTGTGCTTAGTTAAGTACGCTACTGCTAGCTTATAATACAACATCTGCAATATTTCGAGCATTTATTTATCACCTTATCGGGTTAACTTATTAAATGTGGAAAGCTACTGCTATTGTCAGGAGCTAAGCTCCATTTTATTTAATTTGTAACCATATTATACTCTCAATTATTTTTTGTCATTTATTTTATCCCAATGACAAAGGGTACTGGACCAGGTCGAAAAGACCATAAAACATTTTTTTGCATCATCGGGAATCTAAACTGGAGCCTTTCGGTTGAAATTTAATTTGTATTACTACATTAAATTGAGCACTGCACATTGTTCACATTCTCTCTCAAAGCGTACTAACCTCTGCAATATATAAACAATTGATTACATTTTTTTTTCCTAAATAAAGTAAATTTAAAAAATAAATACATTTTTTTTAAATTCTTAAGCATAAATACTAAATTTCTAATGACCCTTATAATGTCTAATTAAACTAACGCTGAAATAATCATAATAATTTTAAAAATTAAAATTTTTATTTTGAGACAATTTTCTTATACATATACTATGTAGTAAGTATAACATCGAAAGAAAAATTCGAAATACTAAAAGCTTTTAAAACTTTTACCATTTTCTTCTTGTTTTTAACTAAACCTAACTAAAATTTTACCTTTTTCTTCTTGTGTTTTTGTTTTAATCTTGTTCTTCATAATTATTTTGATTTTTTTTTAGCGAAACAATCCTTGAAATAATGGTTATGTAATTTTCATACTCCTATATTTAATAATACTGTATAACAATAAAAATAAATCTTCATTAAATTATTAATAAATTCACTACATTTTTTTGTTTTTATAATTTAATAAAAGAAAATTAATAAGTTCATTGCAATAAAAATAAAAAAAGCAGTATATTAAGTTAAAACGGTGATACCTAAGGTATAAAAAACAATATCCCTCCAAATCAAAATAAAAAAGGAAAAAAATCATCTCTTGAATCAAATCAAAAGTCATCTCTCTCACGTTATAACAGTTTTCACACTAATTTTTACAAGGTCGGTTTTGTCACATACATGTACATATATAATAAAAAAAAATTAAATTGCGATAAAACGCAATAAACAATAAAAGTTCATTGAATGTCGATTATGTATGACATATGATTCACAGTATGATTGTAAAATTTAATGAATATCAAAATATTTCGCATTATCTTGTCATCAAAGGGAGATGGAGTGTTGAAGTGAATTCACATTGTATGCCTTTATTTCAATATTATGTACATATTTTTAAAAAATATATATGGTGGGCTCAGAAGCCATTCAGTGTAAGTCACGTTTTATTAAAAATTTCGTTATGCTATCCGCTAAAGAAAAATTTTACTGTCACGTGTTTTCATCAACATTTAGTTTACATTAAGCCACCGGCAACAGACGTGCCAACTACTTTGATTCTCTTCAAAACACTTTAATATAAGTATGACCAAAATGGAGAGAAAAAAATATAAAGCAACAATTAGCAAAGAATTGCATTTGCGAAAGGCCTATCAAACTCGTAACTCCTTAAGAAGGGACAAAAAATCGGCAAATGAACAAAATTATGTTTTCACGTTTGATTTGGAAAAGGCGTTACCTTTTCCAAAGATAAGCGAATCAGCAACTTATTATAAATTAAATATGTATGTACTATGTATATAACTTGAGAATACATAGCTTTCATAGTGCTGTCGACAGAGTTTTCACGTATATGTGTGATTAAACCGAAGAATCAAGAGGATCACAAGAAATATCAGATTGCCTCACAAAACATATTAAAACTGACACGTGAACTTATGCTTACATAACAATGTATTCAGATGCATGTACATGTCAAAATAGAAAAATTAAATTGAACTTATTTTTCCAAAAGCTTGTTCAAGATCCCAAATGAAAGCTAACTATATAGAGCACAAATTTCTTGTTTCTGGTTTTCTGGTCATAGATACCTATACCCGATACCTATTGTTGTAATTGAACTTAAAGCGAAAAAAAGAATTTATATATGAGTCAAACGATTGGATTGACCTAGTTAAAACTGCCGTTAAAACAAGGTCATTTTTCAACAAAATTATGGAATAATGTTAGCTTAAGAATTAACCAGGCAAAAAAAGAGCATTTCAATAACATTTTCCAACAAGTCTGTCTAAACCAGGTATAGGGAAAGAAAATAATGTTGATAAACTGTATAATATTGATGTTAATGATTTGAATAACAAAATTTTAGTTTCGTCTAACAATAGTCATATTTATTTATCTTCTAATATAGCTTGCAACAACATGTTATGTGCGTTCGTCTTTCGGAAGGTTTATATTGATGAAGTTTTTAAAGCTTTTAAAATAGTATCAAATCTGATGCCATTGGCGCAGATTTGATATCTCCTAAATTTCTTAAGCTGATTCTTCCAGTGATAGGAACATATATCACACAGATTTTTAACTCTATACTAACTATACTGGCTTGCATCCGGCATTATGGGAATGCGCATGTGAATTATTCCTATACCTAAAAAAGATAACCCTACCATTGATGATTTTAGACCCGTTAGTATATTACCAAGTTTATCCAAAGCTTTTGAATACATATTACATAATCAAATAATAAATTTTGTGAATGTAAATAGGTTGCTAAATAAATTTCAGTCAGGATTCCGAAAACGACACAGTACTTGATAAAAAACAGTTTAAAAACTGAAATTGATAAAAAACAGCAATCGCACTTCTCAAAAGCGCTTGATTGTGTAAACCATGGACTGCTTTGTCACAAACTAAGGTTCAATTTTGATGCATCTGCTGCTTTTCTCTTAAATAATTATTTGACTGATAGAAAGCAATTTGCTTACATTAACGAAGTTATGTCCAAATGTGGAGTGCCACAAGGTTCCTTATTCGGGCCTCGTCTTTTTAGTCTCTACATTAACGATTTACCACTTTGTTTATCGGAAACCACGTGCAGACTATATGCTGATGATGTTCAATTGTATATAAGTGGATCCATTGCTAATATCAATAGATGCATAGCAAAAATTAATGACGAACTTGATGCAATTTCATTTTGATCTAGACATAATGGCTTATGATTAAATGCATCGAAATCACTTGCAATGATCATATTTTTGCGAGGTATAGATATATCCAATTTACCTAAAATCAAAATGAACGCGGAAGTTATTCAATATGTTGAGAAGGCTAAAAATCTTGGGGTAATCTTCAATAATACTTTAACTTGGCGAGACCACATTAATCATATATCCAACAAGGTCACTCTAACTTACGCAAATTGTGGAAGTTCTCATTCTATCTAAACGATTTGATTAAGAAAAAACTAATACAACCACTTATAATACCACATTTCTTATACTGCGGTGTTGTTTACTCTGGCATGAGTGTAGGAGAGTTCAATACTCTAAAACTTCTATTTAATGCATGTACACGTTTTGTCGAATAGACGTAAACCCGAGAGTATTAGAGATGTGTCGAAAATAATACTTAGCTTAACATTCGATAGCTTTCTAAAGTTCCGTTAACTTTGTTTTATGAAACAAGTTATGCTCAATTTACTACCTGAATACTTAAATGATAAGCTAGTGTTTGGTAGATCACCTGGTAATTTAAACTTACTCATACCATGTTACAAAGGTCGCATCAGATATTTATCGTATTTTGTTCGAGTTGCTACTATGTGGAATATGATGCCGAACTATATTCGTTGTGTTTTTCGACAAAAATTTTGTTGAGCTCTGCAGAGAATATTTCAAAAATCAGGCGTTAAAGATAATTGAATAATTGAATAATTAATCAATTTAATTAATTTCAAATTTAACTTTCCTAATTTTTATTTTTTTATTTTAAATTCTACTTTTAATTATTTTTGTTTTTTTTTATTATTTTTAATTTTTAATTTTACTTTTAATTTAATTTTTTTCTATTTTAAACTCCTTAATAATTGTTTTAATTTTTTTTTCTTTTCTCTCATTTTATGCTTTTTTAATTTTAGTTTTAAAATTTTCATTTAAATTTTGTTTTTTCCGTTTTTTTTTTCTCTTTTTTGTTTTTTTTTTTAAGTTTATATAATATATAATTTTTTTTTTGTTTTTTTTTCACTATAATTTTATGTGTTTGTAAACTAAATTAAACCAAATCAAACTGAATTGAATATTGTAATTGTATACTAAAAAGACTAATCGCCTTATCAATTTATTTAAATTAAATAAATATAAAAATAAATAAATTTGAAGTGGTAGAAATGAAAAGGAAAGAGTTCCTTTGAATAAAGGCAATACAAGATTTAATTACAACAGAAAACATAATATAGAATATTTAAAAATAAACTGGATGAACATAAAATGGTTAACATATCAAATCTTGGGTGCTCTATCGATTGGTGATATTTTAAACTTCCGTGGAGGATCGGAAAAGGGTTTTTAAGCTAAAAAATCACCGAAATTGGCCAAAATCGAAATGAAATCGAATGAAAAAACGCCCGGTATACACAAATTGCTTTGGCATTAAATATTAAAAAATAATTAAAAGTAAACAACGAAGAACAAAATTATTATTAGTCAGAATCAATCTGAAGTTTTTATATTATGCATCTCACTTTTACACACCTGACACCCGGTGACAAGTTTTTAAATTTCCAAATATATGTATTATGTATCTCAACCCTAAAGAAAAGGTGAATAAAAACGACCATATCTTATTCACTTGCGGTAAGTAGGTGACTAAAAAAAAGGGGTAAGGAAATGCATATAACTTCTATTTATAAAATTTTATTTTAATTGAAACCTTAGGGCAGAACTACATCTTCTAGGTGGTGGCTGGGGGAAAGTGCCAACTTCAATAAATTGAGCAGGCTCCAGCAAAAATAGGTTTGGGTCCCATCTCACAAAGCCCTGAAATTTTTGTTTTTTTGTTGTCATTAGTACAATAGCCCTCAAATGTGAACCAAACATGAGGTCCGGCAAACCCGAGTGTGAGGACCGAAGACCTAGAATTTTTTTTTTTCTTCAGTACAATGGCCGCAAAAAATAAACTTGTAGTACAATGTAAATCATGCCAGGCATATGGTCATACACAAAAATACTGGAATACGGGAAAAATCCCAAGATGTGTTAAATGTGCAGGTAGACACCATACAAGAGAATGTTCAAAACCTAAAAACGAACCACCAAAATGTGTACATTGCGGAGATCAACATCCAGCTAATTATAGAGGTTGCATTATCGCAAAAGAAATGCAAAAAATTAAATTAAAAAATATGCACATAAATCCACAAAAACGGAATATAAATATTAGACAATACGCTAAAAAACAAACTACAAATTATCTGCAAACGTCGCAAGTTAAACCAGATTTCCAAACAAATACAAACAGTAAAACTTATGCACAAGTCTTTACGGGGAAAAGAAATGTTCATAATAACGAGTAGGAAAATGATTTAAAACAAAGCACCTTGCTTATATTATCTAAAGTTACCAAAATAGAAAGCTCTATGGTCGATATGGATTGTAGAATAGGAACACAAGATCTGCTTCGAAACCAAAAAGATTTTAAATAAACTGAAAATTCTTTCATGGAATGCCAATGGACTGCAACAACACCAACAAGAGCTACAAGCAGTCCTTGACATAAATAATATAGATATTTGTCTTATAGCAGAAACACACTTTACCAAACAAACACATATTAACTTTCGTGGTTATTAAGTTTACCATAGCATACATCCGGGTAACTCTGCTAGAGGGGGAAGTACAGTGATTATAAAACAAAATATACAACATTTTGAAGAATCCAAATTTGAAACAGAAGAAATACAAGCAATTGCCGTAAACGTAAAATGTAAGAATTACTTTATTGTAGTAGCAAGTATATATTGTCCACCTAAGTACTCTTTAAAGAACCATCATTATTTAGATCTTTTTAAGAAACTGGGAAAAAAGTTTATTATAGGGGGTGATTTTAATGCCAAAAATACACACTGGGGATCACGGTTAACAACAACTAAAGGCAGGGAATTGTTCCAGGCAACAACCGAATTTGGCTGTGAAATAATATCAACAGGAAAACCTACTTATTGGCCTACAGATCTAAATAAAATACCTGATTTAATCGACTTTTTTATAATTAAAAATATTTCGAATAATTTCATACAGATAGAGGATAGGCAGGAAATTAACTCTGACCACTCTCCAATACTACTAACTGTAAGTGAAGACGCTATTCAAAGGAAGAGGAATCCGGTTCTGGCAAATAAATACACCGACTGGGAAAGCTTCAAAAGATGTCTGGAAGGAAAAATCCAACTAGCTGTACAGTTACAATACAAAGAACAATTGGATTCAGAGGTGGAGAAATACATTAAAGATATTCAACTAACAGTGTGAGAAAATACTCCAGTGTTAAAACAAAGAGTAAAAGGAAACAAATATTCACCAGAAATCTTAGAACTAATTACAACAAAACGCAGAGCAAGGAAAAAATGGCATCAAACTAGAGCTCTACAAGATAAAACTAGGCTAAATAATCTCACGCAACAACTAAGAAGAATAGTTAAAGAAATGAGAAACAAATCGATTAATATATGTTTAGAAAAATTAATAAATGATGAAAGCACTGATTACTCTCTTTGGAAGGCAGCTAAAAATCTGAAAATACCTATTGAAGAAATTCCTCCAATTAAGACATTGGACGGATCTAAAAAAGCTCCGGGATTTGATTTGATAACGGGGGAGATTCTAAAGAAACTTCCAGAAAATGTAATAATTAAGATAACGAATCTTATAAATGCTGCATTTAGACTGAAATATGTACCGAAATTGTGGAAACTCGCCGAAGTCATCATGATACCTAAAGCTGGAAAACCACCGAATGAAGTATCATCCTATAGACCAATTTCACTGTTGCCTGTAATGTCAAAACTGTTCGAAAAAAAACAATAGAAAAAAAAGTAATAGAGATATTATTTAGAGGTTCCAGAATAAAGGCCTAAGAAACATTGTGAACGCGCCCTGGTTCATAAGAAACTATGACCTGCATAGAGATTTGCAAATAGAATCTGTCGATAAGGAAATACAGAAATTTGCAAGAAGTCACGAAAAAAGGCTTCAGCACCATGTAAATGTGGAGATAGTCGAGCTCCTGGATAATAGAAATATAGCCAGACGACTCAAAAGAGTAAAACCTTTTGAGTTAGTGCAGCAATAATCACCCACATTCTTGAGGACTCGTCGCGCTGGTGATCGGAGGTTGATCCGCTCCCACGTTTAGATAGATTTGTTTTTACGGGATTGGTGAAGAATGTCGTTATGTTGACTGCCAACGAAACGAGGTTTTTCACAAGTCTTCCATAATTATATATTCGTCCGGAGAGCTGGTTGGCTTTTCGTCGCTGATGCGATTGGTCTTCAAGGTTATGGATGAATACGCCAAAGAAAAGTTAGATAGATATCGCTGGATGTAGTCTACATTTAAAAATAAAATAAAGCCAAGAAAAAATTGCTCATTAGTCCTGTAGGACTAGATCGCAATATAGGAAGGGTGTGGTTTTTGGCTCATTGTGTCTTTTGAAGATTCCCACCAAAAAATAAAAAAAATAAAAAAAAAAAAAAAAAATACAATGGTCCTAAAATGTGATATAAGCATGAGGTCCGGCGTACCAAGTGTCGAAACTAAAGATTTTGAATTGTCCCGTTGAATACACACACATACACTCACACATACTCTATTCAATATTCATTTGCAAATTGAACAAACCTTTTGGACATAATATGTATGTTTCACATATCCATTGGGGGTTTTTACAAGAGTTTTATTTTTCTGCTGCTTTTGAAATACTCTATGTTACAACAGCTTGGTTTTTATATGGGTATTCTTTTGAATACCATATTTTGAGTGTGTGTTGGCTTATATTACGTTTTGTCAAAAAAATAAACCAAATTAAATTTCTATATTTATTTTTATTCTAAAATTTAAATTTTTTTAATCTAGTATGTATTTCTTTATATATTTTATGGGTATGTATTTGACAAATATTTTTAAGGAAAATTAAAATATATGGAAAAAAACTATATATATATTATTGAATTAACAAAGCGAGAAACACTTTATTATTTGAGAAAAAATAAATCTACAAAAAAAATACGAGTGTAGAGTTTTTCGTTACGTCTATTACCTCTTTTCTAAAAGCAAAAAGAATACAGCAGAAAAATAATACTCGTGTAAAAACCTCCATTCACCCTCACCTTAATTATTTCGTGATACAGAATATAAAATATTTCCAAGGGTGAGTGAAGAGTTTTACATGAAAAAGAGAGTGACTGAGATACAGAATGATGCTATATATAAATTTGTTTTATGATCATGGATCATCCTTTTTCCACTTTTTTTTTCCAACCGTATACTAGAGCCAGAAATATGATGCGTTGAACAGTTCAAATTTTTGTTTTTTTTTTTTATATTTTTTATTTATTGTTGTTGTCTTAATATACATGTATACATTTTAAATTTACGATCGTATATAATATGTGTACCAATCAATTAACAATTTTTAAAAGAATTAGATAAATGCTTGTCAATTACTAACTGCGATAAAAATACTTACTTATTAGGTGACTTCAACATAAATTTACTGGGAAACAATAATAAAATATATCAGTACAAAAACATTTTATCAATGAACTCTTTTTATTGCTGTAATGATAATATTATTTCCAGAAGTGTGAGTAGAACCTGTATTGACCATATATTTACTAACAATCTAATTGATCCAATAAAACTCACTCACATATTCAATATGATTTATTTGACCATAATATAATACTAATGGAAATAACCGATAGAAATTATTATTGAACAAGGAGTAAAATTGTGCAGCATCGAAAATCAAAATAACAAACATTAAAAAATTATGTAGATTATTAAGTGAAGCACCTATAAATATTGATCAAACTAAAAACTGTAACGATTATTTATCTGAGTTTGTTGCGGAATTAACTGACAAAATCAACAAGGTCTCGTTATAAATTATATAACCGAAAAAAGAGAAAACAGTGGATTGATAATGAACTTCTAGCAGTTATGAAATCTAATCTCTAATCTTCATCTGCAAAGACAATATAAATACTTCAGAAATAAAGTTACCAGCATACGGCGAAATAAAAAAAAAGTTATTTTATGAACGAATTTAATAAAAGTAATAATAATTCAGCTAAGACGTGGGATTGCATCAATAAAATTATTTGCGGCTCAGCCAAGAAAAATAAAGATGTTGAGCTGTTACAAGGATTATCAGAAGATAAAGCTACCGTAAAAATAAATGAATTAAATCGACACTTCACATAGGGACAAAAAAATATGAAAATAAATTATTTTTCATGCTATCAAAAACAAGAAATTGCTTCAAATTTCAATATGTCTCTGAACATCAAATTTCGGAAATAATAAAATCTCTCAAAAAATCTAATTCTGCTGACCTACTTAACATATCTACAAATTTGCTGAAAGATTGTAATAAGGTTTTGACTGAGTCTATATGCAAAATTGTTAATAAATCATTAATTGAAGGGCATGTTCCTGTATTGTTGAAAATTGGCAAAATTATTCCAATCTTCAAATCGGGACAAAACGAAAACCTCAATAACTACAGGCCAATTGGACCAGTACTATCTAAAATCATTGAGAAAATTGTTAATAAACAGCTAACTTCTTTTCTGGATAGAAAAGATCTATTAACTAAAAGACAATATGGCTTTAAAAAAAAATCAAATACAGAAACAGCACTAGTTGATATGCTAACAACAGTTCAAAATTTTAAAGATAAAAAAAAACTAGCGGCAATCATGTACATGGATTTAACTAAAGCTTTTGAAACTGTAGATTATGAAATTTTACTTAAAAAATGCATAGTTTCGGCGTAAGAGGAGTTGCCTATAAGTGGTTTAATTCTTACTTAAGTAATCGATCCCAATTTACTCAAATAGGAAAAGTTTCAAGTCTGAAAGATAATATAAAATTTGGAGTACCACAGGGTAGTATTCTCGGACCATTGCTTTTCTCTCTGTATATTGAAGGCATAAAAGAGATTGGACTTAGTGCTGAAATATTTCTTTTCGCTGATGATATTTGTCTAATATTTGATGATAATAATTATACAGATTTACAAAACAAAATTAATATAGAATTACAGAAGCTAGCAGGGTTGATAAGTGATCACAACCTAACAATCAACACAAGCAAAAAAAATTTATGATCATTTGTCCATCTGCCCCAACTCTTGTTGTTTTTTTATTTTTTTGTTCTTGCTTTTATATTACATACATATAGTGTAGTAGTGGCAATGAGGTAAGGTTGTGTATGTCGTATCAAATACACACTTGTTAGGTAGAGGTAGAGTATACCAATAATATAAAATTCATGGTGTCGGTACAAAATTTCAAAGACACAATTACATATTTCAAAAAATTAAATCCCAATTTAAGTTTTTATAAAAAATTTGAAATTATTTGGTTTTGTAATGAAAGTACTTTTTTTTCTTAAAAACAAGTAAGAATACTAAGTGCTTATGCTGAAGTCCGAAGCGGAATATCCCCGAAAAAAATTTCCGATCGGAATGCGAAAAAATCGGTATTCTGAAATCCATTCGACTTCCAAGTCTGTGCACAAATCAAAATTAAATGTTTCGGAATTTTTTTTTATTTCAAATAAAAAACGGCGGCGTTGGCAGTTTCAGTTTGCTTTTATTTATTTTGTAAAAAGTTTTAAATTTTTTAATAATTACATAACGTATATACATAAATTAAAAGTAAAAGTTATAAACTTTTAATTACATATGTATATACAAATTAAAATTTAATAGTAATTTTTTGTTACACATTACATTTTGTTACATTAAAAACGATAAAATATATTATTCTAACAATATATAAAATATATTGTTTGAGTCGCTTTTTTAAATTGACATTTCGACGGACTTTAGCATAACCACCTAATTTTTTTAATTCTTAAAAACACAAAACAAAATCATATTTTGAAAGAAACTACTAATCAACTAAAGATTTTGACAATTCTTCCACATTTTATATTAGTTGATAAAAACTTAAACATTTAATTCTTTTAAATATGAAATTTTGTACTTATGAAATTTTGTTTTATATAACTTTGTCATATAACCAAGATGCATACATTTTTATTATTTTTAATACAAACAAAAAACAACTTACTTTAAATTGGAAATTCATAAAGAAAAAGAGAATTAAAAAATTTTAATATAGAAATAGAATAACCAAAAATAATCTATAATTATAATTGACAAGCATTTAAGGTCCTGCGCAGTAGACACCTTTTTATTTTATTTCGATTCTCCTACTCCTTAATGAATTTCTAATATATATAATATATAAGATTGTATACAAAACAAAAATGCGCACACAGTTGAAAATTTTGTACTCATATGATTTTATTATTCAGCAAATACATTATGCATAAGTGAGATCTTATGAAAATAATAAACAAAAGTAAACAAATCAGTTATTATATTTTATATTATGTACTTGCAAATGAATTTATGTACATATGCCAAGAAAAAACAAAGAAACAAATTCATCTCAAATAAAAAATATAAAAAAGCAAAAACAAAAAAAATCAGTTGGATTGTTCATATGACGAGCAAATTTATTTTTATATAGTAGAGTTAGAGTACTTCATTTTGATATAGTAGGTCACTTGAATTTTTCATTTTTATCTTTTTAAGTAACTGTTTCTAAATTTTTGTTATTTGTAGTAATAATATAGTTTTTATTAAAATTATGTATTATGTAGGTATATATATACGTACCTCTTTAATAACAAAACTTTTTAGTTTTAGTAATTTTACCACTAAATGCTTCTTACTATAGGGAATATATCGGAAACGAGGCAGTATATGAGGGACGTGTTTTTATGTGTCCTAAATAAAACTTACTAACCACAAAACTTTTTATTAAACACGAGTGGTTTCTGCTATATTGTGCGAAGTCTATGTCAGTACGTAAATTACTGTTTTTTTAAAAACTTTAAATTTGACTTCAACTTGAAATATAATTACTCAACAGGGGCCCCTAGTGTATGTATATTGTATAAGCAATGAATACTTATAATAATAAGAATGTGCAAGCAGAAGAAATAAAATTAAAATTTTGTATTGACTTAAGAAAAAACAAAAACGTAAAATCAAAAGAAAAAAAAAATCCTTTGGATATGTGTGGATAACAATTTTGGATTTCAATGATAATGATAATAATCTACACTTTACCTTTACATACTCTGCACTATGAAATCAAGGAATACATTATTATATCTATATTAATAAATATTTTTTGCTGATAAATTACGATAGTATGCAAAATTATGTACATACTTACTTACTGCAGTATGGCATAAAAACAATAACTACATTGAAGTAATTGAAAACATAAATTTATAAATAATTTAGTTTTTTTCTCATATTACCTATAATATTGTTAAAATTAGTAATATTATAATAAATTTAAAAATTTATTTTTGTTTTATTTAATTTTTCATTTTTATATTATAATATACATACATACTTTACTTACCTAGGTACATATATTATAAAAATTTAAAAAGTTAAATATTTTATAAATTTTAATTTTTCCAAAAGTTTAACATGCAAAACGGATCTTAATAATAAAAGTCAGGAGCTAAAGAGAGAAATAAAGAAATTGAATGATAGATCTCTGAATTATTACCTAGAAAATTTAACAGCTACTAAAGAAACAAATTATTCTTTATGGAAAGCTACGAGTAAAAAGAAGAAGTCTTTTGTGCATTCTGCACCACTGAGGAAAAATGATGGCTCATGGGCAAGGAGCGATAAAGAAAAAGCTGACACTTTTGCAGATCATCTCGCTGAAGTTTTTAAGCCCAATGAAATGAACACTGTTATTGATCTAAATGAAATAAATAACCATGAAGATATAAATATTCCCTTCATAAGTCGAAAAGAAGTAATTAAGGAAATAAAAAACCTAAAATTAAATAAAGCCCCAGGTTTTGATTTAATAACTTCAAATGTGCTGAAAAATATACCCAACAAAGTTCTCACACTCTTGGTATATATAATGAATGCCTGTATTAAGCTTAAACACGTATTTAGTATATGGAAATTAGCCGAGATAATAATGATCCAAGAACCAGGAAAGCCTGCTAACGACACCAAATCCTACAGGCCGATATCTTTGCTCCCTACAATATCGAAGTTGTTTGAAAAATTACTATTGAGAAGGATTCAACCCCTCATAGAAAACAGGAATATAATACCTAATCACCAATTTGGGTTTAGGCAAAAACCCTCAACAATAGATCGAATAACAGACATTATAGAAAGGGCACTGGAAAATAAACAAATTCTTCAGTATTTCTAGATGTAGCCCAAGCTTTTGATAAAGTTTGGCATGAAGGACTCATCAAAAAGCTAAGTTGTTTGCTCCCTAAAAATTATGTTGAATTATTTTCATCATATCTCTCAAATAGATTTTTTTCGAGTTAAAAATGAGAATGAATACTCCTCTCCAAGAGATATAAAAGCGGGAGTACCGCAAGGTAGTATACTGGGTCCAATTTTATATTTGTTAAACACCTGTGATATGCCCGAAGTAGATAGTATAAAAATAGCAACCTTTGCAGATGACACAGTTGGTTCTACTATAGAAGAAGCTACAAACAAACTCCAAAAAGCTAAGGACAAAATTTCCAACTGGTGCAAAAAATGGAAAATTAATTTAAATGAAGCCAAATCTAGTCATGTAAACTTCACCTATAAAAATATAGTAACTCCTCTTTCAGTTAAAATTAATGATGTCGTGATTCCATACGAGAATAAAGCTAAATATCTTGGCATGACCTTGGATGCAAAACTGAAATGGAAAGAGCATGTGAAAATCAAAAAACAAGAACTTCAGTTCAAATATAGAGAAATATACTGGCTGATTGGGCGGAATTCTACGGTCTGGACCTAAAACAAAGTTTTGATATATAATCAAATATTGAAGCCAGTCTAGGTATACGGTATTCAAATATGGGGATTTGCTAAACAAATCTATATTCAAACTATCCAAACGTTCCAAAATAAGGTACTGCGCAACATAGTGAATGCTCCATGGTATGTTCGCAATGCCGATATTCATCGAGATCTGAAGATCTCATCTATAAAAGACGAAATAATGAAATGCGCTGCACGGCATAAAACTCTTCTGATCCAACATATCAATACCGAAGCTTCTAGCTTAATTGACAATCAAAACTTTGTGAAGCGACTAAAACGAACAAGACCACTTGAGTTAGGTTAAAACCTTTGATCTATTAAAGCCTTATTGGATTTTGGTAGATCAAAGGTATCTTATTTTCTTTGAGTTAAATTTAAATTAATGGTTAGTGTATAAGACTAGTTTTAATGTTGCAATAATGATAGGAGTTTTTAGTGGGTTAAAGTCCCACAGTCCTTCAAACTGCCTTCCCCGGTAATAGTTAGTCCCTGAAGCCTCTTTCGATGATTTACTACTATCTGGAAAAAAAAAACTAACGTTAACAAGAACGCGAAAAATATATCTAGGGTTTATAATAATAGAATAACAAATAACAAAATTTCAAATAATTTTCTTAACAAAAAAAAAGTAAAATGTCAAAACGCTCTTTGTTCAATGAAACTAAACCACAAACACCAGATAACACTAAAACGACCCCATTAAATTTTACAGTAAATCTCAGTCAGTCACTACCAACACAATCCGTTTGTATACAACGTAATATTTTACCGTTTAACCCTTCTATAAGAACTAATAATTGTAGCTATTCTAGTGTCTTAAGAAATGATTCAATAACATCTAACAGTCGAAAAAACATTTCTAGTCAAACAGAATCATTTAACACGTTTGTTCCCAAAAACCTTAACAGAAATATTACTTCGAGTCCTCCATGATAAGATATTGAACTTAAAAAGATAAAAAATAAAAAGAATATAGCCTGGAATGTACATTTACAAAATAAAGATGGCATTTCTTATTTGAATTTCGTAAATTTGTATAATACTTTTCAATCTTTATTAAATTTTATATACAATGCCTACATATGTAAAATAGCTTCCGAAATACGGACGAATTCTAAGTCTTTCTGGCGACTTGTTAATTCTAAAAGAAAAACAGATCAATATCCCAATTATATAACATTTAAAAACCAAACATCTAATGATGCAAATGAAATATCTAACTACTTAAGATAATTTTTTGAAAGTAATTATTTTTCTTCAACCTTTACAATTAATGAAGCAAACTTCACTCATTTAGAAATCTTTCCAAACATACCACTTGAATCAATATGCTTCACACGAAGCAATGTTCAGATTTACTTAAGTAAACTTGGTAATAATACAGTTCCAGGCCCGAACGGTCTGCCTGAAATCATATTAAAAAACTGTGCAGATTCTTTATCTTCTCCTATTTCTTTTCTATTCAATAAAACTTTAACTTCCGGGCTATTCCCAAATTTTTGGAAAAAGTCCTTCATAAGACCAGTTCACAAAAAGGATTTAAATATTAATGTTTCAAATTATAAACCTATTGCCAAACTATCAAGTTTACCTAAAGTGTTTGAACTTATGGTATTTGATACGATCTATAATTACTGTTCTTCATTTATAGTAAATGAGCAACATGGCTTTGTAAAAAAAGGATCAACTGTAATAAATCTTATAGAATCAGCTTCAACTTTTTTGAAAACTATGGAAGCCGGTAAGCAAATAGATGTGGTTTACACTGACCTTAGTAAGGCTTTTGATCTCTTACCACATAGTGTGACTTTCTTCAAACTTAAAAAATATGGTTTTCCGTATTTTCTAATTAAATGGATTGACTCTTACCTTAGTAATAGAAGGTACAGTGTTCTTTTCAGAACAGCAACTTCGGCGTCTTTCTTTTCTAACTCTGGAGTGCCACAAGGGAGTTACCTCGGACCACTGTTTTTTATTTCATTATTATTTCTATAAATGATGTCACTAAAATTATCCAGAGCAGTGGTATAAAAATTTACGCCGACGACATGAAAATTTTTAAAGATATTAATTAGTTCAAATAACGACTCCTTTTCTCTTCAAAAAGACTTAAACAATTTTATGAAATGGTATAATTATAATGGTTTACTTTTAAACGTTGATAAATGTGCCATCATACAGTTTACTCGCTCTACAAACCCTACGTGTAATAATTATACCTTTGATGGTTCTATAATTAGACGAGTCATCGAATTTAATGATCTTGGCGTGACTCAATCCTTGGTTTTATAAAAAGTTGGTCTAAGGAAATTGATGATCCTTATAATACTAAATCGTTATTTACGACATTAGTCAGACCAATTCTTGAATATGCTAACCAAGTTTGGTCCCCTTTTTATCGCCAACACATTGATAGAATAGAAAGTATTCAAAAAAAATTTCTTAAATTTGCATTAAGAGCTTTGAATTGGAATAATCCCTTAATATTGCCCCCCTACATTGAACGTCTTAAATGCTTAATATGTATACCTTAGAAGGTAGGAGAACTGTGTTAGGTATTGTTTTTATAACCCAAGCACTGAATAAACACATTGATTCACGTTATATTGGTAACATTTTAAGAAATACAATTAACACAAGAGCACGATTTAGGCTTTTCTATTACATTTCACAGGACTAACTACGGAAAATATGAGCCTATTAAAAGAATGCTGATAAACACAAACTAATACAACACAACAATAAATTTTAATATGAGTAAAGATGTTGTAAAGAAATCCTTATTTAAAGTAATTTCCTAATTTAATTAGGAATTTTGTTTAAACTAATTATATAATTTTTATAATCTCTATTTTAAATTACTAATTGTATTCGTTTTATATTTAATTATTGAAAAATGGTTTTATTGTAAATTTTAATCTTGTAATTCGTAAACACTTGAACTGAATAAGAATAAATAACTAAATGAATATGTCAGGAGCAGGGTATGCTTCTTACATTGAATATATTGCAGAGAAATTAATTATTCAAAGAGGATTTTGATGTTAATTTTTTTAATTTTTTTTCTTTACACAATTTTAGCTAAATTTACCAATTTTCGGTTAAAGTTTAAGATAGTAAAAATATCCTCAAATATGTTGAAATTTTTATAAATCGAAAATTTGAAGAATTTTCTAGAACATATCGAAATTTCAACTTTCAAAATTTTCACTATTATTTTCATTAAATAATTACTTTTTTCTAGCATTTTTTACCGACGCCATGTTGGCGCTTCTTGGAAGCATGGTGAGCATCGGACAACGATGGAGGTAGCAACCAAAGGCGGAAGATCCATGCCCGGAATTGAGCCACTTTCACATTTTGACCACATGTGGTGGTGGATAACAGAATCGGAAGTAAATTGTCGAAATCGTCTCGCACGCGCGGAAAATACCTTCGGTTATAGGGCACGAACAATTTTCGGAGCTTGGAACGTTAGATCCCTGTACGATGCAGGTCGATACGAGCAAGGTGAACGCGAAATGATTCGACTCAAGCTGGATAAGCGAATTTTTGTATAGGCGAAACCAAATGGAGAGGACAAGGAGATTATATATCTCTCAGGAATTTAACATCTATGCTGTACTCTGGAAATGATGAAGCAGTTGGTGGCATAAGGAGAGGAGATGTCGGTATTATGTTAAGTCGCAATGCGGGAGTTTGATCACCTGGGCCCCAGTATCCAGAAGACTTATCGCTGCCAGATTGAAATCTCGAGTAATCATCCAGTGTTATGCTCCAACTGAAGACGCAGATGAGGAAGGAAAATCCATTTTCTACACACAGCTAAGTACAATTTATGACAATGCTCCAAAGGCTAACATTAACATCATTCTGGGCGAACTTAACGCCAAAGTTGGATGTGAAAATGCAGGTCTAGAGAGGGTCATGGGGTAACACGGAATGGGTGCAAGAAATGGTTGCAGCTCGTTGATTTTTGTAACTCACGACAACTTACTATTGGTTGAACCATATTCCCCCACAAAACTTGCCACAAGAAAACATGGATATCCCCGGATGGTCGTACAGAAAACCAGATTGACCATATAATCGTACAACAGAAATGGAGAAAATCGCTCTGCGATGTAAGAACCAAAAGGAGCGCGGATGTCGGTAGTGACCACCATTTGGTCTTCGCGTGTCTGCAGTTGAACACGTTAGCTGTCAATCGACGTATAATCGAACCGGAAAGGAGAGCTGATTTCAATGTAGAAGCATTAAAAAATCCCACCATATGTTGTATGTCTAGTAGAATAGAATAAACACTCAAAAGCCACCAAGCAGGTTTTCGCGGTGGCCATTCGTGTGTGGATTGCATAAAAAATTATAGCTATAATTAAAGAGTCCTACAAAGATGCAAGATGTCGCGTTTTACATCGAGGACAGCTGACAAATTGCTTACAGGTGTGTCAGAGAATAAGGCAGGGCTGTATTTTATCACACATATTGTTGTTATTAGTAATGGATGACATAATGACTACTACTGTGGGTGTAAACGAGAGCAACGGTATCCAGTGGCGTCCTTTCGAACGTGCCAGCCACTTAGATTACGCCGACGATGTGTGTTTACTGTCACATACGAATGGAGGTTTGAACGATATGTGCCAAAAGCTGTATGACACTGGAAAAATTGCAAGCCGAAAAGTCAATTCAGCTAAAACCAAAATCATGCGCACAACTCACACATTACAACATCTGATCCTTCATGAAGAAATGCGAATCGAAAAGGTGAGTACGTTCAGTTACCTGGGCAACATCGTGTCATCAGATGGGGGGCCTATTTGGATATTGAAGCCCGCATCAGTAAAGCCCGTACTGCTTTCGGGATGCTTTCCAATGAAATATGGCAAGCAAGCAACATATCTCTACCCACAAAAATAAGAATATTCAACGCAAGTGTAAAATCTGTTCTCTTGAACGCTAGCGAAACATGGAAAGTTTCAGTAAACATCACCAGGAAACTCCAAGCGTACATCAATAGATGTCTCCGGCTCATCATAAACATTCGATGGCCACAAACCATTTCCAACAGAACGCTGTGAAAAAAAAGAAACAAACACAAATAGACGTGGAAATCCGACAGAGGAAATGGAGTTGGATCGGGCATACTTTGAGGAAATCTGACAACAACATCGCGAGACAATGTTTTGAATGGAATTCTCAGGGTACACTTCGCGTCATTCATATAATAAAAAAAATATATATATATTGTCAAGTTCACGCATGCATGCAATACTCATGAATTGCCTACTTGAAATAATAGATGGTACAAACAGTCAATGGTAGGAACAGTCACCGTGTGGCGCATGTGGTACTACGTGGAACTTAATCAATCCACGTAGTACTACATCCGGTAACCATATCCGGTGGCTTGTTTTCGCCATTGATTGGGAAGTACCTTTATTTAAACGGTTCTAAAAGAACTTCTCTCTCTCTCTCTCTCTTGCATTTTAACCGTTGAACAACACACAACGTATTTGTACAAGGTGTTATACTCACCTTTAATAAAATAATAAAAGTGATCGATGTAACTAAAATATTGTGAAAGTATTAATTATAAAATAAGATTTTAAATAAACAAAATCAATAATAATATAATAATAATTAAAATAACAATTTTGAAACCGAAACAAAATTCCGTCTTTCATTTCTCGCTTGATAAATTTAACTATATATATGTAATGAGTTTAAATATACCGGGTTGTCCAGAGCATGCATTTTTTTTTTTAATTAATTCATAGTTATTGTACGGCTAAGCCTCCATGGCCAGGCCTTGTTAAATAACTAGCAACTTTTCTAAGATATAAAAGCGTCAACTCTTGTCTTACTTTTAGGTTGACATTAGGTTACACCACACCAGGACTGTAAGTGACTTATAAATATATAAGGTGTGTGTGTATAAACAAGAAAACAAAATATTACACGAAACATATTACAATTTAAAAATAGAAAACATTACATTTCTTTTTATTAAAATAAGATAATAGGTGGTTATACAATTTGTGTTTTGATTATTTACTACTAATCGTGGATTTGAGGATGATGCCTACCTCATTTTGAGTATGTATGAAATAAAATTAGTTAGTCCGGATTTTAAAATATTGTTTAACAACAATGATTTTTGCATGCCGTCAGCTAAATCAGAATTTCAATAATATAGAGCGGGGGCTTAGGGCGGCAATCCCGAGAATAACAAAAAAATGGAATAATATTTAAATTTTACAATTTAATAACAATAAAACATTCCCCTAAAACTAAACTGTATCACTGTGTCATAATTGTACGCTGGTTTAAAAATAAATAAAATTTTTAGCAATATATGCACCACTGCAACAAAATTGAAAAAATTCAAGCAAAAATTCAGAAAAAATTCAATTTTAATTTTTGTCCGAATTTTGAATATCTGCATTTTGATTTTCTGAATATCATAGTAAACCAAATATCATAGTTATAGTCGTGTATCTATAATTGGTATTCTATATAGTCATTGTCACAGTGAGCCTCTTTTTTGTGATTTTAGGGTGACAGCTAATTTGATTTCACTCATAATAAAAATAAAAAAAAGGTTTAGTTGTTTTGAGCAGTTTTGAGATTTTTTAAGATTTATGTTATGTTTTTTATGTTCAAGGTTTAATAAATATTAAAATTAAATTTCCGAAAATAAAAATCCCACGCCAGAATGCCACTAATTCTAACCTTCTTAAAACTGGATTTCTATTTGTATTTTATGAAAACAATTTACAAGACCAGTTCATTTGATTCAGCCTTATGAACATAGTAAATATGGAAGGAAATCCATCAATTGACTTATGGTGGTGATAAGCTCGTGGATAATGACGCTTTGTTAGCACTTTTAAGTGTCAATTATTGTGATAATAACAAGTTTGTTCAGTAGAATTAGAACAGAATTGGACAGAACTTTTTTGGCCAGTGACAATTAAATGTCAAACATTTTAGGATTATTTAAAACAGAAAAATCTTTCACCTAAAACCTAAACACCTTCTTTTATCTTTTATGAACTTTTTTGCTTTAATTCAAATTTCTTTGTTTAACTGTCAAAATGTAAAAAAAAAAAACAAAAAAAAAGTTTTCCAAAACTAAGCTAAAAATAAATCAGCACAAAAAGATTAATTTAGAACCGGATTCTCCAAATCAAAACACTTTTGCACAAATAAGTTCAATGAATTAGAATGGAAACTACTGAATACAAAAGAGTGTTCTACTCTAGATCGCTCTTGAGCGTTCTAGAACAGTTTACTGAACAAAGCTACTAATTGAAAATGTTAATGAAGCAAAAATTATATGTCATATGTCTGTATATTTATAATATATGTACATTTTATACCCTTGACAGACTATACTACATTATGAAGTTCAACTTAGTTATGAAGTAAAGTTCAATGAAGTGGTTACAGATACAGTAACTATACTTAATTATTACTTTTTTTATATTATTTTATAAACAATAAAAATGGAAAATAAAAAAGTTATTTTGAATTTTAGCTTGTTAAATTATTTAAGATTACTTCAACGATATAAAAAAAATACAATTAAACTTAAGAGAAAACAGATTTATCATTTATTAAGAATTATTTTGTTGCAAAAAAGAATAAATTTTTTGGGAAATATTCTTTATGTGAAAAAATCCAATGGAAGGCAAATGTTAATATAAATAAAAAAAATGTTAAATACTTTATACTATACGTTGATTGGTTGGTTTAATACGTGGTCATTGAAATCAACTTTCTAAATACTTAGGCCTCTCTGATGAATAATTAGGCCCTGATAAGATTATTTTCTATTAGAGTCATAACTTAAAGTAATGTAATGAAGTTTTTTTCAGGATAGAACATTATTCTTTTGAAAATTAAATGTTACCCGGATGATCTTTAGGCATTTCATTATGTATATTATATTATTATGAAAGTTTACTTTCAATTATTTTCACTTATTTTTTGCTTATTTTATGCTTAGGGAATAGAACATTTTTCACACACAGAATATTTTTTGTTTACATGGTAATTAAAGAAATAAAGGTATGATAAATTGGTAAGTAACTCCGACAAAAAAAAAATAGATTTTTTTTAAGAAGTCTTGCAGATCCAGGATTTTAGTAAAGTGTTGGGCTTGTTGTTAGGTGTAGCCAAAGTTCACTTTCTAGGATTACTAAAAATGTAATGACGTGTTTTATAGAAAAAAAATGTTGGGATTAAATTTCCAACTTCTAGACACAAACTGAATGCTGCTTTTTTTCATAAAAATATATCTAATGTCATTGGTGTTATTGATTGCGTTCAAAAACATTCAGAAGATCGTAGCACTATTGCAAAATGTTTTGGTCAGTTGAAGCGACATTTTCCAATGCTTCATTATAAAATTTGATTAAAAAGTGACCGATTGCAAAATTTTATAATGGGCGCTTTTATTCATCAGAATGTAGCTAAACATCTTCAAGATTCCGATGATTTTGCAGATTTAGTTGACTTTGTGATAACCGAGGCAGAAAAAAAAGAAAATGTAGATACAGCTTCCATTAGAGGAAGAGGAGAAGCTCGTCGAAATCAAATCAAGTATTAGTATTATCTAGCATGTACTCGTACTTTATACATACAGGCCTAAGTGTAAGTCAACATTTTGCGATAAAATTTAAGTTTGTGCTTACTACTTTCAGCAACACAATTCTAAGTATATTATATTTATTTATTTCCATAAATGTATTCCCTCTAAGAATCTATTATTTTCGTTTTTATATAGTAAGCATATTTTAACCAAATTTTACAGGAAAGTAATTTCTTACATAGAATAGAACCTGTCATATGTTGCTTTCAAATATTCTAACTGATTCATGTAGCTGTTATACAACTCCCAGCAGTCATAAATTTTTTTTTTTTTATTTTTCACATTTCAGATAACTTTACAATATAATTATAAAATTATGTATAAGAAATTATAAACTAAAAAAGAAAGAAAACTTAATATTAACTTAAACACTAATTTATAACCTACATATTAGTTAAACATTACCAAAATATTTATTTTAAAATTAAATTTTCTTTTTTTTTTTGTTTTTTTATTAACTATTTCTAAAATTGCTAATATGCTTTTTAAGTTTGTTTTTAAATATTTCAAAGTTTTACTATTTTTAATTTCTAATGGTAGAGTGTTGAAAAATTTTATAGCACTACATTTTAAGCCTTTTTGTTTTTTGGATGTTCTAGCTTTAGGTATTTCAATAAGTTTTCGATTTCTAGTGAAGTAGTTATGTATATTTTCGCTATTTTTAAGAATTAATTTTGATTTAAACTTATTATTTAGAATATTGTATATGTATTTGCATTTCTCAAAGTAAATTAGTTGGTTTATATCCAGTATATTAATTGATTTTACTTTAATTGATTTACTAGTTCTGGGGTTTAGTTTAAATAAACTTTTTAACGCTTTATTCATTACTGTTCCTATCTGTTTTACATGAAAATTTGAACAGTGACTCCAACTGCAAATATTATACCTAATTCTTAACAAGATATGTTTTGGCTGCATAATTAAGAATACCACCAGATCTCTTTATAGCTATATTTATAGGAATAATTTTTTGTTTAATTTTTTTTGTATGTTTGTCCTCTCTTACATTTTCATCAATTATCATTCCTAAATATTTAATATTATCGACTCTCTGTATTATATTTTTTTCACCCCAAGTGTAATATTATCTGGGTTTTAAATATTATGTAGTTAGTTTTTTTAGCATTTAAATCCAGCCAATTGCATAAGGTTTTTAAGCCTGTATTTAATATAACTTCTAACTCTTTCATTGTTTTAGCTTTTCAATCAGATTAGTCTCATCTGCATAAACATTGTAATTTGATATGAATTGAGTTTTAGGTATATTCATTATGTACAGCAGATATAACAGTGGTGCTAGAAGAGAGTCTTGCGGTACCCCTGTTTTTATAGTTACCTCGTCGCTAGATACTTCATTAATATTAACGCGTTGAGTTATATTTGTTAGGTAACTTTCCAATAAGATATTATTTATTCCTCTGATTCCCAATTTTTCTAAGTAATCAAGTAATATGGAATGATTCACCACATCAAAAGCTTCATCTAATGCATCACAGATTTGTTCCAAGGTGGAGCTAATTACTGAACCTGTTCTACTATTTTCCAAGAAACCGTATTGATTTTTATCAAATCCAATCAACTGTTAGTGTAATAAAATTTCTGATTCTTATGTTTATTGTTGTTTAAAATTGAAATCGGTCTATAATTTTCTCATACTTCTTTGGATCCAGATTTATAGATCGGAACTATAAAGGCTTTTTTCAATGAATCAGGAGATATTCCTCTATAAAATATTTATTTATAATTTTAGTTAAGGGCTGCTTTATAACATTAACCAATTCCTGCAAGTCTTTCACTGTTATTTTATCCTCCAATTCGCTCGTGATATCTGTAGTATATCTTTTTTAATTCATTAGGACACATAGGTAAGCCTTCTTGATTTATTAGAACTTTAATATTTGTTTTAGTTGTACCTTCAATGCTAACATAGTCTTCTTGGTTATGTAGGTATGCTAGAAATATTCTAATATTACTATATATCCTAGTCTCCCTCAGACGTGACAGTACATATCCACTATCATGTTTTAAAATTGCTTTCTGTGTTAGTCTCACTACTGGTGGTGCAATTAATTTTTTACTGTTTGAAGCTTCAAGTTTATTTTGTGGATTTATTGTATCTCCTTGAACCCAAGTCGAATAATTTTTACCTGGAATCTTTTTATTACTGTCAATATTGTTGTTATTATTTGTATTGTTATTATTAATACTATTTGGCATATATTTTTCCTTTATGATAATGCACATATTATCACTACTATCTAAGTTCAATGTTTTTTGTTTGTTGAACTTATATTCTATTTGGTTTCTACGGTACCTATGTTTTTATCTTCATATTTTGCGTTTCTATTCATAATTTTTTTTGTCCAAATTTTAGGCACATATTTCAGTAAACTAAAGGTCTTTGTCTTCTTTAAGTATTTTAGCATATTATTAGTATTATCATTACTACTATTACTATGTATTATTACCTTCTTGCATATAGGCATATCAACACTACTATCTAAGTTTAATGGTTTTTTGTTTCCTAAATTTATATTATCTATTCTGTCTAGGTACATTTTTTCATTGATTATTAAATTGCTAATAACGTTTTCTTATTATTATTATACCCTTCACATTTAAGACAACGGGGTATTACTATTCCATCGAACACTTTACATTTTTCCCATCCAATATTAACTTTTTCTCTTTCTAAAATTTTTGGAAAGGTCGCTGTGCGTTTCAATTATAGCATTATATAAAATCTTATCATATTTCCTTATTTCTTTCACTTTAATAAGTTTCAGGTTGCTATTGTCCAGATATGTGTGTTGTTTTTTTAATTTATTTAAAAGTTCATTTTCCTCATACTTAAATGACATGGGTACTAACTTTATCGTTGGATTTATATTCACCGGAAAATTTTATTTCATATTTTTCCTTCATTTTATCTTCTAACGCCTGTTTGATTTTATCTCGTTCGTCTTTATTTTCACTTTCTATTAAAATTATGCCATTTCTTCTATTTTGCACATTTTTAAATCTTTACGATCCACTTTATTATTTAAGTCTATTTTAGTGGCGTCACATTTTTGTCTCTCTTTAGGTTTCACTATAAGCGGCAGTTCCGTTTTTATTCTAGGCAAATTTTTTCCATTTTTCACGATATCAGCAAAAGATGAATTACAATTATCATTCGACCTTCTATTAAATTCAAGCCTTATCTTTTCATTTTCCTGGCATGATTTTTTTAAGTCTGTTAAAACTTTCTCGTTTTGAACTTTAAAGCTTTACGTAAAATGGTTCATTTTTTTTATTTCTAATTCTGAGATATTTTTAATTTTTTCAATCTTTTTAAGTATCTTATCTGTATAACTTCTGGTAAGCCCATTAATTCTCTTTCATTTTCCTTTAGAGCTTCCTTAAATTCCAATTTGTATTCTTTTAACAAATTATTGTTCCTATTAACTATTTCATGATTTTCAAGATTTTTTATATACTTCGTGCACTATTATACTTCTATTTTCTTAAATTTTTAGCTAACTTGCAATTTTTTTTTTTTACAATTATTAATATTTGTCAGTAATTAAAAATTAAAAATAAAAGAGCTTTTTTGTTTTTTTTTTTTTTTTTTTTTTTTTTTTTTAAATACGTCCATTCACTTAAGAAATTTAGATCAAGAATGCGTCCGTTCACTATAAGAAAATAAGATCAAGAATATTTTAAAACACATTGTAAGGTTGTGTCAATTTGCTTGATGTTTCTGGTGGCACAGTTAAACCATTTTTAACCAAATTAATTCTGGTCAAAATCAGGGCTGAAGAAGAAGTTGCCCTTGCCAAGGTTTTGTGTTAAGAAGAAGTTAGGAAATGTAATTGAAGTAACCATTTTGACAGTGGGGAACGTTTTTAATCCACGAATACCAATATTTTCGACATATTTGCCTTTTCACTTTAAAAAATTGGAATTTCCAGTGAAACTTGCCTCTCATTTACGATCAACGGGTACGATTAAAAGGTGCAGAGACTAGTCTATACTGGTGGAGTGGGTTTAAGATGGGGGTGTTAACTATTATAAATTAATGAGTATTTTAATGCAATGTGATCAACATGTTTCATCATAACAGGAGCAATTTAACAATTTTAATTAAATCTGTGTAATTTACCGTGTTAGTCCGTTTCATTTATTTTTTTTTATAGTATAATATAAACGTTGGGTGACGCAGTAGGTAGAGTACCTGCCTTTCAACCGACAGGTCCCAGGTTCATTCCCCGATGAGTAAAAAATAAATGCTTTATTGGTTTTTCGACGTGGTCTAGTACCTTAGGTCATTAAGATATAATAAAAATGACAAAAAATAATTGAGAGTATATATAATCTGGTAACGAATTAAATAAAATGAAACTATTCTATTTAAGAAGTCTTAGTTCCTGACAATAGCAGTAGTTTTCCACATTTAATGAGTAGATACGCCAGTAATTTGTTAAATAAATACTCGAAATATTGTAAAAGATTTTTCAATTCTAATATACTATACACCATTTATTCGTCATATATCATTTTAAATGTAATCTACCGTTAAACCTATTTGGAACAAAACTCCACAAACCTATCTGAACGAAATTGATCTTCTTATCAAAAAACCTAATAAAATCCTACATAATTACCCTACCAAACAAAACTAATTTTTATTTAACATTCTTCAAAACAGAAAGGCAAAGAAATAATTGCGTATATAACTGTCTTAAAATCTATAACGAGTTACCAAATGAAATCAAAAATATTGAAAATATTTGTATCTTCAAAAATAAAATTAAAGAATTGTTTGTATGGTAGATATATTGGGGATTTTAAGAATGTGCAGTCTTTGTTTTCTTTTTCTTTTCCATTAACTTAACATTATTTTTTGTAAACAAATAAGAATTTTACAAGTATGATATTATGCTGTAAGATTTAAACAATAAAACTAGGCAGCGAAAGCTTAGGTCACCATGTTTTCATATCAATCCGAAATTATATAAATTATATAAATAAAAAAAACTGTATACTAATAAAAAAAAATTGTGAATTATTCTTAGTCTATAGGTTTAAACGTCAATGTATTAATATAAATTAAATGAATTTATTAAGAAAAAAAAAATATATTGTATTGTATACTTGCAGTACCGTACTTAATTAAGCACGAAATTCTACCTAAGTTTCTGTCAAGAGTGTAAATAATCTTAATTATAAATTATTTGAAAACCAATGTACAAAACAAGACGTGGTACTCTGTTAGTAGGGAAATTTGGGAAATAAAGTTAAAATTTTGGAAAAGAAAAATAAAAATGTGTATATTTATCCATTATATATTAAAAAAATAAAAATAAAAGAATGTTGTAATAATTATAATTTCTTATGTTATCGACTGATAACATAATGTTCCTTTAGAAGTAAATTGTTATTTGTAAGCTGAGAAAATTAAAATTCAAAAGATTTATAAATATTATTTTTTCGTTATCTTAAAACTACTTGGAAAAAATACTTGTCTCGTTCGGCATTCTTAAGTTTGTTATCTTTTCTATGCTACCTTTACATTCTTTTAGAATTTTTTCTACTCTTCTTACTGAATCTGGCAAGGGACTCTTTCTAAATTCGAAAAAATTCCCGGATTTAAGTTTTTCTTCCACCAGATTTTCATACTCCTCTTTATCCTTAATTACTATTTTGTAACAATGTTTCCTTTGTCTGCTTTTAAGTAATGAACTGGTTTTTCTTTTAGAGATTTTAATATTTGTTGTTCTTTACAAGTTTTCCTATCTGTTGTTTGACATCCACTTTTGATGATCTTTTTAATTTCTCCTCTAATATCATTTTTGCATTCTTCATTCAAATATTTTATATTTGATTCAATGTCTACAATTATCTCTTCTCGGGGAACTTTACTTTTTATAGCTCTACTTTTTATAGGTTCAGGTAGAATTAAGATCATAAATACTAGAATAAGGGTTATTACGTAAGACTAGTTTAAATTCAATAAATATCAATTATACAAAAAACAAAACACTGTAGATTAGGTAGCACGGTAGCATTATTAAGGAATTACTATTGTTAACAAAATAAGCATATTATTACGGGTTCAAATTATATAATTATATGTAAGGATTAGTGTAAATATTAATTAGTCGCAAAGCACTGATGAAGGAAGTAAGTTGCTTCCGAAATATCTATATTTGCAAAATAAATGATTAGAGAAAGGAAACTCGACTTTTACACCATAATAGTTAATTTTTAATTAGAAAAATTCACTTTCATAGCAATTCATATTTTAGCTCCTTGATGATAAATATAGTAACCATATGAATCCAAATCTAACAGTGTTTATTATATTCTATTCTTTAAATTTACTTAATTCAAATAAATATTTTTTTTTTTTTTTTATTAATTATAAATATTATATAAGTTTAAATTTTATTAAATTACAATGTTTATAATATATTATATTTCATCAATTTGTTAAACTTAAAATCGTATTTAATTATAATTAAATAAATAATCACCAGTTTCCTTATAATGATGACTTTTGTCTCCCAACTGTTCTCCTTGATGATTTTTTTCAAAGTGACCGATCTTTTACTTTTTTGAATTTATGTTTACGGTTTTCCTTTTACCTTCATAGATTTTCAAGTTCAAATAGTATATCAGTTCATTGCCCTTAACAGACGGTTGTATTATATAATATATATATAGTCGAGTAATGATATACAAAATAAAGTTACTCAACAGAAAAAACTCAGTAATATTATCGCTCAAAATAGTGAGACTCGAGTGAAATTTAATCGTTGCTAATTATACTCATTAAATGTCAAAGTGACAAATTGTAGAAATAGAAGAATAAAAAGGTAAACAACGATGGATACACAAATATGTAAGTAAAATATTGAATATAAAATTATGATATTATTGTACAATAATATTGTTTATAATATATTTTTGATTAATAATTATGTTGTTTCTTTTACAGATTTAATTGTCCAACTGATGACCGGCTGTTCTGGATGTGGATGATGTGGACAGGTAAATATTCATTGAAATTTTATTGTTTTCTTATGTTGTTTTCTTTTTGTCTTTTTTTAGGATTTTTTAGGACGGATTGATGCTGCGCAGCTTGAGGCCGGAACATTCTCCCCCCCTTGGCATTACCCCAGGAATGCCAATATTTAGTAAGTAAGCATTAGTGAGTGGTCTTATTAAAATTTAGTCATAAGTTTCGCCTTGATTTGATTCTTATATTTGGTTTGTGTGTGTATTTAATTTCTTTGAGTTTTGTTTGTTTTTGTTTTTTTTTGTTGTTTTTTTTTTGTTGTTGTTTTCACATATATGTGGTGTATTTGATGAATGATCGAATTGACCATAATGTTTCGGTTTATTTATTATTTTTTTTTTTCTCAATGAATTTTATTTGTAATGGCATATGTTGATTTTGTGTAGTCCTTTGTTATTCCTTATTTATTATTGTTTTTTATATTATTTGTTTATTAATTTTGTGTGTTATGTGTTAATGTAAATAAATAAGTCTTTTAATGTATATGATGTTGAATTTTGTATCTTCATATGTTGTGTGTTAATGATCTTGTTTTAAACATATTATTAATTTTATCTTCGATTTTAGGTTTTTAGATGAAGTTGATGATGAGCATTTAGCATGAGTACGATGGAGTGTTGGTGAGCATCTGGTTTTAAAGTAGCTGGATACACCAATGAAGGTGTTGAATTATTTTTAAGTTAAGTTTAAGTATTGTTTAGTACTATATATATTTTTTTTTTTTTTATTATTATTGTTTTAGATTATACGCGTTAATTAGTTTATATTATATAATTTAATTTATTTGATTATATTTCAAGTTTAACCGATTAATTTAATTTCGTTTGTTTTAAATTTTAAATGCTTTATTTTAAATTTCATATTTTAAGTTTATTTATAAGTTTATTTTATTAATAACTTTGACTTTAAGTAGGTTTAACTGTTGATAGGATTGATTTTTTTTTTTTTTAAGCTTTAGTTTGTAAATATTATAAGTTTAAGTAGATTCGATTGTTGATAGGATAGAATTCGCTTGGGTTTTGGTTAGTTTATTTAGTCCCAGATTCGGTAGGTGATGTGGTTTCCCTTTCAAGTGGAAGTATGCATATTTTCGTAATTGGTCGTTTGATTATGTTATCTTTCGTTTTCAACGTAACGACACGAACCAAACCATCTGAACCAGGATGAGTTTCTATAATTCTTGCAAGTAGCCATCTGCTTGGTGGTAAATTTTCATTTTTTATTAAAACTAAATCGTTAATTTTTACATTGTCGTATGGTTTTAACCATTTTGGTCGTTGTTGAAGACGAGACAGATATTCTTGTGACCATCTTTTCCAAAATGTTTGTTGCAAACGTTGCAGATATTGCCATCTATTCAAACGATTGATATTTAAATCCAATAAACTTGGTTCTGGGGTTGTTAGTAATATGTCGCCGATCAAGAAATGTGATGGCGTGAGAGCTACCAAATCATTTGGATTGTTACGTAATTCACTTAATGGCCTGGAATTCAAGCATGCTTCTATCTGGATGAGAACTGTGTTAAACTCTTCATAAGTCATTAAAGCATTTCCAAGTGTTTTTTTTAAATGAGTTTTTACAGATTTTACACCAGCTTCCCATAATCCACCAAGATGTGGGGACCCCGGAGGAATGAAATTGAAATGTACCCCTTCATTTTCCAACGCTGTCGCGATGTCAATGTTCAATTGATTAATCATTTGTTGTTGACTAACTTGCAATTGTTTGTTGGAGGCCACAAAATTAGTACCATTGTCACAGTACATTTCAGCACATTTACCTCGGCGTGATGTAAATCGACGGTATGCTGATATGAAACCCTCTGCACTAAGATCAGTTACTAGTTCTAGATGAATTGCCTTTATTGTGAGGCACACGAATAGTGCAATATAACTTTTATATTTTTTTGAACTTTTTCCTTTATATGTTTTTAACTCAAACGGACCGCAGTAGTCGACTCCAGTATGGGTAAATGGGCGATTTATTGTAACTCGAGGTTTTGGAAGATTTCCCATGAGTTGACTTTGTCCTTTGGTTTTGTATCTGTGACATATCGTACAATGGTGTACGACATTTCTGATCGCGTTTCGAGCATTTAATATCCAATAATTCTTTGATAATATATTCATCATCAGTTGAGTACCACCGTGAAACGAATTTATATGAATTTTTTTTATTAGCAATCTAACAAATTTGGCTCGTTCCGGCAGGATGATTGGATGTTTTTCTTCAAATGACAGATCTGAATTTTGAAGACGACCTCCTACTCTTAGAATCTCTTGGTCGTCTACAAACGGATTTAATTTTAGTAAACGGTTGTAACGAACTTGGCGGTCCGAAATATTCTTGATTTCAATTGCGAAATATTGTTGTTGTACTATACGTATCCAGATTTTCTCTGCATTCGTAATTTCATTGTTTGTGAGATATTTAGTTTCGACTTTATTAGTTGACCTTTTAACATTATTAATGAATCGATACATGTATGCGGTGACCCGTAATAATTTTGTTAAAGACGAATATTTATTTTCCAACGTTCCCCAAAATTTGTCTGACTTCAATTCATGTACTGAAACTGTTTGATGATGAATTGTTAATTTTTTTGCCCATGCCACCACAAACGATGCTTTTCTAGATCCTCTGGAAAGATTCCACGTGACGCACAATCAGCAGGGTTGTCCTTGGTGTCCCCATGATTCCAAATATTTGCATCGACTCGATTATGAATGTCGGATACTCGATTAGCCACAAATGTTGTCCACTTGGTTGGGTGAGATCTTAACCAAGCTAAAACGATTTCGGAATCGCTCCATCCAAATATTTTAATCTTATTTTTATTTGTATAGATTTCAATACCCAATTGATCAGTTTAGAAACTAAATGAGCAGCACACAGTTCTAATCTTGGTAATGAAATTGTCTTGATAGGAGCGACCTTTGTTTTAGATGTGATGAGGTTGATTGATCGGTTTCCATCTGAGTTTTCTACACACATGTAAATTACTCCGGCATATGCTTTAGTTGATGCATCTGCAAAGCCGTGTAATTCGATGTGAGTACATGTTTCTGTGTAATCAATCCATCGGTTGATAGTAATGTTTTCAATGAATTTGAGTTGTTCGAAATATTTGATCCATTCCACTGCCAGCTCTCCAGTAACTTCATCATCCCATCCTAAACCAGATAACCATAAACCTTGCATAAGTATTTTTCCCTTTATAATTATCGGTGAAAGCCAACCCAACGGATCAAACAATTTTGCGATTTGTGATAGTATCTCTCTTTTCGACCAAATCCCATGTTTTTCGTTCAAATTTACACAGTAGCTGCATGTGTCGTTCACTGGATTCCAACAAATTCCTAACGCCTTTATGTTTTGTGAATTTATATCGGGACAAGGAAGAGGAACTGCTCGATTGATTGGTTCTATGTTTTCTAACAGCTCTTTACAATTAGATGTCCATTTTCGTAATGAGAATCCACCAGATTTCATTAACTTCAATACTTGACTTTGTAACTCTGATGCAGTCTCTAAGTTATCTGCTCCTGATAACAAATCATCAACGTAAAAATCGTTCAAGGTCATTGTTGAGCCTAGAGGATAGTTGTTTTGTTCATCTAGAGCAAGTTGTTTCAGTGTCCTGGTCGCTAGATAGGGAGCACTTTTTGTTCCGAATGTCACAGTCAACAGTTTGTAGTCTTGTATGTATGTGTTCTCAACTTCTCGCCATACAATCCGTTGAAAGTCTGTATGATGGGCCTTGACCTTTATTTGGCGATACATTTTTTCAATATCTGCAGAGAACGCTACCTTGTGTTTTCTCCATCTAACCAATATTGACGCCAAATCATCTTGCACTGTAGGACCAGTCATCAGCATGTCATTCAAGGATTTTCCACTTAAGGTTGCTCTTGAAGCATCAAATACTACTCTTAACTTTGTAGTGGTACTGGAAGTCTTAATGACAGCATGGTGTGGGAGATAACTGCAATTAAATGATGTTGCTAAAGAGTTCTTTGCACAATTTTCTTCAGTTGTATTTACTAGTTCCATATGCCCAAGTTGTAAATATTCTTTGATGCACTTTTCATAATCATCTTTCAATTGTTCATCTTTCCTTAATCGATGTGCCAATTGGTATAACCTTGATAAAGCGATATTTCTGGATTTTCCAAGATACATTTCTTCTTTTCCAATTTCAAACGGGAGTTCTACCTCATACTGTCCGTTAGACAGTCTCGAAGTTGTTTTCTTGTAGATTTCTTCACACATACTTTCTTCCTCGGTATACATCGTAGTACCAGTGATTTCTTCAAGTTCCCAAAATGATTTCAATTGTTCATCTAGCTTATCACATACATGGAAATTGTTCACTTTCTTTGATGATTGACCAGTTCCCAATATTTTTCCAGATAAGATCCTAATGTGGTTTTTTGGGCAATGGGTGCTCCGACTTCTGCTTTTATTAAACCTTCCAAAATGATTTGTCCAAAAATATCTGATCCTAGGAGTAGATCAATTTTATGCGCTTTATAATAATACGGATCTGCCAGATCTATCCTTTGTATGTGTTTCCACTGAGTGCCATCAATAGTTGTGGTTGGTAGGATGCTTGCTAATTTGGCCAAAACAAATCCAACAACTTCGATTTCGAATTTTGTATCTACTAACGACTTTATCTTGAATTTAACCTTAGACTGTATACTTTGGTGTTGATTGTCTCCTATTCCATGTACCTTTAGTTGTATAGATTCCTTCTTCAAACTTAATGTTTGACAAATATTTTCAGTTACAAAAGATGCTTGTGATCCTTGATCGATAAGAGCTCTTACAACAAGTTCCTCACCGGTGTGTGATATGATGCCAACCAGTGCTGTAGCTAATAAGCTTTGACCTTTGCTTTCCTCTTTGATTACAAAAGTGTTGACATCTGAATTGCTAAATTTTGTGGTATTATGTGGAACAAAAAGAGTTTGTTCGGGATTTATTATGTGATTTGTCTGAACTGAAGTTGATGGGCTAGAGTTTGATATAATAGTGTTTCGAGTAGGCGTAGTATGATGATTCTGAATAGTCGTCCTAGTTGAGTTCTCTTGACGATGCAATAATGTGTGGTGTTGTTTCTGACAATGATAACAGCGGTGCGAGCTGGAACATCTACTGACAGTATGACCGGATCCTAGACAATTGATACAAAGTTCCCTTCCCTTAACAATGTCGAATCGTTTACTTGGATTCAGCTTTAAGAACCTTTCACATTTTCTCATGTTATGTTGACCTGAACAAAGTGGACAGGATACTCCAGTACCGACGTGGAAAACATGAGATGGTGATGCTGGTTTATTGTTGAAGGGTGTTTTTATTCTACGTGACCCAAATTTTTTGACTTCGATAGATTCTAACGTACGGAATCGCATTTCGAGGAACTGTTTCAGTGCATCCCATTTTGGTAGATCTTTCGATTTACTGATTTCCTGTTCCCAAATTTGATGAGTTTCTGTTGGTAGTTTTTGGACAATCAGATAGACCAGACTGGGATCCCAATTTTCAGTTGATACATCTAAATTAGTCAACGCTTGAAGAGATTCAGATGTCGTGTCCAATAAAGTTTTCAGACTTTGAGATGATTCATGTATCATGTTATATTGTGAAAAAAGAACCTTAAGTTGTGTGTTTACAAGAACCTTTTTGTTGTCGTATCTGTCTTTCAACAGCGTCCAGGCAGCTTCATAATTCCTTTCAGTTACCTGAAAATGACGTAACAAATGCTCCGCTTCTCCAGTCAAATGAATTTTTAAATATTGAAGTTTTTGGACTGCATTCAAATTTTCATTTTGATCAACCAAAGTTTTGAATATGTCATGAAAAGCTGGCCATTTGTTGTAATCCCCACTAAACTTATCCAAACAAATTTTAGGCAACTTCAATGTGCATTCTCCCTTACCCTTTACACTCGTGTCATGATTACTATCTTCGTTGTTTTGTTTCTCCGGATACTCTTCATCGAAACGGTTTTTAATGAACTCGTAGTTGGTGTAGAAATATGATTCCACTTGTGAACAAACATCGTGCTCGAGATAATCAATCTTGGCCTTGTTACTGTCCCTGTGCCTTTGTGTTATGAGTTCTAGATGGCCGCTTTCAAATGAGTCCCAAAGCCTTTGGAAGACTTCTAGCTTTTTGAGGTAATAGAATTTTGTACGTCTTGCTCTGCCATCTTTTTTGTAATTAAGTACGAAAGTCTCTAGCATTTCCTTTCTAGCGAATTGTTGTGCAATTAAATCTTCCATTTTTTTTGTTTTATTATTTATTACGAAGTAGTTTAAAAAATTCTTGAAATTTTTAAAATTTACAATCCTTAAAATCTACTAAATTTATTTTTATTTTTTTTTTTTGGTTTTATTATTTATTATTCAACTTAGAAACTATTTAAATTATATTATTTAATTTTATTTAAATTTTATATTATTTAATCAAATTTATTTTAACCTTTAGTTTATTTAATCAAATTTATTTAAATCAATTTGTTATTCTTTGTTATCAATTTGTAAGTCTTTATTTTTATTGAAATATAATAAATAATTATAAAGAAAATATTTCAAATTTCAATTACATCGATCTTTATATTAAATAATTTATTTCACTTTTCATACCCTATGATGCTCTGTGATTATCCGGCTCTGGTATCCGGTTCGAAGGACCAAAATGTTATATGGGAAATTTAAATTCCCGTTTTTTTTTTTTTATTTTCTATTACACTTATAATATGTATAATTTATTTCATTTATTCAACAATACTATCTATATGTAATTATTTAATTTGTTGTGTTTAAATTTACTTAATTCAAATAAATATTTTTTTTTTTTTTTTTATTAATTATAAATATTATATAAGTTTAAATTTTATTAAATTACAATGTTTATAATATATTATATTTCATCAATTTGTTAAACTTAAAATCGTATTTAATTATAATTAAATAAATAATCACCAGTTTCCTTATAATGATGACTTTTGTCTCCCAACTGTTCTCCTTGATGATTTTTTTCAAAGTGACCGATCTTTTACTTTTTTGAATTTATGTTTACGGTTTTCCTTTTACCTTCATAGATTTTCAAGTTCAAATAGTATATCAGTTCATTGCCCTTAACAGACGGTTGTATTATATAATATATATATAGTCGAGTAATGATATACAAAATAAAGTTACTCAACAGAAAAAACTCAGTAATATTATCGCTCAAAATAGTGAGACTCGAGTGAAATTTAATCGTTGCTAATTATACTCATTAAATGTCATAGTGACAAATTGTAGAAATAGAAGAATAAAAAGGTAAACAACGATGGATACACAAATATGTAAGTAAAATATTGAATATAAAATTATGATATTATTGTACAATAATATTGTTTATAATATATTTTTGATTAATAATTATGTTGTTTCTTTTACAGATTTAATTGTCCAACTGATGACCGGCTGTTCTGGATGTGGATGATGTGGGCAGGTAAATATTCATTGAAATTTTATTGTTTTCTTATGTTGTTTTCTTTTTGTCTTTTTTTAGGATTTTTTAGGACGGATTGATGCTGCGCAGCTTGAGGCCGGAACAAATTGTTTTGGGTAAAATTAGTCGAAAAGTTAACGCGTCAACTAGAACTGTCATAAAATAAAGCGAAATATTTTAACAAAATTCTGATTGCAATTTCGGATCTACATATTTAACTATATATTTTTTTTTTTTGTAAATTATACATTATATATTTACAGAACAAATCTTAGAATATAGATAAATTTAAATAAATTGGTAACTTACCCCGTGAATCTTCTTCTTTATTAAATAACTTCATCTTGTGTTGATTTATATATTCAATATGTTTCGCAGCTCAAATTCAAACAATCCCAGTATATATGAATTATTAATTTTTACATTAATTATTTTTACATATATATATTTATTTAAAGGATAATGATAAAAAGAATTTTTAGATTAATTTAAATTTTATATAAGTTATTTTTTATTTTAAGCACATAATTATCTTGATTATTCTAATTTAACAAAACAAAACAAATTATTGTTCGTTTCAACAAATAGAAACAATAACAAAAAAGAATAGAAATGAAGACACAAAATTCTTTTTAAATAAAGGCAATTACTCTGATTTGTATCTTTGCAATATTATCAGTCAAATGTAACACATATTTTCTTTTTCTGAAAATAAAAGAATTTTTTTATATATATGTACTTATATATAATATATAGACAAAATTTAAAATATTTAATAATTGATCATAAATTTATTATATTATTTTTTTTGCATTTTAGTTTCTTCTAAAGCGTGCCCATTGTACTATAATATATAACACATTAACGCAAAACAAAAAAATAAAAAATTTTTTTAAGCATTTTTCAGTTTTTTACGTGATCAGAATAACGTAAAAATTTTATATTTGTTTTATGTTTGTGGAAAAAACCTGATTTTTAACAGTATTTTTTAAAAAATATATAAAATATTCATTCAGTTAATACTCATCATCATCTGTAATTAAATCAGTATTAACCAAATTTGGGCCTATACTTAGAATAATACTTTTCATAATAAAATTTTTTATTTATTGTTCAACAATGTTTTTTTAAAACTTTGAAGTATAATAATTAGTGTTTATAATTTTAAAATAATACATTTATAAAGAAAACTAAAAACTTTTAAGTATCAATTTTGATGTAAGTTTAATAATTCAAAATTATTATTAATAAATGTGCCTAAATATTGGCATTGCTAATACATATCTATAAAAAAAATTTATTTTACACATTCATATGTAATTTTATTTCAACATGCAAAAGATCGTTTGTTGGGGTAAACAATATACAATAATACTACAAGTTGTGCTTCACAAAAACTATATTGTGAGCAATGCACTCTACTACAGGCCTTCTTACTCACTATTTTCTACGAAATTAAGCGAAAACTGTAAAAAACTGTCTCTATTTAGCCTTTGTTTGCACAATACACTCAAATTTCATTTATTTTTTTTTCTTTTATTTCATTTTGTTGATGAAATTACAACAACATTTAACCTTGTTTAAAGCTTTTTTAGTATGTAAATTGAGAAAAAAGTAGACGGAAAGAAAATCTTTCTAATTTATATGTCGGATTGTTGAGTAGATTTTTGGTTTTAAAATCAAATTTTAGAATGAAATTTTAATTAGCTTTTAATAGAATTTTCAGTAAAAGTAGATAAAATTTATATTTTTTGAATATATTTCATTTTAAAAATATCTCTGCTAACAAATAAGATCCTTCGATTTTAAATATTCCCAAAAGGTTTATACACAAATAAGATACATTTTGAAAGTTGCGCTCTGAGTAAGAAGGCCTGTAGTAGAGTGCATTATTGTGCATATTATTGAGAGTATTGAAGGAGTGAGAGTAAGTGAATATATTGTGAGAGAAAGCTGCTTTTCTGGCATTTTTTTAAAAAAAGTTTTTGTTTTCTTTATATTTTCTTTTTTTGTAAGAAAAACACCGGATTGGACCCATTTTAATACAAAATTTTAATAAAATATTCGTCCAAAAGCCTAGTAAAATAAAATTTGAAATTATTTTTTTTTTTATGATCTTGACAGTAACTTAGGTAGAATACCTTTTCGTGCTTAATTAAGTACGGTATTGCAATTTTACACTACAATATCTACAATAATTCGAGTATTTATTTTAACAAATTACTGGCTTATCTACTCATTAAATGTGGAAAACTACTACTATTGTCAGAACTAAGCCTTTTTAACTCTCAATTATCTTTTGTCATTTATTATATCCCAATGACAAAGGGTACTAGACCAGCTCGAAAAACCAATGAAGCATTTTTTTTTTTTTTTTGCTTCATCGAGAGTTGAACCCGGGACCTTCCGGTTTAAAGGCAGGCGCTCTACCTACTGCGCCACCCAGCGTAATTTCTATCACATATTAAAATTTCAGACTTCAACTAGAAATATTAAGTACACTTTTCAGAAAATGTATTTTTCCTATTTAATAAGTCATTTCCCAACAAACCATAAGCAGCATTTCATGAACAAGATTTCCTGAAAATAGAATATAAGAAGAGGATTTCTCTTCTTCTAAGGAGAATTTGAATTTGTCTGTGATCGAGCTACGAATCTTGAACAGAAATTTATGAAATTAATCGTGACCTATTGACCAGAATGATTATCTGACCAGAATTATGTAAGGCAAGGGCAAGTCATCATGTCACCGGTAGACCGGTACGATCTAAAACCATATTATCTATCTGAGATTATGCTTTTGCTTTCAAGATATTTCGAAAGTTTTCCATTAATTATACTTTCCGTAACTAAGAGAATCGAAACAATAGATATAGGTCTATAGTTCATGGGGTCGCTTTTGTCACCTTTTTTTGGAATTGGATGAACGTGCGCAACTTTCCATTGACTGGGATATTGACCAGTCGAAAAGGGCAAATAGAACAAGTTCCGCAGTGGTTTCGAAATGGCGATGCGGTTTTTTTTAGAAACATTACAGGAATTCCATCAGGTCCGGTAGATTTATTTACAGCAAGATTCCTTAGGACTTTCACTATAGCTCTTATTCTAAAGTAGAGTATTCTAATTAGAAACTCTATCTGATGTATTGAGAGTGGAGTAAGAGCTGTAGGAGGTAGTGAGGAGTTTGATGCAAAGAGTTTCGCAAATGAGTTGGCTTTACCGGTTGGATCCATTACGATTCCACCATCATAGTCAACCAGTGGAGGGAAGGAAGACTCCAGAAAATTGTGCATAACATTTTTAGAAAACGACAAGAAGGTTCTGCTATTTTTCGGGAGATTTAAAATTTTTTGCAAATTTTTCAACCGTCGGTTGTGCATCAACTTTTGCTGATTGATAACGTGTTTGAATCTATTTCTAGCAACATTGTAACACTTCCTTGAGTGTTCAGATCTATCCAATTTAATTTTTTTGAAAGCTTCTTGTTTTTCATTCATGGCTTCGACATAGATATTATTAAGCCACGAGGTGGGCTTCTTTTTAAAATGCTTATATGAGTGTGGAATAAATGTTTTCATTCCATATAATTCATTCCATAATAATATCAGTGACGAAGTCAACGTCTCGAGACTGAAAGCACATGGACCAATCAAATGTTAATAAAAATTGTTGAGAGCATGCCAGTTAGCTTGGGAATAATGCCAAACTAGTTTCTTGGGAGCAGATTTTTGAAAGCTTGTAAACACGAGACAATGATCTGATCCACTCAAGGGAGAGTTTACAGAAACGATATACTTTTCAGGCTGTGAAATTAGAAATATATCCAAAAGATGTTCCGTATGGCCATTGCAATCAGGAATTCTTGTTGGTTTCTTTACTAGTTTAGAAAGATTATGTAAATTGGAAAAAAGTTTAACTTGTTTGCCTTCGAGGCAGTTGTGACTGGAGAAAGTGAGCCAGTTTTTGTTGTGAATATTGAAGTCTCCGGCCAGTACAATCTCAGATTGGGGATATTCTCTAAGATCTCATCAAGCTGACTGGATAAGTTACTCAGTACCACAACCGTTTCCTGCTCATTTGTATGGGGAGATCTGTACAAAAAACAGAAATGAATTGTGCGCTACAACATGGATCCATATTGGAATAAAGCATTGAAGTTTGAGAAGTTCTGAAGAGTTTTGAAAGAGACGTCAGATCTTACATATAAAGTGATACCACGATGGGAAACGAAGAAGCGATACCACGAGTGGAAAAAGTGAATAATTAAGAATAGTAAAGAGGAAAGCGTCGCAAGTAACTTACGTTTCACTAAGTGCCAAAACTGCTGGGTTTTCGAACTTAAGATGGGCTTCAAATGCCTGGAAGTTCGTTGAAAGTCCACGAATATTGCAAAAATTTAGTTTAAACATTAAAATAAAGCTTAAGTTAATAATAATAACTTAGAATAAGCAAATAAAAAGAAAGTTAGCTTTGTCATTTATTTTCAGAAAGTACTACCATATATACAGCAGTTTTTAACACCTTACCGTATGTATGTAGTAGTCGCCCCTGACACATCTGTTACAAGTAAATGAAAAGTTAAAAGTTATGAGCTATGTAGTCCCCACACTTCCGTTTTTTTTTGCAACAAATTTTTTTATTTTAATTTTTTTAATACACGCATTCATATTTTTTACATAAAAAAGAAAATAAATGCAATAAATAGGTAAGTAGCAAATAATATCCATTGTTCGATATTCTTTAGTAGGTAGGTACGCAATACGCATCATATTATGTACGTATTATGGTTTTGTTACTTTACTTTTGTACTTGATTTGTTTTTTTCTAATGAACATACTAAATCGAAATTGATTATTTTTCTGTGTGTTAAACGAATGAAGTAACACACATTTTGAAGGTACATATTTCAATTTCGTCACAATTTTTTTTTAAATTTCGATTTTAGAGTGATGAGTTCAAATAGCTTTTGTTTTTTTTTTTTTCCTTTCCAAACAGAACCAATGTTTTAAAACATTTTTTTTATTTATCCCACCTTCCTACGTCCCTACCATTTGAAAAATTTGGAATTGAAAAATTTCTTTCTGTGTTTTTTTTAATAGTTTTTACAAATACAAACACGTCATAATCAGGGTAGGTCTATATTGCTTGCTTTAAACTTTTTAATTATGGTTATTAACAATGAAATAGAAACAAGGAAATTGTTATTCATATAAAAAAGGGAACAATGTTTAATTACATTCTCCCTTTCTTTGCATTGCTATTTGTCAAAAATTGTTAAACTGAATGTTAGTCATATAAAAAAAACAAATACTTATTCTTATTTTAAACTGTAGGAAATAGAATACTATAAAAAAAATATTGGATAGCGAAAAGATGGGTGGAGTAAAGTTTTGCTCCCGATTTTAGGCAAATTATTCCAGTGGTTCAGAAACGAACGAGAGGTAACCAACCTTCTGGATTACCACTTCATAAATTAAAGTTAAAAGTTGGAATACCCATTATGTTGCTTAGAAGTTTAAATCTTTTACGTTTGTGTAATGGAATTAGACATCGAGTATGTTCCTAAAGACATGTAAGACATGTGCTCTGCTGAGAGTAATGATTTTATTTTTATAATTTAATCTGACTACCATTTCCAATTTAAACGGCTTCAATTTCTTTAAAACTCTGGTTTGATATTTGTATAATTAAAACCCAAGGGCAAACTTTAACTGTTTCAACAATTGACTTAAGATGCTTCTCCCATGGTCAAATTATGTAGCTTGCTCGGCAGTAAGTAACAAAAAAATATTTTTATTTCAACTCCAGCAAATAAAACGAAAAATCTTGTGTATAAAGAAGCTTTAATTTGACAGAATCATTATATGTACCTACCTAATCTTGAAACAATTATGATAGCAATCTTCATAACTATTTGCAACTTTTGCATTTACAATTTGATTTGTTTCTTTCTAATTTATGTGCAAAATCGAAATTGACTTTTTTACAGAAGAGTATAGTATTAAACTACTCTATCAATTTGATTCTGTATGCATATATGTATACACAAGTCACATTTATGTGATACATTATATAATATAGATCAATATAGGTACTGTACTCATTGTGTACACATTACAAAAAATGCAAATAGATGATTATGTCGTTGGTGCAAAAATTTGTTTTTTTTTCTATCCAAACGGAACAAATGGGTTAAAAAAAAATTTTTTTTAATTTTTGTTGTTCTTTTTTTTATTTACACAAACCAATTTCTTAAAAAAATTAAATGAAATTTTACAGAAATTATATTGAACATAGATAATTCACCTAGAAGAAAAAACTTAAGTATTTGATTTTATTTTTGTTCTGGTTTTTGTTTTTCTTGTTTTGTCTATCTAATTACAAACAAAAAGAACAAACAAAAAATCTATCAAAAATGGCATGTTGCCGGTTTTATTTCTTCACAAAATAAAAATTTCAAAATTGAAAGAGAAATATGGATTTCAACGAAGAAATAAGCAAACCGGTATTCCGTAAACAGTTCACGATTTGTAATGCATAACTAATAAATTTTATTTTTTTATTAGGATTATTTTTATAATTTTTTCTAAAATCTGTGATTCTATCATGACTCTATTATTGTATATTTAACGACATACTTATTTCAATCCATACAATAGTATCAACATTTGATATTCTGATATTTTATTATTATTTAGGAATGTAACTATGTATATATATTCATATCACATTCGCAAGCAGAAATATGTACAAAAGTCATTAGTTTCGCACACTCCGACTAGAACGGACACGTTCTGGATTTGTGCTTTTATTAAAATAAAATTAAGTAAAATAAAAAACCGTGAAATTAAAATAATTAAACCGAGTAAAAATTTTATAAAGTTTTATACACCGGCACTAAATAAGTAAACAAATCAACTGTCAGATATAACATCAACAATATTCATAAGTGTTACACACTATTAATCAAATTAAATCAGTGATACCATCGTAGAAGAAAGGAGGGGAAAAAAATGTATAATATTGATATAAAATATAATCTTTTTAAGTATTATTTTATAAATTAAGAATATTTTTAAAATAGTTATATACTAAATATTTTATAAATAATATTATAACTAGTTCCTTATAGTTTACTAACTAGTATAACATATAGGTTGATATAATTGTACATATATATATTACACGCTGAGTGGCACAGTAGGTTGGACGTCTGCCTTTCAGCCGAAAGGTTCCAGGTTCGATTTCCGATCAAGCCAAAAAAAAAATGCTTTATAACGTTTTCGACCTGGTTCAGTACCCCTTGTCATTGAGTTGTAAGAACCTAAAATAAAATGGAGCTATTCTATTTAAGAAGGCTTTGTTCATGACAATAGGTCAATAGCAGTAGTTTTCTACATTTAATGAGTTTATAAGTCAGTAATTTGATAAATAAATGCTCGAAATATTATTGTAGATATTGCAGTACCGTACTTAATTAAGCACGAAAAGATGATTCTTGACCTATGTTACTGTCAAGAGCATAAAAAAACCCCATATATACAGGGTGGTCCGGTTTATAGCAAAAAGTTTTTAAGGTGATTCCTTGGAGTATTTTAGGAAAAAAATTGTTCTAGAAGAGGGGTCTATCTTTAAATTTACCTGGGCTACAGAGGGTTAAAGAAAATCGGATTAGAAAAATTATGTCTAAAGCATATCAACTACAGCTCAGAAGAAATTGAAACTAGAGCAACATCTTCTTCATAGCTTGTTTTTAGAATTAATATACCTAATTAACGAAATATGTTGAATGAGTGTCAGACTTACCGTTTTTGAATAATAACTGCATAAACTTAAAATTTTGCTTTTAAAAACTGAAAATTTTGTAAAAAACGTTGATTATCTCGAAAAAATCCATCCGTACATCCATCACTAGTTTTATTTTCTACGTTTTAGGGGGCTAGTTTGGTTTCGATAAAAGTATATTTTAAATTTTTTTATTTTTACGTTATTATTTTATTTTCTACTTTTTAGGAAAAAATAAAACAAAATTTATTTTTACATTATTATTTTATTTTATACTTTTTAGTTTTAAATGAAAGCTATAGGTAGTATAATTTCAGAAAAAGTATATAAATGTAAACTCTCCTGTCTATAACACAATTAGTTCTTGAAATATGCCTGAGACGTGCTAGCAATAGTCCGGCAGCAAAAATTATTTTTTTTTTCCTTTTTGCGTTTAGTTTGGTCAGTGCTTCAGAAGTTATGAGCTATTTTGTCCCCACACTTCCTGTTTTTTGGAGTAAAATTTTTTTATTTTCATTTATTTTTAATGCAAGCATTTTTATTTTATTCAAAAAACAAAATCAATTAATAGGTAGAGTAGAAGCATCTTATTCAGTAGCGTGCGGTGGGTTTTGTTGTAAGGTGTGCAACAAAATTAAAAGACATGTATTCGGAAAACAAATATATATATAATTTAATTCACGTATGTAATGGAGAAAAACCTTAACTTGAAAACTAAAACATAAATAAAAACATAAAAAGCTTATATACTATAATTAAATAACATAATTAAATATACTTAGTTACTTATAAATAAAATCCATCCGTCTGTAATGCTATCTTACGATAACAAAATCATCAATTATATTTTCATAAAAATCTACCTTTGACTGCAAATAAATTAGCAGTTCTTTTCCAATCGCAATCAAAGATAAATTAACTTAATCTATTTTGACCCATTGTATTACGAGAATACGATTTTATTCTTTTCAAAGCTGAAAAAGATCTTTCAACCGATGCTGTTGAAAAAGGAATTGTAACAATTAAATGAGCCAATTTATTGACTTCACTCAATGCTTTAGTCAGCTCATGATCTTTAATGTACTGAATTATTTGAGTTACAATCATGTTATTTATAGATTGTGACTGGTATATCGCGCAAAGCTCATTATTAAGACGTACAAAATCAAAATATTTTTCATAATTTTCTTTCAATGAGTTTAAACCTTCAACCGGAAATTCTTTTTGATATTTATAAAAAAATTTTGAATTTAATAGTTCAAAAAATTTTAAGGCATTAAGTTTTTCAAACCGCATGTCCATTTGATTGTAAATTGTGTCTATTATTTCATTGTACAATTGCTTATATATATTAATTTTGGATCATTTGTTACCATGTCACGTCTTTTTTTAATTGGTGGTCCTACAGAAGACACAATATCTTGATATATATATTTTCAAAATTATTAGTATTTCTCATATTATGAATGACAGCTTTCGTTTCATTAACTTTTTCTAAAGAATAAATAATATCTAAACTTGATTTTTGCAATATATCAAACAAAACGTCAGTATAGCTAAATATTTTTTTCTAAATATAGCCAGAATAAATTGATTTTCAAATTGTTCAAAAAAAATACAGAAACCTTTGGCCATATTGATAGTTTCATTGTCCCAATAGTTAGGAATCATCAAGAATATTTTCAAATAATTGAACTAAGAGTTCTTTTTCGGAACTGATTGTATTTATCAATCGAGAAGAATAATTCCACCTAGTTGTAGACAACTTTTTGAAATTTTTTTTAATAGTTTCATTTGATATGTAGTTCCTTTTTGTTGATACGGAGAAACATGATGAAATTGTAGAAACCGTTGCGAAAAATAACTTACATTTTTGTATATATAATACAGACTGTGACAACACTAAATTAAGCACATGCGCGCAACAATGAACGAAAAGAGCTGTTGGATAAGCATCTTTCACTTTTTTCTGTGTTCCATTCATTTCACATTCCATTCATTTCATAACTGCTGCTTCGTCATAAGTTTGTGCAATTAATTTATTTTCACATTTCAAGGTGATCACTGTATCCTTTACAAGATTAAATAGACCATTCGCCGATCGATCGGCACTTACATCCCTAAAATATAAAAAGCGCTCTACAGGTACTCCAGCAAAATTAATGTATCTTAAAACAACTGATTATTGTGATTTATGTGAAATATCTGAAGTTTCATCTAACATGATGGTAACAACAAAACGTCAACGTATGTATCAACAAAAGGTCAAAATCCAGAATATAAGAATATAGAAAATAAACTTACCATAAACTGTTAATATTAATCAAAATGTCTAACTTGAAAATTAATAGGCACTTGTTTTTAAGCGAAAACAAATTGATGTGTAACAAGAATTTTAGAATATTAATTTATTATTCTAACTTTATTTTCTCGTCTAACTTATTTATTCACTTGTCATTTTCACATTTATTTTTTGTTTTTGTTTTGTATATCATTAACTAATTCTATTTCACCATGTGCAATTTAAAGCCTGCACACCCGAGTAGTATAAATTTTTTAACTTAACCTGAAATTTAAGTATAAAATAATAGAGACAGATTGATATCTAAATATATGAATTAACGTGCACAAAATATACTGCACGTTGTCATATTAGAATTCACCTTTTCTTCCGCCTGAATATATGCACAAAAGTGGTTCTAAAACAAAATGAATAAACGTGCAAAAGAATATACTGCACGTAGTCATTAATTCCACCATATTTTTTAGTTTTAATTTTTTTTTTCACGTTTGCCTGAATATATGCAAAAAAAAGTGGTGTAGAAAACATTTCAAATTTCAATCTAATAATTTTCAGTGAGGAAGATGATTTTAAGTTATGGTTTGATTTTTTAAAATTATTATTAATAAAATATGATTCTTTACATTATGAATTGATTATTTATAGGGTGTGCTGTGCACACCTTGCACTCTATGACCGCACGCGACTGATCTTATTATATGTATAGTTTTTTTTAATTATTCTTCTTTACTTTTGGGCTTTGGCAATGAATATATATTATCTATACATGAGTATATTGCATTTGTAGGTACTTGATTTGCTTTTTTTTCTTATAAACATGCAAAAGTGAAACTGAACTTTTTTCTACCTGTTTATAGAAGAGTAATAACTGAGAGTTTTAATTTTTTTCTTTTTTTACCTTATCAAATAAAATATAACAAATAACTTTTAATAATATAATATTTACCACATTACATTTTAGTATTAATTAAAAAAACAATGATTTAATAAAATGTGTCTTTTGGATTTTCTTGAAGTTTTATCATTGAATGTAATCCAAGAACAATGCTTTCGCAATAATAATATGGTGATCACCAAACTTATGACCTTTACCTGCATAGTTATTAATATTATCAGTATTGTCACCTTTTTAATTTTCATTGTTAGTAACCAAACCTAAATTTGGAATGCACCTTTGTGCAATGTTCTTTTTCATATTAAAGCAAGCGATGAAAATGTTTGTCACTTAAAAGTAATAAGGGAGATTGCGCTACTAAATTTCCAGTTCACAAATTTACATGTTTGCTGCCCCTAATCTAAATAAATCAGAGTTGGAATTGTGAGTTAATGCTTATTTAACATTATTATAAGCTGTATAAAAAAGTACATCAATTTCTCTAACATTTACTCAATTATAACAACAAAAACATTAATGAAAATTAATAAACATTCCATATTTTGTTTTTGCTTATTTTGTTGTTTTTTCTGATTTTATTTTTTTATCTATGTATATTATATACTACATATTTATATTTAGCTATATTAGCTAGAGTTTTAATATTTATTTAATTTAAAATTTTATTTCATTGGATTATGAAAGTAGGTGTATGATGTAGCATTATGATGATATTCATCTTACATTATTATTGGTGTTTTGAGCCTATAATTAAAGTAGTAATGAGTGACACATATTGCGTAATTAAGAGATAACGCAAAATTACTGTTAGATTAAAGAATATAACTTTTTGTTTCATAATATAATAGTATAATATTCATCCCGGATGGGGACAAAAGATATAAAGTGGATTACTGGTGGTTGGAAGAAGCTCCATTAAATAGATTAGGATAGTTTAACTACATAAAGTAGTCTTAAGTTTAGGTTAGAATAAGTTAAGTTTTATTTTAATTTATGAGATTTTTTTTTGTGAGAATTAATTTGGGTTTTAGTGAAATTTTACCAAAAATAAATAAATAGTAATGATTAAAAATACATAAGTTAGTAGTAACTTGGTATACATTATAAGAGATATATTAAAAGTACAAATCTGAACGAAAATTAATAAAAAATTCATTTAAAATTAAGTTAGTTAAATAAGAAAATAGCCACCTTTTATGTAAATAAATTTATTTTTCGGTGTAATATTTGATGTTAAAAAAACTTTTCATTTCATAAGCCACTTGCACGTTTTTTGCAACCACTGATTTTTGCGGTATCATATAAAACAAGTGACGAAAATGTTGTTTCTTCAAAAGAGTATTTAAACAAAAAGATATTGGGTTCTTTGCTGTCTATTTTGAGTATTCTGATGTTATTCCATTTAATTTTGATATTGTTTGAGGTCTCATTTAAATTTACTGTATTTATAAATTTAGCAAAATTAGAAAATTCTTTATTAGTAATTTAAGGACATTAAAGTACGGCTCGTTAACTTTACAGTTTCTTATTAAGGAATACCATTGCGAAGGGACGTAAAGCTTCTTGGTTTTTTAGCTTTTGCTATTAGCAATGCATACAGTCACCTTTATTTTAAGTATGCCACTTTTCCAAAAAAATATGGTTGATATCAATATGCATTAATTTGGAAGCCCAAGCATAAAAAACGAACAAATATTTATTTTTATTTTGTCCAGGGCAAGTATCGAAAAAAAGTAAAAGTTTTGACACCTTTCTTAACATGATGTTCCATATATTTCAGAAGACAACTCTCTTTGCAATCATTTCATCCCAAATGAAGCAATCACCTTGATGACTGGCTAGATCATGAATTGTGAAATTGAATATGCAAAACTTTCTTTTGTAATGGTGAATGCTAGCATTCTCACACGGAATTGTCCAAATTGTTTGAAAATCAAAAACAGCAGTTAGTACTGTTTCGTCGCTTTTGGATTTCATTTTATCTTCATCGTTCAATTATCTAGCTATTTATTGGTTTAGAAATAATATACGACTCATACGAATCTTTTGCATTTGTTCTTTCATTCTCATTCAAATTTTGGTACAATCGTTGCATCTATCCTTTTTTAGGATATAAAAAGAAATGTTAAAGTACGTATTAAATATATCTCTATATTTTTTTAAGTTAACACTGTCTTCATCGGTATTATATTCTTTTTTAAGCCACTCTAAATACAATCTGTACATTTTCGCAATGTTCATATCACCATAGATAAATATTCGAGAGGTCTGCTTTCGTAAGTAATGGGATTCTGGGGTGCAACAGTATTTATATGGTCTTTAACTTTATTTCTTCGAACCTGATCCACTTCTGATACTACTCTCTCACATTTTGGTCGACTATCTCCACAAATATTTCTATTATCAGGCAAAAGTTTTGAAAAAGCAGTTTCTACCATTTTACAACTTATATATAAAGTGCTCAAAAACATTTTGGCGTACACTTAACTTCAAAATTATTTTCTGCGGCGACTTTTACATGATGATATTCTAGTAATTTTTTTATCTGACTTTTTTACTTGATTAAGAATGTATTTCCATTGCAGAATATTGCTTTCTAGATTATAAAATTTATCAAAGTTTTTTTGTCTTTCATTATTCTCTCGAAGCACTCTTGACGACAATTACATGCTGGTCCCATTTTTCCTGGTAAAACCAGTTATGTTGGACTTGTATTGAAGACCATGAAGCCTCGCGAATTATCCGTTATTTACTCGCGAAAATCCGTTATTTACTTTTCTCTTTAAAAAAAAACTGCAGTTTGACTTATACATACGTATTGTAGAACTTATATACAGAGGCGTAAAGTCCACACAAAGAATATATACGATTTTATTTTAAAATTTCAGAAAAAATTCAAGAAGCATATCTCCACCAACACATATAAGTTGGTAATTTATTTAAAAAAAGAGAATTTTGTTTTTGCGATTTTCAAAAATTTTGGTTTTATTCATTTTACTTTTATCTGCTCTTCTTTATTCTTTTTTTATGCTTTTTTTAACTTAACCTAAGAATTCTATTAACGAGATAATGCACTCTTCACTCCTCAGTCCTTAGTTTACGTAAATATAATTTTTAACAAAACAAAAACAAAAAAAAAATATAAATTTGGTGAAAAGAGGTAAAATTATTAGTTAATTGATATTTTTTTGCTTTTAACTTTATTATTATTCATCATTAATATCATATTCATAAGCATGTCAGTTTTTTTAGGAATATCACTTTAAATAATTTAGGTAAATAATTAATGAAAAATTATTAACAAAAAAAATTTACATAGCTTACCGAGATATTAAATAAAGAAGACTTCGATCAGAAAAAAGCGCAAGAAAAAAAGAAAATCTGTAGCAATAGAAACAAGTAGTAATAAAAAGTTAAAAATTATTAAAACTTAAACAAAAAAAATTGTACAAGACACATTACAAATTAAAAGAAAAAAATCCAAATTCATTCGCTTCAAAAAACCATAAAATTTTACAAAGGGAATATTATAGCTAATCAGACTTCATAAAACAAACTGCCCTTTTAAGGCATAATTTATTTCCTAAAGAGTATTATTTAAAAATTCAGCAATGTAATATAATAATATACAGTGATAGTATATTATTAAGATTAGTTTTTACTGAATATAAATATTTATTTTACAGAAATAAAAATTTAAATAGTTAATTAAACATTGATAAATAAAAGACTTATTACTGTGGAATTACCCATTTAAAATTATATACATATCTGTAAAATAAACATTTCTGTGTTTGCAGTTTTATTACTTTATTAAAATATATTTATTTTACTGCCTTAAAATATATTTATTTTACTTAACAATTTATTAAACAAAAAACCACTACTATGCAATTGCACAGGGGTAACTATAGTCAACATTTTTTCTATGATATATTCCATTTCAGTCCAACTATTTCTGAGTTCTTGCGATCTGTATTTTTATTTTGGCAACATTTCAAAATTTAATACTTAATAGAACCACGCATCAGAACAATTTTGTTTTGTTCTTTTTTTTCATATTCATATATACACAAGCCCATATATTTAAAAAGCTAACTAATCGAAACTATTTTTTGCTTCGTTAAAAAAAGATTTTATTTATAAGGAAAATCTTCGTAAACCTTCCTATTTCCATACAAATAAAATCCCTTTCTAACGAAGCAAAAATTAGTTTCGGGGCTTTTGAAATATAGAGGCATTGATAATCATATAATCAAAATCATAAAAACAGAAAAAAACAATTTTTTTTTGTTAGTTTTCTTTTTGTCTTTATTCGTCAATTAATAATAATAAATAATTAAATAAAAAAAAAGAACAACAAAAACATTTCAATCGTTACAACGTAACAACTGATAATGAACATAAAGGTAATTTGTTCTTCTCTCAAATTTTGTCTTTTTTCTATCTTTTCGTGTCATATTTATATGCATTGCACATGTATTTGTGGATTTGTAAATGAACGAGAAATGGAGCTATTGATTTTCTTATAAAATCGTTAATTTTATATTCATACAAAAATTTTATTAAACTATGGGATTGTGCTTCTGTATATTATTTTTTTCTGTGGTATAAGTCAAACTGCAGTATTTGTACAAAACCTATTTATTGTAAGTTGTACCAAACATATTTATTGTAAGTTGTACATAGCACTACGAAATTATTTATTAGTAATTAATGAAAATATGGTAACATATACTTATTACCTTCAACTTAGAAAAAAACATGCTTATCTTATCGTAACTTAACTTTCTCAATAATTTTTGCAAGAATCTCCGATCATTAATGTCGTATATCAACTTACTACCACTTCAATGTTTACAGTGTATTTTCTAATGTATGATATACTAGAATGGCGCTTTTGAAGAATTTATGGAATATCGTAAGTATTTTTTATCTGATAACTTTTGAGGGAGGCATCGTCATCGTATCAATATGAAATTTTGACAGTAGATGCATTCCACGGATATATTTTAAATGCGCAAATAGTTCTAGTAGGTTTTTAAGTCGACTTACGATATACTAGAATTCACCGTGGGACAAGTACATACATATTTCACTAATTTGCATATATTATATATATATGTATAGCAAGGCAATCAAAATAAAAATATTTTGAATTAAAGCAATTAACAAAGCAATTAACTTGAGTAAATGATTAAATTATGGTTCTATTATAGGTACTCATGAGTACAAGTCTTTTGAACAACAGAAAGAAAAAAAGGTTTCTATAGAGCTAAATTCATATTGGAACAATAAGTTCCATACAGTATAATTATTTTTTTAGATATAGGTACTATCGAAGAATATAATATATAGTAAGAAGTTGCCTCTCATATAAATAGTTGGAAAAATTTTTTTGTACTACGCGCCTGATATTGAGACCCTATCTAGGGGAAGAGAAAAAGGGGTGACAGATTGAAAAAAAAACAAAATTTAAGAGAAGAAAAAATTACCTTTATTTTTATTATCAGTTGTTACTGATATTTATAATGTATGAAGGATAAAGCAACGATTGATATGTTTTTGTTGTTTTTTTTATTTTTATTCATTATTATGAATTGGCGATTATAATCAAAAAGAAAACTAACAAAATTTTGTTTTTTTGTTATTATGTTTTTAATTAATGATTATCAATACCACTATATTTAAAAAGCTCCGAAAATAATTCTTACTTTGTTAAAAAAACATTTTATTTGTATGAAAAAACGAAAATTTACAAAGATTTTCTATGCAAATAAAATCTTTTTTTACGAAGCAAAAATTATTTTCGAGGCTCTTTAAATATAGAGGCGTTGTGATTATGAATATATAAAAAAGAACAAAACAAAATTTTGTTCTGATCCATGGTTCTATTAAGTATTAAATTTTGTAATGATGCCAAAATAAAAATACAGATCACAAGAACTGAGAAATAATTGGATTGGAATTGAATTATCATAGAAAAACCATTGACCAGTTACTCCTGTGCAATTGCAAAAATTAAATTTTTCCAATATTCGTGCCAATAATCGGCAGTAAAATAAATATATTTTAATAAAGGAAAAGAAACCATTCCGAATGAAGATTATAATTTTGATTAACTTTCGTTAAAATGGCCTTACAACTTTCGCATTTTATTTTATTAAAAATTTTAAAAATTATGTATACACCATAGTATTACATGGAATTCTCTTCAATTATATTATTTCAAATATCTACAGGTACAGGTATGTCATAATTAAGATCATCATCATCAAACACAATAATGGATTCCTGTATTGAATCATTTTTGTCTTTACTGATTGAATTTGCTATGCATAGATCAGCTAAAAGTAAATCAGTACAGTCTTCTTCACAATTAGCTGAATCTGAATGATCATTTAAAAGTTTCATTATTAAAATTTTAGCAATGATGTTGTTAAATTCATATCAAAAGTGATTCATTTTATTTGAAATTCTCGATCTGACCAATGAGAATACATTTTCAATTGGGCCTTGATTGAATCTTGAAACTAAAATAAAAAATAAGTTGTCCTTTCCATCACCTTTCCCCTTGCCATCAGGAGTTAATATGTATTGCGAAACAGTCAATCAAAACCATTTCGGTTCTTGGACTGTAGAAAAAATAGATATAAAAAAAAATAAAAAATTACAAATAACTACCACTTAAATAGTTTTAATGCACAAACAGTAGTGGTCGTTCACTCTCGTTATTTTTTATTCATAATAATGTTTGAAAAGATATAATTTAAAAAAAAAAAATACTATAAATTTTTTTAATCTAATTTATAGATTTTTTAAAAATTAACAAATTCAAAAATTTTCAAATAACAAATCAAAAGTATTTTTTAGAAATACCAAAAATTATTTAAAGAATAATTACAAAATGAACTAAATAAATTAATAAAAAATGAAAAAAAAAACATGTACATGTATAAACTAAAAACAAAAATAAAACATAAACAAATCCTGATAAATTTCAATTGAAACATTTCATTCACCACACAAAAATGAAGAAATTTTATTTATTCAATCATTCTTCTGACTCTCTTCCGATTATCTTCTTTTTTATTACCTTTATTATCTTTATATTTTTATGAAAGTTAACTCGAAATTTTGTTGTTTGGTTAATAACTAGGCTTTGACTCTTTTGTGCATTAAAATGCATTAAAAACATATTCTTTGTTAAAAACAAACAATAAAAAAAGAACAAAAATATAGCATAAGCAAAATATTTGGATTGGAATTTATTTCTTCAGAAAGAGATAAAACAAGAGAATTGTAAAAATATCTCTCAATAAAGTACAAATTACTTTTCAATAAGCAGAGCACCCTCGTTGTTGCCCGAATTTACCATAGCATAGTTGAAAATTTTAAAAATAATTCAGATGATACTTCGTACTTTCTATGATCTTTGGTACTATCCTAATGTACATACACGATAAATACTTCATACACTTCTTAAACACATCGAAAGTGTACGCTAAATATTAAAGAAAGTGATCCAACAGAGAATTTGTTTTCTTTTGATCTTACGTTTTTCTATACCCTAACTAACTAATTTATTTAGAGCCTCCTAACTTATTTATAAAAACTTTTGTGAAAAAAAACAAATAAAGACTAATGCCTTATTAAAGCAGGTACTTTGTCGGCATCACGGCGGAGAAGGCGCGAAGGCGGCGTAGGCCTCTAGTTATAATTTTAGGTTAATCCAAATTTAACGTTTTTTTCGTTTTTAACAGAACAGGAGTTTAAATAGACTGATATTTTTCACTATCAACCAGTAAACAGTCATGTTTTAATAAGAAGCTATTGTTTGTTATGGTTTGAAAAAACAAAATGCTTCTTAATTACCATGTCTTTTCTACCTTTTCCGTATATTAAGTCAAAATAATTTGGTTATTTTAGAAACTATTTTACAACTGTGAAGTCTAACGCTAATTCCTACTAATCAGGTTTTATTTTAAGTTTACCATTTCAGCAAAGAAGCAAGCAGCAAGAAAGCAGCTGTTGAAGTCCTAAATATTAAACTCGTTATATATTATGTAAAGATGATAAAAAATTAGGGATAGGTATATAAATTTCCGTGAGTTCACTGTTGTTTTTAATTTTTTTTTTATTAACTTATAAAAGAACGCTGTTGCATTTAGATAAATAATATTTTGTTCTTTTGTTTTTTTTAATGTTGAGAGTAGAATTAACTTTTCGTGCTTAATTTAAGTACGGCACTATAATTTTATTTGGAAAATTTAAAGAAGGTGTACTAATAAATTGGTAAATGGTTTTTAAAAAACTGTTCGAAGGTAAGCCTTCTTTTTATAAAAATTTAAATTTCGTTTGATTATATATAAAAATAATAATGTTGCATTACACAAAATGAAAAACTTTTGAAATTTATTGAAAAATTATTGGAATTCAATTCACAAATTGTTGAAACAAAAAACATGAATAATATTAAAAAAAAAAAACAAAAATAATTTTATTTAAATTTGTAAACAGAAATGGTAGGTGTGGTCGTGGTGTGTTGTTTTAGGTAAACATATGCTGTGTTCTCATTCGTTTTCATTTTAATTTTCATATACGGTAATCTTAAAGAAGAGTTAGTAGTATAGGTATAGGTATAGAAGTTTCCATTGTTTTACCTCTTGGAAATATTGTTAAAATACCGCTAGATTTTACTTTTAAAGACAATACTATAACTATTTACTTAGTAACTCATATTCTAAAAAAAATTATTTTTCTTCACCTAATATTTTATTGTGAAATCTAAATCACTGTCATGAAATAAATAAGATACACAAAAAATCAGTGAAAATAAATCTTTCATCATTGAAATAAATCTTTATTTGAAATCTCTCAATCTTCAATTATGACAACTTTTTTATGGCTCCTAAAGTAGGACCTAAGTGTACGCATTTTGACTTATTTTTCAAAAAACTAATTAATAACAGTCCCCTTTGAGGAATCATGAAACTTGGGCTGATTTGAATGGATAAAGGTGGAATTATTCAAGACAAAAACATACCCGGGTATGTAGGTATAGACGGGTTAAAAAAATTTATAATCAAATATATTATCAAATTATAAATATTATAAGAAGTAAAAGCAACTTTTTTTTTAAATTTACTTGATATTTGGTTTGATATTTGGTAAAACAAAATTATTGAGAGGAAGAATATAAATTCAAAAAGGAAACGAAAAATGTTTTTTGTTTTGCAAATGTGGTTTGGTGAATTAAATTCCAATTTACTTCTTTTTCTCTTAAATTTTTTTTTTGAATCTCTTTTATTTTCTCTCGTTTTGGGGAATAGATTGAATAATTTTGTGGTGAAATTATAATATATGATACCTATATATATATATTAATTATATTCAAACAAGTTTGAATGGCTTATGTACATAATTGTCCCAAAAATTATACTCCAACAAAAAATGTCGAGGGATTTACCTCAGATCCGGTCATCATGAATAGAAAAATGTTAATGACAAACGAGGAAGACATGCACCAGAAATTTCAACAACTAATAATCTAACTAGAAGATCTCAAAACAAAATATCAGGAAGTTCAACGGGAACTTTTAAAATCAAGCAATCAAGCTAAAAGCAGTTTCACCCTCCTATCCGAATCAAAAGTAATGGAACGCTAAGTAATGAACTAAAACAACAAAGCGACATTGTTGTGGACAGTTTTAAGTTAGTAACTCATAAAAAGAAAACAAATATCACAAACACCAATGATAGAAGTTTAGATGATAACAATGCATGTAAATCCAAAAAATGCAAAAAGAAAAAGATTCAGCCCGCAGAAATTGCAAAGATTGAAACAATCAAAGCTAAAAGATTACTGGTTTAATGATAGAAATTCAACAAATAGATTTAGCGAACTTGAAAATCTTGAAAATGTAGAAAGCGAGGAAAAAGAGGCTCAGGCCAAAATAGTAAAGCCAATCACAACACCACCTATGTCTCAGGGGTACAAAATATCAACCTATTGAATCAACTGCTTCAACAAGAAGTATGTAAGCCAGAACACTATGAAAAACACTAATTGCAGACGAGGTGAAAACCCAAACTTCATATCCTGAGGACTATAGACAATTGAAATGAAAATATCCGAGATGTTCGAAGACCTAGCCTACTCTTCTGAACCGCGCCAGGTCTCTCTTGTTGGGATTTCTACTTCGTATCTCTTCTTTAAGGATACGCTTTACATCCCAGTAGCATAAACATTCCAACGGAACTGTACCTTTTATTTCTAACTTTCAAATACTTAAACTAAAACGCTGATCCAGCTAATTCCTTTAAATGCTTGTGTAATTTATTTTATACCTTTGGTTTTTATCGTTTCACAATCAAAACGTTGATCCAGCGAATTTCTGTAAAAACAATCGCAATTTGTATTAGGAAAAAAGAAAGAATTTTCAGAATAAAAGAAACTGTGGAACTAATCAGTTGTGTTTTTTATTTCACACAATTTGTATTTATGAAAATTTACTAGAACCCAACGTTGGACCTCAACAAAAAATTAATTAAATTGTGTTAAACCTTTTTTATTTAATAAAATAGAAATTCCAATTGAGGGAGTATAATGAATTTTTCTGAATTAAAAGATTCTCATACAGGGAGTGTTAAAAATTTTCTATAAACAAATCCACATAAAGTGAGAATAAACATAATTTGCGGCCCTAACAACTCACCACCAACAAAAGCTGGTGAGCACAATCCTTACATAGAAAACGCTAACAAAATCTAAATACTTATATAAGGAGAAAAACCGAGCAACACCACAACCTAATCTAAATACAAGGAAAAAAGGAAACTGGAAAAAACAATGATTTATTTAAACATGTAAGTCAGATTGATTAAATACATTTCCAAGTTTAACAAATAAATTGTACCGAAATTTATAAATCAAAATAAAATAATAAGAAAAAAATCTTAAGTCTTAAGAAAATTGAGTTGAAAGTGAAACAAAATAATTGTTCAAATTTGAAAAAGAAAAATTTTATCACTAAAAATCAATAAAAAATAATTCTCCCAAGTTTTGTAATAAATATTATAGTAAATATTTTTTTAATAATATTTGTTGTAATTTTTATTATAATTACATAAGTTAGAATTTTTATAGAATTTTTATGAACTGTTTTAGTCAAATATGATCTTGACAGTAACTTAGGTAGAATCACCTTTTCGTGCTTAAGTACGGTACTGCAATTTTACACTACAATATCTACAATAATTTGAGTATTTAGTTTTTAACAAATTACTGGCTTATCTACTCATTAAATGTGGAAAACTACTACTATTGTCAGGAACTAAGCCTTCTTAAATAGAATAGTTTCATTTTATTTAATTTGTTACCAGATTATATATACTCTCAATTATTTTTTGTCATTTATTATATCCCAATGACAAAGGGTACTAGACCAGCTCGAAAAATCAATGAAGCAATTTTTTTGGTTTTGCTTCATCGGGAATCGAACCCGGGACTTTTCAGTTGAAAGGCAGGCGCTTTACCTACTGCGCCACCCAGCGTGTGGTACTGTGCTACTATACTAAGCATATTTTGAATTTTGAAAAAAGTTTTATAGTAAAAATTTAGTATATCAATAAAAATCTCTGTAATTAATAAAATCTCTGTATTTAAAAAAAATATATTTCACATTTATATTACATTTATGATACATTGATTAAACATATTCAAAATTTTATAAAAAGCTTTTTATACCAAAATTTATATTTTTTTTTTTTTTTTTCCAGATAGTAGTAAATCATCGAAAGAGGCTTCAGGGACTACCTATTACCGGGGAAGGCAGTTTGAAGGACTGTGGGACTTTAACCCACTAAAAACTCCTATCATTATTGCAACATTAAAACTAGTCTTATAGACTAACCATTAATTTACATTTAACTCAAAGAAACATAGATACCTTTGATCTACCAAAATCCAATAAGGTTTTAATAGATAAAAGGTTTTAACCTAACTCAAGTGGTCTTGTTCGTTTTAGTCGCTTCACAAAGTTTTGATTGTCAATTAAGCTAGAAGCTTCGGTATTGACATGTTGGATCAGACGAGTTTTATGCCGTGCAGCGCATTTAATTATTTCGTCTTTTATAGATGAGATCTTCAGGATTTGGTGTCGTTAGCAGGCTTTCCTGGTTTTTGGATCATTATTATCTCGGCAACTTTCCATATACTAGGTACGTGTTTAAGCTTAATACAGGCATTCATTATATATACCAAGAGTGTGAGAACTTTGTTGGGTATATTTTTTAGCACATTTGAAGTTATTAAATCAAAACCTGGGACTTTATTTAATTTTAGGTTTTTTATTTCCTTAATTACTTCTTTTCGACTTATTAAGGGAATATTTATATCTTCATGGTTATATATTTCAGTTAGATCAATAACAGTGTTCATTTCATTGAGCTTAAAAATTTCAGCGAGATGATCTGCAAAAGTGTCAGCTTTTTCTTTATCGCTTCTTGCCCATGAGCCATCATTTTTCCTCAGTGGTGCAGAATGCACAATAGACTTCTTCATTTTACTCGTAGCTTTCCATAAAGAATAATTTGTTTCTTTAGTAGCTGTTAAATTTTCTAGGTAATAATTCAGAGATCTATCATTTAATTTCTTTATTTCTCTCTTTAGCTCCTGACTTTTATTATTAAGATCCGTTTTGCTGGATGGGTCACGCGTTTGTTGCCACCTCCTTCTCGCTTTTCGTTTCTCTTTTACCATGTTAAGGATATACACCGGATATCTAGGGCTGATTTATTTTGATTTTTTTTGTCTTAGTACTACTCCTGCAAACTGGACAGCTTGCATAAGTTTTTCAGTAGCAGTTTCTAGTTGTTCCTCATTGTCTAATGTTACTCTTAAGTTAATTTTTTCTAGCAGAATCTTTTTGAAGCTTAACCAATCTGTAGATGAGTTGGTTAAAAATGGTTTGAAAAAATCTTCACTATTGTTGTATTTAATTTTAGGACGACAGCAGAATGGTCGGAATTGAGGTCATAGTTATCTTCTATAGATGTGAAATTAGTTGATACTTTTTTCATTATAAAAAAGTCTAACACATCAGGAGTTTTGTTTATATCTGCAGGCCAATATGTTGGTTTTCCTGTTGAAAGAAATAAACAACCTGTTTCTCTCAGCGCCTCTCTCAGTTCGTTACCTCGAGTAAGGGTCATCCTGGAGCCCCATTCTAGATGTTTAGCATTGTAGTCACCTCCAAGAATAAATCTTTCACCTAATTTCATTAATAAGCTCTTGAACATATGTTTTTTAATAGCGTGATTGGGCGGGCAGTACAGCGCTCCTACGTTGATATTTTGCTTTGTGCACCTTATTTGTACGGCTGTGAGTTGCATTTCTGTACTTTGTATGTTACAATGTTCATGATGGGTAATAAGATCATTTACTATGACCGCACTACCTCCTTTTGGTAGATTGTCAGGGTGCATTGTATGATATACTTTGTATCCACGAATTACTAAATTGTGCCCCTTTGTTAGATGGGTTTCTGACTTGAGACAGACATCTATGTTTCGTAAGTTTAGGAACATTTCCAATTCTTGTTTTTTGTTGTTAATGCCATTCGCATTCCAAGTACATATAGTGATTTTGTCCTTATTCATTATCTAATTGAGTTATGTGGCATATCAGGATACTTAACAGTATACCTACTTTCCAAGTTATCTAATCTTAGTGAGATTCTATCTACCAGACTCATTAATTTTTCCATTGTTTTTAATATAGTTCCTTTTCTTTGTGTTCTTTTTCTGCAATCAATTTCGTATTTGTTGAACGAGCTCTTCTCGGAATTTGATTGTTTGACGAACGAGTTCTTCTCGGCGTTTGATTATTTGCATTTGATGAATAAGCTATTCTAGGTGTTTCATCAGCAGTGAAATCTCGATTTTTTTTCATATTTTTATTGCTTTGGTAGGCATCTTCATTGAGTTTGCCTTTTGCTATGGCAGAATAAGTTACTCCCTTTATTACTTTCTTTGATATAAATTTTCTTGGTTGTTGCCTTTGAACTAACTTTGGGTAAACAGAGTTTCTCCTTTTCTGAAGTTCTTTGGCAATAAGACATCCTCTGTAATTTGCTGGATGAGACTCTTGGCAGTTGGAGCATTTTGGCTGTGAAGTTTTCAGCTTATCGCATTCTGCTGTTAAATGTTTACCAGCACATTTCACACATAGGCTCCCTATTACAAAATTTTTGCGTATGATTATAACGCTGACATCTTTTGCACTGAGGAATATCTTTGCTTTTTCTCAGAAGTTCAATATAAACTATCATGTTTTGAATATGATTGATTTCGTAAATTTTTTTCATGTCTTCATTACTATCAAAGGTAAGCATGAAAATTGGGAGTTTAACAGTTACCTGTTTATCATTTTCCTTGACTTTCTTTATCATATTTACTGCATTGATGATATTGAATTGCCTATTATGAAGCTCACTTATTATATCTTCTGGCATGCAAGATTGGTGCAAGCCGCGTGCCATGACTTTTATTGGTCTATTTATTTTGCTTTCATAAGTATGCCATTCGTATTTGGTATCATTGAGATCTTTAGCTAGATTTCTATAATCCATTTCCGTCTCCAGATTTATTTTCAGCTGCTTATTGTTTAGCAATTTTATTTCATATTTTATATTTTTAGCTTGCAGCATTTTATTTAATGGTTTGAAATCATTTATGTTACTTATGATTAGAGGTGGAATTTTGGTTTTCCTTTTGCTCACAAATTCAGTTGTTTTGGAGTTTTTTTCCTCATAGGTTTTTGTTAAACCAGATGGTGACGATTCAACTTCAGGTGAAGAAGTAGCTTTTCTTTTTTTATTTGATCTTTTGTTTTTTTTGAGCAGCCAGTCAGTTTCTCTGCTCAATTCATCTTCATCCGCGAAATATTCTTTTTGCTCGATGATTTCATTTGGTGCATTATGTTTTTCTCTTTTTTTCAAAGCTTCGTTTGGCATTTACATTACATAATGCCTCTATTTCGCTTAGCCTCTTTTGGAGTATATGGTTTTCGTTTGGTTCTTTATTATTTTGACTCCGTATATCAATTATTGGCTCGGTCATCCTTGATGGCGACCTTGGAACCCTCGCACTCTTTTTAAAAGCGTTAATCAGCTTGTCTAAATTGTTGTTCCCCACTGGTGACTCATCTGAAAGTCTAGTACATTCAGCCAAGCCCTCGCCGGCAGCCGTGGTCTCTGCCGACACTTTGGTAGATATCCCTACCGAGTTTATTTTGTTATTTAGACTATACATTATTATTTGTTTTTATGTTGCATTTTATACCTCCTGCCAGGTGATTTTAACTGCCGCCCCTCTGGGATCAGTCGCAGACCAGGGAGCCGCCTATTTTAGGTCAAACGCTTCTGGATTTTTTTTTTTTTTTTTTTTTAAATAAAATTTTAATAAATTTATATTAAAACAAATTTTTCTTAAAAAAAAATTTTTTATAAAAACGAAATTAGTGCTGTCAATGTAGCCCTTCAAAAATTCTCAAAATTATTTTTTTTATTCAACATTAAATCTTCGTGTTGCCTTTTAAAAATTCGGTCCAACAGTTCTTGAAAAACAAAGATTCTATTAAAAACAAACTAATATTAAAAATGAATATAACACTAGAGCTAGTGGAAAAACTCATAGAAGCGGCTATTACGCGAACGAAAATTGACCGAATTAGCGATCAAGTCTCATCTATTAAGAGCTTACAACTAGCACCCACTGTGGAAAAATATGATGCGGTTTCAATCGTACCCACAGTCGTGGAAATAATAAACAAATCATGCATTAGTGAATGAATTAGAGAATCAATTAGAGAATGAAGCAAGAGAACATGCTCTCAGAGTTTTTATATCAGGTCTCCGTCGCCCAAAGTGCGACATTCTTTTTTCATCTAGACCAGTAGATCTCCTAACAGCCCTTGTTATAGCGCAAGAATTGGAAGTGAATCACAAGAGACGCGAGTTTGCGCGTACTTTTGCAGCTGGTAGTCTATCTAAGCCAGCAAAATTCGCTCAACGCAATAACACGTTTGTTCAACGTAACATTACTTCTCCCACGAATATGTGTAACAAACCAACACCGATTAAATTTGACGCTAGAACTTCACAATTTAGACGATCGAAAAACTCATCAAAGAAATAATACAGGTCAACAACAACAGCGCAAAAAACATGTACCACGTCAATTGTGGAAACACTTTCAATAAAATACCGAGAGACACCATAGATTCGACTAAATCTGTTTTCCAACAAGTACAAAAGGTCAATTATTTGCCCGTTAACGACGACATCAAAGACAACGAAACTGACGACGATGCTCAGTCACACGTTACGAACTAAAGCCGTCACGACGACGAGCAATCTAACCAAACGTACGAGGACGAAATTAGTTCTATAGGCTAAGGTCGCTCTTACCCTTTGCTAAAAAAAAACAGCTAACGGTCAAGAGCTAAAAATATTAATCGACATCGGCTCTTCCAAAAACTACATAAAAGATTTCAAATTTCTAAAAGGCGTCCATTCAGTTGACAAACCCTTGTTTTTTTTTTTTTTTTTTTTATATATTATAGCCAAAACTTAGGTTTTGAACCTTTAAGTACTTGCGTACCGTTGACTATTTGAAAAAGGAAAGGATAGTTAGAGGAAAGGAAAGAAAATGGAAGAAGAAAAGTTTTGTGGGAAAGAGCGAACAATGTTGTTAATATTCGTCTTAAACCTCTGTAAGTCATAAATAAAAAATCCTTCTCTCATTGGGAATGCTTCGATTGGGACGCGGTTCCACAATCAGGATGTTCTTACTATAAAAGAATTTCCATAGCCGGACTTAAACCATCTCGGAATTTCCACTGTGAAAGGGTGGGCACTTGATGCCTCTCGTGTTGTGCGATTGAATTGCTTAAGAGGAGGAAGAAGTGATTTTAATTCCTCGGAACAAGTGCCAACACCAAGCAGATATCTATAAAATAGAGTAAGTGCTCCAACAATACGACGATGACCAAGTGGTATAAGGAATGAGGTCACATTTATGTCGCCTATAAGACGAATGGCGCGGTTTTGAACTTTGTCCAAAAAATTTAAAGCAGTTTTTGGTGCACCTGCCCAAAAATTTGAGTTATACTCGAGCTTGGGTCGTATATATGCTTTATAGATTTTTAAAAGGTCTCGAGATAAAAAATAAGTTTTGCAGCGGCTCAAAAATCCTAAACATTTTGCGGCGCTTTTCGCAATATCGAAAATATGCTCATTCCAATGCATATTTTGATTCACTCGCATTTCGAGAATGTTCAGATCTTTGAGTCGCTGGATACCTTCATTTTGAAGCCGGAGAATTGGTTCGAATGTTGTTAGCTTGTTACTAACAAAACAGCTTTGAGTTTTTGAAGTGTTAAACTCGACTCTGTTAGCTTTACCCCAGTCGACAATTTTGGCAAGGTCGTATTTGAGCGCGCCGCCCATTATTGTTCTTTTGGAGGTGACTGCGGAAGCTGTAGCATTAGTTTGTTTTAGAAAATCATATGATGCTACTAGAGTGCTGTCATCAGCAAAACTATGGATTGGATTGAAAGTTAATTTGAGAAGGTCATTAATGAAAATGAGAAATAGGGTGGGGGAAAGGACAGAGCCTTCTGGAACACCAGCATTGATTTGAAGTTGGTCGGAAAAAGAACCGTCAACTGAAACTATGATAGATCGATTTAAAAGAAAACTTTCAATCCATTTAGAAAAGGTTGAACCAAGGCCTATAGCGTTGCATTTTGCTATAAGAGCAGAATGCCAAACTCGATCAAAAGCCTTAGATGTATCCAGAGCTACAACAGTAGCTTCACCAGATTGATGCAGGCTGGTGTTGAGCTTCTCGCAGAGGCATGTCATGAGATCACCGGTGGAACGTTGGGCTCGAAAGCCGTATGGGCTATCATTAATTTTACGTTAAATCTGTAAACGACACGAATATACTCAGCAAAAAGTGTAAAATTAAAATTTTAGATAAAACTACTATATTTTTCTAAATGCGTGTACTCCATACTTTCTGAGAAATAAAGGCAAGTGTAGATCTAAAAAACTTTGTCCTTTTCTACAAAAATGGAAGGGAATTCATACAACATATTTCATGCTTGCAAGCAAGTACCACCACAATAGACCAAGAATCAGTACCCAGCAATATTCGTTCTAAATTCAATGAATTTATAAAAAAAAATTTAACCGAACCTTATTTTCGCCGAACCTAGCAGAAGATTACCTTTTAATACCAAGGTAATTGCTACAATTCCTACTACCACAGAAGAACCAATTTACACGAGAAGATATCCGTATCCCATTACGGTAGCCGAGTTCATAAATAAGGAAATCGAGGCCCTCCTAAAGGATTGAATAGAAACTCCAACTCGCTCAAATAACAACCCCAAAAAGGCTTTGACGAGAACGGAAAACGAAAACTGCGCATGGTTACCGGCTACCGAAAACTAAACGATAAAACTACTTCCGACCGATATCCCATTCCTGAAACTTCAGTTATTCTCGCAAATCTAGGGCAATTCCGATTCTTTACCACCTTAGATCTCAAATCTGGTTTTCACCAAATGGTCCTTCATAAGAAAGACAGAAAAAGGAGTGCCTTTAATATTAATAACGGAAAATATGAATTCTGTCGACTTTTCCAGCGAGCGATTGACGATGTTTTAAGAGGATAACCGGGAAATTTTGTCATGTCTACATGGACGATATAATCATTTATTCTTCCAACATGGAAAGTCATATATCACATATCGAAAAAGTACTGAAAAAGGTAGAACAAGCTGGTATGAGAGTCTCTCGAGAAAAATCAAAATTTTTCAAAACCGAAGTTGAGTTTTTAGGTTTGGTTGTCTCACCCAAAAGCATTCAAACCTGCCCAAAAAAAAATTCAGGACATTATCAACTATAAAACACCGATAACTTTACGAGCTTTACGGTCCTTTCTAGGGCTGTACCTGGTTGTACCTGGCCTTTCTAGGGCTGTACCTGGCTACAACCGCAGGTTTATCAAGGATTACGTTTCCAACCAAGCCATTAATTAAATACCTTCGTGGCGAAGATGGCAATATAGGAAGTAATAAATCAAAAATTACGAAAAACAATTTAAATACTGAAACACTATTTACTTTCGAAAATGTCAAGAAAAGCTTATCATCCGAAAATGTTCTTCTCCAATATCCTGATTATAGAAAGCCGATCGAACTCGCTACGAAAGCTTTATCTGGCGCTCTAGGCGCAGTTCTGTCCCAAAATGGTAGGGCAATTACCATAATCTCTCGAACCTTATCCCAACGCAAAGAGAACTACGCTACTAATGATGATGTTTATTTATTTCTTAAAATACAATTAAATTTATTTAATATACATTCAAAAAGAACAAAATTTAAAAAACAAAAATAGTAATATTATATACTGTTATATTAACTTGCCAGTGCTATATGTATGTGTATAAGTTTTCGTGGTAGGTTGAAGTGTTGTTGTTGATATTAAAACCAAACGCAAAAAAAAAAAAAAATATTTAATTTTTAATATTTGTCGTTTGAAAAAAAATCACGAATATTAAAAGAGCACCACAAAGCGTTTCCAAATTTACATTAACAACATTCTAGCAAGATTCATTATATACTTTTGTGTTTTATCTTATAGTAGTTCTAGATGCTCAACATCCACCACTAGTTTTATTTCCTACTTGTTAGGGGGCTAGTTTGGTTTCGATAAAAGTATATTTTAAAAATTTTTATTTTTACATTATTTAATATAAATGTCAAGTTGACAAAGTATTCAATTAATTTCATATAATTTTCGTCTTAAAGTGTCTTTAGATATTGAACATCTATACTATTCTTATATTTAATACTAACTACTAACATTCTGTTAATAGGTTCATTTTTAAAGAGGTTTGAGTGGCGTAAACGAGTATTTGTGTTAATGATATTTTATTTAAAGTTGAAGGGGAAATAATACCGCCTTTAATAATTTCGAAAACTACTTCCTGTCTTTTCCACAGAGACTTAAGATGGAGAAGTTTTAGCCTATGCTCATATGGAGGAAGTCTTGTATGATCATCCCAAGGCAAACTATGTAGTGTAAACCTTAAAATTTTTTTTTGAACAGTTTCTATTCTTTGTATATGTGAATTATAAAATGGAGACCAGACCTGACATGCATATTAAAAATGGGGTCTAACGAGGCATGTATAAAATGATTTAAAAATGTAAGGATCGTTAAACTCTTTGACCAACATCTTATAAGCCCAACATTGAACAAGCCTTATTAAGGATGTTATGGTAGTGGAGTTTGAATGCTAGTTTATCATCGAAATAAACTTCTAAGTCCTTAATTGAATTAACCTTTTCTAAGGTTTCGTTGTTTAGTTGAGAGTATATTTAAAGCTAAATAGTTGGGTTCGACGTGTGTAACACATGAGTGCACATTTACTAATGTTTAGTAAAAGATTGTTATTAATGCACCAAGTATAAAATTTATCAAGATCATCTTGAAGCCTATCAACATCTTGCATCGACGTTATTTTTTTGAAAATCTACATATCATCAGCGTAAATTTTCAAATCGCTGCTATTACAAATTATAGAAGCCACATCTTTGATAGTAATAGTAAATAATAGTGGTCCTAAATGACTACCCTGTGAAATGAAATAATGAAATAAAAAAAACTGAAGTATTTGATATGAATGGTGACGAAAATGAAGAGCGGAACAAAACAGTATAGCTCCTGTTAGTAAGATATGAGTTGACCCATTGTACAAATTTTACAGGAAATCCTAGTTTTCTGAATTTTAGTAAAATAATACTAAGTGGTAAGACATCAAATGCTTCACTAAAATCGGTGTAAATTACATCCGTTTGGAATCCCGCTTCCATATTGATTAAGAAGTTTGATGTCGATTCTATTAGATTGGTCACTGTAGACTTCTTTTTCAGAAAACCGTGTTGATGTGCCGTTAAGAAGTTAGTTCAATGATTGTGAATAGAATCAAACATCCTCAACTCAAAAACTTTAGGAATAGTGGAAAGTTTGGAAATTGGTCTATAATTGTTTATCTCATTTTTTTAATTTTTTTATGTGTAGGTTTAATAAAAGCTTTTGTCTAAACAGATGAGAACAAGCCACAAGTGATAGAAGTATTAAAGATGATAAAAAGTGGAGCAGTCAACGCATCTGAGCAGTTCTTTAGAACTAGTTCAGGAACGCCATCAGGTCCAAAAAATATATTTTGTTCCCCAGGTTATTCAGATATTTCTTCACAAGACTATCATCAATAATAAGAACTCTAAAAGTACTTTTTGGATAGGCATCTACGTTAGAGAAGGGAAACAAAGTCTCCGATGCCCTTTCCAGACAATTTATCAATACAACCACAGAGATCGAAACGAACGCTACCGCGCACAGCAAACTTTCTAGTTCCGACACAATTAAAAGCATAAGCTATCCCGTCAATCAGTTTAGAAACCAACTCATAAATTCACAATCTGGGCGTAGTCATAAATCAACAAAACTGGTATTTAAAAAACTTATTCGACGTACAGTCGAATATAACACCGAAGAGTCTCTACTCAAACACCTGAAAAAAAACTGTAATTCTTCACGAAACAAACGCGATTGTGATCTCCCAACATTGTGATCTCCCAATCTTAAAATTAAATGTTTAAAAATGCTATCTTTTCCCGCAGTAAAATTTATCCATATAATAAAATTAGTAATCGACTTAACAAATAGAAAGGGTAATCATAAGCGAGTACTATTTCCCAAACTGCAAAATATGTGCGGAAAACAAATACCAAAGAAAACCGCCTAAAACCCGCATTGGCAAAAACTCCCATATCTCATTTTCCTGGTGAAATACTTCACATTTATATATTAATAACGGACAAATAGTACTTCCCAACCTGTATAGACAAAAATACAAAATTCGCGATCGTAATACAGATCGAATCTAGATCCACAATAGACATTAAAGATGCCGTACCCAGATCCTGGAAAATTTCAGAAATACGAAAACAATAGTATCCGATAACGGGGAGCTTTTAGCTCTTACGGATTAAAAACTTATCTGAGAGACCATTTTTCGATAGAGCAATTCTTCGTAACCACTTTGAACGCGAAAGTAACGGTTAAATCGAAAAATTTCATTCAACACTGTTGGAAATATCTAAAAGACCAACAACAAATAAACGAAACTAAAAATTTAATCCTTTTAGCAACCCATAAATACAGTCACACCATCTAATACGTAACGTCTGAAAAATCCACCGTTGTCATTCATAACTACTCACAAGAAAATATAGAGCAAATACGAAATAAACTCAAAGCGTCTCAAGAAAAAACAATTAAACGCTTTAACACAAACGCCGTCACTAAAACTTATCAAACCGGCGAAAAAGTACTTTTACGCATAAACAAACGTTTAGGAAACAAATTTCAAAAACTTAATGTAGAAAAAACAATTGAAAAAGACTTAGGAACCACGGTTTTGATCAATGGCAAAAAGATTCATAAATCAAACCTTCGCTAACTCCTATTTGCTTCTTTTATTCTACCCTGCTTCTAATTATCGTCCAAACAAAAACTTTGTCAAAAAAATTTTGGATTTTTCATCCGTATACTTTCTAGAACTTACAAATGGTAAAGTAGCTATCTACGAAGACCGCAGGTACATCATCCATACCACAAAACTCTCAGACTATAAAATCATTGTACAAGAGAGCAAAGATATACCAGCTTCAACTACCACACAAAATATATTCTGGCCCAACGAGATATTCTGGCAAAAATAAATTCTGGCCCAACAATTGGCCGAAATGCTACATGTAATCAAAACGTTAAAAATTCCCAAAAGATAAGCAAGGTCAATAAACTTTATTGACAGTGTGGTATAATTCGTGGGCAACACCCCAGATCATAACGACTATGAACTGTTTTTGAATAAGGAACATAAACTTATAGAAAACAACAACCGATCCAATTAACATCTTACGAACAGGGTTCAATGAAAACAACATATTACAACAAAATAATGAACTGCTTTTACAGTTTCTAATCAATAGAAATAATCACATAATAAATAATATTTATAATATTGCACTTTCAATTATTCTTGCAAAAAATAATTTGATTAATCACTTATATTAGATGACTTGGAAATGAAATATTTTATCCATTTTGGCGACTTGCCGGTTAGTACGAAATCCCTAATGTCAAACACTTTTGTAACTTTGTAAAAATTTATCCTTAATTCATAACAACACAATTGTAAAACTTGAAACCAATATAGCAGCAGACTGTGGGAATCACGTACAGCTACTAGCAAAATGCTGAAACACAACGAGCATAGCAATTAAAATATGCCAAGCCACAACTCCAGAGTGCCTAAGTCAACTGCTAAATAAGAACACAGCTTCGTGTGCCACAAAGTTCGCCCACGATCTGCAACATATCCAAAAAATCAATGAAGGAACCATCAACGACGTTGTTAAAACAAAAATCTTTGACCAACAACAGGTTATCGTCACAAGAACCTTGGTTCTAACATTTGAAGTTTCAGTAACAGTCAACGATACCACATATCATGTCGAAAAGAAAGCAGTTTACATAGAGCCTGACCCACCAAAAACAATATCAGTCGAGCACCTCAAACACCAAGAACAGCTGTAATTGCCATATTTGCGTAAAATGCATATCGATAATACTAACCATATTTACAGATTACAGGCAAAAATGTACTCTTATTCATCACTTCAGTGGTACTGTAATATACCATATCGAAACAAGGACGTCTCGAGCTTAACAAAGAGAGGAGTTAACGCATGCAACCGCGCTTTACATTCCAGTAGCATTAAAATTCCAACGGAACTGTACCTTTTATTTTTAACTTTCAAATATTTTACTTTATATTTTTTGGATGTTTTTCTTTTTTTTTTAATGTTTGTATTTTTGTATTTTAAATTTTTGATCGGTCGATTTGATCTACATATAATGTATTTTCTGATCTACATTTCAATGTATAATATTTATATGTATGTATTTTAACCTTAACAATTCCAAAATGAATTTTTTGAAATGAATAATGGAATTGAAAAAAAAAATTTTTTTCTCTCTTACTTATAACTTAATAAAAAAAGTCTTAAAATTACTTTTTTCACATAATTAAAGATAATTTAATTTCCTATCCAAAAAATCTTCGAAGGTACTTCAAAAATTATGAACGATTTTGTCAATACACCCCAAGTAACAATTTTTAGAGCACTCAAAATAATTTACTAAATGACTTCTAAAGCGGTATAGAAATACACTGTAGGCTCTACAATGGACTAATTAGCTCTGTTAGTGTGTAGAATAAATTTATTCTACTTTAGAGCTAAAATAATAATTTCTTTCTTCTATAGAACATTTTGCTTTAGTAATATATAATATTATGTTGCTTTATAGCTGTTTGAATAATTATATTCTATTATGAAGCAACCTGCCCTTAAGAGTGTAATTATATGCTGTTTAAACGCTACATGCGTCAGCGTCATGGCACTCTAAAATAGAGCAGCTAATATTCACTGCTATATTAGTTAATTTTTTATGCTCTTTTAGAGCTAAAAAAATATTTATAGAAAGGTATTTGCTACCTGATTTAATATGCTTACTGTCATTGTCCTACACATTGAATTCTCATAAAAATTAAAGTCATTTAATGTTATCCTCCAGTCCCTGTAAAAAACCTTTAGAAGTGAGTGTTTGAGTCTGGTTCCCAGAAAGTTTGTTTCAAAGACGACTCTATATGTTTTTTCTTTCGATTCTATGTAGGACCCCTGAGATGTTTGTAGATTGTGTAACTTTGCTGCTGGATCCCTTTTTAGGGCCTTAAGCAAAGTTGCTCCATCTGCAATATTTTCGATCTCCTAGGATTTTTTTTAAATTTCTGAATCAATCTTTTGAATTCTCTTCTAGATTCGCTATAGGAGTTTCTTAGGCTCTATTCAGAAGTTTTTTTGCCTTCCTTTTTAGCTTCTCCAGATTTTTGTTTCACCAAGCACTTTTTGATACTTTCGGTTTTCTGGTGACCAGGCAAGAGGCCTCGAAAGCCTATTGAACTTATTTGAACTTGGATCTTTGTAAGTTTAAAATTCTTTATTCTCAATATGTACAATAAAACAAAAATCTTAAAATTTATAATCCAATATACTAAAAACTTACTATAATAATAATTAAATAATTCAATTATGACTTAAAAATACAGAAAACTAATTCAATATTATTGTTAAATTTACAAAGAGAGAATAGTTAGAGGCATGCATGCTCGATATGTATGAACTTAGGCATCTATATTTCTTTTCTTCAAGTGTGTAGAAATGTATGTTGTAGAAGATGCGTCGATAAGTTAACATTTTATAAGTTAACAGAAAGTAAGAAGTATCATCTGAATAATTTTTAAAATTTTCAACTATGGTAAATTTGGGCAACAACGAGGGTGCTGTGCTGATTGAAATGTAATTTTTACTTTATTGAGATATTTTTGCAACTCTCTTGTTTTATCTTTTTCTGAAGAACTTCAATCCAATCCTCCAATTCAATTTTGTTCGTTTTTTATTGTTTGTTTTTAATGCATGTATTATTGTTTTATTACAAAAGGAAAAGAGTCAAAGCTGGTCAAAGTCTCGTTATGTATGATATGAATATGATATGAAAAAAATGTTTGGTTAACTTTCATATGCATTGGCAAAGAATATAAAGAATAAAAAGAAGATAATCTGATTTTCTATTTTCATTTATATCATTATTTATTTTGATTCTTGATTTTATAAAAATGCAAAATTATTCAAAATGTTTTAATTGAAATTTATCAGGACAATTTTTCAGGATTTGTTTAAGTTTTATTTTTGCTTTTAGCTTATGCATGTACCTAGGTACTGTTTTTTATTTTTTAATTTTTTATTAATTTATTTAGTTTATTTTGTAATTACTCTTTAAATAATTTGTGGTAGTTCTAAAAAGTACTTTTGATTTATTATTTGAATCTATAAATTAGATTAAAAAAATTTATTGTAATTTTTTTTTTGAAATTATATTTTTTCAAACACAATTATGAATAAAAAATAATGAGAGTGAACGATCACTGTGTGTGCATGAAAAATATTATGTTAATTATTTTTTTTATACTTATCTATTTTTTCTATAGTCCAAGAACCAAAATGGTTTTGATTATCCACATTTGATTAAGTTCTTTCGCAATACATAAATTAACTTCTGATGGCAAAGGGAAAGGTGATGGGAAAGGACAACTTATTTTTATTTTAATACCAAGATTTAATCAAGACCCAATTGAAAACGTATTCTCGGTCATATCGAAAATTTAGCATAAAATGAATCCCTCTTTGTATCAATTTGACAGTATCGTTTAACAGTAACATTTAAATTTTAACAATAAGGCTTTTAAATGATCGTTCAGATTCAGTTAATTGTGAAGAAGACTGTACTGATTTACTTTTAACTGATCGATCTATAGCAGATTCAATCAAGACAAAAATGATTCAATCAAGACAAAAATGATTCAATACAGGAATCCATTATTCTGTTTGATGATGATGATCTTAATTACGACATACCTGTACCTGTAGATATTTTAAATAATATAATTGAAAAGAGAATTCCATGGAATACTATGGTGGATGATACATAATTTTTCAAATTTTAAATAAAATAAAATGCGAAAGTTGTAAGGCCATTTTAACGAAAGATAATCAAAATTATAATCTTAATTCAGAATGGTTCCTGTTCTTTATTAAAATATATTTATTTTACTGCCGACTATTGTAAAAATTTAATTTTTGTAATTGCACAGGAGTAACTAGTCAATGTTTTTTCTATGATAATTCCATTCCAATCCAATTATTTCTCAGTTCTTGTGATCTGTATTATTATTTTGGCATCATTACAAAATTTAATACTTAATAGAACCACGCATCAGAACAAAATTTTATTTTGTTCTTTTTTTATATTCATAAACACAACGCCTCTACATTTAAAAGCCTCGAAACTAATTTTTGCTTCGTAAAAAAAGATTTTATTTGTATGGAAAATCTTTGTAAATCTTCGTTTTTCCATATAAATAAAATCTTTTTTTAACAAAGTAAAAATTAGTTTCGGGGCTTTTTAAATATAGAGGCATTATCATTAATCAAAATCATAATAACAAAAAAAAAATGTTGTTAGTTTTCTTTTTGTTTATATTCGTCAATTCATAATAATGAATAATAAAAAAAAAAGTACGACAAAAACATATCAATCGCTGCTTTATCCGACATACATCCTCCTCTTATAAAACATCAGTAACAACTGCTAATAAAGGTATTTTTTTTCTTTTCTCAAATTTTGTTTATTTTCAATCTTTCTGTTCCTCTAGATAGGGTTTCAATATCATGCACGTAGTACCAAATTTTTTTTTCAAAAATTTATATGAGATGAGACTTCTTACTAATATATATTTTTTGGTATTAACAAACAACATAATATTATATACATTATTATAGTATACAGGGTGGTCCTGTTTAGAGCAAACATATTTTAAAGAGAAAAAACTTTATAGCGAGGTATAGGAATATTTTAGGAAAAAAATTACATCATCCCCTACAATTTTTTCATAAACAACTTTCATATTTCAGAATTTGCCGTTTTGCAGGTAATGCCTATAAACAATAAATTGAAAATATGGTAAAGAATTATAATCCAAGAAATAAAAGCGTAAATGTCGTTTTAAAAATTACGCTAAAGGATGACACCCCAATAGCTCAAGAACGCCGAATAATCTTCCTGCAAAGACAAATTGTGAATGACCAGGTCGAGGTGTGGCTGCAAGAGGGAATCATTAAATCAAGTATGTCAGTTATTTTCTAGTCCTGTCCACGATCGACAAAAAAGATGGTCTGAAGATTTCTTGTGCAAAGATTGATTATATGGGATTTAAATTATCAAACGGTTCAACTAGCCTTCTTAGGAAAAAATAAAGGCAGTGAATAATTTTGCTACTCCTAAGTGTAAGTGTGAAAAAGTAAGTGTGAAAAAGTACAATCTTTTTTGGGTCTTTTTTCGGTTACTTTCGAAAGTTCATTACCGGTTATTCAAGTAAAGCAAGACCTCTGAGTGATTTAACTAGGAATGATAGGACTTTCACATTTGGGTTATTAGAACAAACAGCATTTGTAAAATTAAGAGCTCTTGTGGGTAAATTAAAGCTGTTGTTAGAATTGTATCAATAAGACCGTGAAACAGAATTACATACAGATACGTCCAAACTAAATTATCAAGATGTCTTACTTCAAAAATGCGATGACCCTAAATTCTACTCTGTTTAGTAATTCAGCAAGAAAACAAAACCGCATATATGATAGCTATCAACTAGAAATCTTAGCGATAATAGAAGCTTTGAAGAACTTACGAGTTTTCCTTAAGTCTTAAGTTTAAAATTGTTACAAATTGTTCAGAAAAAAAGAATTTATCCAATATGATAGCAGGATGGGCACTAGGTTTACAAGAATTTGATTATGAGCTGGAATACCGTTGCGGGAGAAAAATGGGACACGTTGATGCACTTCGTGGGAACCAACTTGTTATGATTTCCTGGAGCAAGTAAAAATAGCTCAAAGAAAATACGAAAATTTGAATTAAAACTATTATTATTGTTATTAATATTATTATTATTATTATTATTATTATTATTATTATTATTATTATTAATATTATTATTATTATTATTATTATTATTATTATTATCATTATTATTACCATTATTATTATTATTATTATTATTATTATGACGAATATTGTTATTATTGTTCTTATTTTTATTATAACTATTACCTCTATTCTATGTTTAAAGTTATTTTTAAAATTATTACTGTTATTCGTATATCTATTTTTAGCATTTTTAATATAAGAGAGATTATTGTTAGAAGAAAGGGTGTCATTAAAGTTATAGATAATAGTTCCTTTACTCCAAAATTTTAAATTTTTTATGGTTCTTAATTTGTTATTTGGAACACTGATTTTAAAAGAAAGAAATTTAGGAGTATACTTAAATTTTCTTGGAGTTATTAATTTAACACTAACATTTTGAAGCTAAAATTTATTTTTAATATAGCTTGCCAAACTTTGCTCGGTTGTAGTTGTACTAAGATGTGATATTGCCAATCTATTATAACAATATCTAACATAACAAATGTAAGGCAATATTTTCTTATTTCCTCTGTTCAATTCATGGAACAACCTACAACAGCCAACCAACGGTTAGCTTACTAAAAAAGAAGCATCAAATAATATTTTCCGTTCCAAATTAACAACAAAGAAAGCTCCTAAGAATTTCCGAATATCTTCGGCAAAGCCGGGTAACTCCGCTAGTTAATAGTATCAAACAAAGATTTAATGAGGAAGTTGTAAAAGAAAGTAGGGAATTTTATTCCGATAATTGGTTAGAACGTGTTAATTCATTTAAATATCTGTGTACAAAAGGTAAGTGTATCCAAGTCAATACTGTTCGTTTAGAGTTTTGGAGGTGGTTTACTTTGCCCTTTTCAACTCAATTACTTTGCGCTTTTCTTAGTCATTTGTATTTCCATAAGACATTGAAATTGTTTTTTTTTTCAGATCGCCCTACTTAAATCAGCGTGCAGTGTTAAACTACAATCTTAGAATAAATAACACGAATGTCGTGTTGATATCTAGAGTTCGTATCGCTCATTTTGAACACTTTTATACTACCTTAGCTTTTACATTTTTTAACAGCCTTCCAGAAAGTTTAAGAGTAAAACGTTGTTTTTCATCCAACAAACTTGAAAATTGGTTATTTCAATTTGATAATTCATGACTCAACTTTACCTCCTTACTACAATTCCGGGTTAATTAATTGTAATCAAGATGTAGTTCATTGACATGACATTAGAATTGTAATCAAGATGTAGTTCATTCATGATTAGTCTAACAAAATGTTTAATTTCTCTCAAGTTTCTCATTTCGTGCTAGCATATCTTCGTAATTTTTAAACATTTTTTTGTTTATTTAATTGATTTTTAATAAGTAAAAACAAAATCCGAATTTACAAAAGCTATACCCACTTCTTGTTTCACCCATACTAACGTGCTCTATTGAGAAAAGCACAAAAAAAACTAAATCAAAACAAAAAATTTGAGCTACAGAAATTCGAGCTCTGAGGCAAATTTGTGGATACACGTTGTGAGATTAGAAACGTAACAATGAAATCAGGAACGCATGCGACATTCAAGATATTGTCCGAAGTACCATTTTCAAATAAAAAGGTCTAGTCTGGAGTTTGTTGATGCCACCAGGAAACTGTAAAATTGAAAAACTGTTGGCCCTAACAGATTCTCAGTTGCTATACAAACTAGTATATTATTATGACCTATTATGTACTATAATGCTTAACAAATAGGATAATAATTATAAATCATACAATCTCAAGCTTATGTATATAAATATTAATTTAATCCTCTCATGCGCAAGTTATGAAGCCAAAGGCCCAACAAATTTGTTGGCGTTATATTTATAATTATTAGCTCCAAATTGTATATCAGATATGAATTTTATACCATCCATAGTTTGTTTTTGGGGGGTTGGGTTACGTCATGTGTACATGGCAAAAATATGGAATGAAAAATTTCAAATTTTGGGATAGTTTTTATGGGTTCTTCTAATTCCTCATCTAAAATTTCTTCTTCATTTGGGTAAGATTTATCATATTCAATGCTTAACATTTCAAAATCATTTAAAGATTTTAGTGCCATTTTAAAAATTATTCATAAATAAAAAATACTCGTATTTGTTGGTCGGAAAAATAAACAACTGATAAAAAACGCGTTTATAATAATATGGATATTCTCTTTTTGTGCCTGCTCATTGGTCTAATATTAGTTAGCTATATAATATATAGCTAAAATGAAAAATTCAATAAGAAATGAGAAAATTCATGTATCACTTACTTCCACTCCACTTAAACTTTAACAAAGGCATATAATAAAATTGAAATTTTTAAGCCATTTGAGCATAATATCAACACTAAACCTAACAGGCTAAGACACAATGCTTCAATGTGTTAGTGCAGTAAGTTTTGTATTTTATAAGCTTTTTATAGTAGAATTTTAGTATGAAAATTAGTGAAAGACCTTTTTTTAAACACATATTTACTAATTAAAATATTAAATTTTTTCCAAAATATGTAAAATAGATGGAATTTTCACCCATCCTTTGTATGAAAGTTAAAAAAATAGTTTTCGAGCTATAATCCGATTTGTTAGTGGCCAACTATTTTTTCCCATAAGACTGCGTGTATTTTTAAAAAAAAAACAGGCCTACTATTGAGCTTTCCTCTCCGAGTGTCTCAGCCTGTTTATTAGTGTTAGGCTTGGTTGGGTTACAAATTTGTACATATTATGATGCATAAAAGGAACAAATCAATGTATCTATAATATCTTCTAGCCAAGTTACACGATGATTTTTCCGGAATATATCGAAATACAATTTTCTTTAAATTTTGTTTTTGTTTTGTGTATAACTTTTTTTTGATAAAAATAAAATTTGACAAAAACACAACTAACATAAACAAGAATATTCTGAAAAATTTAATCCCAAAAATTATGCTTGAGGCAAACTCAACGCGTAGAAAATTCTTTAGGCGCAGAACGGCGAAAGTTAATTTAACCAGGCAAACTGAACGGCGTTAAATGACATTTAAATCTATATTTTTTAAGATGTTAAATGTCAATTGTAATTTTTTTACTTTATTGTGAAAATTTTCTGTGCGCTTCCTAAAATTAAATATTCTGTTCTTTCAAATTTTTGGATTTCTTTAAATAAATTGTGTTTTATAAACATTTTGTGGCTTAAATTGTGTTTTTTAAACATTGATAAAAATTTTGTGGTTTAAATTGGGTTTTAAAATGAAATATTTTGGATTTTTTAAAATAAATTGTTTATTTTAAAACTTTTATAAAGGTTTTGAGCTTAAATTTTTGTATTCTAAAATTATATATTTTTGAGGTTTTTCAATTGCCTCTTAATGGACTATGAAAATGTAGTTACAATTTCATTTATAACCATTAGCACTGTATATTTAGCATATTTTTGGCTACATGAAGCAAACAGATCAAGAAGATTTTACTGTAGACTGTAGCAATTTTTTTTTTATTTAAATTAAATTTTGATAAATATTTATAAAAGTAATTATACAGTTTATTTAAAAAAAGTTTTAATAAATATTTACTTAATAAATATTTTAATAAAATATTTATATATGTATCAAAAACCAAACTACATAAACTATATTTATCTAACTTTTAATTGTTTCAAAACACTTATTCAAAACACTTCATTTCACTTCCATTTTCGAAAGATCTCATTTTTAAAGTTGGTTTTGCAAATCTAAAATTTCAAAAAATTGTTCAATCACTCAAATTGCATTCGCAGCACAACTAAAACTACACAACTGACATCCGAAAAGGAAATAATTCTGAAAGAGAATAAAACAGGAAAATTTTTTTTGTTGAAAGCAAAAGCAAGAACATATATATACGAGAGAGTTGACTTTAAAAAATATGTTAATATTAATGTGCCATTATGTAAACATAATGTAAGCATTCACTTTGTTTTTTCACTTAATTTTTTTTTCATTTAATTTTTCATGCGAGGAATAAATCGGTATCGCAAGTTTACTTACTAAAAAAAATGTTGAGCAACATTTAAAAAATGTTCCTTAGTTTTGAGTAGTTGCCTCTATTTTTCTTATGTTAATGATAAGAAATTATGTCAATATAAATTTTCTAACTCTTTTACTCCAGTATGTTAAATATAAATATTGCTTGTTTTTCACATTATTGAGTAAAGTTGTCATATTTACCATAAGAAAGAGTGTAAAAAATTTTCACTCTTTTGCTCTAGTAAAAGTAAAAAAGTGAAAAAAAAATCATTCAGGTGAATTCTATACGGCTCATTTTTTGAAGTGAATAACATAAAAAGTTGAAATTTGCAAAAAAAAATGTTTGGTGTTTTAAACAAATTGCAAAAAGATAGTTAAAGAATATATTGAAATTATTAATATTATATAACATAATAATAAATTTAAAATTATTAATAACAGTTTAGTAGCTTAATAGTGTTTATAGAAAAATTACATAAATAGAAACAGTTAAAATTTATTTTTATCTACATATGTACGTCAACATTAATTTTTCACTTTATTCACTTTACACTCACTTTTTGAGTTGGAAAGTCAATGCTGCGATGCCTAAATTGTCATCCGGACGCAAAAAGAGTGAAGTGAATGAAAAAGTGAAGGCTGCGATTGACACATCATATTATTAAATTACTTTTTTTGTTTCACCTAAATAAATTATCAAAATAAATGGGAAAACCAAAGGCTAATCGATTTTTATCTTCGACTTGTTCTAACATAAATCAAGATCTCAAACTCATAGCATGAAGAATTTTAAAATTATCTATAGATAATAAGAAGATGAAATTTTTCATAATAGCAAATTAATTGGATCAGCAAGTTTAGAAATTTTTATAATTTTGTTTTTAGGATTTTAGAAATCAGAAAACAAAAGCATAAATACCGTCCTGAGCCCATCAAAATAAAAACTGTATGTATTTGATTCATGTGAAATTTTTGGAAACGAGAAACTTTTTTTTTAATTAAATAATAAAGAGAATCGTACATTAAAATGCAAAAAGAGCGTATTTGTATTAATCACTTACTTCTTGAAATATTTAAATTATCCAAACTTTTGAGATGTTTTAGTGGTCTAACACTTTTTGTTTTGTTTAATTTTAATTAAAAAAAAGTTTTAAAATCACCCTAAGAATTTTAATATTTATTTTTTGTGCTTTAAAAACGTTTAATCCTTGTTTCAAATTTTAAATGCATAATTAATTTTTCTTTTTTAATTTATATTTTAATTCTGATGATATTTATTAAATTAAACAAAAACATCGTAAACAAGAACATCTCTTTTATTAATTCAATTTATTTTCAACATTTTATTTTAATTAACTTTTCCTCAATTTTTTTAATATATATTATTTATGTACACTAAAAATGTTACTTTTTTAATTTTTTTATTTAAAAATTATTCAACTATACACGTACTTATTTTATTATTTTCTACTTATATTTTATTTTATAGTATGATATTTCTTTGTATCTCAAAACGCTTTCAAGTATCAGAATAAAATGATTATTGGAATTTTTTATGTCAAGATTTTATATTAAAAAATTTCAATACTTATTTTTTCTCACTCTTGTTAAAGTAACGTTGTTATTTTTGAGTATAGAAAAAGTAAAAAGATTTTTAAAAAGTAAGAAACAGTACTCAATTCTCGACGAAACATGTGAATACTGAATATAGCTTAATAATTTTGTTTTTTTGTTTGTTTTTTTTGTTTTTATTTTTTTTGGTACATGCTGTAAACTGTTTAACATGTATGCATATTTGAACAAGTTAAGTTCTTCATAAGCTTTCATTCGGTTTAAAAAATTAAACTAAAATCAAATAAAAATATCAGCAAAATAAAGAAATATATTTATATGTAAATATACATATATTTTTGTTAATGCAACGAACCTAGCTTAAAATTTGAACTTAACTATATGTTAATAATTTTTAAACAACACTACACTTTTTCGTATTTTTCTTTTTAATATTTTAAATTTTGGCTTCACCTCAGCTTATATTAAAAATTGATGAGAAAAACTTAACCCATACTCACCGAGCTACATACACATTTAATCATATGTTTTTTAATTATTGATCAAAAGCTCTTGTAAGCTCACGTTCATAGTATTAAAGAGGTACATATGAATAAATAAATATGTATGTCCAAATGTATTTATTGCATTTTATCATTTATTTCTTATGGATTGCTTTTTCTTGTTTTTCTTGTATTGATTGATTTTTTTATATGATTTCATTGTAATTCATTTTCTTCATTAATTTGGTAACCTATTCGTATCTCTCACCTTATGTACAATGTTTATAAAAAAACATACAAGGCTAGCTAAACAGGCAGCAGTAAACTATTAATTTACTTTGATATTAACACATTGGGTAACTCAATCAATCCTTAGACAAATAAAGTATTTAATATATATAAATATAAAAATACATATACATACATACATAATATATATAAATGAATGCTTTCAGTCAGATTTTCCCTGAAACGTATCAAACAATTTCAACCAAATTGTCTATGAGACATCTTGTTGTCTGGAATCCAGCACGTAATATGTCGCTTTAAAAAATTTCGACAGGTTCGGTTACCTGCCATACAACTTTTAGGCCTCATCAACTATATTTCAAAAATCCAAGTTGTTACAGACCTCTGCCGTGCAAAGTGAAAATCACGTAACTCAGTTTTGGTTGTTTTGAGAAAATGAAGCTTAAACTTTTGTACTTGGCCTGCTTAATATTGTAAGAAAAACTTAACCGTAAGTGCTTGAGAAAATATCAAAATTTAATATGCATTATTTTTTTTTTAATTTTTCGTATGTGGAATCAATGACAAAATCAACTAAAATTTCGTATTTAGGATTGAAACATGCTAACGAATTCATTAAAAATTTTCCTTTTTTGTGTAAATGAAATTTTTCCGAAACATTTTTTGTGCAATAACTACAGAGTGGCAAAAGGTTTAATTTTTTACTTGTTTGGTTGGTAGCGGTTCAGCACATTCTTCATTTTCAGTTTCTTCTGACCTTTTATCAGTAATGCTTGATGTAAAATTTTCTTTTATTTGAAGCTGCTATTCTACTAAATATTTTCTTTTATAAAAATTTTCTGCTTTGATTTCTTCTGCTGGAAGTTCATAATCAGATTCATCATCTGGGGAGAAATCTTGAATGGTATTTTCTTCTTTGAAATATGCAACTGAATTAAGTTGTCTTGCATGACTTTAAAAAATTTACAATTGAAAATTTACTAGAAAAATATTTAACTCTAATTACTTACTTTCAATTTTGAGAAACTTTATAATCATTTTTAACAAATTATCCAATATAAAATGCAAATATAATGCAAATTATTATTGAAAACTGTGTAAAAAGAGTTACACGATTTTCAAATTGAACGGCGTCCTGAAAATTTCTATTCTGATACTCATTCAGACATAAAGAAACACTTCCTTTTGTTTTCCAAGTTTCTGATTGCTTTGAGTAAATGCAATACGATATATTTCACATATGAAGAATGTTTTCAAGGGTTAAAGTGTTACATCCTTGAAGCTCAAGTACTTTCTTAAAAATAAACAATCAAGTCTTTTAACGTTTTCCGAAGTTCTGACTGGTACATTTGAATTCTGAACTATCATACAACTAACAGCATCCATGAAGAAAATCTCAACTTTTATTTAAAAATATTTAAAAATCATGTACAAGTGTCTGTTTTAAATAACATTTAAATAACAAAATTAAATAACATTTCAAAATATTTCAAATAAGCTAAGAAATTTAATACAGCTTGGTGGAGGAAAAACTTCAAAAGGTTTAAATGGCAAAATTGTAATATCAACGATCAGTACAACAGTACAAAGCATTGAACAGTTGACTGAAAAAAGTATTTCCGAATTTTATGAATTAGTATAAAAATTTTATATGGCTATGTGAAAGAGCCGTATTAGCCTAAAGACATATGACAGTTAATTTTATTAATTAGAAATTACTGCAGAGTAATCCAGGTCTCCATATATTTACAAAACAATAATTGATACATAGTGATATCGGGAATACATTAGCATCTAGCATCGCAAAAGTTCAATATTTTAAAATGCAACATTAAAATGTTACTGAAAGCATAACATTTTTTTTTGCAAATTTTACTGTTTGTGATGTGCAAACTTGAGCAAACTTCGCATTATAGAATTTTATTTCTCATTTCATTTGTTCAATTGTTTCACTTGATTGAAATAATGTATATTTTCTGTGACAGTGCTATTTATTTTAAAATAATGTTTTTTTTCAACTTCTTTATTTTTTTTCAATTAATTGTATAACAAAAGTACGAATTCTTTTCCTTCATACAAATTTTTATATTCTAGTAGTTATGTCAAAAATACGTTAAAAGCGATATTAAATAATACTTTATTCATTTTAGTTAAATTGTCAAAGCATCACTGTCAATTTTTTTTTAAAATGTATTAATTGCATCAGTAACACAAAAGCATCATTGCCAAATTACATCATCAGTTTTGTACTGATATAACAGTGATACCGTATCATAATTGGCAATTGTACATTTCCGAATTAACCTACAGTTACCATTGAAAATGAAGCATTTAACTACCCAATACCAGCCAAGATTTCCTACTCACCAATTGGAATTAACAGTGGGAGGTCCGTGTAATGCTTCTGTCTGTAACTGAAAGAAGATATAGTTTCTCTAATAGACAACTATAAGTGAGATTTTCAAGGGTAGGAATTTAAGGGACGTGTTTTGCTTATTCTACATCAGAAAAAAACCCGAAATATTGTTTACAAAGAAATATTTTAGTTTAAGTTGTAGTATAGTTGATGTTGTTATCGTCGTGAAAAAAAATATATTTTTTTTAAAATCAGTTAATAAATAAAATTTAGTTTTATAACCTTTTATGTTGTTTTACATTGAACTTTTGCGACTTTTATTATTTTTTGATTATATTTTTTTGATTTTCGGCTTATAAATCAAACGTTATTAAAACAAATTACACATTTTAATACAAAAAGAATATTTTTTTCATGTAGTTGATATCACAATGTCCGATCATCATGTTTTTAATATGTGTAAATAAAAATCCAGTTAAAGAAGAAATTAACAAACTAAGAGCAATTGTTGAATTGGTTAAAATAACTAAGAATAATTTTTGATCAACAATCAACGAATAAATGATGAATAATAATATCGATGATCTGGCTGGAAATTAGTTTCTTTAATAAAAAAATATGCTAGATTAATCCCTATAAAAAGTTGTAAAAAGAAGAAAGAGTGGATGACTGATAATATAATGCGAAAAATGAGAATCCGTGACTCTTATTTAAAATTTCGAAAAAAGAATCCAAAGGATGACCGAATAAAATAACTCTGTAATAAATATAAAGATAAGGTATCCGAACTATTACTTCAGGCTAAAAAGCAGCATTTCTCCAACAAAATATCTGATGATCCAAACAACAGCAAAAAAGTGTTGGCTCTCTACAGAGAAATAATGTTTAATAAGCATATTATTCTCCAAGCGGCATTAAACCAATTGAACATGGCACTAAAACTGTCAACAATAAACAAGACATTGGCAAAATTATGAACGACTTTTTTGTTAATATCAAAACTGATTTTGATATTGCTGAAGATCTAATTCATCAGGAATATATTAGAAGTTTTTTTGTTATAAATATACATGAACCATTTCAACTACAACGAATAAGGGTGAAATAAAATAAGTAATAAATAAATTAAGTATGATGGAAGTTCTGTAAAGTTCATAAAAAAATTTTCTGAATTTTTAACCCCAGTTTTAGACAAATTTATTAATGTATCTAATTATTGAATTTTGTTTTGGATTATTTCAACTTTTAAAGTTTAACATAATTATCATTTAATTCAATTAAAATAATTATCATTTTGGAAAATTAAATATTTTTATCGAAAACTTCAACTAATAGGTTCATTAAAAATTTATATTATTTTGGTTTAAGTTTTCAGGTACAGAATAGTTGATACATTTACATAAAAGTTAATTTTTTCAACTTCGTGCCTTTTATGTAAATATGTGCCTTTTATGTACCTTTTATGAAAATATAGATCAAATCTGATAAAAATTTCAACTTTTTTTGATCAAAATTTTAGGTATGGTGCTGAAAATTGTATTCTTTTAGGTTTAAAATATCAGTTTTAAGTATGAATTTTTCCAAATCTAGTCATGTAAACTTCACCTATAAAAACATAGTAACTCCACTCTCAGTTAAAATTAATGATGTCGTGATTCCATACGAGAATAAAGCTAAATATCTTGACATGACCTTGGATGCAAAACTGAAATGGAAAGAGCATGTGAAAATCAAAAAACAAGAACTCCAGTTCAAATATAGAGAAATATACTGGCTGATTGGGCGGAATTCTACGGTCTCGACCTATAACAAAGTTTTGATGTATAATCAAATATTGAAGCCAGTCTGGGCATACGGTATTCAAATATGGGGATGTGCTAAACAAATCCAAACGTTTAATATTCAAACTATCCAAACGTTCCAAAATAAGGTACTGCGCAACATAGTCAATGCTCCATGGTATGTTCGCAATGCCGATATTCATCGAGATCTGAAGATCTCATCTATAAAAGACGAAATAATGAAATGCGCTGCACGGCATAAAACTCGTCTGATCCAACATGTCAATACCGAAGCTTCTAGCTTAATTGACAATCAAAACTTTGTGAAGCGACTAAAACGAACAAGACCACTTGAGTTAGGTTAAAACCTTTTATCTATTAAAACCTTATTGGATTTTAGATAAAAGGTTTATATAAAAATACCAAAATACTGCCTTGCGGCACCCTTAACTTTACTTCAATTAGGGCCTATATAGCATTACCAACTTTTGCTCGTTGTCTTCTACTGCTTAAATACGAGTGAAACCATTTATGTTCAATGTCTCTGACACCATAGCATTTTAGTTTTTCTGGCAGAATATGGCGATCAACTGTCTCAAAAGCTCTCTGAAGATCTATAAAAACTGCTAATATAATTTTGGATTTAGATCCAATGGTTAATTTCACTGAACGCTACCAATGTCATAACATATTTTGTTTTTCTTGTTCTTAGCAGATCGTATTTACTCAATGCTACTGCGCAAGTTATGTGATCTCCACATGCACCTGTAAATAATGTGTTAACATTTTTTCATAATAAAAATTATTACTAAATTCATTTGCATATGTTAAAACTTAAAACCTAAAATTGTCTAATAAACATTTTTTGTCAGTAAATTCATTTTTTATAAACCAAAACCTAAAATTGTCTAATAAACATTTTTGTCAGTAAATTCATTTTTTATAACTTAACTAAAACCTAAAATTGTCTAATACAGAGTTTTTGCCAGTAAATTCATTTTTTATAACTTAACTTAAATTTCCTGCAAAAATAAAATAAAGCTAACAGTCGCAACAAAAATATATAAATGTAGAAAATTTGTGAATGAAATCATTGTTAATTCAGAATTTGAAAATATAAGTTGTTTTTTTTATCTAATGCTTGAACGCATTAGTTAAGTGGCGCAGTCGGTAGCATCCAAATAACGGTTATCGTTTGAAAATTATAATTGGGAAAATTTTTTATATCGTGTTATCGTAAAGAAATTTCATAAAATTAAAATAAAACTATTATATGTATCAACTAGAAGATACGTAATAAGAGATATGCATAGATAATAAGATATGCACTGGGGAAGTCAAGATTCCATTTACAAAAAAACTCCATTAGTTAAAGGAGCAAAAAACTATTGTTTTTCTTATGTAATAAGTTGTGAGAAAGAAATAGTGCGATATAAATGATTTAAAAAGCCATTTAATTTTTGAAATTTAATTTTAAATAGCCCACGGGGGAAGAGATTTCTAATGTACATGGTCGTCTGAAATCAACGTATTAAATTCATTAGGGTATGAGAGTAAAGAAATTTTGAATGATTGATTTTTTACAGGTACCTACATAACATAATATTGGTTTCAAAAACATATCTTATTTCTTAAACATCATATTATTTTCTTTTATTGTCTTATAAGGGAAGTAAAATTTTTTTTTATTTCAAACAGATTACAATTGATGTATTTTCAATATATAAATTTTTTCAGGTATTGAAACAGGTAGTTAAAAAGAATACCAAGAACAAAACGTTTTTGTTTTATGAATGACTCGATACATTTTTATTTCCTTAAAAATTAAATTTTGCCATTTAATAATCAATGATAATTCATTAATTATTAATAATATTAGAATTTATAAATAGGGAGGAAATTTGAATATTAATAATGTGAATAAATAATATTTCTTATTACTATGCATTTTTAAATGTAACACATCTCGATATTTGTTCGATAATTTTTTTCCCACTTTGTGTTTTGAATTTTTATCTCTCTCTCACAAATTAAATTCTTATTACTTTCTATTTCTTACAATTTTGGAAATCGACTAGAAAAATGGTAACCAATCATTAACAAATTATAAAATTTCATTCCAGTGCATTTTCTTATAAATGGATCCTTTACCTACTATCCTTTGATAGTAGATGCGTGTGCGGCTTTATATTATATAATAATTTATGTACATAATCTTTCCCCTTTTTATTTCAATCTACTGAAAATTGTTTTTTTTTTACAGATACATTTCTTTAACCCTAACGAAAGAGAAAAGAAAAGATAACAACACAAAAATCAAATAAATGTCGAATTAGAATGTAATTCTTTCGGTTTCGTCCCCTGCTAAAACAAAATGGATTAAAAATATTTTGAATAATAATTTCAAAGCTATTGAATACATTCTTATTTACTTGAAAAATATATTTTAAAATAATTTTTGACTACATTGATTAGCGTAAGTTATTACGTATTTTTTTATGAAAAATAATCAAAAAAAACTTTAATCAATTTATATAATCAACTACATAAGTGTTGGCATAAGTGTTAGCATTTAGAGCAACGTTTACACATAAGATTTTATTTGATAAAAGTTACTTATTTATTTATTTAAGGTTTGTTTGGCTCAAATAAAAAACAATGATTTTAAATATATAGAAATTAAAAATTATAAACAAATAAAATAAAAAATAAAAAATACAACAAAACGAAAAAAACAATTTACCTATTAAATTTTTAAATAAATAAAAAATACGATTAAGAAAAAGTTGAAAAAATCTTATAAATGTAGGTAGTTTAGTATCTACTAATTGTTATTATCAATACTATTATTTATAACAATCAATATAAGAACAAAAATAATCAAACACAACAAACATTAAACAAAAAGTTTAACAAATGACAAGAGTCGATTTCGATTTAAAGGAAAAAATTAGTTTCCAGCATTTTTTGTTTCAAAAATATTTGATGATAATAGGATAATATTCTATTTTTTCATTAAACAAAGTCGGATTTTAAAATTTGTGGAACAACGTTTACAGGACAGTCAAACTTTCAATAGTTTAAACAAAATCTTGATGTCTAAACGGTACCTAATAGTGAGTACCTAATTTTTTAAATAAAAAACAATAGCTATATTAGTTTACTTTAGTTTTAATATTTTAGTGTTTTTTATTTAAAAAAAAAAATAAACAGTAGGTATAGATAAATAATAAATGTACCTATGTAATATATGAATATATCCTATATCTATCTATTGATATTTTGATATTGTAGTCTTTTGTATTTAAAATAAAAAAACAGTAGTTTTTAATTTTTTGGTTTTCCTAATTTCTAAAAAAAATAAACAGTAAGAAGCCAGTTTCCCGTCCGAGCTGCCTTTGCAATGACCATCAAAAAAGCGCAAGGTCAAACTCTCAATAAGGTTGGTATTTTACTTGATGCACCAGGTTTTTCACATGGACAACTATATGTCGGGATTTCGAGCACTACTGGGAATATAAATCATTTGAAAATTGTCATCGAGAGAATAGAACTGTTAGAAATATAGTTTTTATTAAACTCTATATTAATAATATTACCCTACTAATTAATTTTTTTTTCCTACTAAAAGTGCAAAAAACCAAATGAGATAAAACTCAAGGATTGTATACCCCAGGTGGTAATCCAGATCTTCTGGAAAATCCATCCTCTTTCGAAGCAGGTTTCACGGATTCTGGGGGAGAACACTTATTGCAAAACTACGAAAGCAGAGCTGCTTTAATTGACCCATTTAGAAGTAAATTTGGGGTCCAGAGTACACCTCCAGCAGGGTCTCAAAAGATTTACGAAAACATGTCCCAAAAAGACAGGTATAGAATACCCGACGAGGGTAATAATAACGAAAAGGCACTTGGGACAAAAAATAATCAACTGAATTCCAGAGTTACAGAATTAGAAATCTTATGCAGGGATTTGAAAAATGAACTATGCACAATTAAAGAAGAAAATGAGAAACTAAAAAATTCGCAAAATATGTCTACTAAAGGAGTAGTGCTAAAACTGCTAAAGAATTTTATACAGATGACGAAGAACTAGCTCGAGAAACAAACTGAATCTTTAAAACAAAAAGAATCTGTAAAAAAAGAGAAGAAAAAAATCACGTACTTTAAGCCCAGAAAATGTTGCGGCTAAAGTAGAGAAAAATGTGCAAATAAATAAAGTTGCCAAAAGTAAAAGAAAAGGTAAACCTCCTTCAGTTATACTTAGTAATGTAAAAGAAACCAATTTTAAATATAAAGGTAATATGCTTAACAATAAGCAACTAAAAACTAATGTTGAAGAAGAAAAAGAATAAAGAGAGTTGACTAAGGCAATAAATGAAGCGAATATTGAATGGCACACTTATGAAAATAAGAGCACCAGGCCTATTAAAGTAATGGTTAGGTATTTACATCCGTCATGCCAACCTGAGGATATAAGAAATGAATTGAAAAATAGAGGCTTCAAGATTCTAGAAGTCACAAATAAAATAATAAAGAAAAAGGAAAACAACAAAAAATCTACGGTACGTCTTCCTCTCTTTATGCTAACATTCGAAAACTCTGAAGATATAAACAAAATATTCAAAATTGAATTTATCCAGCACATGAGGGTTAAAATGGAGGCTATTCGTAAAGCGACTACCATTCCTCAATGTAAAAGTCATACACAAAAGTTTTGCCAGCGTCTAGCTCAGTGTATTAAATGTACTGGTCCCCACTTAAAAATATCTTGTAAAGAAAGAAAAAATGTTAAACCTAAATGAGCTAACTGCCTTGAGGCACACCCAGCGAGTTAACGTGGTTGCCAGGTGGCTAGAGAGTTGCAAAAAAGAAAGAAGCTACAAAAAAATGCTCCAAAATAAACGCAACATAGACAAGAAAAACAAAAGACAAAACCTAGGCAACTTCGCACACAGAGACAGATTTGCATTGAGACTCCAGAGATACCTAAAACTTTTACGTCGAAAAAAGTCGTAGAAGGCTTATCATATTCACAGGTAATACAAAACAACCTAAGTCAAAAAAGAAACCCGAAAGAACAAAATAATGTTTCTACACAAAAGTTGACTGAAAATACCATTATGCAGATGATGCAAAATATGATAAAAGCAATGAATGAAATCTCAACAAGACTATGCACATTAGAAAACAAACATAATCAAACATATATGTATACACCAAAAAAAAAATCCGCAAGACATGGTTAAGAACGCACTTCGTATAGTCACGTGGAACGCCAATGGCATTCTGAACAAGAAAAATAATTTGGAAATTCTATTGAGAACACAAAATATTGATGTATGTCTCTTGACAGAAAGACATATGACAGGTAAGTCTTAAAATAAATTACTATACATGCTACAGCGCAAGCCATCCAAGTAATACACCCAGAGGTGGTAGCTCAATTTTAATAAAGAAAGATATTAAGCACCACGAGGAACTTAGTCTAGAAATAGATGAATTCCAACTAAACGTGCTACGAATTATGTCTGTTAAACAAAGTCTTTGTGTCGGTGCATTATATTGTCCACCCAGATACAACATAAAGAATAACATGTTTGAAGGCATTTTTAAACTACGTGGCGAAAGATTTATTCTAGGAGGTGACTACAACGCCAAGCACATAGATTGGGGGTCTAGATTAACCTCTACGAGAGGAAGAGAGCTAAGAAAAGCTATAAAAGAAAAAGGCTGCATTTACCAATCTACGGGTAAGCCAACCTATTGGCCAACTGATAGAAATAAAATTCCTGATCTGCTTGATTTTTATATAACAAAAAAAATGCACCCAATTATATTAAGCTAGAAGATAACCATGATTTGGACTCAGATCACTCTGCAGTCATACTAAATCTATATGAAAAGGTTATTAAGAAACAGTCGAAACCTCTGCTAACGAACAAGACAACTGACTGGGCTAGCTTTAAACAAGAAATAGAAAACAAAATAAACATAAAAACAAAATTAAGATCCAAATGTGATATAGATTCTGAAGTAGACAATTTTATTAAAATTATTCAAAATGGTGGATGGAATAATACGAAAAATTGTGAATATAAATCTATAGGATTCAACTACCCTAGAGAAATATTAAATATGAAAATAAAAAGAAGAGCTAGACGCAGATGGCAACAAACGTGTGATCCGACAGACAAAACTCTGCTAAATAGGTTAGCTCATAATCTTAAAAGAAAAATTAAAGATCTTAAAAATGAAAAATTTTAAAAATATATAAAAAATTTATCAGCTAAAAGAGAAAATAACTACTCGTTGTGGAAAGCAACAAAGAATACAAAAAACTCGATCTCTCAAATCCCGCCAATCAGAATGAAAAATGGTGAATAGGCAAAAGATAATAAAAATAAAGCTAAAACATTCGCAGATCATCTTGAAGAAATTTTTTGTTCAGACTAGACAGATTCGGATGATCTCACTGAAGTAAATAATAACTTTTTGAACTTGAAATGTCAGATTTAATAGAAGTACAACAATTTGTTCTCTTAAAAATAATTTTAATTAAATATTAAATAATACAAAAGCTAATTTATATAAACTAAAAAAATATTATTAAACTGTAAACTTATATAAAAACATTAAAACAAAAATATTGCACATTAAATATTAGTTAATAAAGTTATAAGCAAAAAAATAAAAAGAGACAAAAAAACAAAAAGAACAAAAAAAAATAATAAAAAAAAACTTGTGTACCTATTCAATTTTTGCGCAAAATTACATTATTTTTATTGTGAATTGAACATTTATTAAAAATTAAAAACAATACAAAAATGATTAACCAATGCAGCAAATGTAAAAAAAATATTCGCACTAAAGGCATGCAATGCACTGGAGGATGTGAACGTTTCTTTCATCAAAATTGTATGGCGGTATCTGATTAAATATTTCAAGCTATCTGGTGATGCTTTTTGGAAATGTGGTGATTGTAATACTAAGTCGTCAAATGATACGACTGTAATCGATGAAGATGTAACAACAGCGGATCAATTTGAATTTGATATAAATGATAAAATTTTTGAAAACTTTAGCATCGCTTGTTGTGGGTATTAAAAATTCCCAAGATTATTTTTCTTATAAGATGGATAATTATTTAAGCAATACTCAGAATTTTATATCTGAAAATAAACTTCTAAAAAACAAATTAAATCACTCGAAGAAAAATGTAATGATCTGCAGGATAGATTTAGCAGTTTTGAAATGAATATGGACCTAAAACAACAAGATAAAGCACAAACAACAAACAACAAACCTCTTCAGGTAAAGTCATATTTAATATTTGGGTAACCCATGTTAGGGTTAATGAAATTTTATATGACTATACATGAAAGAAAATAATTAAATAATTATCCATCTTATAAGAAAAATAATGAAAAACGGCAAGTCTGATATGAAAGTTGTGTATGAAAAAGTTGTAGGGGATGACGTAGCACGTCAACACAATAAAAAAAAAAAATAACAAATTTTTTCGAGATAATCAACGTTTTTTACAAAATTTTCAGTTTTTAAAAGTAAAATTTTAAGTTTATGCAGTTATTATTCAAAAACGGTAAGTTTGATACTCATTCAACATATACCGTTAATTTAGGTGTATTAGTTCTAAAAAAAAGCTATGAAGAAGATGTTGCTCTAGTTTCAATTTCTTCTGAGCTGTAGTGGATATTCTTTAGACATAATTTTTCTAATCCGATTTTTCTTAACCCTCTGTAGCCCAGGTAAATTTAAAGATAGACCCCTCCTCTAGAACAATTTTTTTCCTAAAATACTCCAAGGAATCACCCTTTAAAAACTTTTTGCTCTAAACCGGACCACCCTGTATATTATAAACACATAACTTTTATGTATATAAAAGTTAAAAAAACTAAAAATATTTTAAATATTTTAATTTTAATTTCAAACTATTTTATTTATTTTATTTTACATATTTTAATTTTTCTTCAAACTATTTTATTTACTTTATTCTTATATATATAATTTTATTATATACCCAATCAATATTTAATAACTATCTATTACATATTATTATATTTTCATTTATATGAAATATTGTATATAAATAATATAATATATAAATATAACACACATATTATACATATTACACAATACTAGCTATTCCCGGCGTAACATTCGCCGGTCTAGCATTAGCATTATAAATTAAACAATTTATTTTATTTATTTATTTTCTTTATTTTCTTAAAAAAAATCAATGTTTTACATATTTTTTTATTACATAATAAATAAAGAAAATAAACAAATAAAATAAATTGTTTCATTTATAATGCTAATGCTAGACCGGCGAATGTTACGCCGGGAATAGCTAGTAATTTACAATATTGTTTGATATATCTATAACTATTTTTTTATATTTTTTTATTTAGGTATTTATTTATTTATTATAAATTAATTTTGACCACTAATAGTTTTGAAGAAAACTTTTATATAACGCAGCGTTTATACGTTTTTGAATTGTGTTTATAACGTATTAATGATGTTCATTAAAGTTTGACATCCGACTTTGTTATAGAATATCATCAATTTTCGTTTTTCAAATAATAGTGCTTGACACGCATTTTTGTATTTCGCAAGTTGAAAAAGTGAATTTTGCGAGAAAAGGTATTTATAAACTTCTAATTGTGTTATGCCAATATATTGAAAGATATACATTAAAAAATACAAAAAATGTGTATTAAATATTATTATTATTCATCAATACAAATAATACTTAGAATAATTGATTTACTATTTAAATATTTATATTTCATAAATGTTCTGAAATTACACTGAATATTTATATGTGTTTATAAGTATTTATTATTAGTACTCGTCAAGCATATTCGTATCTTCGTATTTTGCAAGTTTAGAAAGTGGATTTTGCATGAATAAATATAGTATACTTTGCAACTATTTATGTTTAAATATAGTATACTTTGCAACTATTTTTGAGATATGTAATTAAAACTTTTGACATAAAATTTGATGTAATTGCAATAAAATTTGTAAATGTAATAAAAATAAGTAAAACAAAACTTTCATGAAATAAAATCTGATGTCTAAGCGCTCCCTAACAAATACTATTAAAAGAGACGTACATTTCAACAAAATGGGGCGAACAGAGATGTCGCTGGCAGTATAGATATGAAATTAAATGCATTTTAACTAAATACATACCACACCTACATTAAAAACACATTAAAATAGTCATAGGATACGTTTTTTGTGGTTTTTTTTATTATCATAATAGCCCTAACTATTTCAAAACTCAAAATAAAAAAACAAAAACATTTACTTATAGAATTTATATTTTTATTTCACTTCTTTTAAATTTTGGTTTTGACGTTTTGGTATGATTAGATATGACCATTATAGTGAAGGTTATGATATGGTTATGGCTTTGTTAAATCATATCGAATCTATAGGCCATTTATTATATATTTAGCATATTACGATAGTGTGAAAAATTTTTTTTAAAGACATAAGCCACAAAACGATAAAACCAAATAAAACCAAAAACAAATTAAAATTAAACTAAAAAAAATTCACCTATTGAGCAATAGCATTGACTGTATCTGATTATGTGAATTATAATAATAAATACTTATACACAAATATAAATATACTGTGTAATTTCAGAAGATTTGTGAAATATAAATATTTAAATAGTAAATCAATTATTCTAAGTATTTGTATTGATAAATAATAATAATATTTATACACATTTTTTGTATTTTTTAATGTATGTCTTTCAATATATTGGCATAACACAATTAGAAGTTTATAAATACCTTTTCTCGCAAAATTCACTTTTTCAACTTGCGAAATGCAAAAATGCGTGTCGAGCACTATTATTTAAAAAAAAAAATTAAGGATATTCAATAACAAAGTCGGATGTCAAACTTTAATGAACATAATTTATACGTTATAAACAAAATTCCAAAACGTATAAACGCAACCTTATATAAAAGTTTTCTTCAAAACTATTAGCAGTCAAAATTAATTTATAATAAATAAATAAATACCGAAATAAAAATTATTACATAACAAATAAGTTAAATTGAAAAACTTAAAACTATAATTGTAAAACATTGATTTTTTTTTTAAGAAAATAAAGAAAATAAATAAATAAAATAAATTGTTTCATTTATAATGCTAATGCTAGCCCGGCGAATGTTACGCCGGGAATAGCTAGTAATTGTATATTATATTAATCGATGTATTGTATTAATATGGATTGTATGCTTAAGAGCAAATGTTAAAAATTACTTGTGTTGCACTATTTAAATATTATAAATTGTGTGATTACAATTACAATATAATGTGATAATAAATATATGGATTGACACAAATGCAAACTAATGATTTATGTTGAACACAGTTGTTATTAATTAAATTTTCTATTAAATCAATATATGTATTGCACTAATTTTAATTGTGTCTAAAAGATCAATATTTAAAATTTCATTGTGTTACATATTATAAATTGATTTTTACAAGTGGTTATACCAGCACTATACAACAAATTATTAATTATTTTAATTTTTTTTTTACTTTTTGTTTATAGATATAAGTTTTAGTTCACTTACATTTGTAGATTAATGTATGGGTGGTGATTAAGAATATATCATACTATTTTTTTTTTTTTTTAATAATTAAGCAAATTGTAAAATGTTAGATTAATAATACTGGTCATATGATTAATGCACAAATCTTGTAATTGTGTAATTTAATCGAGAATAATAATATAACAATAAACAAACATGTTAAATGTGAGTATTTGTTTTTGTAATAATAAACTAATGTTTTAAACTGATTAATTCAATTAATACAATATTTTATTATAGGTATTTAGTACGGATTCAATTATATAATATAATATAATACACATTAAATGAGTTTTTGTAAACAAAGCACAATAACATTGTTACACAACACAAAAAACACAATAACATTGTTAACAATAAAATAACAATAACAGTAACAATAACAATAACAATAACAATAACAATAACAATAACAATAACAATAACAATAACAATAACAATAACAATAACAATAACAATAACAATAACAATAACAATAACAATAACAATAACAATAACAATAACAATAACAATAACAATAACAATAACAATAACAATAACAATAACAATAACAATAACAATAACAATAACAATAACAATAACAATAACAATAACAATAACAATAACAATAACAATAACAATAACAATAACAATAACAATAACAATAACAATAACAATAACAATAACAATAACAATAACAATAACAATAACAATAACAATAACAATAACAATAACAATAACAATAACAATAACAATAACAATAACAATAACAATAACAATAACAATAACAATAACAATAACAATAACAATAACAATAACAATAACAATAACAATAACAATAACAATAACAATAACAATAACAATAACAATAACAATAACAATAACAATAACAATAACAATAACAATAACAATAACAATAACAATAACAATAACAATAACAATAACAATAACAATAACAATAACAATAACAATAACAATAACAATAACAATAACAATAACAATAACAATAACAATAACAATAACAATAACAATAACAATAACAATAACAATAACAATAACAATAACAATAACAATAACAATAACAATAACAATAACAATAACAATAACAATAACAATAACAATAACAATAACAATAACAATAACAATAACAATAACAATAACAATAACAATAACAATAACAATAACAATAACAATAACAATAACAATAACAATAACAATAACAATAACAATAACAATAACAATAACAATAACAATAACAATAACAATAACAATAACAATAACAATAACAATAACAATAACAATAACAATAACAATAACAATAACAATAACAATAACAATAACAATAACAATAACAATAACAATAACAATAACAATAACAATAACAATAACAATAACAATAACAATAACAATAACAATAACAATAACAATAACAATAACAATAACAATAACAATAACAATAACAATAACAATAACAATAACAATAACAATAACAATAACAATAACAATAACAATAACAATAACAATAACAATAACAATAACAATAACAATAACAATAACAATAACAATAACAATAACAATAACAATAACAATAACAATAACAATAACAATAACAATAACAATAACAATAACAATAACAATAACAATAACAATAACAATAACAATAACAATAACAATAACAATAACAATAACAATAACAATAACAATAACAATAACAATAACAATAACAATAACAATAACAATAACAATAACAATAACAATAACAATAACAATAACAATAACAATAACAATAACAATAACAATAACAATAACAATAACAATAACAATAACAATAACAATAACAATAACAATAACAATAACAATAACAATAACAATAACAATAACAATAACAATAACAATAACAATAACAATAACAATAACAATAACAATAACAATAACAATAACAATAACAATAACAATAACAATAACAATAACAATAACAATAACAATAACAATAACAATAACAATAACAATAACAATAACAATAACAATAACAATAACAATAACAATAACAATAACAATAACAATAACAATAACAATAACAATAACAATAACAATAACAATAACAATAACAATAACAATAACAATAACAATAACAATAACAATAACAATAACAATAACAATAACAATAACAATAACAATAACAATAACAATAACAATAACAATAACAATAACAATAACAATAACAATAACAATAACAATAACAATAACAATAACAATAACAATAACAATAACAATAACAATAACAATAACAATAACAATAACAATAACAATAACAATAACAATAACAATAACAATAACAATAACAATAACAATAACAATAACAATAACAATAACAATAACAATAACAATAACAATAACAATAACAATAACAATAACAATAACAATAACAATAACAATAACAATAACAATAACAATAACAATAACAATAACAATAACAATAACAATAACAATAACAATAACAATAACAATAACAATAACAATAACAATAACAATAACAATAACAATAACAATAACAATAACAATAACAATAACAATAACAATAACAATAACAATAACAATAACAATAACAATAACAATAACAATAACAATAACAATAACAATAACAATAACAATAACAATAACAATAACAATAACAATAACAATAACAATAACAATAACAATAACAATAACAATAACAATAACAATAACAATAACAATAACAATAACAATAACAATAACAATAACAATAACAATAACAATAACAATAACAATAACAATAACAATAACAATAACAATAACAATAACAATAACAATAACAATAACAATAACAATAACAATAACAATAACAATAACAATAACAATAACAATAACAATAACAATAACAATAACAATAACAATAACAATAACGATAACAATAACGATAACAATAACAATAACAATAACAATAACAATAACAATAACAATAACAATAACAATAACAATAACGATAACAATAACAATAACAAGAACAATAACATTAACATTAACATTAACATTAACATTAACATTAACATTAACATTAACATTAACATTAACATTAACAATAACAATAACAATAACATGATAAGGTCATTATAAGGTCATTGACCTAAAGAAATAAGTGCTTCTCTACCTTGAGATCCACCAGACGGAATTCCCTATGACGTCAGGGGTTTATCCAAAAGTGCTTCTCTACCTTGAGATCTTTGAGTGAGCGAGACAGCAATGTCTGTCCAAGTCGTCGGAATACCTACTCGTAAGGTAAATCGAGTACATTTTTTGTACATTTAGATGGCTTTCTAAATATTTTCTGGAAGTAATGTGAATCAACTGTAGGAAAGGAGGAGATGTGATGATTCACTTAATTTTTTTTGTCTTCATGTACTGACTTTCTACTTCTAGTTTCAGAATTTGATTTTAGAACTCCATTGTCGCTAATTTTTTTATTGAAAAAACAATAAATCTTTCTATCTGTTATTCCTAAAGTATTCAAGAAATATTTCGTACATACTTGGTAAGTTCTTGATTCAACTTTAAAGTAATAATGATACGATTTTTTTTTTGTGCTTTAATTGAATTTCAACACATTTCCTTCTTCGATTTATATCGACTGGCTATACAAAATTCCCATAAAATAATTGTTTTTCATTATGGCTTAAATTCCAAAAATCTTTGTGTATTTTTAATTTTTCAGTTTCACTAATATAATCGGTGCATAAATAAAAACAAGTTGCTCCACACGGTGGACCCAAACTTTTAGCTGGCCTTGTTTTTCCTTTTCGATCCAGATACTCCACTCCCAGTTCTCGAAGAAGCTTTCTTACATTTTGCTTCCACAATTTCGGATTCCTAAACCCCTTTCCTGTCGAAGTAGAACTTTCACTGCATGCTGAAAATATTGGATTTTTTAACGCTTTAATTAAGTCGCACTAATAAAATTAAAATGTATTGAAGAGATAACTCATATAAGTATACGTACAAGTCGTATAATTTGATGGTAATGTCCGGACATGAAACTCACTAAGATTTTCCAAAACATTAAAAGTTTCAACTGCATTTTCATAGAAAGTTTTAATATCAAATGTCGGGTCTACATTTTCATTATCTGACGAAAAATCATCCTCACTACTTGACAAAATTTCTTCCATCATTCTAAGAATGTGTTTAAAATGTATGTTTATTAAAATTATATTTATATAAAAACATTTTAATTTATTATTTTATTATGTATTAATAATTAATTTATTTTAAATACTAACATGTCAATTCTTCTGGCAATTCTGCACACGGAGAAATTATCCCACTTCTTCGCAAATTATATATATTAATGATTAGTATTTATATATTATTATATTATTTATAATAATATTATGTAACATATAATGTAAGGATCTATATAAATATAAAGAAATAAAATAAATTAATATATTATCTATATATATATATTACATATTTAATATATATAATGAATTATATATGTTAATGATTAGTATTTATATATTATTATTATAGATAAATCTGAAATTTTTTTAAAAATTATTCATAATAATTATTAATAACCTTTTCCTAGAAAAATACATTTTAAACTGGTGATATAGAGCTTCGGCCCCAATTCCTTGGACCTCGGACCTGTTGTCTTCATCGCATTTATGGGCCATTATTGACAAAAAAAAATGTAAGGTCTTCGGTTCCGAAACTTGGGGCCGCTTGTTTGCATCGTGCCTATGAGCCATTTTACTAAAGACAAGTTAAAAAAAACATTCGAGGGCTTTGTGAGGTGGGACCCGGATCTATTTTTGTTGGAGGCTGCTCAATTTCTTGAACTTGCCACTTTCCACCAGTCACCACCTAGAAGATGTAGTTCATATGACACGGTCCCGTTGAATACACACACATTGGCTCTACTCTATTCAATATTAATTTGCATATGAAACAAACCTTTTGGACATATTTTTTTTCTTTTACTTCACTTTTTTCTTCGCAATAAATTTTTTTTCTTTATTAATTATATCCAAGACACGTCAAAACAAAAAGTGTTGCCCGTTTCAAAACAAAAATCATCTCATTTAAATTTCAAATTTCATTTCATTTTCCCCGACTATCGAAATCTCAAAAAATCATTTAAATGATATGACATTTGTCATTTTTATGAGATGACTATCAAAATATGGGTCGATATCAAACAAATCATACAACAACATGTCTTAATAAATACCAAAATGAACAAGAAGAAAATCCCGAATTAATAAAAAGTCTCAGAATTACTAAACTCGACCCTTACTTTAGAAAAGCTTCCCTCATTAAAATAGATAATAATTATTATAGAGATGATAAGAACAGAAACATTTATAAATCACAATTAGCTAAAAAGAAGAAATATCAAACTAATCAGTCCTCACCAAATCTTATAAATCTCAGCAATAAATAAAACAAAAAAAACCATTATTACCATAACATGATAAATGGTTCAGATACTGATTATCAATCTCAAACTATTGTTGTCTATTGAAACTATGAATTGTCTACTTGAAATGATAGATGGTAGAAACAGTCAATGGTGGGCACAGCCACCGTGTGGCGCATGTTATACTACATGGACCTTAATAAACCCATGAGTACCACATCCGGTAACCATATCCGGTTGCTTTTTTCGGCCATTGATTGGGAAGAACCATTATATAAACGGTTCAAAAAAAATTTCCCTCTCTTGCTGTTTAACCGTCGAACAAGACACATTGCAATATTTGTACAAGATGTTAAACACACCTTCAATAAGATAATAAAAGTGATACACATATCTAAAATATTGTGAAATTATTATTTATGAATAAGATTCAATAGAAAACAAAATTAATAATAAAATATTAAAAATTAATCATTTCTCGCTCGATGAACTTACTTAACCATAAAATGATTGATGAATAAATAAAAAACAAAACATATATAAATCTCTTTTAAATATATGGAATTTTTAGAGATAGAAAAATTATTAAAAAATCTAAAAAAAAAATCCAAATAGAAAATACTCAAGTGAGTATGTATATAACAGTAAAAACTAGGGAAATTAATAATCTATGGTTATCTCTAGAATTAAAATTATCAAAAACTCAGTTAATAGAAATTGCACCAAAATTTAAAGAAATAAAAGAACAAATACTAAAACTTTTAAAATTAAAAAACATAGGAACACAGATGACAAAATTCGATCTGTTAACTGCCAACAAATTAATACCAATCTTTGAAGGGGAACACAAATACCTACAGAATTTCCTCAACTTAATAGATTTCTATGAGCAAACTGTAGGAACAAGGAAATAATGGTCTTAGTACCTTTAAAAATGGAGTAAATGAACCATTTAAAGCTACACTTCAAGCAGCAAGACCCACTAAGTTCAATGAAGCTATACAAATAGCAGTTGAGATAGACGACAACAATAGAAATAATCTAATTACATAATAACAAGAAATACATACAACAATAAAAGAAATAATTCAGAACAAGTAGGAACAGTTTCAACAGGAACTGGTCTCAAAATAGAAACAATTTCAACAACAACAACAGAAACTTTTACAATAACAACCAACAGAACTTTCAACAATAACGAAAGAAATCCCAACAGAAACAACAGTAGTAACCATAACTAAAGATTTGGTAACCAACATAATAACAGCAACCACAATAACAACAATAGCAATAACAACAACAACAATAGCCATAACCAAAACACAAGACGAAATAACTCTGGAAACGAAACCAACCCCGGCCAACAACATCCGGGGAATAGTCAGAAAAGAAATATATATAATTCATTTCGTCAAAAATAACAACAATACCAACTTCATTAAAATTTTCCACACAAATAATAAACTAATAACGCTACTAATAGATACACATACAGAGGCAGACATATGCAGAAGTAACATTTTGAACAACAATGATATAATAGAAGAAGATAATTGCCAAATCAGTGGCATATCAGATAACAATATTGTTTCCAAGGGTATAGCAGAAATAAAGCTAAACATAGACGAAAAAATAATGAAACACAAATTCCATATAATTGATGAAAACATTAACAAAACAACGGATGGCATCCTAGACAGAGACTTTCTACTGCAATATAGATGTAAAATAGATTATGAGTTATGTGTACTGACAATCTCGTTAGATGAAGACGAATTGATAATACAAATGTATATGAGCATCAATCATAACAATTTTAAATATAATAGTACCACCGAGAATGGCAATTATAGCATCGGTAGACCTTGAACTACAAGAAGAACTACAAGAAGATAGTGTAATAATAGGAGATGAAATAAAACAAGGTGTATTTTTAGCAAATTCAATAATACCTAAACATGGTGTAAAGTACTTAACACACATAAAAATACTTAACAAACCTGAGAGATTTGAGTCAATAAAAAAAGAAATACGAGTTGATAACTTCGAAAAACATTGAAAAACCACAATTCTGGGAATCTGTAAAAATTTTCAACATATATTCCACATTGAAGGAGAAGCATTCACTGTAAACAATTTTTACAATCAAGATATAGAATTAGCTGATAGAACACCAGTATACTTCAAGAATTACATAACTCCGCAAGTTCAATTGGAGGAAATAGAATGTTTTTCTATTTATATCGCAACTGCTAGATGAAGATATAGTGGAAGTCCCTGTAACGCACCACTATTTATTGTACCCAAAAAGAGCACGAACAAAGAGAAGAAATGGAGATTAGTCGTAGATTTCAAGTCAATAAACAAAAAAGTCGTAGATGACAAATTCAAGTTAACTAGACGTACTAGATAGATTATCTACTTCAACGTATTTTTCAACTCTAGATATGACGAGTTTATTCCATCAAATACCTCTAAACCCGAAATCGAGACCGCTAACAGCTTTTTCAACTAGTAAAGGACATTATCAATTTAAAAGACTACCTTTCGGTCTAAACATTTCAACAATTTCCAAAGAATGCTATCAATAGCATTAAGTAGATGAGATTCTGCAAAAATAATCATTTTTGGATCAAACTTAAAACATCATAATGATAACCTAATAAAAGTCTTAGAAAGACTAAACAAATTCAACCTAAAATTAAACCCAGGAAAATGCAAATTTCTGAAAACTGAAGTAGTTTGTTTAGGACATCTGATAACATCAGAAGGAATTTGTACAGATACAGGAAAGTTTGAAGCCATTCAAAAGTACCCAACACCTAAAGACGCATATAGAAACAAGTTAGACGATTCGTAGCATTCTTCAACTATTACAGAAGATTTATTGAAAATTTTGCAGACACAGCAAGACCTTTGAACCAACTATTAAAGAAAACCCAGATTTTTTATTGGTCTAATGACAGTGAAATTGCTTTCAAATCGCTAAAACAAAAACTTATGACTCTACCAATATTAAGTTATCCTGATTTTAAAAAATCATTTATATTCACAACAGATGCTTTAGGAGCAGTGCTATCTCAAGGAGAGATCGGTAAAGATAAGCCAATAGCATATGCCAGTAAAACTCTGAATAAACATGAGTGAAACAAACCAATGAAGGAACTTTTAGCAATACACTGGGGGATAAATTATTTCAGACTATACTTATTTGAAGAAAATTCTTCGTATATACGGATCTTGACCTCCAGTCAGTTTATTTACTTATGAAAATCCGTCTTCCAAACTAACCAGAATTCGAGTAGATCTCATAGACTGTGACTTTGAGACAATATTCAAACAAGTTAAAATGAATACGAATGCTGATGCGCTTTCCAGAATACAACTAGATTCAAGTAAACAAAAAAAATGTGAAAAAAACTCTCATTAAATGTGAAAAAAACAAAACTGTTATTCTTTGATAATAAATTTCTATCTAATACTAGCTTTGTTATAAATGGGGCTCCAATTGAGGTAGTGAAAAATATTAATTACCTAGGTTTAATCATTGATAGCAAACTTAAATGGAATAACCATATTGAATTCATATTAAAAAAATTACGCCGTATATTTTAAAAAGACTACGAAATTATCTAAACAAAAATGCATTATTTGCTATATACTCTTCATTTATATTATTTAATTTAGGATATCTTAACCCTATAACCTAACCTAACCCCTACCCTAACTTGCATTAATAGACTTGAAATTATTCACAAGAAATCAATAAAATACATTAATTTCTATCAAAGATTACCCCACCAAGGGCGCATTTACTAATAGGCAAACCTAGGCGCCAACCGAAAAAGAGCGCTTGCAGTTTGATTTTCTTTGGAAAATTTTATCAAACATAATTTTTTTTCACATACTCAAAATTAATTTTATAATAATTCATAATTATAATTAAATAATCTAATGGAAAATCGGAATTAAACAAGATAATAATATTAATATACATTAACATTATATATAAGTAATACCATAGACTAATATAGAGATGTCTAACGATGGTTATTTCCAAGTAGATGCCGCTACATATATTAAAATAAATTTCAAGTACAGACATTTTTTAAAAATCATAAAAATTCTTTAATATTAGAAAAAAGTACAAAAATTAAAACAAAAATTGAAAACAAAACAGAAAAACAAAAATCATACTTGCGGCAGATTGTTGCCGAGATACAGCATCCTTTTCCAATTTTTTACAAGAATTATTTAATTTCTTTTCTTCTTCAACAAGTCGTTGGTTAGTGTTAACTACTACTTTAAAAGGGCGAACCATAAAAAATATTTCCGAAACAAGATGGTCTTGTCGGTATGATGCATGCAAAGCTCTGTATGAAAACTGGGCGGGAATATCTAAAGCTTTAAAAAAAGTATCAGAAGTTTAAACAGTATTTTCTCAAGTTAGAAGTCAAGATCAAAATATTAACAATCAAATACATCGTCTTGAATGTGCTTTTATGATGACATTTTGGAAATCTATTTTAGAACGTTTCAATGCTACTAGTTTAAAGTTACAATCCTTTAAAAATTATTTATCGATTGTTGTTGAGCAATACAAATCATTGATTGAATTTGTAAATTCAATGTCAAATTTATATCAAAACTATGAACTTAAAGCCAAAGAAATATCTTTTGTTAAACAATTTGAAAGAAAATGAGGGAGGAAACGGAAAATGTTTCATGATGAAACAATTTTAGAATCGGAATTACAATCAGTATAGCAATCAGAATTTTAAAATCAAAATATTTAATGTTATAACTTCATGGAAAAGGAGGCTTGAAGCTTAGAATTAGTTTACAAAAATTTAGAATTTTTGAACAATTTAACGAAATACCAGCCTAAATTAATATTAGAAAATGCAGAAAATTTATACCAGATATACAAGAACGATTTAGATCAATGTTTTATGGAAGAATGTGTATACTTGGGATCATATTTGAAATCTAATGAAATTTCTGAAAATTCGATATTAGAGTTCAGTAAATTAATATATAGCAAAAAATTAGAAACTGTTTTTCCAAATATAAATATAATCTTAAGAATATTTGTGTGCACACATTTAAGTAACTGCTCTGCGGAACGCAGTTTTTCGTTATTGAAGATTGAAAACCTGTTTAAGATCTACTATAAAGGAACAACCCTTAAACGTATTAGTAATATTTTCAATAGAAACAGATTTTATATCAAATATAGATTATTCTGATATAATTGATTATTTTTCTGACGAAAAGCACAATTGTATATAATTAATGGGTACTCCACTGACATTTTTAGTTAATATTAAATCAATAAATTAACAAAAACAACAGATAATTAGTTTTTATTGTATATTTGTACTTTTTAATAGTTACATATACATATTTTAAAAATTTGATTAGAGTATATTTTATTAATTTAAATTATGGGGCGCGTTAATATATATTGCCTAAGGGCGCAAAATCCCAAATGCGGCAATGATTACCACCAACAAGTTTGCTATACTCTGGGAAGTATCTAAGTCTTTCGAACATTAGTAAACAAGATCTGTATATGATGGCCTTTAAAATTAATCATCAAGATCAAGCACAATTTCATTTTGAATAGAAACATCGATATCCACAGCCACAATACAAGAAACAGGTCTAACTTCTACCGTTCTATTCAGAACCGAAAACAAAAACAATAATTGCTTAAAGATTTATAATGAATTGTCAACGGAAATAAAAGAAATCAATAATATTGGTGTATTTAAAAGGAAAATAAGAGAAATGTTGATTCTATAATGTAACTAAATTCTCACATTACAAAACAAAAAACAAAAGAAAAAAAAAATTTGGATTAAGATTATTTGGAGTGATTAAGTAATTTTATATTAAATATAAAAATATTAAAATGAAACTATGTATATAGTTTACTAAGTTAATAATTTAATAAGCAAAAAAAAAAAGCAATATGTATGTATAAAAAATATTTGGTAACGATTCAATAATAAAATTTAGTAATTTAGGGAAATAGAAAATATATTATATAAACTATAAAATTAATATTTCACTATAAAATTAATATTTAGATTTAGAATGTAAATATTTTTTTTAAGTGTTGTTAAAAATTTAAGTTACAAAATTACATAATAAATGAATTGTATGTGAAATATCACATTAAAAATAAAGAAAAAAAAAAAAGAAATGATACCAAAAAATACAATCAACGTACTTACAAGAGCTATGAAAAATGAAATTAAAGAAACAAATAAAACAACTCTCTGATATGAATGAAGACTGTACAATTTCAATTTTGGGAGTCCACATCAATATTGGAAGTTAGGCATATAAAGAAATTAGAATTTATATTAAATAAGGAGGAAAAGAATGCCCATAAAAATAAAATTATAATTAAAAGAAATAATGTGATTGCAGAATATAATGATAATTCGCTAGAGATAAAATTTGCTCTGAAGAAGCTATTATTTCAAAGTAAGCAACACTGAAATTAAGAAGCTAGCATTCAAAAATAATGTTAAAATTTTTGAGGATATAAATTATAAATATAAATAAATTCTAAGAAATATTTAACGCGTTACAAAATTACAATTGGTTAGACATTATACTATATGAACCTCCAATAAAAATAATAAAAACAAATGAAATGAACGAATTAGTAAAAAAGTATCATGATACATTATATGGCGGGCATTGTGGCATAAAGAAATGCATAAATAAATTAAAACAAAAGTACGTATGGGAAAATATGAACAAAATGGTGAAAAAATATATTAATAATTGCGAAATGTATCACAAAACAAAAATAACAAGGAATACCAAAGAACAATATGAAATAACTGATACACCAAATACATCATTTGAAAGAATCACCATAGACACGGTAGGACCCTTAACACCATCAAAGAACTATATATACTTACCCTACAGTGTAAATTAACAAAATTCGTCGTAGCTTACCCAATGGAAACGAAAGATACTGTAACTGTAGAAAAAACAATAGTGGAAAATTTTATTCTCAAATATGGCTGTTTCAAGAAATTGAAAACGGACAAGGGTACTGAATTCACAAATAAACTTCTAAAAACATCTGCAAATTTTTAAATATATCATACTTATACACATACTACTATAATTCTACTCCACACAGTACAACTAAGTATTCACCTTTTGAATTAGTATTCAGTAAATTATGCACTCTACCCTGTGAGATTTTAAAACAAAAAAATAAAATTTATAATATTGACAATTACTTAAATCATATCTTAAAACAAATAGGGTTGTGTAGTTCGTTGGTGAAACGATGAATTACTGGGCTCTCAGAAAAGAAGAAAAACTTTTTTTTTTAACAACACCAAACAAAATTTGAAATTTTCATTCCACAATCCACACTTGCAGCAATTGATGCGTGCTTTCTATATATATGTATGAATTAGGGCATAATTAAAAAAAAAGTGTTTATGCATCCAAAAACATATGTATGTACTTACATAATCTTGAAACAATTCTGATAGCATAGGTAATATTATGTAAAATTGAAATTGAATTTTTTTATATGGACATATGTTAGAAGAGTATAAAACTATTCTATCATATTGATTATGTATGCATATATTTATATACACATAACCACATTTCGATGGTTCAGTATATAAAAAAAAATCTTATTTAGAAAGTAGGTATCAATTTATACACCTTATTATATATACACCTACATGGTCATCATAATTGTTTATAAAAAAAAAGAAACAAATTTTGTGATTTATATTAATTTTTTTTTCTTGATAAGCAAGATCTGGATGAGATTGCATCGTTGGTTCATAAAACATAAGTAATAGGAAAGCAGCAGAAAACAAGCAAACTAATTCACAAAATCAGAGAAATGTGAAAATAGAAATAGTTATATATGTATTTATCTTCCTCTTTTTTGTTTACGTTTTTTTTTTTTTTGCAACCGTATACCGAGAAAGGCGATGCATTGAATGGGTTAGCAAATTTTTTTTCAGTTTTTTTGTTTATTGTTATTTTTTTTATTTATAAACAATTATAATACATATATAACAATTATAATTAGGCCAATTATATGTAGGTATATAATATAATATGATATATTATTCATATATCAACCAATGTTCTGGCCTGGAATGTAAAACAAAAATGAAATACTTAGTTGATTGGATGAGTTCAAATTGTTTTTATTTTATTTTCTTTCAAAACAGATTTTTTATTGATTATATCTATAATTATAATTGACAAGCATTTAAGGTCCTGCGCAGTAGACACCTTTTCATTTTATTTCGATTCTCCTACTCCTTAATGAACTTCTAATATACATAATATATAAGATTATATATAAAACAAAAATGCGCACACAGTTGAACATTTTGTACTCATATGATTTTATTATTCAGCAAATACATTATGCTTAAGTGAGATCTTATGAAAATAATAAACAAAAGTAAACAAATCAGTTATTATATTTTATATTATGTACTTGCAAATGAATTTATGTACATATGCCAAGAAAAAACAAAGAAACAAATTCATCTCAAATAAAAAATATAAAAAAGCAAAAACAAAAAAAATCAGTTGGATTGTTCATATGACGAGCAAATTTATTTTTATATAGTAGAGTTAGAGTACTTCATTTTGATATAGTAGGTCACTTGAATTCTTCATTTTTATCTTTTTAAGTAACTATTTCTAAATTTTTGTTATTTGTAGCAATAATATTGTTTTTATTAAAATTATGTATTATGTAGGTATATATATACGTACCTCTTTAATAACAAAACTTTTTATTTTTAGTAATTTTATCACTAAATGCTTCTTACTATAGGGAATATATCGGAAACGAAGCAGTATATGAGGGACGTGTATTTATGTGTCCTAAATAAAACTTACTAATTACAAAACTTTTTATTAAACACGAGTGGTTTCTGCTATATCGTGCGAAGTCTATGTCAGTACGTAAATTATTGTTTTTTTAAAAACTTTAAATTTGACTTCAACTTGAAATATAATTACTCAACAGGGGCCCCTAGTATTATTATAGCTACGAACGCATATTATTTTTTTCCAGGCGAAATCATCAAAATAAAAATTAAAAATAAAAAAGGAAGGAAAATTATTGAAAATAAAAAAAAGAAAACAAAAATTTTATGCAAATACATATTGCGAATTAGTACGTTTTTTTTTAGTTTTTGTGGTACAGTCTTAATAAAAACTAAAAATAAAATAAAATAAACATAAAAAATTCAAAAATCATATTTAAATTAATTATGGCTAATTTATATAATATTCGTTGTTACCAAGTTCAGAATCAAACTCTTACAGTAATACATAGAAAACATTTAAGGTGTTAACTACTGGACGCATCAATCACTGAATTGTTGTGCTATCATTTGTCAACATAAATATACAACACCGTCTAAATAAATAGTTATTTAAGTTGAGCAGTTACATAAAGGGAGCGAGTGTTACCAATGTGAAATTTTTTTGTATATAAAATTGAAGGGTAACTAAGTTATTTCAAATAAACCTTGGAATGTAAGATTAAATAAAACAGTGAATAATTTTTTCAAAATTCACAAAATTGTCAAAATGTCTATATGTATTAAATTTAAATATGTAGCAATGCTTTATGAAAATTAATAATTTTTTTTGCTACACTTTAATATAAATAAATATTTCCTACAAATAAATTTTTTAACTTGTCTAATATGAAGATGCAATTACAATTGATGACATAATATAAACGCTAAGAGCTAGCTATTGCAACAGATTTTGTTCAATGCAATTGCAATTCAATGTGAACACATACAATTACCGCGCGATCTATTATCTCTTTTTTCTCTATGATAAGTCTATTATTCCTTTTATGATAAGGTTTAGATAGGTTAAGATATAATTTTGTTATAAAACTTATTTAAATGATTAAGCCGTTCGTGAGCATGGGCCGTTCCTACTAGTATACCTAAAATAAATAATCTGCTTTGCGTAAAATACTTTATATCCTTTTGCGTAATATCCTTATAGTATCATAAAAAAAAAATGAAAAAAAGAAAGCAAAAAATAATGAGAAAATATTCGAATTCTTTTTTGTATTAGAAAGATATGAAAAATGAAATAATTAATACCGCGAGTTATGTTCGTGACATGAACGATAACAAAAAAAACAAAAGGTTAATTTTATAATACAAGTTTATTCGCACTTTCTTACTTCTAAGTCAGAATATTAATTAATTATTTATTATTTTTTCATTTCTTAAATACAATTTTGATTAGTTAAAAAATGCATATTGTGAGAAAATTATTATGCAATAATATGTAAAGTTCATTGGAATATTATATTACGTTAATTTTATGAAAAATAATTATTAGCAAAATTTAATAAAAAAATGTAATTTGGATATAAGTTTATTAAATTATTATGATGATGATGATGGTTGTTTATGGGATACATATGTGTATAGACTATCCCATAACTCCTCCCCTCTAAGAATGAAGTGTGGGCCAGAAAAGTTTGTTGCTTGAAGTGTTGGATTTTTCTTCCGTTGTAATTGGTAGTGTAGCAGCTTGGCTTTTTAACTTTGTTTGTGTGATACTTGCTAATTTTGCTAATAGAATGACGACTGCAATTATAATAAGACCTAAGGTGATGAGATCTCTTTGGTTTCCTTCGACTTGTAATATTTCTATTGTTTTCTTATTGTCAAAATGATATGTTCTGAGTTCCTGTAAATTTGGATCTTCGATAACTGATGAATGGTTGATTTTGTTGAATGTTGACGGATATATACGAATATCGTCCCAGTATGTTTTTAGATTATCTTCGTACGTTAGGTATATTGTTAATTTCGATAGTGCAATTTTCGAAATGAATTAATTGAGTGTTTTTTATTTTAAAGTGATTTAGTTCGCAAGTAGAATGTATTGATGTTTCTGACATGTTTGTTAGAAGGATGAGATTTGGTTCTGGTTGAGTGATTTCTTAAGTTTGTGCGTATGTTGTGAAATCGCTTTTTGCTGGTTTGTTTCTTAATATATCGCTAATGCATTTGGTGTTATGTGGAATCTCTTGATATGGTGTTTCTTTACAAATACAAATATCTTCGACTTTAGGACATGCTTCGTCAAAGAATTGAATATAGTTTTGATTTTGAATAATATAGGATTTCTTAGTGATTAATTTTGTTTTGTTAATAGGTGAAGGAAGAATGTGAAGGAAAGAATATATTTTTTGTGAAAATATGGGTACTTTAATGTTAAATATTATACTGTTATTACTGTAGTAAGCCTGTAAACCAAGTAGTTCGTATATATGTTCGTTACAAATTACATTAATTGACTGATTTTTTAAGTTATAATAAATTTCGGTTAATTCTTCAGCGTTAAGGATTTGTTTAGAAATTATATATAGTCTGGTAAGAACTATTGCCGCTGCTAAATTGCTTAAATGACTGTTAAGTAAATCTAGGTATATTGTAGTTTATTTGTGCTAAAAATTGAGCTTGTCTAATAATATATGTAGTTGTATCAATCTTATTTCTTGCGGTTTCTAGTTGATTTTTTAAATATTTTTGGATTACATTTTGTTGGAAATTTATATGGTTTGTTATGTTCTCAAACCTTGCAATCATTTGATTGTTAATTAGAATGTGTTTATTTATACCGTTACTAATGTTGGATTGATTAGAATATAATTTTTTTATTTCCTCATTTATTTGGTTGGCGTCCGTAGCGTCCATGTTACCTGTTATGCTTTTTGTTATCGTTCCTAGTCAGTCTACTAACCCTCTTTTATTTTTAATATTAGGTTTTAATGTTTCCAACTTTTGTCGTAATTCTATTAATTTGATTCGTACTGTTGTAATATAATCTTGTAATTCATGAAGGCTGTAAAGGATGTTTATTGAATTTTCTATATTGTCTATAGTCTTCTCGTAATTGTCTAGTCTAACTATGTGTAAAAAATGTTGGTATGTCTGTATTCTTCTAGCTGTTTCTAGTTTCATCGTCAATATTTGGTGGTCTGTTAGGTCCTGTATTTCTATCCGTTGTCCCGTCACGACCATTGTCCTGAAATTTAAGTTTTCGCTTTTATTTTGATTTATGTGCTTTTTGGTTTTTTGTAGTAATAACGGTAACTTTGTTGTTATTTTTTATTCTATGTTTATTCAATCTGGGTGTTAGCTTGTTGCGTCTATTTTCTTTCTTATATACTATATCGTTAATTTGTAAATTGGTAGGTTCTTCGCTATTTTTATTTAACTTATTTATGTTTTTATTCTTTCTTATTTATGTTTCTTGAGTTTTTCCAAATACTCATGTTCATCAAATTTTGTGTTTTTATTGAACTTGAAAGTCTTACCAGTAAATAAATCATAAGGGGTTAATTTAGTTGCAGAATGTATAGCGTTATTATAGGTTATTATACATTCAGTCAATATATCGGTGTGATCCATTTCCATTTGCCTTTCTTTGTTTTTTCTTAATACTATTCTATAAATTTCCGTAATTGTAGAGTGAAGATGTTCCACAGGGGAGTTTCCATTAGAGTTTTGAACGAATGTAAAATGTATTTTAATATTATATTGTTGACAGATATTTTTGAATATGTTTGCTGTGAACTCTGTTGCAGAATCACATACAATTTTTGAAGGGATGCCGTGAAGGCTTATGAAATGTTTAAGTGATTTTATTACGTTGATGCTACTCCTGTTAACTAGAGTATAAGCTGCTGCAAATTTTGAGAATTTGTCCAATACCGTTAGGATTTGACTGTTGTTAATTGTATAAATGTCGACGTGAAAGATATCTAAAGGTTTTGAGGGTGTTTCTCATATTTAAAATTGTAATTGTTGATAGATCGGTTGTCTATCATACTTAAGTGTATTGCAAGTTTCGCAATTGTTAATGGTTTGATTGATTTTGTTTTTCATCAGGGGAAAGTAAAAGTGTCTTTTTAGGTGGTTTAAGGTTTCATTGATCCCTCTATGATTATTTTTTATGTGATATTCGTTTATCAAGTGATCTTGTTCATCACTATTTACTACATCGTTTAATATCTCTGTGAATCTAATAAGTTTGAACAATTTATTATTTGAAAAGTGTAAGGAATACACCGTTTGAATTGTTTTAAAAGTTTCATCGTCAGTGCAGATGGCTGTAACTTTGTTAGGGGCTAAATATTCCTTAAAAATGTTTGTAATATTATCTTCATTAAAGCAGATGGTACGCAGATGTTTATTACGAAAATTGTTGTAAATTGCGGAAAGTACGCAGATGTTTATTACGAAAATTGTTTCTACGGAAATGTTGGGTTTTTTATTGGTTTTTTTCTAGAATTATTTGCAGGCTGAATTCATTTAACGGGCGTTCTGAGATAGGGATACCATCATTAAGATCTTTTATAGCGGAGTGTATAGTTGATCCACATGAAGTTTCAAAGATTTTAATGTAATTTGCTGTTAGCTCTACTTTTTTTCCTTTTTTTAAACATTCCGTTAGAGGTTTTATTAATTTGGCAAAATCTTTAACAAATTTCCGGTAGTATCCCAGTAGACCTAGAAATGATTTGATTTCTTTTTGTGTCCGTGGAATAGGAAAATTCTTTATTGCTTGGATTTTATCTGGATTGGCTTTCACTCCATTTGTAGTGACTACGTGCCCTAAGAAAGCGATTTCTTTTTTCATAAACTCGCATTTATGTAATTGGATTTTGAAGTTAGCATATTGTAGTCGGTTAAACACCTTTTTTAAATTCTCGATGTGTTCTTGAAGGGCGGTTGAAATGATGATTATATCATCAAGATATGCTAAACAAATTTTACCCACCAGGTCTTTTAAGACATTATCCATAACGCGTTGGAATGTTGAATGATGTTGTCAAAAGGCATTTTTATGTATTCATAGTGTCCTCCATCGACGGAAAATGCTGTCTTTTGAATATCGTTTTTACTCATTTCGATTTGGTGAAACCCGCTAGCGAGGTCTAGCGTGGAAAAGTACATACATTTGCCTAATTTATCAAGTATTTCATTGATATTGGGTATGGGGTATTTATCACTCACAGTTTTTTCGTTTAGTTTTAGATAGTCAATTACTAAACGCCACTTTTGTTTACCGCTGGCATCTTTTTTCTTTGGTACTATCCAAACTGGAGAACTCCAAGGTGAATAGCTATGTTGGATGATTCCTTGATTTAACATATCGTTTATTTGTTTTTGAATTTCTTCATCTGACGTTTGGATTACATTCTATTCGATAGTTATTAATTTCTGAAAATTTTTGAATTCCCTCAACCTTTAAAGGTTGTTCCAGAAATATATTTTGCTCGAGATCAGATTGGTTGGTTACTTCAATTAAACTATACCAGTTATTAGCGTTATAAAGACCTTCGACTATGAATAGATTTGATGAAATTTCGGTATTAGGAATATATATATCACCATTTTCGATATCTACAGGAAGCTTTGTAATTATTTTAGTTTTAGGTGGAATTCTATTTTTCGGACATGAAGTTAGGATTGTTTTGCGGATGTTGATCGTAATATTTATCTAAATTCTGCTTAAAATTATCGTTATTATGTATTCTTTGATTTTCTACATTAAATAATTCCTCACTAATATATTTTGGGAATGAATTATTTTGTTGGGAAGGGTTGACTGGTGGTCCTTGATTAGGGTACCTAGTTTGTTGTTTGAACCTAGTTTGTCCTGATGATGTGTCCATAGGTTCTGGTTTTTGGGAATAATTATTGCTACGATTATTATTATTATTATTGCTAGTATTATGGTTATTATGGTTGTATTTATGAAGTGCTGATTATTTGAAAAGTATGGTTTATTATTATTATAGTTTTGTGAGAATGGTCTGTTACCATTATATCTTTGTTGAAATGTTCTATTATCATTACGTCCCAAGTTTTGGTTATTCGGGATGTTTCTAATGTAAGGCGTTAAACCATTATTTTTTCCGTAGAATATATTTTGTTCCTTCACGCAATATGAGAAGGCAACAGGTAGAGCTTAGGGTCTCATTGCATGGACCGTTGACCCGAGTGGTTCTTTCAATCCAGAGAGAAATACATATAAGCACATTTCACTATATAGTGCTTTTTTAGCATTTATTACATTATAATTAGTCTCATGTATTTAATATGATTCGAAATGGTAGCTTGAATCTCTATAATTTCGCTATAGAAATTTTCTACCGTTTTCTCATTCTGTTTAAGATTATGTAGATCTTTAATTTAGGTTTCATTCCTCTTTTCTGAATAATGTAGGATCAAAGTTTCTTTGTCCTGCTCCCATTCTAGAGGTGTGCCTTACATATTAAGTATCTCGTTTGCTTGGCCTTTGATTTTATTTCTAATTGCCCTTAATATAATTTTACCGTATGGCGACCCATCTACGCTCGTGATTAATCCTAATATTTCCTCTACGTTTTCGAGGAAATCAAATAGTAGCCTAGGATTTCCATAAAATTTTGGAAGATCTTTTACGGCGTCCGGAATTCTTAAATATTTAAAAATGTCTGGATTATTGGTATTGGTAGGTCTTTCGGCCGGAATTTCTTGATCTAAATTCATTTCGGAAAATGACAAAATTGAATCTTTAGATTCGTTTAATTCTTCAATCTCAGTAATTTTTCTATCGAGCAAGATGCTAGATAAACCTTTTTTAATTATATAAGGAACCTTTCTTGGTTTGGGGCTTCTAAATTTATGCATAAAAATTTTATTATTTTGCTTTATAAATATTATATTATAGTTTTAATTTTTTTATTAAAACTTTACAATTGTTTTTTATATTTTTCTTTTTAATAGTTTTATCTCTTAAAGTTTTGAAATGTTCGGAGAAGTCTTCCGTAATTTCCAAAATTATTTCTTTATTTATTTATTATTTTTTTTGTGAAAAAATAATTTAGAATATAGCTAAAATTTCTCAAAATTTTATACAAAGTATAGTTTAGTACAATTTAATATATAAATAACGATATTTTATATATATTTTTTTATTTAGTATTAAAATATTTATTAACTTTCTTCCAATTTGGGTATATTGGATTATAGGGTTTAGGATTAATATTATTCAATTCTTGACTTACGTGAAGAACAGGATAGTGACAGCAACTTGTTGGAACATCAGGTGTAATGAATTGATATTCTCCGATCCTCCGGAACACAGTAACGATAACGATGAATAAATCACTTTAATTAGCACTCAATTTTGTAAAAAAAAATTTGTTTCTTTTGCACTAAAGTTTAAGGTATTTTTAAGTAAAATATTTTTCTTTTTACCAATATTCCCCTGATGTAGAAAAATATTTTTTCTTTTAATTAATTTTATTTTATTATAAAATGTTGTTGTTTTTATTAATTTTGTTACAATTTTATTTAACTTTTGTTTAGTTTGTTTTTTAATTTTTATTTTATTATTATTAAATTAATTAGTCGACAAACCGTCGAATAAAAATTTATTATTTAATTTAATTTGAAAAAATTTTTATTTGTTCGATAAACCGTAGAACTAGTGTTAATTTGCCGTTACTTTATAAAAGAGGATCGTCACCTGATCCTACCGACTGCGCCAGTTATGTTCGTGACATGAACGATAACATAAAAAAAAAACAAAAGTTTAATTTTATAATACAAGTTTAGTCGCACTTTCTTACTTCTAAGTCAGAATATTAATTAATTATTTATTATTTTTTCATTTCTTAAATACAATTTTGATTAGTTAAAAAATGCATATTGTGAGAAAATTATTATGCAATAATATGTAAAGTTCATTGGAATATTATATTACGTTAATTTTATGAAAAATAATTATTAGCAAAATTTAATAAAAAAATGTAATTTGGATATAAGTTTATTAAATGATTATGATGATGATGATGATGATGATGATGGTTGTTTATGGGATATGTGTATATACTATCCCATAACTCGCGCGATGTTATCAGCGTATGTCATTGCAATTGCATCATCGTCTAATTTTTTTTTTTTTTTTTTTTTTTTATGGCCAAAATAATGGGATAAACACCCTAGCTGCTTTCGAATTTTAACCAGTTAGTATAGCAATAGAATAAAAGGAAGTATAAAGGAAATAAATAAATAACATAAACGGAAAATAAGAAGAGAATAGATGAGAAATAGAAATCGAAAAGAAATAGTAACACAGGTTTACAGACAACTGACAAGAAATTGATTCACTCGTTTTTTGAAAACTTCCAAGTTGTATTTTTGGGGGAACACATGTGGCGGTAGAGTGTTCCATATTTTAGAGAGGAAGATTTTTTGTATTTCACAGTTCTGGTTCGAATTTGGCACAATACTTTTTTTTTTTTTTTTTTTTTTTTTGCGAAAGATAGGAGGTAATCCCCGAAGGACATCAAGAGCTCCAGCCGCGTGTGCATCTTGATAGTGTAGGAATCGAACCCACTAAAGCCCACCTATCTTTTTCCGTTATAACCAATCTACGTAAGATCGACTAATGACTTTTTTTTTCGTAAATCTCATCAGTCTCTGCTCGTGTTTGACTGCATGTTTCTTGATCTCTTCCGTGACTGTTTCAATGCGCAAGTCACGGTGGAGATCTTTGTTACGTATGTACCATGGTGCATTTACTATACCACGGAGCACTTTATTTTGAAATTTTTGCAACATTTCAATGTTGGTTTTCTTTGCACAGCCCCATAATTGGATACCGTACGTCCACACAGGTTTTAATATCTGCTTATATACTAATATTTTGTTCTGTACTGATAACTCAGAACCACGCCCAAGTAACCAGTAAAATTTTTTGAGTCTAATGTTTAGCTCTTCTTTTTTCTTTCTTATATGTTCCTTCCATCTTAGCTTAGCATCGAGTGTCATTCCCAGATACTTTGCTGTATTGGCATATGGTACTATTTTGTTATTGATTGAGATAGCAATGGTTGCAATCTTTTTGTATGTAAAATTTATATGAGTTGATTTGCTTTCATTAAGTTTAATGCGCCAACGTTGGGTCCATAATCTTATTTTATTCATTGCATTTTGAAGTTTTGCTGTGGAGTTTTCGACAGATACGTCAACTGCAAGAATCGCAGTGTCGTGTGCAAAGGTAGCCATAAAAATGTTGTCAATTTGTGGGATATCTCTTGTATATAGCAGGTAAAGTATTGGACCAAGAACACTTCCCTGTGGGACTCCAGCAGATATTTCTTTTACTTCTGAATATTCTTTGGCATAACGTACACGAAAGCATCTATTATTCATATATGATTTTAATATTTCATAGAATTGTCTTGGTAAATCACGATGTAGTTTAAATTCAAGGCCTTGGTGCCACACTTTGTCGAAAGCCTGAGCAACATCTAAGAAGATTGCTGAGCAGACTTTTTTTTCTTCGAACGCTTTTTCCACTATATTTGTGATCCGATGCACTTGATCAATTGTAGAATGTTTGTTTCTGAATCCAAATTGGAGTTCGGGATCAGATCTCTTTCTTCAATAATCGGGGCAAGTCTTTTGAGGAGCAGTTTCTCAAATATTTTTGATATAATAGGTAACAACGATATTGGTCGATATGATGTTACCTCTGAAGGCGGTTTTCCTTGCTTCGGTATTACAATTACTTCTGCAATTTTCCATTGTCTCGGAACATATGTGAACTTAAAACATGCATTAAATATATGTTGTAGCTTTAACAAAGCTAGATCTGGTAGTTCCCGCATGATTTGGCCATTGATGAGATCGTAACCTGGTGCTTTTTTGACAATCAGGTTGTGTCTGCATATTTGTTTAATTTCTCTTAGAGTGACATGCGAAATTTCCGCTTCATCTATTTTAACTTCGAGAGTTATATTTTCATTTGCAAGATTTTGTGTTGGTGCTGTGAAGACCTCTGCCAAGTGGTCAGCAAAAATCTTAGCTTTTTCTTTTGGGTTACCGACGCAGCTACCAGCCTGTGTTTTCAAAGGTGGATCTTGCACCTGTGGTCTATTTATTCGTTTAACTGCTTTCCAAAGCGAGTAGTCAGTATAAGCATCGGCTGATAAATTGTTTAAGAATTTATTAAATGAGTTATTTTTTATATTTCTGATTTGCTGTTTTAGTTGATTATTTAAGCGATTGAATATAATTTTATCACCTGGGTACCTCGTTGATTGCCATTTTCGTCGTGCCCTTCTCTTCTCCATAACCAGTGCTCTTATTTCTGGAGGATAGCTCACTCTCGAGTGATGTTTCGAGTCAAAACATGGCGTGCTCTCCTTTGCTGCTTGCTGCACGTCTACAATGAATTGCTCGACTTCTGCATCAATTTGGTTCCTTGATTCCACGGATCCTAGAGTAATGAATTGCTCAAGTTTTTCTCTAAACATATCCCAATCAGTTTTCTTGTTTGTAAGTCTTGGGAGGCAATTTTTGTGTTCAACTTTTTCACTTAGAACCATGATCACTGGAGTATGGTCAGACGATAGGTCATCATTGCTCACGGCATATGTGTGGTTTCTATTTATTCCCTTTGTTATAAAGAAATCAATCAAATCAGGTATTTTCGCTGGGTCAGTGGGCCAATAGGTTGGGGCACCGGAAGAAATAAATTCACACTTATGATTTCTTCCAGCTTGATATAGCTCTCTCCCTTTTGTTGTGGTTAATCTTGAACCCCAGTGGGTATGTTTCGCATTGAAATCTCCTCCGATGATAAAATTGTTTCCAAGTATTTTAAAGAGATTTATGAAGTCGACTCTAGTAGGTGAGTCACTTGGTGGGCAATAGATAGCCGAGATTTTGAAGTCCTTATTTTTGACCTTAATGTTAATTGTTGTAACTTGCATCATTGCATTTTCTATTTTCTGCTCCTCATGGTGTTGAATGTTGCCTTTTATCAGTATTGCTGTTCCTCCTCTTGGTTTGTCATCTGGATGGGAAGTATGATAACAAACATAATTAGGAATTTTAATACTGAATTTCTTTGTGAAGTGTGTTTCAGAATTTAGACATATATCTATGTTTTGATCCTTCAGAAAAATTTCGAGTTCTAAAATGTGTTGGAAGAGTCCATTTGCGTTCCATGTAGCAACTCTAAGGGTGTGGCTTATTTTTTATGTGACTGCGGTGGTTTTCTGCTATGGATTTTTATCGTTGTAATCTCGTCAGATAATGTTTTAATAAATTCGTCTTGGTTTGTTAGTCTCTGTAGGATAAGACTTAATATATCCTTGACTGAGTAATCATCTTCCTTACGGGAGTTTTTCACAATTTGGGCATATGATTTAGCATTTACATTACGTACAGCATTTATTACTGTAGGTTTTCTATTCGTGTCAACAAATTTTTCATTTTTAAAAGTATTAATCTTTTGAATTTGGGGTAGTTTTGCTTGTTTGATTCTTCTGGCTTGCTGTTCTTTTGCAATTGGGCATCCTCTGTAGTTTGCCGGATGATCACCACGACAATTAATACATTTGGCTTTTTCTCCCAACTTTAAAATGCAGCTTTTTGTGAAATGCTTACCGCCACACTTAACGCAAGCACAGTCTCTATTACAAAAACTTTGTGTATGCCCAAAAGCTTGGCATCTCTTGCACTGTGGGATTAACTTTTTGTTTTTTCTTAGTGGTTCAATTTTAACGACTATTTTCATTATTGTTTTATAATTTTTTCTATATTTTCTCTATTATCGAATGTTAACATAAACAATGGTAATCCTCTTCTTTGAGTGATAAAGCTACCATCGTTCTTTTCGATTTTATCTTTAATAATTATGTTTTTCGCTTCTAGTATCTGGAAACCGTTATCTCTCAGGTCTTGAACTATTTCATTTTCATCGCATGAAGGATGTAGTCCCCTGGCCATAACTTTTGTTGGTCTGGTAGATTTGTCCTCATAGGAGTGCCACTGAACTTTCTTCGATGTTAAATCGTTTGTTATACATCTGTATGTGTCACTATCAGTAACATTGATCTTCCAGACGTTATTATTGTAAGATGTGTACTTGCATTCATTTTTAGTGGTTTGCTTTATTAAATTATTTAGCTCACCAAAGGTACCTAACCCATGAACCATAATAGGTGGTGGTTTATGTTCCTCTTTTTTAGCTTTTTTATCCGCAGTATTGTTTCCAAGTGCTGCTTGTTTTGTTTTTGGTGATTTTTTTTTTATGTTGGGCAGTTTCGGGGCTACCCTCTGCTTTCCTTTTTTTCGATGGTCTTTTTGTTTTTTTAAGAATCCAATCCGTTTCTCTCGTGAGTTCTTCTTCATCCGTGAAGTAATTGAAGATGTTGCAATTACTTGGCGCTGGTGAATTACCTCTATCTAATAAGGTAACCTTTTTTTCTAGTTCTTTAATGTGATCCTGTAGACTGATCACTATCTGTTCCATTTCTTTCCGTGCCTTTACTTCTTTTTTCCATTCGTTGTAGAAATTTACACCTACAGAGTCTAGTTGGATCTTGTTATCGCCAACGCTTTCGACTCTTGTTTGCTTTTCTACTGGCACGTTTTTCAAAGGAGTTCTTGTTGTTTTACTCTCTTTGTTTATTGATTTAGGGGGAGTTCTTGATGTTAACGAACTCTTGTTGAAATTTCCTTTTGTATGTAATAGTTGGTCCCCCCCAGAATCCGTGGGACCGACCTCCGAAAAGGGTGGATTTTCCAGTGCAACTGGTCTGCCACCTGGGGTAATAAAATATTTTGTTTTGTCCATTACATTTTTGATTACTGCATTAATTTTATTGTGGTAGGGCAGATAAAACTACACACAAACCCCCTACCAGGAGGGCCAGGTCATTTGACGACGGAGTTTCCGTCTCCGCCTAACTAACCGATTGTTCGCGCCCGTCGAAAACATACGTCCTCGTTTGCGCGGATTGATCCAGCCTAACCGGTTTACTTAGTTATTGCGCTAAGTTCACGCATTCACCCGCTCTCGTCCGCCTTACAAAGTAAGTTTCCAGGAAGCACCCGACAGATAACTATGTTACCTACCTTCGGGGAGGTGAGAGTCGGATTTGTTGACAGAGCTGTAGTTGTTAAACCAGAAGGCTTTTCCTAGGTTTTATCAGAGCTATACGTTAGGGGTACACTCTGCCTAGGGCCTATATCAACCTTAGCCTCCCGGCACAATACTAATAAATTTATTATAAAAGATCAAACACAAATTCACAATGTATTAGGATCTTACCTAGAAAAATCTCCTAAAATACATATACTAATAAACAATAGATTCCACCGGAACCTTCGATAGTGTGCGTGTCACAAATGGAAGCCGTAAACAACTTTTTCCATGCGAGTTGGTTTGTTCCGACAATAATCCATTAGCAAAAACTATTTTTGTTTATTTATAGTTCTTGTGCGCGATTTTGTGAAAGTGAAATTTATATTTGGATACAAATTTTAAAGATAAGCAATATAAATTATTTTTTTTGAAATTATTATTTGTTTAAAACATACAAATATACAAATTATAAATTAAAAATTTTCACAAAATTTCAAATATATTTAAAATAAAACACTATTGTAAATAGATAAAATAAGAATATTTACAGGTGTTTGTTTATGAGTAGGTACAAAAAAATAAATTTAAATTTAACTTTTTTTATTTTGGAAATAATTTTTTTTATTCTTTGCATTTAAAAATGTTTTAAATTTTACGAATTTTTTAAATTTTAGTTAAGTGCAATAATTAAAAAAAATAAGTGCAATTAAAATTAAAAATAATGCTTAGTCATCGCGTTGTTCCAGGTCGTAAGTCAAATTACAAAACATATTCCGAAAAAGTTTCAACATTTTCTTTTCCGAAAGATGTTGAAATCAAACGGAAGTGAATTAATGCTATCCACAGGGCAAATTGGCAACCAATAAGTTGCTCATCAGTTTGTGCCCTTCATTTTCGAGACGGAGATTTCAAACCTGCCTTGTTATATAAAAATCCTCGATTAGTTTATGAGGCAGTTCCATCTGTTCTGTTTCCCAGTTTTCCACAATATCTAACCAAAAATAAAATAAAAATTAGAAAAGATCCTGAAATTCGAAAGCAAAAGTTCAACACTGCTATAGAGAATGCATCGGAACAGTTTCTTAAGTCCGATGTTATTAAAAATTTTGAGAAATTTAAAATTGAATTTAAGAATAAATTAAATTTGTGAGATTATATAGTTTATCAAAATAGTGGTAAAATAGTTTTTATTATACTAGAAAACAGTGTGGACGAAGGCTGTAAATTTGTTGTTCGAATTTCAGTAGATAGTAATTTATTTACCAAAGTAATTTTGAGAAATATTGAAGTTCCTTACAGTGAACTTAAATGAATTTTACCACAAAATTTCAAGTTGACCCTTTGGTCTCAATTAGAGAATCTTTTAAATCGGTATAAGTTTTCACAAAATTTAACTTTTGAAAATCGAAGTTTTTTTTTAGAGATCTATGAGATTTTAAGGAAATTCTTAATTTTGCCGTGCAAAAGATATTTACAAAATATATCTTCCAAAATGCACGTTAGTCCTAATTATAAGCAACCAAGTAATGACGAGAATTATTTGCAACATATTCCTAAATCCTTAACTGATAAAGAAAATGTGTCACTTTGTTAGTGGACGAAATATACATAGACAAAGTTTTGCAATATAAAGCAAACAATCTTGTCAGTACGGCGGAGAATAATCCTTCACAATGTGCCAGAACTGTAATGGCGTTTCTGATTAAATCAGTTTTTGGTAATTACAAGGAAATAGTTCGTTTATTTCCAGTAATCCGTCCAAGTGGTAATTTAATTCATTCCTTAACTGTTTCAATAATAAACTTTGTGCAATCACTCGGGTTTCATATTATAGTAATTATTACTGATAATAATCGCATAGATCAAAATATGTTTAAATTATTTAACCGCGACAGTAATTTTTTCACAAATCCCGATTTTTCAAATATTCACATTTACTTGCAATATAATACGGTTCATTTGTTAAAAAATATTACAAATAATTGGTTAAATCTTGGAAATTTATGTAAAACATACATCCTAATTTTGAAAGTTTTGATCTGCAAAATATATATGAATCTGAGCTGAAGTTGGCAATTAAAAAAGCATACAAATTAGATCACAAAACAATTTTTCCGAACAGTTTAGAAAGGTAAACTGTAACTTTAGTTGACAATATATTCCACTGTTCAACTATTGCAATTCTGCGAGACTGCAATTTGATTGAAACTGCAGAGTTTTGTGAAATAGTTCGTAAATAGGGGGATATTGTTAACACAAAAGCAACCCTAAAGGGAAAATTCAAAAGGAATGAATTTTCTAACCCAATAAAATCTGATTCGGATATCAGTATTAAATTTTTAGAAGATTTTATTTCATGGCTTGAGGTTTGGAATAATAGCATTAATAATGTCGGTACTAAAGATACCTGCACCTTGCTCTTATTAACAACAAGGAACATTTTAAGTACCGTTAAATTTTCTTTACAAGAACTAAAAGTTGACTACGTTTTGATCGGTAAGCTTCAAACCGATGATCTTGAAAGTAGATTTAGATTATATTGTTCTCTCGCCGGATGCAATTATAAAGTTTCTTACTCTGAGGTAATCGAGAGTGAGAAAAAAATTCGGTTGCATAATATATTTGCGCATAATAAAAATGATCGTGCAAAATTAATTCAAACTTACAATGACAACTCTTTGCAAGATGATTCATATGAAATTGATGATTTTTATTCAATTTTAGAATCAAACTTCTACTTAGAAAATGCTAAAACTGATGCTGCTTCTTATTTATTTGTCAACAGCTATGCCTCACATAACGCTGTTAAAAATATTAATTGTTCTTGTCAAAATTTATTTGTAAAAGATAAAGGCATGTTATAATTATTTCAATTATCTACAGAGAGGCGGTATATCTTGTTCTTCCAATGAATTATACAATATTTTATTTATTTATTTACTATTTAGTTCAAACAGTTTACAAAATATATATCTATTTATTTTATTTATTTTTTTATTTTTATTTCATCGTTTAATTAATATATAATAACTGTTCTATAGACAAGCGGTTTTTAATATATGTAAAAAAAAAATATACATAAAATAATTAAGGTGATATTTAAAAAAATTTAAGAGAATAAATAAAAAAAATACAAATTAACATAATTTATAAATTAAACAATTAACAAAATTAACAAATTTAAGTAAGTAATTATTTTAGTATAATTATAAGAACAGAAGAAAAAAAGAAACTTATAAAATTGTATTCAAAAATAAAGTTAGAGAGTAAAATAACAATAAAACTTATAATTATATATTAAGAGTTATAAAATAACGAAAAGAAAAGTGTTCTACAAAAGCAAAATATTATATACCAAATTAAGCAAACAATAAAAATTAAAGTTAAAAACACTCTATGCAAAAAGCATGCAGTAGCGAGTGTATTTACAAAAAAAATATTTTACCAAAATAAAAATAGAACAATAATAACGAACGAAATCGAAAATAAGAGCTTATAGCCCTATTAAAAATAACTAAAAATAAAAACCAATATCTATAAAAAAAAACAATTAAGTTTAATTAAATACAAAAAATTTACGTAACTATGCGTACTCAGTCATTTACTTGATCATGATTGAAATTAAAAAGTCAGAGTTTAACCAAACTGAGTAATTTAGAACCATAATAATTGTTAGTTAAAGGTGGAGGTAATAAATTATAAAGCCGAGGTGCAATTGCTAAAAATGAGCGTAAAAAATGATGTACATTATGAGGGGGTATGATAGCTAATCTTCTGTTGTTGATTCTCAGATTATATATTTCAGAATACCTACTTCGTAAGTAACCACTTCTATTAAAAAATACTTTGAGGACTCGGAAGTAAAAAAGATGCTTCAGAGGTAAAATATTCAAACATTGAAATAAAGCGAAGCTGCTTTCCCTACGATGTTTTTTTTAAAATTAGTCTGATAACACACTTTTGTTGTATTAACAAAGGTTTAAGATAATTATTAAAAGTACCACCCCAATTAACAATTCCATATTGTAATTTAGAATTAAATAAACCATAGTATACAGACGTAAGCAGTTTAGAAGAACAGAACTGCTTAAGGTGATAAAACTGTCTAACAAACAAAAAAATCTAACTTAGAATCTATTGTAACACCTAAATATCAGGGATCACCACAATCAACTTTAAAACAACCTGCGGACAGTTGTACATTTCGTTAAAATTACATAGTTTCTGAGTAAGAAGAGAATTATTATGAGGAAGAGGAAATTTTCTACATTTAGCACAGTGATACAAAATATTATCACACATAGGAATAGAGCTACCTAAACTAAAAAACATAATTTTAGTTTTATCACTTAATAATAATTTGTGATAGCAAAACCAGCGACATAATAAGTCCAAGTCATAATTAATATTACACACATTTTCAAAAAATGACTTATTATTGTAGGATAGACCAACATCATCAGCAAAGGCAGTTGAACAACCCTTAAATTTTTGAAGAAGAACAGAATTAAAGAAGATTAAAAACAATGTAGGACCCAGAACAGATCCTTAAGGTACACCCAAAGAAATACTTTTAAGATCACTGATGGTGTCATCAATTTTAACTTTCTGAGTTCGACCCGTTAAATACGAATCAAAAAAATTACCTCGGAAGGCAGCTTTATACAATTTGCCTAAAAGGATTTTATGATCCACAGTATCAAATGCTTTTTTAATATCAATAAATAACGCAGCACTTTTTAGTTTATTATTAAGAGCTTCATAAATACGCGAACAAAAAGTCAGAAGTGCATCTTCAGTAGATCTGCCATTACGAAAACCAAATTGCTTACAACTTAAAAAGTTAGTAAGATCTAAAAATTGCATCATTCTTTTTTTTATCACTCTTTCAAATTTTTTGGAGAAAGAACTTAACATGGAAATGGGACGATAGTTATCTGAGCAATTTTTATCTCCTTTCTTGAATAAAGGAATTAGCTCAGCAATTTTTAGAGCATTAGGAAAAATTCCAATTTCAACACAGCAATTAAAAATATGAGCTAGAACATCCACTATATTAAGACTATTTTTTTTAAAAACAAAACTAGAAATACCTAGCGTATCGAAATTAGAATTATTTAATTTCATTATCAGTCTATGAAGTTCAAGTGAATTTATTTTTCAAAGTAACAACTTTGCTGCTGCCAAACATCTTCGACTAAATACAGCTGGTTACTGTCATAAATCTCAGAACTAAATTCTGCAGTAAGACTACTCATATCTGTGAATTTTTCATTAAACTGGTTTGCAATCACTTTTTTATGACATACAAGAGAATCACCAATAGATAGAGAAGTAATAGAATTACTAGAATTTTTATTTCGATTAAGTAAATTGTTTACAACTTTCCATTCATTTTTTGCGTAACCTTTGGCATTTGACAATTGTTTTATGTAAAATTCTTATTTAATTTCCTGAATTTTTTTGCTGAGAAGTTTTGAAAATTTTAAATATTTTATTTTTAGGCTAGAATTATTGGGAAACTTGTTGCATGATTTAAGTAATTTATTTTTTTTCAATCAGTTTAAGTAGACTCGAAATTCATCCATAGCTTTAAGGCAGCAAGTTTTTTTTTCTTTTTCGCATCGTAAGAGTGGAAGAGTTTAGATAATATTTCAACTTACTTATAAATAAATCGAAGCCTATGGAGGATTTTAATTCAACAAAAATATCATCCCAGCTCTCAAATCTGAGCTGAGAATTAAGTTCCACAAAATTTATTTTTGAGTAAGAAAATATATCAGAGTTCAGATTTCTGTATGCCTAGGTGAAAAATTTAAATTCCGAAGAAATAGGTAGCGCATTGAATGATCTGAAATGCCTTGATCTATACAAGAGCTATGTAAATCTATGTCACTGGATAACATAAGTCTAAAAAAACTGTGGTCAATACAAGTGGAAGATATATTGGAAACCAGTGTAGGACAGTTAATACACGACTCAAGACCAAAGCTAGACATTAAGTTTAAATAGGCTATAGCATTATTCGATTCAGATAAGAAATCCAAGTTAATATCGCCTAAAATTATCAAATTATGAGCTCGCTCAGAGATAAAATTGATAACTCGTCCAAGAAAATATCAAATTTAATACTATTAAATCTATAAGTAACAAACAAAACTAAATTTACAATTTTCAACTACACAATTGATTTTAAGAACATCTGCCCTCCTAAATGAGAGATTATCTGTAGTACACTTAATATTATTTTTTGCAAAAATAAAAATACCACCAGCAGCATATGAATTGTTGCAGCAAAAATATTGATCGTACCCAGAAATACAATTAAGTGAAGCTTCACAATCATAGATCCATGTCTCAGTTAAAAAAATAAAATCTGGCTTATTCGACAATGAATTCAGATAAATAATAAACTCATCAAAATTAACACGCATACTACGAATGTTTTGATTAATTAAAGAAAAACAATTAGTCAAAACCGGGTTCTGGAAAACACTTTCACAAAAATCATTACTAAATTTATAACAAGGTACACTATTATCAACAAACATAACACTACCATCCATCATGATTATTATTATAGCCAATTCTCCTTCTTTTAGAATCCAACCTATTATTGAAAACAGGGCCAAGATTATTGAAAGCGGTATGATTTTCATCTAGCCCTAGTTTTAATTTGGCATTAGCTCTCACACAGTTAATACATTTAATTACTTGTTCTTTAACACACTCCTTCTTGTGATGATCACCTAGACACTTGGAGCAAACTTCCACCTCTTTACAATCAGATGATTTATGGTTGAAACCTTTGCATATGTAGCAACGAGTAACTTCAACACCGTCATACACCCTGCATCTTTCCCATCCAATATTAAATTTTTCAGCTGCTAAAATTTTGGGGAAACATTCACTATCAACTTGTAGTAAAGCATTAAAAAAACTGCTTTCAGTTTTTTTCACCTCATAATATTTTATTAATTTAAGGGAACAATCCCCTAACAGTGGATTTTGCTGTTTCAGTTTATCGATAATCTCATTTTCCTCGTGCTTGAATTTCATATTCACAAGTCGAAATCTCGGTTTAAGAGCACTAGGCACCTTAATTTCATATTTATAACCTATATTTTTATTAATGGCTGCCATAATTTTATCTCTTTCCTTAATACTGTCACTTTCAAAGTGACACAAGTAAAACCCCATTGTTCCTTCTATCAATGTTTGAAATTTTTAGACCAGTAGGGTTGACTTTTCAATTTAAATCATTTTTTGTAGTATCACTTTTTTGTTTAACTTTTGGATTAATAGTAGTAACATTGCTTCTTTTAATCAAATCATTATGAACTTCCTAATTTTTTTTTGAAGCTCATCATACATTGGGATTGTAAGTTGTTTGTCTATCTTATGTTTGTTAAGATCTGTTACTATAATTATGGGTTTGATTTTATTAATGAATTTAGGGTTAATTAATTCTGTGTTAATGAAAGAAGATGAAGCTCCTGTGTCTATTAAAAATGTAAGGGGTCTGTTTTGATTAAATTCAAATATTTCGATTATCCCCTATGTATGTTTCCGTGTCTATTTACTCCCCTATGTATGTTTCCGTGTCTATTTATGTCTACGTATCCGATTGGCTCGTGGAGGCATTTGAATAAAAATTTATATCATCCATTTCATAATTGCTATTGCAGTCAGATTGATTCGGGTATTCCTTTTGGTTGTTAACATCGTAAACCTCTTATTGATTGGTTTGCTGATTACGATTGTAGTAGTGATCTAAATTCGTATAGAAGTGATCATTTGAATAGATATTATTATCCTGGAGAGACTGTACTTCTCGTTCACCAATGTTAAATAGTTCTTCACTGATATACTTAGGGAATTGGTTATGTTGTGGGAATTTATTATATACGGGTCGAGGGACTGTATTGAATATTGGTTGGTTAGTTTGATTTGACAATTTGAGTAAAGTTTGATTTTTTTTGTGTATTGGCTGTACACAGTATACACACTGGTATAGATCCATATAAAGTTATCTAATTACAATTTTATTTTTCTGTTTGTCAATTCTCAAAAAGTTTCCTTTTTATATTTTGGTTGAATTGAAAAAAAAGTGTGAAATGTAGGTATAGGTACATACAAAATAAATGTGCTAATTTCACAAATTATATTGTCTTGATATCTTGCCAACATTTTCATTAGAATATAAATTTTTTATAATGGTTATTATCTTATTGTTTTTGATAAATTTTACGTTTTGATATAGTACCTCGATTCTTGGGTATATATTTAATTTACTATACAAAATTTATTGATACACTACAGATCAAATTTTGTAATTTGTATTACATATTTATATTATTAATTATTATAAATTACTATTTATTTCATAAAAGCAGATAGCAACTAATAAAATAATATTAATAAATAGTACCTACTACAATTTAAAACATTACTATTATTAAAATCATTCAGTCAAAATAACCTTAAATTTACTTATTCATTTATTCAATTTATGCAACTCTGATTAACGTCAACACAATTCTTTTGCATTATATGATTTCTTTTTCATGATTTGGAGTTATTCTGAGGATATGCACATTTTTGTTTTTTATTTTGTTTTTACATTGATTGTTGGTAAGTCCTCTTCATATGCAACATTTAGAAAGATGTTTGTTGTTATCTTTACTAATTGTTCTTAATTTATTATAAAGAGTTCAAAATTAATAAGGTGGTTATTGGAAGGGTTTCATTTCAGTTATTGCAAGTTTTTTTATTTATTTTTTTAATTTGAGCAGCTGAATAGGTAAGTCAAGAAAATTTTGAACATTTGACATGTTTAAATTATCTGAAAACAATGTATAGAATAATAATATTAATACCAAACCACAAAAAAATAAAAACTGCTCAAAGTTTTAGGTTAATCTTTATAAAATTAACTCTTTTATTTATAAAATAAAAAAAAAAATAAGATATAGAATGAAAATTATTTTATAAGTCTTGCTTATGCATTATCAGTAAGTCCAGTTCCAGTAAGTCTTGGATATGAAATATCAATCAATAAATCACAAGGTCAAACATTTCAGAGAGTCGGAAATTATCTCCCTCAAATTACCTTCACCCATGGTCAGCTCTACACAATCCACTACTCTAAAAATTAAAATTCTAGCAAGACCAAGACACCCGTGTGCGGTTTTCTGTGATTTCCTCTTCCATCGGGGGCCTCCCCAGGTGGCAGATAGGGGGACGTTTGTCAGATATGACAAATACCAGATTTCCGGGGCAGACCAAAAAAACACAAAAACATGCAATGAATAAAACAAGTAGTCATACCCCAGGTGGTAAGTCAGTTAATCTGACAAATCCACCCTCTACGGAGGCAGGCTCTACGGATTATGGGGAGAGCCAATTATTGCATACCTCTCCTGTGGCAACACAGGTCTTCGTTGCCTCGACCCCGGGGAAAGTTGGTAAATCAGATCCCATGGCAAATGATTTACTAAGTGTCTCTATGGAAAACCTTCTTCTTGAGGACATCGAACCAATGGCTGGCGTGTCTGTAGAATTACAGACTACTGGTTTTGGTTCGACCATTCAGGAAAAAGGTAAGAGGAAGAAAAGAACATCTGCGGTTCTGAAAAGAAAAGGCGGAAAATGTCTAATGCGGTTATGAATCCTCCCCCGCAAAGCTCTCAAGAAGCTGGTCCGTCAAACGGGCTAACTTCGGAAGAGAAAGATGATGTAGAGAAGGATGTCCACAAGACGGTCTTGGGAAGACTAACCAAAAGGTTGGTCTCCATGCTGCGACATCATCAACTTCGAATCCTGAAGGTAGAAGGGTCCCATAAAACTGTTACCCAGAACCGAAAGGCAAAAAAACGTAGTCGAATCCTGGAGGTGGAAGGGTCCCGAAAAAGGGTGCTCAGAAGCCAAAGGGACCATCAAAGACTAGAGAGACGAAAACGTCCTCTCGACAGGCTGTCAGCTACGCGCAGGCGGCTAGAAGAGAGTTCGATACAATCGTTCAGGTAGTCGATGGGAGCATTACTAACGAGCAAGGTGAATTGATTCAGCAAAAGTTGTTCCAACTCATGCTCACTTGTAATGAGATATCTCCCAGATTTGCAGGGGTCTCGTTGAAGGCGGGAAAATTATATTTTACCTGTCAGGATGAGGCTTCGTCAAACTGGTTGAAATCTGCGGCGTCTACCTGCAGTCCATGGGAGGGAGCAAGACTCTCAGTAATGAGGGTCAGCGAACTTCCAGAGACGAAGTTAGTTAAGATCTGGATCCCAGGCCGTACCGAATCTGAGAAGGACGTCATGAAGGCGCTCAGTATTCAATTTGGTATGGATACTACGAAGTGGAAAATCCAGTCGTATAGAAGAGCAACTGGGGCTACTAATATTAGTGGCTCAGGTTCTCTTTTATGCGTGTATATCGATCTCGATAGCGTTAAGGCTATAAAAGATCGAAACGCCAAACTAAGTTTCAAATTTGGTCAGATAAACGTAAAGTTTATCAAAGCTAAAGGAGAAAACTAAACTGGCCAATAGATTCATATCCCGAGCTATAGCCAGTCTAGTAGTTAAGCAAATTAATTTGCAACAAAGTATAAACGGGTCATACACTGTTATGGCCTCACTAACTAAAAAGTTGCAAACAAAAGTAGTACTTATTCAAGAACCGTACATTATAAAGAACAGAGTGGCCGGTCTTTCACTGAAAGGGTGGAACACTCTGTACAATGCGGGTCCTGGAAAAGTTCGAGCATGCATAGTCGCGCATTCAAGCGTTGACGCGCAGCTCTTAATACAACTGTCATCAGAAGATCTGACGGCGGTTGCCATAAAACAAGTCAGGGAGAAATGCGAAAATTTATTATAGTTTCTTGCTACCTCCCTTACGACTCTGCAGAACCCCCTCCAACAAATGACCTCGCGCAAGTGGTCAACTATGCCACAAACAACAATTTTGAAATAGTAATTGGCTGCGATGCAAATGCTCATCATGAAAACTGGGGAAGTACCAATTCAAATACTAGAGGCGAGGCGCTCCTAGAGTACCTTGCTACTACTGACTTGGAAATCCTAAACATACATTTGTAAGCTCCAGGCGACAAGAAACCATAGACATAACTCTATGCTCTAGATCTCTTCTTTCAGAGATCAAAGACTGGAAAGTGTCTATGGAACCCTCTACGAGCGATCATAGATACATTAATTTCTCCTTAAAGGCTGATCCTGATAAGATCTTGGTCTTTAGAGATATTAAAAGAACCAACTGGCAAGATTTTCAAGATCTGGTGGTTACGGATGCGGATTCGGTCAGGATCCCGAAGGTCTCTACAATAGTCAAATCAGTTGAAAAACTGACAAATCTGTTAACGGAGGCTTTCGAAGCATGTTGTCCGGTCACCAGAAAACCGAAAGACACAAAAACTGCTTGGTGGAACAAAGATCTGGAGCAGCTGAAAAGGAAGGGCGAAAAACTTCTGAATAGAGCCTTAAAAACTCATGAAGAAGATGATTGGAAATCCTATAGTGAATCTAGAAGAGAATACAAAGGACTGATTCGGAAATCAAAGAAACAGTCCTTTCAAAAGTTCTGTGAAGGAATCGAAGATATTGCAGATGGAGCGGCTTTGCTTAAGGCCCTGAAAAGGGATCCAGTAGCAAAGTTACACAATCTGCAAACATCAGAAGGATCCTACACAGCATCGAAAGAAGAAACATATAGAGCCCTCTTTCGAACACACTTTCCGGGGAGTAGACTCGAAGATTTGCCTCTAGAAGATACTATCCAGGAAGTTACCATACCAAACCGTTCGGATTGGTCTATGGCAAGAAAGATAGTATGGCCTGAGGTCTTAGACTGGGCTATCAACTCTCTCGAACCATACAAAGCTCCTGGGCCGGATGGAATTTGGCCTATTATGCTTCAAAAGTGCAGGAAAAGCATAAGCAAATGGCTCTCAAGAATCTTCACAGCCTGCATAGCCTTTGGATATATTCCAAAAGTATGGAAATCAGTGAGGGTCGCTTTCATCCCTAAACCAGGGAAAACAAACTATGCACTCCCTACTAGCTTCAAACCTATCAGTCTCTCTTCGTGTTTGTTAAAATGCTAGAGAAACTGGTGGACAGGTATATTAGGGATGTATGTTTGATCAGGGTACCCCTGAACCGTAACCAACATGCCTATCAGGCAGGTAAGTCTACTAACTCAGTTCTTCAAGAAGTGGCCTCCCATATAGAGGAGGCTATCGTGAAGAAAGAGATAACACTCGGTGCATTCTTGGATATTGAAGGGGCCTTTGACAAGGCAAGTTTTAAGTCACTTCTACACGGAGCAAGAAAGTACGGAGTAAACAACACAATACTGAGATGGATAGAAAAGATGTTGGAACAACGTCATCTGTTCATTCAGGTAGATGAAACTACTAAAGTTCAGGTGAAGGCGGTTAGAGAATGCCCACAAGCAGGGGCATCTATCGCCTTTACTATGGAACATGTTGGTAGACGAACTCCTAAGTACACTGAACGAGGAAGGATTCAACACACACGGCTTTGCCGATGATGTTAGTATTCTTCTAAGAGGAGGTTATATGAGGCGTCTATGCACACAAATGCAAAATGCCATTGACTTAACCACCGAATGGTGTCAGGCGAATGGATTAACCATAAATCCCAGCAAGACACATTTAGTGGCCTTTACCAATAGAAGGTGACTGAACAACTATGTTCTTCCCTCCATTGGAGGAAATAACCTAGAACTTCGAGATGAAGTAAAATATCTAGGGATCATACTTGATAAGAAGTTCAATTGGGCAAAACATATCGAGAAGGTTGCAAACTCTAGGGAATACTAGAGGATATAGGCACAAACATCAGAGGCTATGGAAGAACTTAGAAGAAGAGCAAAAAGAGTTCTTCATGCCAACAGATGACATCACTCCTTACGTATCTTTGAAGAAGAGATATGAAGTAGAAATCCCGATAAGGGAGACCTGGCGTGGTTCAGAAGAGCAGGCTAGGTCCTCAAATACCTCGGACATTTTCACTGACGGATCCCTTACGGCTCTAGGCGCGGGAGCTGGAGTGTTCTTTGAAAAAGAGCAACTTGAACTCCAGTTTTCTCTTGGCAAGCACTGCACAGTCTCCGAAACAAGCACTGCACAGGCTCCGAAACGAGGTACAACTGATCTGGATACCGGGTCATAGTCGCTTGACTGGAAATGAGAAGGCTGACGAACTAGCCAGATCATCGGCGGGAAACATTTATGGCCCGGAACCAGCAGTTGGTATATCTATTGGTAATATTAAACTATCAATAGAAAACACCCTGAAAAGCGAAGCTAATATTCTTTGGGAGCGTATGGAAGGCCACAGGGTCTCCAAAATATATGCACCAAGAATAAACACCAAAATAACCAACTTCCTGCTAACTCTCAATAGAAGAGACTGTAGGAAGATGGTGGGCATACTTACTGGTCATAACCACATGAATAAACACATGTGTAGACTAGTGTAGACTAGTAGCACTAAGTGACGACCCAACCTGTAGACACTGTCTGGAAGAGGAAGAAACTTCCACACACGTTGTAGGAGAGTGCTTAACTCTTTCAAGGCTGAGACTCAAGCTGCTGGAAACGCACTACATAACCTCAGAAAACTTCTGCGGGATAAATCCCCCAAACCTATTGGCCTTTATCAAAAGGGTCGACTATGTTGAGGGGTGGAGGACGGCATAAAGGGCTAAAAAGCCTACATGCCGGCTCTGACATATTAGGACCACCACCGTAGGGGAAAAAAAAGACCAAGACAGGTGAAAGCTACTGACAACGACACTATAACTGATAATTTTGCATACCAGGAGGTTGAAAATATGACAATGTTGCATACCAGGTCTAGAATACTTCATTTTATCCAATTGTTTCCTATATGATGAATTTTAAAATTCACTCATAATAATTGGGAAACGGTACTAACCCATAGGTATGATTAATGGTTTAATAAAATTATCGGAAACTGTTTTTTAATAAGATTCCGACACACGTTTTCCCAATTAACGCTACAATCAATTAATCGGTTAATAATATCAATTATTGTAAAGGGTTTCGGTGGTTTTAGTGGGTTAGAGTTCCACATAGCTAAGTACCTACGTGCGCGGTCTGCTTAGTATTTTTCGAAGCTTTCAACTTCCCTCGAGAAATAATAAAAACAAATTAATTCTTTCAAAAAAGTTTGATTCTATCTGATAGCTTTGACACTTTATTTTAAAATTAATATTAACTTAAAATTTTGAACATTTTGTATTTTTTTGTGGTTTTCTATTAATATTACTTTTCTATATATTGTTGTCAAATACTTTCAACGTGTCAAATGTAAAATTGTATTAAAAATCATTTTATTGTGATGTTTCATAGAAAAATTCCTTTCTTTTGCTCGGTATGTATCCGGGGACTCTTCTAGTGTGTATTTATTGCTGTAAAATAATTAAACGATTATGTGATGTAGGCTTGTTGTTTTTTCTGATTTTATTTTTTTATCTATGCAAATTTTTTAAAACCAAATGGACAAAAATATAAGAATATAGGTACAGTTTGAAAAAAAAACCAAATAAATTCCCTACTGGAGGGGTTTGGTTATTTTATTATTAATTTTACTCAAACAAAATTTTAAGGGGAGAAAAATATAGTTTTTAGTACATATACTGTAAGTTTTTTTTTTTTCTTTTTTTTTCATTTTTTATTAATTCGTTATTATACATTTTAGTATTGTTTCATCGCCTGATTGGCATTATTGAAACATTATATACAATCGAGTTCAAATTTAATTCTTATTTCACAATAAATTCTAGGTAACATTTATAGTAAAATTAATATACATAAGTTTTTATACAGAATTTAGTATACTACTGTTTATGAAATTGAAATACTACAAAAATTTTATAAGATTCCTACATAAAATAAAAATAAAATTTATAAAAATTTATAGTTAGATAGATACAAAATTTAAAATTCAGATATATAATCAAAATCAAATAAAATAAAGTAACCATTAAATTCACTTAAAAAAAACACGTTAAAGATAAAATTCAAGTAATAAAATCCAAATAACCGGGCTCCAATAAATATTGTTTTAATTCTTGTGAAAAACTTTATGTTTAAAAAATCTTTAATTCTTCGTGGCAAAGAGTTGTATAACCTTGAACCAGATACGGAAATTCTCTAAGACGATAGTAGAGATTGACCATCCACAATCCTAATATCATTTCTGTTCCTGGTGTTAAAATTATGACCGTGACGTAATATTAGAGTGATCAACATTATTAATAATTTTATATATTTTCAAAATCTGCTGATACTGAGATATTCCTTTAATAGGTAGAATTCGATTATCTGAGTATAATCTATAAGTACTTTGTAGCAATGGCAAGTTCAAAATATTCTTTAATAACTTATTTTGAGCTATTTGCAAAATGCGAACATTATTATTACCTCCCCATATACTTGTACCATAAGATAATAAGGAATGAGGAAGTGCAAAATACATCTTTAATTTTATTTCATGAGGTATCTTATTTTTAAATTTAAGCAAAAGGCCGTTTAACGAGCTTAAGCTACTTACTAAGTTGTTAACATGAGGCTTCCAGCTTAAATTACTATCTAAAAGAATTCCTAAAAACTTAATTTCATTAATTTCTTCTATAAAATTACTACCTATTTTGAATTTTTATTTTTTCAACTTTCATTTTCGAAAACTGAAAATTAATTATCCGTGTTTTCGAGGAATTCAGAACAATTTTATTGAATCGAAGGAACTCTTCTATAATGATTAAATCATGTTTAATCATACTTTCAATCTTACTTTATTACCTGGGTAAAAAATACTACAATCATCCGCAAAAATAAATAATTTGCCATGTAGAGGTAATTTATAAATGTCGTTAATAAAAATTAAAAAGAGTAATGGACCTAGCGAAGACCCTTGTGGAACACCCATACTAATATTTTTCATTGTACTATTTTTATTTTTGTTACAAACATACTGCACTCGCTTACTCAAATATGACTCCATGACTCTCAGAGATTGTTCTGAAAACCCGATTATATCCTATTTTTTTAAAAGAATTTTGTGATCAATAGAGTCAAAGGCTTTCTTTAGAAGTGAATCAATTACATCTGTTAGAGCATTTTGTGTAGCAATACCTTTTTGAAATCCATATTGGTAAGAATACAGAAATCGGTTTTTAGTTAAATGATTTTCTATTCTTTTATATAGCAATTTTTCTATAATATTTGAGAATACAGAGGGTATAGTAATAGGTCTATAATTAGAAACTACAGACTTATCATCATTATTCCATATTGAAATAACCTTTTGAATTTTTCAAGCCGAAGGAAACGTACAGTTTGTAATTATTTTATTAAACAAGGATGGAATCAAATTAGCAAAAATATTAGCAGAGTTTTTAATTATTTTTGTTGGAATATTGTCATGTCCAACTGATTTCTTATTTTTTAGATTTAAGATACACTTCTTCATTATTTGTAGGAGTAAAGGTATATTGTCAAAATTTCCCGTTAAGCGTTCCAAAGAAATTTATATCGTCATGCATTGTAGACCTTATAGAAGTAGATATTGAATTACCAACACTAATGAAATAGTTAGTAAACTCTTCTGCTATAGCTTGTGGTTCATCTATAGTTATGTTTTCAGAACTACGTAAATATTTCACACCTGTTTCATTACTTCTGCCTGTTATATTGTTTAGAAAGTTCCATAATTTTACTTGATCTGATCCACAATTTTTAATTTTGTGATTATAGTAATTGCTTTTACAAATTTTAATACATGAATTTGTTAATTTATTAATTCCATTGAAACTGTCTCTTAAATTATAATTATTAGGATTATTTTTTAGCTTTTTCCTCAAAATATGTTTTTCTTTTATTAGATTTTTTAAGGAATCAAAGTCAAAGGTATTGAAGGATGATCTATTTTCGTTGATTATATAATTCAAATCATTGGTGAGCTCAGTATATATGTTTTCGGCATTTAAATTGGAATATTTGTTCATAGTTAATAATGAGTTTATCATGTAAGTGATTCTAGAGTAACTTATTTTGTTTATATGAACATTCTTGCTGCTATTAATGTTAACAAATTCATTTAAAGATATCATCAGAATATTGTGATCACTAATATTATTTCGTATGGTACATATATTTGTTTCAATAGAAGATTCATTACAATACACATGATCTATACTTGTATGTTAACTTGGTCTAGTTATTAAGTCATGTCTATGATCATAATTAAATGAAGAAAAAAAAGATAAACAGCTATGTTTCTTTATATTATTACTTAATAGATCAATATTAGTGTCACCAACTAATATACATGAACGATTTTAGAATTTTAGGCAAATCATTAAAGTTATATAGAAGATCTTTAAAGGAATTAAATTTATTTATTGACGACAAGCTTCGAGTGTTAAATGATAAAATATTAAAGTTGTACTTTGAATTGCATGTACTTTCATAATCTTCAATATTAAAGTAATTCATTAACTAGTAAAAAAGAGAAAAAATTACAAACTACTATTACAACAATTTATTAAATTAAGAATTGTGGTATTAAATTAGAGCTATGGTACTGAACTAGCATAAAGTTCATCCTCAGAACTCTGATCCTGAGCATTTCTGTTACTATGGGCAATTTCATAGTAATTAGTAAATAGAATTATTATTGAGAGTGACTGTATTGTCAATTCTAACTGTGTTTTAACGACGCGGCGAGACGTCCATTATATTATAAATGAATGAAAGATTGAGAATTGGGAGATTGGGAAATAATTGGGAGAATTGGGCAGGCATTATACTAATATATATACAATTTCCTTACATGAGTACCATACTCTGATGAGTCTGATTGTGTGTGTTTGTATTGGACATATCCCAGACACTCATTTTATTTTATTGAATTTTGTGTGGATAAAAATTTTATTTTATGTTTGCATTTTGATGAAATATTTGTAATCGATTATTATATCAGTTGGTTAAAGCGTTATGTTAATATCGCAAATTTTGTGTAAGTTCAATTCTCTGTTTAGTCATATTTTGTTTTTTTTTATTTTTTTTTTTTTATGATATTATAAAATTTATAATACTAATTTTTAAAAACAAGAAGAAATATTTTTTTTAATAAAAAAAAGTAATTTTTAATTTTTATTCTCTTCTCAACAAAATACGAAATCGTTTAGAATAAATTCAAGCATTATCATCTAAAGGATAGAATAAATCCACAAATTATGTATATATGTATATATATTATATACCTCATTTTAAGTATGGATGTATGAAATAAAATTAGTTAGTCCGGATTTTACAACATAGTTTAAGAAAAAATTTTTTTTTCCTGTCGGTTAAATTTGAGCTTACAATAATATGGAGAGGGCTTGTATAAAATGTAATAATTTTAAAATTTTGTGTTTGCCTGCCATCTACATCCTTCAGCAGTCAACAAAATCAGGATCTCAATAATAAGGAGTAGGGGTTTGTGGGCAGCAGCCCCCTACAAAAACAAAAAATGGATTAATATTTAAATTTTGCAACTTAATAACAATAAAACTAAACTTCCCCTAAAACTAAACTGTATTACTGTATAATCATTGTACGCAATGTTTAAAAATAAATCAAATTTTTGGCAACATATGCAACGATAAGCAACATTAGAAAAATTCAAGCAAAAATTCAGGTAAAAAATTCAGATTTTAATTTTTCGTGGAAAATTAAAATCGGAACTTTTGTCTGAATTTTGATTTTTTGAATATAGTAAACCAAATATCATAGTTATAGTCGCGTATTTATAATTGGTATTCTATATGGTTATTGTCGCAGTGACAGCCGCTGTTTTTGTCATTTTAGGGTGACAGCTAATTTGAGTGAGTGACACATGATAAAAATAAAGAAAAGTTTTGTTGTTTTAAGCAGTTTGAAGATTTTTTAAGATTTATGTTATGTTTTTTATGTTTAAGTTTTAATAAATAATTAAATTAAATTTCCGAATTGTAATTTTAAAAATTCTGCCGTTTCCTTAAATTATTCAAGTGATTGTGTTCCAGAACAGTCTATGGCAAGGTTGACTATCGGTTATCACAATCGGTTATCACAGGGGTGGCAGCACGTATTTTTTGTAACAAAATTTTATTACGAAAATAAAGCTGCCACCGCAGAATGCCATTAAACTTAACCTTCTTCAAACTAGATTTGCACAAAAAGTTTTCAACTCTAGATCGTACTAAAGCGTTCTGGAACAGTTTATTGAACAAACCTAACTATAAGTATTAATGTAGCAGAAATACATCATCATCATCATCATTGTCCTCCAACCCCATCCGTGGGGCATAGGGCGGCAGTAAATTCTTTCCAACGGCTCCTATTTGCGGCTAACCTCTTCAATTGTGGCCACGTTCTTTGCTGGGTACTTGCTTCGACTAAGACAGTTGTTCTCCACGTTTTTATCGGCCTTCCGACGCGACGTGTACACTGAGGATTCCATTCGAAACATTGATTCGCGATGTTGTTCTCAGGTTTCCTCAAAGTATGCCCGATCCAACGCCATTTCCTCTGTCGGATTTCCACGTATATTTGTGTTTGTTTCGTTTTTTGCCACAGAACGTTGGAAATGGTTTGTGGCCAACGAATGTTTAGGATGCGCCGGAGACATCTATTGATGCACGCTTGTAATTTCCTGGTGATGTTTACTGAAACTTTCCATGTTTCGCAAGCGTACAGGAGAACAGATTTTACACTTGCGTTGAATATTCTTATTTTTGTGCGCAGAGATAGGTTGCTTGCCTGCCATATTTTTGAAAGCATCCCGAAAGCAGTACCGGCTTTACTGATGTGGGCTTCAATATCCAAATCGGCGCCTCCATCTGATGACACGATATTGCCCAAGTAATTGAACGTAGTCACCTCTTCGATGCGCATTTCTTCATGGAGGATCGGATGTTGTGATGTGTGAGTTGTGCGCATTATTTTAGTTTTAGCTAAATTGACTTTTAGGCTCGCACTTTTTCCAGTGTCATACAGCTTTTGGCACATATCGTTCAAACCTTCATTCGTATGTAACAATAAACACACATAGTCGGCGTAATCTAACTGACTGATACATTCTAAAGGACGCCACTGGATACCGTTGCTCTCGTTTACACCCACAGTAGTAGTCACTATGTCATTCATTACTACTAAAAACAATATGGGTGATAAAACACAGCCCTGCCTTACTCCCTGACACACCTCGAAGAAATTTGTCAGCTGTCCTCGATGTAAAACGCGATATCTTGCATCTTTGTAGGATTCCTTAATTATAGCTATAAATTTTTCTGGAATGCCTCTCCTACTAAGCGATTCCCAAATATATTCTCGGTTTACTCTATCAAAGGCTTTCTCAAAGTCTATAAACATGAGATTCAGCGTGCTTTAAATTCAGTGGATTGTTCAAGAATTATTCGTAATGTGTTGATGTGATCCACACACGAATGACCACTGCGAAAACCTGCTTGGTGTCTTTTGAGTGTAGCTTCTATTCTGCCTTTAATCCTTTCGAGTATTATTCTAGCCATTAATTTTGAGAAAACTGATAGTAGAGTGATACCTCGCCAGTTATTGCAATGATTTAGGTTACCTTTCTTTGGTATTTTGAACTCCTTCCTTCCATTCGCTTGAACATTTTTCTTGTTCCCATATAGCCTGGAACAAAGGTAACAAAATAACGGCTGATACATCTGGATCAGCTTTTAGGAATTCGGCGGGTATCTCATATACTCCTGCTGCTTTATTGTTTTTTAAAAGGAGAATTGCTGATTTTATCTCGCTTATCATTTGGGGCTCCCACATCGATACCCCTAAATGATCTGCGCATGGTTGGCATAGAAGAGCTTGTGGATACATTTTGTTCTACGAATTGCTCGTTTAACAATCTGCAGAAATGCATAGATACCAACAGCCTTCCACTCCCGTCCAAGATTGTTTGATGCTCTTTACTGTTACGTTTGGCAATTTGGTTCGTAATCTTGTAAAGAATTTTGACATCTCCTCTGTTAGCAGCGCTCTCAGCTTCCTTTGCAAGATCTTCTATATTTTTCCGTTTGTCACGTCTTACACTCCTCTGTCCAGCCTTATGTGCTGATCTATACTGCAAACGTAGTTCTTCTTTTTTTGCTGATTGGATTCAACATTGATTTTTCTCTTTGAGGAACTACGTTCAGCAACTTTATCCCATGAGGTTTGTGATATCCATGGATCTCTTTGGATAGATAGCGAAGGTACTGTTTCGGAACCGGATTCTATAAATGCTTATTTCGTATTATCTCACATTACAACTACAGATTCATCTTGCTCATTTTCAACCATCCATGTTGTTACTTTGTCGTTGATGCTGGCGTCTAGAATTGCGATTTAACATAATGCCGACATCTCCTCTCCTTATGCCACCAACTGCTTCATCATCTCCAGAGTACAGTATAGATGTTAAATTGCTGGGAGATATATAATCTCCTTGTCCTCTCCATTTGGTTTCGCTTATACATAATATTTCCAGCTTGAGTCGAATCATTTCGCGTTCAACTTGTTCGTATCGACCTGCATCGTGCAAGGATCTAACGTTCCAAGCACCGAAAATTGTTCGTGTCCTATAAACGAAGGTATTTTCCGCGAGACGATTTCGATAATTTACTTCCGATTCAGTTATCTCGGTGTTCCGCTCGACACCACCACATGAAATAAGCAGCACCCCCAAATCCGATGTGCGGTTTACTACAGCCGAGGCTGTAAGAGGATTCACCGTGATTTCATCGCGATTACCTCTTGGGGACCTACCATTCCTTGCCATGTTTCATGAAATATTATCAGTTGGTTGACCTTTTGGCATTTTCTGAGATATGTGTGATAAAACCACAAGCTCAAACCTGACAGGCACACCCGCCCGTTGGATGGTCAGATACATCTTCTTATAAGCCGCTCATTGTGAGTACAGACGTCTTTTGCAGCCGCTCCACCTAGGAGATGCAGACGCTGCATACATGGTCACGGAAAAGACCCTTAAATTCAAAATGTGAAATTGGCTCAATTCCGGGTATGGATCTTCCCCCTTTGGTTGTTACCTCCGCCGTTTTCTGATGCACGCCATGCTTCCCCTCTCTTCTGTCCCCTACCCATCCTACTAAACGGGGTTAGAACCCGATCGTTCGTATATGTTGCTAGGGTTAACAGGGGTCACCACGTGAAGGTGAGAGTAGGAAAATAATGTGGGAGAGGCTAAGTTGCCTAAGCTGGATACAACGACCATAAAACGCATCACCACCCCATTAGACCCCCAGAAATACATAACATTTATAATCATTGGTTTTTCGAGCTGGTCTAGTACCCTTTGTCATTGGGATATAATAAATGACAAAAAATAATTGAGAGTATATAATATAATCTGGTAACAAATTAAATAAAATGAAATTACTCTATTTAAGAAGGCTTAGTTCCTGACAATAGTAGTAGTTTTCCACATTTAATGAGTAGATAAGCCAGTAATTTGTTAAAATAAATACACAAATTATTGTTGATATTGTAGTGTAAAATTGCAGGACCGTACTTAATTTAACACGAAAAGGTGATTCTACCTAAGTTACTGTCAAGATCATAAAAAAAAAACAAAAACCAAAAAAAGAAATTTGTATACCTTCATAGTTTTTGTGGCACTGCGAAATTAGTTCGATTCAAATAACTTCGATAAAAAATTCACAATATTTTGTCGAAGTTATTTCACTTTTAATTTAAAAAATTTATCGAACTTATTTCACTTTTATTTTTATGGAACCTTTTTCATTATGAAATAAGTTTAAAAATTTATTGAAATTAAAAATGACATTTTTTTAAGCATTTTTTTTAATTTCTTTTTAGTTTCTTGACAGTAATTTAAGTAGAATCACCTTTTCGTGCCTAATTCAGTACGGTACTGCAATTTTGATTTGCGTGTACGTACTTTTTAATTTTAAAAATAATTCAAGTTATAAATAAATTATAAAATCAATTCAAAAAAATGTTGAGGCATAAATTCTATATTTCATATAGATATGTACATAAAAAGATAAATAAAATAAAAATTAAACAACAATTCATTTCATTTAAAAATAAAAAAACATTTCAGACTTTTTTCTCAACTAATATATAATATCCTCCATGTAAAAATATTAGTATAAACGATCTTTTTGATTTTTCTGTTCCAGTTCTAAAATTTTTATTTTGAGGTTTAATTTGGCTTTCCTATCTTCACCTTCTTTTGCAAAATTTTCCTTAATAAGCTTTAACTTTTCCTCTTTTATTTTTAATTGTTTTTCTTGCAGGTAATATGTTTTCTTGAGTAAATTTTTATTTCTTCAATTGAGTGTTTTATTTTTTTAATATCCTTTTTCACACTTTCAAAAAATTCATTTTGGCCATGCATTTGTTTTTCGAGAAGTACCACTCGTTCATCAGTAATTTTAACAGAGGGTTTGTTTAATGGACTATTTTTTGTTGGAGTTTTATTTGATGCTGTTACTTCTATTGCTGTTTTGTTTTGTTCGACAGTCTATTGTATTTTTGTTTGGTTCTGCGCTTTCTCTTAAATTATCTAAGAAGTAATCAAATTCATTTTCAACGTCTATGAAAAAATTAAAAAAAATATTTTTCTTTCAAAACATATTTATATTTTACAGCTATTTATAGTTCTATACCTTAACCTCAAACCAAAATTCATACTACATGAGTTTGCTGGTATATCTAATTTTATAATTTTTATAATAGCGTCTTCTATATCCGTAAATTTTGGATTTTTTTTAGGTCCACCACCTGTTGCATGACTTTCTGCCTTTTGTTCAGATATTTTCTTTCTTTTCTTAAATTTTAAATCGTTCCAAACCTATAAAAAAAACCTTACATTACCTTTACCTACATTAGAAGAAATATATCATAAAAACATAAAAGAACAATTACCCTCTGCTACTTATCAGCCTCTCTTGGAGGCGGACCGAGAATATTTAGTTCTTAAGCAATTCGCTGCCAAGACTTTTGAGCAGTTACTTTGGAGCAAACATTTCTTGCGATATCTAAATTTTCTTCCATTAACTCCACTAATCTGTTTATTTGGCTTTTATTGCTTACTATTCTACTCCTAAGAAATTATTCAAATTTTAAGTATGATTTTACTTTTTTAATAAAATAAATAATGAAATACTTACATTTTTTTATTCAATTTAATTTCCGATTAAAATTTAAATTTGAATTTAAATTTGCGCTATCGTAACAATATTTTTGGACGATAAGGATATCCACAATTAAGATAGATTCTGCAGTTCATAATACGATAGAATATCGTTTGTATTGAAAACAGAAATTATAAAAAAGCTCTTACGATATACAATAAAAATATACGATAGAATCCGATAAGTAACTTCGATAATACCAACACATTATTTTTCCGATAAACTATCGCGTATCGTACGATCAGTAGCGTTGATAATAGGCATAAATAATTAAGAAACAAATTGTTCTAAATTGATCTTTTTTGTTCTGAACAGTTTTTGACAACAAATATTCTGATCAATATAATTTGAGCAGTTGAATAATCAAACCAAGAAAATGTACTCTGAACTGGTATACCAGAGTTCTTTATGAGTTGTTCTTATTTCAAAAGGAATTTTCATTTGACCAAGCAAAACATTTTAAAATTTATTTGAAATATCAATATTTAAAATTAAACATACCTATAAAATTATTTAAACATTTTAATAATATAAATAAGTAGCGGATATTTGATTTGATGATTATACTAGCAGATTAATGCTAGCAGAGCATGTACATCAGACGTGTATTAAATGGAATAAGATAGGTATGCTCATACTCCAATTATATGTACATACATACTAGAAAACCCCATTGTAAATCTCCGACCGAGCAAAAAAAAAATTTTCTATGAAACGACTCAATTAAATAATTTTTAATTAATTTGAACATTTTGATATGCTTAAAGTATTTGAAAGCACTGTAAGTAGAATAGCAAAAAAATAAAAAAGGTTCAAAGTCTTAATATTTAAAAAATTAACTCTTTTATTTATAAAATAAAAATTAAATATCAGAATGAAACTTTTTTTTATAAGATTTTAATAGTCATCAATTTTCAGTCATATCAAAGAGTCGGTAGCTGACAATGTTCCATTTTTTTAATTTTTTCCTGTATGATAAATTTTAAAACTCGCTCATTATTTTCGTTCCCAATTAACCTTCAACAAGCTGTGTTAAATTCATTTATTGCAAATGTTATTTATACGAAACCGGTAACAGTTGTATTTTTTTTGAAAGAGTATCTAAGTGTAAATTTTCATGTCTTTAACGACTCATTTTCGAAATATTCTTGTTGAGCTCTAGGAGTTGAATGGCAGCTAGTTGAACCAGTCCGAATTTTGAAAAACTGTAACACAACTGTTTTTTGAAACATTCCAGATATGTGGTAGGAGTTGAATGGCAGCTACCCAAGCGTGTCATTTGCATTCTTTGTGAATTATCGCGTCTGGTTCCTTTTTTGTTCATGAATAGCTGTGCAAAATTTCAGAACTCTATCTTTAAAACTGTGCGCGTGTGTAGCGAACAAACAAACAAACAAACAAAGAAACTTTCCCTTAGTATAGAAGAAAATTATTTTATCTGTTATTCAATATAAGTAATGCATTTTATATTATTTTTAGCCTTTGCCACAATAATTCTTAAAAATAATTTATTTGTTTTTAATTAAACTGTCATTAGCTATTCATTTTAAATTACAATGTAAACATTAATAAACTACAGAAAATATAATTATATTATTGTAATAATCTGTCAGTTTGATTCATAGCTTTTTTCAATTTCAATAGAAAATAAATTAACGTACCCAATCACCTATGTAATTTTTTTATCTCTGCAAATTTTTATGGAATGTACAGGGTTGCCCAAAACGTAAGCAACTTAAATTATCTACACTTATGTTTTTATTTAAATTTAGAAATAATTAGAAGTTATTTAGAAGTTATTTTTGTCACCACATTAGTATCCACATAATATATATATACATCTTAAGTATACCCAAATAAAAAATTTAAAAAGGGAACTCATTTTTGGTAATATTATTTCTTTATTCCAAATCAAAAATTTTATAGTAGCAATAAGTTTTTTTTTCATATGCATTATAAAAGTTCCACGCTCGAAGTCAGCTCCCCGGGTTTGTTTACTTAGTTTACTATATAATTTTATTCAAAGTATAGAATATATTGACTTGTAAAGTGTTGAATGAATGCGAGAAATTCAGTGAGTTTTAAATCGGATTGATTCATTGTAAGTGATTTAGTGTATGTGTTTAGATATCATTGTAAATAAAGCATTGTAAGTCTTTAGATATCTATAACTGTAATAGAAAATCATTTAAGTAACTATATACTCACCTTCTAATATCATCTATCTTTTTTTAAATGCAATGTATGTTATTTACAATGGTAATGTCTGTATGGATTTGAAAATTTTCTACTTTGACACAAACTTGTTCAAATTTTCAAATGATTTTTTTTCATTTTTAGTAAAACGTACTAATTTTTTACCTAAGTATAATAAAAAAATTAATTTTATAAAAAAAAGTCGGAGAGAAAGCCAGTGATATAGTTAATATCTATCCCTGCTTTACATTTTATAAAAAGATTTTGTTCGTGCGTATTTATGCCATCTGCATGCAATAGTAATATCATTACACAGAGGAAATGAGTTCAAGATTTCATAACTTCAACAAATTTCTCATTTCCTTCATTGCAAAAATATAAAATAGATGAGTACCGAAAATAAATTTAAAAACAACACCTAATTAGTAATTAGCGGTTGATTTTACAGTGAATTTAAAAACAGTTTTTAAAAAAAGTGAATTATTTTGGGTCAATGTAGCAAATAAGCACATTAGGAATATGTACCTAAGATTATGATCCTGGTGGACAGTGCACATCACAATGTCAAATAATTACACGATCACCAAACTCTTGTCTCTTTCTATTTATTACATTTAAGGAATTCATGGTAAATTGCATCTTATTGAAACCAAATATTATTCATATTAAGATAGTTTTATTGATGTCAGGAAAAATTCTGATATCATTTTCTGGATCGAAATATTGGTATAAATTTTCGTTAAATGAGAAATTAATTAAAATTAGAAAAGGAATTTTATCAATCGATTTTTTTTTTATTTCTTTTATAGACCCTAGTCTAAGCTGTTTGGTCTCATAGTTTTTTTAATTCAATGTCAATTCATAATCAGTTAAGTTTAATTTATGCTTAAATCAAATAGTAAAGTAAAAATAAATACTTATAAGATAAAAGCAAAGAACAAAATATGCAATAATTACTTAAACTAAATGTGCTACAATTTATTTTACAAAAATAATTTTTATATTACTTAATTTTCTAAAATATATTTTAGGATTTTCTTTTTAAAAATTTTTATATTACTTAATTTTCTAAAATATATTTTAGGATTTTCTTTTTAAAATAACAAATATTATTAATAATTTTATATTCTTCTGGCAATTCATTTAACAATTTCAGACAATTATAAAAGCAGTTTTTTTTTGTTTATCAGTGAACAGTGTTAAATAAAAATTGGTCTTATTTCTGGTCTTATAATTATATATATTATGTCTATTCAAAATGAAATGATGCTTTATTAAATTATTCACAATTTTAAAAGCAGTGGTGTATAATTCCGGCTTACAAAAATATTTTCAACACTTATATATTGATCTGAATAAAAAGAGCGTATAGTTTTAATAATCTTTTTGTGTAGTATATCATTAAGTAGTTTATATCATCGAATTAAGATATGTTATGTTAGACAAAATATATGAGGAATATATGATGTGTAATACCGTTTTTGAGAAGTATTTCGGTAGTCGTCTTAAGATGAAAATGTAGGGGTTTATTTTCTTAAAAATATGATCAACAATTCGTTCCACTTTATTTTTCTATCTAGTTATAATTCTAAAAATTTTAAAGTTTTTGAATATTTCTATTGAAATGTTATTATGGAAAATATCAAAGTTCTGCGAAAAGGTTTCATTTCAAATAATATAATTTTGGTTTTTTTATATTTAAAAGGAGACGTAGTTATTAAGCCATTTATCAATAATAGTGAAATCATGTTGAATGTAATTTTTTAGATCTTCCTTAATATTTCAGCATCGCTTCGTCAGCCAATTTATTCTTTAGTATTGATCCTTTAAGAGGTAATCGTGAAATATCATCAATATACAATTTGAAGAGAGTAGGCCCCAGAATTGACCTCTGAGGCACTCCTTTTTAATTGTTTTAGGTTTACTAAGTTTGTCATTAATTCGAACTTCTTATTTACGGTTTTACAAAATAAGATTTCAAAAAGATAACATAGGTTTTCATTTAAATTCAGTGAGGATAGTTTATGGAGTAAAATTTCATGGTTCAACAATCAGCCACACAAAAATCTTTTTGCAAGTGAGTGTTGTGCACACAATCAAAAATATTAGATAAGATAATTTAACACCTAATAAAATGTTTGATTCTTTAAAACCTGTTTTAAAGGAAGATAAATATTTGAGTGAAAAGATATTTAATTTAACAAAAAGAAAATACTAGAACTACGTCTATTCATACTACAAATAATTCTAATAGAGCAAGCTTTGGATTTCCTATTAGCGATTGTAATTTATTCATATAAGCACCAATATATAAGCAACAATAAGCCATATAGAAGTTTAAAATTGAAACAAAGAATTAAAAAAATTTCAGAATATGGAATATGGACTACAATAGGTATCATTAGACTAATTCAGTTTTCTATCTAAAGATAGCACGATTTGTTTCTGAAATTAGCGAAAATCACCACAACTGATTAAGATATTAATATTCAAAGTCACCCTACATATCAATGAATTTTAAATAATACCACGCAAATCTAAATTCTTAATAAAAATAATTTTGTTATGTACCTATTATAACAATAGTCGTATATTAATATAGTTATAAAATTATTCATGAATTTTCATGTAATTTTCTTTTAGCGCAAATAACAGAAATCATAACAACGACAAAAAAATAGAAATGATTTTTTTATGGTTGACTAAATTTATTTTTGATTAAAATTCGATGTGGCCCTAAATTAATTAATATTTGCGTTTGTGTTATTTGTTGTGCTGTTTTTATTTTGCTGCTAATATTAGAATTTTTTAAAATATTCACCTCAACACCTGTCTAAAAGTCAATTTCGCAAGGTATAATGAATTTATTCCAACGTTTCTATATCTTTAGTGTAAACGGTGACAATATAGAAATAATAGAAACGAAATGATAATTCAGTGAAGTTATGAAATTGAACCATTGTAAAGATAATTGTTGAGCAATGCGTAACAAATGATCAAAATCGAAATATAACGCGAAATTATAGAAAGTTTTTCGGTTTTCATGAATTATCTAATAAAGTATTTCTTCGCTATAGGTCCAAAATACACAAAGAAATTTTTTTGTACTACTCGACTCTCTTAATACCGAATGACTAAGTGACTCCAGTGTGTTACTAACTTATTTCTATATAACGAAAAGGTAGAAAACAGTTTTTGTATGTTACTGTATACAAATACAGTTAGCTAGTTTTATTTAAAAGAAAATTATTCATTGGATTTCTATAAGTAAATTGAAGGGTAAATAAAAATAATTGAATTTTATATTTAGCTACATATATATACAAATTTAATTATAAAAATTAGAAATAAAAAATTTAATTCATATTTGTCAATACAATATACAGAATTTTATCAAAATTGTGTGCTAATTACAGGGAACTATATCATATACGAGGACAATTTCTCTACAAAAATATAAAATAATAAAAAAAAAATTAAAGCCAGTAGCATAATAATTTTTATAAGTAATTGTTTGTGTATTACAAAAGGGCTTTGATCATTATATAAAAAAAGTAGCTACGGTAGAAATATCTGAACCATTTCATAATCTTTTTTCATTATTATTCTTTTAAATTAGTGATATGATTCACCCCATGTATAAGTATAAATTTTTTTTACGTATGCGGTTTAAGTTAAATCAATAAACAAATAAAACATAGTATGTACCTACATAACAAAGTACCAAGGATAAATTTCATAAACTGTATATCAAAACTCAGGCATGTTATCATCATATTCATATTCATTATTATTTAATCTGTATGTAAATTGAAAAAGTACGGTATTATTTGTAATTAAAGAGCATATAAATCAAAGGTATATTCTCATAAAAAATAATATAATATAATAACCGCGTTTTTGCAAAAAATATAGTTTATAAAATTTTAATTTTATAAACACATTTTGTGAATGTCTTTAAGTAAAAAAAAAAATTTTTTCCTTAGTTTTAAATAAAAAATCTCTAAATAAAAATAAATCCAAATGAAAATATTAGCACCAAACACTTTTTAAGGGCTACCAAATATATTTATTACATTAAATTTAAAAAAAATGAGTATAAATTTTTCTTAAACTTAAATGGATTTCGAGGAGCGGACGAATACTAGTTATTTTTAATTTATGATGCGCTGAATAAAATACGAAAATTATAAAAATTATAAATACATATTAATAAATATTGAATAATGATAAGCCGTGCACTTAATGACAGTTGTAGTTAAATCAAATTAAAATGATTAACGCGCTAACTATATAATGACATAGAACTATAATATAATATGTTCATACATAAGAAAATACTTTTACAGAAAAGCAAAAAGAAGAACAAAAATAAAAAGTTTATCAGCTTCAAGTTCAAGGCATACAGGAGGTGTAATTATGTAATGAACAGTTTCAAAATATTAGAAATAAAATTAAAGACTGAGACTCTGATGATGGTGTAATAACCGAAATCGATTTTGATATTTATTAAAATTGTGAAACATACCTAAAGTTTTAATATTTATTAATTTTTAATAATGTTGCATCTAGAGCCTACAGCAGCACAGCGGAGTGAATAATTTTTGTATTAAATTAAAGGAATACATGGAAGTTATTGTACATTTGGCTAAAAATAGCTTTTTTGTGTGTGACTTTAATATAGACTTAAAAAATTAAAATAGTGAAAATAGATAAATATAGCAACATTGCAGGATTTTGGTCTTGAGCAAATTATTAAAGATTTCACTAGGGATACAAGTCAAACAACTCTTATTGATTATGTAATCACGGGTTACATTGATTATGTACTCACGGGTTACATTGATTATGTACTCACGGGTTACGTTTCTCACATTAAAGGGCTATTAAATAAGAACTTTTCTATCTCCGATCGTGAGGCTATTAATATTAAGTTAATGAATAATAACTATGTGAGAAGGGAAATCATAATAAAATATGGTAAATTTGATAAAGAAAAATTTATGACGGAACTAAATAGTTATGGATTCTCTAACTTAATAAACTTTAGTGATTTAAATTTAGTTGGCAATAAAATTTAGCATGGATATGATAACATCTATAGAGACATCAACAACATCATTCATAGCGAGCAGTGATAGAACAGAGCGATATTGTAGTGATTTAGAAGAAATAAAAAAGAAAAAATTAAACCTTACAACAGACACTCGTTACTAAAAACAAAGACTTGGGAGGAATACAGGCTCTCAAGAAATATTTATAATTAGAGGTGTGTCGAAATTAGAAATAACTTTATGGAAAGGAAAATTATTGGTAAAGCAGCACATCAGAAAGCGATCTGGAAACAAATAAAAAAATATGTCTTTGGAAATAGTGAAAATTGTATAAACGAAATAAAAATAAGTAATGAAATCATTAATAATAACAAAGATTTAGTCGAGAAATTAAATGAATATTTTGTTGAGAGCGTAAGGGGGCAGATATAAATTATATTGATAGTGCAGAATAAATGAATGAAATATTTAAATTTAAGGAAATATATGAAACTGAATTAAATAAAATTGATAATTGAAGAAAGAAATCTATTATCCTCATGTTTTTTTTGGACCTAAAAAGAGCTTTCGAAACGCTGGATCGTAAAATTTTAATAGAAAAAATATATGAATATGGAATAAGGGGAACCAAAAAATGAGTTCCACATGAGAAACCGAACTAGGAGTGCCACAGGGATCCGTGTCTGGATAAATGTTATTTTTGTTATATATTAATGATAAGAAGTATAGTGTAGCCTTTTCATCAGTTTCTTTGTTTGCAGGTGGCCTTTAATTTACTTAGTCTGAAAAATTTTTGTTAATTTAGACAATAAATTGATTAGTTGTTTTCTAAAAACAAATTGAAACTCAAGATAGGTAAAACAAAATTTATGGTGATAAATTCTAGAAATAAAAATGTAAATGTAAGTATTAATAAGGAACGACTAGAGTGTGTTAGCAGTATTAAATATCTAGGAGTTATGGTAGATAAAGAACTGAAATTTAACATGCATTCTGATAAGCCATGTAAAAAAATTTCGAAAAAGCTTTGAAGCAAGAATTGAAAATAAAATATCAATAAAGTGTGCAATTATTAGATTTAAACTTTTCCGGGAGGGGATCTGTCCCCTATATCACCGCAACCGCAAATGGGCTTTTTGTGATAACTCCGTGCTTATTAGTTATTGTAACTAATGTTTAAGTAATTAAAAATACCTGATTTTGTGATAACACTCAGGATGTTCTTCAATGGTATGCTGGGTAGCTCCTACCTCATTATAAAAAAAAACAAAAAAATAACAAACAAAATAGAAAAAAAAACTTAAACCTGCTTAAACCAAAAATTTTTCTTTCTCAGCTGCTTCAAAATCGTGTCTGCACTTAGTGTGTACTGTGTATGCACAACGAAAAGACTTCTCAACGAAAAGACTTCTAATTGTGACATATCTATGTAGATATGTATATTCTAGAATTGATTTTGAAATTATGTAGGATTACATTACCAATTAAATGAAATAATAATAAATAATATTCAAGTAGAAGAAATTAATAGAAACGTAAAATTAAAAGAAAAAAAATTGTATTTTGTTCTTCATATAAGGCAGCGTTTACACATCAATATATATTGACAGTATTTATTAAGGAGAGAGAATATTGAAGAAATACTGATGTGTATAGAATTCATCATATGTTCTTCAATCTTTATTGAGAAACACAAAATTAAATATGGCCAATAATGAAAATTTAAGCAACATTCATACGTTAATTTTTTTTTTTTTTTTGACTTGACATTTGCTTTATATTCACAGGGTACCTGACTAAAAAAGTTTTTATTTTTATATTAGTTTTGGTGAATTTATAAGAAAAAACTGACAAATAGTTTGCTTGTTTAAAAACTGATGTGTAAACACAAATGTCTCTTTCTTCAATATAAAATCATCAATAAATATTGAAGAATATTGATGTGTAAACGCTGCCTAAAGAAGTTGTTATTGTAAATAAAATGTATGTGATATATATTTTATTCTTTTTCAGTTTTCAACCAGGTAAAAATGTAGCTAATAATGTTTAATTTTAGTATTGTAAACTATGGACACATGTACATATATTAATAAAAATTATTTATATTTTATTTATTTCATATGAATAAGTTTTTGTTATTGTAAATGCTGTATGAAACTATGAACAGTAGGGTTAATAATTTGGATTTCAATTTTGTTTTTGTTTAAGGTTTTCAATAAAAATAATTATGCTATGAAACTTCGTTTCGTTTATAATTCATTCTAGAATAAAAAAGAGATAATATAACTAATTGGCAATAGTATAAAATTTATTTGCAATTTCTCTTTACTAATAACTCAATTTTTATACTATGAACTTTTTGCCTCAATCTATACCTTTTGGTGGAAATATCATAATTCTAGGTGGAAATTTCCGCCAGACACTACCCATCTTACCCCATAAAACCCAATCAGATATTATAAACTCTTGCATAAAATTTAGCAACCAAGTTAACCCAAAATGTTAGATTATAAATCCAGCATTCAGCTATGGTAGATGGTGATCTAAGCAATGACCAAAGTTTGTCAAATCTAATCGAAGTTCCTTCGAATATGATTTCCAATAATTGTATCATACAAGAAATTTTTGGAGATAGTCTAAATGTGGATAATCTTGCTAACTATTCAAAAAAGGCAATATTTTGCCCTAAAAATTCTGGTGTTGATACAATTAACGAACGAATTTTAAACATTTTGGAGGGAAATGTAATAACTTGTCTTATTACCGATTCCATTGATGATTGCGGTGAAAATGATGCGGTGAATTCTTGTAGAGTTTTTAACCGACTGCTGTCCAAATGGAATGCCTCCACATAAATTTAATTTAAAATAATAATACTACTGAGAAACCTAAGTACAAAACGCGGTCTCTGCAATGGGACTCGATTAGCTGTAAAACTAAATTTAATAAATAGCTATAGGCGAAACTGTATTTATTCCTAGAATAGACCACAGAACTACCATTTATTCTTTGACGTTGACCATTCCCTGTTAAATTGGCATTTTCTATCACCATAAATAAGTCGCAAGGTCAAACATTGGAAAAAGAAGGAAGACTGGAAGACTGTGCAGTATTTGCCAAGAGGAAACTCGAGCTTAAGTTGTCCAAAGAACATTCTGGCTCCCGCGCCTAGAGCCGTAAGGGACCCGCCAGTGAAAATGTCCGAGGTGTTCGAAGACCTAGCCTGCTTTTCTGAACCGCAACAGGTCTCTCTTGTCAGGATTTCTGCTTCGTATTTCTTCTTTAGGGAATGTCATCTGTCGGCATGAAGAACTCTGTTCCTCTTCTAAGTCCTTCCATAGCCTCTGATGTTTGTTCCTACATCCTCTAGTATTCCCTAGAGTTTGCAACCTTCTTGCAACTTTGAGGTCCTCCATTCTTATATAAAGGTGCAAGGGGGAAGCCCAAGAAGTATTTCCATAGCCGCTGTAGGTGTGGTTCTAAAAGCACTTGTTGCTCAGAGACACGCAAGTCTTTGTACTGCCTCTAGTTTTTTTATGGAATTTGCTGTGAATGTTCTCGGAACCCATGCAAAGGACCCATAGCTAACAATAGGCCTGATGCACACTTTGTATGTGGTAGGCAAAAAGAGGTGTATTGTTACAAACTTAATTTTCTATTTACGCTGATGATATGAAAATCCGTAAAAAAATTAGTCAACCTTTGATTCTCACCTTCTTCAACAAGACTTAAACTCTTTCACAAACTGGTGCACTTATAACAATCTTTCCCTTAATATTTCCATGCGCCTTAGTGAGCTATACTGGCTCTTGTAATCCAATAATAACAAGATACTCTTTTAAAAAAAACGTCATTCGTAAAGTAAATTTAAGACTTAAAGCTTTTTTATTGTTCTATTCCTAAATTTTAATTAAATCGGCAACAGATGATTTCCCGAGACCAATATCACGTGTTAACAGCCCTTCCTTCTATAAATCGATTACAACACTTTTTTCCCCATCATTTAATTTTGACATATTTTACTTTTTTATTTTAATCTACACTAATTGATATTTATCACTAATGAACACTTTCTCCCAAAAAAATTAAGCCATTTATAGTTGCATAATTACCTGTTTTAGGCAAAACTCCTAAAAACTGACGAAGAACTTGAAAAAACTACCTGGAAGATTAGAATTTTCTAGGAATGCAAACTGTCCCGATTTCATTGCATGTTCATGTGTTGGCAAGCTCACAGATTTGTTTCTATATGTACAAAATGCAGAAACTAAAAATATCGTACATATACAGTTGTGTTAGGCTGCAGTTATAGCGATCAGTAAAATGAATACGTAAAATTTTTGTTTTCGATTTTACAAACGACATAGACACAAAGTTTTAGTAAAAAGTTATAGGAATGCTAAAGAATGTTTTCACAAACAAATTCTATTCAAAATTTTAACATTTTAAGTTAAAATTTTAATAAAAAGCTATTTTATCATTTGACGGATCTGAACAAAAAAAAAATGAACAAAATGAAACAAAATTATTTCAATGAAGTACATTTCATTTTTTCACGGTGTCATTAATTTATTTGTATTTTATTCAGAAATTATATATACATAGATAGTTCATTCCCATATAAAAGGTTCAAATCACTTTTCTTAAATTTTTTTGAAATCGACAGCACCCCAGAGAAATAAAATCAAAATTCGGCTCTCTCTAAATAAAATTAAATGTTCTCTCTTTCTCTTGAAATTTCATTTTAAAATTATTTTCAAGTAGTAAACATCATGAAGAAGATAAGCGGATGGTATGTTTTGCTTGGAAATAATAAAATTTTATTTTTATTTTTGATATTTTTCTTTGTACATTGCGAATTACGAAATAGCAATAGCATTCATGTACACAAACATGTATGAATAGTAAATTGATCATATGCATGCATAATGAATATTTTATTATTATCTCAAGAAGAATTCTATTTTTCAAAAAATACCATGATTTAAGAAATTCGTTGAGAATTCTTTTTGGGTAATTATATTTATATGCATATTAAAATATATATGTACCCAAAAAAATATTACGTTCATATGTCAAGAGCACCCCAGAACCAAATATAATATTTTCGTATAGACTGTAGAGATGGATATAGAAATTTCTTGTCTTGTCAGTCAGTATAACAATAGTAAAAAAAGAAATATGGATATGTAATATATGGGAAATTGAATGTCCAATTGTTTGGTAAGGTGTTTGGTAATTTTATCAAAGGAAAAAAATCAAGTCATATTTTTATTTTGATAGAAAAAGAAATGGGAAGAAATATTATTCCATGTTCGATGATAATGTTTTTTTCTTGAAAAATTTATATGCACGGATTTAGTAAGAATATAATAATGTATAGAATGAGACAATTTAAATATGTACAAAATTATATAGTAAGCTGAAGCTCATATATCCTCCCTCATTGCATTGCTAATAAATAAGTAAATAAGTACATGAGAAACTATGGGAGAATTTTTGAGGTGATTGTTTTAGTTTTGGCGTTTTTTTAATTGATGAATTTGTCAAAGAGGAAATTATATACTTATGTTTAGTGTATAATTTCTAGTGAAAGCTTAAAAGCGTGCGCTATAAAATGTTTAAGGATTTAAATTCGGATAAACGTAAGTCGGGAATAATTTGTATATCCTGTAAGAATAGCCCAAGAACGTTTGATGGCAATTTTTTTACGTTTCCAAAAGATAAGGCTATGTTCAATAGATGGATATCGAAATGCAAGGTAAGTGTTGAAAAGATTACTAACAAAAGACTAATAATATGCGAGAACCACTTTGAAAAAAAATATTTAGGAAAAATGAGGCTAAAAAAAAATTCAATTCCTACTTTACTTTTACCTGATACAGGAACAAATAACAAAGAAAATCAAACAAAAGATTTTAATATTTTTGATTTTTCTGAAAGTTCTTCTTGTATTCAGCCTTTTCACAACAAAACGGAAAGGGTAAAAATTGATTTAAATGAGTTTTTTGGTATTTGAAGAAAATAACAGAAAAGAAAATATCCCAAAAACTTACACAAAAGAAAATTTAAATTATTTATCTGTGCCTATTGAAAATATTCGTTCAGAATCATCTGATGCTATAATTAACACTGTTTTCTGTGAACATTATCCAGAAAAATGAAACATATTATAATAAAAAGTATACTGCTTCGCGAAGAGTTTTTAACATTACTGAACGTAAAAATTTAAATTTGAAGAAAAAAATTACGTATTTGAAATCACAAAATAGAAAATTAAAAGAGAAGCTGATCGAACAAAAAAAAGATTCTGTATCAATGTTAAATTTGCCAAGTAATGCGAAGACTTTTCTTGAAATGAATTTTAAGACAATAAAAAATTGGACAGAGGAAGAAAAAAAAATATTGCTTTGAATTTGCACTTCAATTCACCAAAGGGATACAAATTTTTAAGAAATTCAATAGAGCTTAAGTTGCCTCATTTTAGTTCTCTGAATACGTGGATTCCTTTTAAATTTTTAACCATAGGTCTAAATGAAAAAAACATTAATGAATTAAATGTTATTTTTTCTCACATGAGTGAACTTTCAAGAGAGGCATTGTTAGTTTTCCATGAAATAGCAATTAGAAAAAATTTGAGCTATAATCCCGTATTGGATGAAATTACGGGGTTTTTAGACTATGGATACAAACGAACAGGAGATGTTGCAAAATATATATGTGTTTTCCTATTAAGAGGCATAGTAAATAATTGGAAATATGTACTAAGCTATTACACAACAGATAAACCAATTAGTAGTACAGATATTCAAAATTTATTATTTTTAAATTTAGATACCGCTTTCAATTTGAATCTTAATATCCGAGCAGTAGTATGTGACCAAGGCACAAATAATAGAAAATGTTGTAGCACATTAGGTGTTACAAAAGAAAATCCTTATTTTTTTTATAATTTTAAGGGAATAGAAAAAAGTGTTCGCACTTTTCGATCCGATACATCTTATTAAGTCACTTCGAAATACACTCCTCAAATATGACCTTAAAACTACTGATGGTGAAGTGTTCTACTTGGTTCGTTACAGAAATGGTTGCAATAATAACCCATCTGTAATGGAATTTAGTAACGTATTGACTAAAATAATGTCCGTTAAATTAATTAATCATAAATTTGAAAACTCTAATTGTGAGGAGGATGATGCAGAGTTTCTACCTCAAGACTTAAAAGATTATTCGGTCAAAGATAATAATTCCGAATCAAATGTTGATGAAACTTTTGATGAAACTGATGATGAAATCACAAATATGATAATAGATTATTTCACGCAATGCAGAGAAATACATATGCGGTTATGTTATTTTTAAATTAATGAAAAGGATTAGTTGTGATAACTGTAAAATTTTATTTTTAAAAAAATCTGATGATTTCTTATCATTAGACTCGGAACAATTTATTTATCAAAAAAAATTATAAAAGTGATTTATAAATGTTTCACTTTTATAATTTCATTTTCAAATATTTGATAATTATTTTGCACAAAATTACTATAAAAAGCATTTACTTAAAAATATTATCTCATATTGTTTGGATGAAACAAATAAATCTATTAAATATTCGAAATGGTTTTGTGAAAAAAACGAATGCTTGCCTCATAAATTAAAGTTTCTAGAATTTTTAATTCTGCTTTTATTAAGAAAAGAAACAAAGTGGTTGTGTGAAAAACTATTGAGTATGGAAGCTATTGGTAAAAGAGAAAAAAGAAAGAAAGCCGAAAATAATAAACTAAAGTTAATTAAGAACTAACAAATATTCATACTAACAATTTGCATTTTTTAATAAGTAGGTATTTGATTTTTTTTTATTAATTTATTTATTTTTTTCATGTGAACCAATGCCATGTGAACCAATGCCATGCCATGCCATTATCACCCGACACAGATCCATTTCAATCACTGGCTGGCACTCAATTAAAATTAAAAATAAAAATACAAAGCGAGATGATGATTTCAGAGATGAGAGAATTTAAAATTATTTTGTTTTTTTTTCTCCATAATATGAACAAAATTATTCTTTGGGGTGTTCTCGTCATATTGAAAACGTCTAACAAAACTTGTTCGAGATGAACTATCTATGTATATATAATTTTTGATTGAACACAAATAAAAATATGAAACATTCTTGCAGTGAGTGTATGAACAGTGGATTAGAAAGTTTAAATAAAAAAATTGAAGAGATAAAAAATCTAATAGAAAAAATTAGTGAAGAAAAAATAGAAGAAAGCGAAAGAAAAAAAAAGAGTAGAGAATTTGATAATAAACAAACTTATGCTGACACACTCAAATTACCGGTAGTGGTAAAGCCGAAAAGTCAATAGGAGTGTAAGCAAACAATGAGAGAAATTAAAGAGAGAGTTGATGTAAGTGAAATTCCAGCTAATATTAATAAAGTGTATGAGCGTAGAGATGGTTCAATTTCAATTTGCTGTAAAGATAAAAATTCAGCAGAATTTTTGGAAAATGAATTAAAAGAAAAATTAAAAAAAAAATACGTATGATATTTTAGCACCCAGAACAAAATGTCAAAAAATTTTAATTTGTGGTATGGATGAATGTCTTGAAAAAGAAAAAATTATAAATTAAATAAAGATCCAAAATAATATTACATGTACTAAAATTGAATGCTTGAAAGTGTATCAACTATCAATCGCATAAAAATAATAAAATATTTAATGCTATTGTTGAAGTAGATGGAGAGGCATTTAAGGAAATTATGAAAAATAAAAGGCTAACAATAGGTTTTAGTAGTTGTTGGGTATATGAGAGATTACATGTTTCTAGGTGTTACCGATTCCTTGGTTTCAAGCATACTGCTGAAAAATGTAATTCAAAAATTATATGTTACAAATGTTCTGAAAATGATCATAGAGCTTCTGAATGTGTTAGTAAAACATTGATATGCATAAATTGCAAAAAATTAAAAGAGAGTTTGGGAGATGAAAATTGCAATATATACCATAATGTATATAGTAATGAATGTAAAATACTACAAAGAAAATTAAAAATTGAGTCAGAAAGAATTATATATTAGCAACCAAAGAATGTTAATCATAATGTAAAAATTTTATATTTTAATATACAGGGAGTAATAAATAATTTTGCAGAATTAGAACAAATTATTTGTAGTAGTAATAGTGTTGATATAATTTGTTTAACAGAAACTCATTTTACAGATAACGATAATGATGACTTGACACAATTGAATAATTATTACCTATTGAATATAAATAGTCATACAAGACATACGGGTGGTGTTATATTATATTAAAAAAAGTTGGAGCTATAAAATTGTATCAAGTAAAAGTATCAGGAATGAAGTGTGGTTGTTGCATGTTAGAATAAGTTCGGAAACAATCGATTTCATGTTTATACCGCTCACCTAAGTATATTAATATTAATGATAATTTTTTGATTGAAATAAATAATTATATAGAAAAGTCGAGTGAAATGAATATATATTTTATAATAATGGGTGATTTTAACATTAATTGGATGAAAAATGATATTATTAAGCTAAAAATGCAAGAAATATTCCAAGCAAATTTATTTAAACAAATACTAGAAAATTATACACGAGTAACTGAATCCTCAAAAACATTAATTGACTGGGTTGTATCGAACTGTTATGAAAACATTAAAGTTGGGATAGATAATGATACTAAAGTGAGTGATCATGAAACGCTATACATAAATGTTGTTGCAGATACAAGTATTAAAAATAATAGCACGTTTCATCAATTAAATATATTTAAATATTATAGAGATAGATTTAGAACTAAAATATGTAGAAATGAAATAATGACTACTTATTATTTAGATTGCAATTCTAAAGCTGAAAAGTTTAGTGAAAGCTTACATAACGTAGTTAATGAATTTGTAGTTAAAAAACATGTTAATGATATAGAAGGTAACTGGTTCTCTAATGAACTTGCGGCATTAAAACAAGAAAAAAAGACACAATATTATGCTGCAGTATGGTCCAATAATAGGGAAGAATGGTGCAAATATAAAATCGTGAGAAATAAATTTAAAAATAAAATAAAATATGCAACATATGACGTAAAATTGACAATTCCTACGATCAAAAATCTATGTGGTGCAATATAAAAAAATATGTATTGAACAAGAAAAATTTTGAAATAACTAACATTAATTTTGATGGAGAAATTATTGAAGAAAAATTAGCAATTGCAGAAAAATTAAATACCTACTTATTTTATAGATAGTATTAATAAGATTAATAATGAGATTCCAAAAATTGAATATAACACTATAATTCAACCAGTTAATAATACTTTTAAATTCAAAATAGTTACACTTGATGAATTGAAAAATGTCTTAAGAAGTATGAATAATAAAAGAGACAATAATATGGTGAACACAAAAATATTTATTGATTCATTTGATCTTATTGGCTCTAATTTTTTGTCTATAATTAACAAATCTTTAGAAACTGGAATCTTTCCAGAGATTTGGAAAGAAAGCATAATAATTCCAGCAGAAAAAGTAAGAGGTTCTTGTAAATGTAAAGACTTTAGACCAATAAATAACATAAGTACTGAATCAAAAATTATGGAAAAAGTTGTTAATGTTCAATTAGAAGATTATGTAAAGAAATTCACACAATCACAGAAAATTAATCTGGTTTTAGAAAAAATCATATTTGTGAATCTCTATTAAATTTGGTAGTTAGTAATTGGAAAATGGATGTGCATGATAGAAAAATTATATTAGCAGTTTTTATAGATCTTCAGAGACTTTTGAGACAGTTGATCGCCATATTCTGCTAGAAAAACTAAAATGCTATGGTGTCAGAGACATTGAACATAAATGGTTTCACTCGTATTTAAGCAGTAGAAGACAACGAACAAAAGTTGGTAATGCTATATCGGCCCTAATTGAAGTAAAGTTAAGCGTGCCGCAAGGCAGTATTTTGGGTGTACTATTGTTCTTAATTTTTGTAAATGATATGTCTAAAATTTTTCAAAAGTCCAAGTTAGTTTTGTTTGCGGATGATGCTCTGTTGTATGTATCTGGTAATAATATAAATGAATGTAGCAATGTAATAAATGATGAACTGGATAAACCTTGTTGTTGGTTAAAGCAAAACAAACTTAAATTAAATACCAAAAAAACTAAATTTATGAAAATTAATTGCAATGAAAGTGTTGAAATCAAAATGGATAATATAATGATTGAAGAAGTGAATGAAATGAAGTATTTAGGAATAATCTTGGATAATAAAATGAATTTTAAGAGCCACATAAACTATTTAGAAAAAAAAATTGCCAAGAAGATATACTTCTTTTCTAAAATGAGATGTAGAATGTCGTATATGAATGCTATAAAAATTTTTAACGTCATGGTAAAGCCACATTTTGAATATTGTTCAACTATTATATATATGTCATCGCAAGAAGATATAAGCAGATTACAGAAACTACAGAATCGTGCAATGAAAATAATTTTAAAGCAAAACAGATATAATGCAATAAGTTTTATGCATGAAACCCTGGTTTGGATGTCGGTGTACCAAAGAATTTGTATCAATGTACTAATTATTGTTTTCAAAATGAAGAATAACTCATATCCTGAATACCTGTGCAATAGATTGGTGTATAATGGGGACATTCATCATTATAATTTAAGAAACATATTTAATTTTAAACTTAATTACTTTAGAAATGGGAAAACCAAGAATATGCTACTATATAAAGGATTAAATTTGTATAATAATTTACCAAATGAATTAACATTTGAAAACAATTTGAATTCCTTTAAAAAAACTGTTATTAGTTATGTTACAAATAATTTTTAAAAAAAACAATATAAAATTTTACAAATTAGTTGCTAAGAATAGTAAAATTATACTAAATAAAGAATCAACAAAAAAAAAAACAAAAAAAAGAGTAATAATGGATAATAACATTGTAATATTCGAAAAAATAAAATATAGCACTTTGTTTTTATCTTAATATTTAAAAAACATTTGAAATTCTATATATAAATGCGTTCATACATAAACCGAGATAGCAATAAATATTTACCAAATAATTATATATCTATCCTTTTCTTTTACTTCGTCCTTCAACCAAAAGTTAAAAATATTTTAACTAAGAAATTGGACGAAGGAAATTGCCCGGAGAGGATTTTTTGTGTATGTGTTAGTAAAATAAAATTTTTTGAATGGTTAAAAATTTTGTCCGGACGTTCGTCCATTAATAGGAAATCCACCTTAACTGTATACATACAATTATATACGCTTATATAACATACAAGTAATTAGAATATATAGAATTTTATTATAGTTTTATTTGTAGATATTCTGTATACAATATATAGATATTAGGTAAAATTTATTTCACAAAATTTTATTTTATACTATTATATTCACTAATGATTAATGAAATTCACCAATAAATGTCGCTCCTTACACGGTGACAGTGGTTTTTGTTTGCACTTGGCCACACTGTTCCAAATTAAAGTATAATTCCAAATGAAAAAAATAGGAGATTCTGAGGGAGATCTTGTGTCGGCGTATGACCTAATGAACACATCCCAAGGATAGTTGGAATTCTTAGCTTTCAAAAATAAATATCTTTAGTGGCGCATCTTAACCTTTAAGGACGACAAGGCGATTTAAAAGTACCCATGTTGCTTTGACGTTTTTTTTATAAAAACCGTTATATCTGTCGCCCTATTAATATTATATATGTATATATTCAGTTATATATTCTAGATAGATAGCCGTCTGGAGAACATTTTAATTTTTATATGATGATGATTGGTACTGCCGTTATGGAGATATTGTTGTTCAAAGTAGAAAATTTTGGGAAAGAAAACATACTTTATTTACCCCAATTTTAAAATATCCCAAGATTTTAGCACAAATCCTTCAATAATTCTATATTGTTGGAAAGGCCTAATTTTTTCTATAAATCATACATACATTTTTTATGTCTACGTCGAATAGTTTAGAAGATATAAGCATTTATTAAAAATAATAGTTTTTTTTGGTACCCTTTTTCTATATAAAACTAGGACAACTATGGGTTCCATTTACGAACTAACCATCTTCTTAAATAAATATAACACAAGCTTGTGATTAATCCCTCTATCTCACAAATAATTGATGTTGCCGACTTTTAAAATAGAGCTTTCCAAAAGTATATAAACATTGGGGTATTTTGTTTTTCAAGAAAGAAAATAATGATTGTTTGAAATTTGATTTGATTGTGTGAAATTTTCTGCTGTGAACTACAAGGCTCTCTGTCATAAGTTCGATACAAAAAATGACGTAAGTTCGACACAATTTTCTCAGTTTAGCCAATAACTTATATTTTATTTTTATATTACGCCTAATCGCTTGGGTATAGTGAAACCAACACCCTAGTAGTTTGGCCATTAGGAAAACTTTTCCTAATGCCTTTCTCAAAGCTGATTCATAATCACTAATTAAAATATTTACATTCATGTTAAAAATATTATAATTTATGTATCAAAATAAATTTGTATACGCTGTTTCAGTTTTCTTATCAATTAATATAAAAAATATTGGAAAGATCTGAAAAAAACAATTTTTATTTAATATTTTTACGGAAAAAGCTGCTACTTTTCAAAAAGTTTTATTATAAAAATTTTTTTAATTTCAAATTAGCTGTTGCTACAGCAGCTAATGATAGCTAGGCCCTTCCGCAAACGCGCGTAGCATTGTCACCTGGTTTCGCGCCTCGCACCCCTGCTTTTATATATTTTTTTACACACGAAAGATTTACAAATAAATAAAAAGTAAGTGTTTAAAATATTCTATCTGCACAATTAAAAGCTGTACTTGCACAAATATTGCACTTAACAACACCAACAACATTAAATTAGAAAAATATGTTACTGTAAACTTCTTAATTTTAATTTCTAAAACCGGTTTTATTGTTCACTTTATTTCATTTTTAATTTAGTCAAAAATTATTTTATACTTTTATTTTATTTCAATTTTAATTTTGTCGAACTTATGACATATGATATAATTCATAATTGGATAGGTTTTTGTTTTGTAAATTATGTTTATTTTGAACTGACTTAATAGCATCAGATAACTTTTCTTTAGGAGATTCGCAGGTGGAAAATTGATTTTGATTTTTGTTTATGTATTCAGTGGCTGTTTTATAGGAGCATTTATTGATTATTTTGTGTTTTAATACTGCTTTTTTTTGTAGTGTTGGACACTGTTTGTTGGTAGATCTATGTTCATTGCTGCAGTTGCCACAAAGAACTTTAGGTGGTTAAGTTTGAAACAGTTTTTACATTGAATCGGTTGGGGTATATAGTGTTCCACAGGAAATATCATGAAACCTATTTTTGCTTTTAGAGGTAATTCATACTTGTTGAAAGTGAGTATGTGAAGAGGTATGTTTATGACCGTGTTGATTAGGAATTTAGTAATTTTTTTACAAGTTATAACACCCTGATCTGACATACCTTCAATAATTTCAGCCTCGGTCAAATTTGTGATAATGGATACATGCACAACACCCCGACTTGTATTCAATGTTGGATGAAGGATTGCTTCAATCTCAAATAAATTAGCTAGTTTATTTGTTTTTATAAATTTGTTTGCTTGTTGCTCGTTTTTGCAAAGTAGAAGTACGTGACCTTCTCTAGTGAAAGAGATATCCTCGTACTTTTCTACCACACATTGGATAGCCTTGGTGAGACTGAATATGTTAAAATTTTGTAATGGTTTTGATGAATGTTTACTTTTGATTATTATGAATTTTGGTTGCGATTTGTTTTGTGTAAGGGTTAACGTTTGGTTTTTTGAGTGTTGGAAAATTATTTATAGAGTCTAAGTTAGGTGAATGTGAATGTTTTTTTGTTTTCTTTTAGGTGTCTCAAATGCATTAGAAGTATCTAAGATACTAAAATAATTTGAGGTACCTCCAGGGTCCTCACCCTGTACACCCATATTCAGAAGATGACAATTGAATATAATTTGTACTTACCTGCCTTTGGTATAATTAAAATGAGAAAATAATTTAAAGAATAAGTTTTACTGGACAGTAAAAGAAAAAAATAAAATTTCACACTAAAACACTTGTATATAGAAGAAAATATTAATACGTCATTCACTATGAATGACCGGTAAATACTGAAAATAATGTAAGTATTGTTGATCTAGGAATAAAATAAAAATATTTTGAATTAGAGTTCCTTGAGTAATATTTTTATTTTGTAATTATGGTTCGATTGTTTTTTTTAAGTAATTAAAATTGAATTTCATGTATTTTTAGAAAAGATCGTAAAACAATAATTATTTTGTTATATTCTACTCTTATTAAAAAAAAACTTGTTTTATTACTCTTATAAAAAAAAAACGCCAAATGTGTTGTAAGGATAAGTCAACATTTTTTAACAAAAACAAAAAATTCGTTTATTTGCGAAATTAAATTTTTTTTTCTCTTTGTTATTTTAAAAAATCATCATCATAATTTCGTAGGTGAAACTATGAATTAATAGGCTCTCAGAAAAGAAGAAAAAGAAAACATTTATTTTTATGAATACAATTATAACAATATACAAACAACTATAATAAAAGAATCTTGCAAAAAAAAAAAAAAAAACAACAACAACAACACCAAACAAAATTTCAAATTCTCATTCCACAATCCCAACTTGCAGCAAATATTAAATTGAGGCGTGGTTTCTATACACTAGGACTGGGTACTGCACACACATATGTATTGAAAGAAATAAAATTAAACTCTTTTTCTTATTTATCGTGTATCGATTTAGGGTTACTACTTAACAAAAACTTTTATAAATTTCTGAAAAAATGTAACTTGAAGAAAATAAAATATTTGAATATATTCGGATCTAATTTTTTGAATTCAACAGATTTTTCAACTCTTTTCAAATTCAGTTTCATTACTTAAATATAACAAAAAATGTCAAATTGGCAATATTTTTTGAATTTTTTTTTATCTTTTCAAGTTCAGTTTCCCTACTTAAATATAAAAAAAAATATCAACTTTAGAATATTTTTTGAACAAAAATTATTTTCTTTAAATTTACAAAAAAGTATATAATATAATATTGAAATAATAAAAGGAAGAGTAGGCATAGACCAAAATGAATTAAAAAAAAATGTTTACATATACATACATATAATACCTACTCATAGCCATAACTTGAAACAATTAGGATATGATACATATAAGCAATCTTCATTTCCATAGACTAATGTGTAAAATTAAAATTGGAATTGATTATAGGTATTGAACGCACATTTTTTTTTTCTTTCCAAACAGAAGTTTTTTTGTTCTTTTTTTTATTTACTTCCAATGGTTAATGTACATACATACCTACATATATGGTCATAATAATTATTTTGTTTTTGCTTTTTTTGGCTAATGGAAAAATAATAATAATAATGAAAAAATAAAAAGGATAAAATAAAATAAAGAACAAATTATATTGTTTTATTTTTAATTGATTTTTTTTCTTGATAAATATGAGATTACGTGGTTGGTTCATAAAACAATAATAATAGGAGAGCAGCAGAAAACAAGCAAACTAATTCACAAAATCAGAGAAATTTTAAAATAGGAATATTTATATATCTATTTATCTTTCTTTTTTTTGCTTACGTTTTTGTTTTTTTTCCAACCGTATACCAGACCGAGAAAGGTGATGCATTGAATGGGTTAGCAAATTTTTTTTTCAGTTTTTTTGTTTATTGTTTTTTTGTTTATTTTTTTGTTTATTGTTATCTATTGTAGAGTACTTCGCCTTCATAATAGCATAGTTCCATTTTATTTTTAGTGATAACCAAAACTCTCAACTATTTATCATTTATTTTATCCCAATGATAAAAGGTACTGGAGCAGGTCGAAAAATCCAGAAAGCATTTTTTGCCTCCGTCGGGAATCGAACCAGGGACCTTTCGGTTAAAAGGCAGGCGCTCTACCTACTTAATACTATAAAGATAGACATTTTCATACAACAGAAAATGTTCAGCTCACTTCTTCCAAATTCTCTTCATTATATATATTTTCTGGCGGATATTCAATGTGTTGGTGCATTTTCTATATTCAATTTGAGTTTTTAAATTTTTGAACGTTTTATACGACTTTATTCTCTAAATAATTTGTATGTGTTCAGTTTCTCTATACTGTTCTTGATTGAATTATTGTTTTTAACTTTTTGTTATTTGAATTTGTATATGTAATTTGAATTTTTTTTGAATTGATAGGTACAAAAATTTCAAATTGGATAGCATTTTTATCGAGTAGTCTTTTAAAAAAAATTTAACAAAAATATTTTTCTTATATTGTTTCATTCAACACGTATTCTTTGGAATATATTCGAATGATCCTACTTATTTTCTTACATATATAAAGTTTTGTTATTTTTACTAAATTATTTCTTATTGAATTTTATATTATTATTTTTGTTCCTATTAACTATTCTAATAAACTATAGTTTTTTTTACTTTTATTAATTTTATTGAATTTATTATATTAGTTTATTAGATTTAAGAGCTTTATGTTTTGATAATATTCAATTTTAATTTAATGTAGTTAAGTAGTTTGTAAAAAATTTTATATTTAAGAAAATAAATGAATTTTAAATCTTTTAATCTTTTTAAATCTTTTCTTTTTTTAATTGAATAATTTTCAAAAATATAACAATTTCAAAAAATTCAAATTATAGTGAACATTCATTCACGTTATGATTTCTAATATATATTCATACATACATATACATATATATGTATAAATTTACAAATAGAATAAAATTTTTGTTAAAGATGTTTTAAATACAATTCTAAATTTTAAATTCAATTCAAATCGGTTTTTAGGTACATACGTACTTACATATATATATAGTTACATCCACACCACCTACTGCCGACAAAACCATCACTATTGTGGCACCTACCACAGTACAAAGGGATGAATTTTCTCAACAGGAAACTAAAATACCGTTTCTTTAAATTAAGTAATTTAATAACTTTATTCTAAAATAATATTATTACTACTTTTGAACTCATTTGAACTTTATTTTTCTTTCTTTTGTTTTTATGTGGCATATGCAAACATATTAGCCACTCATTCAAATCATAATCGACAAATGCTGATAATGCACAATCAGCAATTTGTTTATAAAATTTTAAAACAAAAATTAAACATGTAAAATTATATTGAAAAATAAAGTCAGTCTTATTTCTGAATCTGATAAAAAAGAACCGTTTTGCTTTTTATAAACTGAATAACATTATTGGCGTAGTCGGTAGGATTTCAAATAGTAGGAAATCCACAGTGATAAAAGTTTCAAAATAAAAGTACAAACATTTTTTTATAAAAATAAAAAAATTTTGAAAAAAAACCAAAAAAAAGGTTCTAACTAAAAGAAAAGGCTCTTAGTTCAAATTGAAAACATTATAAAAAAAAATTTAACTAATAACAAAAAAAAAAAAAAATTACTATTAATAAAACAACCTCTTTTACATGTGAAAAATTTAAAAGGAAACATTATAATATGTGTAAAAACTAAAATATTAACAATTTTAATAAATTTTGAAAAAAAAATTATTGCTAATATCACAGTTATTAATTAATCTAATAAGATAATACCAAATAACAATAAATTTCCTTTAATTAAAATTTAAAAAAAAAAAAAAAAGAAAAAAAGTTTGAAAAATAAATAAATAAAAATGGCCAATGAACAACAAGGATCACATATTCAACTGAGACCATCACCCCTACAACAAGTGCAACAAACGGTACAACAACATGTACAACAACAAGTACAACAACAGGTACAACAGCAGGCAAAACAGCAGAGGGATCAACCACTAAATTTGTCATCAGTCATCTTCCAGAATTCGACGGTACCGGTCAGAATCTTTACTCTTTTATTGAATCAGTAGAAAATATAATACCGCTAGTTTTAAGATATGATACTATTAGTCAGTCATTATTGTTAAGTGCTTTAAGAAATAAATTTATAAATAGAACTAAATTAGTATTAGACATAAATAAGAATGCGAGAAAATGGTCAGAAATTAAAGCTGTTCTAATAAATAACTTTGGCGAGAAAAAATCTAGTCAAGATTTATATGACGATTTATGTAGAGTTAAGTTCTCAAACAATAGCATAGATTTGTATAATCAAATACAATCATGCTTAAGAAGATTAAATAATAAATTACAAACGGAAGAAAATTTTCCTTATTCTGTACAAACAAATGTTTGTGCAGCTCTAAAGATTTTTAAAGATAAACTTCCAGAACCAATGCGTTCTATCTTATGCAGTAGAAATCCTCCTACTATAGAAAAACCGATGGACATTCTCTATGAAAATAATTATGCATATTACTCCCCATTCAAAAATCATAACTATAACAATCATAATTCAAAATACAAAAATAATAATAAAAAAACATACCCACAAGGGAATTCTAATCAAAATTATCGCAATCCTATTGATTATACTAATAAAAATTTTACAAATTCTAGTACTAAAAATAATAATACTAATAGTCTTAACAATAATACTAACAACAGTAGTAATACTAACAACAGTAGTAATACTAACAACAGTAGTAACAGTAGTTTTAATAGAAATAAATTTCATAAAGGAAATAACTCCCAATAAAGTAAGGGATCCCATCAACACCAAAATTCTAGATACCAACACCAAAGTAATAATAACTCACGTTCTGTTCAATCTAGTGCAATGGAAGTAGACCCAACTGTACAAGCAAAAACGAACACAGTAGAAACGAGTGAAATAAAAAAAATTTCAATTAGTAGTCTCGGAATCCTTGAACAACGACTTCCTTACATAAAAGTACAATCCAGAGGAAGACCTCTAAAATTCATTGTAGACACTGGTGCTACAATGAGTATAATTAATTTGGGAATTTGTAATCCCTTATATCGCTCGAACATAAAACCAGTTAATATAAAAACCCTAACCAATTCAATCGTTTGCGAGTATAAAGTCACAATCGATTCCTTTGTCGAATTTGATTCCAATAAAAAAATGGAATTTCTAGAGATGGAATTACATGACAAATTTGATGGTATCATAGGCAATAACATATAAGTTCCTTTTGAAATTGAAATAAACTATAAAAACAAAACTTTAAAATTAAACACTGGGAATGAAATTCCAATTCTCCCTTTCTTCCAACGAAAATGAAGAAAGGGAGTATCGTATACCAGTTCCATTAAAGGAGTTAGAAATATTCCAAAACGAAATATTCCTTGATGAGAATACAATTAGATGTGAACATCTGGATAAAGGTATTAAAATTGAACTTCTGAAAGTTTTAAAGAAATTCGATAAAGCCTTCTACCATGAAGGTGATGACCTTACCTTTACCCATGAAATCAAACATAACATTAATACCATAAATGAGTTACCCATCTACACAAAATTGTATCGTTATCTTGAAGTACATCGTCAGGAAGTAAACAAACAAATAGAGGAAATGCTGCAACAGGGAATAATTAGACACAGTGATTCTCCCTATTCTGCACCCATATGGGTTGTCCCCAAAAAATTAGATGCATCACAAAAACAAAAATGACGTCTCGTCATTGACTACAGAAAACTAAATAACATCACTATAGATGACAAACATCCAATTCCAAACATTGACAATATTCTTGACAAACTCGGTCGTTCAATGTATTTCACTACCCTTGATCTAGCTAAAGGCTTCCACCAAATCGAAATAAGTAAGGAAGATATAAAAAAACAGCTTTTAGCACTTATAATGGACACTACGAATTTCTCAGGATGCCATTTGGTCTTAAAAATACTCCTGCAACATTTCAACGGTTAATGAACTCAGTACTTAAAGACTTCATCGGTAAATTTTGTTATGTTTACCTATATGACATTATCATTTTTAGTACAAGCAAAGAAGAGCATCTTGACAATTTGCAAAAAATTCTAAGTAAGCTAAAAGATGCAAATTTAAAAATTCAGTTGGATAAAAGCGAATTTATGAAGCAAGAAACTGAATTTTTCGGTCATATAATCACGCCTAGCGGCATAAAACCTAATCCAAATAAAATTGAAGCCATAAACAAATTTCCAATCCCGAAAACACAAAAACAAATTAAAAGTTTTTAGCATTGGTTGGCTATTATAGGAAGTTCATAAAAGATTTCGCAAAAATTTCAAAACCTTTGACTTGTTGTTTAAAAAAAGGTAAAAATATTAATACTACCAATCCAGAATACAAAGAAGCATTTGAAAAATTAAAATTCTTAATCACCACTGACCCAATTTTAATCTATCCAGATTTTACAAAAAAATTTACAGTAACTACAGATGCAAGTAATTTTGCCATAGGGGCTGTACTTTCTCAAAACAACCATCCTATTTGTTATGCCTCACGTACGCTCAACGAACATGAGTGTAGGTATTCAACAATTGAGAAAGAATTACTTGCAGTCGTTTGGGCAACTAAATATTTTAGGCCATATATTTTCGGTCGAAAATTTACTATTAGAACCGACCATAAGCCTTTGCAATGGCTACACAATTTAAAAGAACCTAACTCGAAACTACAAAGGCGGAAAATTAGACTAGAGAAGTTTAATTTCGAAATAGAATATTTGGCGTGGAAAGAAAATAAAATCGCTGATGTATTATCTAGAGTACAAATCAATGCCAACGAAATGGATATTGATGAAATTCGCTCTATTGATGTCACAGCAGACTCTGTTGAAAATAACAGTGACCATAGTATGCAGATTGAAGAAATACGATCAGATATTGCCACAATATACTCAGCAACTGAAGACAATACCGAATATATCCCTATATCGGAATCCCCATTAAGCCTGTATAAAACCCAAATCATAATAAAAAAGGGGTCTCTAGAGAAAACTAAAATAGAAAAATTTATAATAGGAATAGAAAAATCTTTATATATCCTAACCCTAATGAAGACCTTTTCATTAACATCATTAAAAATCACATACCTCCTAAAGGAATAATAGGTATCATGATTGAAGATATAAGTATTTACAGTGCTTTTCAAAACACTTATTTGAAACACTTTTCCAAAAATAGATTACTAAAATTAAATAAATGTTCCTTTTTACTCGATGATATTCAATACCGTCACGAACTACAGGAACTCATTCTTGATCAACACACAAGAGGCACTAACGCATTAACGATGACTACTTGAACTGAAAAAAAGATACTACTTTCCTAAACTTAAAGAGGAAATAGAAAAAGTCATAAATAATTGCCACATTTGTAATACAGCTAAATACGAACGTAGACCTCTTAAGTTGCCTCTTAAAATTTCACGAACGGCAAGTAAACCCTTAGAAGTAGTCAATATGGACGTATGGTTCAAAAGTAAAGGAGACCCGTATATTACTTTTATAGATAAATTCACAAAACATGCGCAAATTTTCCCTATAAAATCAAGAAAATGGTCCGACCTCAAAAATGGATTTATGAAATATCTTGCTTCTTTTGGTAAACCCAAAATAATAGTTACAGATAGATAAAAAGGGTTCAACAGTCTGAATTTCAAAAACTTCCTAAACAACGAAGGTGTTGAAATCCACTTTACCACTCCAAACAATCATAGTAGTAATGCGGACATAGAACGGTTCCACAACACACTAAATGAACATCTAAGAATCTTACAAGTAATCGAAAAAGAAGAAGGATTACCAATGGATGAAGACCCCATAACTAAAACCGTGAAAACTTATAACGAAACAATTCACTCCGCAACTGGTAGAAAACCCATTGATTTCGTTAATGGCATAATTTCATCCACAGAATATCCTTCTATCCAAAAAAAATTATTTGAATCAAAAAAGAAAGAAATAAAAAAACTCAATGAAAACAGAAAAAAACAAAAAGTTTCTAAGTATTTAAAACTTAACCAAGTAACCAAACTTCAACCATATCATAAGAAAACTGAAATCAAAAATCAAACTGAGGATTATTTAGAAATTAATAATGAAAATTTACCTAGATATATCAACCAATTCAAAAGAAAATTTAAATATGAAAGCTAAAAGCAAAAAAAAAAAAAAATAATTTACTATTAATAAAACTTAAAAACTATACACTGTAGATTTTAAAAATTTAAATTATTTATTTATTTTTTTTTTTGGTTCTTTTTTTGTTTTTTGTTTTGTTGTTTTTTATTTTTGGATTACTTCTGTTAACTTTAATTTATTTACTTTTTCTATTGTAAATTGTTCGCTATAATGTTTAAGATAGATTTTTGTAACATCCGCGGTCTATCAATGAATTTCCATTCCGTCGAAAGCCATCTACGGCTTCAAAATCCAACAATTCTAGCACTAAGTGAAACACAAGTTGTGAATAATGATATTAATTTTAATATCAATAATTATTCGCTTGTGCCACTTTTTATACCCCATAGACGGATTGCTTTGTATATACGAAATGATGTAGCTTATAAGACACTTCAAAATTTTGAGTGCTCCAACCCAATGTATCAATATAATTGGATGAAAATACACGTCGATAAGCGCATCATACACTTCTGTTTTATTTACAGATCGCCTCAAGCGAACCAGCTAGAAACTGATATGCTTATAGAAAGTCAATCCAATCAGATAAACTCAATTCTGGAAACCACTCCCGAATATGAGATTGTTTTGGCGGGAGACTTTAATATTCATAACAGGGACTGGCTTCACTTTTCTAGTCACAACAGTCCCGAAGGCAAACAAGTTGAACTTTTTTCCAACTTTTTCAACCTTTCTTAACTTGTCAAAAGCCCTACGAGGATACCAGACCGACGCGACCAGAACGGACATCTCCTGGATTTATTCCTAACTACCCATCCAGAGAAATATTCAATCTCTGTTAACTCTCCGCTAGGTGGTTCCGACCACTGTCTTGTAAGCATAAGCTTCGAAGTAGGCACAACAACCAGTTCTTCTAATTCTCCCAAAAGACAAGTTTGGCATTATCACCAAGCTGACTGGGAAGGCTTTAACAACTTTTTAAATGCATCGAACTGGTCGTTGTGTTTCCAATATAAAAATGTCGACTTTGCTGCAGACGTGATTACCAAAAGGACTCTATTAGGAATGAAAACCTTCATTCCAAATAACCTTAAAAGCATAAAACGAAATCCCTCAGGCTGGTTTAATGACCTCTGCAGCAATGCTCTGAAATCCAAAGAAGAAGCTTATAAAAAATACAAGAATAATAAAACTGTCAACACATATGAGAGTTATAAAGTGGTTAGGAATAAATAAAAAAATTATCAATCAGCAAAAATTCCTGCACAACCAAAGGTTGAGACGAGAAATCTTTAATCTCCCTAACAACAGCAGGTCCTTCTGGACGTTTGCTAAAAGCGTTGGGCAAAATTTTTGCAAATCTTCATTTCCACCTATGATTGATAATAGTACAATTATATCAGATTCTGTTGGAAAAGCTAACCTTTTTGCAAAATTATTTGCAGCCAATTCCACACTCCCTAATACAACCCAAAATCCGCCAACAATTCCTGTTGTTAATTCTTCGCTTGGAAGGATATACTTCAGAACAAGAGCTGTAGTAAAAGTCTTGAAGAATCTTGATATAAAAAAATGTACGGGTCCCGATGGTATACCTGCGATTGTGCTGCGACACATTGCCTTCGCCATTTCTAAACCTCTGCGCAACTTATTCTATTTGTCCTTTTCTTCAGGAACTTACCCGTCCTATTGGAAAGTTGCCCAAGTTTAGGAATGGTTTCTACTAACATATTGCATGATCTTAGGCACTTACCAGATGATTTTGAAAGCATAATCCCACACCACGTAAACAAAAGGGGTTTAATTAATTTCGTAGGCAGTGGACTTCGCTTTCTTGTCGGGACAATGTGTAACAATGACAGAAAACAAATTGAGTCTATCATCAACTATCTAGCAAATTAGAAATTTTATCTAAAGATATTTTAACAATAGAAGAAATTAATGATTTCGATATCACTATCGAAAAATTACCTTACATAAAAAATATCGTTGGATTTAAAGAAAATAAAATTTTATTTATTATTTCAATACCAAATTTTATTAACGAAGAATGTTATAAAACAAATATTGTAAAAATACCTAACAAAAATAAAAATTTAGAACTAGATAGTGAAGTAAGCCAAATACTTATATGTAAACAAAAACTATTTAAAAATTTAGATAAAATGATATTATTGTATTCAGATCTAGTGTCATTTGATGATAAGTGCATATCAAATTTATGAAACCCAGATGAAATGATTTGCACTTACCATAGAAATGATACTAGTGATATAGAATTAATTAATAATAACATAATAATAACTAGAAATTTAAATCAGACAGTCCTAATTAATAATTGTGATTCACAAAACAAAATTAAAATTAAAGGTAATAATGTAATAAAATTTAAAGATTGTAAAATTTTAATTAATAATTTTAAAATTTATAATACGGAACTGCAATATGTAAGCAGAATTTTACCGTATGTCGAACGTGAGATAAAAGTAAAAAAAATATCAAATGAGTTTAATCTTGAGACGTTGCACGTAACCAACATAAACAACACAAAATACATTGAAGAAATTAAATTTGATTATACTTGGAAATGGTATGCCAGCGTAGCCGCTGATTCCTTGATTTTTATAATAATAACTAGCAAAGATACCCGACGTTGTCCGGGTCGACTACAAAATGTATCGAATTTATTTCAATGAAGTTTGATTTATGAATCGAATTGAAAAAAATTGGTTTATCAAAAATGTTCTAATATTTTTTTTCACTACGATAAAAAAATATCAACAATACTCCAACTTAAGCTATACTTATATTAAAATTATTTCTTTGTAAACAATATTTCGGTGGTCTTTTCTGATGAACTATAAGCAAATACGTTCCTTGCTGTTGAGGTATTCTTGAAATAAAGATATGTTCGACTTTTCAACAATCAATTGGAATTTGTACTTAAATGAAATCAGGATACCAAGTTCTTATTCTTAATCTAGTACCGTAGTTTTGGCTTCTTCAAGTTTCGTAGAAGCAATATTGAAGCTACTACTTTTAATTCCAATTGATGAGGAGGAACCACTTCATTTTCATCGATAACTGTATCTATCGATTTGTACACATGGACCCCCCGGAACACTCTGCAGTATTTTCTGATTAATAAAACGAATCGTCACATTTTTGTGGCTAATTTACATAGCCACTTCACATAGTAATGTAAAAATTTTATACTGATTCCTAAATTTGAAAATACTTTTTCAGGACAATACATGTTTTTTTATTTTTCATAAAGTACCTATGAATAAATTTTCAAGTCTGTAACACAATTTTCTTTTTGAAACATTTCTGATAGAGTATGTAAGTGTAAATTTTCATGCCTGTAACACAATTGGTTTTTGAAATATTCGTGAGACATACGTGCTAGGAGTTATACGGCAGCAACGCGAAGCAAATTTTCGAAATCGGTAACTGTCGAATTTCTTTATTTGTGAAAGAGTATCTAAATGTAAATTTTCATAACTGTTACACACATGGTTTTTAAAATATTCCTGAGTCTTGCTAGGAGTTGTACGGCCCGAACCTGTCAGCTGATGGCTTTGTAAGGTACCGTGTCCATGAATAACTGTGCAAAATTTCAGAACTCTATCTTTAAAACTGTGGGCGTGTATAGCGAACAAACAAACAAACAAACAAGCTTTCCCTTTTATAAGTATAGATAATATTTGTTATAATTGGAATCTATTGGAGATTTCAATTTAAATTTAAAATACCTAAAATTAACTTAAATTCTAATAATATCCGCCCAGAGTCGGATCTTAAGGAGGGAGGAGTTACATCCACACCACCTACTGCCGACAAAACCATCACTATTGTGGTACTTACCACAGTACAAAGGGATGGAATTTCTCAACAGGAACTAGAATACCGTTTCTTTAAATTTTGTAATTATAAAATAAATCATTGTAATTTAATAACTTTATTTACTACTTTTTAATTACTACTTTTGAACTCATTTGAACTTTATTTTTCTTTCTTTTGTTTTTATGTGGCAAACATATTAGCCACTCATTCAAATCATGATCGACAAATGCTGATAATGCACAATTAGCAATTTGTTTATTTTGTTTGTTTTGTAAAAATTTTAAAACAAAAATTAAACATGTAAAATTATATTGAAAAATAAAGTCAGTCTTATTTCGGAACTAAAATAAAAAAGAACCGTTTTGCTTTTTAAAAACAGAATAACATTATTATATTCTTAAAAGACTACTCGATAAAAATGCTATCCAATTTGAAATTTTTGTACCTATCAATTCAAAAAAAATTCAAATTACCTATACAAATTCAAATAACAAAAAGTTAAAAACAATAATTCAATCAAGAACACTATAGAGAAACTAACATATACAAATCATTTAGAGAATAAAGTCGTATAAAACGTTCAAAAATTTAAAAATTCAAATTGAATATAGAAAATGCACCAACACATTGAATATCCGCCAGAAAATATATATAATGAAGAGAATTTGGAAGAAGTGAGCTGAACATTTTCTGTTGTATGAAAATGTCTATCTTTATAGTATTATGAATCAATGGTTTTATTAAAACTGTACCACAAAAACTAAAAAAAAAAAACATACTAATTTGCAATATGTATTTGCATAAAATTTTTGTTTTGTTTTTTATTTTCAATAATTTTCCTCCATTTTTTATTTTTATTTTGATGATTTCGTCGAGAAAAAAATAATATGCGTTTGTAGCTATAATAATATATAATCAATAAAAAATCTGTTTTGAAAGAAAAAAAATATAAAAAATATAAAAAATAATTGAAAAGCTGATTTTACTGACATTTTTTCAAATGTGCTAGAATTAATATGAATGCTACGAACTTTAGGTAAATTTGTTGAATATCATTATTCCAGTTTTTAAAATCGGGTTTTATCTTTTCAAATTATTTTAGGATAAATTGTAACCCTATGCGTACTTATAATTTTCATGTAAACCTTGAATCATAAAGAAATGTGCTTCTGTTGGTAGTTTTTGTTTTCTATCCCCATCTAAATCTTCAACACCATCTATACAATCCCTTTTTATACTGTAAGATGTCTCTTTTCCTTTATAAATTATTTCCTTTATAAATTATTTCCTTTAGAAATTCATTTATATAAAAAATGATTTTGGTAACTGGTACATTTTATGAAATTATTAACTGAGATATAATTAAGAAAATTGTTTCGAAGAGAAAAATGCTCATCAAAAATATTGTCCAAAACTGGAAATACTAATATCAGTCCCAGTACTTTGCAAAAAATCTTAGCTGTTTTAGCTTTTCAATTAATTACATATGCAAATATGCAGCTACGAAAACAAAATTATTATAATTTTAATTTTTCCATATAATAATGAGTAATAAAGTAAACTTGCTGTTGTGAGTAATATGTAAACTGCTGGTCTTTCTTTAAATTCTTCAAATATTTATACGAAAAATACGTACAAACAACTATTAAAAATTTTCCATATTTGTTCGTAGAGAAAATGTAAGATTATCTTAAAAAATTAAAAGTCCTAAACAAATCCACCTGCATAAAAAGTTGCAAATACTTTAACAAATATATTACAAATTTGATGAATTTTATTTACAACAACAATATATTTTCAAAGCTGGATTAAATCATGACAAGCCTTTGGATATTGATATTTAATGCTCTTGTTATGAAAATAATGACAAAGTAGAAAATTCTGAATTTGAAAAATACCATTGTAAATTTGTGCGTTGCAAGCTTTAATTATCTTATAAATAAATTGGGTGATTACTGCAACAAAAAAACATATTAAATATACTTTTCAATTTACTTTACCGTTAAAATTTTTTATAAATTTTACAAAAATTAATGATGAGTTTTTCAAATATTTTTAAATTCTGTTATAATTTTAAAACCCATGCGTACATACATATCCACATATTGAAAACGCCAAAAAGAAAGCCTTTTAAAAATAAAAATTTGATTCTATTTGTAAATTTATATATATATGTATATGTATGTGTGAATATATATTAGAAATCATAACGTGAATGAATGTTAACTATAATTTGAATTTTTTGAAATTGTTTTATTTTTGAAAATTATTCAATTAAAACAAGAAAAATATTTTTGTTTTCTAAACATTATAAAATTATATTATAATTTTATAATTTATTATTACAAATAATATACATGCACAATATCAACAATTATAAAAATCCTTTTATTACAATGTATATTGAGATAAAATAAAAAAAAATTTTTTCTTAAAATACTACTCGATAAAAATGCTATCCAATTTGAAATTTTTGTACCTATCAATTCAAAAAAAATTCAAATTACCTATACAAATTCAAATAACAAAAAGTTAAAAACAATAATAAAACATTCAAGAACAGTATAGAGAAACTGAACACATACAAATTATTTAGAGAATAAAGTGGTATAAAACGTTCAAAAACTTAAAAATTCAAATTGAATATAGAAAATGCACCAACACATTGAATATCCTCCAGAAAATATATATAATGAAGAGAATTTGGAAAAAGTGAGCTGAACATTTTCTGTTGTATGAAAATGTCTATCTTTATAGTATTATTAATCAATGATAAAACCTAAAAATAAAATAAATAAAAAAAAATTAAAAATCATATTTAAATAAAATATGGCTACTTTATATAATATTCGATGTTACCAAGTTCAGAATCAAACTCTTACAGTAATACATAGAAAACATTTAAAGTGTTAACTACTGGACGCATCAATCACTGAATTGTTGTGCTATCATTTGTCAACATAAATATACAACACCGTCTAAATAAATAGTTATTTAAGTTGAGCAGTTACATAAAGGGAGCGAGTGTTACCAATGTGAAATTTTTTTGTATATAAAATTGAAGGGTAACTAAGTTATTTCAAATAAACCTTGGAATGTAAGATTAAATAAAACAGTGAATAATTTTTTCAAAATTCACAAAATTGTCAAAATGTCTATATGTATTAAATTTAAATATGTAGCAATGCTTTATGATAATTAATAATTTTTTTTGCTACACTTTAATATAAATAAATATTTCCTACAAATAAATTTTTTAACTTGTCAAAATAGAAATTATCAAAATTACAGAATAAAATTCAAAACTTTGATGAACTGAATAACTGATAAAAAAATTGGAATGATAACATTTACGCGCACATATGAAGATGCAATTACAATTGATGACATAATATAAACGTTAAGAGCTAGCTTTTGCAACAGATTTTGTTCAATGCAATTGCAATTCAATGTGAACACATACAATTACCGCGCGATCTATTATCTCTTTTTTCTCTATGATAAGTCTATTATTCCTTTTATGATAAGGTTTAGATAGGTTAAGATATAATTTTGTTATAAAATTTATTTAAATGATTAAGCCGTGCGTGAGCATGGGCCGTTCCTACTAGTATACCTAAAATAAATAATCTGCTTTGCGTAAAATACTTTATATCCTTTTGCGTAATATCCTTATAGTATCATAAAAAAAAAATGAAAAAAAGAAAGCAAAAAATAATGAGAAAATATTCGAATTCTTTTTTGTATTAGAAAGATATGAAAAACGAAATAATTAATACCGCGAGTTATGTTCGTGACATGAACGATAACAAAAAAAACAAAAGGTTAATTTTATAATACAAGTTTATTCGCACTTTCTTACTTCTAAGTCAGAATATTAATTAATTATTTATTATTTTTTCATTTCTTAAATACAATTTTGATTAGTTAAAAAATGCATATTGTGAGAAAATTATTATGCAATAATATGTAAAGTTCATTGGAATATTATATTACGTTAGTTTTATGAAAAATAATTATTAGCAAAATTTAATAAAAAAATGTAATTTGGATATAAGTTTATTAAATTATTATGATGATGATGATGGTTGTTTATGGGATACATATGTGTATAGACTATCCCATAACTCCTCCCCTCTAAGAATGAAGTGTGGGCCAGAAACGTTTGTTGCTTGAAGTGTTGGATTTTTCTTCCGTTGTAATTGGTAGTGTAGCAGCTTGGCTTTTTAACTTTGTTTGTGTGATACTTGCTAATTTTGCTAATAGAATGGCGACTGCAATTATAATAAGACCTAAGGTGATGAGATCTCTTTGGTTTCCTTCGACTTGTAATATTTCTATTGTTTTCTTATTGTCAAAATGATATGTTCTGAGTTCCTGTAAATTTGGATCTTCGATAACTGCTGAATGGTTGATTTTGTTGAATGTTGACGGATATATACGAATATCGTCCCAGTATGTTTTTAGATTATCTTCGTACGTTAGGTATATTGTTAATTTCGATAGTGCAATTTTCGAAATGAATTAATTGAGTGTTTTTTATTTTAAAGTGATTTAGTTCGCAAGTAGAATGTATTGATGTTTCTGACATGTTTGTTAGAAGGATGAGATTTGGTTCTGGTTGAGTGATTTCTTAAGTTTGTGCGTATGTTGTGAAATCGCTTTTTGCTGCTTTGTTTCTTAATATATCGCTAATGCATTTGGTGTTATGTGCAATCTCTTGATATGGTGTTTCTTTACAAATATAAATATCTTCGACTTTAGGACATACTTCGTCAAAGAATTGAATGTAGTTTTGATTTTGAATAATATAGGATTTCTTAGTGATTAATTTTGTTTTGTTAATAGGTGAAGGAAGAATCTGAAGGAAAGAATATATTTTTTGTGAAAATATGGGTACTTTAATGTTAAATATTATACTGTTATTACTGTAGTAAGCCTGTAAACCAAGTAGTTCGTATATATGTTCGTTACAAATTACATTAATTGACTGATTTTTTAAGTTATAATAAATTTCGGTTAATTCTTCAGCGTTAAGGATTTATTTAGAAATTATATATAGTCTGGTAAGAACTATTGCCGCTGCTAAATTGCTTAAATGACTGTTAAGTAAATCTAGGTATATTGTAGTTTATTTGTGCTACAAATTGAGCTTGTCTAATAATATATGTAGTTGTATCAATCTTATTTCTTGCGGTTTCTAGTTGATTTTTTAAATATTTTTGGATTACATTTTGTTGGAAATTTATATGGTTTGTTATGTTCTCAAACCTTGCAATCATTTGATTGTTAATTAGAATATGTTTATTTATACCGTTACTAATGTTGGATTGATTAGAATATAATTTTTTTATTTCCTCATTTATTTGGTTGGCGTCCGTAGCGTCCATGTTACCTGTTATGCTTTTTATTATCGTTCCTAGTCAGTCTACTAACCCTCTTTTATTTTTAATATTAGGTTTTAATGTTTCCAACTTTTGTCGTAATTCTATTAATTTGATTCGTACTGTTGTAATATAATCTTGTAATTCATGAAGGCTGTAAAGGATGTTTATTGAATTTTCTATATTGTCTATAGTCTTCTCGTAATTGTCTAGTCTAACTATGTGTAAAAAATGTTGGTATGTCTGTATTCTTCTAGCTGTTTCTAGTTTCATCGTCAATATTTGGTGGTCTGTCCGTCACGACCATTGTCCTGAAATTTAAGTTTTCGCTTTTATTTTGATTTATGTGCTTTTTGGTTTTTTGTAGTAATAACGGTAACTTTGTTGTTATTTTTTATTCTATGTTTATTCAATCTGGGTGTTAGCTTGTTGCGTCTATTTTCTTTCTTATATACTTTTTGTATATAAGAAAGAAAATGTTTCTTGAGTTTTTCCAAATACTCATGTTCATCAAATTTTGTGTTTTTATTGAACTTGAAAGTCTTACCAGTAAATAGTTCATAAGGGGTTAATTTAGTTGCAGAATGTATAGCGTTATTATAGGTTATTATACATTCATTCAATATATCGGTGTGATCCATTTCCATTTGCCTTTCTTTGTTTTTTCTTAATACTATTCTATAAATTTCCGTAATTGTAGAGTGAAGACGTTCCACAGGGGAGTTTCCATTAGAGTTTTGAACGAATGTAAAATGTATTTTAATATTATATTGTTGACAGATATTTTTGAATATGTTTGCTGTGAACTCTGTTGCAGAATCACATACAATTTTTGAAGGGATGCCGTGAAGGCTTATGAAATGTTTAAGTGATTTTATTACGTTGATGCTACTCCTGTTAACTAGAGTATAAGCTGCTGCAAATTTTGAGAATTTGTCCAATACCGTTAGGATTTGACTGTTGTTAATTGTATAAATGTCGACGTGAAAGATATCTAAAGGTTTTGAGGGTGTTTCTGATATTTAAAATTGTAATTGTTGATAGATCGGTTGTCTATCATACTTAAGTGTATTGCAAGTTTCGCAATTGTTAATGGTTTGATTGATTTTGTTTTTCATCAGGGGAAAGTAAAAGTGTCTTTTTAGGTGGTTTAAGGTTTCATTGATCCCTCTATGATTATTTTTTATGTGATATTCGTTTATCAAGTGATCTTGTTCATCACTATTTACTACATCGTTTAATATCTCTGTGAATCTAATAAGTTTGAACAATTTATTATTTGAAAAGTGTAAGGAATACACCGTTTGAATTGTTTTAAAAGTTTCATCGTCAGTGCAGATGGCTGTAACTTTGTTAGGGGCTAAATATTCCTTAAAAATGTTTGTAATATTATCTTCATTAAAGCAGATGGTACGCAGATGTTTATTACGAAAATTGTTGTAAATTGCGGAAAGTACGCAGATGTTTATTACGAAAATTGTTTCTACGGAAATGTTGGGTTTTTTATTGGTTTTTTTCTAGAATTATTTGCAGGCTGAATTCATTTAACGGGCGCTCTGAGATAGGGATACCATCATTAAGATCTTTTATAGCGGAGTGTATAGTTGATCCACATGAAGTTTCAAAGACTTTAATGTAATTGCTGTTAGCTCTACTTTTTTTCCTTTTTTTAAACATTCCGTTAGAGGTTTTATTAATTTGGCAAAATCTTTAACAAATTTCCGGTAGTATCCCAGTAGACCTAGGAATGATTTGATTTCTTTTTGTGTCCGTGGAATAGAAAAATTTTTTATTGCTTGGTTTTTATCTGGATTGGGTTTCACTCCATTTGTAGTGACTACGTGCCCTAAGAAGGCGATTTCTTTTTTCATAAACTCGCATTTATCTAATTGGATTTTGAAGTTAGCATATGGTAGTCGGTTAAACACCTTTTTTAAATTCTCGATGTGTTTTTGAAGGGCGGTTGAAATGATGATTATATCATCAAGATATGCTAAACAAATTTTACCCACCAGGTCTTTTAAGACATTATCCATAACGCGTTGGAATGTTGAATGATGTTGTCAAAAGGCATTTTTATGTATTCATAGTGTCCTCCATCGACGGAAAATGCTGTCTTTTGAATATCGTTTTTACTCATTTCGATTTGGTGAAACCCGCTAGCGAGGTCTAGCGTGGAAAAGTACATACATTTGCCTAATTTATCAAGTATTTCATTGATATTGGGTATGGGGTATTTATCACTCACAGTTTTTTCGTTTAGTTTTAGATAGTCAATTACTAAACGCCACTTTTGTTTACCGCTGGCATCTTTTTTCTTTGGTACTATCCAAACTGGAGAACTCCAAGGTGAATAGCTATGTTGGATGATTCCTTGATTTAACATATCGTTTATTTGTTTTTGAATTTCTTCAACTGACGTTTGGATTACATTCTATTCGATAGTTATTAATTTCTGAAAATTTTTGAATTCCCTCAACCTTTAAAGGTTGTTCCAGAAATAAATTTTGCTCGAGATCAGATTGGTTGGTTACTTCAATTAAACTATACCAGTTATTAGCGTTATAAAGACCTTCGGCTATTAATAGATTTGATGAAATTTCGGTATTAGGAATATATATATCACCATTTTCGATATCTAGGTGGAATTCTATTTTTCGGACATGAAGTTAGGATTGTTTTGCGGATGTTGATCGTAATATTTATCTAAATTCTGCTTAAAATTATCGTTATTATGTACTCTTTGATTTTCTACATTAAATAATTCCTCACTAATATATTTTGGGAATGAATTATTTTGTTGGGAAGGGTTGACTGGTGGTCCTTGATTAGGGTACCTAGTTTGTTGTTTGAACCTAGTTTGTCCTGATAATGTGTCCATAGGTTCTGGTTTTTGTGAATAATTATTGCTACGATTATTATTATTATTATTGCTAGTATTATGGTTATTATGGTTGTATTTATGAAGTGCTGATTATTTGAAAAGTATGGTTTATTATTATTATAGTTTTGTGAGAATGGTCTGTTACCATTATATCTTTGTTGAAATGTTCTATTATCATTACGTCCCAAGTTTTGGTTATTCGGGGTGTTTCTAATGTAAGGCGTTAAACCATTATTTTTTCCGTAGAATATATTTTTTTCCTTCACGCAATATGAGAAGGCAACAGGTAGAGCTTAGGGTCTCATTGCACGGACCGTTGACCCGAGTGGTTCTTTCAATCCAGAGAGAAATACATATAAGCACATTTCACTATATAGTACTTTTTTAGCATTTATTACATTATAATTAGTCTCATGTATTTAATATGATTCGAAATGGTAGCTTGAATCTCTATAATTTCGCTATAGAAATTTTCTACCGTTTTCTCATTCTGTTTAAGATTATGTAGATCTTTAATTTAGGTTTCATTCCTCTTTTCTGAATAATGTAGGATCAAAGTTTCTTTGTCCTGCTCCCATTCTAGAGCTGTGCCCTACATATTTAAGTATCTCGTTTGCTTGGCCTTTGATTTTATTTCTAATTGCCCCTAATATAATTTTACCGTATGGCGACCCATCTACGCTCGTGATTAATCCTAATATTTCCTCTACGTTTTCGAGGAAATCAAATAGTAGCCTAGGATTTCCATAAAGTTTTGGAAGATCTTTTACGGCGTCCGGAATTCTTAAATATTTAAAAATGTCTGGATTATTGGTATTGGTAGGCCTTTCGGCCGGAATTTCTTGATCTAAATTCATTTCGGAAAATGACAAAATTGAATCTTTAGATTCGTTTAATTCTTCAATCTCAGTAATTTTTCTATCGAGCAAGATGCTAGATAAACCTTTTTTAATTATATAAGGAACCTTTCTTGGTTTGGGGCTTCTAAATTTATGCATAAAAATTTATTATTTTGCTTTATAAATATTATATTATAGTTTTAATTTTTTTATTAAAACTTTACAATTGTTTTTTATATTTTTCTTTTAATAGTTTTATCTCTTAAAGTTTTGAAATGTTCGGAGAAGTCTTCCGTAATTTCCAAAATAATTTCTTTATTTATTTATTGTTTTTTTTGTGAAAAAATAATTTAGAATATAGCTAAAATTTCTCAAAATTTTATACAAAGTATAGTTTAGTACAATTTAATATATAAATAACGATATTTTATATATATTTTTTTATTTAGTATTAAAATATTTATTAACTTTCTTCCAATTTGGGTATATTGGATTATAGAGTTTAGGATTAATATAAGAATTCAATTATAATTTACTTTATAAAAGAGGATCGTCAACTGATCCTACCGACTGCGCCAGTTATGTTCGTAACATGAACGATAACATAAAAAAAAAACAAAAGTTTAATTTTATAATACAAGTTTATTCGCACTTTCTTACTTCTAAGTCAGAATATTAATTAATTATTTATTATTTTTTCATTCTTAAATACAATTTTGATTAGTTAAAAAATGCATATTGTGAGAAAATTATTATGCAATAATATGTAAAGTTCATTGGAATATTATATTACGTTAATTTTATGAAAAATAATTATTAGCAAAATTTAATAAAAAAATGTAATTTGGATATAAGTTTATTAAATGATTATGATGATGATGATGATGATGATGATGATGATTGTTTATGGGATATGTGTATATACTATCCCATAACTCGCGCGATGTTATCAGCGTATGTCATTGCAATTGCATCATCGTCTAATTTTTTTTTTTTTTTTTTTTTTTTATGGCCAAAATAATGGGATAAACACTCTAGCTGCTTTCGAATTTTAACCAGTTAGTATAGCAATAGAATAAAAGGACGTATAAAGGAAATAAATAAATAACATAAACGGAAAATAAGAAGAGAATAGATGAGAAATAGAAATAGAAAAGAAATAGTAACACAGGTTTACAGACAACTGACAAGAAATTGATTCACTCGTTTTTTGAAAACTTCCAAGTTGTATTTTTGGGGGAACACATGTGGCGGTAGATTGTTCCATATTTTAGAGAGGAAGAATTTTTGTATTTCACAGTTCTGGTTCGAATTTTGGCACAACACTAATAAATTTATTATAAAAGATAACATGTATTAGGATCTTACCTAGAAAAATCTCCTAAAATACATATACTAATAAACAATAGATTCCACCGGAACCTTCGATAGTGTGCGTGTCACAAATGGAAGCCGTAAACAACTTTTTCCATGCGAGTTGGTTTGTTCCGACAATAATCCATTAGCAAAAACTATTTTTGTTTATTTATAGTTCTTGTGCGCGATTTTGTGAAAGTGAAATTTATATTTGGATACAAATTTTAAAGATAAGCAATATAAATTATTTTTTTTGAAATTATTATTTGTTTAAAACATACAAATATACAAATTATAAATTAAAAATTTTCACAAAATTTCAAATATATTTAAAATAAAAACACTATTGTAAATAGATAAAATAAGAATATTTACAGGTGTTTGTTTATGAGTTGTTTATTGGACCGTCGACACTTGCAAATCATTGTGTATTATGTAATTTGGCACAAACCAAGGGTGCATCAACTAAAGCTCGCAGTACCTTATTTTGGAAGCGTTGTAATATTTCAATATTAGTTTTTTTGGCTGTTCCCCATAATTGTATACCATAAGTCCATATTGGTTGGAGTATCATCCTATATGTCAGCAATTTGTTTTCCAGTGTCATTTGAGACCTTCTACCGACAAGCCAATATAATTTCCTGAAATTTGTGCTTAGTTGGATTCTTTTTGTGTAGATGTGCTTTTTCCAGGTCAGACGGCAATCCAGATGCATTCCAAGATACTTGACACTTTCTGTTTGAGGAACAGCATTACTATTTAAAAATACTGTAGGACATGTACCCCTCCTTAATGTGAACGTAACGTGATTAGACTTAGTTTCATTGGCTTTAATCTTCCATTTGTTCAACCATAATTCGATATTGTTTAAGCTCTCTTGCACGAGCCCAGAAGCCACATTCTTATCCTTGTGCGATGCAAGTATGGCTGTATCATCGGCAAATGTAGCTATCATTGTGTTTGTTGTATGCGGTAAATCGGCATAGCAAGTAAAGCACTGGACCTAGAACGCTACCTTGTGGAACTCCCGAATGAATTTCTTTGAGGCTGGTAAAATATTCATTTTGTTTGACAAAATAATAACGATTTTTCAGATAGCTTTTTAACAATTCATAGTAGTGATATGGCAAATTTTGTTTTAATTTATAGAGAATTCCTTTGTGCCAGACTTTGTCGAATGCCTGGCTTATGTCGAGAAAAACTGCAGAGCAATAATTTTTGTTTTCAAAATCTTCATTTATTTTATTTACAATTCTATGTATTTGTTCCACTGTGGAATGTTTATGCCTGAAGCCAAATTGGTGTGCCGGGACTAATTTTTTTTGCTCAACTATTGGTTGAAGTCGTCGTAGGATTAGTTTTTCCATCACTTTAGATAACACTGGAAGAATACTGATTGGCCGATATGATTTGACGTCTTCAGATATTTTGCCTGGTTTAAGTATCATTAGGATTTGCGAAATCTTCCATTGGTTCGGGAAAAATTTGAGCCTTACGACCGCATTGAAGATTTGTGTCAGTTGAATAAGGCCCCGTGGTGAAATTTGGCGTAATATGTTTCCAGTGATCAAATCATATCCTGGTGACTTTTTCCCGTTGATTTCCTGCATTATTACTTGGTTTACCTCTTTTTTATTAAATTTTTTTATTGGTAACTCCATCTGATAAGCAGCTTCCATATGTTCTTGTATCTCTTTTTCGACTTCCGAGTTTGTTGGTAGAGGCCAAGGTGTGAATACGCTAGCAAGGTGTTCTGCGAATGCATTGGCTTTTTCTTCATCATTTCTTGCCCATTTGCCATTTAGCTGTCGAATTGGTGGGTTTGACTTTTGAGGCTGTTTGACTTTTTTTGTTGCCTTCCACAGATCATAGTCAGTTGTTTTGGTTGCCGTCAGTTTAGACAGATATTGTTGAACTGTTTCATTGCTTTCTTTTTTTAGCTCATATTTTAGTTCCTTAATTATACGATTTAGCTGTCTTTTGATGTTCCTTTTTTGTTCTGGGATTCTTGTGTTTTTCCATTGTTGCCTTAGACTGCGCTTATTTCAATCATTTCCCATATTGTCAAAGGAATTGGGTGTAGCTGCCCAAGATGCTTGTTGTATGTTGTTGGTGAAGTTGTTGACAGCAATTTCAATGTCTTCCTTTGTTTTCAACGGAATGTGTAGATTGAGTTTACTATCTAGATGTTCTCGGAACTGAACCCAATTTGTTTTTCGGCTGCATAACGTGGGAAGTTTCTACTTTTTTATTACCGAATCATGTAGAGTCATAATTATTGGCGAGTGATCTGATGATAATTCTAACAAAGATTCTATCTTAATTTTTTAAGATCAATTCTTTTTGCAATAAAGAAGTCTAGTAAATCTGGAATTTTATTTGTATCAGATGGCCAGTATGTTGGAGTATCAGGTGATATAAATTGCAAATTTCTGCTTTCCATTGACATTAGAAGCTCTCTACCCTTGTACGTGATTAATCTGGATCCCCAATGGGTATGTTTCGCGTTGAAATCTCCACCACATATAAATTTGTCTCCAAGTGTATCGAGAAATTTGGTAAACTGGTGTCTATTTATAGTATGTCGTGGAGGGCAGTACACTGATGAGAATATAAATTTTCCCTGACTTAGTGAAACCTCAATGTTGGTTGCTTGTAGGTAAGCAAACGAATATTTTGAAGTTTCGGCATGTTTAAAGTTTGTTTTGATTAATATTGCTGCCCCTCCGCGAGCTCTTCCACTTGGGTGATTAGTAGTATATATTTCGTAGCCTTTCATTTTTAAATAAGATTTGTTTGTGAAGTGTGAAATTAGCATTATATCAATGTCATGGGTTCTTAGAAAATATTTTAGTTCCTGTGCATTTTGACACAGACCATTGGCATTCCAGAGAGCAATCTTAGTATTGTTTTGAGATATTTATGCGAGCTTAGACACGATAGTAGTCAAGAGTGTTAACATTCCTGACATTTGTGACATGAGTGTTTTCATCATAGTTTTTAATTCAGACATATCATTATTTTCCGTTGTAACATTTTCCTTGATATTTTCAACCTTTTCTTGGGATTTAGACTGCTTTAAGACTTCAGCGAAAGTGACATTGTTAATAATTTTTGACTCTGTAGGTAATCTGTTATTTTGTTTTTCTATTATTTTTTCGCGCAATGCTGGATACATTTTTTTACGCAACTCTTGATATACTTGACAGCCCCTATAATTGGCTGGATGATTCTCACTACAGTTTATACATTTGACGTTTTCATCTTTTGTTTTTCGTGGGCACTCAGAAGTTGGATGATTTTTGGTGCACTTAATGCATCTTGCGTTTAAGTTGCAGTATGCTTTTGTATGTCCAAACCTTTGACAGTTTCTACATTGTGGTATTTCTTTTTTCGCGAATGGGGTCTCAAAGCTAACAATAGTGTGACATAGTCTTGTGATCCGAAATATCTCTTTGTTATTGGCCTTCGGTTCGAGGTCTATAAAGAACATTGGCAAATGATTTCCGCTTTTGTTTTTTACTACGGAGATGTTTCGAACAATATGTCCCTCCTTTTCTAACTCAACTTTTATATCTTCTATGTCAGCGGACTGATGTAAATTTTTTAAAACAACTTTATATGGTCTATCTATTTTAAATTGATATGAGTGAAATTGTGCTCCAATGTCTTGAAGTTTTTTAACTGCTGTTGAATATTGATCTTTATTTTTTGTTATTATTTTGATTTGGTTCTTTGCTACCAGCTTAAAAGTGAAATCTTCAACCACACTTTTCATATCGTCCTTCAATTTTTGAAAATTTTCCACTCCATGTATGAATAATGGGGGTGGGCGAATTTCATTAATTTGTTCCTGTATATTAATTTCACCATTTTCAGTATGATTAGTACTTTCATGATTCTTGTTGCTGTTGTTTATGTAGTCATTATTCCGGACTGGGTCTATGAGAGCATACGGGTTAGCTCCTACAATTTTATTCATATAATCGGTGAGCGGTTTTTGTTTTATTTGTTTTGTTGCCTGTTGTTGTGTTTCAGTTGGGCTTAAGACGTGGCTTTTTCTTTTTGATGTCTGAGTTCTCCATTGTTCCTCATTTGATTTGTTGGAATTTTGTGTTGAAACGCCTGTTTTTGGTGTTTTTGCTGACACGTTTGTAAGCGGAGTTGCATCCCTACATTTTGTGCATTTCCGTCCTCTTTGGGAGGAGTTCTAGATATTGGCATTTTATAGGTATAATGGTATTGTATATATTGATACAATTTATAAAATTTTTTTTTTTTTAATGTTATTAGTATATAATACCATTTCCAGAGTGATTAAATACAATTAATATATATATACATAAGTATAAACATAGAATTATATTAAGCACAAGAATGGTAATATTATATTCAATATTATATAATTAATATATATATAGGACTAACTATATACATACAATTATATACAGTTATATACTATGGAAGTTATTAAAATATATAGAGTTTTATTATAGTTTTATTTGTAAATATTCTGTATGCAGTATTATAGATATTATTAGTAGCTAAAATTTATTACATAAAATATATTTTTTTTATTTATATTATTTTTATTAATTATTAATATAATTCACCAATAGATGTCGCTCCTTACACTGTAATAGTGGTTTTGTTTTGCACTTGACCACACCGTTTTTATCAATATTCTGTCAGGGTGTCAAAAATGACAGTAACAAATTATTATGATTTGAACGGTCGCGGTTTTTATTATAATTTTTATTTATTTTATAATATTTTTTTTTCGGCGCGAATTTAATTTGTTTTTTGCGCGAACTATTTTTTATTCGGTGCACTAAACATCCGTGTTCTTTGACGGTTCGAGATCGAATGAGTTTTGCAATATAAAGCAAACAATCTTGTCAGTACGGCGGAGAATAATCCTTCACAATGTGCCAGAACTGTAATGGCGTTTCTGATTAAATCAGTTTTTGGTAATTACAAGGAAATAGTTCGTTTATTTCCAGTAATCCGTCCAAGTGGTAATTGGTTAAATCTTGGAAATTTATGTAAAACATACATCCTAATTTTGAAAGTTTTGATCTGCAAAATATATATGAATCTGAGCTGAAGTTGGCAATTAAAAAAGCATACAAATTAGATCACAAAACAATTTTTCCGAACAGTTTAGAAAGGTAAACTGTAACTTTAGTTGACAATATATTCCACTGTTCAACTATTGCAATTCTGCGAGACTGCAATTTGATTGAAACTGCAGAGTTTTGTGAAATAGTTCGTAAATAGGGGGATATTGTTAACACAAAAGCAACCCTAAAGGGAAAATTCAAAAGGAATGAATTTTCTAACCCAATAAAATCTGATTCGGATATCAGTATTAAATTTTTAGAAGATTTTATTTCATGGCTTGAGGTTTGGAATAATAGCATTAATAATGTCGGTACTAAAGATACCTGCACCTTGCTCTTATTAACAACAAGGAACATTTTAAGTACTGTTAAATTTTCTTTACAAGAACTAAAAGTTGACTACGTTTTGATCGGTAAGCTTCAAACCGATGATCTTGAAAGTAGATTTAGATTATATTGTTCTCTCGCCGGATGCAATTATAAAGTTTCTTACTCTGAGGTAATCGAGAGTGAGAAAAAAATTCGGTTGCATAATATATTTGCGCATAATAAAAATGATCGTGCAAAATTAATTCAAACTTACAATGACAACTCTTTGCAAGATGATTCATATGAAATTGATGATTTTTATTCAATTTTAGAATCAAACTTCTACTTAGAAAATGCTAAAACTGATGCTGCTTCTTATTTATTTGTCAACAGCTATGCCTCACATAACGCTGTTAAAAATATTAATTGTTCTTGTCAAAATTTATTTGTAAAAGATAAAGGCATGTTATCCAAGTATAATTATTTCAATTATCTACAGAGAGGCGGTATATCTTGTTCTTCCAATGAATTATACAATATTTTATTTATTTATTTACTATTTAGTTCAAACAGTTTACAAAATATTTATTTATTTATTTTATTTATTTTTTTTATTTTTATTTCATTGTTTAATTAATATATAATAACTGTTCTATAGGCAAGCGGTTTTTAATATATGTAAAAAAAAAAATATACATAAAATAATTAAGGTGATATTTAAAAAATTTAGAGAATAAATAAAAAAAATACAAATTAACATAATTTATAAATTAAACAATTAACAAAATTAACAAATTTAAGTAAGTAATTATTTTAGTATAATTATAAGAACAGAAGAAAAAAAGAAACTTATAAAATTGTATTCAAAAATAAAGTTAGAGAGTAAAATAACAATAAAACTTATAATTATATATTAAGAGACGAAAAGAAAAACGAAATAACGAAAAGAAAAATGTTCTACAAAAGCAAAATATTATATACTAAATTGAGCAAACAATAAAAATAAAAGTTAAAAACACTCTATGCAAAAAGCATGCAGTAGCGAGTGTAGTTACAAAAAAAATATTTTACCAAAATAATAATAGAACAATAATAACGAACAAAAACCGAAAATAAGAGCTTATAGCCCTATTAAAAATAACTAAAAATAAAAACCAATATCTATAAAAAAAAAAAATTAAGTTTAATTAAATACAAAAAATTTACGTAACTATGCGTACTCAGTCATTTACTTGATCATGATTGAAATTAAAAAGTCAGAGTTTAACCAAACTGAGTAATTTAGAACCATAATAATTGTTAGTTAAAGGTGGAGGTAATAAATTATAAAGCCGAGGTGCAATTGCTAAAAATGAGCGTAAAAAATGATGTACATTATGAGGGGGTATGATAGCTAATCTTCTGTTGTTGATTCTCAGATTATATATTTCAGAATACCTACTTCGTAAGTAACCACTTCTATTAAAAAATACTTTGAGGACTCGGAAGTAAAAAAGATGCTTCAGAGGTAAAATATTCAAACATTGAAATAAAGGGAAGCTGCTTTCCCTACGATGTTTTTTTAAAATTAGTCTGATAACACACTTTTGTTGTATTAACAAAGGTTTAAGATAATTATTAAAAGTACCACCCCAATTAACAATTCCATATTTAAATAATCATCTTCTAAACCATTTGTATTTTCTTCTTGTTGATCATCTTTACCATCTTCACAATCTTTAGTTTTTTTATTTTGATTTGTATTCTGAAATGTGTGTGACTTTGATTTATATACGTCTTTTGTAATATTAAAACTAGTAAATTTGCTTATATACCTATATCCGATAACTTTATAATAGGAACTTCATTAGGGAGATACTTCAGGAACTTGCAATAGAAATTGATTCAACTGATACATAGCAACTTTTGTTATCCTGATATAAAATTTAAAATTGGAATAAATAACTAATATAATTTCATCATTTCAACACGTACTATTTGTGGAAGAGTTTTCCATTTTGGAGTTTTCTTGTTCAAATTCTAATAATAAAATTAATTAAATAAATTATAGGTTTTTCACTTCTAATTCAAGTTTTTTTTTTTTCAAATTCAATTTTATTTATTTCAAATTCAAATTTTTTTATTTCAAATTCAATATTTTTCATTTCAAATTCAATATTTGCAAATTTTGTTATTTTTATTTTTAAGTTTTTGAAAGAAAACAAACTAAGTATACAAACCAAAATAGATTTTTTAAACAAACAAACGTTTTCGAAAAACCTATATTTATTATGAAAATTGTTTCATAATAAATAATTTATCATTCTTCACTATTTCGTTTTATTTTTTCACATGCTTTTAAAATATAACCAACACAGTTGGCAGTACAATTAAATAAAAAAAATTGTTGGTTTACCTACTTGGATTTTGAAAAAAAGGTTTAAATGCGTTTGATAATAACTTAAAAGAAATTACATTCAATGGTAATAAACCGGTTTGATTAAATTATCAAATTTTTATAATATTACATTTTATTTTTACTTTAGAATAATTTTTATTTATTTTGCACTAAACACAACACAACATTAACGAACCACCATGTTCGCGGGACTACCTTTGTTATTTATGTGGTGGTAAAAAAAAGTTGTTCACGGCTTGCTACATACACTCTATCGAAGGTTCCGATTCCACACCAAAATTAGAAATACAGTTAGTCAATTCAAATCAAATATCAAACAACTACAAAGAAATAACATTGCTCTCTATAATTTTCCCCACGCAAATAAAGCGTCAGAACCAAGGATACTGGTGAATACAGCCAGTACACGAACCAAGAAGAGCTTTCGTTGAAATCTAACACTTTAAAAAATAAAACTTCTTCTGTTATCGATAATATACCTAATGTAGTCCTAAAAAAATTAAGTAGTCTAATAATTTCAAAATATGTTATTTTGTTCAATAATGCAATTAATAATTCGTATTTTCTGAAAATATGGAAAACATCGAAAACTATATTGCTAAGTTTAATTACAGGCCAATAAGTTTAATGCCCAACATCAGTAAGTATTCAAAACACTCATTAACGACAAAATTTCAAATTTCCTAAAGTCAAGAAATATTATAACTGAAATTCAGTTTGATTTCAGGCACAAGCACGGAACCACTCATACAATAACCTGACTAACATCAGATATCTGCTGGTTCATAAATAAAAAATATGGTGTAGGTACCTGTTTCGTCGATTTGGAAAAGGCTTTCAACTCGGTATGGTTGGACGGCTTAATATTTAAAATAATAAAATATGAATTCCCATTACATTTAATTGCGCTTATTTTGAAAGCATGTTATATGGAAATAAATTTCAGATCTACTATCAACAAAATTCATCGCATAACGTATTCCCTATCGAAAACGGTTTACAGCAAGGAATTGTTAACGCACCAATCCTTTTTTCAATCTATGTAACAGATCTGCTCCACTTATTAGATAGAGTAAAAGGTAATAATTTTGCATTAGTAACACGCAAAGTTAGTAATATATACAATACAAAGTTCAAAAAATGTTTAATAATATTTTGGACTACTGCAAGATATGGATACTTAAAGTGAAGTTTAAAAAATGCGAAACCATGCTATGCCGTAACAAAACAAGTTCAGACATAAAAAAAAATTGGAAATCTTTTTCTATAAAATCTCCAAATAAGTCACTGCTAGCAAACAAAAAAGTTGTGAAATATCTCGGAGTTTTTCTTCACCGAATTATTCCGAGCATATAAAATACACAATATCTAAAGGCAATAAGTCCTTCAATATGGCAATAAAACTATTTTGCAACAAAAATGTAAGCAATAGAGTAATAATATGTTATCAGACATTAATAAGGCCAAAACTTGCATATGGTGTACCCATATGGTTTAACGTCAGTGCAAGCTTAATGGAAAAACTACGAAAATTTCAAAGAAAGCGTATAAGAGTATGTACCAATATTTATAGAAACCTAATTCCGACTACAAGCATTACTATTCCAATAAGTACTTGTCCAAGGAAGCAAACATAATTAGAATCGAAAATTTTCTAATAAAATTGATTTGAAAACATTATGACAGAGCACAAAAAACTCCAGAAAACGGTTTAATATCGTATATATTCTACCACAACGAGGAGTATATTAAAAAGACTATGGTCACAGGCTTTATAGTCCCAGATAACTTTATCTTTTTGGATAAAAATGGTTATATTCAAAACCAAAATCATGTTCCTACACTATATCACTATAGCAGACGGACTACATGTAAAAATATAGAGTAAAGCCCGGTCAACATTAAAGGAGAAAATTTGAGATATGACATGTCCATACCGGACAAAGATAAATTTATAAAAAGAGATTATTGGTGTTTGGAAAATACGTAAAATTAGCACTAAGTACTATAAATACATACTTCTTCTTCTCGTTTTAACTAGGTTTAAGCAGTTTTAGTTAGGTTTAGTTAGGTTAGTAGGTTTAGTTAGGTTAAGTTTTATCTTAAATAAGACCAGAATATATTGGTTTTTAAATCCCAGGTTTTTTCCAATAGATTTATATAAGAATTCAAGTAAATTTAAACTAAATAATTACAATAGTAATAAGAATAATTATATAACATAAATTAACATAAAAATCACACTATTACTTTATAAGTTAATAATAATATCACAAAAGCTATTTTTTGTAAACTTTGTCTAGGCTATGTAATTATAAGACTGTACAATGGGTAAAATAAAGTTTAATAAAAAAAAAAATTACATTTTTATAATATATTTTTTTTTTTTATTTATTTTAAGTATTGTCTGCCAGCCTCAACAAACATGAAGCAGTGTAGTCTTCTTTTCCTGATTGGAAAAGCTTGCAATACTTTACTTTTGTAATTCAAACATATTATGCATTCGTGATTATTTCGAAGAAATTACGAAATCTGTTTTTTATGTTTTGAAATAAAATGTTTTCTGCTAGTGATATTATTTAAAGAATACTTTAATGCAGATTAAATATTTTAACGTTTTATGATAGGTTTTCAATATTTTGTTTAACAAAATAAATAAAAAATAAAAAAGGAAATTGCGTAATGCGAATAATTAATGTGACAATTTTGTATTATTGAAAAATAGAAAGTGGAACAAGGTGCTTCATAACATACACTATATTTGATGTGATTATATATGAATTAATAGCTAGCATAGTTGCTTTACTATCCGAAAGAATGTAGAACGTTTTTTGTAATTTCTTCTTAAGTTCTCTCGCACACAGAGCTCTATAGCATGTGCTTCGGCTTCGAAAACTGTGTTTGTAGAGTCTAGGCTTGAATGAACATGGGTCGTGAAGCTTTTTCCATGGTTACATGATAAAATTACAAAAGACAAAATTACATATGGATAAAATTGCATAGAGACAAAATTACATATGGACAAAATTTCATATTTAAAAAAATTACATATTTAAATTTTAAGAAAAATTTAAAATGATTTGGTTTTGTAATGAAAGTACCTACTTATAATTTTAAATTTATTAAAGTCATATGAGCTATAATTTGCATATTGTTTTTTGCTATATATTTTGAACTAAAACCTTGCCGCCTGCGTTTACCTGTTGTCGGAAAAAACAGGGTTTTAATAAATGAGTAGCGGGGGTTTGGGAGCAGCAGCCCCGACTATAAAAAACAAGAAGTCCGGCTGAATTTTTAATTTAGCAGATGTTCAGCTTTAGATAAATGATAGCTTTCTTTAACAAAATCTTGACTTTGTCAAATTTTACATAACATATGTTACAGAAATAAAACAAAGTCAAATCCGTCCAAGAAACAGATAAGAAATAGTTCGAGGTCGTCTTGAAGACACGCCTTATGGGTGAGGCATGCGAAATATGCCACGAATACAATCTTCTTGCTTGGCAAGATATAAAAGCAAAATTTATGGAAGATCTATCGCCAAAAGTTAGAGCTAGAAGTTCCATCTTTACAGAGTTTACAAAAATCAAACGATAACATTAAAAAGAGAACACTAAGGGTTAATTTGCAAAATGCTCCAACCTGGCCAATGAACTTAATTTGGCAGTAAAGCAAGAAACTGCAGTCGAAGTATTGAGTGAACGTCTGCGAGTAGATAATAAAGATATAGCCATCAAACATATCGAAAGTGGACTATCAAATATGAATACACAGGTGATTTTACGGGCAAGAACCCCAGAAACATTCTAAAAGCTGAAACAAATAATTCTGTCTGAGGTTGAAATCCTAGATGTAGAAACTACTAGAAGCGGTCCTAATCAAAATTAGGTCCCTAAGTGTAGTGTATGTCACAGAAGGGGTCACGATAGCACAACGTGCTACAGGAATACAAATCAACGTAGCTACCCCAACATAAGTGGGCAGATTATAAAAAGGGGAATTACGTCGCGAGACGAAGAAACCAAAAAAGTGTCCTCAATAAATAGGAGACCTAACGTAAACAACTTCGACAGGTATAGCTATTACAATAACAGAGGGGGCAGAACCAGTGTTACCTCAATAATAATAATAGATGTAATAATTATAATAATGATTATAAAGGCAATCTTCGCAGCAACACCTTGCTTGTGTTATACGACATCATGAATCGGGTGAGACCAGTAACAAATTACAATCCCACCAGGGAAACTTATTAACGCGGGGAAATGTCTCACCTCCTCGGAACACATGGAATAAAGGCACTTAGTTTCCCTATTCAGGTTTCCCAGTGCTCAACCTTTATAGAAGTAGATAGTAATTTGGATATAGAAATAGATAGGAATAAACTTGCACATAGATTCTTGATAGATACTGGGGCTGATATCAGTATTCTTAAGATGTCTGCCCCACATGATGATCAACTAGTTGACTCCTCAGAAAGCCTGGCGTTGATCTCTGTAAGCGGGGACTACATCAAAGTGTGTTCTCTAATCTTTAGGGGGTAAACTAATGGTATAAGAAGAGATTAAATTAAATTACGAATCTAAGACCCCGTCTCTAAATCTAACTATAAATGGAGAGGAGTGGGAAGACCTGAGCAGCGGAAACTATAAGAATAACCAGGATTTAAAATTAAATACAGCAGTAAAATCAATATTTAAGATTTTTTATACTGAATTCTTTATGTTAAAGAAGAAAATGATATGATTTCAGCATATCGAAATGATTAAGGTTTTATTTTTTTTCCAACTTACGGATATTATACTTATAATTTAAAAGTTTGTGAATTTAAATTTAAAAATAACTTTATTTTATGTTACAAAAGTTAGAAACTTTGCAATTTAGAATAAGATTTTTTGTTATATTTTTTATTGAAATCAAGCTGTGAATTGACTAAGCTGTGAAAAACGTAAAAACAAAAATAAATAAATTAAAAATTGAATTTGGTTTGTCTTGCTATATAATATATTTTACATTTTATTCCATGTCATTTATTTTACATGCATTATCCTATTTAATTTAAACATTTTTATTTTATGACATATCCAAAAAAAATTAGACCATGTCATACATTGCGAATTCTTTTGTTTCTAAATGTATGACGTGGAATAAAATCAACATTGGGAAAGCTTAATTGAATAGTAAATTATTTACACCACAAAAATATTAAAATTTTAGCAAGTTCTTGGTGCTGAATACTTTTACTGAATAGTGCTGAATACTTCAAATATTTACACCAATAGTGCCGGTTATTTCCAAGTTGAGCGCCATCTATACTCTAAAAGAAAAGAAATTTCAATTACGGGAAATTTTTAAAAATTCTTCATAAAAATTCTGTCATTTTAAATAGACACACAATAGAAAAACGTACAAAAACAGAAAAACAAAAATCAGATCAGATCATACTCTTCAAAAATTATATAATAAGTGTTAGTTCATTTGCTCATTCGCTAAATTTCAGTAATATTTCTGACTATAACTGTTTTGTGACCATAGGCGTTGTATAGGTACTACGGGCAAATTAAATAATTGCGACGTACACGAACACTACGATACACTATCACTACGATACACTAACACTACGCGAAAAGTGTACTTTTGTATGCCAGTCTTTATATTCTGTGTAATAAAAAGAAAAATAAATAAGTAACAAAAATGTATGTGTATGCAAATGCAAATGCTTAATGTACGGGCAAAATTATTTCAGCCCAACTAATTACATTGAAAACAAAAACTTCTTGATAATTTCATTTTTCAAAAACCAATGTATTTTTTGGACGATCAGCCGTTAGCCCATGAATATTTTTATACATGTTTGTAAGTATATATTATTAAATTTGTAAATTTAATATTAAGAATAATTGATACATGTTTGTACGTATGTAGATTTTTCGATATATATATTCGGCGATGAATATTTATTTGTAGAAGAATAAGAAAAATAAAAACTATAAGAGTAATATGTATGGAAATTCTAAATAATAAAAATAAAATAATTTCGCAGAAATTTTTAGTATGTTGAGTTTGTTGATTTAAGAATTATAAGACATCTTTTGAGATTTTTCGATGCGTATTCCTGGTTGGGCTGAGCCCAAGTAGCCCGTTAGTACGACCCGCGTTCTAATAACTAGATAAGAACACTGATCCCATTGCAGATAGGTTGTTCAAATTAGAACAAGGGTTGAATCTTAAAAATTTCTAGACAGTATAATGAATTGTTTTACCTCGATAGAAACTATCTGTCCTATACAAATGACATCGAACATGACATTCCCACAGAACAATATCAAACGCCTATTTTTAAAAATCCTATCGGTTACCCGAGACTTAAAAAGTGGAAATAAATACACAAACCATCTTACTGGAACATTATGTTATTAGTCCCAGCAAAAGTCTCGGAAATGAACCTGTCGTACTCGTTCCCGAAAAGGCGAGTAACGATGGGAAAAATAAATGGAGGTTGGCTTTAAGAAATTGAACGAAGTGACTATGGGTGATGCTTATCCACTACCAAATATAACAGAGACATTAGATCAATCAATATTATAGAATTTTGAATTATTCATTAATAGTATATTGAATGAAAAGAAGTAAAGAACAAAAAAAGGAAAAAAAAAAATAAAAATGAGTTTGGATTTAAATTTAAAGAAAAATGTAAGGTTAATTTTGAGCTGCTTAATAGCTTCCAACTATTATCAAGCTTATTGTATAGTGTGATAGCAACATGAATTGATGTGTGATAATCCCATAAAAGAAAATTTGTGTGATAATCCCATTTGAATCGTGAGTCTATCCAAAAACCAGATTTAACAAAAAGTTTCCACGAAATCCCTATGAGTCAGGGCCATAAGGAAAAATCCGCCTTTACTACACCACACGGACACTATCATTTCAGTAGAATACCTTTCGGCTTAAGAGGAGCATCGTCTACATTCAACAGTTAATGAATGTAGTCTTATACTAAAAACTATAATAAAAAGCTTATTAATGTGTTTTAAAGACTAAAGCATGCTTATCTAAAATTGCGGCCGGACAAGTGTAACTTTCTAAAAAAGGAGGTTAGTTATCTTGGCCATATTGTTAGTAAAGATGGCGTAAAATCATACTCCTCAAAAATCGAAGATATAGAACAAGACAAAAGATATAAAAGATTTTCTGGGTGTTGTTGGGTATTATAGAAAATGTATGGCAAAATTTCCAAACCATTACCGCACCTTTTGAAAAAAATGTAGAATTCAAATTGTGATGTTTTTGTGGTGAATCATTCACCGCTCTGAAGAACCTACTAGTAACATCTCCTATTTTGTTACATCGAGGAAGAATTCTTAGTAACGTTAGATGTTGAAGATAGACCCATCAGTTTTGTAGTAGAACATTAAACACTGCTGCACTGACTTAACAAAGATATACAAAGAAAATAAACTATTTCACATTTAAAACTTTCTGAAGAACAAAATATTTCGTGTTTCAAATTTAGCTGGTTCCCACGAATGCAAATTTATGTAGGTTTTCACACATGAACTATTGTTATCAACATGCAATGCAATGCAGAATCAAACATTTTTTGCCTGACATGAAATTCATAAAATTCTGTAAAATATACCACTCGAAATTCTTGTACAATAGCGAATTTAATTTAAAAGACAATAATTTTACTAATTATAAAAACTTATATTTTAAAGTTTTAATTTTTTCAATCAGTAACACAGTTTAGCTGGGTATTTAGGTCAAAATAAATAATTGAATGATATAAATAAATGAATTAAACTAAAAAAAAGTTTTCATTCAAGAAAAATTTAAATTCTATAAAATTGCGTCAAAAAATCACTGCGCACAGATAATCGTTTATAACCGTTATTATCTATTTTTTACACACAAATCCAGTCATATCATAAATAGAGAAGCATACATACCAATTAATAAAATCGTAGGAGGTATTTGAAAAATGTACCTGATGATATCTCATCGATAAAAACACTTGAAATTGCTGAATTGTCATTAGTATTGCAACAGGTGTTCTGTGGGAAAGTTAAAAGGTGCTCTTTTTTTAATATTAAATCAAAACAAAAGCAAATAAAATCATAAAATAAATAACATAAAAATATTAAAATATTGTAAATAAAACAAAATCTAATAAATATTGCTAAAACATAACTTAAAATATAAACTTAATCAAGCAAAATATTATAAAATATCAGGAAAAATCCTCATACCAAAGAATAGAACAACCTTAAAGGTAATTTAATAAAATCTTGTCAATTCTATAAAAAATTAATTTAATTTTTAGTAAAAATAAAACTACTTTAATATTGTATACTACATAGACCAAATATCTTAAGAAACCTTTTTGAATTATTTGAATGACACTTTCAGTTAAATTTTAATAATTAACTAAGTTAAATTATTATAAAGAAGAAGAATGTTTATTTGGTGGAAAAATATTTTGTGACTATGTATTATTTTAGTTAAATTAATTAAAAACTAAGTACATTGTTGTATGGAATGAATCTTACATTATTGTTTGTTGACATCATTGTAGTGCCCAATTAGTTAGATTTTGATATATGTATTATTCTAAATTAATAAATTCAATTGATAGTTAGTAAATTTGAATTATATTTTAATAATAATGATAATGTTTGGTGCATTGTGAATTCAAATGAAAATTTGTGCAAATTCGTAGGAATTTAAAAAAATTACAGTGTCGTTCTTAGAACATAAGAAAAAATATTGCTCTTATAAAAAAGCCAAAAACAAAAAACATCATTGCAACACACATTAAACTTAAAATTAGCTATGAACATTTTTAATCTCAATAATAATTTCTTGAATTTTGCAATTTAATAATCCAAACCTAATTCTTTTATTTCTTAAAAATTTAAAACAAATATCCTTTTTTGAATATGAATTTAGATTTTGATAATTTGTTCTTTCACATTTAATATTAATTGATAAAAATTTAATTTTTGAAGTAATAACATGTTAAATTTAATAAAACATTGATTTATTACTTATATTTTATTATGGTTTTATAATTTTAAATTTATTAAAGTCATATGAACTATAAATAGATGTTTTTTCTATATATTTTCTACTAAATCTTGCTGTATGTATTTACCTGTCATTGGCAAAAACGGTGTTTGAATAAATGAGTAGCGGGGGTTGAGGAGCAGTCCCGACTATAAAATTTAAATTTGTATTTTTTTTATAGTTTTTACTAAATTTACACTTTTTCCAGGGTTAGGGAAAAATATTGTAAAAGATTATTATTATTGAAATATTAAAAAGAAAATTTATAAAAATAGTAAATTAATAAAAAAACAAATACGTAGTTCAACTTTACACAAAAATTTGAATGTGTAATTATTTAACAACATTCAAAAATCTACCTATATGTATATTTTTAAAAATCTTAAGAAATCTTGAAAACGTGTCGGTCGCCTGCTTGGTTGATCCATACGCCAAAAAGTCATATTGAGAAAATGAATTTAAAGTTTGAAAGACTGTAAAAATTAAACTGTTCGATAGAATTCTTCCAAATTTAGCTTACTGAATAGTTTTATAGACTAAAGACTAAATAATTTAAAAAAATTCAAATTAAAAGACCATAAGAAAATATAAATAATAAAACCATGTTTTATTGGTGTCGGAACAAAATTAGATAGTTCAAAATGTCATATGAACAAAATTTTTTATTTAAATTTTTAAAAAAATTAAAATTATTTGGTTTTGTAATGAAGGTACTTTTTTTTTTAAAAAAAGTAAGAATAGTAATTATTTTATTTGGTTAAACATGGTTTTATTACTTGTTATGGTTTTATAAATTTAAATTTATACAACCATTGTACATACCCGGCGGAGCAAAAGAAAGAAATTTTTCTGTGAAATGGCACAATAAAATGATTCTTAATAAAATTAAACATTAAAGTATGTGAAAACAACGTATAGAATAGCAATAATATAATAATAGCAAACCACAAAAAAATAAAAAATGGTTAAAGTTTTAAGTTAATATTTATAAAATAAAATAAAAAAAATATCAGATAGAGTTAAACCTTTTTTATAAGATTTAATTAGTTTTTATTATTTTTTTTATTTCTCAAGGGAAGGTAAAAGCCTCGAAAAATATTAAGCAGACCACACACGTAGCTACTTAGCTATTTGGGACTCTAACCCACTAAAACCACCGAAACACTTTTACCATAAATGATATTAATAACCGATTAATTGATGTTTTGCGTTAATTGAGAAAACTTGTGTAACAAATAGTTTCCGAAAATTTTATTAAACCATTAATCATAACTATGGCTTAGTACCATTACCGTTTCCCAATTATTATGAGGGAGTTTTAAAATTTATCATATAGAAAAAAATTAGATAAAATGGAATATTCTAGAAAACCTTCTGGAATGCTACATTGTCAGTTACAGTGTTACTAGTTTTCTCCTGTCCTTTTTTTGGCCGGTCGGAAATTTACCAGTGGGTTTTTAGTATGTGTATACATATAATCAAATATCCGCTATTTATTTATATTTTTAAGATATTTTAATAATTAATAGGTATGTTTATTTTTAAATATTGATATTTAAAATAAATTTTAAAATGTGTTGCTTGGTAAAATGAAAGTTCCTTTGAAATGAGAACTACTGATAAAGAACTCTGGTATACCAGTTTGTATCACATTTTCTTGATTTGACTATTCAAGTGCTCAAATCAAAAAAGATATATGTACCTACAATATGTACCTGCAAACTCAGAATAGTTGTTGTCAGCAGCTATTCTAAAAAAAAAATCTGAACAAAAAAGATCAATTTAGAACTGTTTTAAACAATCTACTCAACAACGATCAGAACACTTTTGGGCAAAATAGTTAAATTAACGGAAGCTACTGAACATAAACATTTTTTTACTCTAGATCGTTCTAAATCGTTCTTGAACAGTTTACTGAATAAACCTGATATTTTATTTTATTTATATTTTAAATTTTAGTTTTCTATTTGATTTTAGTAAATATTATATTTTTGTTCTTAAAAATAATTGTCACAAAATAATTGTTTTAAAAAATAGAATCATTCCATTCTTGAAGTAATTTTTAAATTAATAAAAAAATTATTTTATTAATTTGACAGTTATCTGCAATATAGAAAACTAAAATTAACATGGAAACATAAATTTTTCGGCAACCTAATGATATTTACATCCTTAATGAGGTTTCTGCACCCTCTAACATTCCCAAAAAACTATCTTATCGCAAATAGGTTCTATTGAGTATTTTCAACTATTCCTACAATGTTGTTTGCCTTATATTTTAGAATCGTATCTATACATATATACGTATACTCCGTTAAAGACAGAGATGCATCAGTTTTATAGTTCTTATCATTCTCTTTTCGTTTGGCCTTATGTAAAAACTAGAAAATAACTTTCGGAGATGTTAAGGGAGAATGGGAAACAAGTTTACTGATAATTAGGTCTGCGGGTTTGGATTAACCGTCAATTAAAAAGGACATGATCATCTCATCCTTTTTAAACTGCTTTAGATTGCTTATTAAAGTGTTAATAATTCAAATTTACACGCTGGGGGACGCAGTAGGTAGAGCGCCTGCCTATCAACCGAAAGGACGCAGGTTCGATTCCCGATGAAGCAACAAAAAAAAAAATGCTTTATTGGTTTTTCGACCTGGTCTAGTACCCTTTGTCATTGAGATATAATAAATGACAAAAAATAATTTAGAGTATATATATAATCTTGTAACAAATTGAATAAAATGAAACTATTCTATTTAAGAAGCTACTGCTTAGTTCCTGACAATAGCAGTAGTTTTCCACATTTAATGAGTAGATAAGCCAGTAATTTGTTATATAAATACTCGAAATATTGTAGACATTGTAGTGTAAAATTGCAATACCGTACTTAATTAAGCACAAAAAGGTGATTCAATATAAGTTACTATTAAGAATGTAAAAAAAAAAAGTGATTTTGCTGTTTCCTATGTAACTGCCAATCATTGAAATCAACACACATGCATCTACCAACCATAAATACAGCTTCACCATTTTTTGCCTTTGAATGATACGATAAAGAGCTCATTAGCTTTTTTGATTTTTTATGATAAAAAATAACAAAGTTCACTATTTAATTTTGAATATACACCAGAATTCATTTTAACTTTGAAAATTAAACAAGACTTTGAAAACTTATAAAATAAAAGTATCAGTATTAAAATTTTACAGAATGAAGATAGCATCTGTTGAAAGCTAACCCTTTATTGCATACTGTATCATATTTGATACGCTTTTTATATTTTTTATATATCTCTATTAAATTATTCTTATCGTCCTCTATATTCTGGTATAAAAAAAAATAAACTTTATCTTATGTTTTTATTATTTAAACATATACGAGTAAAGCATTTGTCAAAAAATTGACGCGAAATTTTTTTTTTTGTAATACTTTACAAAAGTATTTGCATTCCTTAAGTAAAAGTTGTCGTATAAAAAAGTGAATAATAATTTTTACATATTTTTGGATATTAAATCAGGTAAATGTTTATTTTTTCTAATCAAATCAGTAAAATTATGATTATAAAATAAAAAGTTTTTAGTATTTTGTTAAAAATGTTGTTTAATTTTTTTATAAATTACACGCTAAAGTTATATGTATATATCATATATGATATTTCATGTGTTTTTAGTTAAGAATAATGTTGTATCATATACGATACATTGTTTCAATCATGTATTAACAGAAAATTTTATACATCTAGAAATAATATTAAAACAAATAAAGACAGGCTCGCCGAAAAGAAATTTGTGAGATTTTCATCTCTTGGGATTAAAGTGAGGACGAATTTGATTCTTTGAGTGATGTGGATGAAGTTTATAATGATATAGAAAATTAAAAAACTAGAAATAACTTAAATGAAGATTCAAAAAACTAACTTATAGAGGAGACAATTGACATCTCATCTTTACAAATAAATTTTTTAGAAGATAGTGATGTTAATAACAGCGAAGTTAATAATAAAAGGAATTCAGTATTAGCCAAAATAAAAAAATATTATTTAAAACTGATTTGGATGACTTCAAATTTCCAAGCAGAAAGTGATGAATTTCAAGGAAGTAATTGCCTTAAAGAAAATTTAATAAATTAAGACACTCATTTAGCGTACTTTTATAAAAAAATTTCGGAAGTTATCTAAAACAATATTTGCCAGCAAAGCCACATTAGTCGGGATATAAGTTTTTTTATTCTTTCTGACGTATCAGGTTTTACATGCGACTTCGAAATATATACTGATCAGGATAATGACGCTCGTTGTAGGTTTGATGATGAAAACATTTAGGAGCTTGTTTTAATGTTGTAATGAGATTAGTAAGAAATATTCTAATGATGTGTAATTATAAATTATACTACGATAACTACTACACATCGATTCCACTTATGGCAGAGCTTTACAAGAAAGGTATCTTAAGTCTTCGAGCAATTCGTTAAAATAGAATTTCTTATTGTAAACTACTTGACGCAAAATTTTGGAAATCCAAACCACGTAGAACTTCACTTGAACTTGTCAAATCTATTTACAGAATGAGTATAACAGTTGCGTGGAAAGATAACAAAATTGGGACTTTAGCCTCCAATTTTGTTGGCCAAAATCCAGTCGAACAATCTGAAAGATGGTGTAACACTGGAAAACAAGAAATAATAGATTGCCCAGCAATTAAATAATAATAGATTGCCCAGTTAAAGATTATAATAAATTCATGAGATTATGGAATTCATTCACAGCAGAATTTTTTATCATTGGATTTTGTACAAGTAAATTAAGTTTATTCTCGATCTTTTAGCTATTGTTATTTATTAAATTCCAGGCGAGTTCAAATGCAAAAAAATAATAAGAAAATACTATCATTATTTGAATTTAACATTGAAATAGCCGTAACTTTGTGTCGTTTAGGTGAAAAGGTGGCCTTCGACTGATTTGAATAGCAAAATAGAACTCAAGAGAAAAAGACAATTGCATGCCACATACCTCAGAGGATTTCCGTGTTGACAAAACAGATCATTTTGCCATCTGGTCTGTAAGAATGAGATGTAAGCTACCAGATTGTGTCAAATTGACTTATTTAAAATGCGAAAAGTGTGAAGTGACTCAAATAAAGAGAGGAAAGAACTTTGCTTAAATAAAGAGAGGAATTGTTTTATGAAATTCCATAAGTAAATTTTTATATGCTGATATTTAAAGTTTTCCTAACAAATGGAAATGTTCCTAATTAAAAAATTTAGTTTTAAAATATTATTTACTATTTTTAAATGAATTTTTGATATTAATTTAATTTTTTTTTTAAATAATTTTGATTGAGTTTTGTGATATTAATATTATGTTTTATTTTTTATTAATATTAATTGAATTTTGTGATAATTACTAAATTTATGTTTTATTTTGATTTATTTTGAGAAAATAAATACTGAAGCACAAACTAAAAGAAATTTAAAAAAAAATAATTTTTTATTTCATGATGTATAATTTGTGTATATTTCCATTTTCTAGGGAAATGAAGAATTTCCCAGACTTATAGAAATTTTTTGTTCATGATGTAAAGACCTTTCCAAAATGACCTTTCCAAAAATAATTTTTTTGGTGCAAAAAAAAAGTCATGTACACATCTATTAAGATGTTCATAAACAAATTAGTTTACTTGCAACATGTGATTTACTACACTTGTAGTATCTGTGATCATAATGGTCACGCCATCAGGATGATTCGGATTAACTTGTGAATTATTTGTAATAATATGTTCTAAGCAGGAACCTGATATAGGTCTGGTGGTATAATCGAAGAAGGAAAATCCATCTACAATTGTTTTTTACAACTCAATATATGGATTCAGTTCATCAATAACATTGTAGTTAAAATTACCGAATATGTAAGTGTGCTTATTGCAAATTTTATTTAAATTAGTTTCTAATATATTATTTAATTTATTCATCATTTCCTTATTATTTTCAGGTGGTCTGTATATTGCAAAGATTTTTAGGTTTTTTTTATTAAATTCTATCTCGATATTTATTATGCTGTTATATTAACATCACAGAAAGTTTCAAGAATGTTGTAATTTAATGAATAGTAATTAAATATACTTGCTCCTCCACCTTTACGAGTTTTTCTACAATAGACAACATTTTTATAATTAATAATATTAATAAAATCTACTTAATGTTCTAACACCCATGTTTCGGGTGTATTACAGTTTTTGAGCTTTCTAAAATTCACAATACTTCTTTAATTTTATTCTTTAGACTCCTAATGTTGAGATATAAGAGTTTAAGTGAGTTATTATTTTGAAATTTTACTTGAGCGGCGTCGTCACAGTTGTTATTTCCATGTGTTTGAAGTGGTGAAATAAAGTCTTCTTTATTTAACATTTAAATCGTTATCTGATAGTGCTCTTATAATTTTACTATTTTCAATTTTCCTAATTAATATTTTACCATTTTTAACCCATTCTTTCCCCAAATTTAATTATATTATTTCTTTTTAGATCTCTAGTATATTTATACAGTAGACTAAAGTAAAATATTAAGGATCCATTGATGAAGATTGATTTAATTATTTTTTCACTCTGATTATTACTATCTTTATTGAAAATTGACATTATTTAACTTAACCTTTTTTTTATCTGTATTATTTTTTTTTTGTTTCATCATTTTTCAATTGAACAAGAAGTTTTGATGGCTCACCTGAGTTTCTTGATGCTTTTATTTGCCTGTTAGAGAATTTTATACCTTCTGACTTCAACTCAATACCCAATTCTTTCACTACTATTGAAATAATTCTCTGGTACTTTCATTTCAATTTTATTAATTTTTTCCGTTAGCATAACAACTTCATTCCTTAATACGATATTTTCCTCCTCTACTACCGAATCCACTATTGCTTTCAATTCATTAACCTGACTTTTTACTTCACCAAGTTTACTTTCATGTGAACTAATTTTTTGTAGTATTTCATCTAATTTCTCCATGATAACATTGTCTTTGTTAGATCTGTAATATTTCTTGATTTTGACTGCGACTGCTTGTGTTTGCCGTAGCATTTATTACTGTGGCCGTCTCTTTTTTCTACTATTTTTGCATGAAGTGCATTGCCATAATTTAGCATCTTCCACTCCTTTCCATCAAATTATTATGACAATAATAATTTTTTTTTCATTTTGTTTTTTTTTTATAGTGAATTTGTAATAATTATAATAATTGTTATTGAATGATTTTTTATCTAATATCTAATACTATTATATAAATTGCTTTCAAAAAGCCTGCTTTAAAAAACCCAGGGTTTACACAAAACACAATTACAATATTAGAGTAGAATACGCATTCTCTGAGTATTCATCTTAATATAATATATATCTTTTTAAAAACGATATGATTCTTAATGTGTGCATTTGTAAATGTATGATACTAGTATAATACCACTACTTACTAACAGTAGTAAAGTTTGTGTGCAGTTTAAAAGAGAATACACCGCTGTATTGTAGAGGTACTAATCAAAAACGTTTCAATTCTACTTCAGCTGATTTTCTTTTACTTCTTTTACCTTTGAATAAAACACAGAACCAGAGTTTCTCAATATCTGCTATATAACTTGAAAAACCTTCCTCTCTTCTATGCCCCCTCCCTCCGTCCATTCCATATATTGTTTTTGTATGTAAATCAGCATAATCAAATTGTAAATAATACAATAATACAATTTGATTATGCTGATTTACATTTAAATTTATACGATCATAAATTTAAAAAATATAGACAAAAAACATTAACAAAAATAGCAATTTTAACTCTTCAACGCGTCATGTTGCTTGCCCCAGTTGTCGGTTTAAAAAAAAACACGTAAGTAAAAATAGTGAAAGGTTATATTATATGATCATGAACAAAAACTTTTTATGGTATGTCATGTCCAAATTTTTTGTATATCTACATAAGTGTTGTGTGTGTTTGCTAAAATAAATAATTAGATAAAAAATAAACCAAAAAAAAATTATATAAATTACTAGTTTTTTTCCATCTTAACTGAATTTATTGAATTTTTCTAAGCGAAAATGACAATAATTTATAACAGTAATTTACCACATAGCAGTAAAACAAATTTCCAAGGCAAAAATCGCTAGAACCTTACATGGGACATGACTACTAGGGACTTTTTTGTAAAATGCTGGTTATTGGAATGTTTGTAGGTTCCTTGTATATAATAGGTTTAAAAGTTGTACTAGTACACTACAAAACGTACTACTCTGTGCCAGCATTGATTTCATGTTCCTACCTCTGAAGCGTCTATTGGTTAGAGAAGATTTAGTAGTAAATGAGATTCAACCTGGTAACTTTTGTTGCATTTCATATATTAATCCATCGTGCCACAATTTGTCAAATGCCTGTATGGCATCCAAAAATAATGCTGGTCAGAACATTCTTTCTTCAAATCCTTGTTTTATTTGGCAGCTATTCTATGTACCTGTTGGATCGTGCTATATTAATCTCGGAAACCAAATTATCCGGGATCACTCCATCGTTTTGTATTTGCGGTATTATTTTATGTACTATAATTTTCTCAAATACTTTTGACAGCATAGGCAATAGACTGATGAGTCTATATGAATTACCCTTTGTTGGATCTTTCCCTCGTTTTAAGGTCTTTATAATTATAGACTGCTTCCACAATGATGGAAAATAGTTTATTCTGAAGATACTAAGGGAAAGTTTGTTTGTTTGTTTGTTTCTTCGCTATACACGCCCACAGGTTTAAGGACAGGGTTCTGAAATTTTGCACATTTATCTAGGATCCAAAAACCAGCAATCCAGTAATGTTTACCACTGTACTTAAGCCTAGGTGCATGTGAATTAAAAATGTGGTACAATTAAAGAGCATTTTAACAATTAAGAAACAAAAAAAAACTAAAATAAGACTGTTTAAATAAAAGTAATAAAAAAAATTTATTAACTAATTTAATTAACTAAGTGTCAACAATTAAATTTACGGAAAACTATAACCAAAAATAATACCAAAATTAAAATAGCCAAAACTAATTTTTTTTTTGATTCAGTAAGTTATATAGCAGATATGACAAAACATAAACATAATTTATATAAATTCTCTCATTAATCCATTATAATTTTTTTTTTTTGTTTATTATCATAATTTTCTCATTGTTCTAACCTGCATTGGATGTTTCTGAAAAAATTTCTACACCCATTAAGATATTAAAAGTTGCTATGTGCAGATATTGGTCTCAGTTGCATTCTTTGCAGGAAAAAAATTTAATTTATTTTTCTTTTTATATTTTTTTCTGTTAAGTTTAATTTCTTTTCTTTTTCTCTTTGTAAATTGTTCGCTATTATGTAGAAAATCCAGCAATTTTACCACTAAGTGAAACAAAAGTTGTCAATAATTATATTAATTTTAATATCAATAACTTTTCGCTTGTGCCACTTTTTATACCACATTGAGAAATTGCTTTGTATATACGAAATGATGTAGCTTATTAGATACTTAAAAATTTTAAGTGTTTCAATTCAATTTATCAATATAATTGGATGAAAATGCACGTCGATAAGCGCATAATTTACTTCCGTTTTATTTAAAAGAAGTTGAAAACGGCCATTTCCTGGATTTATGAATAACTACCCATCCAGAGAAATATTCAATCTCTGTTAACTCTCCGTTACGCTTCCGACCACTGTCTTGTAAGCACAAGCTTCGAGAGAGAGTTTAATTACTCAACAATCTTAGATTTTGAACAGAAACTTGGCTTGCTCCAGGTATAAATGTCCTGGAACTGTTTAACCCGACTTTTACTGTGTTCAGAAAAGATCGATTTCACCTTAGTAAATACGAATATGATTCGTACACTTCTAAAGGAGGTAGAGTTTTAATTGCCGTCAAAAGTTCATTTAATGCAAATTCCATAATTTTTCCTAATTTCAACTGGATTGATATTGGACGGTAATTTGAGAACATATTTTTAGCATCTTTTTTATAAACAGGGCGAATAAATATATGTTTCCAATATTGTGGAGATATTCCAAAAGTAAACTATCGGTTGAATAAAAGGGATAATGGTAACGCAAAAGATTCAGAACAGTTTTTTTAGATTAAAGATGATACTTTGTCAGGTCCAGGAAATACATCGCTGTTAAGCTTATTCAAATAGCTCTTTATTTTCTGAGCAGAAAAATGTATTGAAATAACTCGGTTTTCAAGTAGCTTTGTCATGTGATTAAAATTAGTTTTATCAACTTCAAAGAGATTTTCTGAATAAGAACTACTAAGATAGTAAAATAAGAACTAGAAAAATAGGTTGAAGAGATGTGCAATAGATTTAGGAGAGTTAGCACTAACATCATTATAGGAAATAGCGACCGGAAATTGATCAGATTTATGTATGGAGTTAACAAATTTTCAAAAGGACTTAGGATTCGTCCTTAGCTGAGAGCTAACATTTATTAAATAGTTGTTATAACTGAAATCTAATGTCAGTTTGTAGGAGTTGAACAAAATTATAAGCTCATGATATTTTATTGCTCATTTTATTTTTAGCTCATGATAGTTATTGGTTTTCTCTAAGTATATGTTCCAAGCTTTATTCTTTCTATTTCTTAATTTTTTTACTTCATGATTAAACCAAGGAGGACTAGAACTAAGATCTCTATTGCGAGCCAAGGGTACATACAATTCCAAACCTTTGGATAGAATTTCGTAGAATTTAGAGACCGCCTTATAGATGTCATAATTTTCAACTATAAAATCAAAGTCAATTGATAAAAGAAAATTATTTAGCGCTAAAAAATTAGCTTTCGCAAAAGTATAATTATAAGATAGATCATAAGCAGGTATAATACTGGGCTATTATAACAATATGAAAGAAGTATAGGTGAAGTATAGTGATTTTAATCTTCCTAATATTAGCTGGATAATGCATGAAGAAGGACCATTGGTGCTTTCAATTAGTCTCAAATATCGATGGGCGAAATGATTATTTTAAATCACACGATTTTCCGTCTATTCTAGGAAATTATGATTTAGAAGTAATGATCACCAAATCTTATCTTAAAGTTCTACGAAATAAGAAAAATAAAGCATGCGTAAATATTTAAAATTCAACAATAATGCAAATTATTGTAATTTTAAATGTCTATACGATGAGTATAAAGCAACATCACAAGCTCTGTATAATAACTATATTAATGAAGTATCATCTGATATCATTACAAATCCTAAAGTGTGTTGGAACTATGTCAAATCAAAACGAAAAAGTGATCAATTTCCCACATTTATGAAATTTAATGGTAAATCTTTATGGTAAATATATCTGAGTTTTTCCGTGATTTTTTTGCAACCTCCTATTTCACTTTTGTTTTTACACCTCATGACAGCCAGATCAAGAAAAGAGCCCTTCTGTTGCTGATATAACCTTTGATGTTAAAATTGTTAAAGGTAACGTTATTTCTCCACCTATTTTTAATAAAATTTTCATTAGCAATAATTCTGGACTTAGATCCGTTAATCTTTTCACCCTGGTTCATCATAGAACTAATTATGGTAGATTTGAACCCATTAATAGAATATTAATAATTGGAAATAAATAAAAGGCCGTGATTGACTTCTCTCATTCAAAGGTTTATTAAAAACACAACTGCACCAATACACAAACTAAACAGCTCTTACTCCTATACCTTAAACCGTCATTTAGTATTAAGAACTTAAGCCAAGAATTTAAAAATAATATTTATTTTGAATTAACTTTTTTATTTTTTTTGTAACTTTTTAAAATTTGTAAATTTCTAAATTTGTAACGTACATTTAATAAATATTATTTGTAACTGCTTGAGTTAAGCTCGAAATATATAAATAAATAAAAACTAATTCTCCCAAAAGACTAGTTTGGCATTATCACCAAGCTGACTGAAAAGGTCTCAACAACTTTTGAAATGCATCGAACTGGTCATTGCGTTTCCAATATAAAAATGTTGACTTTACTGCAGAGGTGAAAGAATTATATTAGGAATGAAAACTTCCATTCCAAATAGCCTTAAAAGTACAAAACGAAATCCCTCAGGTTGGTTCAATGATCACTGCAGCCAAAGCTCTGCAGCAGCAGGTATTTCTGGACATTTGCTAAAAAGTTGAGCGAAATTTTGGCAAGTCTTCGTTTCCACCTATGACCGATAATAATACTATTATATCAGATTTTGTTGGAAAAGCTAATCTCTTTGCAAGATTATTTACATTTATCCTTCGAAAGTCTTGAAAAATCTCGATATAAAAAAATCTATCGGTCCTGATGGTATACCTGCAATACCCGTAAGCCTAAGCTAATCTTATTCCTAAAAAAGGTGACAAAGGCAATCTTTCGAACTATAGGTCCTTGCTTATTACTTCTATTATTTCAAAAACGATGGAAATCTTAATCAATCAAAAACTGAAGAAATATCTTGATAGTATAGGTATAATCCATGATACTCAATACGGCTTTCGAGCTCAGTATACCACCGGTGATCACATGACATGCCTCTGCGAAAAAGCTCAACACCAGCCATCATCAATCTGGTAAAGCTACTGTTGTAGCTTTGAATATATCTAAGACTTTTGTTCGAGTTTGGCATTTTGTTCTTATAGAAAAATGCAAGTTATTGGTCTTGATTCAACCTTTTTTAAATGGATTGAAAGTTTTCTTTTAAATCGATCTATCACAGTTTCAGTTGACGGTTCTTTTTTTAACCAAATTCAAATCAATGCTGGTGTTCCACAAGACTCTGCCCCTTCACGCACATTATTTCTCATTTTCCAATAGTAACCTTCTCAAATTAACTTTCAATCCAATTCATGGTTTCGTTGATGACAGCACTCTAGTAGCATCATATAATTTTCTTAAAAAACCTAATGCTACAGCTTCCGCAGTAACCTCCAAAAGAGCAATGATGGCCGGGCGCTCAATCACGACCTAGCCAAATTTGTCGTCTGGGGTAAAGCAAACAGAGTCGAGTTTAACACCTCAAAAGGTCAAAGTTGTCTTGTTAGTAACAAGCTGACAGTATTCGGTTTCAGAATGAGAGTATTCAGCGACTCAAAGACCTGAACATTCTCGGAATGCGAGTGAATCAAAATATGTATTGGAATGAACATATTTTCGATATTGCGACCTCTTGCGACCTCATAAAAATCTATAAAGCATATATACGACCAAGTATAACTCACATTTATGGGTAGGTGTGCCAAAAACTGCTTTAAATTTCTTGGACAAAGTTTTCGTCTTATAGGCGAAATAAATTTGAGTTCATCCCTTATGCCACTTGTTCATTGTCGTATTGTTGAAGCACTTACTTTATTTTGTAGATATCTATTCGGGTTGGCTCTGTGGTAGCTGCCATGTAACTCCTAGAGGTCATCAAGAATATTTCAAAAACTAAATATGTTACAGATCTGAAAATTTGCACCTGGGTACTCTTTAAAAATAAAGAAATACCATTGTCCGAAAATTTGGACTCGGCTCGCTGCCGTACAACTTCTAGCACTCATCAGGAATATTTCAAAAACCAGCTGTGTTTCAGAAATGCAAATGTACACTTAAATATTATTTCACAAATAAAAATATAAAACTGTTACCGATTTCGAAAAGTTGGACTCGTTCAGGTCGGTGCCGTACAACCCCTAGCACCTATCAGGAATGTTACAAGAACAATTACGTTACAGACATGAAAATGTATACTCTATGAAAAATAAGCGAACGCATATTTTCCAGTTTGTCGAAATTCGTCCTGGTTCGGGTAGCTGCCACGTAACTCCTACCACCCATTAGGAATATTTCAAAAATGAACTGTGTTACAGACATGAAAATTTACACTTGATACTTTTTCAATACAAAAGAAACACGACTGTTGCCGATTTCGTATAAATATCATTTGCAATCTAATGAATTTAACATAGCTTGGTGAAGGCCAAATTTCAGAAGCCTGAAATGTCCAGATTGAAATAGCAGCGTTGACTAAAACCATACAAAATATTGAACAATTGAGTATCCAATAATTTTAGGAATGAATATGAAAATTTTACGTGATTATATGAAATTTAATTAGCTCTAAAAATGGTTTGTTTTATTAATCAGAAACTACTACAGAGTATTCCAGGAGGTCTCGAAATCGATAGATACTGCTACAAATGAAAATCAAGCTGTTAACTATCGAACAGAGCTTCGAAAACGAAGATTGTTTTTTTTTTGTATGATCTTGTCAGTTATTTAACAAATTACTGGCTTATCTACTCATTAAATGTGGAAAACTACTACTATTGTCAGGAACTAAGCCTTCTTAAATAGAATAGTTTCATTTTATTTAATTTGTTACCAGATTATATTATATACTCTCAATTATTTTTTGTCATTTATTATATTCCAATGACAAAGGGTACTAGACCAGCTCAAAAAACCAATGAAGCATTTTTTTTTTTTGCTTCATCGGGAATCGAACCCGGGACCTTTCGGTTGAAAGGCAGGCGCTCTACCTACTGCGCCACCCAGCGTGTGACAAAGAAATAATTTTAATAGTTAGAGAATTGTTGACTCCGTTACCGTTGACAAAGGTATTTCGCGTTTTTAAGTTGAGTTTATGCTTCAATGAAATGAGGATTCAAGGTTCGTATTATTAATCTATTTTTTCTCTTGTGATTAGATGGATTGGATTTTATACCTTTTACAGTTAATCGAGTCCCATTGCAGAGACCGCGTTTGTTATTTCGTCGGTTTATTTCTATTTTCGGACAAACGTTTTAGAATAGTTTCGAGTAAATCGAGTTTAAAGTTTGAAGTTTAATAAAAAAAAACTGCCCGATAAAACTTTATTTTAAATTTGGGCATTAGCTTTGTATATTTTCAAGCTATAAAAATAAAACTGTCATTACTGTTTGCGCCCAAGATTCGGGAAGATAGATCTACGGCGACGTTTAACATTGAAATTTCAAGTAAAATTTGGTCTTTTTATTATCCGACAATTCCTAAAAAGGTTCAAAAATATTCTGCCTCTTTTTCTGAAAAAATTTTTACAAGGTACTTTCATATATTTCGGTTAAGTATCTTAATTTTTATAATTTTCATAAGATTAAACAGCTTTTGAACAGCTGGAATGAAAAACGTACGCGGTGTAAAATTCCTGATTGTAATGAATTCATGCTACCGTTTTATATCCTGTTCCAAATGTAAAAGGTTTCTTTGCTTCAACAAAATAAAAAATTGCTTTGATAATAATTATCATAATTAAATCAAAATAATTATAACTTTTGATTTCATTAAATTTTTATTTTATTGCCTATTTATACGTTGTTGCATATATGCAACATGGTAAAAATTGTCCCCCTGGGCCAACAGAAATCTAAAATCAAAATTTCAAATTTATTTTAGTGTTTTGTGCACCAAATCAAAAATTATGTTTTAGACCAGAAATAAAAAATCATACATTTAAGGGTTAATTCTACCTGAATCTGATTTTAATTTTGAAGTAATCTAAATAATGGTGAGAATCCACTACCTGCGTCATTATTAAAGCTGTTGTTAACGTGTTCTCTAGATATCGCCAAACTTTCATACATGTCTAATTTATTATTTTCATTGACCTCTTTTATTAATTTTAAACTGTTCTAGTTTATATGATGTTCTTCTTCAACTATCAACCTAAAATTCAACTTCAACAACCTAAAATTCGTATAGTTTATTTTCCTCGCCAATTCTCTTCCTTCATATGTTTCTGGAATCTAACTGTAATTAACCTCTTGGGTTTTCATATGTAAGTTTTTGTGCAATAGCAGATTACATAATTTGAGATTTCTGCTAGTAGTGACTAAATTTAAGTTGTGTTTCTTAAATATATTGCTGATTTTATTTGTCTATGCGGAATATGTTACACAAATTTGTTTTGGTTTCTCCATGTTCTTATTAGGTTCGAATAAAGTTGAGAGATTTTCCAGTTCACTTCTATGGATCTTCTTCTTTATTATTTTCCCCATATTTTTTTCGAAATTTATATCATTTAACTCTGCTGTGTTCTCAATATATAATTTTTCCTTTTTAAAATTTTCTTTCTTTTTCATATATAAAACTCTTTCTCCTTTTTCTGCAGAAACCTTAACGATAGCCCTAGTCTTCTTCGGATAAAGGTGTAGTTAGTAGTCTATTAATCATTGTGTGATATGCTGCCATTCCTTGTCCAGGGGGGTGGTTTGCATCGGAAGTGATGGTTCTTTTAGTTGTTGATAGTGAAAAGTCTATATCAGCCCATGCAAATTCCTGTTCTGTTAAAAACGTTAAATTTGGGTTTAACTTGAATTATAATTAATAAATAGGGGTCCCTAGTTTACTTTAACATTAAAATATAAATTTTTCTAAAAAAAAACCTTTAATATCATTTTGAAAAGTAATTGGACTGAAATCTTTGGAATAATGCATAAAAAAAACGATTTGAACTAATTTGTTAACCCAACCGTTGAAAAATATCTCCTTATTCCACATCGAATTGAACTATATATAAGTTCTTCACCTAAGGTTACAGGCTTGGTAAACTAAACTGTGCATAATTAACGACCTGGGACTATTTTCGAGGCATATCCAATACCATTATGAAGAATTTAAAATTTACCGAAATTGCAAAATCAAATAAAAAATTGCAATCATCTGCCAAAATTTAATTAGATTTTTCTTTAAGGAATACTAAAGAATTATAATTCATCATAATTTACTGGAGAGGTTTCATAAGTGCCTTATCTTGATAAAAAAAAAATTTTTAAATACGTTAGGAACTATTAGATTAAATTATATTTCTTGTTAAACGAAAATTTTAAAGATGAATCTTCAGTAAATTTCAATGTTTTTTCTATTTTACTTTTCATTTCTGAAAAAATACTTTTCATAATTGAAACCTTATAAAGTTATTTATAAACTATACTCCTTCATGTAATTTAAAGAAAATGTTGAAAAATTTAACAGCACCACCAAAACATCAATAACCATCATATAAATATATGAAAAAATTAGATTTTTTTAAATCTATTTTATGAATGTTGAAAATGAAGGTGAATTCATTTATAAATAATATGTATGTTTTCATAATACAGATAAAAAAATTATCACTTTTTCTATTTTATTGTTTTTTTTTTGTTTAAGAAATTGAATCTTCTGGTGTAGTTGAATCTATTGTATATATTAATTTAAAAAGATCTAAAGAAATAATTGGGTATAACAATGTAAAATTTGTTATTGGGTATTATCGAAAAGAATGAAAAGTTTATTATAGATAAATTTTAAAATATCCTCGTACAGTTACTAACAAAAGAATTTATGCCCTATACAATTTTTTTTATATCTCGATTTCATTGAAAGCCAGAACAATTATAAAAATTACAAACCGAAATTTATGTGAATCAAAAGGAAAACAAAATGCAAAATTCTAGCAGTTACGTAGCCAGAAAATCCAACAACAAAATCTTAGAGACCCTAAAATTTAGTTTAAAAAATAACAAAAATAACAAGCAAAATTTATTTTAAACACCTTAAATTTAACAAAATTTTAGAAATATTAAATTTGAAGAGTCCGAAATATTAAAAATCTAAGATGTTAAAAAACGAGATTTTAGAAAAAAGGATTAGAAGAACGAAATAAACAAGCATTCATAGCACTTTAGAAGCCCTTTTAGGGGCTACAATTGTTCAACAGTAACATTTAAAATTTTATAAATAACAAATTTAAAAATAACTGGTAATAAGCCCATTAATTCCCATAAATTCTAAAACAAATTTTATTGAAGTAGATTATGTAGTGGATTTCATTTTTACAATTTTTTTTATAAAATAATTCAAACATTTGCCACAGAATGAAGAAATGAAAAATAAGAACACTAGGACTATCGTTAAGGGTTTTTTTACTTTTAGTAATATACCGTTAAATTTGCAAATTTCTTACAAGTAGAAAGAAATTTCTTACTCAGCCGCACGTGCCATTATTAGAATTTAAATTTCTATTGATTCTAGAACTACGCCCAAGTACCAGTACAATTTTTCTGTCTAACGTCTAGGTTCTCCTTCTTTACCTTATGTAATCCTCCTCTACGGATTTTACGGAGTAGGTAGAGCGCCTGCCTTTCGACCAAAAGTTCCCAGGTTTGATTCCCGATGAAGCAAAAAAATGCTTTATTGGTTTTTCGACCTGGTCTAGTACCCTTTGACATTGTGATAAAATAAACGAAAAAAAATATATGAGAGTATATTTAATCTGGTAACAAAGTAAATAAGATGAAACTATTATATTTAAGTTATTATATTTTATATTATTCTACTTAGTTCCTGACAATAGCAGTAGTTTTCCACATTTAATGAGTAGATAAGCCAGTAAATTGTTATATAAATACTCGAAATATTGTAGATATTGTAGTGTAAAATTGCAGTACCGTACTTAATTTAGCACGAAAAGGTGATTCTATCTAAGTTACTGTCAAGAGTGTAAAAAAAAGCGTCTTCCCCAAATACTTGCTGTATTGGCATATGGAACTGCTTTATTGTTGACTGAGATGGGAATGGTTGCATTCGTCTTATATGTAAAATTCATATTATCTGTTGATTTATTGTCATTACATTTTACATGCCATCGTTGAGTCCATAATCTTATTTTACTCACATTTTGAAGTTTTGACCATGTATAATTACCGAGGTAGAATCACAATATAGTTTAAATGTAAGGTATTGGTGCTAAACTTTGTCGGAGGCTGATATAAGAAGATTACCAAGAACACTTTTTTCTCTATATTTGTGCACTATACTTTGTGTGGAATGCTTGTTTCTGAATCCAAATTGATGGCTTGGGATCAGATCTCTATCTTCAGTAATCGAAGCAAGTCTTTTGAGGAGCAGTTTCTGAAAGATTTTTTATATAAAAAGTAACATCCATATTGGCCAATATCATGTTATCTTTAAACATGGTTTTTCTTGCTTCGCTAGTACTATTACTTCCGCAAATTTCTATTGTCTCAGAACAGAATGTATATGTAAATATGTGAACTTGCATGCAATAAATCTGTGTTGTAACTTTATCAGAGCCAAAGGTGTTACTTTTTTGACACTAGTTCAATAAACTAGAATTTAAGAAAATAATATACACATGTATTTAAATATTCCTATATGAAATCTATATCATTAATTCGGAACATTTGGAAAAATTAATTTTTTTGGACAATATTCTAAAGATTCCACAACCCAAAAAATATCTTTTCGTTGGTTCACCTTCAAGTTTACTTAAGCCGCTGGTGTCATTGTCGTTATGAATAAATTGGTTTATAGATTCCTCAACATCTGGTCATATTTGTATTTCATCAATAATACTAGAATAAATTTGACTATCAATCGCAGATTTGACTATCAATTGCAGATAGCATGATGTCTGTGTCGTTTTCACATTTTTTGTTCGTGTTCATTAATGTCACTGTGCGCATTGACATGATTCGAGCAATTATCCAACTGAATTTGGAAACAGAAGGATTTCTATTATTTCCTCCTTTTGAACGTACTATGGATACTCTGGAAATTTTCAAGTGGATCTTGATTTATTCTTGATGTCAACAAAAAATTAATTTCTAAACTATTGCTTCATATAAATTTAATATTCCTTTAATTGTAAAGATTAATCCTAAGATACAAAAATTCTCTTTTCCTGAGGGAAGCTTTATAAATATATGACTACATCTTTAAGGTATTGAATTCGCGCTTTATCTTTTTGCAAAGGCTTTCTAAAGGGATGTTTATCTTTCAAATTTCTAGAGTTTGAGCAATCAAAAGTATTGTTCATTGTATAAACAAATTTACTGATAGCTTTTGCGCTTGTCTGATCTTTATCTGAAAAGAAATTATTAGCTATTATACTAGTATCAATTGCAGCACCTGTACTTCTGCTTAATGCTTGAACTGCCAAAGGCACATTTATTTTGTCAAAAGGTGATAGATCCATTTTTCTTTTTGTTAATTTTGGACACATTTTAATAGATTTAATTTTTTCATCTAATTTATGTACTTCTAATAACACTTTCCAGCTTATATTACCGACATTGACATTTGATGTCATGTCACATGTGAGAATAGTGTTTCTCATTGACTTCATTAGATGAGGTGTATCAAATAAGCAAAATAATTTATTTCTATTGAACAACATAAACGGTTTATCTTCTGTAATACTGTAAATTAATAATATATAGATAAGTAAAGCGTAGGGGAAGTTTTCAACCTATTATTTTTTATAGCTTTTCAAAAAAAAAGTTGCGAAGAATAATTTGTAAATACAAATTTATGATGAAAGAACCATCAACGCAAAGATGATGTATAACAAAAAGAACAAGAACACTGCATATAGTCATGTACATTATACATTTTTATTATTAATTTTTGCGTTGCTAAAGTATAAAGAAATAAAATTTTGCAAGTGTGTTTGCATAGCTGTAAAATGTGTTTGTGTTGTTTTTATTAAATTTAACAATAATATGAAAATTTGAAAACAAATTCTTATGCAGTTTGTCATAATATGTTTTTTAAGGTATCTATGAAAAGATTTTTGAATGAAAGTTGATAAATAATAACTACGGTCTCCGGTTGAGTAATTATAATTCAAGTTGAAGCCAAATTTAAAGTTTTTAAAAGAAAAGTAATTTACGCAATAACATAGACTTCTCACGATAACGTAGAAACCATTCATGTTTTCATAAAAATTTAAAGGCTAGTTAGGTGTACTTAGGAAACATGATACATATATGTACATATGTGTAATTAAAGATACACATATGTATATTAATATATACATACTAAAGACCCCTATTTTTAATTATAATTCAAGTTGGCCAAATTTAATGTTTCCAACAGAACAGGGATTTAAATAACAGATATAGACTTTTCACTATCAACCAGTAAACAGTCATGTTTTAATAAGAAGCTACAGTTTGATATGATTTGAAAATATAAAATACTTCATAATTGCCACGCCTTTTCTACCTTTTCCCTATATTAAGTCAAATTAATTTCGTTCTTTTAGAAACTATTTTTCAACAGTGAAGTTCACCTAATTTCTACTAATCAAGTCTAATTTTTTCGTCCACCATTTCAGCAAAGGAAGAAGCAGCAAGAAATTAGTGCCTATATAAATTTCAGTGATTTCGATTTTTTTTTACTTATATAAGAACACTATTGTATTTAGATAAATAATATTTTTTTTTGTTTTTCTTAATGTTGACAGTAAGGTACTGTAATTTTTTACTAAGAATTTTTTCCAGTATTTTTATTTCGAAAATTTAAAGAAAGAGGTGTAGGTACTAATAAATTAGTAAATGATTTTTAAAAAACTGTTCGACGGAGAGCCTTCTTTTTATAGAAATTTAAATTTCCTTTACATACACATATATAAAAATAATAATAATATTGCATTACGCAAAATGAAAAACTTTTGGAATTTACTAGAATTCAATTCACACATTGGCAAAACAAAAAAGATGAATATTTAAAAAATAATAATAATAATTTTGTAATTTATACACCCTACTACGTACGATACACAACATTGTAAATTTACCTAAGTACCTACCTACATCTATATTATAATACACAAGAGTACGATTAGTTAAGGCACACTTTTCGTGGTTTTTCGTGTGCTTCGTTTTTTTTTTCTTTAGAAAATCTAAGATCTATTCCGGCATAAAGTATTAGGTATTGTACTTTAATTTCATTATATATATATTCAATAATCAAGCGATTCAGAAAACAACTACAATTATACCAAGACAAGTATTTTTTTTACATAAAATTGTATTTGAAAGAACTACTTCTGTGCAATTGCACAGGGGATTCACTAGTTTAATATATATGGACTTAGATTCACATACAATACAAATCTACAAATTCATGTGTAATGTATATAAAAAGAATGAAACGAAAAGAAAATAGACAAACTTTGAGAGAAGGAAAAAGTACCTTTACTTTCATTATCAGTTGTTTGTTACTGATATTTTATAAGAGGATGTATTTTTTGTATGCATTTTTTATTATTTTGAATTAATATAAATAAAAAGAAACAAACAAAAAATTTTTTTTTTGTTATTATCATTTTGAATATTTTTATTATATGAAATATAAGTTCTCAGTGATTCAACGTAGAAAATAAAAATCATATCCTTAGTCATGTTATATGCACTTGCATTATACTATCTTGATATTTAATAGGTTGGGGTGGTTTATTTTTTTAATGTTTTATTTTCTCTCAATTTTGGTAAATAAATTGAATTATATATAAATAATTACATTAGCTATAAAGTTGGAAGGTATGAGTGGGGTGTTTTTTGTTTTTTAATCTTTTTATTTTCTCTCGTTTTTGGTGAATATAATTTGTATTGAAATAATCCTAAGTCTACGTTATTCCAAGTCATGAAACTGTAGAGAGGATTCTCATTTTGACCCCTATTTATACAGGCCAGCATAGGAAAAATAAGGACCAGATTTTTTAAGTCTAATAACTGAAAAAATATAATTTTTTTCGAGTTTTCTTCTAAAAAAAATAAAATTTTGTATTTTTTAGATCGAATAGTAAAAAAAAAATATTATATTCTTTAATGTTTTATTATAGAAAAATTGATTTAAAAAAGACCTTGCATTTGAAAAAAAAATATTTACACCTTTCAAAAGAGAGTAAAAACATAACAAATTATTTTTAATCATCACAATTTTTTTTCACCATTTTTCTTTAACCAACAATTTTTTAAATTTTAAAATATATTTTATGTAATATTTTTTTATATAATTAAAGTATAAACTCTAAACTTTATTTTGATATTAAATTTATATTTTTTTATTTATATTTAGTGCTCTAAAACTTTGTTTAAACATAAAAATATCTGCCAAATTTCTAAAATTACTTCACAGCGCGCTCAAATTGGTTGAAAAGAAATACAAAAAAAAAAGAACAAAATCTAATATCTAAGGCAAATACATAGGCAAATGTCATTTTTCATTCTCATTTATTTAGAAGTATTGTTATGTACTAAAGAATATTATCTTATTTTTGTCTCTTTTTTCACGCATACAGTCTCTGTAAGCGAATGTCATGACTTTGAATAAATGTAGACTTAGATTAATCATATAATTTTGAGGTGAATTGTTGACAACTAACTCTATTATAATATTTGATGATATGTACATATTTTTAACCAAAACTATATGATTATTACAAATGACCAAAATATAGAGAACAAAAATCTGAGACTTCAGTCTTAAAAAAATTAATAGAATAAATTAGTTACTTAAAAAAATTCATAGAATAAATTTCCTTTGATAATTGTATAAAAATAATAATATTTAATCAAGAGTTTGAATATTATAAAACAAAATATAAATTTGTTCAACCCGTATGCGCATTTCGGTTGTATATACAACTTACTCATATATTAAGAGTTCGTAAATGAGAAGCGACATAAAATGAAAATTTGTCTACTGCGCAGGTCCTTAAATGCTTGTCTATTATATTAGATGTAGAAAAATAATAATACTAAAATATTAACCAAAATGTTACTATCTAATGCCACGATTGACTGCTTGTCATATTAATCTTAACGCATTTCAGAAAATGAGTGTTCGTTTAGCTACTGCAGTTTTCAGAGGTAGTTGTGCTGCTGGAATACAAACAATTGCAAGCCAGAACTTACTTTCTCCACATATTTAATCGAAAGTACTTTCAACTGTTTTATTTTTTGAAAAAATTAACGATTTTTTCCATTGTTTAAACGGCAAAATAAGGTATAATAATCGCAGGCCCTTAAAATCATCTTTAGAAAAATATAATAACGTTTACAAGTTTCTACATCATGTCAAAGAATATTTATCTGAAATAAAAGTTCCTGCTACAGTTTACTGGATTAATCTTTTGTTTCAAACAATTAATGCAATACTGACATAGATGACTTTAATGGTGATCCCAAATGCACACAATCAGTTTACAACTTGGTTTGATAGTTCCGAAGATTGTAATTTGCATCGCAAAAAAGTTTTAGATCTTTTAATTATAGTTTTGTTGAGAAACAATTATTTTAAAAAAAAAACTAAGAAATTTAAATCCATAAAATAAAACTATGAATTTATATCTCTTTTAAAAAATCATTTCAAAAATAAATATCATTTATAAAGTTTTAATCAATAAACTGGGATATAATTGTACCTAGTAATAATATAATCGTATTAATTTTTTACTTTAACCAGAAATTATATACATAATGTATGTATTTATATGTACATAGATTTTTCAAAAGATTTCATAGATTGTTCAACAAAAAATATTACACATTTTTTAAAAAAGATCTGAACCAAATTTTTTCTGATATTTAATATAATTATGAGGAATAATACGAGATTACTATTGATATTTTAACTAAAAACTAAAGATAATTTTACCTAAAAAAATTAAACTTTATCTGTAATAAAAAAATACAATTATTTTAATGTAAATTTCTTCTTATCAAAAATTTGTTTTTTTAAACCGAATAGTAAAAATTTAATATTTCTTATTCTTATTTTTTATTTCTTTCATTGATACCTAAATAAATAATATATGACAAACTGCATTTCAACTTTTTTTCCAATTTTCATATTTGTTAAATTTAATAAAAAACAATACATATAGCTATACAAGCACATGCAAAATTTTATTTCTTTATAGATATTCAGATACTTTTTTCAATTTTCTGTTAATAGCAAAGCAAAAATGAATAACAAAAATGTACATAAAAAAATGTATAATGAATATGCAGTGTTCTTGTTCTCTGTGATGGTTCTCTCACCAAAAATTTATATCGTGAAATTATTCTTCCCAACTTCTTTTTTGAAAAGCTTTAACGTCCCATACGATTTACTCATCTATATGTTATGAACTTATGGTTACCTATTAATTTGAAATATTTTCGGTTATTCGATCCTTGATGACAAGTGCATCCATGCATCTTACTTTTAAGCCTATTACAAAACATTTTTGCAAATTTTTTTCTATAATATTTTTTCATTTTTCTGCAGAAATACCTTTTTGCGTTACAAAATAACTTAAACAATATTTCCAATTGGAAAAAATACCTCGTAGCACTACAACACATATTTGTTTTGCAACGTAATTTTCTCTTTCAGATGCACCTAAATCGGTAACTCCATCAACAAGATCTTTGGATAAATATCAAGTCAAGTTTCGTCGAATATGTATTTCGTCTATTAACAGTACAACTTGCTTTGATTGATCATCCATTTTGTTAGCATGATTTCGTAGGTTATCTAAGTGACATTGATTAAACCCAGGCTGCAGATTTTTTATTGGACACTAATTATAAATTGAAGATTCGCTGGGCAAATGTAGTTTCAATTTATTTATTTATTTCATTTTTTCAATTAAGAGAGCTAAAGCTCGTTGAGTGTTTTACAATCAAAATTAAATATGTGTAAAATTCAGTACAATTATAGTATATAAACTGATCTTATTATTTTTTTTTTATTTCAATTGGTATTTGATTGTATATTTTATACGCTATATTATCTATACCACAAGGAACTATTCTTGGAGTTTTGTTATTTACGTTATAATGTATAAATGATATGAGGAGTATCTTGAAATATGTAAAACTAATTCTTTTTGATGACGATGCTTTATTATATATGGTGGGAGAGTCAATGGGTTAGTAGAATGAATTACGATTTAAAAAACCTAAGTGACTGGTTCAAAAAAAATAGGCTAATGTTAAATGTGGAAAAATCAAAAGTAAAGGCAATAAACGGGGTATTGGATAGCTTTATGATTGACAACATGAGACTGGAAAGTGTGAATGAAATAAAATATTTAGGCCTTAAGATAGATAATAAATTAAGTTATAAAAGTCATATTGACGGCATTTGTAAAAAAATAGCAAAAAAAAATTATTTTTTTGTATAGAATACATGATAAATTGTCTATATCAAGTGCGATTAAGATTTATAATACTAAAGTAAAAGCTTATTTTCCGTATTGCTCCGCAGTGTTTGCTTTGACAACAAATGAATTAATCAATAGGTTATATAACAATTACAGTATTGGGGAATGAGAGTACTTTTGAAGTGCAGTAGATACGCATCAGTCAGCGGTATGTTGTCTACATTAAAATGGTTTATAAGCAGAAGCTTAAGATGTCTGTGTACGTATTGGTATTTAAAATGAAAAATAGGATGCTTTCGGAATATTTGAATAACAAACTTGTTTATGCAGAGGATGTGCAGCATTATTATTTAAGAAATATTTTTAATTTTAGACTAAATTTTTTTCGAAGTGAATCAGCAAAGAAGAATGTTATATATAATGGGTTGAAAATGTTTAATGAATTAACTGATCAAATTAAAAATGAATTAAATACTAATATTTTTAAAAGGAAAACAATTGAATATATAAGAATAAAGTGTTAGGTGCATATTATATATTGATGAAAAGATGACCAATTACACATTAATCATGCACTCATCAATCTTTTTATCCAAATTTTAATATTTTGCAAGGACATATTGTGGAAGTCTTCTGAATTTTCGAAACATATATGAATATTTAAAATATAATTTCTCGAGGAATGTTTTTGACTTCATTTTAAATTGAATTTTTAAAGTAAATGTTGTGTATAAAAAGCAACAAATTATTTTTTTGTACATTTGAATAATATATCAATTGTTTTTTTACAATAATTGCAATGATTATTAAAATTAATATAAAAATTATTCTTTTTAGAATAATTACATTACAAATTAATATTATAACTTTATCTGAACATTTCCAAAAAGCCATTTTTTTACCTCCGCCGATTTTGACAGCATAATTGATGAGAATAGAACCTCCATCAAGCATTTCTCATCAATCAACGGTCAATATATTGACAACATATTGACCATTGATTGACCATTGATGTGTAATAGGAGCCTTAATTAACATCTTTAAATTATAACGAATTATATGCTTAAAGTTTTAATTTAATTTTAATATATAAATATTATTTTTCAATGAAATATTATTAAATTGCATTGTTAAATAAAATAATAGTATGACATACTAAATAAAAGAACACAAAACAAAAATACTACAACTTAAACTACACTTATATTAAAATGATTTATTTGGAAAAATATTTTGGTTTTTTTCTGATGGAGTAAACAAACACGTTCCTTGCTACTGCGGTATTCTTGAAATAAATATATGTTCGCCTTTTCCACAATCAATTTGAATTTATCCTTCAATGAAATGAGGATGCAATTATTAATCTTACTATTAATCTAGTACCATAGTTTTGGCTGCTTCAAATTTCGTAGAAGCAATATTGGAGCTGCTATTTTTAACTCCAATTGGCGAGGAGGAAACCGTATCAAATCCAACGACAGCTTCATTTTCAGTGATGACTGTATCTATCGATTTGTATACATGGATCCCCTGGAATACTCGAAATAATAAACGAATTCGAATTAATAAAACGAATCAGTAATATCCGTATTTCTTTATTTTTGAAAGAGTATCTAAGTGTAGCTTTTCATGCCTTGAACACAATTGGTTCTTGAAATATTCCTAAGACATGCTTGGAGTTGTACGGCAACAACCAGAATCAGTCAAAATTTTCGAAATCGGTAGCAGTTTTATTTCTTTATTTATGAAAGAGTAAATTTTCAGATCTGAACAATTTTGGTTTTTGAAAGATTCCTGATAGGTATTAGGAGTTGCTGGGTGGCGGTGTAAAGGTCGGTTATTTTTTTGACCATGAATAACTGCAAAATTGCAGAACTCTATTTTTAAAACTTTTTTTGCTTGCAGCGTAATAGTCGTCTCTTGTCTAGTTTTTTTTGGAAATTAACAAAGCTGTATAATATTATTTATTGAGAGATCTATGCTTATATCTTGTTGGAATATTGTTAATGGAAATTTGGAATATTTTTGGATTAAAATAGTACGACGTTAAAAGAACCACGCTTTGTGATGTTAAAAGAATCACGCTTTGTGATGTTCTTTTAATATTCGTGATCTTTCAAGCTGCAAATATTTCAAATTTCGATTAAAAATACTCCAGGAAGATTCATTATACACTTTTGCGTTTTATCTTATAATAGTTCTGGTGTTCTAGACGCTTAATATCCACCACAAGTTTTACTTTCAACTTTTTAGAGGGCTAGATTTGTTTCGATTAAAGTATATTTAAAAAAAATTTATTTTCACATTATTATTTTTTAAGGTTTTGTTAATTTATAAGAGCAACCCTATTAAAAAATTTCTAAAACTAAGTGTAGAATTTAAATTTTTTTTGAAAAAATGCGGGATTTTGAAATTTTCTTCTTTGATATAAAAAAAACATTTCTTTTCTAAATTTTACATTTAAACAAATTTTGTAAAGTAATGTAAGGATCAATTTATAGAATTTTGTGTTACTTTTTTTCTTGTTTCTCTTGCTACTTTTCCTAATTCGCTTTTCCTAATTCCTTAAATTTTCTGGGAATTATACACTTTTTTTCTTGAAGTATTTTTAAATTGTTTTCAATTATGGTTTTATTAATATGGAATGAAATCGATCATCATTTAAATCCTATTGTATTTTTATGTTATGTATTTAACAAAACATTATGGCTAACAAATTTTTTCCACAGTTTACACATACATACATATACATATTACATAATATGTAGCCATTCACAGAATGTCTAGAAAAGAATACAAAAATGAAGGGAATAATTTTCAGCCAAGAATTATTGTCTTCCTTAAAGAACTCAATTTATGGATGAGATAATATGTGATAAAAACAATTCACAATTCATAATTCATATATACTGATATAATTATATAGATATATATGTAGTAGACTAGTATTACGTTCGTATAGGTTAGATATGTACGTAAAGATTATATAGTTCACTAAAACATATTTTTTATTGTGATATCTGGATTGGTCTATTTCAATATATTTCAAAACAAATGTAATGTTTTTTAGTATTTCTACCAAATTATCTGTTTAAATAATATTTCATCTGTAAATGGAAAAAATTCGTTACAATTTCGGAGCCATTTCTCAACCGATTTTCATTAGTTTTTTTTTTAAATGATAGATATTTAACAGGAATCTTAGCAAAATTTAATATTTTTTCAAAATTTTTGAATTTTCTATTAGAAATTTCAATTTAAGATTTTATCCATATATACAAATATATACATATACATACACATCTGCACAAATGCAAAACATAAGTAAAGTAGAAGCAGCATTCAGCAATTTTAATTTACATTTTCACAATCCAAATAAGTCCACCGAAATGTATATGTCTCAATCTATTATTAGAAACTAGCGGACCTGGTGCGCTTTGCTACAGCCAGTTGAAAAAAAAATTCATATTACATGCAGCACAGAGGTACCTGTAGAAAATAAAATTTGTTTGTTAAATCAAAAATCGTGCAAATTAATTCTAATGTTCTTTATTGAAACAAATAATAATAACTTTTTATTTTGAATTTTAAATGATTACAAAGTTTGAAATATTAAAAACAGTCATTTTTAAGATTTAACCCACATACTTGTAGTGATTCCCCTTGCGCTTTATTTATTGTCATTGCAAATTATTATAGTTAATATAAATGCTTCAATGATATATGATGAAATCGATGAAATGAATAATTAATTGTTTCACCACTAATCTTGTGGCATTACATAACAGTGGTTGATTTAAATTGCGTAACATAATTATGGGCATACCAATTTTTAATTGTAGAATATTTGGTGTAGTTCATGGTAGATCGAGTGAATTTAATAATTCAATTGGGTAATTCACAACTTCATCAGGATCCATAACGCAATCGGTTGACTTGTATGTAATTTTTTGGCCAATTATTTTGTTTTGAATTGTTATATTTATTTCATTGACATCTTAATTTTGCCAATATAGTTATAGATTATTACTAGGGGAGATAGGGGCTTAAATTAACAGGGGTAAGAATTAAAACGCAACTTACGCATATACCACCCATCTCAGATGTTGAGTTTTTTTATTAATTTCTCTGTTTATTTAGATCTCTATTGAATAACATTATTCGGTTTGTCATTAAACGTTGTGTCAAAAGGTTAGGTATACTGTATGATTTTTTACTCAAAAACATAAATTATTTGGGTGATTAAATTTTGATTTGTAGGTAAGTTTACTGTTGGTTTTATATCCAAACTCCATTTATTTGCTCTATTATTAGTTAATTTTAATGTTTTTTTACTAATTTTAAATAATATCCACAAACTTTTTCGTAAAGTTAAAGAAATAATTATAAAGAGGTAATGGGGTAAGTGTTAACATATTTGCCGGGGCAAATTTTAACAATGTTAATACTTACCCCATTTTATGTTTTTGAGAAAAATTAAGTTTTCATTATTGTAATTTTTTTTAATGCGAAATTATAAGAGAAAAACAAACAGAGGGTCCAGAAATTTACGAGTTAGCAGCTCAGGAAAAAAAAGTTTCTTACGTAAAGAGGCAAAAAATTTCAATCTATGTCATGTCACTTTGTATAAATTTATGTAGAAAAAAAAAGATGACACTGCCATTTGTGGTTTTAAACTAATTATTTATTAAAATGTTCCAGTATCTATTTCGGGTTGCTTTCTAAAGAAGTAAGAAAACCAGCTTATCAATGTGCTACATTTTAAAAAATTAATAATATTTCACCTTCTTGGTATACAAACGAGATGTCTGGACCTGATTGGCTTATCAAATTTATCCAAAGAAATCCCAGATTATCAATTAGAACACCTGAAGCTACTTTGTTAAGCAGAGCTATACGTCATTTAATAAAACTAATGTAGAACCGTTTTTTAAAAACTAAAAGCTACTTTTAAATAAATATCAGTTTGCTGCATCAAACATATGGAATGTAAACGAAACTGGTATAACTACAGTTCAAAAACCTAAGAAAATTGTAGCTCAACGTGGACAAAAACAAATTGGAGCCGTAACATCATCCGAAAGAGGAATACTTGTAACTTTAATTGTTGCGATTATCGCGGTATATAATACATTATTAATCTATACTATTATATAGATTAATAATGTATTATATATATTTTATGTAGATTTTAATAAATATATATCTTTGCTCCTAGTTTTTTTTCAAAATAAATTTTTTTTAAAATAAGACATTTTAATATCATTCATTCATTCAATAAAATGATCTTAAAAAATTTTAAATTTATAAAAAACAACTCATCGCTATAGTTTTTATCTAAAAAGAAACGGAATAATTATTAATGTTAATAAATACCCCATAAGTTAATAATTACCCCTGAGCAGTTAATATTAGCCCCAAGCACGGGGCAAAAAGTAACTTGGCAATTTTTCTCAAAAAACATTTTTATAGCAAACCTATTAACAATTAAAATAAGAATATTTCAAAAAGTAAAAGCTATTTGATTATACTATTATTTAAAAAAAAAGTTTATTGAAATTATATTTTTATTAGAAATTATAACTCGTTTTTAAAAAAATGTTAATTGTAGCCCCTGTCTCCCCTACTCAAAAACTTTGGTTTCACTTCGAATTAAAACTAAAATACACATCAAACAACTTAATTAATCTTGATGCAATGTGATATAAACTTATCTTAAACTATCTTTGAATTTAAAATTTAAAATTTTCTTGATTCTTACTGTGTAATAATTTTAATTATTTTAGAGTTTATAGTTTAAAACTTTATTTATTTTTAGTTTATAATTAAAAAGCAAAACAACGCGACTTCCTTTTATTATACTACTTTTTTTTATTTTTTGCAAACACCGACATTTTGTCATTTTTAATGTTCCTACCTGAAAGATTCCGTCAATTATTGTACTTAAAATTACAATTTCTAAAATTTACCAATTTTTGCAACAGTTTCAAGCTATTATCAATACTCAATACCTGATTTGGTTCTAATAATAAGAACTAATAACAAAAAAATTGAATATATTCAAACTTATATGTTAATTTTTTTTAAATATAATAATAAGCTATTTATTATAGGTTATAAAATAAAAATATTATGAATGTTTAGATTTTGAAACCGAACTTCATTAAATATTTACTAATTTAGAAATTAATTTGCAATCTACATATTCATATAATCAGTGATGTTCCTGAGTTGCTGGCCGCTTAGGTGCAAAATAATATTGCCGCCCCTATTAATTAAATTTGTTAATTAGAATTCGCTGATATGCGAATCACACGATGGAGTTATAATATTCATGTATGATTTAACCCTTATAGAATTGAATATAGAATATGAATCAAACTGAAGAAATTTTTTTTAGTTATTTACTACACCATGCTATATTAAGAAGAGAATTTTTGTTTATTTTGGTGTTTTTTTTTTTAAATAAAACTAAAATTTATAATTCAACAAAAATAGTTTAATATTTCATTTCAATAAACATAAAATTAATTACCTATTAGTTTAAAAAAAAAGCAAAGTAAGTGTAACTAACAAACAAAAACAGATTTCATAATTTTACTCTTCTTGCTTTTGTTGAAGTAAAATCATCAATTACATCTTTTTCTATCGATAACAAGGCAAGATTGGTTAGCCTTTCTTGTGACATCGACGACCTTAGGTAATTTTTTATCAATTTTAATTTTGAAAAACTTCTTTCTCGAGAGGCTACAGTTACCAGCAAGTGTTAAAAAAATTCTTAACGCTATACCAAAATTAGGAAATGATGATATTAAGTCGTTTTGTATGATGTAATTCAAAGTCATTACAGGCTTTGCCACAGTAAGAAATATTTCCCTAAAACTTAATATTTCGTTAAATAGTTCATATCCATTGAGGTCATTTTTTATGGCATCATTAATATTTATTTGTAGAAAAACTTCCAAATCCAAGCAACATTTTTTTAAAGTATCTAAATCTATTGAATGGAAGGAATACAAAAAAGCATAGGTATTATTACATTGATCTAACAACGTAAATCTTTCTTCTACAGAATTACTCGCCCTATCTATAATGCGAAAATAAAAATTAATTTTAAAGTTTTGTTTAGGATCTTGTACAAACTCGTCACTTGATTCATATAAAAAGATTCATTTGTAGCATTTTGCTAACTACATCAATTTTTGAAAGTATATCTTGCCAGATAATTAATGAACATAAAAATTTAAATGACTTTAATTTCTCCGATAACGATGTTGCCATATTCCTTGTGCTTATATCTCTTCTTTGGTCGTCTCTTAAATTGATTAAACTTTCAGAAATTTCTTTAATATTTTGCTGCAAGGGTCTTATAGCGTCAATACGAATTAACCATCTAGTACCACTTAAAGGTTTTAAAGTTAAATTTTTAATTTTAATTTTTAACATATTCCATTTATATGGAGAGACCGAAAAAAAAATTAAAAATTCTGCGTGCGTTATTGAAGAAATAAAAATTCAATTAGAAATTTAACAGGTACAGGTAAAAAATACAGAATGCGAATTTTTAAAATTACCTTTTTCAATGCAATAACCTCTTAAGTACAAATAAATGTTCAATGAATTGTGTTTTATTAATATCTTTCAGGCTTTGCTGTCATAAAAAAGGACTAATGATTACTCACACACAAATTAAAAGAATTATTGAAATGCGTATTAAAAGTATTATGTCTTAAAAATGATAAAGTTAGTATATTATTTTATAACTAAATGAAAGGATCAAAACTATTAGTATTGGCTTTGTACGTTACATAACCAATTATTATTAATAAAATTAGTTATTTTACCTAGTTTTTATAAAAACTTGTTTTCTAGCGTTAGAGTAAAATTTTTGTATAATTATTGTCGAAAATTACTAATTTTCCTTTTAATTTTACGAATTTTACTTATTTTACCTGTGTTTAATAAATTTTTTAATCATTTTCTGATAGCAAATTGGGTTTATTTTACGTGCAAATGTTAAAATGAAATTATGCTTAAAACATTATTATTAAATTAATGACTGTATTTGTTAGTGACTGCAATAGAACTAACACTGCAATAGAACCTATTTATTTACAGATTTTATTTTTTTTATGTTTAATTGTGTTTATTACATACACAAAATCAATTAACAATTAATCGAAAAATTAGTCGCAAGTCGCAAGCACTAATGAAGGAAGTAAGTTGCTTCCCAAATATCGATATTTGCAAAATATAAATGATTGGTGAAAGTTTATTCCATCATTTAAATATATCAGTATATGACTAAAAACAAATCTGATTATCAAAAACAATCATATTAGAATGTTCATTTAATTCCTTTTTCGTACAGAAATTTTAGCTATCATTGTTCTATCCTGCCTTAGATCAAATGTTATGACACAAAGAATTTTTTAAAACAGCTTGAAGTTAATTAATTATCTCCTTATTGTTATTGGTACACTTAATTTTGCTACCAAAAATTTGTCATAGCCTTCAAAAAAGGAAGTTTTTGTTTTACTTTTTAGTTATAATCTAAGAGATGTACATTTTTTATTGCATTTAACTAAATATTATTAAAGCCTTATTATTATCATTATTAAATCTGTCAACAAATTTTTAAACAAAAATATAAAGACAGATAAAAACAAATAATATCTAGGTACTATTTATGTTTTAGGTATAAATTTTTCAAGTAAAACACGTGAACAATATAAAAAAAAATATGATTTATGCATATGAATATAAAATAATAAAAAATAATAATTATTGCGTAGAAATTGCATGTATTTATGCGAAATTTTAGTTTGAAAACTGGTTTCAATTAATCTATAATTTTACTTGACTAAACATTAAATTTAGCATAAATTACCTAACTTTATAATAAATTATCAAAATATATATCTATTGGTTTAATGGTAGTTAAATAGAGTTTAGGTTGTTAATAACTTTGAGAAATATGATTGCCGCCTAAACTTAGGCAATATTTTAAAAAGAAACATTTTCTTTCTTCTTTGAGTGATGAATTATGACGTAATATTCTTCTAATATGAAATTACGCATATAAAATGAACTCTGGTTCTAGGGCCACTTACGGGTCCAAACTAAACCCTTCTCATAAGCCATAAAGCTTATATATAAATTTTTGTCAAAATTAGTGCAGTAGTTCTTCCGGAAAATGGTTACAACCATACAGCTTTCTTTTATAATATATAAGATGAATTAATGAAAAAATTTGATACATATGTCAGTTGTTGCCCAAGAATAAAATGGTAGAAAAGAAACAGAAATGATTATTTCAATAAATTGTTTCAGAAAAATAAATAATGGTTGAAATGCTCCTTTTTTTCAGTAGCTGATAACTTTCTACAAAAATATACTATATGTAATACCTATGTAATATGTATATGTACATATATTCTATTAATCAAGATTATTTAATTACCCTCGATTAAAACAATTTCATATAACAGAGCTCATTCGGAAATTGAATGTATCTTGTTAGTATATAATATTTCTTGCGAAGAACTTGGCTAACCAATTCCACAATATGACTCCAATTTAGAGCTTTCTTCACGTGTAAACCCAGAGGCAGATGTTTCAATATTTAATGAAATATGTGAATCTGCTAATAACGAACAACGTATTATTATTGATAAAGTAATTCAAGAGATTTTAGAGCATGATACTGGAAGCAATGTTTTCATTCACAAATTAAGTTCAATGAATCTTAAATGCATAGAATGCGCATAAAGCCATACAGTGATATAGCTTCTAATTTATTACCGGAACCGGATGGAAAACTTTGCACAATGTTTCAAAAATTCAAATTACAGTATTAGAAACTTCTGTTTCCAGTATTACTGGTAACAGTCCATATACCCACTTATTGTTTTAAAATTAATAATTAAATTATTCCGTGATATTGCATGTAATGAAAATCGAAAAAAACTTTTTGGAGGAATAAACAATTTTATTATGTGGTGATTTTTGGCAAACTTTGCCATTAATTCCTCATGCTAAACGTGCAACTCTTATCGAAAGCTGTATAACATCTTGGTTCGAGTATTACATTCTCTATTTCATAAATCTTACAATTTCAAAATATGCTACCTTTGCCCGGTGAAATTGAGTTCATTGAATTTCTTTTCTTGGTGAAAATTTATGATGGTAATATGCCAATTTTTCCTTAATTTGGTCCAGATCAATTGAAATTCCAAACCATTTAATAGGCACAGATTCTATCATAAATGGTATTTATGGTAACGCTGTCGATATTGTGCAATCTTCAGAATTTTTAAGGCGTATAATATTAATTCCGAAAAATGAAGATTGCTATTTGGTAAATTCAAAAACACTTGAAAATTTACTCGGAGAAGAGCGCGTTTACAGAACTTACGACTCAATAATAACAGATGAGGAGAGAGTACTCAATTTATATCCAATTGAATTCTTAAATTCTTTAGCACTAAGTGGTTTGCTTCCACACAAATTGGTTTTAAAAGAAAATCGTTTTACTTATTCGAAATTGTTGTACTAATTAAAATAAATTGTTTTACTTATTCCAAATTTAAATACTGGTAATGTATTACTTAATGGCACGGATTAGTGTTAAAAGAATGTACCGCAATACCATAGATTGCGAAATTTTAAATGGACGTTCTTGTGGGCAATGTGTTTTAATACTCAGAATTCATTTGAACTTGGCACATTATTACCATTTTCTATAAGACCAACACAATTTTCAATAATTTTAGCATTTTCTTTTACAGTTATCTCAAGGACAAACTTTCGACAAAGTTGGTATTCTTTTATCACACCTTTATTTGGTCATATGTACACTGCCAATAGAATTCGTACATTTGATGGTATTCGTTTTTATATTAAAGAGAAAATAAATCAAGGGCATCTTATAGAAAATAATAATAACCGGGTTTTTATAAAAAATATCGTTTACAAAGAAAAATTAATATGCTTTTACTTTTAAAATAAAATCTACAATAAATTGCTTCCGTCAAATTTATTAAATTCAATATTTAAAAATTTAAATCTAATTTAATAGATAGGTACTATAATATACTAATAAAAAAAGTCCGCCATATGACGGTATTAAATAAAAAACAAAATATTTTTTGTGAAACAGCAAAAAAAGATAGTATTAATAAACGTAATCAAATGTTAGATTAGTATTTTTCTGTAGTCCAAATTTTAGCAAAAAATTTAAGAAAAACCATACACTTTTATCCCAAAAACTGTTGGCGTCCTGAAAATTGCAGTCAGAAATTGATTTCTGATTATTTATTGTGTAAATTTTACAAAATCAAGGTAAATAATAAATTATTTGAATATTTTTTTTATTTATTTATTTAGCATAATGAACAAAACAAATGTTAAGCGCGGAACGTAATTAAAAAAAAAAACAATATTTGTTAGAATATAATGTTTTATCCATATATTTTTCTAAATATATTAGCTTTGTAACCCATTTTGTAAATGACGGAAGCAAAATAAGTTCTACCTTTTTCTTTCTTTTATTAGAGTTTTCATTTAAAATTTAAGAAAAATACATATTTACTCAAAAATTTATCATACTTTTATTTATTTTATTAGAATGCTTTAAATTACCATATACACAGAATATTTGTAGTACAAAAAGAAGTGTAGTGCAAAATTTTATATTCCCTAAGGGTCATTTACTCGATTATTTTAGCGACATCTTATTTGCCATCATTGAAAATTTACCGTATGATTAAGAATCAAGTTAATCGTGTTAACATAGCTGCGTAAATTTAGTGTCAAAGTTTGACAAAAACACATCGATATAAACATACATTTCTACACAATTGAAGAAAACAAATATACCTAAATTCGGACACTATGTAATATGTTTACATTATTTCTCTAAAATCTTAATTTGAAAAAACAAAATTTTTTTTTGTTGCTTTTTCTTTTTTTTGCAAAACAAAAATAATTTCGTCCATATGAAATAAAAATTTAAAATAAAGCAAATCAAAGCAAATTGAGAGGACATGTATTGACTAACTCGTTCATAATTTTTGAAGTACGCTGCTCGGAGTAGCCTTCGAGGATTTTTTGGATAGAAAATTAAATTATCTTTATAATTATGTGAAAAAAAAATATTTTAGGACTTTCGCTAATGAATTATAAATTTACAAAGAAATAAAAAATAATAGTACAAAATTTCATTTAATTTCTTTAAAAATGTATTGGTTGTTAATGTTTTTATGTATTAGAAGAACCAAAATCTAACCCCATAATACATACTATATATAGGTACTTATATTATATATGATTATAAATTTATATATCATATAAAAAAGGCTATACAAAAGTCACAAAAACAAAGGGAAAGATTATACTATGATCAATGCCTCTATATCTTCTAGCCTGGCCTCTGGGAGAGCAACTTTAAAAATGGGATCTTATTTTCATATAAATTTTGTCTTTTGTATAGGGATCTTATTTTACTATATGAATAATCTTTTATTATGATATAGTGAGTTTTTAGAAAAATATTAAATATTTTTTAACTAAATTGACATAATTTATAAAAAATACAAAAACTTTTTCATTCATAATTATTAAAGATAAAATCGGAAAGAACGATGGTAGCTTTATCACTCAAAGAGGAGGATTACCATTGTTTATGTTAACATTTGATAATAGAGAAAATATAGAAACATTTTTTGTTATTAAAACAATAATGAAAATAGTCGTTATAATTGAACCATTAAGAAAAAACAAAAAGTTGATCCCGCAGTACAAGAGATGCCAAGCTTTTGGGCATACGCAAAGTTACTGTAATAGAGACTGTGCTTGCGTTAAGTTTGGAGATATGCATTTCACAAAAAGCTTTAAGCTTTGAAGTTGAGGTAAAAAGCCAAATGCATTAATTATCATGGTGAACATCCGTCAAACTACAGAGGATGCAAAAGAACAGTAAGCTAGAAGAAATAATTAAGCAAGACTACCCCAAATACAAAAGATTAATACTTATAAAAATGAATAATTTGTTGACACGAGTAGAAAACCTACAGTTATAAATACTGTGCGTAATGTAAATGCTAAATCGTATGCCCAAATAGTGAAAAACTCCCGTAGGGAAGATGACTGCTTAGTCAAGGATATATTAAGCCTTATCCTACAGAGATTAACAAACCAAGACGAATTCATAAAAACATTATCTGACGAGATTACTGAATCTGAGTCACACAAAAAATAAGCCACACCCTTAGACCCATTTTGGAACTCGAAATTTTTCTGGAGGATCAAAACATAGATATATGTCTAATTTCTGAAACACACTTCACAAAGAAATTTAGTATTAAAATTCCTAATTATGTTTGTTATTATACTGCGCATCCATATGACAAAGCAAGAGGAGGAACAGCAGTACTGATAAAAGGCCACATTCAACACCATGAAGAGCAGAAAATAGAAAATGCAATGATGCAAGTTACAACAATTATCATTAAGGTCAAAAATAAGGACTTCAAAATCTCGGTTATCTATTGCCCACTAAGACACTCACCTACTAGAGTCGACTTCATAAATCTCTTTAAAATGCTTGGAAACAATTTTATCGTCGGAGGAGATTTCAATGCGAAACATACCCACTGGGGCTTAAAATTAACCACAATAAAAGGGAGAGACCTATATTAAGCGAGAAGAGGTCATAAATGTGAATTTATTTCTTCCGGTGCCCTAACCTATTGGCGTACTGACCCAGCGAAAATACCTGATTTGATTGATTTTTTATAACAAAGGAAATAAATTGAAACCACTCATATGCCGTGAGCAATGATGATCTATCGTCTCACTATACTTCAGTGATCATGGTTCTAAGCGGGAAATTTGAACACAAAAATGGCCTCCCAAGACTCACAAACAAGGGAGCTGTTTGGGATTTGTTTAGAGAAAAATTTCAGCAATTCATTACTTTAGGATCCGTGGAATAAAGAAACCAAATTGATGTAGAAGTCGAGCAATTCATTGTAAGCGTGCAGCAAGCAGCAAAGGAGAGTACACCATGTTTTGACTCGAAATATCATTCGATAGTGAGCTATCTTCCAGAAATAAGAGCACTGGTTATGGAGAAGAGAAGGGCACGACGAAAATGGCAATCAACAAGGTACCCAGGTGCTAAAGTTATATTCAATCGCTTAAATAATCAACTAAAACAGCAAATCAGAAATATAAAAAATAATTCATTTAACAAATTCTTAAATAATTTATCAGCCGATGCTTATACTGACTATTCGCTTTGGAAAGCAGCTAAACGAATAAATAGACCACATGTGCAAGATCCACCATTGAAAACACAAGCTGGTAGCTGGGTCAGTAACCCAAAAGAAAAAGCTAAAATTTTTGCTAACCACTTGGCAGAGGTCCACCAACACACAGCACCAGCACAAAATCTTGCAAATGAAAATATGACTCTTGAAGTCAAAATAGATGAAGTGGAAATTTCGCATGTCACTAAGAGAAATTAAACAAATATGCAGACACTACCTTAGCGTCGAAAGAGCACCAGGTTACGATCACATCAATGCACGAATCATGCGGAAACTACCAGATTTAGCTTTGTTAAAGTTACAACATATATTTAATGCATGTTTTAAATTCACATATGTTCCGAGACAATGGAAAATTGCAGAAGTAATAGTAATACCGAAGCAAGGAAAACCGCCTTCAGAGGTAACATTATATCGACCAATATCATTATTACCTATTATATCAAAAATATTTGAGAAAGTGCTCCTCAAAAGACTTGCCTCGATTATTTAAGAAATAGATCTGATCCCAAACCAGCAATTTGGATTCAGAAACAAACATTCTACAATTGATCAAGTGCATCGGATCACAAATATGGTGGAAAAAGCGTTCGAAGAAAAAAAAGTCTGCTCAGCTATCTTCTTAGATGTTGCTTAGGCTTTCGACAAAGTGTCGCACAAAGGCCTTGAACTTAAACTACACCCAGAAAATTTTATGGAAAACTAAAATCATATATGGCCAAATAGATGCTTTCGTGTACGTTGTGACAAAGAATATTCAGAAGTAAAAGAAATATCTGCTGAAGTCCCGCAGGGAAGTGTTCTTGGTACAATATTTTACCTGCTATATACTAGAGATATCCTCCAATTTGACAACATTTTTATGGCTACATTTGCAGACGACACAGCGATTCTTGGAGTTACCGTATCTGTCAAAAACTCCACTGTTAAAATGTAGTGAATAAAATAAGATTATGGACTCAACGATGGCGCATAAGACTTAACGAAAGGAAATCAACTCATATAAACTTTACATATAAAAAGATTACAACCATTCCTATCTCAATCAACAACAAAATAGTACCATATGCCAATACAGCAAAGTGTTTTGAATGACACGAAATGAAAAAAAAAGTCATTAGTCGATCTAACGTAGATTGGTTATGACGGGAAAAAAGGTGGGTTCTAGTGGGCTTGATTCCTATACTATCAAGACGGTCTTGAAGTTCTTCGGGGATTATCTCCTATCTTTCGAAAAAACAAAAAATCATAATTTTCAATTAAAAAAAAAATGTATCCGACGTGGAACTTACATCTATCAAGTGCTAATGAACACTGAAAATAAAACTGGTGGATACAGTAAAATTTTTGAAAAAAATCATCGTGTAAATTGGCTTAAAGATATAGAGGCAATGTTACAATCATTCTCATAACAAAAAAAACACAAAAACAAAAAAAATGTATTATACACACATGGTTTTTGTGGCGCGGCGAAACTCGTTCGATTCAAATAACTTCGATAAAAAATTCACAATATTTTGTCGAGGTTATTTTACTTTTAATTTTACAAAATTTATCGAACTTATTTAATACTTAATTAATTTTAATTAGAAAAAAAAAAAAACAATTTTAACTCATCATCGCATCATATTTCTGGCGCAGAGTACCTATACAGGCTATACAAAAGCTATGAAATAAGTTCGACAAAATTAAAATTATGTTTTCTATTGTAACAAATTGTAACATCATGTAATTGTCATAAACGTAGTCTCTGTAGTTGTTATAAACATAGTCTCTGTTTTTTATTATTGCTTATGTAAACTGTCATGTGTCATCTGTCATCTGCCGTCTGTCATCTGTCATCTTTCATCTGTCATGTGAGCGGTCCGTCGCACATCCATCCATCCATCCAGATAAATGCAGAAAACTATACCGAGTGTAGAATGCGTATCAGCTTTTTAAGAGGGAAAGGAGCCGTTATTTTAAAATTTGAAAAAAAGTCTGTCAACTAAATCGAGGGTGCTCTATCGATTGGTCGTATTTTCAACCTCTGGGAAGGACCGCAAATCGGTTTTTTAAGACCAAAAATCTCCGAAATGGGCCAAAATCGAGATTTTCAAATGGGAAGGGGTACTTTTTAATGCAAATTCAGATTAGTCAAGCTAGGTAATAGATTTATGGCGGCTGCTGACTACAATTCAAAACATACTCACTGGGGATCAAGAGTAACTACACAAAAAGGCAGAAAATTGCTAATGACCTTGCAAGAGTTAAATTTGGACTTCGTACCTACTGGGCAACCAATCTACTAGCCCTCAGACCCAAATAAATTACCAGACTTGCTGCACTTTTGTGTGACAAGAGTATAACATCAAGTCACTTACATCAAAATCAAGGTTTGATCTTTCCTCAGAGCACACTCTAATTATTATCACTACTTCAACTAGGCTTATTTATATACCAAAAAAGCAAGACATAAACAAGGTATACAAATTGGGATAAGTTTCGAAACATAACAGATAAAAAAAATATCTTTAAGGACTCGTCTAAAAAATTCTGATGATATTAACGTTGCAGTTTGACACATCAACAAAAACCTGACGGAAGCTGTCAAAGAGTCAACATCGAAACAAGTTAAACTACAAACTAAAATTTTCTGTCCTATAGCAATTACGCTCAAAATAGTAGAAAAAAGAACATTGATTAAACTATGGCAAAAAATTAGATCACCAGAAAATAAGAAAAAACTAAACCGAATTACTAAAGAACTCAGTATTTAATTTAAACGTATTTAGAAAACTTAACAGCATCTGCGCACACTGACTACTCTCTTTGGAAGACAACAAGAAAACTTAAACGTCCACAACAACATGTTCCTCCACTAAGAAATAATCATGGAAGTTGGGCTAGAAGCGATATGGAAAATATGAATCTATTTGCTTTACACCTGCAAAATACTTTCGAAACATATCCCTCGGTAGTCTCAGCTGCTGGAGATGACAACATCATCCAGTTCCTTGATACAATATATCAACTAGGTCTACCTATTAAGTAAATTTAATATTAGTGAAGTTCAGAATATAATTAGAAACACAGCTAGCAGTCTATCACCAGGGCATGACAAGTTAACAACAAGGATGATAGAAAAAGTATCAGATAAGACAATGAAGCATTTCACGCACTTACTTAATGCAATATTAAGACTGAGTTATTTCCCGGAAAAATGGAAAATAGCCCAAATAATAATGCTGCCAAAACAAGGTAAAGAGTCCACAGATGTTAAATCAGATAGACCGATTAGGTTGCTGGCCATTATGTCGAAAATTTTTGAGAAATTGTCAGAGGACCGAATGATTCAATAGCTGCATTAAATATCATACCAAGCTACCAATTCGGGTTCCGGCAAAAGTACTCGGCCATAGAACAAATTGACCGAGTAGTGCAGTATATATATGTATATATATATAAATGAAAATGCAGTTATATTCAAATGAAACATTTCAATGTAAAAAAGTTGTTCTGCAGCATTTCACGACATCACGCAGGTCTTCGATAAAGTCTGTCACGAAGGACTGTTATTTAAATTGAAAAAACTGCTGCCCCATTATCATCAATTTTTCAAATTATACCTAAGTAATCGAAAATTTGTAGTGAAGTACAACAGCGATATTACAGATATTAGAAAATACAATCAGGCGTACCACAGGGAAGTGTTTTGGGACCAGTGCTTTATATCATTTACACAGCCGATCTCCGATACTTTTGCTGATGGTACTGCTATTTTGGCATCCCATACAAATTCGATGATAGTGTCTAAAATATTGCAAAAACCCTTTTACAAATTGAAAATTGGCTTATGAAATGGAGAATAAAGGCAAACACATCAAAATATTTGCACATTACGTTTACATATCGTAAAGGTATCTGTCCTGCAGTAAAATTAACGATTCACTACTCCTACAGATTAATTCAGTAAAGTACTTGGGTATGCATTTAGGCCGCCGACTTACTTGGAGAACTCACATTGCCGAAAAGAACAGACGACTCCGAATAAAGTTCAACCCAATCTACTGGCTTTGAGGGCGTTATTCCAAGCTATCAAATTATAACAAATTAATGATATACAAATCAAGATTGAAACCAATATGGACATACGGTCTAGAGTTATGGGTAACTACAAGAAACTCAAACATTGCAATAATTGAACGTTTTCAGTTATAAGTACTGCGATCCATTGTAAACGCCCCGGTTTGTAAGAAACGACAGAATACGAGAAGATCTAAAGATTCCAAAAGAAAGATTCCAAAAGAAAGATTGTAAAAGAAACAGTCGCTTCCAAGTCAACGTCATATCACTCCAGACTTTAAAATCACTCAAATGCGCTGATTCTACAGCTTTTAATTACTCGGCAGACACGCAGATTAAAAAGATTCACGCCGCTGGAACTAAGTTGCAGATTTCCAAACAACTTATAAAAATTTTCCAATTTATAAAAATATCAAACCATATTTTTAAGAAAATTGAAGCCGTTTAAATTGGAACGGATAGTCAGATTTAATTATAAAAATAAAAACATTACTCCCAGCATAGCATTTTTCCATGTCCTTGATTTAATTTCATTGAATTTTTAATTTTCATGCATATTAATATACATACAAAATGTTTGGTCCTTTTCTATATGAGATGTGGGCCATTTATTTCCTGTCTTTAAGAACGTACTCGGATTCTAGTTCCATTATACAAACATAATCGGCATTCCAACTTTTAACTTTAATTTAATGTCGAATGGACTGCTAAAATTCTGTTGGACAATTTATAGTATTATCATCATTTAAAGGTGTATTGACCGACTCATATTCTTTCTTAACTTTGACTAAAGTTTATTCATGTACACATTAGATACATATTAGATATTAATTCCTGTAAGGTTCACGACATCACATGTCACTGGTGATCTCAATTTCAACAGCAACTTCCGCTATAATTCCATCAATACTTTTTGAAAGAAGACCAGCAAAAGCTTTTTCTGATGTATCACCTTTTAAATGTATTCTCATTTTTACTGATAAAGGTATGTGAATATGATTCAAATTGCGAGAGCATTTTACTGAAGCTACTTCATCAGCTCTCGTTCAATTCTGAACCACTGGAATAATTTGCCTAAAATCGAGAGCAAAAATTTTACTCCACCCATAATTTTGTTATTATTTCGTAGATCTCGTAAGGTTCTCCCTGAAACTTCAAACAATAATCGATTAGCCCTTGGGAACTCATCACAAGGTAGTTCCTTTTTTGATACTACAAACTGGACTTTCGAAATTCGGACTTATAAGCCGTTTAACGATTTGGTAGAGAAAAATGTTATAAACTCGCGTCACGCTAAATTGTGAGTCAATAATGTAATTAATATATACATATACATTCTAAATTTAGGTAGAAAAACAAAATTTTTGTTTGCTGTTTTTCTTTTGTTTTTTAAATACCTACATGTTACATACAATACACGAAGTAGAAAATAATAAGAATAATAAGTAATGATCAGAATAAAATAAAACAAAAACTATTTTTTTTTTCTCATTTAAATACAAACAACAAAACAAAAAACCAAATTTGAAGTTGTTCTCTTCTCATAGTTCTCATCAAAGAATATCCATCACAATTAGATTGAACAACAATAATTGAAAATGACAAACAAATGATTGAAAATGAATATCCATGTATGTATTCATTTGTTTGCAAAAAAAAACATATGCAAATTTGCTAAAATTGTAAGAAATAGACGATAATAAGAATTTAACGTGAAAGAACAAGAAAAAATATGATAAACAAAAGAGAGTAACAGAAAAATTTTGCTGAAATTAAATAAAAAAAAAGTTGATAGTTTTTAAAAAAATTTGTTGATTAATAATTTTGATTTGTTCAATTATTTCTAAATTATTTCTACTATGCATAAGATTTTTAGGAGACCTAACTAAAAGAGCGTTATCATATTCTTTAAATTCTGTTGTCCTCAATATTATATATATATTATTCTGCATTTATCTGGATGTGTGTAAGTCCGACGGAATACTCCAACACATATACAAATTGCAATATGTATTCAAATTGCTTGGTACTCTTTTTTAACCCCTGTCTACCATGCTGAACCTTTGCAGGAAAAAATACCATTGCATGAAATATATTTTTTTGATTTAATGTTAGTCTTCTTCGCAAATAATAAGGAAAAATAAAAAATAATAATAATAATATAAATAAAACAAACAATTTTTTTGATTTATAATAAGAAGGACTAATAGATATTTTATCAATAGTTTAATATGGTATAATAACCAAAAGGCAAACAGCATTTAACACAAAAAAAAGCATTATGCACTTAAGGGTTATTCTTATTACTTAAAATTATACACAATATGCATATGTGTTTACATATTTTTTTTTGTTGTTATGATAATGATCATAGCATAATAGTTTTGCTACCGTCTGCATTGCTTGTACTATAGTACTATAGGTATATATACTCTAGCCAGAAATGTGATGCGATGAAGAGTTAAAATTGTTATTTATTTTTATTTTTTTTTGTTTATTGCTTATTTTAAATAAATATATATATACATATCTATATGATATATAAATTTATGATCGTATATAATATTTAGTATATATAATGGGGTTACGTTTTAGTTCTGTTGATTTACACATAAAAACAATAACAACCTATACATTTTTAAAGAAATTAAATGAAATTTTGTACTATTATTTTTTATTTCTTATCTTTGTAAATTTATAATCTATAATTATAATTGACAAGCATTTAGGGATCTGCGCAGTAGACATCTTTTCATTTTATTTCGATTCTCCTACTCCATAATGAACTTCTAATATAATATATAAGTTGTATATAAAACAATAATACGCACTCAGTTAAAATTTTTTTACTCATATGATTTTATTATTCTGCAAATACATTATGCATATGTGAGATCTTATTAAAATAATAAACAAAAGTAAACAAATCAGTTAGTATATTTGTTTTCTTCATTGTATTGGGTATTGGTATTGGGAATGGTATATATAGGTATCGGTTAAACGATATTGATTGTTGTTCTTCTTTTTAATGTATGTATGTTATAAATAATAATTATGTATGAATTTTAACATGAACAGTTCGATAATGAATTTTTTGAAATTTTAAATAACCGATCAATGGTTCACAAGTTATGAACAGCTTTGTAAATACCTATTTATTTGCAGTAAATTTTTTTATTTTAATTTTTTCTCCAACACGAGTTTTTATTTTATTCATCAAAATAAATATTATGTGTACCTACAATATTATTGTTTTTTTATATTAACAATCTTATTTATTTTTGTATTTAAAATTGTTTTCGTTCAAAGTTGTGGCTCGTTATAAAATATTATTTGTTCGCTATAAACTTTGACACTAAACTTACCCAGCGAATGTTATTGAATATTAACAGGATTAACTTGATTCTGAATTAGGTATACGATAAATTTTCAATGTTGGCAAAAGGATGTCGCTAAAATCATCGAGTAAATGACCCTTAGGGAATAGAAACTTATGCACCTTACTACAAATATTCTGTTTATATGGTAATTAAAAGCGTTATAATACAAAAATAAAGGTATGATTAATTAGTAAGCAAATACGTATTTTTCTTAAACTTGAAATGAAAATTGTAATGAAGGAAAAAAATGCTAGAATTTATTTTGCTTCCGTCATTTATGGCGGGTTACAAAGCTAGTTCCATATTATATAAAAAAAGAATTATTGGTACCTGCATAATATGTAGGCATACCTATTTAGCAAAAGTTATAATTTTTAGAAATAAAAAAGTGATTGATTATTAAAATTTTATTTTTTAAAATACTGTTAATTTTATTCTTAGTTAATAATTAAAGCTTTAATTAAAAGATTTAATTAAAAATTAGTTATTTTACATTTTTATATTGCATTGTTATATAACATGCATATTATATATTATATTTAAATATTTTCTATATTGTTTATTTACATCAAAAATTTCAATCAAAAATTTTTGTTTTCTCCTTTAGTTACCATAAGCCTATTGTATCTTTCTTAGAATATAATGAAAATTGTCTAATTTCATCGACGCTCAGGTCTCAATCTCAATCATCTGCATTTAAATGTTGTTTCACTTACTACCGCCAGCTGGCCCATGACTGGACTTTATTTTCTTTTTTTATAATACATATAATTTTATTTTAATTCAAACCTTAGGGTTACTACCACATGCCTGTATTTCATTTAACTGAGTTTCATTTACCTGCATTTCATTTGACTGGATATGCTGGAAACTAGATATAATACATGTTCATGATAAAAATTTCAGGTAGCAAGTTTTTATCAATCAACGGGTATCAGAACAGAATCTTAAAATCAAAGAATTAAAAATTATAAAAACATATTTACACACGCTATTGTTGCTGGTGTTGTTTTACTGTGAACTAAAAAAAAACAAGAAAAAAACTTAAATCATTGTATGTGTGCATCAATATAAATAATCATATTATATTTTTTCTGGTGTCGGGACAAAATTCCATAGGAAAAAAATAATTAAGACAAAATTACATATGGACAAAATTTCATAAGACAATTCTTCATTTTATTTTAGTATAAAACTTATACTAGATGTAAGTAGTGGCATTTTAATTTTTGGTACTGTAAATAATTGAATTAATTAATTCTTATTCATACGTTTTACATTGTTCAAAAAAGACCAGTACAAAATTTTATTGAAAGCAACAAATGGCTGGATTACCACCACATCGTTTTTTATTTAAAGTCGAATCACCAATTATTTTACTACATAACTTCGACCCGCCAAAACTTTGCAACAGCACAAGGCTTTGTGTTAAGAAGATATTGGGAAATGTAATTGAAACGACCATTTTAACAGGGACAAAATGAAATAGTTTTCATTCCACGAATACCACTCATACTAACAGATTTGCTTTTTCGATTTAAATGATTACAATTTTCAGTAAAACTCGCGTTCTCACTTACGATGAACAAGATACAGGTATAGTTTATTAAGTACTGTGGAGTGGATCGCCGTGTTTCCCATATGGACAACTTTATATTTCTTGCTCAAGAGTGGGTTTACCCAATAATTTATTTATTACTGCTGCTTTATTATATTAGTTTTATTTTAAGATACAATTAAAACAAAATATTATTTTATCGTCAGTTAATTTAATTGGTTTATCGTTTTTCTGCTTGGTGCTTATAAGTTTTTTTGGGGATTCTGAGGGAGTTGTTTTTCGGCGTAGGACCTAATAACCCGGGTCTATAGCCCAAGTAAAGCTGGGATTGCTAGCTTTCCAAAAATATATATCTTTAGTGGCGTATCTTATCCTCTAAGGACGAAAAGGACATTTGAATGTATCCTTGTTGTTTGGATGTTTTTGTATAAGTCTATTAAATATATATATATTCAGTTACCTATTCTAGAAAGATAGTGGTCTGGAGCATATTTTAATATTTATTTGATGCTGATTGGTGCTGCCGATATGGAAATATTGTAGTTCAAAGTAGAAAATTTTTGGAAAAAAAAAGTCTTTATTTTCTTTCTTGAAAAACCAAATACCTCAAGATTTTACCAAAAACCCTCCCAATATTTATTTACTGTTGGAAAGGCCTCTTTTTGAAAAGGTGGCATACATACATATACTTTATATTTTATGAGTATTTTTTTTTGCTTTTTAATTTATAATTAATCTACTTTTTATAATTTATAATTAATCTACTAGATTGACGATTTAAGTTCAGCCTCTTTATTTGCAAGATATTTTATTGCCAAATCAGCAGCAAATAATTGCAATTTGCTTTTAGGTAAAGACGTGCCATATCATCAATATAAAGTTGGAATAGAGACTAAGTAACCTCAAAGCTCATACAGAGTGTATATCTTAAAGTTTAAGTTGTTTACAATTCAAGCAGCTTAAGTAATAATTAGGAATATAAACTTATAAACTATGAAGTTATTGCAATACAAGTGACTAATTTATAGTTAAATTTTAAATTTTTTTTTTTTTGTTAGAAAAGAAAAAGTAGGTACATTTAATATTAAAGTATTATAAAATGTAAACGATGTATAATATTATACATCAATGAAATAAAAATACTAAAATAAAACAGGTTATTCTCAAAGTTAGTCTATTAATGCAAGAAAGTGATTTTCTATAGCTGATTTTATTATTTTAGGCGCACAAGTTTTTATTTCATTTGGAATATTGTTGTATGTGTTGACTAAAGTATTAAGAATACTATATTGACCACAAAAATTGTTTCTCAGGCTTCTTATATGTGCATTTCCATTGTTTTGTTCGTGTATTTGGTTATTATGTATTAATTTTGTGTTATAAACTAAGGCTTGCACCATTTCTATATGTAATTCAATAGGCAACATTTTATTTTCCTTGTGAATTAACGAAATTGATGTTCTTTTCATACCATATCTTATATATTAATACGCTTAAACGTCTCTTAAACTTTTCACAAAACTTTTACAACACGAAGCTTTTTTCAACTAGATTAGACAACTTTATTAGAACTATTAAGAATTACGATAGTGTGAAAAATTTTATTTAAAGACATAACCACAAAACGATAAAACTAAATAAAACCAAAAACAAATTAAAATTAACCTATTGAGCAATAGCATTGACTATCTGATTATATGAATTAATTTGAAAAAAAAAACAAAGTAGCAAAGGCAAGAACCGAATTATCAGAATATTATTATAATAGCTTTGTTAAAATATTACGATATTACGATATTACAGCAAAAAAACTTATAGGTAAGACAAATAGTAAATTTAGAAAATATATTTTGTACCTCACCCAGACCATGTTCACAAATTCCACAAATTGAAATTTATTTATTTTATTAACAAATAATTCAAAAGTATAAATTCAAATGCGCAATAGCATTGAGTAAATTTTATATTGTACATGGAGAATCATAAACCGAAATTTACGATCTGCTAAGAACAATAAAAACAAAATATGTTTTGACATTATTATCAGTTCCAATTCAATACACAGCCAATTTAGTAAACATAAAAATTAAAAAAACTTTAAAAAGAAAAATCACAGACTACCCTTACCTACATCAGAGACCCTAGCGGGATAACCATACAAACTGAAGAATAAGAGAAAAAGCATAATTATTGGCTTTACCCGTAACTATAATAGTCATAAGGCGTCAATAAAAACTGAACAATAAGAGAAAAAGCATAATTATTGGCTTTACCCCTAACTATAATAGCCATAAGGCGTCATATGATGTCATATGATACTTCGTTAAATGGCCTATATGATTCGATATGATTTAACAAAGTCGTAACCAATCATAACCTTTACTATAATGGTCATACCTAATCATACCAAAACGTGAAAACCAAAATTTAAAAGAAGTGAAATAAAAATATAAATTCTATAAATAAATGTTTTGTTTTTTTTTATTTTGAGTTTTGAAATAGTTAGGGCTATTATGATAATAAAAAAAACACAAAAAACGTATCTATGGCTATTTTAATGTGTTTTTAATGTGGGTGTGGTATGTATTTAGTTTAAATGCATTAAATTTTTTAACTATACTGCCAGCGACTACTCTGATCGCCACATGTTGTTGAAATGTACGTCTCTATATAGTATTTGTTAGGAAGATTTTATTTCATGAAAGTTTTGTTTTACTTATTTTTATTACATTTACAAATTTTATTGCAATTACATCAAATTTTATTTCAAAAGTTTTAATTACATATCTCAAAGATGAACAAAAATAGTTGCAAAGTATACTATATTTCTTCATGCAAAATCCACTTTCTAAACTTGCAAAATACGAAGATACGAATATGCGGGGCGAGTACTAATAATAATTACTTATAAACAAATATAAATATTCAGTGTAATTTCAGAACATTTATGAAATATAAATATTTAAATAGTAAATCAATTATTCAAGTATTATTTGAATTGATGAATAATAATAATATTTAATACACATTTTTTGTAGTTTTTAATGTATATCTTTCAATATATTGGCATAACACAATTAGGAGTTTATAAATACCTTTTCTCGCAAAATCACTTTTTCAACTTTTGATATACGAAAATGCGTGTCGAGCACTATTATTTAAAAAAAAAATGTGTGATATTCTATAACAAAGTCGTATGTCAAAATTTAATGAACATCATTTATACGTTATAAACACAATTCAAAAACATATAAACGCTGCCTTATATAAAAGTTTTTCTTCAAAACTATTAGCGGTCAAAATTTTCAATTTGATTCTATGAAAAATAAATAAAATTATTATTTATTATATTATACATATTAAGTATGTTATAAATATTGTAAATTATAATTTTATTCATTTTTTATTCATTTTATTATTATTATTTAAATAACAATAATAATTACAATTATAATAATTTATGATACCGTACGCTATAATTAATATTTTTTAAAAATTATTAAATTATGAGAAAATTTATCTAATAATATTTTATAGCATATTTTCATTAAAATTTAACAAGTACAAAACGTTATTTTTATTGTAACATTTTCAAAAAAAAATCGTGCTTTACCTTCCCTAAAATTTTTCTTAACCCATCAGCTATCATTTCTTCTGTTGGAATGTATTTGAGATCAATTATTGAATTCTGGTATTCTTCACGAACGTAATAGTGGCGTATATTCGACTGCGCGAGTGGTATACTGGGTTTCTTACTAATTTTTGTGCACTGATATTGTCGCTATTAATTGTGGTTGGATGCATAATTATATTCTGGAAACCCAATTCAGCAATAAAAGTCTCAAGTAGACAGTTTTTCTTTGGCAGTACAGGCTAATACCATATATTCAGCCTCCGTACTGGATTATGCAACTTTTTCGACAGCCACGATATAGGTCCGTTTTCAATAAAAAATACAAATCCAGTATTAGATTTTCTATTCCAATCAGCATCTGAATAACCAATTAATGACTTTTCGACAAGTAATCGCTAGATTTTTCGTTGTGCTTATGTATCTTAATAAATGTTTTGCTGCATCTAAATGTTGATTGTGCGGATTTACTTTAAATTGCTGTAGTTTATTTACAGCGTGTGCAATGTCACAACGAGTTGATATTGAAATGTATGTCAGAGATCCAATTAATAACTGGTATTCTTTCTGGTCTCTTATTTTGTAGTTTGTACATTTTTGACATTTTTCAAATTTAAATCCAAGTGGGGATGGAGGATAATTGCTTTTACAATATTTCATGTTGTACTTCTCTAATAATTCATCAATAAGCCTTTTTAAGCTTAAGGTACCTTAAGCTCTTCTTTAACTTTTGATATTATTTTCAATAGTTCCTTCTTTAGGTGAACATGCAAGCATTTATGTCGTATACAAAAACGAGAAAAATATTTATTGAGTTCTTACTATTCATTACGAAGACACAAAAATCAGTATGACATTGTTTAAATCCAATTTTCTTTACTACTTCTGTAAAGTTATGATTCCATTCTCGTCCGGCTTTTTTGGGACCATACATTGCCCGTTTTAATTTGCACACTTTACTTGGACTATGCTTATTTATAAATGATTCTGGTTGCGCCATGTAAATGCCTTCTTTCAGTTCTCCGTTGAAATATGCCGATACTACGTCCATTTGATGAATGTTTAAATTTTGGTCTGTTGCTAATGCAATATACAAGTCTGATAGATGAATATCTAGCTACCAGAGATAGTGTGTCATGGTACTCTTCGCCGTACTTTTGACTGCAACCGCTTTAAATTTTTCGAGTTTGACTGATTTATCTTTCTATGTTGTAAAAACCCATTTCGAATTTATAACATGGCAATCCTTCTTTCGGATCAACTAATTCCCAAATGCCGCGTACCATTTTGTTTTTAATTAAATTGTTTAGACTTTTATAATTTAAATGGCCATAACGTTTGTGCCATTTGAAAAATTCATTATTACAAGAATATAAATTTTGTTTTGGTGTACTGTTAGTATAAATAAATAAATGGTTGACTTTCCAGTATTATTTTTAATTGCAACTCCATATTTATTAAATTCAACTATATGTTTATTATATTTGAAGCATTTTCCTTTTTTAAATATTTTACGTGTATTTTGATTTTTGTTTCTGGCATTGATGTAAAATCCAATTCCATTTGAATTTTTATTCTTTTTTTCTCTCAATTTTATCTCCACATCTAACAGACATGACTTGACAAAATCTAAATTAACTTCACGCTCAATACTCATTGTTTCAATAGCATTAATTACATTTTCGTAATATTTCATTGTTAGTAATAAATGGCACACATTATCACTTTCTTCTAATTTGGATCCAGCACACTCAATATTATTCACTAATGTATCGAATTAAAAAATGATCTTGTAATTTTTCATCTTCACTTCACTTTAAAGTTAATAATTTTTTTTTAAATAAAGTTTATTAAATGTACTTTATCGTTCGAACACGTTTTCCAAACACGTGATCATTTCTTTAGCAGCTTGTGCCTTCTTAATATATTCTAAATTTTTATTAGTTACACACTGTACGATAATAGACTTTGCTTTTGGATCTAGAGATTCATTTTTTTCATTTATTTCACTTTCTAATATATCTGCTACACCTTTCTCTGCTAAAACTAGCTTCGGTCTGAATTTCCAATTTCCAAAAAGGGTATTTTTGGACAAAGTATTGCCTTTTTTGAATAATTAGCAAAATTATTCACATTTAGACTATCTCCAAAAATTTCTTGTACGATACAATTATTGCAAATCATATTCGAGGGAACTTCTTTGAAAGAATTCTGCATTAGGTCTCTTAGTGTGCTTAGATACTTTCCAGAGACAGCGTAGCAATGTCAATTCCCCTGCCTCTTCTAGTATTATTAATAATTCATTTACCACTAAGGTCCATAGGAGAGAAAAGAATACACGTCCCTCAGGGGTGTCTCTTTTAACAAAGCTTCTTTCGTAAGCAGTACCAAGTTGCGCATTGATAATCCTGCTTGTTAACATTTTTTTTTAGCATTTTTGAAATTGCACGTGTGATTGCCTCAACGTTGACATTGTTAAAGGCTTCTCCTATGTCTATAGACGCAACTAGAGTGTATTCCTTATATGCCAATGATTTTTCAATAGAACTAACTAGAGAGTGCAGGGCGGTATCCATCGACTTTCTCTTGTTGTACACATCCGGTGAAAACGAGAGTCCATTATTTTCCATATTAATCGTATATAGATATCAATCAGTCTCTCAAGAGTCTTTATCAGAAAAGGACAGGGTAATTGGTCTGAAATCTTTAGAATAGGCGTGGGAGCTTCTACCCGTTTTCGGTATGAATACTACTTTAACCTCAGACCAACACTTTGGAATGTAGCCTATATCTATAAACTCTTTAAAGTTGTTTTGAGCCAAGGAAAAGTAGTACCAAAGGATTGCTGCAAATAAGCTGGATAGAGACCATCCGGCCCTGGTGATTTAAATGGTTTAAAACAATTTATAGCCCATTACAGTTTGCAGTTTGTTACTACTCTCTCCGATAAATCAGGGCGTTGAATACCACTTTGATTTATAGTATATTGCGTATTAGAGCCGCCGGAGAAATGAGTTTCCAACAACAGCTTCGCGGGTTGAAAAATGAGAAATGAGTTTCCATGAGCCATTTGCCTTTAAAAGGTAGCTCGGGATCGACGAAATAGTGGATAGTACTTTACGCAGCCTTGAAGTTTCGGAGGTTTTTTCTGTGTTTTCACAGAAGATTCTCGGTGAATTGTTTTTGGCCTTTTTTAGTGCAGTTTTGTACGCTTTAAGGGAATCTTTATATAGTTTCCAGTTCTGAGCGTCTCTAGTATTTTTTGCTATATTAAACCTCCTTTTGCTATTTTTCCGAAGGGTTTTTGTTTCCTCGCTCCCCCACGGTGGTCTGGATTTACCTTAAAACTTCCTTGTGCGGCAGGAGATGGAAAGAGCCTTATTGTAGGTGTAATTTAGAACGACTGCCAGACTGTCCAATTCCGGTAACCCATTAGGAGAGTCTTTGAGGAGAGTGTATCAGAGATAGACAAATTGTACTTAGCCAGTCGGTTTATCTCGGATTACGGAAGACCGGCGGTCTGGATAAATATTCCTGTAAACGGAATTCAATGTGGCGGTGATCAATCAGAGAAGGAGTGTTCGTTAGACACCCTCCAGTCATTGACTTTATGGATGATAAGGTCTGACACAAGGGTGATATACAGAACTTCTTGCCTGATACTATTCACAAAGGTAGGTTCTCTACCATTGTTGCATATAATGAGGTTAGTATTTAATAAATAATCAAAAAATAGCTCACCTTTATAACTAGTGTCCGTGCCTCCCCAGATTTCTTGATGAGTATTAGTTTCACATCAAAGGATGAGCCCCGTTTTAGACATTTCTGCTTTCTGTATCGCACTACCCAAATTTTCTCGAAAGTTTTCATGAGCCAGATAAGCTGAGATTAACCAGTAATTTCCAAGTTCTAGATTAACGACAACTGTATCTGAATCGCTATAGTTAGAGAGCAGAAATATGATAGTGGTAGTAATAAATAGTTATAACTTTGAATTTATGTTTAACCGAAGCACATTTAATTGAAAAAAGGATGATGACTTTTTGATACGAATGGATGGATGTAGGATAGTACGAGTTGATAGTAATTCAAGACATACTGGAGGTGTGGTTTTTTATACAAAGCATCATTGGAAAACTGTAGTTATGAAAAGTATTGAAATTAACAATGAATTATGGGTTTTAGTTATAAGAGCTTGTCATGATAATAAAAGTTTTTGTCTGGGTGGACTGTATAGATCACCAAAATATATTCATGGGGAGTCAAATTGTTTTGTCTGTTTTAATAATTAAATAGATGAATTCTTTGAAAATGATAATGTTATAATAATAGGCGATTTTAATATAGATTGGCGAACTGAAAATAATATTAAGAATAGGGCTAGTGAAATAATAACCGACTATACGTTCAAACAAGTGGTAGATGAATATGTAAGAATAACAAAAATCAGTAAATCTTTAATTGATTGGGTCGTGACTAATAAAGTGAATAAAATTGAAGCAAAAATAGATAATAACTTTAAAATTTCCGATCTTGAAACATTGAGAATAATAATAAAAGAAGATAAAGATTTTAGAAAAACAAAGCAGAAAGTAAGGTTTTCAAAATATAAAAAACACATATTTAGAAATAGAAAAATTTTCAATGATATTGCTACAACTTATTTTTTTATTGTAATTTTAAAGCCAGTATTTTTACTAACAATTTACATGATTTAGTGAAACCCTTTTTTAACAGAAAATTATATTGAAGAAAACCATATTAATTGGTATACAAATGAGCTGAGGCTATTGAAATCACCAAAAGTAAATCAATATGATAAAGCTTAAATGAATAAATAGTGATAGTGATTGGTACATTTATAAGAATATTATAAATTTATATAAAAGTGAACTTAGTAAAACAAAAAACGCATACATTAGTAAAAAAAATACAAACCAGAGATTAAATTGTAATGTGGAGAAACATAAAAAAGTATGTTCTCAGAAAAAACCCATGAAATAATTTTTAATAATGAAAGAATAAATGATACTCAATTGATTGCTATAATAATTTTAATAACTTTTTTGTGGATAGTATAAATGAAACAAATAATAATATAATTAAATAAACATATTTGAATATAATAAGAATAATATGTTCAAATTTGAAGCTATTGAAATAAATCATCTTAAGAATATATTAAAAGAAATGAATAATAAAAATGGTCATTATTTTGTAAATTGGATATTTTGGATATTTTGTATTTTGGATAATTTCGATCTTATTGGCAACAACCTTCTCTCAGTTATAAATTGTTCCTTACAAAGCGGACTATTTCCAGAAATATGGAAGGAAACAGAAGTTATACCAATAGAAAAAAAGACAGGTACTAATATGGCTACTGCATTCAGACCGGTTAACACAATTTCACTAGAAGCTAAAATAATGGAGAAAATAGTGAATGAACAATTATTTAATTATTTAGAAAATTACACTTTAATATCTAAATTTCAATCTGGATTTAGAAAGGTTCACAGTTGTGAGTCCTTATTAAACTTAATAATCACTAATTGGAAAATGGCAGAGCTTTTGAAACTGTTGATAGAAATATCTTATTAATAAAATTGCGTAGTTACGGTATTAGAGACATCGAATTGGAGTGGCTTCGTTCTTATCTATTAAATAGAAAACAAAGAACAAAATTTAATGATACTTTATCTGATACTGTGGAGGTTATTTTTGGTGTACCACAAGGTTCTGTACTTGGTGTGTTGCTGTTTTTAATTTATGCTGATTGTATCGTCAGGGATTTTTTTGTTTGCGGATGACACTTTATTGTATCCTGTTGGCGATACTGTTGAAGAATGTATAGAAAAAATTAATTATGACTTAAGTAACTTAAACTATTGATGTAGGATGAACAAACTTGACTTAAATACTGATAAAATTAAATGTGCGATTATCAATGGTGAAACAAATGAAAATATTAAAATGCAAAATCCTATAATAAAAATGGTGGATGAAATTAAATATTTAGTTGTAATTATTGATAATAAGCTAGATTTTAAAAAACATATTTATTACACTTGTAAAAAAAAGTTTAGGTATCTTATATTCATAATTATAGCTAACAAAATGTTAATTGTTTTAGATTAAATTTATTTAGAAAGGAAAAAACTAAAAATATGATTTTGTACAATGGTTTAAAACTTTTCAATGATTTGCCTTATGAAATTAGTAGTGAAAGTAATACAAATGTATTTAAAAATAAATTAATATGTTAAACATAAATTCATGTAATAATAAAAATTATATTGTACTATACTGAATTATATAATTATAAATAGTTAAATTAACTAAATTAAACAAATAGAAAAAACTACAATAAAATATTATATTCAATCTATTTACCAAAAATGAGAGAAAATAAAAGGATTAACAAAAAAAAACTACCACACACCCACCTTCCTACTTTTTAACTAATGCAATTTTTTATATATACCACAACAAAATATTTCCAAGTAAAAATTACTATACTTTCTTTCAAATCGCATTGTATGAAACTTAAAATGAGAAAGAAAGAGAACACAGCATATGCTTTCCTAAGTCCCCACACCAAATCCATCCTATTTCCAACTTTTGTAATTTGTATCATTATCAAAATTTTATTGTTTCATTACATGCTTTAAAATACTCATTAATTTCTAATAGTATGTAATGTTATTGGTATTACGCAAAATATATAACCAAAAAACCTTAATTTCAAAGTTTGAATAATTTGCTGACAAAATAGAATAGATTCAAATTTATAAAGTATAAAATAAAGTAAAAAAATATCCATTAATATGAAGATGCACTGGAAGTCAAGATATTTTTACTGCATTTACAAAAAAAAAAACAATTAGTTAAAGAAGCAAGAACTATTGTAAATATTTTCTTATGTAATAAGTTGTGAGAAAGAAAGATTGTGAATCATTTAAAAACTAACTTAATTTTTGCAATGTAATTTTAAATAGTCCACGGAAGATTTTTGTTTATTTATTTAGCCCACTAGAGATTTTTCGTGTGTATGGTCTTCTGAAATTTTGGGTTCGAATTTTTTTTTAAATAAACGTATTACAACTATTAGGGTATGAGAATAAAGAAATCTGATTTTTTACAGGTGTATAACATTGGTTTTATTTTTTTTTTTTTTTTTTTTTATAAAAACTTGTTTTCCAGCGTTAGAGTAAAATTTTGGTATAACAGTGAAAATAGTCGAATATTTTCCTTTTAATTTTACTGATATGCTTATCATACAGATACGATGATAACCACGCGATACCAAATGAAACTGATGTCGAAAAACTTATTGTAGACTTAGAAGCAGGAATCAACACGTACAATCCAACGTTGCCCATTACAACAGAACAAAAGGAGCTTATAAGAGCCACCACAGCAAAAGTCATTGTGGACCACAGTGGACCACAGTGGAGGACAAAAGTAAAACAGTACATAAAACTGATCCGGCTTTGCATGGAAGAAAATTATTTCACCTTTAGAGGAAATTTCTACAAGCAATTGAAGGGAGCTCCAATGGGAAATCCCCTTTCTCCATTCATCAGTGAAATTTTCATGGCTAAATTGGAGTCAGATTTAGCAGCAGAAGAACGGTTACCAAGATTTTGGAAAAGATACGTAGATGATATTTTTGCTGTAATAAAGGAAAGGGACTTAGAATCAACCTTAACTACTCTTAACGGGCTCCACAGGAATATACAGTTTACTGTCGAAGTAGAAAAAGAAGGCCAACTACCATTCTTAGATCTACTGTTAAGTAAAACAGGAACATCTCTAGAACTAGAGATTTACAGGAAACCTACAGATACTGACAGGGTCATCCCGAATACCTCTAACCACTCCTATCAACATAAGATGGCATCGTTCAACCACATGATCCATCGAATGTTAACACTTCCCATCTCCCAAAAAGGTTTAGTAAAAGAAACTAAACACATATTTGAAATTGCGAGAATAAACGGATATCCGGAAAAAACCATCACGGCCTTACTTAGTAAACGGAAAAGAAGTTTACAACGGAATTCCCTCACTAACCTACTGACTGATCAACAACCCATAAGAAGAGTAGCATTGGAGTTTAGCAAGATTTCTCTCCCACTCAGAACGAAATTAAGAAAACACGGGTTAGATATCGTATATAGCAGTAGAACTAACCAACTCAAGTCTGTTCTAGGTTCAACTAAAGACCCAATCGAACAAATGGAAAAATCAGGTGTATATAAGGTAACTTGCAGTCATTGCAACAAAGTTTATATTGGGCAAACTAGGAGAAACATGCAAACGCGACTCAATGAACACCTGAAAGAAGCAGAACTGGCTAAAAAGAAGAACTCAACAGAGTTCCGATCCAAAGTAGCAGAACACATCATCCAGGAGAATCATAGCATTTCGAAAGAAGACATTGTAATGATAAATTACATTAGAGATTCTAGGAAACTAGATTCAGCTGAAAGCATCGAAATTTACAAAACTAAAAATGACTCACTCCTAAATAAAGACCAAGGCAATGGATATTCTTCTTTATTTAAATTTTTAGTGAAATACAATAAAACAAATAACACCACCCCTACCTGTCACCCTAACGTCGGAAAAATTATTTTAAATACCAATAATAAAATAAATAAAAATATTTTTATTCAACCCCCTACCTGTGCTAATTCATTGGATAATAAACAACCATGCAGCTGCGAGGAATATCAAATTGTTACCTGTACGAATAAAATAAATAAGACAATTTTAGATTTCTTTCCTCAGTCGAGTACAAAACACTGAAGAAGTCTGCTAGTAGTAGACGAAATACGCGTATCTGTATGATAAGCATATCAGTAAAATTAAAAGGAAAATATTCGACTATTTTCACTGTTATTGGTTTTATATATTTTTTTTCACTTCCTTTATTATTTACAATCTGTATTTTCATTTCTATACAATAAGAATAATAATGATCCGAAGACAGTTCAAGATATGATAGTATATTGCATTTCTTAGGGTCTACTCCTTTTATTATGTAGAAATCTATGATATCTGGTGATTTATTTAAATCTGAAGGCCAGTATGTTTGTTCTCCTGTTAGTACAAAGTATATAGGTTCATTAGATTTACAGCATTCAATAGCTCTCTCCCTTTAGAAGTAATAAGTCTGGAGCCCTAATAATCATGTTTTGAATTACAGTCTCCGCCAGCTATAAATCGGTTACCAAGACTTTTGAAGAACCCAACATACTGGTGACTTATAATGTTGTGTCTGGGTGGGCTATATAGAGCTGTTACACCTATATTGCCTGCTAAAGTTCTTATCTCTACGCTTGTTGCTTGGATGTAATCAAATGAATGTTTGTCTTTCTCAAAATGATCAATAGATGATCTGATAATAACAGCGGAACCCCCACGAGCTCAGCCTTTAGGATGGTTGGTGCTATAAGCTTTGTAGTTGGGAATTTTTAGGAAGCTATTATTTGTGAAGTGTGTTTCCGAAATTAACATTATGTCTACTTTATGCTGTTTTATGAAGATTTTAATTTCGTCAGCTGACTTAGTCAGTTTTCATTCCATGCTACAATTTTCAATAAGTGTGATCTTATTTGCTCAGTTTAGACACTATTGTTGTTAGAATATTTAACATTGTTGACATTTGTAGCATGAGGTCTTTCATCATTGATTTTAATTCTGTTATATCAGATGTTGATTCTTCTATAATATGTGTTTATTCTTGATTGTGTCTAACATTTTGGATGTTTTTGAGGGCTGATGTGTAACTTATTTCCGAGTTGACATTGCTATAATTGTGATTTGTTGTTGTGATGTTATTAGTTATTTGTTTTTCTCGTAATGTCGGGAAATTTTTTTTCCTTATATCGTTGTATACTAGGCAACCCCTATAATTCTTTTACTCCCCTCCCTCCCCTATAGTTCTTTTAAGCCTTCTGATATCATTTTGGTTATCTAGCAGTGGAGTGGCCTACGTTAACATGACCCTCCAGACGAGCTATATGCTTTGTTGCATATCTTTTTATTTCATTTTCTATGCAAGGAATTTTTAGATCTCTGTGCAAGTCACTGTTGCGAACATGCCAAGGGGCATTTACAATGTTGCGCAAGACTTAATTTTCGAATTTTTGTATACCAAGTACATGTGTTCGTTTGGCACATCCCCATATTTGTATGCCGTACAACCAAATCGGTTTGATTATCTGATTATATAACAAAATTTTGTTATGTATGAATAATTTAGAATTTCGACCTAAGAGCCAGTACATTTCTCTATATTTATTTTCAAGCTAAAACTTTTTCTTTTTGACGTGCTCTTTCTATCTAAGTTTGACATCTAATGTCATTCCCAGGTATTTAGCATTGTTTTCTTGGGGTATATTTACCCCATTCAGATTTACCGATGGTTGATTTTCTAATTTTTTATTTGTTAAATTTACATGATTTACTGATTTTAACTCATTGAGTTTAATTTTCCATTTCTTTGCCCAGAGGTATAGCTTGTCGCTTGCTCTTTGCAATTTATTTGTAGCCTCGTCAATATTTGATCCTACTGCCATCAACGCAATATCGTCAGCGAATGTAGCATCTTCAGTTATATTTTCCATTTGTAGTAAATCATTGGTGTAGAGAAAATACAGTATGGAACCCAGAATACTACCTTGGGGCACACCCGTTTTAATATCTCTAATAGTAGAATGCTCTTCCTCTTGTTTTGTTCTTAATAGTCTGTTTTCTAGATATGATGAGAGTATATCTACGTATTGTTTAGGTAACATATTATTTAGTTTATTTATTAAGCCTCGATGCCATACTTTATCAAAAGCTTGAGCTACATCTAGAAATATGGTAGAACATACTTGCTTTTCTTCTAAAGCTTTTTCTATTATATCGGTTATTCTATGTATTTGATCGATTGTCGAGTGATTAGATCTAAAGCCAAATTGATAATTTGGAATCAGATTACTATTTTCTATGATCGGACTCATTCGAATCAATAGTAGTTTTTCAAATAATTTTGAAATTATTGGTAGTAGTGGTATTGGTTTGTAGGAGTTGACCTCATTTAAGGGCTTACCTGGCTTTGATATCATAATTATCTCTGCTATTTTCCACATATTCGGCACATACCTTAATCGTGTAGCAGCGTTTATAATGCGTATTAGCATTGTTATCGCTTTTTTCGGAAGTTCTTTCAGGAATGTTTCTATGTTTATTTTGTTTTCTATGTCTAGTTTAAAGCTAGCCCAGTCAATGGACTTGTTCGTTAGCAGAGGTTTCGGCTGTTTCTTAATAACCTTTTCATATAGATTTAGTATGACTCGAGTCCAAATCATGGTTATCTTCTAGCTTAATATAATTGGGTGAATTTTTTTTTGTTATATAAAAATCAAGCAGGTCAGGAGTTTTATTTCTATCAGTTGGCCAATAGGTTGGCTTACCGGTAGATTGGTAAATGCAGCCTTTTTCTTTTATAGCTTTTCTTAGCTCTCTTCCTCTCGTAGAGGTTAATCTAGACCCCCAATCTATGTGCTTTGCGTTGTAGTCACCTCCCAGGATAAATCTTTCGCCAAGTAGTTTAAAAATGTCTTCAAATATGTTATTCTTTATGTTGTATCTGGGTGGACAATATAATGCATCGACAAAAAGGCTTTGTTTAACAGACATAATTCGTAGCACGATTAGTTGGAATTCATCTATTTCTAGACTAAGTTCCTCGTGGTGCTTAATATCTTTCTTTATTAAAATTGAGCTACGACCTCTGGGTGTATTACTTGGATGATTTGCGCTGTAGCATGTATAGTCATTTATTTTAAGCGATGACTTATCTGTCATATGTGTTTCTGTCAAGAGACATACATCGATATTTTGTGTTCTCAATAAAATTTGTATATTATTTTTCTTGTTCAGAATGCCATTGGCATGCCACGTGACTATACGAAGTGTGTTCTTAACCATGCCTTCCGGTTTTTTTTTTTGGTGTATACATATATGTTTCATTATGTTTGTTTTCTAATGTGCAAATTAAATAAAATGAAACTATTCTATTTAAGAAGGCTTAGTTCCTGACAATAGCAGTAGTTTTCCAAATTTAATGAGTAGATAAGTAATTTGTTAAAATAAATACTCGAATTATTGTAGATATTGTAGTGTAAAAATTGCAGTACCGTACTTAATTAAGCACGAAAAGGTGATTCTACCTAAGTTACTGTCAAGATCATAAAAAAAAACCTAACTTAAAAATTTACAAAAATATTAGATATAGTAAAATAAAAATTTAAAACTAGCCTAGTTGATTAAATGGAAAAGTTAGGTTCAATCTGTTATCCAAAGATAAGTGACGAAAGAACCTTTAAAAGAAATAACATTTTTAATAAGATGGGGGAAATTAAAAATAAAACAACATAGGAATAATTATAAAAAAAAAATAATGCTTATATACTAAAATATAAATGAAAATGATGAAAAAATCAACAGTAAAATAAATTAAAATAAAATATACAAAATAAAATCAATGAGAAAGGCTGATTATGCAATTAATAAAAAAAAATTCAAATTAATGGATTTAAAAGATTTTCAATAACGTGATGATCAAAACAAATATGCCATGATTTGATTCCTTTAAGAAATTTGATTCCAACTCTTTCGCAACGAAGATAATCTGGTAATTTATTGAATAAACGAAGTGCAGTAACATTATAGAAATGACAAAAGTGTGATTTATAAATCATACGAATAAAAGCTAGATTTCTGGTGTTGACACGTAAATTGTATGTTCCATATAACCTTGTAGTATTCTACCCGGAATTGTTAAAAAATGTTTTAAGAACTTTGTAAAAATATAAATATCTTAGAGGAAGTAATCCTAGATTTCTGAATAAAATAAAACTTGGAGTCCTCGGTTAACTTTATAAATAATTCGTATAGCATGTTTTTGTTTGATCAGCAATGGTTCAATTTTGTTGAAATGTGTACCACCCTTACAACAAATACCATAATTCAGTTTATACTTTAATAATTATAATGGAACCAATTTTAAAATCGTATGATTACAGTAAAGGCTGAGATGATAAAGCTGCCTAGCTAGACTATTTAAATAATTAGTTAAATACGAGGTATGTTCTTTCCAACTTAGCCTAACATCTAAAGTAATACCTATATATTTAAAACAATACGCTCAATTTTGAAACAATTTTCTGTACAGCTTACTTTATCATCATAAATAGGTAAAGACACATCATGTTCACAAAATTTTACAAGATTTAGTTTAAGACAAGAAGGAGTATATATAAAAGTCAAATCATCAGAAATCGTTCCCGTGAGATTAAATAGCATAAATTTAGTTTTGCCACTAATTACCAATTTATGCTGTTTAAACCACCCCCTAAGAATTTCCAAATCAAGATTAATATCAGTAAAAGTATTAAAATAATTTTTATCAGGATAAGTTAAGGCAGTGTCATCAGCAAAAGCTTTTAAGAACTACAATAGCTTACCCAATGACTTCAAAGAAGAAAATAATATAGGTAAATTTAAAAGAAAATTAAATGAATATTTCATTTGCCAAATTTGAATTCGTTTTTACCATGTTTAATATGTTGATTTAATTTTATTTCTTTATTTAATAAAACCTGAGCTATTTAACTATAAAGAAAAAAAATAAAAAAAAATAAAAATTCTCACTCTTTCAAAATTTTCTCTTTTGATATTTAATTTTAAATTAGTGTAATTAATTATTCTATTAGTTGTTATTTAGTCTTAATATTATTGGTAATAATAAAATACTTTGTACGATTAAAGATACTGAAATGAAAAAAATAAATAAAGCAAGTTTTCAAATGGTTTTTTATGTAAACGGATACTGTGGCAAAAAATAAGAAATTTTTGTTTATAATTTTGATTTTGTTTTCTCAGTATTTTTCTTTAAAATTAATAAAAATAAAACAATCATCCTTCATATTTTCCTTTCGGTAAATTAAATTAATAATAATCATTTACTAATTATAAACCATCAAATTTGTTTTTCATATTTTTTTGGTACCTACAAAAGTTTCAACTAAAAAAAAAGAATAAAGTAAAAAAAAACAATTAATGAAACAAAAGTTCAAACAAACAAAAGAAGGTAGAATTCGAATTTAAAAAAAAAAATTCTTTTACATTTTTCTTAAAGAACCGTCAACTAAAACTATGATAGATCATTTAAAAGAAAACTTTCGATCCAATTCCAAAAAATTCAACAAATGCCTATATAGTTTCATTTTGCTATAAGAGCAGAATATCAGACACGAGCACAAGCTTTAGATATATCCTGGTGTACGCTGGCGTTGAGGTTTCCGCAAAAGCATGTGTTGATATCAGAGATGGAACGGTGGCCTCGAAATCCATGAATGATTTTTTTACTATCAAAAACTTTTTCTTTGTTACAATCATCCATAAGTTTCGTCCACAATGGACATACTAACGTGTAAATCATTTTCTAAAAAAATAAAATCTAGAAGCGGGCAACAGCATGTATAACTATCACCCTGTACTTCTATTTTCTTTTTTTTCTTTTATTTGATTTTCCTTCTCTTTTCTTTCCGTCCCGTTTTATATAGAAGAAATGATACTTATGGACATTTTATAGTTGTTAGCGGCTTGTGGCAGGCGTATCAGCGGGGATTACAGATTCATCTGGTAAGATGTTAAGAACAACGTATACAGAAGTTACTGATGATACATTTGCCTCGAATTAGTTTTTAGCTTTAGTGTCTAGTATATAGTTCTTGCTTTAATTATATTCCTTTCTTTTATTTCAATAACTTATTTTTTCTAAATAAGTAATTTATTGATTTGATAAATTCTATTTGTTCATTCTTTTCAAATCAATAAATTTTTATTTTTCTTTTTCGTTAATGTTTAAACTAAACTTCTGTAATATTATATTTCCAGACCTTAAAAGCCCATTTGAATTTCGATACTTATTGAAACGCAAGTTACTTGCAATTCTTCTCTCTTTACAATTGCTAATTACTCACGCCTTATATACAAGATCTGACGTTGCTTTCCACATTGGTCGAAGTTTTACCAGCTTCAATCCTTTATTCCAGTATTTGTGGATAAATATCCATGTTGATAAGCATACAAGCTATATATTGTTTTTTTGTACAGATCATTCCAAACAAATGAGCAAAATACTGAGTTTGTGTTGAATAATCTATCCAGCCAGATCCACAAGATTTTATCCATCCACCTGCAATCTGAGATTGTATTGGTAGGAGATTTCAACATTTCTGACAAAAATCAGCTCATTTTTCAAGTCACAATCCTCCCGAAAGAAAACAAGCTGAACTGTTTTTCAATTTACACAACCTTTCTCACCTTTTTAAGACTCCAACTTGAATTCCAGATTGTAATGGTCACACGGAACATCTTTTTAATATATTTCTAATTTCAGATCCCGAAAGTTATCTAGTTTCGGTTAATTGACCCAATGCTGGATCAAGTCTCGTATCCATATGATTCCAAAAAAGCACTTCATGTATCACTCAATACCCTGCTCCCAAAAAACTAGATGGGCATTACACCCAAGCTAACTGGGTAGCCTTCAACCATTATTTACTAGCGTTCGATTGGTTCATGTGATTTCACTCCCAAGACGTTGACATATCACTACTTAGTTATTAGTAAAACAATATTACTTGGAATTGAAACATTTATTCTACATTCTGACAAAAGTTCCAAAAGGAAATCTACCTCGTGGTTTAACGATATCAGTGTCGAAGCTATTAAGGAGTAATAACAAGCTTTCAAAAAATTTAAACTGAATAAATGTGACTGTAAAAGACTGGTTATACCGTTGCTAGAAATAAATGCAAACATATCATTAATCAGAAACAGTTTATGTATAATCGATGGTTGAGGAAAAAAATCCTGAATCTCCTAAATAACAACACCTTGGACCATGTGGTCTTTTGCTAAGAATATTATGTAAAACTTTCCTGAATTTTCCTTTCCACCACTGATTGAATCATGAAATCGTGCTTAATCCAATTGATAAAGCAAACTTGTTGTTAATAAAACTTGTAGAGCAATATTTTATAAAGTACTGTTCGGTATTGAGATTTACAGTTGTGGTAGAGATGTATTTTATTTTTAACAAGTTTTAGACTTATAATTCTAACAAATGTTACGAACAAGTGTTAGAAAATTTGCATCAATAACACTCGTTTCCACAAAAACATCCAATCATACATGTCGTTGTCGACAGTTTTATGTTTGACAACTACATAATGAACGCTGGCATTCCACAATTTATAAAAAATTTAAAATTATTGGGTTTTGTAACGAAGGTACTCTTTGTCTTAAATTTAATTGATAATGAATAATTATTATTGAAGTAATAACATGTAAGATATAATAAAATATGGTTTTATTACTTATATTTTATTATAGTGTTCTAATTTTAACGTTATAAACTACCTTTCCTTCATTAAAATCTTTATAACCGTCATATATTTAAATTTAATTCATAATACGTATCTATTCAAAATTGGTTTTTGTGTTTTATATTTTTCAGAAATAAAAGAATTTGTATTCTTAATTTTTTATAAGAAAAAAATTACCTTCACTACAAAATCAAATAATTTTAAATGTTTTATAATAATTTAAATATGTAATTTTGTCCCGACACCAAACAAATTTATGAAGTCTGAATGATCATTTCTTTTTTTGTTTTTGAACAATACAAATCAATTTTATATATTTTGCTCTTAAATCTAATTTTATATCCCCTTTCAGTTTTAAATATATCTTTTTACGTCATATTTTCGGCTTTTTGAAAGTGTATTTTAAGTGCACATTTTAAGGCTATCACTATAAAAATGAAATATTCTATTAAATGAAGGCAAATTACTCAACAATAGATGTAGTTTCAATTTAAATTATTTGAAAAAGTCTAAAAACCAAAATAAAAAATATATTGTATAGTCTTGGAATTCTATAGCAAAAAAGTTAATGTACACGTCATGATTTAAAAAAAATTGATGATAATAAGAAATTATTTCTATATTATTCCAAACAGTCTGCATCACACAAAATATCTACTCATGGAAAGAAATTAATAATAAATTTTATTGAAATATTTGCCATAAATTGATTTTGATTGAAATAGGTTTTAAATTCTTTTTATGTCATATTTCAATTATAATGAAAAGTAAGTTTATGTTCAAAATGGATATAATACAATATTACAATTAAAATCATTTACTTATTTTATTCATACATGTACATATATTTATATATATTATATTTACTTATTGCATGTGGAATCATTTTTATTTCTTGAACAATTTAGTAAATGCCTTAAAACTTAACGATCCTTTTACATGTCATGAATTTTTGATGAAAATTAAAGTTTAGGACTATATTTGGCCTCCATATAAAGTATGTAGTTATGAATGTTTTATGTATAGATATGAATATAGTATGTATAGATTAATCGATGTAGAATATGAATATTGTATGTATACATATGAGTATAGTATATCTATAGATATGTTGTAATTGTATTTCTATTTTTTAACGTTACACCACAAAATTTCAGAAAGTTTTTAACTTAAATAACTTATTGAGTATAGAATATTTTAAATTAAAGAAGCAAAAAAGCTGTGTTACAACCTACAATATAATAATATCTTAATATAACCTACAAATAAATCCTAAATATTAAACTCGTTGTATGTATTATACAAGGACTAGGGACCCCTGTTGAGCAATTATAATTCAAGGTGAAGCCAAATTTGAAGCTTTTTAAAGAACATAAATTTACGTACTGACATGGACTTCTCACGTAGAAACCTCCTTACTAATCTCCAATGCTTTCATAAAAATTTGGAGGTTAGTAAATTTTATTTAGGAAACATAAATACTGCAGTAAATCCGCTAATAAGACCGATTGTTGATTAAGCTTTTATAAATTAAATTTTTTTTTTTATTCTTTTTCTTTGTTTTCTTTATAATCAAGTTAGATTTTAAGTTTTATGATAAAAATAAATTGATCAAAAAGGTTTTTACTTGCCATTTGCCATTGTTGAAATGATATTTCAAACTGTAATTCAATTTTTCTTATCCCGACAAATGGTAACGAAATAATGCAAATCATAAACTTTTTTAAAAATAATTTATCGCCTGGACCTGATGGTATTTCAATAAAGTACATCAAAATAGCTCACTTAATTACAAACAAACTTGCTGACAACAACATTTTATGTACTGGTGAGTTTCCAGATATGGCTAAAGAATGTATTATTACTCCGATTTATAAATCAGGTTGTAACAATTATCAAATAATACAGATTGTAACAATTATAGACCAATATCTTTAACTAATTGCCTATCAAAAATTATTGAAAAAGTTATCAAACGTCTGTTAATTACGTTCCTGTCTTATTCAAATCAAATTGATCACCACCAATTTGGTTTCCTAAATGGAAGTAGTACAGAGTCGGCTGCTCTCGAAGTCGTAAATTTTATAAACACGGCAATAGATAAGAATAATTATGCTGTAGCTGTTCTTTTAGATCTATTTAATATATTACTAAACAGTCTGTCTAACATGGGTATTAGAGGAATTGCAGCCAATCTATTTAAATCCTATTTGAAAGGTCGAAAAATTAAAATCAGAATATATGAGCACATTATAGTAATAAAGGAAGTTTACCAATTGGAGTTCCTCAGGGCACTGTTCTTGGTCCAATTCTTTATTTAGCTTATATAAAAAGTTTCAACAATATATGATTAATAGGGCATTATTCAATGTTTGCCGACGATAATTTTATCGATTATTGAATTCTACATAAAAGCAAAAACGCTAATCACCTATATGAAAAAAAAAAAAAATTAATGTTTGAAAAACTGAGTTCATATTATTCAAACAAAAAAATAAAGAAAATATTAATTTATCAATTAACAACCGATAAAAAGAGTCAAATCAGCTAAATATTTAGGCTTACACATTGAGGAAGACCTGGTTTGGAAAATTCACACTGAAAAACTAAAAAAATCTATAATGTCAATAATTGGTGCAATAGCAAGATTTCCTAGACTAAGTGAGCACGTTACAAAGTTAGTATTTCACTCTCACATCCAGTCCAAAATAAGGTATTAATCCAGTCCAAAATAAGGTATTCATCACAATTTGGAGTCAGGGTTATAAAAACATTATAAACTCAGTCGCCCTACTTATTAATAGAGCCATAAAAATCTTATACAGACTACCTTATGATTATTCAACAAGGTTATTATACTCAGGCTACAATTTACACTCCGGAGAACAAACAATATTTTCGGAAAACTGTAAGCTGATTTATAAATTATCAAATAACCTAACGAAAAGCAATCTAAAACTTCAAACAAATTCAATACACAACTACAACACAAGGATTGGGGACATTTTCGACTGGGAGCTCTTAGAACTGAAAAGGGTAAAAGAGACATTACTTATGTTCAACTGTCTAAAAATTTTCAATAGTCTTCCCAACAATGTTAAATATGCCCCTTTATTAAAAAAAAAAAAATAAAATAAAAAAAAAGAATATGAATATGTATATTAGAAATAAATTGTAATTATTCTTAAGGATAAAAATAAGAATTTAATAATGTATAATGTGTTTAATAAACAATATCTATATTATAATACACAAGAGCACGATTTTGAACGCACACTTGTCGTGGTTTTTGTGTGGTTCATTTTTTTTTCATTCAATCATTTTTTTTTGTCGATTCTCTTTTGAGTCAAATTCTTTTGTCGACTGGGGTAAAGCTAACAGAGTCGAGTTTAACAGTTCAAAAACTCAAATATATCTTGTTAGTAATAAGCTAACAGCATTCGAACCTGCTCTCCGGTTTCAAAATAAAGGTATCCAGTGACTCAAAGATCTGAACATTCTCGGAATGCGAGTGAATCAAAATATGCACTGGAATGAACATATTTTCGATATTGCGAAAAGCAAGTCTTTTTGAGTCGCTGCAAAACTTATTTTTCATCTCGAGACCTTTTAAAAATCTATAAAGCATATATATGACCCAAGCTCGAGTATAACTCATATTTATGGGCAGGTGCACCAAAAACTGCTTTAAATTTTTTGTACAAAGTTCAAAACCGCGCCATTCGTCTTATAGGCGACATAAATATGACCTCATCCCTTATACCACTTGGTCATCGTCGTATTGTTGGAGCACTTACTCTATTTTATAGATATCTGCTTGGTGTTGGCACTTGCTTCGAGGAATTAAAATTACTTCTTCCTCCTCTTAAGCAATTCCATCGCACAACACGAGAGGTATCAAGTGCCCACCCTTTCACAGTGGAAATTCCGAGATGGTTTAAGTCCGGTTATGGAAATTCTTTTATAGTAAGAACATCCCGATTGTGGAACCGCGTTCCAATCGAAGCATTCCCAATGAAAGAAGGATTTTTTATTTATGACTTACAGAGGTTTAAGACGAATATTAACAACATTGTTCGCTCTTTCCCATAAAACTTTTCTTCTTCCTTTTTCTTTCCTTTCCTCTACCTATCCTTTTCTTTTTCAAATAGTCAACGGTACGCAAGTACTTAAAAGTTCAAAACCTAAGTTTTGGCTATAATATAAAAAAAAAAAAAAAAAAAAAACTGATGTTAAATTATATAATGATATTAAAGTATTAATAAAGTAAGCAAACAAGAACTAATATTAAAGTGAGAGCATATACAGTTAGTTTAAAGTTAAGAAATATAAATACAGGGTGAATTACTTAATATTTATTTAAATTGAAAACAATTTAATTTCAACAGTGTACAAATAGTGTACAAAATTTATATATAAGCTTTATGGCTTATGAGAATGGTTTATGTCAAGTTTGGACCCGGAAATGGCACTAGAACCAGAGTTCAATTTATATGCGTAATTTTATATTAGAAGAATATTACTCCATAATTTATTACTCTAATAAGAATGAATGTTTCTTTTTAAAATATTGCCTAAGTTTAGGCGGAAATTTTAATTCTCAAAGTTATTAACAACCTAAAAAATAGTAATGTAGCTAAAATCCAAAAGGAACTGATTCTAATTAGATAACTACATTAAACATATTTACATTTTGATAAGTTAGTTAATTTATGGTAAATTTAATGTTTATTCAAATAAAATTATAGATTAATAAATTGATACCAGTTTTCAAACTAAAAGTTCGCATAAATACATGCAATTCCTTCACAATAATTATGATTTTTTATTATTTTATATTCATATGCATAAATCATAATATTTTTCTTTGATATTGTTTGTTCATGTGTTTTACTTGAAAAATAGAAAATGAATAGACCTAAATATTATTTGTTTTTTTCCATCTTTATATTTTTGTTGAAAAATTTGTTGACAGATTAAATAATGATATATAATAATGAGGCTAAGACAAGAATAAGGCTTTAATAACATTATTAATAATAATTGAATATGCAACGTACAAAACCAATACTAATTATATCGATCCTTTCATTTAATTAAAAAATAATATACTAACTCTATGATTTTGAAGACATAATATTTTTAATACGCATTTCATTAATTCTTTTTTATTTTAATTTATAATAAATATAGATAAGTCAAAATTCTAAATTACCTATACATAACAACATTTTTTTATATAATTAGATAATAAAACCGATATGGTTTACAAATATAGGGATGTGCCAAACGAACACATGTACTTTGTATACAAAAATTCCAAAAGAAAGTCTTGTGCAACATGGTAAATGCCCCTTGGTATGTTCGCAACAGTGACTTGCACAGAGATCTAAAAATTCCTTGCATAGCAAATTAAATAAAAAGTTATGCAGCAAAGCATATAGCTCGTCTGCATGGTCATGTTAACGTTGAGGCCACTCAACTGCTAGATAATCAAAATGATATCAGAAGGCTTAAAAGAACTAAGCCAGTAGATTTAATACGATAGAGTTTCGTAAACTTTTTCGAAAATAACCCTGGAACAAAATTAACCGTTAGTCCGTCGTACTAGTTTAAATTGAAGGATAGTTTAAGGTTAAGGTTTATATCATATTGCATCAAGATTATTTAAGTTGTTTGATGTGTATTTCAATTCTAAGTGAAACCAAAGTTTTTGAGTAGTAATAATCTATATTGGCAGCAAAAAATTAAGATGTCAATTAAATAAATATTTCATTTCAAAACCAAATAAGTAGACGAACAATTACATACAAGTCAACCGATTGCGTTATGGATCCTGATGAAGTTGTGAATTACCCAATTGAATTCTTAAATTCACTCGATTTACCAGGAGCTCCACCACATATTCTGCATTTAAAAATTGTTATTGTTGTGTTACGCAATTTAAATCAACCACTGTTATGTACTGGCACAAGATAAGCAGTGAAAAAATTAATGAATAATATCATCGCAACATCTATTATTAACTGCCAAATACAATAGAGAAATTGTATTAACTCCACGAATACCAATCATTCCATCAGATATGCCATTTCAATTTAAACGTATTCAATTTCCAGTTCGTTTAGCATTTGCAATGACAATAAATAAATCACAAGGAGAATCACTACAAGTATGTGGGTTAAATCTTAAAAATTACTGTTTCTCACATGGACAATTTTACAAAGAATGTTCACGTGTTGGTGAACCTTCGTCATTATTTATATTTGCACACGAAGGAAAAACAAATTGTTTAACAAAGAGCATTGCAATAGAGTAACATATCTTATGATTTCAAACTTTGTAATCATTTAAAATTCAATATAAAAAGTTGTTATTATTTGTTTTAATAGAGAACATTAGAATTAATTTACACGATTTTTGATTTCACAAATAATTTTATTTTCTACAGGTATCACTGTGCCGCATGTAATACGAAAATTTTTTCTCAACTGGGTGTAGCAAAGCGCACTGGGTCCGCTAGTTATGTATAAAAATAATAAGATGTTAAATGACACAAAATGGATATGTTTTATTTAATGGATTATATAAAGAAATGAAATTGCTAGTCGGCGGTCATATGATTTGATTATATGAAAAAGTGATTTTTTTTTTGTTTTTGTTGTTTTTATATTTTCAATTTCAGATGAATTTATTTTTTTGTTTTTATTTGACTTATGCATGTACATAAGTTTCAATTAGTTTCACACACTCTCACCAGAACGCGTCCGGATTTGTGCTTTTATTAAAATAAAATTAGGTCAAAATAAAAACCGCAAAGTTAAACTAATTAAAGCACGTAAAAATATTATAATTTTTTATAAATCGGCACTATCCAAGGTCTCCTAAATAGAAAGGCCGCACCATTCAATTCAAACTGGTGTCTTAAAGGCCATTGGAAAATGTAAAGAAAGAAATTTCTTGTTTGAGATTTTTCAGTTCATATAAGGATTTTGTAGTGATTCGAAGTTTTTGTTTTTAATTTATTTATTGTCAATTATATATAATAATATTCTGCATTTATCTGGATGTTTGTAAGTCCGACTGAATACTCCAACACATATACAAATTGCAATATGTATTCAATATGTGCTCAAATTGCTTGGTACTCCTTTTTTAACCCCTGTCTACCATGCTGAACCTTTGCAGGAAAAAATACCATTGCATGAAATATATTTTTTTAATTTAATGTTAGTCTTCTTCGCAAATAATAAGGAAAAATAAAAAATAATAATAATCTTATATAACATGTATTAAACATTTTAGAAAAACTATAATAAGATTCAACAATTAACCCGTGGGATTTTTAAATGGCTGCTGTCTAAGTGGAATGCTTCCACATAAACTTAATTTGAAAGTTAAAGTTATAATAATATTACTTAGTAACCTAAATACCAAACGTAGTCTCTGCAATGGAAGCCGGTTAGCAGTCAAAAATTTAAAATTAAACTTAATAATCGCAGAAGTCCTAATCGGTACAGGGCACAAGGTTAGACATTGGAAAAAGTAGGAGTTGAGAAAGAAAACAACTGTATAGTTTTTGTAACTATACCTTAAAAAATTTTGGTTTTTTAGTCAAATAAATTTGTATACCAACCAAATTTATAAGTATAGGATTTAGAAGCATTGGATATAAAGAAATGGCAATATCCAATTACTAATTTATATGGATAAAGCATTATAGTTTAACAAATATTGTTCTTTTTGTAATTAAGTTATACACTCTAAATAAATAAATAATAAAAATATTCAAACAATTTTTTATTTTTTTATTTATGTTGACTTATAAGATTTACACGATAAATAATCAAAAATCAATTTTTTGTTACAATTTTCAGTACGCGGTTTTTGGGAAATGTATGGTTTTTTTTTTAATTTGTTGTAAAGTTTTGCACTACACAAAAACACTTATATAATATTTGAGTACGTTTATTAATACCAATTTTTTTTGCAGTGTCTTAAAACATTTTTTTAATTTACCACCGTCATATGACGGGCCTTTTTGCTAGTAATATAAATAAAACAAACAATTTTTTTGATTTGTAATAATAAGGACTAATAGAAATTTTATCAATAGTTTAATATGGTATCATAACCAAAAGGCAAACGGTATTTAACCCAAAAAAAAACACAATGCACTTAAGGGTTATTCTTATTACTTAAAATTATACACAATATTCATATGTGTCTACATAGTTTTTTTTGTTTTTTTTTTTCATTTTTTGTTGTTGTTATGGTAAAGATCATAGCATTATAGTTTTGTTACCGTATGCATTGCCTGTACTATAGTACTATAGGTATATATGCTCTAACCAGAAATGTGATGCGATGAAGAGTTAAAATTGTTATTTTTTTGTTTTTTGTTGTTGTTATGATAATGATCATAGCATCATAGTTTTGCTATACCGTATGCATAGCCTGTACAGTACTATACGTATATATATATACTCTAGCCAGAAATGTGATGCGATGATGAATTAAAATTGTTATTTATTTTTATTTTTTTTGGTTTATTGTTTGTTTTTAATATATATATATATATCTATGCTAGCTTTGTAACCCGCCACAAATGACGGAAGCAAAATCAATTCTGGCATTTCTTTCCTTCATTAGAGTTTTCATTTCAAATTTAAGAAAAATACGTATTTGCTTACTAATTTATCATACCTTTATTTTTGTACTATAACGCTTTTAATTACCATATAAACAGAATATTTGTAGTAAGGTGCAAAATTTTCTATTCCCTAAGAGTCATTTACTCGATCATTTTAGCGACATCCTTTTTGCCAACATTCAAAATTTATCGTATAATTCAGAATTAAGTTAATCCTGTTAACATTCAATAACATTCGCTGCGTAAGTTTAGCGTCACAGTTTATAGCGAACAAATAATATTTTATAATGAGCCACAACTTTGAACGAAAACAATTTTAAAAACAAAAATAAATAAAATTGTAAATAAAAAAAAACAATAATATTGTAGGTATACATAATATTTATTTTGATGAATAAAATAAAAACTCGTGTTGGAGAAAAAATTAGAATAAAAAAATTTACTGCAAACAAATAGGTATTTACAAAACTGTTCATAACTTGTGAACCATTGATCCGTTATTTAAAATTTCATTTCATTTCAAAAAATTCATTATCGGACTGTTCATGTTAAAATTCAAACATAACTATTATTTATAACATACATACATTAAAAGGAAGAACAACAATCAATATGGTTTAACCGATACCTATATATACATGCTACTATATTAAAAAAAATTCATCCCTCTCTACAACATACATCTCTACACACTTGAAGAAAACAAATATACCTAAAAATTATAAATTCACAAAGATACGAAATAAAAAATAATAGTACAAAATCTCACTTAATTTCTTTAAAAATGTATAGGTTGTTATTGTTTTTATGTGTAGCATGTGAAAATCAGCAGAGACAAAACCTAACCCCATAATACATACTAAATATTATATACGATCATAAATGTATATATCATTATATATATATTATTCTGCATTTATCTGGATGTTTGCAAGTCCGACATTTAAAATTATGAAATATCGGGAATAAATTTCAAAATTAAATTTCAAAATTTTAAATGATTTATTGAAAAAAAGAAGGATTGGGTTATTTTTCTTACTCTTTACATTTAGAGTGTATTGTGTATTGATGAATGATGAATAGAATAGTATACTAGTAATAATAGTCTACACTATACAGAAAATGAAACAAGTATCTACTAAACAATCGAAACCAATATTATGAATATGAGGCTTTAATATGTTTATGAGGCTTTAATTTATGAATATGAGGCTTTTTGAATTTTTTATAAATGCAACGCTTAAGTTCTATTTCCTTCGTTAGATCTCTTGTAGGCTAGTGTTATTTGTTCTGTACATTCTGGTCTTGTATGTCTATATTTGTTGAGCCTAAAACATTTTGGGCCTTCATCTTTTTGGGGCAATTATGAGCCTTCACTTTCAATTGATCCACAATTGAATAAATATTGATTTTTCCGACTACCCGCCTTTTTATTTTTAATCACAGTTCTTCTATCCGACACCGGTTTGCCAATTTCACATTTTGTAATTTTTCGTATATTAACAGTTTTTCCTTCAGTTTAGATAGTTTATTAGCACCAAAGAGAATCATTTTATTGCTAGATGCGTCTTTTGTTTCGTCTATAATATAATTTATTATCGACGTTTCACCGATATTAGTTTACGATGCGATATCCAACAAATATGCACAGAATGATTTATAATTTTTTTTCCGTCTATTCCGTCCTCATTTAGCATGTACTTCTGCGCTGGTAATCCTAACTTGTAATTCTGTGAGCAGGGCATTTCTTAAATCATTATAGCATAGCAGCTTCGCTTCATAATCAACAAATAATTTTGCAGCATCCGTTAGGAACCTTTTGCAAAAAACAAATTTTTGTAACTCGTTCCATTGAAATACATTTGACTACTGATCAAACTCGTCTATCCATTTCTTTACGCTTATAGTTTCATTCCCATTGAATTCACGAATCACACTTTCAGCATCAACAAGATTTATTTTGATATTTTGGGAAGAGTTCTTACCGCGTGTTGTATTATTAATGTTTTTGGTTCGAAATCAACAATAATTGAGTTACTTCTCTCTCTGTAAGGTTCTACGCTTTTTACCGCTCATCTTAAATAAAACTTTAAAACAGTTAAAGGGAACTCTGAATTTGTTTTTTTTTTTTTTTGCTTGAGCTTTTGTGATTACTAATTATTTTAATAATAAATTCTTTCGTTTTAATTTATACCTTTTATACAAATAAGTTTATTTTAAAAATAGTGTAAACTTGTAATTCGTTTCAACAATTTATAATTAGTTCTTTCAATATTAGATTACTTTATTTCATTTCTTTATACTATCTTCTAACTATCTTCGTTTTTCATTAAATAGATTTAACAACTTTTGTGTCGGTCCAAGTAAATTATAATTTTTATTTTTAACCAAAATTATCTTTTGTTTTGTTTTTAAGTCTGATTTTATGACCTGTTGCAATATGTTTGATACAATTTTATTTTAGGAACTTTAATTCAATTAAAATTTAATTAGAATATTAAATAAGATTATGATTATATTGTTCTGAATTTTTTTTAAATAATTAATTAGGTATGTATCAACGTTTTTACTCGTTTGAATAAATAGTTATCCGCCTTTCATTCATTCTAATAATCAATTGTTATCAACGTTTTTACCACGGTTTTGCTCTTTCCATCACGGTTGAGCCCCCATGTAGAAATTATTCATTAATAGAATATATTTTAATTTTTTTATTATTAACAAATTTTAATATTTTTAAGAAAATAAATGCTTCTTTATAATAAAAATAATACAATTTGAAATTAAATATGTATATTGTAATTAAAACAAAAAATGGTGGTGTATCATTTTTTTCTTTAATTACAATTACTGCAATACTTTCGAGAGAAACCAACAGTAGACTTAAATTGATTTTATCTACTATTTAGCTAAACGTGTGTACAATTTATTCATTATTTAGGTAAACATGAGTAAAATTTACTGACCGACTTTTACTAGAACGTCTATATCTCTCAACATTCAAATGCAAATTACGTATTTATTTATATTATGTTTACTTAGAAATATGATGCAAAAATAAAGTACAGTAACATAATTTCAAAAAATATATTTGCTTCGTAGTAGGCTCAAAAAAAATGTGGGAGTAAAATTTACGTATAGATTAATTTTTCACGATTAAAGACCCTTTATACAACATTGCTCCGACCAAATTTGGAATATGCCAGCCAAGTATGCTCTTTGTTTTATGATGTCCATATTCAAAGGATTGAAGATATTCAAAGAAATTGTTTTACCCTTCGTAATCTTCCTTGGGAAGATCCCGTTCGTTTACCTTGTAGTGCATGTTGTACATGCTAGTGCAAGTTTGGATGTTCCTATAAGTATTTGTTGTAGTAATCTAACAAACCCACCATATGTTTTTTTATAGTCACCTACTGTCCTGGTGTGGTGTAACCTAATGTCAACGTAAGGCAAGAGTTGCCAAATTAATAGGGCTTCAGGCCGCTCTTAGAGAAAGTTTTATTGCACTATACTTGACCACAACGCCTGGTATAGTGAAACAGATATGATAAATGGGACTTGGCCAAGGCCTGATCTCATTCAATCTTCAATATTATAACACTTGGCCACAAGGCTTAGTCGATTATAATATATTTACAATAAATAAAAGACTTATTGTTTATGTTCTGGTCATCTTCAATGACCCAAATTAACTGTATTTATTTATTAAATTTTTACTCTATTTATGCAAATATTTGACATTAAGTCTTATAGACTCCATTTGAACTCTATACAAAAAAAAACGTTTAAATTAAAATTTACATTACTTCTTATGGAATGCATTTAAACTCTATATAAAAATGTAAAATCCATTTACAAAAAATGCATTCCTAAAATTCTTAAAACTACGTCACATAAATTAATGTTATTTATTAGGGTTGATATACAGGAATGATAGATATGATTCTCTTTACTCTGGTAATGTTATACTCTTCTCAATTATCTATTCCTCAGTGCAACTTATCTGATAATTTAGAAATTATAGCTGTTAAAATTGAATTTAAATCAATTAATCTAATCCTAATCAATTATTATATCCCCCTGCTTCCAGCATCGAGCTATGTACTAAATATATATTAACAATTGACACCAAAATCAATACACTCAATAATAAAGACGAAATTATCCTTTGTGGTGATTTTAACCTGCCTAATATTAAATGGGTTCCACATGTAGTAATATTGAATGTCTTGTAATTGATTCATTTAACTTTTTTAATTTTCAACAAGTTTCATCAATTTGTAATTATCGAGGAAAGCAGTTAGATCTTGTATTTACTACTAATTGGATAAATTTAGTAACATTTGACTGTCCACTGAAACTCGTACAAATTGAAGAACATCATCCTCCTATCTGTTTTTCCTTCTGTTTACCTTTAGCTCCTAAAGTCGATTCTGCACTTTCATATCGTTTCAATTTTCGTAAAGCTAATCATGATGCTATCAACAATTATTTAAGTTGCACTGATTTTTCATCTTTAGCTTCTGATAATTTCGAAACCTCAGTAAATTTTTTCTATGAAATTCTTTCTTCTATTACTTGTCCACCGTGGTTCACTAAAACACTTAAAAAATAAAAAAATAACAAAAAACAAATCCTAGCTTAAATTTACTAAAACTAATAACAGTCGTGATTATAACACATTTTTAATTTTATGTAACGAATTCAAACTATTATCGGATAATCTCTACTCTAAGTATGTTCAAAGCATGTCCCTAGATATTAAAACATACCCTAAACTCTTCTGGAAATTCGTAAACTCAAAAAGAAAAAGCGTTCCTACCTCTTTAAATTATAAAAACACCAGCAGTAGCGATCCTAAAATTATATGTGAGTTTTTTCGTGATTTTTTTTCTGATAGTTACTCTCTACCATCTTTCTCTTTAGACAATTCCTATTTTAGTCATTTAAACAACGTAACAACACTAGGTAATACTCATATAGATTCCACTGTCGTCTTTAAATACCAAAGTAAACTTGATGGTAATTCCTATCCTGGATTTGATGGTATTCCAAACTTATTTCTAAAAAAATGTGCAGCTTCTATATCGGGCCATCTCTCCACGCTATTTAATTCTTCATTAACTTTAGGTATCTTTCCTTCAATTTGGAAAACTGCTCTTATCAAACCAGTTCATTTGATTCTATTTATGACCATTGTACTAATTTTCTTTCACCTTATCAACACGGTTTTGTTAAACTTAAATTTACAGTTACTAATCTTCTTGAAACCACATCTACCTTAATCAATAATATGGAGAACGGGTTTCAAATGGATGTAATATATTCCGATTTTAGTAAAGCTTTCGATCTTCTTCTACTTTTCTACTTTAAGTTAAAAAATATGGATTCCCCTCTCTTTTTATAAATTGGGTGATTTCCTACCTCTCAAATCGTAGATATACTGTCAATTTTAGATTCAATACTTCTTCTGAATTTGAGGCTCCTACAGGTGTTCCTCAAGGTAGTCATTTGGGTCCTCTACTATTTATTAATTCCAATAATGATGTTACTTCTATAATCCATAACAGTTACATTATAATTTACGCTGATGATATGAAAATTTATAAAAAAATTAATACCTTGGAAGATGCCTTAGCACTACAAGCAGATTTAAATCGATTTGATAGGTGGTGTACCAACAACAATCTACAGTTAAACGTTAATAAATGTGCACTAATTACATTTACTCGTCGCACTTGGCCAACTTCGTTTATTTATTCTCTTAATAACCAAACCATTCCCAAAGTTGCACCAATAAAAGACTTGGGGGTACTCTTCGATAGTAAGCTATCATTTCATCTCCATTATACCCACATACTGAATAAGGCCAACTCTATGCTTGGTTTTATTAAACGTTGGGCAAAAGACGTTAACGATCCCTATGTACTTAAATCTCTTTACACTTGCTTAGTTAGACCTAATTTGGAATACGCCAGCCAGATATGGAATCCTTTCTATAGCGTTCATATTAACAGAATTGAATCGGTCCAAAAAAAATGTTTAATATTTGCTTTACGCAATCTCCCATGGGAAGAGCTATTAAGATTACCTCCATATGAGCACAGATTGAATTTGCTACATCTCAATACGCTTGTAAAACGCAGAACTGTCGCTGATATAGTATTCTTAACTGAATTAATCAAAGGGAACATTTCTTCTACTCAATTACTCGCTAAGCTTAACTTTTGTTCCCATTCCAGATTGCGATTTAATAATATGTTAAACCTACAGTATCATAGAACTAACTATGAAAAGTATGAACCATTAAATTTTATTTTAATTTTTAGTTCTTTGTTATTTTATTATTTTTTTTTTAATTAGAATAAGTTTTTAGCTTTGCTTTTTCTATTCTTTTTTTATTATTATTATTGTTATTCTTTTTTCTTAAATTATAATTTTATATATAATTTAACCAAAATTGTAATTATTAGTATATATTGTAACTTGCTTGATTTAAGCTCGAAAATAAAATAAATGTTTGTTTTGCTTTGCGGTAGGTCTGTTATAAGTGTACTACAACCTCCTTATGAGCCTTGATTAAATCTAATTCTGACAATTATTTGAATGATTAGTCTAAATGTTAATCTAATTACTGTATTAGCACACGATAGAACTAATTATGGTAGTTTTGAATCCATTAACAGAATTTTAATATTGGAAAACAAAGTATACAACTTTAAGCTTATAACTATATAAATAACTTTAAATGTATTTTGTATTATTTTTAATTTTTTTTCAAATATTAATTTGTATAGATGTAAGTGATTTGCAACTGCTTGGTTTAAGCTTAAAATAAATAAATAAATAAAAAAAAAGTAAATTAATTTGGAATTTAATTTTTCATTATTTTATTTTATATCCTTTTACAGAAAAATCTAAAAATATAACATATTATTACTACATAATAAAAAACAATGTTGCAATCATCAAACTTCCGATTTGGACTTTTGATTATTATTTGTTTGGGCTTAATGATTGAAAATATTTCAGCATCCATGTCAAGACCACCCAGAAATAACGATGTTAATAACATGGCTGAAGCTCTTAAATATTTACAAGACTTAGATTCTTATTATGCCAATGTTGCCAGACCAAGGTAAGAATGTTCATAAATTTGTATTACTATTCACACTTAATTATTTATTATTTTTTATTTATTTTTTATTATTTATTATTTTTTATTTATTATTTATTATTCATTATTTATTTATTATTAGTGGGCCATTGTGCAATAAATTGCACAGCGGTGGTTTTATTTAGAATTCATTGTTAACAATATCTTATCTTATACTAACGGAGTTACCCGGCGTTGCCCGAGATATTGGGAAATGCTTAGGAGCTTTCTTTGCTTTCTAATTTGGAACGGAAAATATTTGATGCTTCTTTTATAGGAAGCATTAGTGATTGGTTGGCTGTTGTAGGTAGTTGCGTGAATAATTGAACTGATGAAATAGAAAATATTGCTTATATTCAAGCATTTCTTTTAAATGTTTTAATAATATGTAATTCTTCTTTTAAAAATTGTAATAAGACATATTTTTGGCAACTACATAATTTCTTATTTCTATGTTAGTATGAAACTTGTTTTATAGTAATTAGAAATAAACATTTTTATTACTATAATTTTCAAGCATTAAGTTCTTAATTTTGTCTTAGTATAGAACTTATGCTAGATTTAAATAGTTACATTTTAATTCTTGGCACTGTAAATTATTTAATTAATTAATAGTTATTCATTAGTTTTTCATTGTTCAAAAAACAGCAGTAGAAAATTTTATTGAAAGCAACAACAAATTTAGTAAGAATTTAAAAGTGCAAACTTAAAAGGACAAAAAGCAGAAAAATGAAAAAACAAATCGATAAACCAATTAGATTAACGGACGATAAAATAATATTCTGTTTTAATTGTATCTCAAAATAAAACATTATTAGTTTCACCTTTTACCACCTTTCACCAAGAAAATAATTAGTTTCACCTTTCACAAAGCAAATAACCCCTCTTGAGCAAGAAACATAACGTTGTCCATGGGGGAAACTTGGCTATTTTAAATCCACTCCACAGTACTTAATAGACTGTCCCTGTATCTTGTTGATCGTAATTGAAAACGCAAGTTTTACTGGAAATTACAATCATTTAAAGCGAAAAAAAAAATCGGTCGGAATGAGTGGTATTCGTGGAATAAAAATTTTTCATCTGTCCCTGTGAAAATGGTTGCTTCAATTGCATTTGTCAACATCTTCTTAAAGCAAAGCCTTGTGCAGTTACAAAATTTTGGCGGGTCGAAGTTACGTAGTAAACTAATTGGTGATCCAACTTTAAATAGAAAACGATGTGGTGGTAATCCAGCCGGATCAAGTGAGTAAGTGTTTTATTTTATTTTTATAAGTTTAACGTGGCATATGTCCCAAAGTGCAGAATTATTCAGGAATTTTAGACCAGTTGTACCTGCTTCCCGCCGGAGCTATTACTTAAACGAAAATTCATATGTCAGAAATTATTGGGCAATTTCGGTTCAAACTTAGGACACATGTTGGATTCCCATAAAAACTGTTTTTCTTCTTAGACAATTTTGGGGACGTGCATCCTCAAGGAGAATTGTGTTGCACCAAATTTGTTGTCTCAGAAATTACTGGGCCAAGTGGTTAAAATTTTGTATACATGTTGATTCCTGATAACAAAATTCTTTACCTAAGTTAAGAGGACCTATTTTTTGATAATTGATAATGATAATTTAAATTAAAACTTGAATCTCAGAAAATATGGCCGATTTAGTTCAAATTGAATACACGCATCTAGGGTTCCTATCAAAAAAACTTTTGGGTGTCAGAAAATTTGATAGAACACATCCCGCCAAAGCTCTTTTTTTTTCTCTTTCATGAAGGCGACCCTAATATGTCAGGGCCGACATGTAGGCTTTTAGCTTGTCATGCCCTCCTCCACCGGCATGGTGAATCAGATCATTGAAATTCAATAAAAATTAGTTTTTCGCCTTTTTTTAGACCATAGAAACTCCTCTCAAAATTGGAACCATTCTTTTGCAATAAATTTTTTTTTCCAAGTTGACGTGTCGGAAATAATCAAAAACCAGTGATCAAAAAGTGAAAAATTAAACAAACCAGTGATCTTCTATGCCAAGAAACAATATTTCTGCAAAGTTTCCAGTCAATCAGTCACGGCTCTTAGACGGCACAATGAAACAAAAAATTTATAGACCGACGTGACGAAACGGAATTTACCAAAAAACAGTGGTATAATATACTCTGTATATGCCTAATGAAAAAGTTATTCACATCAACAAATTAGTTCAAAGACCAGTAAAATTTTTTGAAATGGTAAAGCATATTTGTTTTTTTTAGAGAGTACCTGTGCGCAATTGTTCAGCTATTTAGCACTTTTAGTTTTTGAAATATTTTTGTCAGAGGCTCAGAGTTGTATGACAGCTATCCAAACCAGTCAAAATTTCGAAAAAATGTGAAAAGCATACTTGTTTATTTTTGAGAGAGTACCTGTGTGCAAATTTTCAGCTCTGTAGCACCTTTGGTTTTTGAAATATTTTTGTCAAGTGTTCGGAGTTGTATGACATCTACCCGAACCAGTTAACGTTTCGAAAAAATGTTGAAAACACATTTGTTTATTTTTGAGAGAGTACCAGTGTATAAATTTTCAGCTCTGTAGCACCTTTGGTTATTGAAATATTTTTGTCAGATGCTCGGAGTTGTATGACAGCAACCCGAACCAGTCAGAATTTTGGAAAACAACATATCACGGGTTCGATTCCAAGTAATAAAAAACCATCCTGTAAAATTTGTTTGACATTGGTCAATGCGTCTCGGAAGAGTTCTGACACAAACATTAAATTATGTTAAATACCTTTTAAAAAATCGTAAAATACATTGCAGAATGAAGAATGTATTTTCGCCTACATTTCATCAGTGTTCCACAAGGACCACCACAATAGGTCACTCTATTTCTAATTGCATTCAATGATATTAGCAAACTCATAACTTGTAATAAAAATTTACAACACTGCCTATATGCAGATGATCTATACATACTCTTAAAAACAAAAAACATACTAATGAAATTTCAAATCAGTTTCCTGAGGCATTGAATGCAATTAATAATTGGTCCAATCAATCAGGGCGAAAATTTGTGTTAACATCTGCATGTATGTAAAAAAATTAATTGTAAATGTCCGGACATAAAATTTATTAACTCAACTATCATTAATGTAAACAGTTTAAAAATTCTAGGCGTAATCTTTGATAATAAAAATTGCTTTAAAGATCACTGTAACTATATCAGAAATGATAAAAATTCTTGACTAAATGTAATTAAATATCTTTCATCAAATAAAAGTAATGTTCATACTAACACACTATTAACTATAAGTAAATTAGCAATAGTCTCTAAAACTGATTCGGTCTACTAGTTTATAGGAAGTGTGCAACATCTCATTTAAACCTCATTTAAACATAATAAAGAATAAAAACACCACATCATTCTCCCATCAGAAGAAGTTTAAGAGCATTCAGTACAATAGAAAACATGCTATCTGAAGGAGGCTTTTTAACCTTAGAAAACCGAACACTGCTCTTCCGCGGAAAGTATTTTCCAAAACTATTTACAAACACAACCGAGCTATTGCACATAGAAACCCAGTTATTAAAAGTCAGGAAAAAAATCTCGGAAATAAAAGCAGGATTCTCTGAAACACTAAACGAAAGATTCAGTTTAACATACAAGCCACACCAATTAAAACCCCTAACCTCAAATTTCCACCTTGGTAATTATCCAAAAATTCATTTATTAGTTATTAAAAAATTTAACACATCTGCATAAATACCACTCAGAAATTTAGAAACAAAATAATTGGGAATTTCTATTCTCCGATGGCTCTAAAAAAGACAATAGACCAGCTTTTGCCGTTGTATATGAATCAGCCACATTAATAACAAATGGTTTACTCTCGTCGGAAAATATCAAAAATATGGGGAAATGTTCAGAGGTTATCGACACAATAAAGAAACTAATGACAGAAATGAAAAAGAAAGTTAAAATAAAGTGGATACCTGCACATGTTGGTATAGGAAGAAATGAATTAGCAGACAAAGCAACCAAAGTGACCATCAACTCACCTCTATTCACTTTCACACCACATGGTAAAAAATAGCGGAATTTACATCAAAGAAATTTTTGGAATACTTTAAAAACGAATGCGAAATTACAATCATAAGTACAAATCAGTTATTGTGGATAGAATATATATTTCACTACAAACCACAATTTCATCCACCATGAACAAATGTTTTATTAGACTCCGTTTCGGATACATTAACTTATCCCATGCCTTCTTATTTCAAAATGAACAGCAATCAACATGCAACTGTTGTAACATCCGTTAACTATAGATCATTTCCTTCTTCAATGCTCTACAATAACCCAAATTAGATCCTCAACCTTTCAAAACGTTAACCCTTTAGAAATTCTCTCACACGCCACTGATGTAGATCTTATATATACTAATTTGGTTTTTGGCCTGAGGACATAGATACCGTACATATTTCCCTAGTGCCCTTTAACTTTTTAAAATAATAAAACCAATTATTTGCGGTGTTATGGTTCACTACCGATACGGCAGAAGAAAGTGAATTAGAAGAGATTTAAGAGTTGGACTCAAAATCAGGGTTGGACTCAAATCTCATCACGTATATGAGTTACACACAGAATTTGTTTTTATAAATATTTGAATACTTTACTTTATTTATATGATTTCAGTTTTATTTCTTCCGGCTTTATTTCAAGTAACCTATTTAACAAACAAAAAAATATTTTTTTAAAAATCCTCATCAAACGTTTGTTTTTTTGCATTTGTTTTTGTTTTTTTTTTTGTTTTTTTTTTATTTTTATTATTTTGTTTGACGAAATGTAGGTACTAAATAATTTTGAACAAACAACCAAACTAATGCGTTTTGTAAGATATTAAATGAAATTTTATGATATTATTTTTTATTTTTTTTACGTTTATAATTCAATAGTGAAAGTCCTAAGATAATTTTTTTTTCACGTAATTAAATAAAATTTAATTTCCTTCAAAAAAATCCTCGAACGGCTATACTGGGATACTGTGACCAGTGCTTCAGAAGTTATGAGCTATTTTGTCCCCATACTTCCTGTTTTTTTGCAATAATTTTTTTTATTTTCATTTATTTTTAATACAAGCATTTTTATTTTATTTTAAACAAAAAATCAATTCATAGGTAGAGTAGAAGTATTATATATATATTATTCTGCATTTATCTGGATGTTTGTAAGTTCGACGGAACGCTCCAACCCATATACAAATTGCATATATATACAAATGCATATATATAAAAATTGCTTTGGTGCTTTTTTTAAACCCCTGTCTATCATGCTGAACCTTTGCAGGAAAAATTGATTGCATGAACTATATTTTTTTAATTTAATGTTAGTCTTCTTCGCAAATAATAAGGAAAAATAATAAATAATAATAATAATATAAATAAAACAAACAATTTTTTTGATTTATAATAATAAGGACTAATAGAATTTTAATCAATAGTTTAATATGGTATAATAACCAAAAGGCAAACAGCATTTAACACAAAAAAAAAACTTAATTCACTCAAAGGTTATTCTTATTACTTCAAATTATACATAATAATACACATGTGTATCAGCATATTTGTATTGTATAATATTATATATTATACTACTTTATTGCTTCTACCTTTTATTTTTGGCATTATTGTGTGCGTAACTCACTTCACTTAAAAAAAATTAATTTTGTTTTTTTTTTGTTTTTTTTGTTTTTTTTTTATTATTTGCTGTATCTGCATACTGTATGTTCTATATGCTCCATTCCAAAAATATTATTTTATTTTCAGTGTTATGTGTTCTCTTTTCACTTCACTGTTCAGGTTCATTGTTCAATCAATAGAACTTGATAGAAGTAGAGTAGGATAATCAACTCTACTTCTACGCCGGATAATAAAACATTGTTTTTTTTAAATTGAAAATTATTGATGAAAATGTTTTTGTATTTTTTGTAAATTTTACCAATTTAGATACAAAATTTTGGAAATTTTCTTTAAAAATAACACAATACCATAATAACAGTTTATTCATATAGCAAAATAAGATCCATATACATTATACAAAAGACAAAATTTATATGAAAATAAGATCCCATTTTTAAATTTGCTCTCCCAGAGGCCACAATAACGCTAATACGGTATAATTTATACTAAATGGAGCCCAACTAACGAATTATAACTAAATGGAAGTGAGTACGAGTATACCATACAAAAATACAAACATTTTATACAAATTTGTTGGTATGGTACTTCTTTTTCTGTTATATAAAAAAAAAAAAGATTAGTGTTAGGCCAATATAGTTTTTTTAAATAGAAAATTAGTAAAATCTTTGTGTATGAATAAAATAAAAGGAATCAAAATCAATATTAATAAAAATAACAATGTTTTTTCAATTTAAACTTTCTTTTACTTTATTACCGTATTCTATTATTACACAGAAAAGTATTGTTGTTAAATTATTTGAAAAAAAAAACAATAATTATTCATGTTTCTGAAATATTGAAAATGTAGCAGTAGTTTGTAATATATGAATATATGAAATTTTCAAAAAGTACTAACACTAGCAATCAAAATAATTTCCATTAAAAAGAGAGAAAATATATTGAACGAATATGTTCAACTATTAATAATATACATTTGTATCAGCATATTTGAATTGTATAATATTATATATTATACTACTTTATTGCTTTACCTTTTATTTTTGTCATTATTGTGTGCGTAATTCACTTCACTCAAAAAAAATTATTTTTGTTTTTTTTTGTTTTTTTTTATTATTTGCTGTATCTGTATTCTGTATGTTCTATATGCTCCATTCCAAAAATATTATTTTATTTTCAGTGTTAAGTGTTCACTTTTCACTTCACTGTTCAGGTTCACTGTTCAATCAATAGAACTTGATAGAAGTAGAGTAGGATAATTAACTCTACTTCTACGCCGGATAATAAAACATTGTTTTTTTTAAATTGAAAATTATTGATGAAAATGTTTTTTGTATTTTTTGTAAATTTTACCAATTTAGATACAAAATTTTGAATATATAAATTATGAATATTTTTTAAAAATAACACAATACCATAATAACTGTTTATTCATATAGCAAAATAAGATCCCTACACATTATACAAAAGACAAAATTTATATGAAAATAAGATCCCATTTTTAAATTTGCTCTCCCAGAGGCCACAATAACGCTAATACGGTATAATTTATACTAAATTGAACCCAACTAACGAATTATAACTAAATAGAAGTGAGTACGAATATACCATACAAAAATACAAACATTTTATACAAATTTGTTGGTATGGTACTTCTTTTTCTGTTATAAAAAAAAAAAAAGATTAGTGTTAGGCCAATATAAACATAAATAAAAATAAATAAAAAGTGATATAAACATAAGTACTGTAATTTCGGAATAAAGAATCTAATGAAAGAAAAAAAGAAACTAGGATTTATTTTGCTTCCGTCATTTATGACGGGTTACAAAGCTAGTATTATTATAAGTACATATAGTTTTTTTTTAATTATTTTTCTTTACTTTTGGCAATTACTATATATTATCTATACATGAGTGTTGTATATATATATATATATATATATATATATATATATATATATATATATATATATATATATATATATATATATATATATGTATAGTCAATCATATATTATGTATGATTTGTTTTTTTTCTTATGAAGAATATTCAAAGTGGAACTAAATTTTTGTCTACCTGTTATAAGAGTTATATAACTTATAATTTTATATTTTGTTCTTTTTTACCTTATACATTAAAATAAAATAAATAACTTTTAATAATAATATTTACCAATATTATGTGGTATTCATCAAAAAAACAATGATTTAATAAAATTTGTCTTTGTTATTTATTTGTATTTGAATTTTCTTGAATTTTTACAATTATTGAATGTACCTAATCCAAGAACAATGCTTTAGCAATAATAATATGGTGATCAACAAATTTAAAACCTGTATCTGAATAGTTATTAATACTAGTTAAACACCTGTTACTACGTAACTTTTTCCTACGTTATATATAGTGAAAAATCAAAATTAAAAATCAAACCAAAGAATGCTATAGGTTGTACTACATTATAAATTATCAAAATCCAAAATTCCCCTATCAATAATATTTTTGTAATAATACTTTAGTTAAATTAGTAGATTAGCATACAGACTATGTAATTGGATTGATAGATTGAAATCAACTAATATTTTATTAAAAACTATATTTCAATTTTCAAATGATTTCTATTCCCAGTGCGTGACACCCCGACATATAGTTGTCCATGTGTATCACTGATGTATCAAGTAAAAGACCAACCTTATTGAGAGTTTGACCTTGCGCTTTGTTGATGGTCATCGCAAGTGCAGCTCGGACGGGAAACTGGCGTTTTTAAAAGCGCATGGTGTAGTTCCAATACTTTTTGTTTCTCTTAAAGTATAAAATTGCTACAACAGTATAGATATAGAATACAGATATAAATATACACATAACTGTATTTTATTTGAAAATATATTTATTAACTACTTTGTTTATTTTTTTTTCGAAATTTGGAAAACCAAAAAATTAAAAACTAGCTACTGTTTTTTTAATTTTAAAACACAAAATACTACAATATCAAATATCAATAGATACATAGATATAGGTCATAGGATATATTCATATAGGTACTTTTATTATTTATCTGTAATATTGCACTAATATTATTATTAGCTATAATATTATTATTTTTTTTTTAAATTAAAAAACCCTAAAATATTAAAACTAAAGTAGACTAATATAGCTATTGTTTTTTATTTATAAATAAAAAAAAGCGCTAAAATTATGTTAGATATTATACGGTACATATAATACCTTATGTAGGTAGATGCATGTTTTTAGTTAATTATGTTTTTTAGTAAATATTTTGATATTACAAATCCCAATAATTTTAGAATATAGTTCATAAAGTAATTTCGAATAACAAAAATTGTTAAAATATAAACAACAACACATTTACACATGTGATATATAAGAAAAAAAATGTTTATTAAATGATATTGTTTCGGCATCAAATCAACTCACGATTAGATACCGTTTAGAAATCAAGATTTTGTTTGTGCTATTGTAAGTTTGACTGTCTTGTAAACGTTGTTCCCTTCATTTTGTTGTATTTTTTATTTTTTATTTTATTTGTTTATAATTTTTAATTTTTATATTTAAAATCATTGTTTTTTATTTGAGCTAAACAAATCTTAAATAAATAAATAAATAAGTAACTTTAATCAAATAAAATCTGATCTGTAAAGGCTGCCTGAAATGCTATTACGTCAACATTTATGTAGTTCATTATATAAATTGAGTAAAGTTTTTTTGATTATTTGTCATAAAAAAATACGTAAAGTAACTTACGCTAATCAATGTATTCTAAAAAGATTTTAAAATATATTTTTCAAGTACATACTTAGGAATGTATTCAATAGCTTTGAAATTATTATTCTAAATATTTTTAATCCATTCTATGTTAGCAGGATAGAAAACAGAAAGAATTATGTTACTTGTCAAATTATTTGATTTTTTTGTTATTTTTCTTTTCTTTTTCGTTTGTGTTAAAGAAATATATCAATAAAACAAAAACAATTCCTCTTTAAGAAAAACAATTCTCAGTAGATTGAAATAAAAAGGGGAAGAAAAAGAAGTCAGTAAAGTTAAATCATTTTTTCTCTTAAATTCACTGTATTAAGATTAAAACCGCACACGTATCTACTATCAAATACCATATATCCATTAATAAGAAGATGCACTGGAATAAAAATTTATTATTTGTCAATGCCTTGGTTACCATTTTTCTAGTCGATTTCCAAAATTTAAAAAAATAGATAGTAATAAAAATTTAATTTGTGAGAGATAGATAAAAATTCAAAACACAAAGTGGAAAAAAATTATCGAACGGCACTTTTTATCTCAAAGAAATATTTGTATTTATTCTTAGTTATCAAAATTTACAGATGTTTTACATTTAAAAATGCATAGCAATAAAAAACATTATTGATTCAAATTTGAAATATTCATATTATTAATATTCAAATTTCCTTCCTATTTATAAATTCTAATATTATAAATAATTAACAAATTATCATTGATTATTAAATGGTAAATTTTAATTTTTAAGGAAATAAAAATGCATCGAGTCATTCATAAAAAAAAAACGATTTGTTCTTGGTATTCTTTTTAACTACCTGGTTCAATACCTGAAAAAATTTATATATTGAAAATACATGAATTGGCTATAATTTATTTGAAATAAAAGAAAATAATATGATGTAAAATAAACCAATATTGTGTTATGTAGGTACCTGAAAAAAATCAATCATTCAAAATTTCTTTACACTCATACCCAAAAATTTAATACGTAAAGCTTTGCTACTATGATGTACTAGGAAGAAAAACAGCAAAAGAAAATAACAAAAAACGTATACAGTATATCCCATTTCATTTAAATCAATTTGAGTAAACTTTTTGAAAGGTACGTGCTGACACCGTCGAAGAATTATATATAGATTATCAGTATTTTCACCTTTTTAATTTTCATTGTTAGTAACCAAACCTAATTTAGAATGCCCCTTTGTGCAATGTTCTTTTTCATATTAAAGCAAGCGAAAAATGTTTGTCACTTAAAAGTAATAAGGGAGAATCCGCTACTAAATTTCCATTTCATAAATTTACATGCTTTCGGCCCCTAATCTAAATAAACCAGAGTTGGAATTTTGAGTTAATGAATATTTGACATTATTATAAGCTATATAAACAAGTACATCAATTTCTGTAACACTCACTCAATTATAACAACAAAAATAATAATGAAAATATACATCCCATCCCGTATTTTGTTTTTGCTTATTTTGTTGTTTTTTCTGATTTTATTTATTTTCTTTGCATATTATATACTATTTATATTTTCAAAATATTTTGTTAGCTAAGCTATGAAGCTCCTTGATTTGATTCTCAAATATTTAAAATCAAATGAACAAAAATATAAGAATATAGGTACATAGTTTGAAAAAAAAAACAAAATAAATTTCTACCGGGCTGGTGTTGTTTATTTTATTATAAATTTTACTCAAAACTACACTTTAAGTGGAGAAAAATATTGTTTTTAGTATATACAGTAAGTTAACAGTAATTAGTAAATAGAATTATTATTGAGAGTGACAGTATTAATAATTCTAACGGTGTTTTAATGTGGCGGCGAGACGTCCATTATATTTTTTTTTTTTTTTTTTTTTTTTTTTTTTTTTTTTTATTTTTCAACATCAAATATTACACCGAAAAAAAATTATTTACAAAAACGGTGGCTATTTCCTTATTTAACTAACTTAATTTTAAATGAATTTTTTGTTAATTTTCGTTCAGATTTTTACTTTAACATTTTTCTTATAATTTATATTTATACCAAGTTTCCACTTAACTTATGTATTTTTAATCTTTGCTAAATATTTATTTTTGGCAAAATTTTACTAAAACCCAAATTAATTCTTACAAAAAAAATCTTACAAACTAAAATAAAACTTAACTTATCCTAACCTAAACTTAAAACTATTTTGTATAGTTAAACTATCCTAATCTATTTAATGGAGCTTCCTCCAACCACCAGTAATCCACTTTATATCTTTTGTCCCTATCCGGGATGACTATATCAAATTTTAATTGATCCTGATTTAAATTTCGAGGATCAAAATCTATAATTTTACATGTAGCCCGTCTATTATAGTGAAATAATATTGGGACATAGTTTTGGTTTTGTATATAACCATTCTTATCTAGATAAATAAAGGACTCTGGGGACACAAAACCTTTCTGTAGGCTATTTTTTATGTATTCATCATTATGATAATATACATGTGATATTAAGCCATTTGCTGTATTTCTCATTGCTCTGTCGAAATGCCTACGAATCAGATTGATAAAAAAATTATCGTATCTGTTTATATTAGCTAATTTATATATAAACTTGTTAGAATAATATTTTTTAAAGTCTGATTGCGGTGTTCTATTTTTCCCCAAACAAACTCTAATGCATTTCCGTTCCATTTTCCTAATTTTTTCCATATTACTAGCACTTATATTATACCAAATGGGTGCTCCATATGCCAGCACTGGCCTTATAAGTGTTTGATAGGCTATCAATTTTACTTTGGGCTGGATTGTTTTATTGTAAAACAACCCTTTCGCTGCCATTAGAGCTTTAATGCTTTTCGAAATTGCGTTGTCAACTTGATTAGTGAAATTCAGGTTGTAACTTAGCAAAATTCCCAAGTACTTGACTTGTTTCCTGTTCACAATGTTTTCATTATTTGGAGTTTTTATATTGAATTTTCTCCAATTCTTTTTTAAATTGTGGTTTACTTTGCCTATAACATCTCGGAATAAAATTGTTTCGCATTTATTAAAGTTTATTTTTAAACACCAGATCTTGCAGTATTTTATTAGAATATTAAACATCTTTGCAGTTTTATTTTGAATTTCTCTTACTGATTTATTTGCAGAATACAGAATAATATCGTCTGCGAAAGCTAAAACATAACTACTACCTTGTATGCGTTTTAATAACTCTATCAGCTCTATTATGTATATTGAAAACAGAACTGGTGAATTTACCGCTCCTTGTTGTAATCCATTTTCGATGCTAAATATTTTATTCGCTGTGATATTATTATTCGCCATAACGAATACACCCTCTGACAACATATCTTGTATTAAGTTGACTAACTGTCTGGGAAAGTCATAATTTAGTAATTTATAAACTAAGCCGTCTATCCAAACGTTATTAAATGCTTTTTCAAGATCAACCAAACAGGCGCCCACACCCTCTTTTTTATTTATGTGCCAGCATATATCTGAAGTCAGTTTTGTAATTGCGTGAATGGTTCCATGACCATGCCGGAATCCAAACTGATTTTCAGGCAGGAGATTTTTCTTATTAAGGAAATCGTTAATTTTATCATTAATTAACGTTTCATATATTTTTCTGGTATTCGAGAGCAAACTAATTGGTCTGTAGTTATTTGGATTATTTGGATCTTTTCCAGGTTTCTTTAACATTATTACCTTGGCTTTTTTCCAGACTGTAGGGAAGTATGAAAAATTTAAGGCATTGTTAAATAGGATTACATATTGTTCGATCAACTTATTACTTAGGTTCTTCAATACAATGTTTGGTATACCATCTAAACCAACTGAAGTTTTATTTTTTAGTTCATTGAATTTTTCTGTTAGTTCGTTCAGATTAGTAAAATAAGAGTTCTCATAATACTGTTCTGATGACTTATTATTAGCAGAGAAAGGAGTAATAGAAATATTATTTCTTTTCTCTTCTTCGTTATTTTCTTTAAACGTTTTTGATGTATTTTCTACATGTAAATGAAACCTGTTATTTGTTGGCATTGTAATTTTGTGTGTTTGCATTAAAAAAGTACCTAATACATTTTGTATGTCAGATGGGTTTTTTATTATATACTTGTTTGTCGAATTGCAAGTAAGGCTATTAATATCAATATCATTTTGTACTAGTACTTCCTGTTCGCTGCAGTCTATGTGCAAACTAGATATATCGTTCCTTTCTTTCTTTCTAAAAATTTTATTAATTTCAGAAAACATATTTTTATTAGAAGGGACTATTTTTTTTAATCTGTTTGTCCAGTATTTATTAACTTCAATGTTCACTTGTTGTTTTATTAGACAATTAATATTCTTTAACAGACTTTTCATTGATTGAATTCCATAGTGAGAGAAATTCAATCTTTGCTTATAAATTATGTGTATATCGTTTAAAATTTTGCTTTTTATTTTTAAAAGCTTTTTAATAATAACAGAACTAAATTTTTGTGTGCTATTGTAATTATTTTTATATATTGGTATTGTTTCTTTGATTGTTTTTTTTATTATTTCTTCTAATTTCTCTAAATGATAGTCAATATATGGGATTTCAATATTGACGTCATCTCTTATTTTGTGTCTGGAACTCGTATACATTATTTCATAATTCTTATCTAAGTACCTGCGAAATTTCTTCCAATTCGTTTTATGAAATAAATAATTATCTCTATGTATGGGTATTTCTACACAAAAATTATTATTATTTATTTCAGCTGTTAAACAAATTGCATTATGGTCACTATCATATGGTAGAGTTAGTAACCGGTTATGCAAATTTTTATTTTTTATTCTACAATCCATCAGAGCTAAATCAATGTATGAATTCGCTCTAGGATATGTAGGTGCATCTGGAATTAGTAATTCGCATTTGTAAGGAATTTGTTCAGTTTCCAGCCAATTATAAAGCTGCAAACCTGAGTGGTTGTTAGAAGTATTATGCCAGAGCTTATGTTTAGCATTCATATCGCCCATAATGATATAGTACTTGTTCGGACTACTTAATTCCAAGTCTTGAAAAATTTGGTGTAGTTCTATCTTGAATAATGAGTTATTATTGTAGGTCGCATATAGTGATATTATAAATAGTAGCTTGTTCTGCTCTAAATTTAGTGAGATGACGCACGGTTCGAGACATTTAAAATTATTAAAATTATTATTATTTATTTTTTTATACTTTAGACATTTTTTTATGCAAATGGCAGATCCGCCACCATTATTAATTCTATCATTTCTTATTATTTCATAATTTGCTAGATTAAAAAAATGTTTGGTTTTCAGCTTTGTTTCTACTAAACATGCAATATCTGGTTTATTTTTTTCTAAGAAATGCGTTAGAGAGAGTCTTTTGTTATGAGAAATTAATGAGTTGACATTAATTGATATTAATTTCAACTCATTGTTATTAGCGTTGATTACTGATGGTTGGGCGTTCCACATACTAATTCAAACAGGTAGTCTATTCTATCAGCATTTTCTTTAAGTTTAATATTAATTGTATTAATGCTATTTCTTATTTCTAGGAGAATTTTATTACTTAAGTCTATATTATTATTATTATTAGAGTTATTGTTCATTATGTTGTCTTTGTTATTATTTGTGTTATTATAACTTCTTACCGTGTTAGAGTAACTTATTTGCGGCGTGATGTAGTTGTTGTACATGCTTTGCCTTGCTAATATTTTTTCTTGTTGTTGTTTTTTTATATTTTGCTTTAATTCTTCCCGTTTCTTGTAAATGGGGCAATTTCTGTATGATGCTGGGTGTCCATTTTTTCTGCACAAAATGCAGAATAGCGATTCTCTTGGGTCTTCACTCTTTATTTCGCATTGCCCAGGTTGGTGGCTTTTGCCACACTTTACGCATCTAAACTCCATATTACAATTTGATGCCGTGTGCCCAAATCTCTGGCATCTAACACATTGTGTTATATCTTTCTTTTTTAAATTCTCCCAACTTACAATTTGGTGATCTAACGCTTTTATTGAACTAATATCACTATGGATTGCCCCTGGTGATAATTGTACTATGTAAATCGGAAGATTTTTTTTTTCATTTATTGCTTTTTTTGTTTGTAGTCTTTCTACTTTTTCAAGTTTTGTTTTTTCTGTTTCGAATTCTTTTAGTATGTCCATCACTTCGGTCGGCTCATAATCTGCACATAAACCTTTCAGCACAAGTGTTATTTTTTTTTCTAGTTTCGGTGTGAACGTGAAATATTTGGTATCAGATTTTTTAAATAAATCGCAGACCATTTTATAATCATTTATATCAAATGTGTAAATCACTATGTGATTTTGATTAATTTCTTTTATTAAAAAATCTTTTATTTTTAAATTAATTTTTAAAGTTTTTTTAATACAATTAGTGTCTGCGTTGTACACACTAATCGGTGGCATTCTAGTTTTTTTTGGCTTTACATTCTTTGTCTTTATCCCACTTACAGGTTCATTGTTTTTTGTTATTTTGGGAATCACTTTTTGGATACTATTCTTTTTAATTGCATTTTTTTGGCTGAGAATTTGAATAAAATCATCATCCTCCTCTTCATTTATGCATGTAGAAGCACATGTTGAATTTTTATCAGTCGGCTCATTAGCCGCTTCACAATCCATAACATTATTATTACTATTTGATATAGTTTTGTTAATTAATTCTTTTAGTTTATCTATTTCTCCTCTTAGTTTTTTGTTCTCTAGTTTTAAGTCGTCGACTTGTCTTTTTTGCTTATTGCTAGCAGCTTGGTTCTTATTGACCCGTGCCTTAGCCATTATATTTTTAATTTTTATTTTTCTATTATTATTGACTCGATCAATTAAACTTAAATTATATTTTAGTTCATTTTTTGTTTTTTTTAATTCTGATTGCATAAATGCAATCAAAATAATAAATGTCAATCACTACTATTGTAATAAGTATACTCCCGTTTTATAAAGTAAAACAAAAAATAAATAAAATAAAAACTAAAAATTTTCTACCCAAGTTTTAATGTTTTATTCTTTAATTTTTATTATTTGGTAATATTATTATTAATATTTTGTTTTATCACGATTTTACATTAACCACTCTCCACCGCGTTCTCTAACGGACTGGTTGACGTCCATTATATTATGAACTAGCAAAGTCACCCGACGTTGTTCGGACTCAACACAAAATATATAAACTTTCTAATTTTGAAATATAATATAGAAAAGGCCCAGCATGCGCTGCGCTATTCATGTTTACCAAATGGAACTTTGCATGCTCACCAAATATTCACACAATCAATCGGCGGCGTGGTCACGATAAGATAAAGTGTATTTATACCAGACCTATTTGATTTAATCATCTATTGGGTCAAATAACAAAATTTATATAAATAAGTTAGACACGTCAAAATTTTTGTTACCTTAAGTTTATTGAAAGTGACTAAGCTCGTAATGTATATATAACCCTATATGCATGTTGCACAATTATTGTTTCTGTCAAATTAAAGCTTCTTTATAGACAATATTTTTTGTTTTATTTGCAGGAATTGAATATTGCTAAAACACTTAAAGTTTCCCTTGGGTTTTAGTTATAAAAATAGTAAACCATACTTTAAGGAAATTGATGGCTGTTAGACTGGATTAATGGCTGGATTTTTATAATTAAATCTGACTACCCATAGATTTAATTATAAAAATAAAAACATTACTCTTAGCAGAGCATCCTTACATGTCTTTAGGAGCGCACTCGGAGTAGGTTGGGTTACAAAATGGGTTTTTCAACTTTTAACTTTAGTTTGTGGAGTGTAATCCAGAAGGTTGAAGGGACTGCAAAAATTCTGTTGGATAATTTATAGTATCATCAACTTTTAAAGGTGTATCGACAGACTCATATTATTCTTTTTTCACTTTTTATTTGATTCAAAAGAATTTTGTTTAATTCAACCGCAGTATAATTTATTGACGTTAGAAATTGATGTCACGCTCGAAAATCCAACAGTGGGCATTTGGATGAAACTTTATTCATTTTTGAATACCCATTAATTCCTGTAAAGTTCACGACATCCCATGTCACTGGTGAGTTCCCCCAGGAACTTCCGCTATGATTCCCTCACTAATTTTGAAAAGAAGACCAGCAAAAGCTTTTTCTGATGTATCATCTTTTAAAGGTAGTCTCATTTGTACCGATAAAAACTTTACTCCACCCGTAATGCTTTAATACGACGAAGCAAAAAAAAAATGGATTTTTCGACCTGGTCCAGTACCCTTTGTCATTGGGATATAATAAATGGCAAAAAATACTTGAGAGTATAATCTGGTAACAAATTAAATAAAACGAAACTATTATATTTGAGAAGGCTTATATCCTGACAATTGCAGTAGTTTTCCACATTTAATGCGTTGATAAGACAGTAAATTGTTAAATAAATACTCGAATATATATATATATTGTAGTGTAAAATTTCTGTACCGTACTTGATTAAAGCACGAGAAGGTGATTCTACCTAAGTTACTGTAAGATTTCGTAATTTTTTAATTTTTGTTATTATTTCGTAAATCTCGTAAGGTTGTATCTGAAGCTTCAAACAATAATCTGTTAGCCATTGTACACTCGTCCCAAAGCAGTTTCTTTTTTGATACTACAAACTGATACTTTCGGAATTCGAATTTTTTCATATACATACCTAATTATCTCACCATTTTTTTTTTTGCATCTTTTCGTTATCCCATACATTTTGTGCATTTTTTTTATTGTATTCTATTTCTTATAGTTTAAAATAGTATCATTTGTGTTTTTTTTATATGCCTAACATTCAGTTTTACAATTTTGCAAAATAGCAATGCAAAAAAAGGGAGAATGTAACTACACCATTGTTTCATTTTTTATATGAATAACAATTTCATTGTTTCTAATTATTCATTGTTAATAAAATAACCATAATTAAAAATTTTAAAGCAGGCCATATATGTATTGCTATGCTAGGCAATGTAGACTTACACTGGTTATGTGTTTGCATCTGTAAAAACTATAAAAAAATACAGTAACAAATTTTTTATTTTTCGTCAATTCTTTAAAGCAAGTTGAAGGAACGTAGGATAAGTAAAAAAAATTGGTTATGTTTGGAAAGAAAAAAACAACAAAAACAATTTGAAGTCATCACTCTAAAGTCGAAATTTTAATAAAATGAAATTGGAACTTCTTCTACTAGCAAAAAAAAATCATTCGTTTCGATTTTGAAAAAAACAAAAACAATTCAAGTACAAAAGTAAAGTACATAAATTAGAAAAAAGGATCATCTACATTATGTATGTACATTATAATATGTTCTATCTTTTCTACCTACCTGCTAATGATTTTTTTTTGTTTTTTTATGAATAAAATACAAATTCGTGTATATAAATGAAAATAAAAAAATTGACTGCAAAAAAGCAGGAACTCTGGTTACAAAATAGCTCACAACTTTGGAAGCACTGGTCCCAGTATAGCCGTTCGAGGATTTGCTTTGAAGGAAACTAAATTTTCTTTAATTATGTGAAAAAAAATATTTTAAGACTTTCGCTATTAAATTATAACTTTGAAAAGAAATAAAAAATAGTTGTATAATATTTCATTTTATTTCTTAAAAAATCCATTGGGTTGTGTAAATATGTATATAAAAAAATAACAATAAAGAAAAACAAAATGAAAAAACAAACAAATATCCATATATATATTAATACACAAATTTTATCATAGATACATTGTATATATTACGAATAAATACAAAAGAGAGACACAAAAAAAACCGTAAAAAAATGTTTTTAATTATGTGCATATACAACCGAACACACAGTGACGTCTGGATAAAAAGAAAATATAAAATAACTCCCTCCCCTGATAGTTTTTTGAAACTTTTCGATTCTTCCCAATATGACGGCCCTAAACCCTACCTTTCTGGAAAATTTCAAGTCTCCAGATCAACTGGAAGCGGGAAATACTTTTTGGACATAAACATACATTCAATTTTATATATAGCATAGATAACAAAAAAAAAATATGTTTTTAATAAAGAAAAAAAAATTTGACTCAAAAGATAATCGAACCCATAAAAGTCTCTTACATTAACATGGCGCTTTAACCAACTGAGGTTACATTCGATTAAAATCCTTTCATCAAAATGCAGACATAAAATAAAAATTTATTTTGATCCATACAAAAACAAAAACCAATCAAATAAAATGAGTACTAGGGGTTCCTGTTGAGTAATTATAATTCAAGTTGAAACCAAATTTAAAGTTTCATTGTATGTAACTAATAATAATAACTGATTTGTTTGTTTTTGTTTTTTTTTTTTTAATAAGAACTCACATACATAATATGCATTTGGTGAATAATAAACCCATATGATAAAAAAAAATGTCAACTGTGTGCGCATTATTGTTGTATATAACTTATTTATATTATTAAGAGTTCATTAAAGCGAAGCGAGGTAAAATGAAAAGATGTCTACTGTTCTAAGGACCTGAATGATTGTCTATTATATATAAAAATGAATTTGCCAGTCATATGAACATTTCAACTGACGTTTTTTTTGTTTTTGTTGTTTTTATATTTTTATTTCAGATGAATTTGTTTTTTTTTAAAAATGAATTTGCCAGTCATATGAACATTTCAACTGACTTTTTTTTTGTTTTTGTTGTTTTTATATTTTTTATTTCAGATGAATTTGTTTTTTTTTATTTTTATTTGACATATGTACAATGTACACAATGTTCACTGCAAGTAATGATAATAACTGATTTATTTGTTTTTGCTTTTTATTTTAATAAGAACTCGCATATATAATATGCATAATATATTTGCTGAATAATAAAACCATATGAGTAAACATTTTTCAACTGTGTGCGCATTATTGTTTTATATACAACTTATTTACATATTTGGAGTTCATTAAATAGAAGCGAAATAAAATGAAGAGGTGTCTACTGCGCAGGTCCTTAAATGCTTGTCAATTATAATTATAGATACTCTAACTCTACTATATAAAAATGAATTTGCCAGTCATATGAACAATTCAACCGATTTTTTTTTATTTTTGTTGTTTTTATATTTTTTACTTGAGATGAATTTGTTTTTTTGTTTTTATTTGGCATATGTACATAGATTCATTTGCAAGTATGTAATTATAATAACTGATTTGTTTGCTTTTGTTTATTATTTTAATAAGATCTCACATAATATGCATAATGTATTTACTGAATAATAAAATCATATGAGTAAAAATTTGTTAACTGTGTGTGCATTATTGTTTTGTATACAACTTATTTACTATATTAGGAGTTCATTAAAAAAGAGCGAAATAAAATGAAAAGGTCCTTAAATGCGCAGGTCCTTAAATGCTTGTCAATTATAATTATAGATATCCAAATGGGATATTTCATATATGTACAAACGCACACAATCAGAATCATGTCATCAGAGAATGCGCGCATTCTACTCTAATAATTATTATTGGTTTTTGTGTAAACGAATACATGCAGGCTTTTGGATAGGAATTTATAGAAATAGTATCAAAGAATATAAATTAATAAGAAGGTTCACTGGAAGTCAAGATATTTGTTTTTACTACACCATTTACAAAAAAAACCCATTAGTTAAAGAAGCAAAAAACTATTGTAAATATTTTCGTATGTAAGAAGTTGAGAGAAAGAAAGAGTGCGATATAAACCATTTAAAAAACAACTTAATTTTTGCAATGTAATTTTAAATAGACCACGGTAGATTTTTGTTTATTTATTTAGCCCACTAGATATTTTTTTTTGTGTACGGTCGTCTGAAATTTTGTGTACGAATTCTTTTAAAAATAAAATAAAATTTATTAGGGTATGAGAATAAAGAAATTTTGAATGATTGATTTTTTCCAGGTAATATTGGTTTCAAAAACATGTTATTTCTTAAACATCAAATTATTTTCTTTTATTGTCTTATAAGGGAAGTAAAGTTTTTTTTTTATTTCAAATGGATTAAAAATTATGTATTTTCAATATATAAATTTTGTCAGGTATTGAACCAGGTAGTTAAAAAGAATATCAAAATCCAATCGTTTTTTTTTATGAATGACTCGATGCATTTTTATTTCCTTAAAAATTAAATTTTGCCATTTAATAATCAATGATAATTTATTAATTATTAATAATATTAGAATTTATAAATGGGAAGGAAATTTGCATATTAATAATGTGAATATTTCAAATTTGAATAAATAATGTTTTTTATTGTCATGCATTTTTAAGTGTAACGCATCTATAAGTTTTGATAACTAAAAATAAATACAATATTTCTTTCATATAAAAAAATCGGTCGTTCATTTTTTTTCCACTTTGTATTTTGAATTTTTATCTGTCTCTCACAAATTAAATTCTTATTACTATCTATTTCTTACAATATTGGAAATCGATTGGAAAAATGGTAACCAACACATTGATAAATTATAAAATTTTATTCCAGTGAACCTTCTTATTAATGGATATTCTTTGATAGTATTACATTAGATCGTAAAAATTATCAAAGAATATCCATTAATAAGAAGATGCTGCACTGGAATAAAATCTTATTATTTGGCAATGTGCTGGCTACCATTTTTCCAGTTGATTTCCAATATTCTAAGAAATATATAATAATAAGAATTTAATTTGTGGAAAAGAACACAAAGTAGAAAAAAATTAACGAACGATTTTGTATGTATCAAAGAAATACTGTTGTATTTATTCTTAGCTATAAAAATTTACAGATGCTATGCCTATGTTAAAAACAATATTCTGTGTACCTACATATATGTTTTCTGTTTTATATGCACTGCTTTTGTTTTAATTTTTATTCTAATCATGAATGTATGATAATATTCAGATTTTTAGGTGTTTTTTATGTTAAAGATTTGTGAGCAAAAGGATTAGGCAATGTGATAAAAGGGTAATTGAAACATATAATATAAAAAGCAAACTTATTGCACAAATCTATGATGGAGATGCTATAATGAGTGGCAGCGAAGGAGGTGCACAAACTATTTTAAGACCTGAGTATCCTCATGCTCATGTTGTTTACTGTTACGCTAATTATAATTAACTAGAAGAAACCCCCGGGTACATACCCGGCCGAGCAAAAGAAAGGAATTTTTGTTTGAAACGGCACAATAGAATGATTTTTAATACAATTATACATTTGTCATGTTGAAAGTATCTGACAATATATAGAATAGTAATATTAATAGAAAACCCTAAAAAATAAAAAATATTCAAAATTTTAAGTTAATATTAATTTTAAAATGAAATAAAAAAAATCAGATAGCATTCAACTTTTTTTGTAAGATTTAATTTGTTTTTATTACTTTTTTATTTCTCGAGGGAAGGTGAAAGCCTCGACAAATACTTAACAGACCGCGTACGTAAGTACGTAGCTATGTGGAACTAAAACCTCCGAAACCCTTTACAATAACTGATATTATTAACCGATTAATTGATTGTTCGAGTTAATTGGGAAAACGTGTGCTGGAATGTTATTAAAAAATGGTTTCCGATAATTTTATTAAACCATTAATCATACGTATGGGTTAGTACCGTTTCCCAATTATTGTGAGTGAGTTTTAAAATTCATCATATAGGAAACAATTGGATAAAATGAAGTATTCTATACCTGGTATGCAACATTGTCATATTGTCAACCTCCTGGTATACAACATTGTCAGTAGTTTTCCCCTGTCTTGGTTCTGCTAGAATTCTAATTTTTAGAGCAATGGATTATGTAGAGCTGACCATGAGTAAAGGTAGGTTGTGGGAAATAAATTCCGACTCTTTGAAATTTTAACCTTGTGATTTATTGATTGATATTGCATATGCAAGACTTACTTATGTCTAATAAATTCTTATAAAATAATTTTCATTCTATATCTGATATTTCTTTTTTATTTTATAAATAAAAGAGTTAACTATATAAAGATTAACTTAAAGGTTTAAGCAATTTTTATTTTTTTGTGGTTTGCTATTAGTATTATTATTCTAAATCTATACATTGTTTTCAGATACTTTAAACATGTCAAATGTTAAAAATTAAATAAAATTTAATTTTTGCCACTGGCTTTAAAAAACAAAAATAAAATAAAACTAAATTTTTCGTTTAAATTAAATTAAGTTAAATAAATAAAAGTTTTTTAAACGAATTTACTTCAGTGCCAACAACACAAGAAGGAATGACTGATTCAATGCCACGTGGCAGAAACGTGAATCCTACAATTACCATTGAGCCTTTTAATGGTAAATCTACTAAATGGAGCAGATGGATTGAAGGGCTTGAAAATTCATTTACTTTATTCAATGTCGAAACTTTTAAAAAAGTTCCATTACTTTTGCAGTATATTGGTGCGGAAGCTTATGATGTGGTAATCCATAAAATTTGTCCTGAAAAGCCTCGAGACGTACGAAGAAATATGTGTAACACTACAAGAATTTTATGAACCAACACCAAATGAAATATTGGAAAATTGTCGTTTTCACTTAAGGAAACAAAGAGATGGTGAAAGTGTGGATGAATTCCTGGTGGCTTTAAGAAGCTTGGCAAAAAAATTTAAGTTTGATAAATATTTAATTATTGCTTTACGAAATCAATTTGTGTTTGGTACGAAACCAATGAATTGCTAACCGCTTGCTCGAAAAAAAGGAATTAACTCTGGAGACTGCTTTAGATTTAGCCAAATCAATTGAAATTTCTGAAAGTGGTGGGGCTCAAATTAATAGAGTGAAAGAAGTGGGTACAATACATGTAAATAAAAGAAAAATACATGTAATTATGAGAAAAATTCAGAAAGAAAAGTACCCAAATAATTAGTAATGGGAGTCAAAATAAAAATATCCAAAGTTATTGAAAAAAAACACATCGTGCTATCGTTGCGGTCATCCTAACCATCTGGCAAACAAATGTAAACATATCAACTCAATTTGCAATGCCTGTCAGAAAACTGGTCATCTGGCTAAAGTTTGTTTATCAAACAGACAAGGTAAAGTTGAAACAAATCAAATAGAATTAGGCAGTACAACAGTAGAAGAATTATTTCATATACGGGATATTAATATTAAAACAGATCGTGCTAAATATACCTGTGAGATTGATGTTAATGCAGTACCAATTATATTTGAAATAGATACTGGTAGCGCCTATTGCAGTGATTAATTTGTCAGACGCTAAAAAAAATTTTGGAAAATTACATGTGCATGAAACCGATTTGCAACTACACAATTACTGCGAGAGAAAACTGGATTGTCTAGGATTTATTTTAGTATCAGTTTAATTTAATCAGCAAATTTTATGAGAATTTTAAAATGTATATAGTACGTTCATCAAAAAATCCATTACTAGGTCGTGAATGGTTAAATGTATATGTGTTACAGTTGCAAAGTGAAAATAATAGTGCAGTGGGGAAAATTGAAAAAATTAATCAAGATATTCAACAATTAGTAAGTAAATACAACACAATTTTTTCTAATACAATGGGTAAAATCACGGGGTTACAGCTAGATTACACATTAAAGAAAATTCTAAACCAGTATTTTTTAAGCCAAGACGTTAAATTAGTTTAAAATTTAAGAGTTAAATAAATTAGTGGAAGATGACATTCTAGAAAAAGTGGAAACAAGGCCATATCTCAAATTTTTTCACCAAAAGCTGGTTTACGTACTTTGTCATTAACACGTATGCAACACTATGCAATTTTTCTGACTTTATTTATTAAGACATTCACCACAAACGATCAGAATACAATGCTAATACGGATGCTATGTCCAGACTACCACAACCATTAAAAGATAATTTTATAGAGGAAAGTGATACTATCGAAATTAATTCAATTAAAACATTACCAGTTACAATAAGTAAACTGGCTATAGTAACATACCATCTGAACTGCGTCAAAAATTTTTGAAGGAATTACACATAGGTCATTTTGGAATCACCAAAATTAAATCTTTAGCTCGTACTAATTGCTGGTGGAATACCATAAAACATGAAAAGAAAATATGATTATGAATTATGCTTATTGCCAATCGTATCGTGCTGAATCTAAGAAAATCAAACCTTCACATAAATGGGAACTGCCAGTCAAACCCTTCGATCGAGTACATACAGATTTTGCGGGGCCAATATTAGGCCAATATCTTTTTATTTTTGTGGATACATACAGTGCCTGAAGTTCACTTAATACCAAATATCACAGCCGAAACTACTATACAGAAATGTCATGATATTTTTTCTAGTTCTGGTATGCCATCAGTTTTTGTGAGTGACTGGGGTACACAATTTATGTCTCGAGAATTTCAAAAATTTTTGCAAGAAAATGGCATCACACACAAAAAAGGAGCGGTGTGGCGCAACAAATGGTCAAGCTGAGAGATATGTGCGTACAATTAAAGAAAAGTTAAAAATGTTAAAATGGAACAAAAATGATTTAAATAAAGAATTAGCCAGTATTTTATTATGAATTAGCCTACAGACGTAGTATACATTCAGTAACAGGACGTTCACAAGCAATGATGATGTTTGGTAGGCAAATAAAATCAAGATTAGATATTATGATACCAGAACACAAGCAAAAGTTAGCAAATGAATATAATATATAGTTGGAGTACGAGATTACCTATTAAATGAAAAATGGCAGCTTGTTAAAATTATTGAAATATGTGGTACACTATATCATAAAATCGAATTAGGTGACGGGAGAATTTGGAAAAGACATCAAGAACAAATACGTCGAGTTGGTGAGAAGTTAGAAAAAAAAAACGAATGAACTATTTGCAGAGAAAGAATTAGACCTAGCAGGAAAATTTTCTACTGTTGGGAAAAACGCACCTTAAATTTTAGTTTTCTATTTGCCGACAGATGGATTTTTATGTAGATTTTAATAAATATATTATTTTTGTCTTTATAAAAAAAAATTGTCACAAAATAATTGTTTTAAAAAAATTCAATCATTCCATTTTCGAAGTACTACAAATTACTTCGAAATAATTTTAAATTATCCTTGGTAGGTAAATACCATATCTTATTTTTGAATTGATTTTACATAGAAAGCAACTGTATACGTAAAAAAATAAGGAAAAAAAAATTTTTTTTTTAGAAATATTTGCCTTCAATTTAAGCGTACTAAAACTACAAAAATAAACTTTAGAATCGCAGCTTGATATAATGTTTTCATAGCAAGTTATGATTGTAATTACGGAAAAAGCAAATTAGCCGAAATTCTAGGAAGTCTTGAGATGAGATTAAGAGATTTGGTAAAAAGTTCGGCTAATTTGCTTTTTCCGTAATTACAATCATAACTTGCTATGAAAACATTATATCAAGCTGCGATTCTAAAGTTTATTTTTGTAGTTTTAGTACGCTTAAATTGAAGGCAAATATTTCTAAAAAAAAATTTATTTTTCCTTATTTTATTTTCGACTTTTTAGTGAAAATATTTTTTTAATGAAAAATAATATATTTTCAAAGAACAACACATATAATCAAATGGCACTAAAATTCACTCTAACGCAATTTGGTTGTTATTGCTCATACTTCAAATGTATAATTATATTTTATATTACTGTAACAAATTTTATAAAAATATGTGTATTTTTAAAAAATGTTTGGAGATTTTTGATTAGATACCTTTGAATTTTTTAATTTACGTATTAAAAAATTACGCACTTTATAAAAAGAAACCCTGTTAAATACAAAAAATATTTGACGTAAAATCGTAGATTTAAATCTGTGGAAAAGTCTGAAATGTAAACACTCATCCGACTTTATCTACGATAAAATTCGATTTTGTCCGAGGTGTATACGCTGCCTAAGCATAAATTGGCATATAAAAGTATAATATATACATGCATAAATCGAAATTGAACTTTTTTTACATGCGAGAAGAGTAATTTGTAACTGAGGGATAGATAACTGATACTTGATTGGTTCAAATTTTGTTTTCTTCCATAAATAATGTTTGCATTTTATTTTCAATTAAACTAAGCCATATGATTAAGTATGTAACAAATGCAAGCCCTATATGACACATGTACGTACATTTGCATATACTTAGTCAGAGAAAGAGAAATAATAAAAGAAAGAGATTAATAAAAGAGACCAAATTAAAAACACAAAAAAATATAATGAAAATATAATTGAATAGTAATAGAAAATGATTGAAATATAATGATAATGATTTGTATTGCACACATTTATTTTGTATTCCTTTTTTGTTTTTTTTTTTGCTTCTTTACACCATAGAAATGTCAATAAATATAGTGAATTTAAAGAGAAACCAAATTTTAACTTTATCAAATATCCATATTCCATTATTAGTACACACACATATGTAAATTTCACCTTAGTTGAATGCAAAGAATATCTATAATCTATATTAACAAGAATATACACTCCCATTTTACGTAAACCTATTTTTTAAGAAATATCAAACCGAGCAAAATATCATTAGTCAAAAGAGGTAAAATTTACATTTACATATCGTATACCAAATTTATTATGAGAGAGAAAAGGTACAAAACAGATGTTTGCCTTTTGCTTTATACTGTAAAATAATTTTGCGTTCTCATTATTCTCCTTTGGATTTGCTTACGTTTCCTCCCATTATTTATATGAGAGTTCTAATTTAGTTTGTTCCCTTATACGATGATTAATTCTGATCTTTTATAATTTTAATATTTTCGTTTTAAACATTATTGTTTTCTTATATACCTATTAAAAATATTAAATTATAATTATTTTACAATAATATAAAATATTATTAACATTTTTGTCAGTAATAATTTGGAGTTACAAACATTATTATTTTTTATTAATTAAATATTAAATTATAGTAAACCTAAATATTTATTATATTGGTATACGATTATAAAATAATACTGAGGACATCTATTTACAAATCACAGAATTTAAGGAATATGATAACGCTGTTTTAGTTAGGTCTCCTAAAAATCTTATGCATAGTTGATACAATTTAGAAAATAATATTGTTAAATATTTCAACGAATTTTTTGTCGAAAATTTTTTTCAAAATTATAAACTTTATTTATTTAATTTCAGCCAACTTTTTTTGTTACTCTCTTTTGTTTACTATATTTTTTCTTTTTCTTACACGTAAAATTCTTATTATATCTATTTCTGACAATGTTTATCAAATTTGCATATGAATTTGTGTGCAAACAAATGTAAAATGATTGAAAAACAATTATTAAACATAAATATAATACTTCTTTATTTTACATTCTTTTATTAGTTAAAATATATTTCTTATTAATTAGGCAAAATGCAAAATGAACCAATCACAATTATAATCAATGATCGAATGCAGAATTTCTTCTATCTCCCGTTCAACTGTCAGTTTCTTTATGGTTGCGTTTGTTATCAAATCATTTTGGTTATGTTTTATATATCATGGTTGACAACTCGGCCATCCTGAAAATTGGAATCGTCCTCGATTTCATCGTCTGGTTCCGGGATGCACCACCTCTTGATTTTGTCTGGAGAATAAACTCCAGCATATCGACGTATTTTCCTTGGAGCTCCGGGAATATCTTCAACTAAATAACGATCATTTTCCAGAACCTTTGTTATTACATATGGTCCTTTAAACTTCGGTTGTATTTTCCGTGGCTGTCCCGTACTATTTGGTTCATTCTCCACTACTATTAAATCGTCCACTTCGTATTTTGTTGGTTGCCTATGTTTCTTATCAAATCGTTTTTTCCACATTTGTCGTGCGGCCATGATCTTTTCAGCGGCCTGCTGCCTGACAACTACTAATGGTTGACGATCTTCGTCGGTTATTTCATCATGTAACGCCAATATAATTTTATTTTTCAAGATGTCGCGGGGTTTAAAATCGAATATTATTTCCTGTGGGGTACGACCTGTTGTGGAAGATATCATAGAATTCAGAGACCATTGGATATTTCGTAGTTCTTGATCCCATTTACGTTCATTAATTGTTGAAGAAGCTATAGCTGTCGAGATCGTTCGGTTGACTCGTTCAATTTGGCCATTGGCCCTAGGTGTTCGTACGGCGGTCTTAATATGTTTCATGGAATGCTCTTTACAATATGTTTCAAACGATTTTGCAGTGAATGCCGTTCCTCGGTCAGTGATGATCCGTGCTGGTGTACCGAAATATTCTGTACTTCGTCTAACACCTTTAATACTGAAGCCGTATTTGTAGACTTAACAGCTCGCAATATTACAAATTTACTAAATGGGTCTGAAATTCCCAACACGTGCATATTCCCCTTACTACTTTTAGGGAACGGTCCCAAGTGATCCAAGTGTATAGTATGAAAAGGTATTGGTTCAATTTCATCGAAATGCATCTCCCCTTCCGTTTTTCCACCCGGCTTCTTATTATAACAGCATTCGACGCAAGCCCTTAAGTATTTTGACACATAATTCCTCATGCGTGGAAACCAATACCATCGTTGAATACGTTCAAGTGTTTTTTCTAAAGCAAGGTGTCCGACGAGATCATGACATTCACGAACTATTCCCCAACGTACCATTTTTGGCACCACCCACCTTTTATTTTGATTGATTTTTTTAAATAAACGTTCATTGTCAATACAATACTCGTTAGCAAGATGTTTATCTACTTTATCTGAACGTAGATTGTCAATTATATTTTTCAAATCAGGATCTTGTATTTGCATAGTTAACAGCCAGTCGAGTCGGGTAACTTCGACTCCCATTATTTTCAGAGAAGCGGTTTCAGGTTCATTAACCACTTTTTCGTTAGGTGCACGGCTCAAGGCATCAACATGCGTCATGCGGCTGCCACTACGATGCTCCAAATTGAAATCAAACTCCTGAAGTCTTAGCCACCACCGTGCAATCCTTGGGATTAATTCTTTTTTTGACATAGTTGTTCTCAAAGATGCGCAATCGGTGACTACAGTAAAACGTTTTCCTAATAAATAGTATTTAAAACGCTCCAACGATTCAACTATCGCTAGAGCCTCCAGTTCGTAGCTATGAAATTTATTTTCACATTCGCTTGTTGTTCGACTAAAGTATGCGACTGGTTTTAAGTATTTCCCGTCTTGTTGTAATAAAATTCCAGCAAGACCGTCTGAACTTGCATCGGTGTGAACTTCATGAATCATTCTTTCATCATATGAGGTTAATAATGGTTTACTACACAGAATTTGTTTCAACGTATTGAAAGCTATCTCTTGTTGTTGAGACCAAATAAACTGGCTATCTTTTTTTAATAATTCGTTAATTGGTTTTGAAATTTTAGCAAAATTTTGTACAAATTTTCTAAAATAACTGCATAGTCCTAGAAATTGACGTACTTCTTTGACATTCGTTGGTTGTTTAAATTCTTGTACTGCTTTTACTTTTATCGAGCCAGGTGATATTCCGCTAGGTGAAATATGATGACCCAAGTACTCTATTGTTTGTTGTAAGAAACTGCATTTCGTTAAATTTAATGTTAATTTAAATTCTCTAATTTTATTTAATACTATTTTTAATTTTTGTAACCCTTCTTCCACTGTTGTACTTCCGATTAAAATATCATCCATATAAATTTGGATATCTATATCTATTTCCTTTTTTAATTTATACATAAGTGTTTGAAAGACAGTTGGGGCATTTTTGAGCCCAAACGGCATTCGTTTAAATTCAAACAAACCCTTTGATGTTATAAAGGCTGTGTACTTACGAGATTCTTCTTCTATTGGTATTTGGTAATACCCACTATTTAAGTCAAGACTGGTGAAATAGTTATAAGAACTGGCCACTTGTAATTCTTCCTCGATATTTGGTGTGGGGCAAATTTCTTTTTCAATTTTTAAATTTAATTGTCGATAGTCGATACATAGACGTTCTTCTCCATTTTTTTTCTTTACTAATAATACAGGACTCGAATAATTTGAAGTTGAATGGGTTACTATGTTGTTCTCCATTAATTCGTTTACCTTATCATCGATAATTTCTTTTTTTGCATATGGCACTCGGAATGGTTTTTGTTGTACTGGTTTCTGATCAGTTAATTTGATACTCATCTCGATTTCTTTAGTTAATCCTAGTTGTTTCATATTTTTAGGGAACAATTCATTAAAATTGTTTAATAGTTTGATTAACGATTCTCGTTCCTTTGCGTTCGACGTTCCTTGATTTATTTCATCCTCTTTCACTACACGTTTGACTTCACAGTTAACTTCTTTTTCAGAACATTTATTTTCTATAATTATTTCTCCGTTCTCTTTATAAAATTTTACATCTGGGCGATCTAGCACATCGCGTCCTATTACCAATGGTACGGGCATATATTTACTGTTTACTACATAGACATCTATTCTTAATTTTACGTTATTGATGATTAGTTCGACATTTGACTTTTCAGTTGAGCAATATTCTCCTCCTAGGAATCCAGCGAAGTTGACTTTACAGTTTTTTCGATCAGTTAAATATTTATCAGCATATTCTTTTGCAATCAGCGTAAGAGGACTGCCACAATCTATTTGTCCTACCATTTCGTTATTATTAACCATTACCAATCTTATGATAGGGTGTTGATTTTGAATATTCGATAACTCCTACTCGTGAAACATCTGGACATTCACTGGGTTCACCTCGTTTATGCACTCGATTACATTTGGTGCAACGAGATCGACGTTGTGGTGCAGGACATTTTCTGGCGAAATGACCTGACTGGTAACAATTAAAACACTGCGTTGACGTTTTAAATTTTTCTTCCTTCAGTGTTCTTTGTTCGTTGTTGGCATTTTCAGATGTAATCGATTTGAAAGTCGGCTTTTGCTGAAATGTATTCTGTTTTTGTTTTACTTCCCTTATATTTGTGGTTCTAAAACTTTCACACCAAGAGATTCTATCACGCAATTCTGCTATCGTGTCAATACGTTGTCCTTGAAAAGCTGCATATAATTGCTCATCACGCATGCCTAAAATAAAATATTTAACAATGGCATTCTCCTTTAAATTACCCTTATTTCCGAGTCGTGACATCTCCGCGACATATTCCATTAGCATTTCGTCATTTTTACGTTTTCTTTCTAGCATACCCATATGTATGTCGGCATCGTTTACAATTGGCATATATTTATCTTTAAACTGCTTTACAAAATCACTCCATGATGTACAAAAATCATCTGTACGATCATACCACGCTCTAGCTAATCCTTTGAACTTTGGTCCAATTGAAATTAGGACTAATGGATCTTCCCAACTATAAAATGTTTTAAGTTTTTCTACTCGCTTTAACCATTCTTCTGCCGTTAAACTTTTTTTATCCTCCGGATTGAACTCAGGGAGAATTTTCATTAATTCTCTTGGTCCGAAGGTTAAAAAATTTCCTTGTCCGTTCCAATTCATTACAGGCGTTGATGTATTTATTACTGGTGAGTTGAAGGTGACATTACGTGCCGAATCACTTCCAACGTTCTCTACGATCGTTCGTGCTTCACTTCTTATTGACGTAACTGATTCATTTCTACTATTATTATCATCAATATTTAATAACCGATTAATTAATGATGACTTATTTCCATTTTGTGATAACTTTAAATTTTTTAGTAGATTTTTTAATTCTTTAACCGTTCGTTTATTTAATTCCTCACGTTCCATTTTTTTTTAAGGTATCAATAATATTTCTGTCTTTTACGTTCTCGATAAATTTAGGTTATCTCGTTTAGCAATTCCCAATTATACGTACACTTTAATACTACCACCATGTGCTTCAATTTTTCATAACCTTAACCTTTTAGTTATGATTTTCGCTTTTGCTTGGATTTATTTATCCCACTTCTGAATTGTAAAATGATTGAAAAAAAATTATTAAACATAAATATAATACTTCTTTATTTTACATTCTTTTATTAGTTAAAATATATTTCTTATTAATTAGGCAAAATGCAAAATGAACCAATCACAATTATAATCAATGATCGAATGCAGAATTTCTTCTATCTCCCGTTCAACTGTCAGTTTCTTTATGGTTGCGTTTGTTATCAAATCATTTTGGTTATGTTTTATATATCATGGTTGACACAAATGAATACATACATGAGTTCTTACTCTTTTTATGGATATATTTTGGTTAAATGGTTATTGAAATGGGTATTTTGTTGAATTGAAGCAAATTGAAACAAACATATAAAGTCCAAGGCAAGTTAATTAAGGCAAATATAATAATAATTTATTTAAAAAAAAATTTTTGTATGCATGTTAAAATGTCTTATATGGGGTGAAATTTTAAATTGAAATTTCTAATTAAAAATTAAAAAAATTTAAAAAAATATATAATTTTGCTTAGTCTACTTTTAAACATCTATCATTTTAAAAAATAATAATGAACATCGGTTGTTAGATGGTTCAGATTTGGACCGTACTTTTTCAATCTATAAATTAAACATAAATGATGTATTTTCAAATGACTATGTACATTAAAGAAATTATTCAACGCATGACTATTCATATTCATAAAGAACTATCTGAAGCAGGTTACTGAATAAACTTAATGTTATACTATTTTTCAATTGAAGTATGTACTTTAAATTTTCGTTTGATTATTGGTCGTCAGATGGTTTTTTATATAGATTTGAATAAATATATAATTTTGTTCCTAGTTTTTTTTTTAAAATAAATTGTCAGTTTTATCATAAAGTTATAATAATATACATATAAAATTTATGTATGTAAGATATTTTAATAACTTTTTCAAAACTTTTTAAATTTAAAAAATAAAAATTTTAGTCATAAATTAAGATATGTTTTTTTTTTATTAAAACTAAATATTATAAAATATGTTAAATAAATTTGAACAATAAAATATTAACATAGGTTCCGATATACATAACATTTCACCAACATACTCATAAGACTTCCTAACCTAAACACAGTGCAAATTATATTATATTTAGTGTACCTACATTTTAGCTGTTTGGGTATACATATATAGGTAGGATAAATGCTAATTGGTATAGTATATCATATTATATGCATATATCTACATGATACATCATAGTGTCAAAACCAAGTCAAAACTGTCAACTGTGAATACATTCCATGTATGGATAAGTAATAAGTATACATAATTTGTATGCTTAGATTTTTTTTAAACTGAACGGTTTCGTATTTCGTTGAAATCATTGAGAAGAGAATAATAATTAAAAATTACTTTTATATTTTATACTATTTATTTTTTTTGTTATTATTTATATTATATTATCGAAATCTATAATTATAATTGACAAGCATTTAGAAACCTGCGCAGTAGACACCTTTTCATTTTATTTCGATTCTCCTACTTCTTAATGAACTTCTAATATCTAATATAATATATAAGTTGTATATAAAACAAAAATGGGCCCACAGTTGAAAATTTTTTACTCATATGATTTTATTATTCACAAATACATTATGCATATGTGAGAACTTATTAAAATAATAAACAAAAGCAAACAAATCAGTTATTATAATTTACATATGTACTTGCAAATGAATCTATGTACATATGCAAAAAAAAAAAACAAAAAAAAAAATTCATCTAAAATAAAACATATAAAAACAACAAAAAAACAAATCACTTGAATTCTTCATTTTTATCTTTTTAAGTAACTGTTTCTAAATTTTGGTTATTTGTAGTAATAATAAAGGTTTTATTAAAATTATGTATTATGTACGTATATATATACACACCTCTTTAATGACAAAATTTTTTTTTTGTCAGTACGTAATTTTTTTTGTCATTACTGTCTTTTTAAAAACTTTTAATTTGACTTCAACTTGAAATATAATTAGTCAACAGGGGCCCCTAGTTAATATTATAATACACAATAATAAAAAAAAAATATTTTTTTTTTATAAAAAAAATTGAATTAATAGAGAATCGAACTCAGTAAAATTTGTGATATTAAAACCTATATTAATAATATTATCCTACTAATCAATTTTTTTTTCCTACTAACAGTGCAAAGAACCAAATGCGATAAATAAAAAAATAAATAAAAAGAATTTGACTCAAAAGAGAATCGTCAAAACTTTCTGATATTAAATGATTCTTTAACCAACTCTGCTAATATTATAAAACTTGTTTACCCAAAATATACACATAAAAGAAAAAGTGATTTTGATCGCCAGGACCTGCATTATCACTGATTGAATGAATGGAAAAAAAACAACGAAAAGTGTGTCTTCAAAATCGTGCTCTTGTGTATTATAACATAGATTTAAATAGAACTTGTCGATTTCGAATATTTTTTATTGCTCATCTTAAACTCTTTACAAATTTAAGAGAATTTTGTTTGATAAATTTAAGAGAATTTTGTGTTAAAACGTGACGTCAGACTCTCTCTTAAATAAATTTTTGCAAATTAAATTTCTATTCGGAAAAATTTGTAAAAATTTATTGTCAATTTCTTGTTGTTGTTTTCAATGTCAATAAAACAAAATAAAATATTCTATTTTTCATATAAAAGTAGTATTGTAGCGTCAAACGACACAAATTACTTAAAATCGGAGTCGATACAGTATAATAACTTCAGCGCCGATGCAATAGAACAGAAATGTCAACACAACTACTAAATAAAAAATGCAAGGAGATTTCCGGTATTAAGAAAAGAAAAGACTAACAACACACGCAGGATATAAAAAAGATTGTCGACAACAAACAAAATTAACTACACATAAATCTTATACACAAAATAATAATTATAAAAAATTAAATAAATAAGTAGACTGATTTCAAATAGTCATTGTTGTTTTATTGAAAGAGGATAAGTGTAGGTACAAGAATAACGCACAACCTATAGTATACCTAAAATCTCTATTTTAAATTACTAATTGTATTCGTTCGTTTTATATTTTATTATTGTAAAATGATTTTATTTTAAATTTTAATATTGTAATTTGTAAACACTTGAACCACTCGCTTCAATGTTCACATTAGTTTTAAAAACAGTTTGTTGTTCTCTTAAAGAAGTTCCATTTTTTTTTACAAATCTATTTGAGTTATCTAAATTTTTTTCCGCTTCTTTGAAATCGAAAGCACATACTTTTGGAAGTTTGTGAACGTAAAGGGTTACGCAAAACAGTAGAAAATCGTCATCCAAGCCTTAGAATTATATCAATACTAATAGAAAAGCGGGATAATATTAGTGTAAGAAAATCAAGTGGACTTTTAAACTCTTGAAAGATGAATAGTTTAATTATATTTAAGTATATGTTTTTTACAATGTCATGCAATCTAACCAGTGGTTATGTTCAAGAAAAAATAATTCAGTTCCCTAGTTTAATAAATTGAATTCGTAATAAAACAAATGCCATTTCTTCTACCGAAATTGGTATAAATCCAGATAAATTCCATACCGGAGTCTTGATCTAATTTTAATTGAAATTTGTGATATAATAAACACACAAATAAATATTAAATTTTCGCGTTCGTAACTTCTAAAAATATTTCAAAATATATAGTAACAAATTTCCGTTCTAAGCATGCAGCAGTTGTGGTCAAATATTAATCGTTTCTTAATTTCTAATTATTTACAACATCAAATTTTTCCAAAATTAAATTCGGTTTCAGAAATAAATAAATTTATTTTAAATAATCATTTAGAGTTTCAAAAGACTAATAAATTGGTTGAAATAGTTCTGACCACTCCTGTAGCACGCTTAAAAATATTAATATTTATTTATTTAGCCAAACAGGGCATTTACAAAACAATGTACAAAATATATATTTATTTATTTATTTCTTGTTTAGATCAAACAGATTACAATTAGGTCTTAAACTAAAAGAAAAAAAAAATAAAAAAAAAATAAAAGAAAAGTAATTAATATTAATTTAACAAAATTATTCTAAATTAAAGTACTCTACAATTTAAAAGAAAAATAGAAGGAAATGGGAAAACTAGAACTACGTATTAACAAATGGTTATTAAGTGTGATGATAAGAAAATGTGTTTTTTTTTAACCATATATCTGTTCTAATAAAGCTCGAAGTCAAATATTCAATTCCAAGAGAATTGTAGCAACAAATCCTTTTTAATTTGACTTCCACTTAATGAAAGATCAATGTAGCTTTTGTATTTATTGCATAACATAAACATCCTATTAATGGGTTCATATTTCCCGTAATTTGTTCGATGATAAAGGGCATTAAAAATGTTCTCTGAGTGAAACCGTGTACTAGTATTGACATGAGTATTCACCATACTTTTAATGTACTGTGAATAGATTACGTCTTTAGTAACTTGTAGTATGAAGAAAATATCTGAAATTTCTCTTCTAGATTCCAAAGGGATTAAGTTAAGTAACTTGAGACGACTTTCACAAGAGGGTAGAATAAGAACCCATGGCAGTCTACGTAACGCATACCTCAAAACAAATTTCTGAATTGTCTCAATTTTATGAATATGAATATTGTAGTTTGGTGACCACATTTGACTAGCATACTCAAGATTGGGACGAATTAGTGACATATACAATGATTTGGTAACATATGGATCGTCGAATTCCTTAGCCCATCTCTTACCGAAACCCAACATAGAATTAGCTTTATTAATAATTGCGTTGATTGCGTTAATTAAAAGACAGTTTCTCGTCAAACTTTATTCCCAGGTCCTTAAAGTGGGGTATTCTTTTAATAACACTATCGTTGAAGGTGTAGTTAGCAGCAATTGGTGTTAAGCGACGAGTAAAAGAGATGACATTACATTTGTCGATGTTTAGTTTTAAATTGTTAACTATGTACCATTTCATGAAGGTATTAAAGTCCTTTTGAAGCAAAACTGTGTCATTTGATGTGACAACTTCTTTAAATATTTTCATGTCATCCGCATAAATTATAACGCTGCTGTTTTTAATTAACGAAGTTAAATTGTTGACGGAAATGATGAAAATTAATGAATCCAGATTAATGGAATTAATGGACTGCATTACGGGACACCAGAATTAGCATGGAACGTACTGGAAATTGCATGTCTAAAGAGAATATTGTAGGACTTATTCGATAGGTAAGATTTATCCATTTTAATACGAATATTGGGAATCCTAGTTTGTGAAGTTTTAGTAAAATAACATTATGAGGCAGGAGATCAAATGCCTTACTTAAATCAGTATAGACAACATCAGTCTGGAAACCAGCTTCCATCGATTTAAGAAACATGGAACATGATTCAACAAAATTTATTACGGTTGATCTTCCCTTCATAAAACCATGCTGATTAGGCACAAGTAGAGCAGAACATTCGCTGTATATAGCATCATACACCATAAGTTCAAAAACCTTTGGTATACTTGACAGTTTAGCTATTGGATGATAGTTTCCGATGTCATTTTTTGGACCATTCTTGTGAATCGGTTTGATATAGGCATATTTCCAAGATTGAGGGAATATTCCGTGTTCAAGAGACTTATTAAATAAAATTGGCAAAGGAGGAAGCGAGTGATTCAGAGCAATTATTTAAAACTATTTCCGAAATGTTATCGGGACCTGGAGATGTTTCGTTATTTAACTTACTTAAATAAACTTCTATTTGAGACACATCAAACTGGATCAAACGTATGGGCATTTTAGGGAGTTGTGCTAAATGGGGAAGTTTAAGAGGGTCTACTTCAAAGATGTTATCCTGATAAGAGCTTGAAAAGTATTCTTTGAATTGTGCTACAATAGCTTCCGAGTTATTACTTTTTGAACCCTTATAAGTCATAAAATTAGAGTATCGGAATAATTTACATTTTAAATTAATGAACCTCCAGAACACTTTGGAATTAGATCTCACCTCCCGGGCAACATTGGTTAGATAATCATTGTATCTAGATTTTAATGAGGTCTTGAAGGTACTAAAAAGATCAACAAACTCCTTGTGGGATTCATTAAATTTATTCATCAGATATTTTCTCCATGCTTTCTATTACATAAATTTTTTAGATCTCGGGTGAACCAAACGGGACTCCCATTTAAATCTTTAACACGTGTGATTGGAATGAAAAATCTAAAGCCATATTCAATAATACGGTAAAATTCAGATAACGCAAGTTCAATATTATTGTTAGAAAATGCCGCTTCAAAATTAGTTGAAGAAAAATAATTATTTAAAGCTACAAAACTGGATTTAGAGAAGTTGTACCTATTGGAGTTGGAAAAAGTGTTATTAGTAGGGATGTTACAACAATATGATAAACTAATCGGGGGATGGTAATTGTCGATAGTAACAAGAGGCAAAGTCTGATTGATTTCTATCAAGTTTTTCCAGTCCGAACTGAAAATAAGATCCAGCTGTCTGCCTAAATAATTAGTTTTACTAGAGACTTGTTGCAGACCATTGACATGTCAACCATCAATTAAGGAAATTTCGGCTTCAGAAACGATGTTTACTGGAACTAAATATGGTTCATCATCATGCATGTTCCAGCGCATGTTTGGTAAGTTAAAGTCTCCACATATGATAATTTCGTCGTCAGGCTTTAACCAAGATGTTACTGAACCAAGAATGTATTCAAGCTCAAGATATGTATTGTGATGTGAATGGGGAGGAATACAACAGCATAATATATAAATACACTTGTTGCGTAGCTCTATTTTAATTGCAACTAGTTCTAAAACACCAAATTCACTTTTTACAGCTCCTCCTCCTTTTGGGATGATAGCATCAATTAAATTTTGACACCTGTCTTTACGAAAAACGGTATATGACGAATCGAAGACCTCAAGGAAATTGATGGAGCTATGCAGCGAAGTTTCAGTTAGAGCAAATATATAATGATCTAAAATTTTTGAGTTTGTGTAAGCGTCAGAAGTTTTAGTTCGCATGCCCCTGACATTCTGATAAAATAAGGTGAGGTGTTGAATAGGTAGAGTTGTCAATTTATTACTTACAATGTCGTTAGGTTTAATAACTTTTAAATTAGGTCTAGGAACGAAAAAACCGATTATTCATTCTCTTGTTGCAAACGTGGTTGCGATAAGTTTCAAGATCTTTCATTAGCTTAGCACCGCTTACTCCAAGTGTTTCGTTATAATTTATAAATAATTTACGAAGTTCTATGTATTCTGATGGAAGACCCTCTTGTTGAATTAAAGTCTGAATGCTAGTTTTTGTTTTACCATCAATACATACGGAATCTGGTTGATTATACAGATACGCTAAATATAATCTAACATTATCATAAATTCTATGATCTCTAAATCTTGCAAGAGCATACCTATTATCACCAGAATTGACTGTTTTTTGGGTTAACCTAACGATAGGTGGTCCTAGTGAGTTAATAAAATTAGTAGAGTTATTGAAGATAGAACTTTTTGAGAGGTTTTGATTTAGAACTTTTTGAACAGTTTTATATTTACGGTTATTCTTATTATTAATATCTGGGGTAGTACTACTATGATTAGACTTAGTGTTAAGGTTGCTACTCTTCTTAATACTCTTAGAACTAGATTGAAATTTATTAGAACTAGAATTAGAATGAAGTTTTTTTGAATTAGGAAAATAGTTGGTAGTGTTACTACTACTATTACTAAAATGATTTTTTAGCTTAAGATTATTTTTTGTCAGATTCTTAGATTCTATAATTTTATTTCTTGAGTTGAGTTGTGCCGTCTTCTCTCTCCAAGGAGAATTTATAATGATTACGTGCTGTTTGTTAAGAGAATCCGAAATTTTATTGTTTAGTGTATCAAAACTGCTTCCCATGTGGGCAAAAGATTCCGAGTATGATTCAAAATCTCTTGCGTTCCTGTTAAGCATGTTCGCTTTCGTCGTTATGCCCGCTTTTAACTATCATGCATTTTACACTATCACGTATTTATATTATCAAATTATCATTAAGATTTAATAATTTAGACTGATAAAGGCTAAAATTGTTTACATTCTTTAGCAGTTTTATCAATTGAAAGAGAATTAATTTTAAAAACTCGAAATTTCAATATTAATGAAGTTATTGATTTTCACTTTGAGTACAGCACCTCAATGTAAAGTGGAAACTTGCTCAATTTCCTTATTTTTGTTGTGTGCCAACCAGAATTTCACACCAGCATCCGCCACTGGCTTACACTTATATCTTATATACTCTTTCTGAAATTATAATACCTATAGGTTTCATTTAAAACACTTGCAATGATGTACATATGTCAAATAAAAACAAACAAAACTAATTCATCTGAAATAACAAATATAAAAACAACAAAAACAAACAGTTGAATTCTTCATTACATCCATATAAAATAAAGTGAGAAAATGTCATTTGGCTTTATTTCTTTCGGATTTATTATAGGTAACAGTTTCAAAAATTATACAATCATCTATTTGATGATACGGTCGTTATGAATGTACATGCAAATTAAGTACGGTAAGTAACGTGTATGGTAACTAAGGAAACATGTACGGTATTTATGGCCTCAGATTAAAAACATAAATAGTATACAAAGCAAAATCACCCGATGTTGTTCTGGTCCAACACAAAATATATAAAATTTCGAATTTTGAAAAATCCTAACAAAATCCCAGCGTTCACCAAATATTCGGCGAAGTGGACACAATCAGATAAAGTAAATACCTGCTATAGTAAAGCTAATCAGAACTATTTGATTTAATAACCTATTTGGTCAAATAACAATATTTATATAAATAAGTTAGACACGTAAAAATTTTGTTGTCTGAAGTTTATTAAGAGTGACTAAACTCGTAATGTATATATCGCCCCATGTGTATGTTGCACTTTGGAATTTTCGTTGCTCAATGATTCTGTCAAATTAAAGCTTCTTTATACACAATATTTTTTTCTTTATTTGCTGGAGTTAAAATAAAAATATTTCCCTTGTTACTTACTGTCGAGCAAGCTACATAAAACTGACCATCACGGAAGCGTTGTTCTCTTTTTGGCCTTAGTTTTTAATTATAAAGATAGCAAACCATATTTTTATGGAAATTTTAGCCGTTTAAATTGGAAAGGGTAGTCAGATTTAATTATAAAAATAAAAACATTACTCCCAGCAGAGGATCCTTACACGTCTTTAGAAACGCACTCGGAGTCTAGTTCCATTACACAAATGTAAAAGATTTACCTAAGCTTCTAAGCAAAATAATGGGTATTCCAACTTTTAACTTTAATTTATGGTGTGGTAATCCACCTTATCATCATTTAAAGGTGTATCGGCAGACTCATATATTCTTTCTTCACTTTTAATTTTATCCAAAAGAATTTCATTTATTTCAACGGCAGTATTATTTATTGATATTAGAATCGCACCCTCGAAAATCCAACAGTAGGCGTTTAAAGTTTATTCATGTTTGGAACACATTTGAAATTAATTCCTGTAAAGTTCACGACATCGCATGTGACTGGTGATCTCAATTTCACCAGTAACTTCCGCTATGATTCCATCACTAATTTTAAAAAGAAGACCAGCAAAAGCTTTTTCTGATGCATCACCTTTTAACATGATTCAAAATGCAAAAATATTTATCTAAAGTGCTTACTTCATCAGCTCTTGCTCCTTTCTGAACCATTGGAATAATTTTCCGAAAGGCGAGAGCAAAAACTTTACTCCACCCATATTTATTTATTTATTTATTTACTATTTAGTTCAAACAGCTTACAAAATATAATACAATTTAATTATTAAAATTCTCAATTAACACAATGTATCAAATAAGATTTATGATTTAAAGTTTAAATTACTTTGAAATTTAAAACAACATAGTTTTTATAAAAAAAAAAAAAAAACAAAATTAGATAAAATAAATTTTCTTCAGAAAAAACAGAGAAGAAGAAAAGTTATTAAAAGTATTAAAAGTTAATTATAACACTACAAATTAGTTAACATTAGCAGCAGAAAAACAAGATTATTAGGAGGACTAAGGGAGCAAGTGAAATAAGGTTTTCTTTAAACTGGTTTTGTTCAAAGAAAAGTCAACACTATTTTTGTATTGATTAACTGCCATTAACATTCAATTAATTGGCTCAAATTTACCATAATTAGTTCTATGGAAAGGAATATTAAAAAGATACGAAAACGCGTACTGGTGTTAATGTACGAGTTAATCTGATCTTTTATAATTTTGGAATCAATTCCACCATTGTATACTTGGGATATGAAGCATATCGCAAAAAAATTTTTTGAATAGATTCAATTCTATTAATATGAGTAGAATAGTGAGGAGACCAGACAGGGCTTGCGTACTCAAGGTGGGGCGAACAAGAGTAGTAAATAAAGATTTAGTAATGTATGGATCGATGATATGTAGTTTTTTTTTTGATACTACAAACTGGACTTTCAGAATTCGAGTTTTTTCATATATCTCAATCTCACCCGAACAAACTTATTATTATTTTTTTTGCATGTGTGTGACATCTACTGTAAGAAAAAATAAATATTTATATTTTTTTATGAAAGTTTTTAAATTTAAATCGGCATTATTTTTTGAATTAGTGTGAAAATTGAAGAAGATTTATGTAAATAAAACTTAAATTAAGAATTATAAGCAATAAATTATATGTATGATAAAAATTATTATTTCATTCAAATTTAATTTATTTTTAAAAGTACTTATTATATTTTCCGGTGATGGCGCTAGTTATGGGGTAAATTTTTGTGGTGAATTGCGTTCAGTGGACAGATACATGGTAGATGGATCCAAAATGGATTCTAGGTCCGCCGGTTAATGCTACTGAACCCACCTATTGTTCTCTTTTTTATATGAATAACAATTTCATTGTTTCTAATTCATTGTTAATAACCATAATTAAAAACTGTAAAACAAGCAATATATTATGGTAAGACTATAATTGGAATGGTAGGCAATATAGATATGTTTTTCCATATTATGAAAGCACTATAATAAAAAAACAGAAACAAATTTTAGCATTTTTTTTTTTGTATTTTCAATTCCTTAACGCAAGTGGAAGGAACGTAGGAATGTGGTAGGAATGAATGTAGAATAAATAAAAAATTTGGTTCTGTTTGAAAAGACAAAAAAACAAAACAATTTGAGCTCATCACTCTAAAATCGAAATTTTAATAACTATTGTGACGAAATTGGAATTTCTTCGAACAGGCAAATTAATAAATCAGTTTCGATTTGGCATGTGCATTTGAAAAAAAAACACACACATCAAGTACAAACGTAACGTACATAAATTATTATCAAGAAAAAATCATATACATAATATGTATGTACTTTATAAAATGTTGCGTACTTAACAGCAAAGAATATCGAACAATGTTTGATATTCTTTTCTATCTACCTGCTAATGAATTCTTTTTTTTTTATGAATGAAATAAAAATTCATGTATTAAAACTATAAAAATAATAAAATTTACTGCAAAAAACAAAAAGTGTGGGGACAAAATAGCTCACAATTTCTGAATTAAAGCCTTTCGAGCATTTTTTTTGAAGGAAATTAAATTTTCTTTAATTAGGTGTATATATTTTAAGACTTTCGCTGCTGAATTATAAGTTTAAAAAGAAATAAAATAATTCATATATAAATTGTATCATACAAAAATACATTGTAATATGAATAAACTAGGGGCTCCTGTTGAGTAATTATAATTCAAGTTAAAGCCAAATTTAAAGTTTTTGAAAGAACAAGGATTTGCATGGACTGATATAGACTTCTCATTACAAAGCAGAAAACACTCATGTTTTAATGAATAGCTTTGGAATTAGTATGTTTTCGTTAAAAAACATAAATACCTTACTTCTCATTTTCTGTTTCGTTTCTACCTGTTTCTTAATGTATTTGGCGAATAATAAAACCATATAATTAAAAAAATTTCAACTGTGTGCGCATTATTGTTTTATTTTCAACTTACTTATTATATATTAAGAGTTCATTATGGAGAAGAGAGTTCATTATGGAGAATAAAATAAGAATATTTTTGGTAAATTGAAAAAGTAATATAAAGTTAAAATGCTTGTCAATTATAATTGTAGATAGCTACTTTAACTCTACTATGTAAAGTTGAAATTTCCCGTTATATGAAGAGTTGAACTAATTTTTTTTTTGTTTTTTTATATTTTTTATTTGAGATGAATTTGTTTTTTTGTTTTTATTTGACATAATATGTACATATAGGTTCATTGCAAGTAATAATAATAACTGTGTTTAAATTAGCTTTTTAATTTAAATTTTAATGTCTTTTAGGAGACAACTTTATTGATTGATTTTAATTTTTACAAAATTGCTTCTTATGTACTAGAATTATTCTAACTTTTACTAAAATATTCTCACGGGAAAGCCTTTACAATATTTGATAAATAACAAACAAAAAAATGCAAAACTGCAAAGTTGCAATTTTGACAATATTTAATTAATTTTCACAATATTAAATACTATATGGCTGGATGATATAATTCTTCATTTATGGGAAAATATTTGGAAATACAACACCCAAATATTTTAATTTTAAGCCGTGAGAATATAAAAAATTTATATATTTCGTTTTAGCTTACCAGTAAATTTTTCGATTTGCAAAATAATTTATTAATTTATAATAGAATTTAAACTTAACAAACTGATTTGTTTGTTTTTGTTTTTTATTTTAATAAGAACTCAAATATGCACAATGTATTTGCTGAATAATAAAATCATATGAGTAAAAAAATTTCAACTGTGTGCGCATTATTGTTTTGTATACAACTTATTTATTATATTAGGAGTTTATTAAAGAGAAGCGAAATAAAATGAAAAGGTGTCTACTACGCAGGTCCTTAAATGTTTGTCAATTATAATTATAGATACTCTAACTCTACTATATAAAAATGAATTGGCCATTCATATGAACAATTCAACTGATTTTTTTTTGTTTTTATATTTTTTATTTGAGATGATTTTGTTTTTCTGTTTTATTTGGCATATGTACATAGATTCATTTGCAAGGATGTAATTATAATAACTGATTTGTTTGCTTTTGTTTATTATTTTAATAAGATCTCACATAATATGCATAATGTATTTACTGAATAATAAAATCATATGAGTAAAAATTTGTTAACTGTGTGTGCATTATTGTTTTATATACAACTTATTTACTATATTAGGAGTTCATTAAAGAGAAGCGAAATAAAGTGAAAAACTGTCCACTACGCAGGTTCTTGAACGCTTGTCAATTATAATTATAGTTTATAGATAGCTACAAATGCATATTCTTCTTTTCTCGGCGAAATCATCGAAATAAAAGTTAAAAATAAAAAAGTAAGGAAAATTAATAAAAATAAAAAAAAATTAAACAAAAATTTTACGCAAATACACATCTTGCGAATTGGTATGTCTTTTTTTTAGTTTTTCTGGTACAGTTTTAATAAACATAAAAAATTTAAAAATCATATATATAGATGATAAGGTAATAGGGATAGAAGCTAATGTTGGAATGCTAATACCCAACAATCGTAATCTTGAAAATCAAAAGATAATTAGTTATTTAAATCAAATAGAAAATTTAATTAAACCGACGAGGGAGACATGTGTACCCAAAATCAGATTGAGAAATTCTATTGACAAATATATGAACTATAAAATAAAAAAATTACAAAAATACAAATCCACAATACTAACGGCAATAAAAAACGCATATAAAAAAAATTTCCAACAAAATGTTACCAGGGTAAATAGATTAAAATCATTATTAAATAATATAAACTCACTCATTACATAAAATATAAATATAGAACGAAATAAGCAATGGGTAGAACGAAATATAAATATAAATATAGAACGAAATAGCAAAACACTAAAAAATATTCATCCGTCAAATTCTAGAAACATCTTCCTTACTATTAATAAAATTTTAATAATTATGAATAAAAATAACATAAATGCCAATGAAACAAGGGTAAAAGAAAGTGACAAAAACTTGCTGAAAATGAAAATGAATCTGTTGAAGCATGCCTCAGAGACTTAAAAGAAGCCTATAATTCTGTTTGGACTAATGGTTTATTATATAAACTATTAAAATATAATTTCCCTACACACTTAGTAAAAATTATTAAAGAAATGATATGTAGAAAACAATTTATAGTAGAAGATAGAAATTTAAGCACTAACAAAGTCTTTAAAGTAGTAAATGGCTTACAACAAGGAACCGTAAACGCACGATTGTTATTTCATATTTATATCAGTGAGTTATTACAAAAGATAAATCAAAATCAGTCTCGAACAACAAGTATAGCGTTTGCACATTATCTTATTATTTACAATGTAAATAAATATGTATCAGAAATTCAAAATAAACTTCAAAAAAATTTCACGATATACAAAGTTATGTTGATTCTTGGAAGCTAAGAATAAACTATAGCAAATGTGAATTTATCTTATGTAGAACATCTCTAGACAAAGCTAACAAAGATGTTAAGAAAAATTGGAGAAAGTTTCACATTAAAACGAGAGACAACATAAAACTTACAAATCAAAAATCAGTAAAATATTTAAAAGTGTATTTAACAAATAATTTAAATTATAGATACCTCATGATAAAACGACTAGAAAATGCGCGTAAAGCCTTTATGGCATCAAAACAGCTCTTTTATGCTAAAGGAATTACAAATAGAGTAAAAATCATAGGGTATCAGGCATTGATAAGACCAATTCTTACATATGCTTGCCCAATATGGTAGTCCATCATGTGTGGAATTATTAAGAATATATGAAAGGAAATATATAAGACAGGTACAAGCAAATTTAGATAACCTGAAACAGAAACACTATAATATATCTAACAAATCCCTGCATGAATGAAGCAAAAGTAGCAAAATAGAACAATTTATGGTAAAATTAACAAGACAGCATTACTCTAGAGTAGATTTAGTTACCGAAAATAGTTTGATTGTTCAAACAATTTACCCAGATAATAGATACATAATAAAAACAATAAGCTCGGGTTATATACCACATGAAGGATGGATATAGCTAGACAAAAATAAATTTATACAAAACGATGACAATCTACCCATAATATACATTTGTATTTAGGAGATCAACTAACAAAAAAATAGAATATGAATCAAACAAAAAATACGAAAATGATCCAGAAATATTTAGATACGATAGGTACATAACGAAAATAGACTCAAAATATACAAAAAAATATTGGTGGCAAGAACAAAATTAAATAGTCATGGTATCAAGAAATGTTGTTTGTAAGTTAGATTAGGTAGTTTTAGTATTAGTGTTGTTAAAGTACAAAAGTTTAAAAATTGTTTATTTAGAGTTAAAAAAAATTCCAATTAATATTAGAATAAAAATAAATGATTAAACATAATCAAATAACAAGTAAAAAAAAATAAGTTAAAAACTAAGAAAAAGATGCATATAGGTATGCAAAATAAATTAAATAACTTAGAGGGTCCTAATGAAGGATCAGTAAGATACGAAGCTTAAATAATTATAATTGAAGCTTAAATAATTATAATTTTGTTTAAGTGTCAAAAAAATTAAAATATATAACTAATGAAGAATAAAACACATTTAAAAAAAAAACTTCTGAAGTATAGCCTTTCGGGAATTTTTTTTGAATGAAATTAAATTTTCTTTAATTAGGTGTATATATTTTGAGATTTTCGTTACTGAATTATAAGTTTAAAAAGAAATAAAAGAATTCATATATAAAGTGTATCATACAAAAATACATTGTAATAGGAATAAATACCAAAGCGAGTTACAAAAAAAAAAAAAAAAGTTATAAAAAAGTGTTGAGAATTTGGTTATAAATTTGCCTAACATACACACAAATGCTGAGTGACGACAGGAAAAAAAAGAAAATATAAAATAACTCCCTCCCCTGATAACTTTTTGGAACTTTTCGATTTTTCCCTATATCACGGCCCTACTTTTGTGGAAAATTTCAAATCTCCAGGTCAACTGGAAGTGGAAAATACTTTCTGCGCTTAAACCAACATACATTCAATTTTATATACCTATAGTATAGATTTTATATAGTATAGTATTTAAAACTTAATAAATTGTTTTGAAAATGTTTTGCAACAATTAATGCAATTTATTTATTTTTTTATTTTAGATTTGGAAAACGTGCCAGTTTATTGCAAATTTTAAAGGAAAGAGCTACAGCACAAGATGAGAATGATTTGGTAATTACATAGAGTTTAGTGAAATATTTGAACAATATTTCTTGCACTTCGTTTTGTTCTTCTTTCAGTAACTACATGCATACATAGAAACACTATTTCTTACGTTTGGGTATGGTACCGAAATTTGTTTGTAATTGGAAGAAGTTGAGAAGTTAACTTTTGATTTATATGTTTTTAAATTAAATTATTACAATCTTCAAAGTTTTATTTAAAAACAAGTTTTTTTAAAGTAGATATTGGTTTACTAACGCTATCTATTCAACTAATATTTTTAAAACCATAGTATGTTTACCATATTTAAATGTCTATGTCATTGTTTTACTGATGTTTATTATTATTATGACTAGATATTTGATGGTTCTTTTTTAAGAAAAATTTAAAGATATTAAAGATATTTTGTATACGTTGTAGCAACAAATATAAAAATAGTAAGAAGTCTCATCTCATATAAATTTTTGAAGAAAGACTTTTGTACTGTGGGTACGCATATCAGTTCCTGGAGAAAATGGAGATAATTATAAACACAGAGGAAGAGAAAAAGGAGTGAAGAGAACAACAAAAACAAAATTCTCAGTTTTTTTCTCTCTAGCCGTACCAGTGAATTCGATCGAATAAAATACGTGTAGGTACTCGTTTTTTTTTTTTTTTTTTTTTTTTACACTCATTTTCAAACGGCGAATTCGATTTAAAAAAAATTCGAATATTTTTGATCGAAAACTTTCTCGTTCAAAATTTTATAAACGAATAACCACTTTTGTTCTTGTGTTTGAAAGTGTTAAGCTTCGAAATAAGAAAAAAATCTAAAAAACTTAAGGTAAGTTAAAATTTTTATTGTTTATTTTATTATTTAGCTAATTAATTATTTATTATTGATTTGGGCCACAATTTACTACTAGCAATTTGAATTGCTTATACATCACCTAAAAATTTTTTGGGAGGAATGTCCTGAAAAGTTAAACATGATAAATAGCTTAAATGGATTATTAATGGATTATTTGGTTCAAAATCTTTTATAGACTATAAATACAACAGCAAAATCAAATAGAGCAGCAAGAAAATCAAATAAACTTGTATAGCAGTACACAAGAAAGCCAAACACATTTTAATATCCGAAATATTTCAGTTAAGTCAATTTCAGCACAAAGGAAAGTAACAGCTTCTTCAAGATCTTTCACAGAAAAGAAAACTTATATATATATACATTCTGTAAAATTCTTACAGAAATTAATAGCATGTGTCAGAGCAAACTCAATATTTAAAAATATGTACTAACTAAAAGAAAAGGAATAGACGTTTTAAAAGAAATTGTAGAAGCAAAAAGGCTACAAAGAGAAGAAAAAATATTGGGTAGAGAAGAAAGGTCAAAAACTACAACAAGAAGCTATTAAAATAAAGCAAAAGAAAATGGTGATCAAAGAAAAATTGGAAATGAGTGTCACATCTTTTTTTCCGATAATATCTAAATAATTATCAATAAACATTTTCTTATTTACAAAATAATAATCATATATTATAACAAAGTTAGTTGTCAACAATTCACCTCAAAATTATACGTAATACAATAAAAATTATATTCACCAAAATTGAGAGAAAATAAAAAGATTTAAAAAAAAAACTACCACACCCACCTTCCTACTTTATACCTAATGCAATTTTTTATATAATTCTATATAATCATTCACCCAAAATGAGAGAAAATTAAAAGATTAAAAAAAAAAACTATCGCACCCATATCTTTATCTAATGCAATTAGGTACCACAACAAAATATATTGATTCTCATCAATACACAATGCTGATAATACACTACAATTTAAATGTAAAGAGTACAAAAAATATTTCAATCCATATTTCATTAGCTATTTAAAATTACACAAACAATTACACTCTTTCATTAGCCATTTAAAATTACACAAAAAATTACACTACCGATGTACATAGACAAGTTCTATATGTACGTCAAAAACAAAAAAAAGAATTGCTTTTTTAAAATGGATATATGTATGTTGCATATATGTTAAATCATGTATATGCGGTGACATCGTAAATGTCTTAAAAAAAACTTCAACCTGATACAATATGAAAAAATTATTGACACTGTACAATATTGGGTTTTTAAAAATTTTTGTAAACCCAAATACCTGTCAAACCGTTTGTGGAGACATCGTCAACAACAATCGTGATCATGTAGACAATGTCTCAAGCGTTTGTGAGGTTTTGTAAACATTTAAGATCATGTAGACGTTGTATTCATTTTTGTGTTGAGACATTTACGATGTCAAGGATGCTTTTTTAATTCATCATTATAAAAATTTTTAATTAAAGTTATCCACAAATTTCTAATTTTTGATTCAATGGTACATTGATGTAAATTGTCTTTAAGCGTAAAATCTAACTGTGTTTTAACTTTAACGACATTTAATAAGAGAATAAATTAATTTTATTTTAAATGTTTAGGTGTAGGAAGTTTAGTACACTATAATTATACAAATACACGTATGTGGTATTCGGACATTAATTGCTGATATGCATAAATTGATGATCTTTATTAATTTTTTTTTATCATATATTATAATTATTATAAGAGAGTTAGTTGTCAACAATTCACCTCAAAATTATTCAATGAAAATTCTATTCACCAAAATTGAGAGAAAATAAAAAAATAAACCACCTCAACATGGCCCATCTTATTAAGCAAGTGCATATGGATATGACGACTATATGAGTTTTATTTTCGTTGAATCACAGAGAACTTATATATGTAATCATATTTAAAATATTCAAAATCATAATAGCTAACAAAACAAACAAATTTCGTTAATTCAAAATAATAAAAAATACATACAAAAAATACATCCTCCTCTTATAAAATATCAGTAACAAACAACTGATAATGAAAATAAAGGTACTTTTTCCTTCTCTCTAAGTTTATCTATTTTCTTTTCGTTTCATTCTTTTTATATATACATTGCACATGAATTTGTGGATTTGTATTGTATATGAATCTTAAGGTTTTCCTCGTAATGGATGAACGTCCGGACAAATTTTATTTTACCAACAAATGCCCAAAAACTCCTCTCCGGGCAATTTCCTTCCACAAATTTCTTAGTTAAAATATTTTTAACTTTTGGCTAAAGGACGAAGTAAAAGAAAAGGGTAGATATATAATTATTTGATAAATATTTATTGCTATCTCGATTTATGTATGAACGCATTCACATGTAGAATTTCAAATGTTTTTTAAGAAAAAGACATGAAGTGTAATTTTTTTTGTTTATTATTTTTTTGTATAAGATTATTTTGTTTCTAACAAATTATTTATATTTTAAGATAAGAGCAAAGCTTTTATATTATATTTTTTCGAATATTAAAATGTTATTATCAATTATTACTCTTAACAAAATTTTAAATTTCTTTAATAAAAATAATACCAACGCATTTAAACAATTTTTAAAAACGTCAACCTTCTTTGACTACATAACAAATGTCAGTCCTTTGCGCATTGAGAGGAAATCATAAAATTTTCTTTGGTATTTGTGCTTCAATTATAGTGTAAAATAAAATTGTCCGGACGTTGTCCTAGAAGAGGAAATCCACCATAAGTCAATATACATTAAATTGAGGTAGGTACTTAGGTAAATCTACAGTGTTGTGTATCGTAGTAGGGTGTATAGGTAAACTACAAATTTTTTTTTTTTTTTAAATATTCATGTTTTTTGTTTTGCTGTTGAAAAACAGTTTCTAAAAAACTAAATTATTTTGACTTAATATAGGGAAAAGGTAGAAAAGGCGTGGCAATTAAAAGGCGTAGCTTCTTACCAAAACGTGACTGTTTACAACACATTTGTGAACTTTGCTGGGGGGCGCCAAAATTATAGTTTCGCCACTGACGGCAGTAACCCGAACCAATCCAAATTTTTTGAATCGGTAACAGTCGCATTTCTTTATTTGCGAAGGAGTATCTCAGTGTAAATTTTTATGCCGTAGCCCGTAATACAATTGGTTTCGAAATATATCGGAGACATTCTAGGATTTGTACGACAGCAATCCGAACATATAAAATTGAACATATACCTAAATCATTATTTATTGCAATTCTTTTACTAATTTAAATATTCCAATTATTTCTAATATAGTAATCTTCACCATCCTCAATTAAATGAGTTTCTGTTAAACATAGAAATTCAAAACTACTATTACCTATTTATCATTAATTATAGTTGATCAAAATTATTTATTAGCCCTTGAGTATTTAATGACAAACATTGAATTTCTGTTAATGGCTTTAATTGCTAATAGTTCACTCTATGTTTTTCAGTTCTTAACTTCTCCAAATAGGTACATTTGACATTCTTTACCCAAAACGTTGTGATTTTCATTAACATCAACCTTCATTAACATTATTTGCATGTTTACAATTTGAGCGTTTTGCTATATATTCGTTTTATTATACTCCGATGAAGTGTGTTCTTCTAGGCATTTAGCATAAGCTTTCTTACTCCTACAGTTCGCTGCTCTATGGTTGAACCCTAAACATTTATAACAGCGTCTAACATATGTAGCATCAAATACCTTACAACAATCCCATCCCACAACTATGTTTCCTCTCGTTAGAGCTTTATTTTATTTGGTATCTGCTAAGCAATCATTTTGTTTTTTATCATTTCCACAATTTTAGCTTCATCTTTTTTCACCTTCATACCACTTATAAAAAATTTATTAGTTCGTAACTTTATTATGTTAATACCATACTTCTTTAATATTCTTAAAACTAATATTCATTGGTTCCACAAATCTTTCTAAGTCACTTTTTTTTGTACGGCATTCTGTTTATGTTTTGGTCTAATAACAATTGGAGGTATATTTTTACAAACTGTAAAATTAATAAATTATTTGACTGTCCAAATAGTAAAAAATTATATGATAAAAATCCTTATCGTTCAGGACTGCAAAAAATAATATAACTTTTAAATATTTAATAGAGATGAAAAAATATTTTGAAGAAATAACACCAACTACATCCAACAAAATTTATTGCATTGATTGCATGATCCAAACTCTAACTGGCATTATAGATCTAATTAAAGATATGTTTACTTTATATGATAAAAATCAATTATTTAATATTATCCAGGCTTAATCAAGATGTGTTGGAAAATTTATTCGCCTTGGTTCATTACAAAAATGGTTGCAATAATAACCCATCTGTAATGGAATTTAGACGTATTTGCTAAAATAATGTCAGTTAAATTAATTAATCATAAATTTGAAAACTCTAATTGTGAGGAGGATGATGCAGAGTTTCTACCTCAAGATTTAAAAGATTATTCGGACGAAGATAATAATTCCGAATCAAATGTTGATGAAACTTTTGATGAAACTGATGATGAAATCACAAATATGATAATATATTATGATGAACCCAATACGAATAATGTTTTGATGACAAAAAATATTATTTCATGCAATGCAAAGAATTACATAGGGTGGTGCGCTAGTTTCCGGACATGTATTGGTTTTCGGACACTTCACTAGTTTTCTTTAAATATTAAGAAATTTTTAAATAATTGACATATAGTTATTTCACGTTTTATATTCACTATTCTTTTTCAAACAAACTTGTAAACAAAGAATAACATTTATGTAAATATATAAGTATTTAAAAGTAAATTGTTCAAGACGGTTTGGATTTTTTGTTCAAAAAGTGTTTTTTGTTAATAAAAAATTAGTGATAAAAAGCAAGGAAAACATTAGTATTTAATTGATTTTTTTGAATATTAGTGATGAAGTTGTTTAAATATCTTAAAAAATATGTTGGAATATTAAAATTTTGTTTAAAATTAAAAAAAAATTAAAAATCTTCTGAACTTTTTGGTGTCCGCATTTTAGTACAAAAAACTAGACACAAATTAATTTCCGGACACATGTGTGAAAAAATACTATATTTTTAATGGATATGCTACTTGCAAGTACCTAAATCTGATTTATTTTAGTTTTCGGACAGTTAAATATACATATGAAACTACCTGTCCGGAAACTAAAACTGTTTTTATAAGTCCGTTTTAGTTATCGGACGTACGTTATTCTTAAAGTTTTTCAATAAATTTCAATGGCAAAACCATGGCGTTTCATTAATGTATCATTATTTTTATGTAATTCTTGATATTACTTTTTCATGCTTAAAAAAGTACGGCACTGAAAGTTTTACTATACATATTTTACTACAATGTTTTTCAAGTATTTATTTATCAAATTTCTGGCCTCATCAACTCATTAAATGTGGAAAGGTACTTCTTATTATCAGGAACTAAGTCTTCCTAAATAGCTTACTTACATTTTATTTACAATTCACATTTAACTAAAGAGCTCTAAAGAGCTTTTTTGGTGATGCTAACGGCATAATTTTATACGCCCTTCCTGCAAACACGACTCATCATCATGCAACCCTTAGATGCTTAAATGTGATTGAAAAAAAAAAAGTAAGGTAATGGAAATCACAAAATCTTGGTGTGGTTTTGCTACTACAAGCTTGTAGAAAATAGTTAAATGTTCATCTAAGGAGCTCACTGATAAGAATCGGCTTACAGACGATGATGTGACAGAACTTTTACTTTTATCTAAAATCAAATTATCTGTAGTAGTAACGACAGGGTGCAATAGCACATCGGCCGTATTAGCCAAATTAATTGTCGGAGAGTTCGGACTTTCAGGTGGTTTAGGACTAGTATTACTGATTGAAGAAGAAAATTCTACAATTTCTTTTGATATATTTCTTGCAGAGCTGATTTCTCCATCAAAAGCTAAGATTTTGTCTATTATGGATTGCTCAACAACGAAAAATGATTCGCCGTTCAAATCGTATACCTAATATTATATACTTAACATTATCTTTTGTTGAAGTAGTATATTGTATCTGTATAGGCGAATTAGGTTTAAAAAAATTTATTACGTCCAAAACTACATCATAATTGACATGGCGTCTCTCAAGCTCACATTTTGCTATTTAAACTACTTCAGTCGCATATTTTATTTTGTCAGCGAAGATAATTTCTTTTAAAGTAATTTCATTTTCTGTGACGGATGACATTAAATTAGCATTTTGTTTAAGTAATACTTGTTCTGTATAGTTTGTAACACATTTTGAATAATCCACTGCATCCGGATTAAAAGGAAAAAGTTCACACTTTCTGAATCCAAGGTTAATATTCTGTTGAATTGTTTTTTGTAAAAGTGGGCAGAATGTTTTTCTTGAAAAAATATTTTTTTACATTGTTTATTATTCAAAATAGATTGAATTTTGAAAAGAAATCGAAGATATCTCATTACTACTATTTTCTTCGAAATTGGATGCATTTAAAATTGAAAAAAAATTAACCGACCGGAAACTAGTGCTTTTACCCTATGCGGTTATGTTATTTTTAAATTAATTTAGGATTAGTTGTAAAATTTTATTTTTAAAAAAATCTGATGATTTCTTATCATTAGACTCGAAGTTATTTATTTATCAAAAAAATTATAAAAGTGATTTAGAAATGTTTCACTTAAAAGGTCCAACAGAAGAAATTTTTGAAATTATACAATTTCATATTAAAATATTTGATAATTATTTTGCACAAAATTACTATAAAAAGCATTTACTTAAAAATATTAAATATAATCTCATGTTGTTTGGATGAAAAAAATAAATCCATTAAATATTCGAAACGGTTTTGTGAAAAAACCGAATGCCTTATAAATTAAAGTTTCTAGAATTTTTAATTCTGCTTTTATAAAGAAAAGAAACAAAGTGGTTGTGTGAAAAATTATTGAGTATGGAAGATATTGGTAAAAGAGAAAAAAGAAAGAAAGCCGAAAATAATAAACTAAATATTATTCAAAGTTAATTAAGAGCTAACAAATATTCATACTAACAACTTGCATTTTTTTAAAAGAAGGTACCTACCTATTTGAGTTTTTTTTTATTAATTTGCTTATTTTTTCATGTGAACCAATGCCATGCTGTGAGTGAATACTGAATTGTCATAAATATAAAATTTTATTTTCTTTAATTGTAATGTTATTATTCGTTAAATTTCATTTTTGTTAAATTTTATGTTTTGTAATTTTTCTGAAATTTTAATTTGTAAATAAGTTATAAATTTTTTTTTTCTATATATATATATATATACCTATACATATAAAATGAAATATGAATTAATTTTTTTTAAAAAAGAGTTTTTTACGCCGAATTGATTTAAAATTATGTTGTTTGTTTATATTCACACTTCAATTCGGCTTTTTCCCTTTACAAAAAATATATAAAAAATTTAAAAATTTATTTTTCGAATTTTTTTTTTCTCATAGTACGAGCAAAATTATTCTTTGGGTTGGGGTGTTCCCGTCATATTGAAAACGTGTAACAAAACTTGTTCGAGATGAACTATCTATGTATATATAATTTCAGATTTTATATAATTACACTATTGGTTGTTAATCAAAACTAACTTTTATTTTTATATATCAAAATTTATTTCTATTAAGATATTTTTGCGTATTCCAATTGGTAGACGCTAGGTCAGCATTTTTTGTGGGAATAATAATTTCTTACTGTTTCCACAATTTCATCATTATGTTTTATAATTAAGGTGTAGTGAAATTTGATACGCCTACTATAATTATGTTTAGTGCCGTTAATTGACATGCCGATAACTCTTCTCCCTTTAAAGATCTGCGTCCCGTAGATCAATTTTCAGTCGAAGAGGTGGTACGGGAGGTGATTCGATGGTCTTTTCAACTTCAAATTCCTTTTGAATGTTTGGTCGTGTTATGCTCTTTACATGTTTTAACGTTATTAGGATTATGATGATGTTTATGACACAAAAGATGACGATGTCTAATGTTGATGAAAGTTTATCATTTGATATAAGCTCATGAATATGTCGTGTGTTGTTGATATTTAACTCGTGGATGTAATCCAAGTTCAGTTTGACATTTCTGCTGCATAGTTTCTCCTGAAATATTACTGGTAGGACCTCAAGTGTTGTTACTGCCTTGCTGATGAATGTTTGTACTTTTATTTGTATGGTTTCGTTGCTATGCTGTAAAACTTCCGGTTTACTGCCTGCTTGTGTTACCGCTTGTTACTTCGCCGTTGAATTTTGTGAGAGAGATTGTGTTCTCGTTTATACTTTCGATGATTTCTTCTTTATTAAATTGAAAATCACATTGCGCGTTCCCTCCTTTTAGTAGCTGGTATATACAGTGCTCTTCTCCTAGTTTCCGAAGCTCATTCTGTTTGCATATGGTAATGTTGTTTGTATTGTCACATTTATGCTATTCCATATATGTCATCATTGGCTAGTAATTCCGTGTATTCGAGGTGTACTCGTTGTGAATTCCTTATTGTAGAGCGTATTAAGATGTGATCATAGTTTCGTTCGCTGGTTTTTCGTAAGGATAACACGTAAAAAATTATATTTCCGTTCGATGATTGATATGACCTTTAGTTCCGCATATTCAATGGCTTCTATTTGATTACTGTATGGTAGTGTATCCATTTCCTTCAGTATTCCTTGGATTTCGATCCTATTTAACAGATTTGTGTTGATGATTCCTTTTTTGCAATTTCGGTGGCTAGTACGACTTCGTTTAGAGCTTCTTTTAAGGTTTCCAAGTTTGTTAAAAATCGTTTGTTCGAATTGTTGGCTTGCCTGATTAAGTTCCTTGAGAATGATGTTGTATTTCTCGACCACTTTGTCAGTTACCCTCATTATTTTTCGATTGATTTTATATTGCCTGTTGTTGTGTTCTACCAATTCACTTTGGTTTCCTAGTATGTTATCCCAGTCGGTTGCATCTGGTGTACCTGCAAGCCACTTCCATGCTGAGCCAATCCTATTAATTCACCTTTGGACTCTTGGTTTGCCTCCTTTAAGCCTGTTGAATGATTCCCTTATTTGACTTATCTGGAATTCCAGTTGTGGTTTGACCAAGTTTGTTGAGTTTAATTTTTCTACTATTGGGATAATTTGCGTAACTGCTTCATCGTAATTCTTTAAGTCGATAACGTGAATCAGATTGAAATTGTCATTCACTATTCTACCTTGTCCTGTGACTGTAGCAATTGTGCCTTTGAATTCGAATATTTTCGGAAATGCCATTGTATTTACAATGATACATCTAAAAAGATAAAATTAAACTTAATTATTAGTATTAGTTTGGTTAATGTTTTTGATATGTTTTGCCGGCTGGTGTGGTAATTGTTACTCTGTTGTTCTTAAGGACTACCTCCTTTTTAAAGGTTGGCTTATGTTTTGACTTGATTTGTTTATCTCGAACGTAGATTGTGTCACCTGGATTGCAATCTTTGGGTGCCTCTTTTTTCTGGTTTTCTATATTTAATGTTGTTTTTTGATTCTTTGAAATGCGTTGAATAATTCGTTGTTAACTTTTGTTCTAGTTGTTATCAGATCTTGGTAGTCGATTCTGTTAGACCTTCCATAGAAAACATCACTTGGTCTCATTTTTGTTACCGAATGTATACTGTTGTTGTACCGGTCGACTGCTATGTTTATCATTTCTTTTTGAGAAAGCTCGTTGTATTCCCTGCTGAGACACCTTGTTAATTCCACTATTGTAGAATGTGCTCTTTCGATGATTCCGTTGACTTTACTTTTTTGTGTTGATGTGTTATAAACAGCGATACCAAATGCTTTGATGTAATTCAGGGAGATCGAACTCAAAAAGCTGCGTTCATGTTCGATTATTATCATTTCTGGAACTGTAAAGTAGTGTAACAACTTTGTTATTTTGACCCTTAGGTGTATCGCTGAACGGTTTTTTATGTGAAAAAAATTTAGGAATTTTGAAAATTTGTCAATGCACGTTATATATTTTTCTTCTTGTATTTCCATCAAGTCTAGGTGAAGTATTTGAGTTGGATGTTTCCGAATTGGTGTTTGTTGTAGCTCGGGCTTGTGTGGTCGCCTATCGTATTTACTGCTGTTACACAATCGCAAGATGTTGTGTATTTTTTAATTAAGCTGCTGATACGTGGGAAGTAGTGTTCCTCTAATATTTGAGATTTGTTTTTCTCGGCGGTTCGATGTGCTCTTCTGTATTCATTTTCTATGATGGTAAACTTCCTTTCTTCCAATGTAACATCTTCTACCACTCTCTGTGCTGTTCGTATTCTGTATTTACTAAAGTTTTCCTTGTAAACCTTCTGCAGTGGTGTTAGAAAGTTTTCGGAGATCTTAATTCCATTAACGACGCTTGGATTTAGTTTTTCCTTTAGGATAATTATTAGTATTTCCTCGTTTATTTCTGGTACGCCTATATAATGCTGACGATATCTAGGATGTGGTTCCTCGTATACTATCATATCCTTTCCTCTTCTTATGATTAGTTGGTTGCGAAACACATTTATTGGAGCCTCACAATGAGGTATTAGATCTGAACTGTCTTCCTCTGCGCTATGTACTGTTTGCGTCGAATTTTCCACATTCGAATTGCTTGCTGTTTCTGTTTTGGTGGCTTAATGTTTTCCTGGATCTGGTTTGATACCTTTATTTGTGACCAGATAACCGAGAAATTCCGTTTCTGATTTTAGAAATTTTGTTTTTCCAAGATTTACCCTAAGATTTGCTTTTTCGAGTTTGGATAATATTGTACCCACATTGTGAAGGTGTTCTTCTTCGGTTTTTCCAAAAATTATCACGTCGTCTATGTATACGTAACATTTTTTGCCTATTTGATCTTTGCGGTCGTCATCTATCATGCGCTGAAATATCGATGGTGCGTTCCTCAGCCCAAATGGAAGTCTTAGAAATTCGTACTTTCCGTTCATTATTGAGAAGGCTTCTGGATATCTTCTTTTTTCATCATTATTTGGTGGAATCCTGATGTAAGATCAACAGTAGTGAAGAATTTCGAATCTCCAAGGCTTGCTAGTGCATTGGAAATATCCGGTATGGAATATGTATTCGAAACTGTGACTGCGTTCAGCCTTTTAAAATGTACCACTAACCTGTACTACTTTTCCCCTGTTGAATCTGGTTTTTTTTTAACTATTCATATTGGAGAGTTGTATGGACTCTTAGATGGTCTGATTATTCCATCGTCAAGAAGTTTTTTGATCTGTTCTTCGACCTCTTTCCTCATAGGTGCTGGATATGGATAAGACTTCGTGTATACTGGTTCGCTTGTAGTGGTTTTTATTTCCGCCTTCACTTGAGTGTCGATGATCTCCTTGTCGTTAATTGATCCGAATACTTTAAGGTGCCGGTCCACTATTGTTTGTATCTTTTTCCTAGTTTCTGGAGATAAGTGATTGGCTTCTACTTGAATATTGTTAACCTGTGCGGACGATTTCTCTTTCAGAGGAATTTCGATATTTGGATGAATTTTCAGTATGTTGTTTTTCCTATCAATTATAGCTTGAAGTATTTTAAGCGTATCGTCTCCTATGATTCCATCGAATATTTTTAATCCTGGCAAGACGAAAAATTCCATGTACCTGTCGTTTCCTAAGCCTTGAAAAAAATTTTCTCCGATTTTTCTCGTAATTTGAATATCCGCTCCAACTGAGCCGATTTTAAACGGTTTGTTGGCTTAGCAGTTTCGGCATTTCTAGTTTTACGAAGTTTTTATTTGCTCCAGTGTCGACGAGGAATTTTAAAACGTTGTTCTCTTTTGTTATGTACTCTAAGTAAGGTACATTGGAAAGGCATCCGTCATAAAATTTGCTTCTTGTTGTTCTTGTTGTGCGCCATATTCAGGATCGTATTCTTCTTGGTACTGCTGTGAGTATTCTTCTTCGTTGACAGCTTGCATGTGATAGAACCTCTGGTGCTTATTGTCCGGTGAGTTGTTTACGCTGAGAGGCCTTTGCACTTCATTGGAGTTATAGGGCGGCCTGTTTATATAATTTACCTGCCGTGTTTGCATTGATGTATCTACGTCCATTTTCTCCAAAGGTTTTCGAGGTCTTGATGGTGGTGCTGCTGTTTTTTGATGCTGAATATTGTATGTCGAAATTTTTCATTGGGTGGTTTATATGTTTTTGTTGACGATAGCTCAGTTGAGACGGTAAATAAGGCTGTCGAGGTCTGTTTGAAGTATTATTAATTGGTACAGTGATGCTGTTACTGATATTCCTGTTATGTATAGGAAAACTTCTGCTATTATAATTCTGCAATTCTAAACAAGCTGAGTAGGCCTCCTGTAAGGTTTGCATTCTCTGTGTTATCAGATGTTTTGAAGTTTCTCCGTTAACTCCTCTGATAAATATATCCAAATCCCTGTTTCTGTGAGATTCTATGAGCGTATCGCTTGTCTCACGTGAGTGGTTTTCTGTCTTGATCTTATTAACAATCAAGGAAAACTGGTGGTTGATCTTCGCATAGAATTCATCTATCGTCGTTCTACCTTGGGTCGTCATGCCCATTTGATATTCTAAAGTCCGAAGGTCTCTTTTGTCTGCGTAGTGTAACGAAAGACATGACTTAATAGCTTCCCAATTGTCAGCATAAATGTTATAAGATATAAGTGCAGCGTCGGCCCTTCCTCTGATCTTCCCTCTGATAGCCTGTAGGATAGTTTGGAAATTGGTTTACTCTTAGCCAATTCGTAGTCCTTTAATATATTTTCTAGATTGTATGTCCATGAAACGTATTGTATTGCACTTCCATCGAATACTTGCAGTTCTTTTACACTATCTGGTAACCTTGATATATCCTTCAAGTCTTGCTCGTTTCTTGGTGCAATAAGCACTTGCTGGTGTTGCATTATTGGGGCTCTATTTTGGCTCTCGATTGCCATTAACATATATTCTAATTTTCTATTTAACTTTATTTGAGCGTTAAGAGCTCCGTCTAACTTTTTAACTTGTTCTTTTAATTCTTCCATTTTAGTTTTTTTTTTATTTTATTAATTATATTTATTTTATTTTATGAATTGTATATACTTTTGTATATATTTTTCCTATTTATGATCTCAGTTTTCTTTAATTTCTTTAATTTTATAATATTATAAAAAAAAATATTTGAGATATATAAAAAATTGTTGGAAATTATTTAGTTATCGAATAATATTATTGAACCTTTATGGTTTATTAGGTTATTTTTCCCTATTATTTAATATAAAATAATTACTGACAGGAAAAAAACGGTTTGTTTCATACTAAGATTTAATTCTTAGGAGCCTTACTTGACCAATCCAATCCTTTTCGGTTGTATTGTGTTGTTCCTTTTTGGGTGTTGGCGTTTATAGTTGCGGGCACCCTACTAATGGCACAAGTTCAAAACGCAGTATTTGTCATAACTTTTTATAGCACTTAAAAAGGTTCTTTAAAGTAAAGTTCACTTTTAAAGATTTTGTTTCTTTTTTATTTTTGCTTTATAGTGTTCGCGTTAAGGTTCTTTTCCTTTTTTTTGTTTTAGGCTTTTCACTTTGTTCATGATTGCCACTATGTTTTCTTATTAACTGCTCGGGCGCCAGTTATTAAATCGTATTCTACTTTAATATAAAAAAAAACTTTATTTCAATTTTTATATAGAAATTTATTTAATACATATTGATTTAATGTAGAAAAAAAAGAACAAAATTACTGCTATATTTTATATAATTAGACTATTGGTTGTTAATCAAAACTAACTTTTATTTTTATATATCAAAATTGATTTCTATAAAGATATTTTTGCGAATTCCAATTGGTAGACCCTAGGTCAGCAATTTTTGTGAGAATAATAATTTCTTACTGTTTCCGCGATTTCATCATTATGTTTTATAATTAAGGTGTAGTGAAATTTGATACGCCTACTATAATTATGTTGAATGCCGTTACTTGATACGCCGATAACTTGCATATGTCCTTATTATCCTATAACTGACAACGTCCACTTTTTATTAGCGAAATAATTCACTATTTTATGAATGTATTTTTCTATTTTTATTTAATTATATCTGTATTTTAATATTTTTAATTTAATTTTCAATTTTGTTTAAATAAAAAAAAAACTACTCTTTCTCTCTCAAAAATCTCTCTCTCACATGATTGAAAAATATTTCTTTTATACACATGAACACATGTGACATGATTGATAAATATAAACAGACAAAATTAACAACAAAAAATGTTCTTGGTTAAAAATATACCTATTTTATATACTTTTATATTAACTTGCAAGTGTATGTATGTATATATGTAATGTGTGGATATGTTTATATATTTCCGTGGTGGGTTGTAATTTTTTTGTTAATATTAAAACCAAACGCAAAAAGAAAAAAAATAATTTGGTTTCAAAAATTTAAAGATAGAATTCTGAAATTTTGCACAGTTACTCATGATAAAAAAACCAACCGGACACGGTACTTTACAAATCTGTCAAATGATGGTTGGGAATGTTACCGAACAACTCCTAGCACCTCTCAGGCATATTTGAAAACCAATTGTGTTACAACTCCTAACACGTCTCAGGCATATTTCAAAACCAACTGTGTTACAGGCATGAAAATTTACACTTAGATACTCCTTCACAAATAAAGAAATATGACTTTAACCGATTTCAAAAATTTGAACTGGTTCGGGTTGCTACCGTTTAGGTAAAAGTGCCAAAATTATGTATAAATCTTTGAAACAGGTAAAGAAGAAACTTCAGAAAAGATTAAAGTTTAGATTTTTTTGTTTCTAGGTACCTACCTAACATGTTTCACTTCTTTAGCAATATTTCGAAATTAATCTTGTTCTTCGAGTTTTGAATATTATTAGTTCTTGTTTTGTTGTATTTAATTATATACTATTAGAACACACTTACTAAGAATTAATCAGATAACAATGAGAAATATCTACCTTTAGCTAAAATAATTTGAAGGCAAGAATTTTAAGCAATCGGCTTTCGCTTAAGCTTAGCTCTAGTTTTGTTATAAAACATTTTTTACTATATTGCAAGTTATGGACGCCCAAGTGATTTTGAATATGACAGTCGAGGGACTAAAAGAAGACATCAGGGTTTTAAACTTGAATAAAATGGACGAAAGCCTGAAGTTAGACAATCTTAAAACATAACAATCTGGTGATGTGTGATCAAGACGGAGAGAATGATAGCGAAGATAATGATCAGGTAAGCGAAAATCGTACAGTGATACATAGTGAAAGTGAAAATGAGAATGAAGATTTAAGTAGAGGAAAAATTAATTTTACCTTGAAAGATATGGAAGGAGTTTCTCTTATTATATTTGTACAGAGTCAATGGAAAGTGGGAAAGAATCCCATTTGGCCAAGGATTGCCGAGTTCAAATTATTAGATGCTACAGGTGTAATGAAGAAGGACATCTCACAGTCGATTGCAAATTGAACGCTCGAAGTGTCGATGAAAAAGTGAAGTTAGAAAGAGGTAGTTGTGATTTGTGTCTCATGCGATATGATTAATGCTCAAAGGTGGTACTACTAGGAATTTGGATAAAGAAAAAAGAATTCTTGTTGGGATGGGTAATGGAAAGGTTAATACGATTGGAAGTTTTATGTCGAAATTCCAGGTGGGTGGCTTGGTCTTAGGCATAAGATTCCATGTCGTAAAAAATGTGGATATGAATTTTGAAGCCATTATCGGGAACAATATATTAAGAGAAGTAGACATAGTATTTACAGAAAGTGGAGCTTAATTTATAAAAAAGCAGTCACTAGAGTTAGAAAAATACAACGGAGTAAATAAAAACTCTAGTATAGCCGAAAACGATAGTAAAATTGTCAAAACCTCAAAATCTGAGCCTGAGAATATGTTACTCAAAGAATTTGATAGTTTGTGTTTGCACGTCGAGAAAATGGAAGTAAAAAAAGAGGTAGAATTGAATCTAACGCATCTAGAATCTAGATCATGGCCGAGCTAATAAAGTAATGTAAATGGTAGATGATTACGTTCCATTAAAAAATAAAAAGTCTCCCATAGAAATGAAAATATTGCTAACGGACGATATCCCTATCCTATCAAAGACCGAGGAGAACTTCATATGCTGACCAGTCTGAAATTAACCGACAAGTTTCAGAATGGCTAAACGAAAAAATAATAACCCCTAGCATATCAGAATATGCGCCACCTACAGTTTTTGTTGCGAAAAAGATACGAAAAGACTCTGCTGTGATCTCCGAAAACTAAATGAAAAAATAATAAGAGATAACTTTCCAATGACTTTAATCGATGACGCAATTGAAAGACTACAAGGTGCTAGAATCTTTACTACGATTGACTTAAAAAATGGTTTTTTCCACGTCCTGTCGAACTAGGTTCATGGAAATATACTTCTTTCGTAACTCACAATAGGCATTATGAATTCTTATACGTACCCTTCAGAATATCAAATTCACCTGCCGTATTCTGTCGATTTATTTCAGCGATTTTCAGAGACTTAATTAATAATGGTGCCGTTGTCATATACATGGATGACATAATAATCCCATCAAAATATGAAAAAGAAGGCATTGAAAAACTTGTATACAAATAATTTTAATACAAAATGTATTAAAATTAGCAGCTCATTATAATCTACCGATCAAGTGGGCTACATGTCAATTGTTAAAAGAGAAAGTCGAGTACTTAGGGTTCGTTATTGAAAACGGGTCTATCAAACCGTCAGAACTTAAAACTAAAGCTGTAACGAATTTCCCCTTGCCAGAAAATCATAAGTCATTGCAGAGATTCCTTGGCCTACCTTCATACTTTCGAAGATTGTATGAGGGTAGGCCAAAGAATGGTAAGCAAAACTATGCACAGCTAAGCACTAGAATTTCAGGAGAGGAACAAAAAATAGCCTTCGAGCAATTAAAAGCCTCATTAGTAAATGCTCCCGTACTCAAAATATATAATCCACTGGCAGTGACCGAGATTTACACAGATGCTTCAATGCATCTATGGAGCTATTTTATTACAAAAAGACTTGGCCAATCAGCAATTTCACTCAATTCAGTTCATGAGTAGGAAAACAGAACCGACTGAAGAAAAGTATCACTCCTATGAACTGGAAGTATTGGCCATCATCGAAGCTCTAAAAAAGTGGAAACCATATGTAAGCGGAATAAAGTTTAAAATTATCAGTCATTGCAACGCGTTTACCATGACGATGAAAAAAACAAATGTTCCAATAAGAGTATCCAGATGGGCAATGTTCCTGCAGGATTTTGACTGTCAGATTATACACAGATCTGGAGTTAAAATGCGACACGTTGATTCGTTAAGCAGAATCTCTTGTTTATTAGTCGATGATTCCCTAAAACATCTCTTACAATATTAGAAAATTCCAACTACGAAGATTTCTATGCATGGAATCTTGTACAAAGACCCAAATTAAGAGCTAATTGTCGTCCCCTCGTTAATGGAGTGTGAAATTATTAAAATGGCTAATCAGCGCGGTCGCTTTTCGACAAAGAATACCTAGGATTACTTAGAAAAGTATTTCTTTATTCCACAATCACACAATAAAATAACCAACGTTGTTAAGAACTGTGTAGAATGCATAAATTCTAATGAAAAGGGTGGGAAAAAAGGGATTTATTTCACGGGATTACGCCACGTAGATTACGTTGGTTCCATTGATCAAACGAAAAAGGCTTATAATTTTAGTCTAGTAGTAATCGATGCATTCTTAAAATTTGTCTGGTTGTAATCCCACTAAGGATTTCGGGTCAAACGGGTCTTAAATAGACTCCAGAAACAAGCCCCGGTTTTTGGAAACCCGAAGCGAATAGTATCCGATAGAGGCACAGCCTTCACTTCTAATAGTTTTAAGGAATATTGCATATCACAAGGAATGGAGCACTTGCTTATAGCAACAGGAGTAACCCGCGGAAATGGACAGGTTTAGAGAATACACAAAGTTATTATTAATATATTGTCCGAACTTTACCAACAAAATTGCCACAAATTGGTGCCCCAAATTGGTATAAACATATCGATACTGCTCAACAAATAATTAATTCCACCCCTTCCAGGAGTACTAAATTTTCGCCCTTTCAAATTTTAACAGGCTTAGAAATGGGATTAAAGGAAGACCCACAGCTTCAAATTTTACTAACTGATGCAACAATTAAAATGCTCTGTCAGGAAACGGATGATTTGAGAACACAAGTAAAAAATAATATATCAAAGATTCAGGAAGAAAAGAAGAAATCGTTTCACTATGGTACAAAATCGGAAACATTTTATGATATAAACGAAGTCATAGCAATTAAGAGAACGCAGTATGGAGCAGGATTAAAGCTAAAAACTTTCGGACCGTATAAAATTAGAAATCGCCTAAAAGACGGTAGATACGAAGTAGAGAAGGTAAGGAAAACGAAGGTTCAAGGAAAACTGCAACGGTAGCAGAGTATATGAAAAAATGGAACCCGGGTCGAATGAAATCGCAGGATGGCCGAATGTGGGAAGTCGTACCACTAGAAGTGGTCATAATTATTAAACCGTATTTTGAATTATTTTAACTTGAACTAATATGAATTATTAACTTTAACTATTGTGAATGGATTAAGCTTTAAACTGTACTCGTTAATTTCTAATCAAAAGTTCTCACTTCTATATAAAAGCTTTTCTGGAGGTAATTCGAAAAAATAAAAAAAAGGAGAGTACTCTTTTGTTGCAGCAACCGTTAAGCTCAGACACAAATTGCAAATTAATTAAAACTCATTATAATTTTATTAACGTAATTATAAGTAAATCAAATAAAACTTGTAATTAAAATAAAATCAAATTTATAAACGGGTTTATACAAAATCCTACATGTATGCATGTGTGTATTATTTTGTATCTTGCTTTAACTTTGTATGCTAAGCTAAATGTATGTATGCTAAGCTAAATGTAAGGAAGGAATTTCTTATGATTGCTCTTCATACATATTTTTACTTAATGAAAGATTGCACATTTTCAAAAACACTTCATATTATATCACATGTATTATTTTAAATATTCTTCTTTTACATTATATTATTAAACACTTTTAAACATAAAACTGTTATAAAAAGAGTCTGATTAGAGACTTTGTGTAGAAGAGTCGATCACGGAGTATGAATTAAATATTAACAGTTCATTATAATTATAAAAATATTTAAATACAATGAAAGTTAAAACTTTTAAATGCTTTTAAATTTTTTTTTTTGGAATAATAAACAAAAAGTGCAAAAGTCACTAATCTTAATTTAATTGTTAATAACAATTAAAATAACAACAACAAAAATAAAATAAATATAAACAAGTGTGTCTAATTGTAAACACAGCAATTGTAAACACTTGTAAACAAAGAAACAATTAAAAAGAAAAAAATAATAAATAAATTAAAAGAAAAAAATATTAACTTTCAAAATATAATAAATAAAAATGAAATGAACGATCCAGAAAATACTGAATCGATCAAAAGAGGCGAAAATGAATCACCAAAAACTCATTGCGAAATGGATATAACGAATCAAAATACAAAATGGACCCTTGTTCCAATAAGGAGAAACACGGTAAATGAAATAGCAACAACTAGCCAGAAAGAGGGATTAAAACGGAGGAGAAACAACTCGCCAGAAAATGAAATCCAGAATAGGTTTCAACCTTTAATGGAAATGAACGAAAGTAATAATTGTAGATCGCCCAGCAGCTCAGAAAATGTATATTATAAAAATAACAATAATAACAAAAATAATAATTTAAATAATGAAAAAAAAAAAATTTGTCCCCCTATAATAATTAATAATTATAAACTAAAAGAAGTTATTGGTTTTATACAACAAAAAATTAAAACTGATAAAAATAATTTAAAGGTGATAAATAGTAAAAATAAAAGGAAAAGTAAAATCTTCGTCAAAGATGCTAAACTCCAGTCGGAAATTATTTTATATCTAAGACAAAATGATATTGAAGGCTTCAGTTTTACGCCAACTGAAATGAAATCGTTGAACCTTCTACTCAAAGGTATCAATGCAACTTTTACTCCACAGGAAGTGGAAGCTCCATTGACTGAAAAGTTAACAGGTTTTCAAATTAAAGGTCTTGAAATTCTCAACAAACAATTCTCGAAAAAATAATCAGGAATTGGGTTTCTTTCTTGTTCAAATTGGGCCTGGGCAAAGCTCAGACAAAAAACTAGGGGTTAAGTATTTACTTTACCAAACGGTCAAATGGGAAAAACTTATAGCTTCCGGTCCAATTTACTGCATGAGCTGTCAAGATTACGGACACGCTGCGGCCAATTGTAGCCGCAAGTACAGATGCGTTAAATGCACCCTAAATCACGGTCCTAAAGAGTGTCCATTAAGTATAGGAAACGATAAGTGTACATGCACAAATTGTGGGGGTGAGCACCCTGAAAATTATCACGGATGTATATATTATAAAGACTATATGGCAGAAAGGCAAAAGAGAATTCCCAAAGCTCTGCAAAAACAACAGAATAGAGTAGAGAAAATAATCTCTCCCATTAATAATTTCAGACAAACTAGGGTATCTTTTGCCAGTTTGTTCAAAAGAAATAGTATCTCTGAGCGTTCTTTACTAGAACATAATAAGAATACTTCAATCAAAGAGAGAAACAATAAATCTTTAAATGAATTCATCAATATATCTAATGAGTTATTCGGTATCAATTTAACTACATTATTAAAAGAGGTGAATTATTTTATGCTTACTTATAAAAACATTCCTTCTGTAGAAGAAAAACATATGTACTTTATACAATTTTTAATTAAAATTACAAATAGTAATGACGTAAGTCCGTAATAACATAAAAGCATTAGCAATTAACGTATGTTCAATTCGTAACTTAACTAGAAGGGCCTTTTTAAATGACCTTTTAAATGATAGAAACCCAAACTTCAGATTTATAGTAGAAGCTAGACTTCGTCCTAACCATAAAGTTTCATTTGAAAAATACAATATTCTTAGAAGTGACCTTGGTCCAGCACTTGGAAAAGCAATAACATATAAAAAAATTTAGAACTTACCCAGCTGGACACATCAAATTTCAAAATCTCCATCACTGCTGCAGTAGTAAAGCTAGGAGATCCAAGCCACGTAACGAAATCATTAATTGTGGGTTCTATATATATAAACTCACAATGTGAAGCAACTATATTAAGAGAAACCCTAGAAAAATCAAACAACCTAGGGAAAAGATATGACTATAGCATACTAGGAGGTGATTTAAATGCAAGGCACAATAGCTTTGGGGACAATATAAATAACCGCAATGGCGAAATATTATTTAAGTGGTTAAATGACAATGTTGATAGAAATATACTGACAAAACGATTGTACTCACAATTTGAACGAGAAAAGGTGCACCTTGACGCTATCATTAGACTGTGAAAAGGATTTTGATTCCGTGTGGACAAATGTTTTAATCTATAAGTTACAGAGGAAAGGGGTTCCCAATCCACTATTTAGAATTCTATGCAGCTTTTTAAGAGATAGATATCTTTACATCGATATTAATGGAAAAAAATCCGACAAAATAAAAGTGAGCAGTGGTGCGCCCCAAAGCTCGATCATGGGACCCAAGCTTTTTAATATTTTTTTGTACGATATTCCTCACCAAAACACAAGTCAACAAGATCAAGTAATATCCACTGCAATGCTTTATGCAGATGACATAGCAATAACTAGTCATGGGAGAGACCCTCAAGCAGCATTGCAACATATAGACCAGCACGCAAAACTATTAGCAAACTATTATGCAAAATGGGGAATTAAAATAAACATTGAAAAATCGTCTCTTATATGTTTTAGATATGCTAGCGGAAAGGGTCCCAGAAACATTGCAAAAAAAAATAATGGAACAAGGCTCTAGCAATCAATGGAACACGTATTTCAATTCAAAAAAAGATTAAATACCTAGGGGTAAACTTCAATAATCTCTTTAAATTCAATGAATACGCCAAGAAATCACTCGCAAAAGCAGCAATGACGTACTTCAGAATAAGACCACTAATACTACGTAGCGATTTAAATGTTAAGACGAAACTGCTCCTCTACAAACAGCTGGTTCGCCCAGTGCTTTCATATGCATTTCCTATTTGGTTCACTTTGTCTCCCACATACGCAGAAAAATATTCGAATGGAAAATTTTAAGAAACTGTATTGGAAAGAATTTCGCGACCCCAAATAAAAGATATTCCAACACCTTTATTTACGAGAGCTCTAGAATGAAGCCTCTAATATCTTATATGGTCACAAACAGCAATCAAGTATTTAAATAAATTAGACAATGTGCCAAACAATAATTTTAACGATAAATAGTATTTATCATCTTGTACAATTAAAAGCGAAAACTTCCAATTCGAGGACACACAAAATATCAAATGTCTACCGAATTTTTACATTTGTAGCACCGAAACATAAGATCATCACCGTTAAGATCATTCTTAAATTATCTCGGGAAAACAGAAATAAAAAAAAATGTAAAATAGTTATTGTTATCAAAACACTTTCCTCTTTTTTCTCTCTCTTTCATTTCCCTCTAAAATCTTTTCTTTTAAATTTTAAAATTAGTATTAAGTTAGTATAAGTCTACTAGTCAGTTAAAAACCAAATTACATTAAAAAACCGGATGCAAGAGTTCGCTAAAAAACAAAAAAAAGGGATAAAAAAAAATAAATAAATAAAACCAAACAAATAATCCATATTGTTACGAGTATTAGAAACCTCTAAATGAGCTACTAAGCCATACATTATAGTTTAGTATATATAATTGTAAATTAGCTTTTAAGTTCATAGTAATAAGTAATTGTAAAAATTGAAGACATAATAAATTAAACTATTGATTAATAATACTATAAAGATAGACATTTTCATACAACAGAAAATGTTCAGCTCTATTTTTCAAAATTCTCTTCATTATATATATTTTCCGTATATTCAATGTGTTAGTGCATTCTTTATTTTCAATTTGAATTTTAAAATTTTTGAACGTTTTATACCACTTTATTCTCTAAATAATTTGTATGTGTTCAGTTTCTCTATACTGTTCTTGAATGTTTTATTATTGTTTTTAACTTTTTGTTATTTGAATTTGTATAGGTAATTTGAATTTTTTTTGAATTGATAGGTACAAAAATTTCAAATTGGATAGCATTTTTATCGAGTAGTCTTTTAAGAAAAAATTTTTTTTTATTTTTCTCTCAATACATTGTAATAAAAGGATTTTTATAATTGTTGATATTGTGCATGTATATTATTTGTAATAATAAATTATGAAATTATAATATAATTTTATAATGTTTAGAAAACAAAAATATTTTTCTTTTTTTAATTGAATAATTTTCAAAAATAAAACAATTTCAAAAAATTCAAATAGTGATCTAAGATAAGATTTTCATTTAATTTTTCAAGTCTGTTTTCTACTGGATTTTGATTTTGGGTTTGGTTTTTTTTATATACAGGGTGGTCCGGTTTAGAGCAAAAAGTTTTTAAGGGGTGATTCCTTGCAGTATTTTAGGGAAAAAGTTGTTCTAGAAGAAGGGTCTATCTTTAAATTTACCTGGCCTACAGAGGGTTAAAGAAAATCGGATTAGAAAAATTATGTCTAAAGAATATCCACTACAGCTCAGAAGAAATTGAAACTAGAGCAACATCTTCTTCATAGCTTTTTTTTAGAATTAATACACCTAATTATATAATTACTATTAATAATAATAATAATAATAATAATAATAATAATAATAATAATAATAATAATAATAATAATTATTATCATTATAATAATAGTAATTAATAATAAAAGTTTTTCAAGTACAATAGATAAATAAATTCGCAATAACTGAACTGAATAATCACTTGCAATAAGTGAAATGAAACTCCTCCAATAATCACCTTATTAATTTTGAAATCTTTGTTCAATCAACAAATAATTAAATTATGCAACAATGTAAAAACAAAATAAAAAACAAAAATGTGCATATCTTCAGAATAACTCCAAATCATAACAGACTTAAAAACATCAGGCCAAAGGACAATAGAAACATGTTTCCCGAAATAAACAAACTTTTTCGAAAAAAGAGTGAGCGTAACATAAAACACTTATACATTGACCAGAGCGATTTAAATATATTGATAAACAACAACATAGACCATACAAAGCTGGGAAGAACGAATACGAACAAATACATAGTGAACAGAGAAAATGATATTTGCAAAGTATTTGGTACATGTCTTGAGAAAAGCCATAACATCACATTACCAAATAACAGCAACTTTCATAATAACATACGTCAAGAAATACAGCATTTTAGACTTATACACGAAGAACAAAAACGAAATAACATTACGCTATCTACATTTGACACCACAAACACTTCCTCCAATACGTTCAATAATAACAGCTACTTCACAGACTTTAACGAACTATATTTAAAGTTTAAGAACTTAAAAAACAAAACATCATCTGGCGTACATGGCATACCTAATGTGGTCTTAAAAAATCTATCGATTAAGGTCATAGAGAAATATGTAATATTATTTAATAATGCATTGAACTACTGCTATTTCCCTAAAATATGGAAAATAGCTAAAGTTATCATGCTAAAAAAACCGGGTAAGGACGCTACAAATCCTAACAATTACAGACCAATCAGTCTATTGCCCAATATCAGCAAGGTTTATGAAACTATAATTAATGACAAAATAATAAAGTTAGTAAACGATAGCCAGCTCTTACCTGAAAATCAATTTGGGTTCAGAAATAAGCATAGCACTATACACGCTATAAATAAACTAACCTCCGATGTATGCTGGTACATAAATAATAAGGAAGGTGTAGGCGCGTGCCTTATAGATTTAGAGAAGGCATTTAATAGTGTTTGGATTGATGGTCTAATATATAAATTATTAAATTATCAATTTCCAAACAATTTAACAAGATTAATAATGGATATGATATCCGACAATGAATTCAGAATAGCCAATAAGTCAAATATTGAAAACAAATTCGTGATTAAAAATGGTTTACAACAAGGTACCGTTAACTCACCGATTCTCTTCTCATTATATTTAACAGAATTGTTGGAACTGCTTGGAAACTTTAAGGGCCCATATTACTCTATAGCATTTGCCGACGATCTAATTATTTATGCCGCCGGCAATAGGGTAGCACAAATAACAGCAAACGTTCAGAAACAGTTTAATCTTACTATTGATTATTGCAAGGTATGGTTACTGAAAATTAACGTAGATAAATGTGAAGCAATTCTTTTTCGAAACACTGTTGACAAAACCAACGGTAATATCAAAAAATGTTGGAAGAACTTTCAAATAAAAGCTTTGAACGACACCATAATTGACAGGAAAAAGTCAATCAAATACTTAGGTGTTGTTTTGAATCAACATTTAAATTACATTGATAATGTTAAAAAAAATTTGGAAAAGGGGACTAAAGCATTTATGGCGTCCAAAAAACTTTTCTATAATAAAATTATCAATGAAAGAGTAAAAATTTTAGCATATCAAACTCTCATTAGACCGGTTATTTCATATGGTGGACCCATTTGGTTCAACATAAGTGCAAGTCTAATGGAGAAAATAAGAAAATTTGAACGAAAATGCATAAGAGCCTGCGTAAATCTACACAGAAAACCCGAAACGGACTACAAACATTTTTATTCAAATAAATGTTTGTACCAAAAGGCTAGTATCGTAAGATTCGATAATTTTTTGATAAAAACAATTCGTAATCATTTTAATAGATCTCTTACTACAACAGAAAATGGTCTAATATCTCATATATATTACCATAATGAAGAGTACATTAAAAACAGCATGAAAACGGGATTTATAGCACCCGAACATTTTATTTATCTTGATGCTAAAGGGTATATTCAAAACCACGAGCATGTCCCTCTATTATATCACTATAATAGACGGGCTACATGCAAGTGCATAGAATATAACCCGCACATTTTAGAGACAAATTCACTCAAATATGACATGTATATCCCAGATAAGGATAAAAAAATAATAAACACTCATCTCTGGTGGTTAAACCAATAACATAAATAGATTATCTAACTTTAGAACAGGCTTAGGGTAAGTTAGGTTTAGCATAGGTTTAGTTAGATTATAGATGTAGCTTAAGTAATTTAGGTTAGTTCTAAGGTTTTTAATAAAATAAATTTAAACAAGTTTTGGTTTTTTTATGTTTTCCAAAATATAAACAAATATAAAATATTTCTTACGAAAAATTTGTAAAAAAAAAAGACTAACCCACAACTATAAGAATGATGTAAACTAAATAAATTTAACGTAGTTTTAAGGTTTAGTTATTGTCAAACTTAGAATAAATTTAGATTTTGTAAGACTTTTTTCTAATTGTAACACAAAAATGAAGTAAAAATAAAAATAAAAAGTTAAAACAAAAAAAAAAAAAAAAAAAAACTCCAAATCATAAAAAAGAAATCATATAATGCAAAAGAATTGTGTTGACGTTATCAGAGTTGCATAAATTGAATAAATGAATAAGTAAATTTAAGGGTATTTTGACTGAATGATTTTAATAATAGTAATGTTTTAAATTGTAGTAGGTACTATTTATTAATATTATTTTATTAGTTGCTATCTGCTTTTATGAAATAAATAGTAATTTATAATAATTAATAATATAAATATGTATGTAATACAAATTATAAAATTTGATATGCAGTGTATCAATAAATTTTTTATAGTAAATTAAACGTATCGAGGTAGTATCGTCAAAGGTCAGATTTATCAAAACAATAGGATAATAACCATTATAAAAAATTTATATTCTAATGGAAATATTGGCGATTTATCAAGAAAGTATATTTTGTGAAATTAGCACATTTATTTAATATGTACCTACATATACCTACATTAAAAAATTCACACTTTTTTTTCAATTCAACTAAAATATAAAAAGGAAGCTTTTGCAAGAACAATTGAAAAACGTAAAAATAAAATTCTAATTAGATATATCACTATATATGTATCTATACCAGTGTGTATATTCTGTACAGCCAATACATATTTATAATTTGCACAGCATAATATAGAGTACACTATATTTTGGTAATAGCTTTGGTTTGGCATTATATATTATATGTGTTTTTTTTTTAATTCTTGTTTCTTTAATTGTTTGTGCTTGTTTATGTTTTAATATGAAATAGTATTAAGATCGTAAAAATGTCTCATCTCAACTCTAATCTTTATACGATCAAACTACTTTTATGTATCTTTATATATTAACGGTCTTTGGTACTATATTTTTAAGCAATAATATTATTTTTAAATTCAAATTAAAGATTTTAATTATTACAACTTAACCAGTTTATATTTAATACATTATATTTTAATTTTTTCTAACTTAACAATGTACTTTCCTATTTTACCGTCCACACTATACGCACGACTCTACCTCATAAAACCTTTCGTAAATAAATACATTTTTCGAAAATATTTATCATAATCTACTACTCTATTTACTCTATTATACTCAAAATTCTAGTCTTCATCTTTTGTTTGATTTTCTTTGTTATTTGTTCCTGTATCAGGTAAAAGTAAAGTAATATTATTTTGGGTACATATATATTTTAATATATATACATGCATATAAATATAATTACCCAAAAAGAATTCTCAACGAATTTGTTAAATCATGGTAGTTTTTGAAAAATAGAATTCTTCTTGAGATAATAATAAAATATTCATTATGCATGTATATGATCAATTTACTATGCATACATGTTTGTGTACATGAATGCTATTGCTATTTCGTAAATCGCAATGTACAAAGAAAAATAACAAAAATAAAATTGTATTATTTCCAAGCAAAACATACCATCCGCTTATCTTCTTGATGATGTTTACTGCTTGAAAATAATTTTAAAATGAAATTTCAAGAGAAAGAAAGAACATTTAATTTTATTTAGAGAGAGCAGAATTTTGATTTTATTTCTCTGGGGTGCTGTCGATTTCAAAAATTTTTAAGAAAAGTGAATTGAACCTTTTTTATGGGAATGAACTATCTATGTATACATAATTTCTGGTAGTACCCATATATATATTATAAAAACTTAAAAAGTTAAATATTTCATAAATTTTAACTTTTTTAAATGTTTTCACAAAATCAAAAATTTACAAAATTTCATATGGACAAAATTTCATATAAAAAAATTACATATGCCCGTATTTCATTTGGCTGTAGTATCATTATTTGCCTGTTTTTCATTTGACTGTATACTGGATTTCATAAATATTGACAATAAAAATATCATGTATGTTATCTTGTCCTGTGTAATTTTGCCTTATGTAATTTTGTCCCGACACCATATATATTTGTGAAATTTTTATTTTGCAAACACAGATTGTAATACATAGTTTGGCTAACAAAATAATTTAAGAAAGTTTGTGTGCTGTTTAAAAAAGAATAAACCACTGTATTGTAGTGGTACTAATCAAAGATATATTCCAAAGGTAACAGTTTTGGCTTTTAATTATTTAAAAAGGTTAATTTAAGCAATGTCAATAAAAATGTAAAAAAATGTTTATCAAAATTTTACCTTTGTTGCCAATCTAATGCTGAATCTGGATTTTTAGCGTAAGCATCACACATAATGCACCATTCTTCAATAGAGACCTAAAATTAGAAATGGAAAATTTAATTTTTAGAATAAAATACTTTTTATTGTTAAAGTTCAAAACGTTTAACTATTGACGGTAATACAATATTTATCTCTGGATTTTACTGAAATTCAACTAAAAACTGAATTGATCAAATGAAAAAATAAGGAATATAAAAGATCGGATAGAGTCATTGCAAATAATTCTATATAATGTGATAAGTTAGGAAGAACCTGCAAACGCAACTCAACGACTTGCTTAGGTAACCAACAGACAATGTAGGTTCTATTTTTGTTGATCACGCCTTCTCTACAGTTTAATATACCCAATTGTTTCATATCTGCCGATACTTCGTCTGTACTTCGGGTCTGAACTCGATGATTCTCTTGGCTGGACAATTTTCGTTCTAGATGTCCGAGCCACTGTAGTTTCGTAATTTTCGTAACTACGTCGACCTCATTCTACACCTGATAGAGGCATTATATCTTCTCCTCCAGATCCCATCGTCGTTTTCAGGGCCATATATTCGGCAAATAATTTTCTGTTTGAAGACGCCAAATACTTGCTCACTTACCTTGGGCAGTGTAAATGACTCTGATCCGTAGACGCGTTTGTAGATTGGAACTTTGGTGCTTCGAAATAGGAACCTGGACTCGAGATGTTTTGACAAACCGAAGCAGCAACGGTTTGCAAGGGTTAATCTTCTTCGCTCGTCGCACTATACGTTCCAGTACCAGATTGCCGAAGTCGCATGGCAGAAGGAGACTTCCATCCACGATAGTACATCTTTAGTTTTCACAATCAAATGATACTGGCTTGCACACCAAATTCCGACATAGCAGCGTGCAGCTCGCTGCGGTATATGCTATCGTATAGAGACTTAAACCGATAAATAGTTGGTGTGTATCGATTGCATGGGTGTTCGTCAGGATTTGTATCAAGTTCAAGCATCTGGTCGATTATTGATTATTGATTTCGATGACGATGCCCAAGTGGTATAAGGGATTAGGTCTTTGAACTTTGTCCAAAAAATTTAAAGCAGTTTTTGGTGCACCTGCCCATAAATGTGAGTTATACTCGAGCTTGGGACGTAAATATGCTTTATAGATGATTAAAAGGTTTCAAGATGAAAACTAAGTTTTGCAGCGACTCTGTTTACTTTACCCCAGTCGACAATTTTGGCTAGGTCATAATTGAGTGCGCCGGTTATCATTGCTATTTTGGAGGTGACTGCGGAAGCTCTTGCATTTGTTAATCTTAGAAAATCATATGATGCTACTAAAGTGCTGTCATCAGCAAAACTATGGATTCGATTGAAAGTTAATTTGAGAAGGTCATTAATGAAAATGAGAAATAGGGTGGGTGAAAGGACAGAGCATTGTGGAACACCGGCATTGATTTGAAGTTGGTCGGAAAAAACCCTCAACTGAAACTATAATAGATCGATTTAAAAGAAAACTTTCAATCCATTTAGCAAAGGTTGAACCAAGGCCTATAGCGTTGAATTTTGCTAAAAGAGCGGAATGCCAAACTCGATTAAAAGCCTTAATATATCCAGAGCTATAACAGTAGCTTCAACAGATTGATGAAGGCTAGTGTTGAGCTTCTCGCAGAGGCATGTTATGAGATCATCGGTGAAACGTTGGGCTCGAAAGACGTATTAACTATCATGAATTATACCTCTACTATCAAGATATTTCGTCAACTTTGATTGATTGATTAAGACTTCCATCGTTTTTAAAATAATGGAAGTAATAGCTATGGGCCTATAGTTTGAAGGATTGCATGTGTAACCTTTTTTAGGAAAAGGATAAACTTGGGCAACTTTCCAATAGGACGGGTAAGTTCCTAAAGAGAAGGACAAATGGAATAAGCTGCACAGAGGTTTAGAAATAGCGAAGGCAATGTGTCGCAGCACAATTGTAGGTATACCATCAGGACCGGTAAAATTTTTTATATCGATTTTTATTACTGCTCTTTTTCTAAAGTTGATCCTTCCGAAGGATTGATGGAGGATTTTGGGCTGTAGAAGAGAGTGTGGAATTATCTGCAAATAATTTTGCGAAGAGATTAGTTTTCCAACATAATATGATATAATAGAACTATTATTAATCATAAGTGGAAAAGAAGCGGTTGTTAGGGAGGTCAAAGATTTCGACTCTCAACCTTTGGTTGTGCAAGCATTTTTGCTGATTGGTAATTTTTTACATTTATTCCTACCACTTTATAACTCTCATACGTGTTGACAGTTTTATTGTTCTTGTAATTTTTGTAAGCTTCTTCTTTAGATTTCAGAGCTTTGCTGCAGAGGTCATTGGACCAACCTGAAGGATTTTATTTTTTTACTTCTAAGGCTATTTGGAATGAAAGTTTTCATTTCTAATAGAATCCTTTTGGTAATCACCTCTGCAGCAAAGTCAACATTTTTATATTGGAAACACAACGGCCAGTTCGATGCATTTAAAAAGTTGTTGAATCTTTCCCAGTCAGCTTGGTTATAATACCAAACACGTATTTTGGGAGAGCTATTAGAGCTGGTTGTTGTGCGTACTTCGAAGATTGTGCTTACAAGACAGTGGTCGGAAGCACCTAGCGGAGAGTTAACCGAGATTGAATATTTCTCTGGATGCGTACTTACGAAAAGTATAGTTATAAATTTTGGTTTGCATTTTTTATTGGGCTTAAAAAAAGGTAAGTGCACAGAAAAATGCATCCACGCTTATTCCAAAGTAGACGCGTTTCCAATATCCCCCAAATTGAGGAAAAAGTTCATACCATAAAAACTAAGTTCTTAGTAAAGAAAGCTTTCAAATAAATTGTATTCTATTGCCAGTTAGTTCTATTCAACCCTTTTTTTATTCTAGAATAAGTTATAAACGAAACGAAGTTTCATAATACATAATTACATATTTTGATTAAAAATACCTTTTAAAATAAAATTATTGAAATCCAAAATTGTTATCATCCACACATATTCAAAACTTCATTTCATACAGCATTTACAATCAACAACAACTTCAATATAAACTTCAAATATAACTATAAATCTAGGTACAAGTGCAAAAATATAACTATAAATATACATTTTTGATATACATGTGCTCATAGTTAACAATATTCGTATTAAACCAAAAATATAATTATAGCTATAAGAAAAAGAATAAAATCTAAAAAAAAAAAAATATATATAATTCATAAAAACATAAATTTCTTAAACACATCGAAAGCGAACAGTGAATAAGAAAGTAAACCAACAAAGAGTTTATTGATTATTATCTAAGATAAGTTAGACACGTCAAAATTGTGTTGCGTGAAGTTTATTAGAAGTGACTAACATCGTAATGTATATATTACCTTATGTGTATTTTGCACATTGTTGTTTTGATTATTGTTGCTTCAATGATTCCGTCAAATTAAATCTTCTTTATACACATTTTTTGTTTAATTTGCTGGAGTTAAAATAAATATATTTTTTTTTATTACTTACTGTCGAGCAAGCTACATAAAATTGGGCATGAGAGACAACGATAGATCCAGAGGGGGACGATTGGGGCGATCGCCCCTGTAAAATTAGATTTCTTAAATTCGAATTTTGATTTTACAAGAAATTTTTTTTTATTTAACATGTAACACTTAAAATCACTAGAAATCACTGCTGTTAAAATTAATTTAAATATTTAATATAAGTTTTTCTGAAATTGACGTAAACTTTCTATAGATTTATCGAACTTAGATTGTATAATAAAAACCACATAGTATGAAATAATTTTCTTCGTTTTAGTTGGTGCCTATTAGAATATTTATTACCTCCCATCAGTTAAATTTCCAAATTTAAATGTCACATTTCTGAGATGAATCGTGTTATTAAAATATGTCCATAAGACCTCTGTGAGAAATTTTGGTCAACTTTTATAACTCACAGAGGTCTTATGGACATATTTTAATAAGTTATAAAGTCAATCAAAATGAAAATCAGGAGTTGTATAGGTTATCTAACACTATAAATACCTACTGATGAGTTCTAGTAGTGTTATGATGAACGAAACAGTTCCTGAAAATAATTTTGTTTAATATGATTAGTGAAAGAAAACTCGACTTTAATTCCATAATTTAAATATATCACTAAAAACAAATCTGATTATCAAAAACAAAAATAAAATGAGTTTATTATTGTAATTTGATATTTTAGAATTTTGGATTTAATTGTTATATTTGACGTGGGTATTATGACTTTGAAATTTAATAATACTAACAGGTGTAGGTACACTACACTATATTATATTGGATAATATACCTTGACATTTAACTTTTTGGGTGCCTTATGAAAGAAAAGAATTAAGACATAGAAGAAAAGAATCTGAGATGACAAAAGTTTGTTTAGCAGAATATAGTGATCCTCACGATGGACGGCCTTGCTAAAATCAGTGTAAATTGCATCAATTTGATAGTTACATAAAAAAATTACATAAGTCAAAATTACATAGGACAAAATTACATAAGACAAAATTAAATATGGGGAACATTTCTTAAGACAAAATTATATACGGACAAAATTTCATATTTAAAAAAATTACATACTTAATTTTTTATAAAATTTAAAATTATTTGAAATTTTAAGAAATCTTAAAAACGTTCTGGTTAAGTAAATAGCTTTATAGCCTTAATTTAAAATTATAAGACCATAAGAAAATATAAGTAATAAAACTATGTTAAACCAAATAAAAGAATTAATATTCTTACTTTTTTTAGGAATTACAAAACCAAATAATTTTAAATTTTTAAAAAAAATTTAAATATGTAATTTTGTTCATATGAAATTTTGTCCATATGTAATTTTGTCCATATAAACACCTATAAAACCTATACTTATATATATTAATTAAATCATTTTGTTATTTACTTATTTCTTAATATATTATTTTTTAACAGATAGACTGGCAAAACAAGTACATACCTCAGAGATGAAGTGTTTTAATTATAAACATACACAATATAAAGAACTCCAATAATCTAATTTACAATAAACAAATTAAAGATTTGATACCAAATGAAAAAAATGTTTTAAAACCAAGCAGTATTGTTAATAATATTAATATGTAAATATAAAAATTATGTAAAAAATATAAATTATATAAATAAGTATATATATTTGAAAACGGTCCTATTATAAAAACAATGCATGGATACATATTAATTTCATTGAAATTACATAATCTAATATGTATATAAAATACTATTTAATATACATATACAAAATTATCAAATAGTTAATTAGAATACTTTACGACGGCTGTCGCAACAATTATTTATTAAAACTTTAAGCAACAACTGTAAGTTGACATAATTTGAAAATAAATATTTGTGTGAATTATTAGAAAAACAAAGGAAAATAAATTATGCAATTTATTTTGGACATTAAAGAAAACTACAAGAAATATTATTAAAAAAATTAATATAATAAATGTTAAATGTTTCCAAAATTTAAAAGATAATACAAAAGAAATAAAATTATTACTAAATAATGTATCTAATATAAAAACAATTTATGAAATAAAAGTCAGTTTATCTTTAAATGTATTGTAATTTATTTATTTATTTACGGTCTTGCTCGTACTATATAATATCTCATATCTTTTAATACAGAAGAAAGGGTTACATAACAAAATTAGATAAGACAAAATATGAACAAAGTTACATAAGGCAAAATTACATATGGACAAAATTTCATATTTAAGAAAATTACATATTTAAGTTTTTATTTAAAATATAAAATTATTAAGTTTTGTAATGAAGGTAGGTACTTTTTTTTTTAAAAAAAAGTAAGAATACTAATTCTTTTATTTTATAAAAATCTAAAACAAAAATGCTATTTTGAATAGGAACTTATTATTCAACTAAAGATTTTGACAATTTCTTCCGCATTTTATATTAATTGATACAAATTTAATTTATAATTGATAATTAATAATTGAAATAATAACATGTAAGATGTAATATAACATGGTTTAATACTTATATTTTATTATGGTCCTATAATTTTAAATTTATTAAATTATTTAGTTTTAAGGCTATAAAACTATTCAGGCAGCCAAAATATTTCAGATCTACTGAGATTTTTTAAAATTTTAAAAAATATAGCTAGATAAATTTCTGCATATTGTTAAATTACACATTCTAAACATTACACACGTTAAGTTACACATTCTAATTTTTGTTTAAAATTTAACTATTTATTTTTTTATTAATCTATTATTTTTACAAAATTTTCTTTTTAATAATGATTTTTCAATAATAATAATAATAATAATAATCCCAAACTCTGGAAAAAGCGTGAATTTATTAAAAACTATTAGGATAATACAAAATTTTGTTTTTATAGTCGGGGCTCCTCCCATAACCCCGCTACTCATTTATTCAAGCCCTGTTTTCGCACACGGCAAGATTTAGTAAAAAATATGTAGAAAAAACAACAATTTATAGCTCATATGAGTTTAGTAAATTTAAAATTATAAGACCATAATAAAATATAGGTAATGAATCAATGTTTTATTTAATTTTACATGTTATTACTTCAAAAACTAAATGTTTATCAATTAATATTAAATGTGAAAGAATAAATTGTCAAAATCTTTAGTTGAATAATAAGCTCATATTCAATATATGATTCTTATTTTAGATTTCTAAGAAATAAAAGAATTATTTTTCTTTCCTTTTTCTAAGAAAAAAGTACCTTAGTTACAAAGCCACACAATTTTTTATAAAAACTCAAATATCTAATTTTTTTAGATATGAAATTTTGTCAGTATGTAGTTTTGTCCATGTGTAATTTTGTGCATATGTAATTTTGTCTTATGTAATTTTGTCCTATATAATTTTGTCTTATGTAATTTAGTCCCCACAGCAGAAGAAAGATGATCAGTAAATACAGAGAAGCAACAAGAATTAAATACAACACCAAAAAGATTAAAATTTATATTGGACTGAAAGAAAATTAAAAAAATTTTAGTTAAAAAAAACTAAATTAAAGTTCAAAACTAAATCATATTAAAAACAGATTCAATTTGAAGGTCAACGGGCCAATATAGACGAGTCGTTTCAGCTTTCGTTTTCGTTTTTTTTTGCAGAAATCTTTTTATTCCGCACGGTTCAGCACTAGAGTCGTTTTTTATGTGTGTGTAAATAATTCATTTGAAAATAAAATTTGAAGTGTAATTTCATAAAATATAATTGCAGTCTAATTTAATAAAAAAAAACATATAAAAATTTATTTGGTTTTTTCTTTGTGTTAGTGGACTCACTTGTAAAATTTTAAAATTTTGGTTTGAAAAATGAATGCCACAAATCCTCACCACAAAATTAGTTAGTATGTAAAGGGAACTGAAACGAAAGATAAAAAGACGAAAACGACCAATGATATTGGTCCAAGTCTAAGATTTTTCCAAAACAAAAACGAGGATCTGTCCGATCTTAAAGAATATTGTAAAATATTAAAAGTTTTTGGAGCTATATAATCATAAAAGTAGCAAAAAAAAGAGGTACGAACATTGGAACATTTACAAAATATAAATTATTAATTCTAAGATGATTTCTAGTTGTAAATCGATGAACGAGATAGCACGACCTATTCAAAAAATTTCAGCGTTTTAAACAAATATAAATGTCTAAGCGATAGAATATGCAGCTTTTTAAATAAAGGAAAATCCGGCATTAGATTATTTTATTTTAAAAAAATCATCCTTTAAAAGTGTTTTTGAGCGATGAGAATAGGTTGAATTTTATTTAAGAACCACCCCAGCAACTAACTCCATATTGCAGTTTATTATTGGATAGAGCAAAATACACCATTAGCATAACTTTTGCAGATGCATGAACAACATATTTAAGTAATAAATGTTTCGCAAACCATATTTTAAATAATTATTTAAATGGCAAGTATATGCAGACCAATTCAGTTTATTATCAAGGAAAAGACCCAAGTACCCAAGTAACGTATATACACTATCAATGTTAAAATAAACAAATACAGCTTTTATGCTTTCACTTGTACACTCTTGGTTAAATTTTATAAACATTTTTAAAAAATAAAAGACTCTTGTTAATTTCACCAAATCAAAATACATCCATTTATTTATTTATTTATTTATTTTACTTGTTTAACACAAACAGTTTACAAAAAAAAGCTTATTAAAAAGCTTATTAATAGAGAATTTATACAATCCAACAGTTTAAAAGAAAAAATAAATATAGATAAAAAAAAAGCTTATTAATAGAGAATTTATACAATCCAACAGTTTAACTTAAAATTAAGAAGTTCAAATTAATATACTAATACTAAAGTTTAAAATTTTAAAACCATACACAATAAATTGTTTACAAAAATTTTAACAATGATTAAAACAAAACATAAATTATGTTAAATACAAAACGTTGTTTTAGTAGGTGTTTAGACATTGAAAAGTGTATGTGCCGTTTATATTTGTTTCCCATCATTAGCATCCTATGAATTGGCTCAAACATCCCGTAGCTCGTTCTATGAAAAGAAAGGGAAAAAAGATTGGTTGATCGAAAACGGGGATTATCAATAATAACGATTTCATTTGAAATTAAAGACGATGTTATATTTCCTTTTACTACTTCAGTAATAAAAATAACATCTCCAATTTCACGTCTTAGTTGCAATGAACACATTTAAAGAAGTTTAAGTCTATTTTTATAAGGGGGTAATAATAATGGGTCAAACCATGGAAGAAAACGTAAGGCAAACCTTAAGAAATTTCTCTGAATAGATTCAATTCTAAGTTTGTGTACCTCATAAAAAGGAGACCAAACTTGACTAGCGTATTCTAAATTTGGTCGTACGAGACAAGTATATAAAGATTTTATGATATACGGATCATTAAATTCTTTCGACCATCGTTTAACAAAGCCTAACATTGAGTTGGCTTTATTGATGATATGTGTATAGTGAATTTTAAATGTCAACTTTTCATCACAAAATACACCTAAATCTTTGATGGATTGAACTCTTGTCAAGGATTCACCACTAACTGTGTAGTTATACTTAAACGGATGTGTATGTAATTAGAGCACATTTATTAATGTTGAGTATAAGACTATTTCGAGTGCACCAAACGAAAAAATTATCGAGGTCTTTTTGAAACAAAACTGAATCATCGTTTGTTTTTTATTTTTATGAAAATTTTCATATCGTTTGCGTAAATTAGTAATTCACCATTATCAATAGTATTCGACAAAAATTCCGTTACTTTGGAACATTTTTTATATATATCAATAGAGTTTGAAGGAATGTAGCAAGAAATTATGTATAAATTTTTAAATTCCAGTTCTATTTTGACTCCTATGATTTCAAGCATGTCTGTGTCTGGAATTAACACTTCACTAGCTTTTAGATTATTATTCAAAGCAATCAAGACGCCCCCACCGTTTGGAATTATATTTTTAGCTTGAAATGTTGGAAAGTCAGGATGATTAATGAAGGGTCAAAAAGTTCTAGGTCATTAATAGAGGGAGTAAGCCATGTTTCAGTGAAAACGTATATCTCGAATTCTAATGTTAAAGAGTTTACAACTACACTTCTAGTTTTAGAACGGAGACCTCGTACGTTTTGATAGTAGATTGATATACATATTAGATAAGTTATATGTTGGTGAAAATGGAATTGTTTTTACAATTTTATTAGACGTGTTAATTGAAATTTGGTTATTGTTATTTTGATTTTTGTTGCGGTAGGGGACGAAAAAACTTATCGTGGCTTTCTCTAACTCGTTGAAGATAGTTAGTTCTGTTAGATGAAACATGTGCTCCATATGATTCTAGATCAGATTTAATATTTTGCGAAGTTAATCCATAAGCTTCATAGAATATTTCAAAAAATTTACTTAGCTGTAAAACATCCGTTAGAAGACCTTCTTGATAAATAGCTAAATGACGTGTTCGTCTTACCATTAATACAAACCGAGTTTGGTTTATCATGTAGATAAGCTAGATAAAGCCTAACACTTTCGTAAATTCTATTGTCTCTCAAGCGGGCTAGAATGTATCGACTGTTATCAGCTTCTAGAGAATTTTTGGTAAGCTTAACTATAGGAGGAACGAGTGGGTCAAAAATCTGAGGGGTAATAGCTGATTTATTTTGAGGCGGAGAATCATTATTAGGAGACGAGATGGTTTCCTTAGGTGATAAGGAGATTGATTTACAAGTATCTAAGTTAGCCTCATTTGTAGTATTCACACATGGATTTACAGACGTTATGTCATGGGATGAGTCTGATTCCTTGTATGAATTTATTGTATGCGAATGTATGAAGTTAGTATATTTGTTATTAAATTTATTAGTATCATTAATTTTTGTCTTAGAGTCTTTGTGTAAGTTTGTTTTGTTTTTTGTTTTTCTTATATTATGTCCTTGTGTTGTATTTTCTTTGATAGGTAAAATTTTAGAGTGGTTAATTTGTTTAGTATTGTCTTTCATGTTCTTTAACTTATTTCTAGAATTATTTAACTTATGATTAATATTAACATACCTATTGACCCAATGAGATATTTTCAAATTTCCAATAAAATTTTTTTTTCGCTTTATCGCAGGAAAAAATCCAATCGTATTTAGCTGGAATGTGTATTTTGAAACATAGGTACTTTGTCTTCTTTCGTGCTCTCAGTGTGTATGGTGAAAATTTTTTCACACTTTGAGTGAAAGAATTGATGATTCATCCGCTGTCAATGGCACGCCTTTTACAGTAAGTTGATACATTGTTAAGCTGAGTTACATCTTCTTTAAAAGACAGCTTTTTGTTGTTTACGGCATATTTATTTTTAGTTAGAATGGGACAATTATGGTTTACTGCTTTATTATCTGCATTCAGTTTTTGTATCTTAAGTGTATGAGTATTGGTTTCTCCTTGACAAGTTATTAGCTTGTTAATTCTTTTATTTCAGTCTGCCTTTGATCATATCGTTCCAAATTTATTGACTTTAGGAAATAAAACACTTGAAACTTGAATTGGGAGTTGCGTAGACGGTGATTCTTGCCTTTGGACAATCATGTCCTGCGCTTCTTTTGATTCTTTTAATAATGAAGGCGTTTGGACTATAGGTTCTAAACACGAAGGATTTAAACCTGGTTTAGTGCTTATGTTTTTTGGAATTGGTTGGTTTGAGTCTCTTAATGAAAGCTCCGGACCTATAGATATATTCATACTTTGTGCTACATCTAATTCTGATAGCAGTGACGGTGCATCAGCTTCAGATTCAACAGAAATAGAATGAATACAGGGTTTAAAACTTATATTACTCCATCTTTCTTCTAACCTTTTGAAAGTTTCTACTGTTTCCAGAAATTCCGATGTGGAGAAAGGATATTGATTGTAGGCCAAAGCTTCATTTGTAGAAATATACAAAGCGTCAATTCTTGATGATAAGTGGTTCTGATTTTTACTCATGCCGTTGTAAAGTTCTTTCATTTCTTCTATAAGAGGATCAACCACTGATTTTATAGATATCTTAAGTTGATTAGTAATTTCTTTAGTTGCTACATCCATTTAATTTTTTATTATGGTCGCAATGTTTTGTTGATCGCTTTTTCATTTATACTGCTATTTGATTTGAAATCCCCGTCACCAATCCTATGACACAAATGAGAGAAAATCTCACAATTTGCGTCCAGAGCTTTGGTAGCTTTTAAAATAATTCTGCTAGGATCTTCCATATTCTTGTTAGAAGCGATTTGTTGTTCAAAATTGCATTTTCTCAAAACGTCGTGAAACTGTAAGCAATCGTCACAAACAAAATGATCTAATATTTTAGAGAGTTGCCAATTCCTCTCTAAACCGATACACGCTCCGTGGTAGCACCGTTGGCAAACCCATTATATTTTATTTTTCCGATTTAAGTTCAAGGTTACTACACGATACTAAAGCACACTTTAGAGACATTTTGCAAGAAAGTTTTTTAGAAAAAATGTTAAGAACTAAATGTTTTATTTTACTTTTATTTTATTTTTTTGTTTGGTTCTGTTTTCTTTTTTTTTTTTTTTGTTATTACTGTGTTGTTTTTATGTTTAATGATTATTTTACTTTTTTTAAATTGTGGCACACTTTTAAACGTAAAGTTAACAAAACACAGAAAAACCCAAGAAATGTAGAAATTTGATTCCAGCAATTAGCACACTTTTTAATATTTAAAAAATAATATGTATATGAAAAACAAACTGCAAGCTCAGCAAATTCAGCAAAATATTTATTGATATTACTTTTAAGTTATTTACTTTATATTTGTCATAAAAAATATATGTTTTAAAATAATAATTATTTGTTCTTAAAATAAAATATTCGTGTTGAAAAAAAAGTGTTTTATGAAATGTTAAAATAAAGATATGATTTTAACAGAAATTCAAACACATGATATTTAAACATGTTTTAAATTAAAAATAAATTAAAAATAAATTAAAAAAAAAATAAAAATAAAAAATATTTTTGAAATTAAAATAAAATATATAACATAAAACAAAGACAATTTTCATAAAAATTAATATTTAAATAAAAAAAAAACAAGTGCATTTAAAAATTTTGATTGATAATTATTAATAAAATGAAACTTAAGTTTTATACATAAAAAAATGTGAAAAAAAATTTTCTCACTCATACAAAAAATTTGTTTAAAATTCAACAAAAATTAACAAAACACGAAATAGGATTACAGCAGCCAACAAAATTTTCTTCATTTAAAATTTAATACCTCAAAAAAGTGAATAGAATAAAAAAAAATTGAATGCAATTTGCATTGGCAATATTTGATATAAAAATTTCATTCTATAAATTAAAATTAATCATAATTATATATTTTTTAAAACTGCAAATTGAAATTGGCGTATTATAATGTCTAATTATGTCAAAGAATTTACCAACAAACAATTAACTTTTTAATATAAGTAGCAGTGGCTCTCAAACTATTAATTAATGTTTAGTAACAGTGGATATACATTAATATAAAATATAAAACAAAAATATAAAATAAAAAATAAAAAAATAAAAAAAAATATAAAATATAAATTATATAAATAATAACAAACATATAAATAAAATAAAATATAAAACATCAACATAAAAAAAAGATAAAAATATTCAATAATAAAAATTCCAATCAAAAACAAATATTTGTTTAAAAATAATAATTGACTAGTGGCCCCTGTTGAGTAATTATATTTCAAGTTTAAGTCAAATTTAAAGTTTTTAAAAAAACAATAATTTACGTACTGACATAGACTTCGCACGATATAGCAGAAACCACTCGTGTTTAATTAAAAATAAAAAGTTTTGTCATTAAAGAGGTACGTATATATATACCTACATAATACATAATTTTAATAAAAACTATATTATTGCTACAAATAACAAAAATTTAGAAACAGTTACTTAAAAAGATAAAAATGAAGAATTCAAGTGACCTACTATATCAAAATGAAGTACTCTAACTCTACTATATAAAAATAAATTTGCTAGTCATATGAACAATTCAACTGAATTTTTTTGTTTTTGCTTTTTTATATTTTTTTATTTGAGATGAATTTGTTTCTTTGTTTTTTTTTGGCATATGTACATAAATTCATTTGCAAGTACATAATATAAAATATAATAACTGATTTATTTACTTTTGTTTATTATTTTCATAATATCTCACTTATGCATAATGTATTTGCTGAATAATAAAATCATATGAGTACAAAATGTTCAACTGTGTGCGCATTTTTGTTTTATAGACAATCTTATATATTATGTATATTAGAAGTTTATTAAGGAGTAGGAGAATCGAAATAAAATGAAAAGGTGTCTACTGCGCAGGACCTTAAATGCTTGTCAATTATAATTGTAGATTAAAAATAAACAGTGTTTCTGAAAGCTTTATATGTGAAATAAGTTAATAATAATTATTTGTTCTTAAAATCAAATATTCGTGTTAAAAAAAAAAAATAAGATTTTACGAAATGTTAAAATAAAGATATGATTTCAAGAAAAATTTTAACACATGATATTTAAACATGTTTTAAATTAAAAATAAAAATAAATGAAAAATAAATTAAAAAAAATAAAAATAAAAAATATTTTTGAAATTAAATTAAAATATGTAATATAAAATTCAACACCTCAAGTATAGCAAAAGAAATTTTTATTTATTTCGTGTTTTTGTTTGTTTCTATTATTATTTATATGAATAAGATAACATAAAACAAAGACAATTTTCATAAAAATTAATATTTAAATAAAAAAACAAGTGCATTTAAAAATTAATTTTGATTGATAATTATTAATAAAAAGAAACTTAAGTTTTATACATAAAAAATGTGAAAAAAAATTTTCTCACTCATACAAAAAATTTGTTTAAAATTCAACAAAAATTAATAAAACACGAAATTGGATTACAGCAGCCAACAAAATTTTCTTCATTTAAAATTTAATACCTCAAAAATATAAAAATATGCAATAATAAAAATTCCAATCAAAAACAAATATTTGTTATAATAAATAACAATTGATTAAAAATAAACAGTGTTTCTCAAAGTTTTATATGTGAAATAAGTTAATTACAAAACAGGGTTGCCACATATTGTTACTTATTTCCAATATAAATTTCATATTATAATATAAAATAATATAAACATAAACATTTCTGAATTGAAAGTGCCAGCAAAGCTTTCATGGAGTTTGTATTGGGTTGGAACGAAATTGGCAAATGTCAAGATTAGTAGATCATTTTGTCTGTGAAAAATGTCTTCGTTTACTTGAAATCCATAATGTTTTGGAATCAGATCGTTGTGACCTGGAAAAAATCAGGGATGAACAAAACCAAATTATAAATAAATCTTGGAAAGCCATTGAAAGAAATACTGAAATATTTCAACATTTGTGCCAAAGAATCGATGAAAATGAAGCAAACTCCAACCATATCGCACTGCCTAAGGAAACTAATAGAAATTCCAGTCTTGATCTATTAATTAACAGTGTCAGTAGTTTGGAAAATAATGTCCATAAAAATACAAGTACGTGCAATGAAATTTTACTAGCTTTAGAATCTTTTAAGACAACGATAAATAAATTTGTTATGAAAGAAGACATCGAAACACTTAAACTATCAGTTCTATCTGAAGTTAATAGAATCACGAAGAGCATTCAAAGCACTGACATTAAAAAAGATAAAGAAAAGATATCGGAGATTCCATCAGTCAGCAACGACTTCAGTAATCATGCACCAGATCTTCCAAAAAATTCTAGTATATCATCGCCCAAAGTTCAAAAATTTGGAGTTACATGGTCTAATTCAGAATGGCAAAATAGATTGTCTAAAATTAAATTTTCAAATCAGAAATCTATAGCTAATAAGAAGCATAGTAAATCAGTTCATGTAATTACATCAAACATGCAGTCAACTACCCTGTTCTTAAAAGGGTCGCCTCCTGACGCACACATAGATTGGGTACATCAATTTATATATAAAAAGTTCCTTTTTGAACCTACCAACTGCATACGAGTTTCACCATATTCTACACGGAATAGAAGAAATTTTTCCTGTTTCAAATTTGATGTCCCCATTAAGTACAGCTGGATCTTCTCTAACTATCATTTAGTTTTAAATGGTTTCAAACTAACGATTCAGCCATGGATTAATAAGACAACCAAAAAAAATCCGGTGATCAAAAATCCACTTTCTAAAACTAATGTATCTAATTTAGTAGTTGAAAACACTAACCAATCTAAATTTAAATCTAATAAGAATTCAAATATCATTAGCACGACTACTAACAATAAAAATCCAAAATTAATAGTCAATAATGCTAACCAATCTAATCGTAATTTAAATAACAATTTGAATTATATTAAACATAATGTTTCTAAGAACACCAAATCCCCTAGCATAACTAATAAAATACTAAATAATAAATCTAACACTAATTACAGGTCAATTAACAACATAAATAAAAAGTATCCTAACTTCGTACAAGGGGATACGTTTGTTGTAGGAACTTCCAGTAACTCTCCAATAGCTTCTGTGACTCGATATTCTCCTAATTTCATTCACCCTTTAAGGCCACCAATAGTAAGGTTAACTCAAATGACTGTTGAAGAAGGTGAGAATAGATATATTCTCTCCAGATTCAGAGATCACAGAATTTACGATAATGTTCGTTTATTCCAGGCATATTTGCATGATCATCCCGATAGTGTCTGCATTGATGGCAAGACTAAAACCAACACTATGGTATTAATCCAACAGGAAGGTCTGCCGTCTGATTACCAAACTCCGCTGAAACTTTTTCTTTCATACCATGAAACTCTAAGCGTACCGCGTGAACACGTTATAAGTGATTTGCAAACTTTCGGTCAATTTGTTGCCTCAAATAGGATCAAAAATTCTCATAAATTAAACCATAAACTAAAACGATCACAACCTACTCGTCCCTAACCAGAACTCTTTGATTTATTATGGGAGTAGGCTTCTAATTCACATTAACACAAAGGCTAATCAATTAGAAGCCTACTCCCATAAAAACAAACTTTCTTTTGTACTATCAAAATATTAGAGGACTGCGCACAAAAACTAAATCCGTCTATCTAAACTCCATGTCGCTTGATTTCGATTGTTATGCATTAACTGAAACCTGGTTAGCTCCCACTATTAATGACTTAGAACTATTCCACTCTACGTTCATCGTATTTAGAAAAGATAGACATGGTCATGATTCTGATTTAGCTCAACGAGCTGATAGCATCCTTCCGAAAGGTGGTGGTGTCTTGATCGCTATAAAGAACTCTTTCAACGTTAGTAAAATTTCAATACCCAACTCTAATTCATTAGAAATTGTTTGTGTTAAGATTGCTTTTCATTCCAAAAATATATTTATCATTAATTGTTATATTCCTCCGAACAGTAACCTAGATAGCTACAAAAACTATTCAGATGCAATCCATTCTATATCAAATAACTTAACCCAATATGAAGAATTAATTCTATGTGGTGATTTTAATCTACCCCACATTAAATGGAATGCTCATGATGAAGAACCATATTTAATCCCTCATAACCTTTGCAGCGAAATAGAGTACATTTTCATGGACTCCCTTAATTTAAATTGCCTTCAGCAGTCATCCTCAGTTCGTAACTATCAAAATCGTCAGCTAGATTTGATATTTGTGTCAGACTGGAATAACACTATAATTTCAGAATGTCAGGATATACTTGTAAATATTAACCCTTATCATCCCTCTATTCACTTCACGTATTTTATTGATTCCGCTAATATTCCCAATGATGAACCTTTTTCCCAATTTAATTTTATATATTTATGTATATCCTTTTTTTAATTTAATTTTTAATATTTAATGATTGTGGCTAATAATGGAAATAACTCACTTTCTGATACTACTTCTGCATTTATTCCCAATATTATACTAAAAGCTGCACTGAATAACCTTCAGCTCCTTAATATCATTCACATCAATATTATGAGTCTAGCACCTAAAATTGATATATTAAGATCCTGTATTTTCAATACCAATGTTCAAATTCTTATGGTTACTGAAACTTGGTTAAATCACAACATAACCTCTGATATGGTTAGAATTCCAGGTTTTAAGCTTTTTAGATGTGATCGGAATAAACTGGATAGTTCTGGTAATAGAACTCGGGGAGGTGGTGTAGCAATCTATGTTAAATGTTTTCTATCTGTTAAAGTTTTAACTCACTCTGTGGAAAATGATGATATTGAATTCATTTTCGCTGAATTAAAATGTAAAAACAATGCTATTCTGTTAGGAACCGTATATCCGTATTCCTCATCCCTCAGCATATAAATTTGAACCTTTTAAAAGAGCTTTAGATAATTTTGCTAGCAACTATGAATCTATCATCATTGGGGGGATTTTAATGTTAATATACTTGACAATAATCATGTGTTAAGAAATGTTTTCTTTCGAACTATTGAGAACTATTCATTGAACATAATTAATAATTCGGTACCAACTCGATTCGGTGAATCTTGTTCCTCTCTATTGGATTTATTTTTGACATCTACTGAAAACCATGAGCTAGTAGAAAAGTTTGGACAGGTTTCTCTCCCGGGTGTGTCTGATCATGATATGATATACCTGTCATATAAAATTCCTATTGAGATACCGAAAGTGAAAATTACCTATCGTGATTACTAGAATTGCAATATATCCTTACTATTCCATTCTGCAACTAGATTACCGTGGCGTTCCATCTACACAATTAATAACATAAACGATAAAATTGCGTTCTTTAATAATCTAGTTCTGAAGCTTTTCGACCAGCATGTTCCCCTACGTTCTTTTACTCCACGTGCTGATTTTGTTCCGTATTTCTGTCCAGATATTGTAAAAATGGCGAATGATAGAGACATGGCTTATGAAATTTGGAAGAGAACAAGAAATTCGAATGACAGAAATTCATTTAAGAGGCTTAGGAACGTGGTAAACTTGAAGATTAGACAAGCTAAAAAACATTACTATTCTAAGATACTCGATCCTCGGCTGCCTTCAAAATCTTTCTGGTCTAATACCTCTAAGCTTGGAATCAGTAAAGAAAACAAAATGGATAATATGGATAGCTTTGATGTAAACGAATTAAACAATAGATTTATAACTCCATCTTTTAACTTTACTTCATTACTATCCAATATTGAAAACGTTGATTCGTCTAGTACTTTCTCTTTTAGAAATGTCTCAAATGATGAAGTCTACGATGCTATTTTTAAGGTTAAATCCAATGCTATAGGACCATTCCTTGAAATTATTAATTCCTTTGAAATTTATTAAACTGATTATCCCTTCTGTGCTACCTTATAATACTCACATATTTAATTTCATCTTGACTACTGGTCAATACCCTCTAATTTGGAAATGTGCCAAAGTTGTTCCCGTTCCTAAAAAAAATAATCCAACGATTGATGACCTTAGACCCATTAGCGTACTGTCCGGTATTTCGAAATCTTTTGAACGGTTATTGCATGCACAAATGAGTCAGTACGTAAGTGATAATAATCTCTTATACGAATTCCAATCAGGTTTCAGAAAGCAGCACAGTACTACCTCAGCACTCCTAGAATTAACAGATAACATTTACTGTGAAATCGATAAGAAACATGCTGTATTATTGCTTCTTCTTGATTTCACTAAAGCTTTTGATTGTGTTAATCATAACTTATTATGTTTAAAACTTAGCGCAGCTTTTAATTTTGAATCTTCTGCTACTACTCTCATTCAAAGTTACTTAAATAATAGAAGTCAATTTGTTGTTTCTAAATGGTATTAAGTCTAATAATCTACCTGTTGAATGTGGGGTACCCCAAGGATCCATATTGGGTCCCTTACTCTTTAGTCTATTTATTAATGACTTACCCCGTTGTTTGTTTGAATCTCATTGCCGGTTGTATGCAGACGATGCTCAACTCTACATCAGTGGTCCTATAGCTGATATTAACCGCTCTATTGCTAAATTGAATGATGATCTTGAAGCTGTTGCTTTCTGGTCTCTAAACAATGGTCTTCGATTAAATCCGTCAAAATCCCAGGTTATGTTAATTTATGTTCATAATATTGATACAACTAATCTCCCTAATATCAAATTAAATAATTCTGTGGTAAAATTTGTAAGTAAAGCTAAAAACTTGGGTGTTGTATTCAATAAAACTCTAACCTGGAATGATCACATTAGCTTTATTTCTAGAAATGTTTTTTGTAAGTTACGAAAACTCTGTAAGTTCTCTTACAATATTAACGAGTGGGTAAAAAAGAAATTAGTTATATCTTTAATCTTTCCACATTTCACTTATTGTGAAGTAGTTTATGCTGGGATGAGTATGGGCGAGTTTTCCAGGCTCAAGGTTATTTTCAATGCTTACACTCGATTTGTAACTAACCGTCGTAGATTCGATAGTATCAGTGATGTTTCTAAAGTTTTGCTTGACTGTACTTTCGAAAACTATCTAAATTATAAGTACATCTGTTTTATGAAAAAAATCCTATCTAAAAATACGCCGGTATATCTTCTTAAGAAAATAACCCCTGGACGATCATTAAGAAGTGCAAATTTAACTATTCCTAGACACTCTGGTAGATTAAGACATCTATCCTTTTTTGTAAGGACTGTCGGGTTGTGGAATTCTTTGCCGAACGTAGTCAGGTGTGAGTTCTCTATTTCTAAATTCCTTGAGCTTTGTTGGGTATATTTTAAGGAGAAAGAGTAGTCATTAATTAAGAAGAATAAAAATTTTGTAGAATAATGCTGGTTAGGTGTGATACGTCTGAAAGATAGTTTTGTTTGGAGGAGAGATTTTTTTTTTTTTTTTCTTTTTTTTTTTTTTTTAAATGTTCTTTTTAAATTTTCTTTTACTAATTTCTTTTCTTTATAAATTATTTTCATTATTGTTAATTTCTTTAGGTTAAGGTTTAATTTAATTTAATTTAATTTAAGTTAATTTAAGAATTATGAATTTGCTACACATTATACTTTATATACTCCTATAGAGACTTACCGTCTCATGTATATGTGCGAAATAAAATGAATAAATAAATAAATAAATAAATAAATAATTTTAGTAAAGCTGATTTTGATAAACTAAATAATTTTTATAACTCCTATGATTTTTCCCCCATTTTTAGTATCTCTAACATAGAATCAACCATCAGTTGTTTCTACGAAATTTTACTCAAAGGCTTCTCACTCTGTATACCAAAAAAAAAAGTGTACTCAAATTCAAGTCCTCCATGGTTTACTAGAGAAATTAAAAAACTTAGAAATAAGAAAAATAAAGCTTGGACAAATTACATAAAATCTAATACCCTAATTAATTATAATAACTTTAAGCTCCTCTTTGATCAATTTAAATTGTTAGTTGAAGAAAGTTATAATATTTATCTACAAAATGCATCTTCTAATCTCTTAACCAATCCAAAACTTTTTTGGAATTTTGTCAACATAAAACGAAAATGTGACCAATTCCCAAGTTTCATGATATTTAATAACACACTCAGTAACGACCCAGAAATTATCTCACAATACTTTCGTGACTTTTTTATGAGTTATTATTCTCCTTTTCTTTTTAATGTAAATATTTATGAATTTAGTCACAAAAAACTTAAGACAACCATGCTTCTTTCATGGTCAATTTTATGTAGCTTGCCATGGTTACCATGCTTCTCTCATGGTCAATTTTATGTAGAGGAACCCTGACATTCTTTTTTTGCTACAAGTTTTTTTTGCTACTTCAACTAACTTACTGTTGAAGTAGCAAAAAATATTTTTATTTTAATTCCTTACATAAGAATTTCAGGGTTCTTCTCATAAAAGACGAAATAAAAAAATTGAACAGAAGTGGAAGACTCTTTTGATGATTTTCTCCTATCTGAAAAAAAAAATGAATTCCTGCAAATAAAACAAAAAATATTGTCTATAAAGAAGCTCTAATTTGACAGAAACAATAATTATTCAATAATTACAAGGTGCAATATGCATATAGGGTGATATATACATACATTGCTCAGTGCTTAGTTACTTTTCTCGGTGCTTAGTCACTTTAAATAAACTTCAGGCAACAAAATGTTGACATGTCTAATTTATTTATATAAATATTGTTATTTGACCAAATAGGGGATTAAGTCAAATAGGTCTGATTAGCTTTGATATAGCACGTATATTTACCGAACAACGTCGGGAGACTTTGCTAGTATATATATCTTGATGTTGTTTATTTTGTTTTTTTTCTGATTTTATTTTTTTATCTTGTTAGATATTTGTACATAAACTTTTTAAATATGATATGTAATAAATAAGTGAAATAAAAAAAAAATTGGTTTGCAATCAAGTGGTCAAGACAAGAGGTTCTTATTTACAATAAGTAAAAATTCTTCAATAGCAAAGTTCTAAATTTATTTTTATATTTAAATTTTACTACAGTTGGTTAGCAGTGGGCAGAAGCATTGTACTATATGTATAAATAAGTAATGTACAATAGACATTCGTTAGTAAGATTTGAATATCTTCTATTACAAATTATTCAAGCTTTGAAGTTAAGGTTTTTAAAAAATTTAGTTAAAGTTAATTCGTAAAGCGTTTTTATTAAATCAGTTTCCAATGCTGGCATTAACTTATAACTTTAATTGTTAGTGTCAGTGAACTTATGACAATTGAATTTTAGAATTTATTGATACGCCAAAATAAGTGTTTTTTTTAATCTGAAATATGTAAATTTATAAGAAAACAAAATAGTTTTGAAATTCAATCTTTGTTTTATTAAGCAAAATATAAAGTTATTTTGTTATATCACGTTCTTCTTTATTTCAACTGTCAAACCTAAAACTACTGTTGCATATAGCAATACCTTAAACTATGTTTACATGTAGTAATATACTTAAACTACGTTTACATATAGTAATCTACTTAAACTACGTTTACATATGTAACATCTCCCTTTTATAAAAATTTCAAATTTTAATCTAATCGATATATACATATATTTTATATATTCATTTTACATAGTTTTTTCATTCAATTAAATTTTACAGTTATTATAATGTATTATCTTGTTTATATATACTAATTTTCAGAACAAACTTTATTTCCTATTCTTCCCCTTTTTTATTTTATTTTTTTTTTTTTTTTTACAACTCAGTTTTTATTCCAATGCTGATAATTTGTACTTTAATTCAATTAGTTTTTGTGATATATTTTTTCCATTCAAATTACTTTTTCGTATTTATTTGATCGTTTTGAAACGATCAATAAGTGTATTAATTCTATTACAATTCTAATAACTTGTGCGTTAATTTAATATTTAGTTTTAGTTTTTGTTATTATATTTTGATTAATTTTACGCAAAAAATGTGTACTTCTTCTAAAAATTTTGCCACTCTTTAGAGTTTTAACCCAGTATGACCTAGGTGCCGAATGTTTATCAATTACTATAGCCTCCAACCAAATATTACCATTTCTTAGGTAGCATTTCTCATTTTTCTCAAATTGTTTTTCTTTTTGTACATTTCGATTATAATATTGAGCCGATTTCTTTCTTTTAAATTCAAAAATATCTTTTATATTAGGGAATGTTTTAATATTAAAATGACTCTGTTTTTCAGGTAGCAATGATCTCGTTTTCCTACCAAAGACCATTTGACTTGGCGATAAATCTAAGTGTTTTATTGGTGTATTTTTATACTCTAACAGCGAAAGCCAATAATTTCCCTTGTCAGCCTTTTCTAAAATATTTTACGCTATTTCCGATAAACCATTAGACTGAGGATACAATGGGCTGCTTGTAGTGATCTTAATATCTAATTCTTGAGCAAAACTTCTAAATTCAAAACTTCCGAACGGAACATTGTCCGAAATTATCTCTTTGGGCAATCCAAATGTTGCAAATATTGGTTTTAACGCCCCAATAACCGAATTGGCTGTTTTACCATTTAGTTTAATGACTTCAATATATTTTGAAAAATAATCCATTAATACCAAAAAATTTTTCCTTCAAAGTCAAATATATCCATGCCAATTTTTTCAAAAGAATTTGTGACAAGTGCTACATCGTTAAATCATGTTTTCAATGTCCGTCATTAATCCGGGCCAGTAAATAAATTCTTTAGCACGAAACTTAGTCTTTTCAATACCGAAATGGGGTTTATGTAAGGCTTCTAACAGAAGAAATTGGTATTAAAATTCGTTCATCAAAAAATATTAAAATATTATCTATAAATAAATTTCCCTCTTTTATAATTTTCTTTAAGTTTAACAATATTGGATCTTTGTCGGTTTCAGTTTGAAATTTTATTATCTTTTCATCCGACACATTTATCGAGTGAACTAAGCCATCTAAATCATTGACTGTAGGATCATTATTTCCTTTTTTATAAAACCTAGATAGCAAGTCAGCTATTAACATAAATTTTCCCGGTAAGTACTCTAATTTTAGTTTGTATTTCCATAATTTCATTTTCATCCTTTGCAACCTACTAGAAGGGATCTTATTCACTGCTTTATTCATAATTCCTAACAATGACTTATGATCAGTTTGACCGGTAAAAGCTATTCCGTAAACCCAATTGTGAAATTTTTCACACGCGAAGCAAATTGCCAACATTTCTTTGTCTATCTGAGAGTATCCTATTTCTGTATCTGATAAACTTTTTGATGCGAACGAAATTGGAAAGCCTTGTTGTAATAAGTAACATCCGACTCCACTTTTGCTGGCATCAGTTTGTATAGTAATATCCAGGTTTGGATTAAATGGTTTTAATTTTGGAGATTCTATAATTAATTTTTTCAAAAAAGCCATTCAAAAACTATATTTTTTCTTAATAATTCTCGTATTGGAGTGGAAATTTCAGCTAAATTCGGTATAGCTTTCCGCAAATAATTTACCATCCCCAACAATTTTTGTACATCGTTTTTGTTTTTAGGAACACTAATATTCTCTATTGCTCGTATTCTGTCAGGATCAAATGAAACCCCCTGTTCTGAAATAATATGCCCTAAAAATTTGACCTGACTTTGACAAAACTGAAATTTTTCTTTGTTAAATTTAACATTATTTTTTTTGCTCTTTCCATTACTTCATTTAAAATTCTGTCATGCTGCTCAATTGTATCAGCAAATATTAAAAGGTCATCAATATAGATAACTATACCCTCTATACCTTCGAAATTTTTCTCATTATATTTTTTTAAAGCCTCCGGAGCTATCTTAACTCCAAATGCTCTCAAATAGATCTGCAACGCTCAAATAGATCTGCAAAATCTATAACATCCATACGGTGAATTAAATGTACACAGATTACTTGATTTTTCGTCTAATTTAATTTGAAAAAATCCTTCCTTATTATCTAACACACTGAAATATTTTTTTCCAGAGATTTTTACAATTATTTCCTCAAATTTAGGAATTAGAAAACACTCATCACTAAAATTTTTATTTAAATTTTGCGGATCTAAGCAAACTCTGATTTTCTCATTCAATTTTTCCACGATAACTAGATTAGAAACCCAATCCGACGGTTTATCAATTTTCTCTATTATTTTTTGGCTTTGTAATCTATCCAATTCCATTTTTAAAGGTTTTAGTAAACTTAGTGGTGCCCGTCTAGGCGGATTCACTACTGGTGTAGCATCCTTTTTCAAATTAATTTTGAAATTGCTCACAAACAACCTTAAAAATCAAAATTATCTTTATATTTAGTTAAAACCTTTTCTTTACTTAACTCTATCTCATCAAGCCTATTAATTAATTTCAGTCTTAAACAACTATTCAAACCTAAGATTGGTAAGGAATCACCTTTAATTATAACAAATTTTTCAACACTAATTTCATTTTTAATACAGCATTCAAGCTCAATTTCACCCATCAGATCCAATTTGCTACCACCGTAAGCCACTAATCTCAAATCAGTTCTTTTTATTCTTACATCTTTAAAAAATTTCAAAAAAGAAACCGGCAAAACATTAATTTCCGCGCCTGTATCTAATTTAAATTTAATAATATTTTTATTTACTAATATATTTGCAAACCAGGCTCTATTTGATTGGAAACTAGAATTAATACTGTATATATAAAAAATTTCTTCCTCACTATTATTTTTCCGTATTTCATTTACTCTTCTAGACTTACAACAAATTGCAAAATGATTATTCTTGCCACATTTTTTGCATGATTTCCCAAAAGCTGGGCATTTACCATAAGTATGGTTTTGACCACAAAACTTACATCTAATTTGTTTATCTTTATTGTCAAATTTCACATAATTCTTATTATTATTTTTATTATAGCCATATTTATTATTTTCAACAGACGACTTACCATCACTTGAATTTCTTTTTTCTATTGCACAAGCTTCGGATGTTGTTATTGACTCACCTTTTCTTAATTGAAGGTTCTTAGATTGTAGATTAGTAATTTCATCAGCACGTGCCATTTCTATCGCCTTTGTAACTGTTAATCCATCCGTCTCTAACATTCGTTTTTGTAACTTTTTATTAACTACTCCTAACTCAATGCTATCTCTTAGCATCCTATCCTCTAAATCAGCATAACCACATGTTTTTACTAATTTTTTTATATCCATTAAGAACGTATCAAATTTTTCTGCTGGATGCTGCTCTCTGCTCCAAAAGATAAAACTTTCATACATTTGATTTTTCTTTGGAAGACAAAAATCTTCAAAAGCTTTAAACACCTTTTGAAATTCCTTCTTTTAAGCCTCTGTTAGATTTAGTGATGTGTGAAATATATCCGTGGCCTGGACACCTGCCGCATTCAAAAATACTCCAATCTTAAAGGTTCATTTTCTTTTTTATTAAATTCTTTTGCTGCTGCAAATTGCTCCCAGCTTTGTTTAAATACTCGCCAATTTTCCGAAAAGTTCCCGTCCAGTTTTAAATCCTCAATTTTTTTTTAAAATCCATTCTTTCCTTTTCAACATATATATATTGAATTTTTCTTGGTCGGCCACGAGGTTTTTTAATTTTTTCCAATTTAGTAACACTCACTATCCCCATGTATTTTATGACAAAACTTTATTCATTTTGTTTTCAATTACATTAAATAGTTAATTGAAATTTTTTTTTTTTTTTTTTAATTTATTTTATAATTATAATTTTGTAAATTTAGAAAATTATTATTATTTTTTTTTTTTTTTAATTTATTTTATTTTCGTCTCAGCCGCAGCGCCATGTTATATCGCGTTCTTCTTTATTTCAACTGTCAAACTTAAAACTATTGTTACATATAGCAATATCTTAAACTATGTTTACATGTAGTAATATACTTAAACTACGTTTACATATAGTAATCTACTTAAACTACGTTTACATGTGTAACAATTTGATGAACTATATAACAAAATTAATTTCGTATTTCATGTTGTAAAATTAGATAACTTAATAGTTAATTTTTAAATAATTCTAAACAAAATTCTATAAAACTAAAAGCCGAGCTTCAATTTAAGCAAAAAATACTATAAAGTGTTACCAACTTAAAAAATTAATCTTTTAATTAAATTTTCAAACTTGTTATAATATTTATTATTAAAACTTATATTTTAAAAGTACGACATAAAGACTTATAATTCAGTCCTAAAGTATCACATGACACATACTAATCTTAATTGAATAAAAAATACAACAATTCTACTGTCAACCACTTGAACAATACTAAAAAAATTATGTTTTTCCACATAACAAAATACGTGGTAATTACATTTACCACATAACAACAACAATCCGAAACAAACAAGCAACACATACAAGTCATATATGCGACCCCTTCAAAATTTCCATTTAAATGTTAATATTGGTTTATTTAATTAGGAAACCAATATTATTAATTCTAAAAATCATTTCTTTTCTTTAAACTTAGTTTCACACGATCGATAATTAATAAACCGTTTCTAAATTCTTTTTGCTGATAAGCTATTTAACGGGTAAAATTTCAAAACATTTAAAATCCACAAATATAAAATTGCAAATTATATTTGAACTAAAATAAACTCTTGTCGCAATTCAAATATAAAATAATATCATATTTCATATTTGACCTGTCCTAATAAATATTAAATGATTAAGTGGTTTAGTTATTATTTTTAAAACAATGATTTCTCAATCGAACTAAGTTGAACTTACTATAAATTTTGTAATTTATGTAAAAGAAACGTTGTAATCAATTATTATATCTTAAGTATAATTTTTATAAAATGTATTTTTAAGAATAAGAAATAAATTCAGTTCTAGTTGTGTCTTGGAAAAGAAAAGAGTTATTTTTATTTCTAAAAATATTTTTTTTTTTAAACAAATAATAAAAGTAATTTGTGTTTAATTTTGTGTTTTATTTTTTTATAAGAATTTAAACCTAAAAATAAAATTGGCGCAGTCGGTAGGATTGTTCAACTAGTGATAAAAAGTGTAAAGTTAATTGTTCAAAACTTTTTAATAATAATAAAAAAAAAAATAGTTATTTGTTATCAAGAATATTAAATAATATTAACAAAAACTATTTCTGTTTTAAACAAAAAATAAGACCAAAGAAAATCACTAGGTTTCTTTCAAGAATTTGAAGGCAGTCACAAAAACTTTTCTAGTTTTTTTTTATGAAAAATAAACCTACGAAAAATAAACCTTATAATAAACCCACAACTAAACCCCCAGTAATTGAAGAGATGAACGAAGAAAACTACATTGATACTTGCCAATATTTAACTTCAAACCAACGTAAATAAATTAAATAAAATGGCAACAATTACAGGAAAAGATTTAATTGATGAAGCAAGAACAAGGCCAATATTTAGAGGTGATGATACCTTTGAACTTTCTCATTTTATTCAAGAAACTCAAACAATATTAGGCTTAACCAATGATGAAGGAATTTTTATTCTCTTAATGACCCTATCTCTTAATGACCCTATCGTTTAATGAGGAAAATACAAGGACCTGCTGCAGTCGCAATAAGGAGATTGTCAACTAACACATGGAATTAAGTAAAGAATCAACTGAAAAAATCATTCGGGGTAAAGGAAAGTTATTTAAAGTTAAAGGAGGAAGCCGATTTCACAAGACTTATAAATGTAAGTCAATATTATTATGATTTAGCCAAAATATTAGATAAATTAAATCTTAAGTTTAAATTAGATGATTCGATGTATTTAAGAATTCAAAAAATTGAAACGTTAGAAGAAGCGTTTTTTGGATTGGAACAAACAGGAATTGATAAAAGTCAAAATTTTTAGAGAACAAATAATAAATATAATAATAATATTAAGAAATCTATTTGACTATATTAAATCAACACATTTAAATAATGAAGAAGGTAGTATTCTAAAAAAACTTTTATACAATAATAAAGATCTATTCTATTGAAAGGACAAAAACTTACTAATATAGATTGTATTAAACACCAAATTATTACTTCTCATGACAAACCAATATATTCAAAAATTTATCGTTTCCCCAAGATTCATGAAAAGGAAGTAGAAACCCAAGTTGCTTAGATGTTAACACAAGGAATAGTAAAAAATAGTAATTCTCCGTATAACTGCCCTATCTGGGTGGTGTTAAAAAAAATGGATCAATCAGGACAGAAAAAATGGAGAATCGTAGTCGACTATAGGAAATTGAATGAGATTACAATAGGCGACAAGTTTCCCATTCCGAACATTGATTCTCTTTTTGACAAATTTGGTAAAGCTCAATACTTTTCAACTATAGATCTTGCTAAAGGATTTCATCATATCCTTGTAGACGAGAAAGATCAACCAAAAACTGCATTTTCTACTCCACAAGGTCATTACGAATATGTCAGGATGCTATTCGGTTTAAAAAACGGTCCTACCACTTTTTAGAGAATGATGAACTATGTATTACGTGATCTAATTAACGTTTACTGTGTTGTATATCTTGACGATATACTAATTTTCAGCACCTCACTTCAATAACACGAAAACGCCATTATAAATTTTTTTAACAGATTACGTCAATATAAGCTCAAAATTCAGATAGATAAGTATTAATTTTTTTCAAAAGAGTCTGAATATTTAGGACATTTATTAACGGATAAGGGAATAAAACCAAATCCCAATAAAATTGAAGTAATAAAAAACTTAAAATTACATGCTTCACGTAAAGTCATAAGGAGTTTTCTAGGAATTACGGGTTATTATCGTAAATTTATTAAAGACTATGCAAAAGTAGCTCAACCTTTAACTCACTGTCTAAGTAAAGACAATAAATTGATATAGAAAATCCAAAGTATATTGAATCATTTGAGAATCCTGTATTAAAATATCCCAATTTTAACCAAAAATTGGTCGTTACGACTGATGCAAGCCAATATGCAATAGGAGCCGTTTTGTCTCAAAATGGCCACCCTGTTTCATATGCAAGTCGAACACTAAACGAACATGAGATCAGATATAGTACAATTGAAAAGGAACTTTTAGCGATCGTATGGTCTACTAAATATTTCTGACCATATCCTTACGGTGTTAAATTTCAAATTAAAACTGATCACAGGCCCCTTGTTTGGCTACCCTCCTTAAAAGAACCAAATTCTAAACTCCAACGGTGGAGATTAAAACTCAATGACTTTGAATTTGACATAGATCATGTTAAAGGTAAGGAAAATCAAGTGGCCGACTTTTTAAGTAGAATAAATACCGATAAAAATGAGATAAACATATTGGAAACTACCCCCAAATATTTTGAAAATCAAACCGATCTAGCTACAATTCAAAGTGAAATCGAAAATTTGGATGACCACATTCCAATTGTAGATAATATTGCAAATAAATATTTTACTCAAATTATTTTAGTTAAAGATAAAATAAAAGAGCTTGTAATCAAAAATAAAAGGTATAAGACAATATTTATATCCGAAAAGGATCTTTCTGATGAAAGTTATTTAAATAAAACTCTAAGGTGGGAAATAAAAAATGGTATAACAACAATATATTCAGAATTAGAAGATGATAAATTTGCAAAATTACAGAGTAAATTAATTGAACTATTCACTAATAATAGAAAAATCAAGTGTGTTAAATGTACAAAAGAGGTTGATAATGAGGATGAGTTAATAAAATTAATAAAAACAAGCCACGAAAGAACGAACCATTGAGGTATTATAGAAAACTTTAAAGAAATGAAACATTTATATTATTTTACGAATTTAAAAGACTATATTTATAAATACTTAAATAACTGTGACACATGTAATCTGGCTAACTATGACCGGAAATCAATCTAATATAATTTTCAGATTTCAGCAACTCCATCCGAGCCTAATGAAATTGCCCATGGTGACATTTTTTATTCAAAGAAAGAAATATTTCTTACTACAATAGATAAATTCACCAAACATTTTTCTATATCTTAACTTTCTGATAGAAATAGTGAAACAATTGTCAAGGCATTAAAGTTAAAGAATTGTTTATTCGGAAAACCTAAAAAAATTTGTTTTCGACAATGAATTTGATACGTTAAACTTAAAAGATTTTTGTAGAATCGAGAACATAGAAGTCCACTTTGTATCCCCTCGCAGTCATACTGGTAATTCCGACATAGAAAAGGCTCATACATGGTACCATAACAGAACATATCAGAATCCTGAATATAACAGAGCCTCATTTAGATACAGAAAATAAATTAATAAAAGCTGTAGAAGCTTATAACAATACAACTCATTCAACAATACAAGTGACTTTATAAACGGTAAGATTTGTGATTTTAAAAGTTTTAAACAGAAAATTCACTCAAAAAAAGAGAAAGTAATTTCAAAGTTAAATACGAATAGGAAAGACTTCGAATTACCTAAGACCAATGACATTTTAATATAAAATCCCGCAATTGTAAGGTATAAAGAATTACCAAAATATAAAAAAATATAAATTACGAAATCTAATAATAAAGTATTCGACATTGAAAAAGTAAAAATAAAAATTTTTAAAATATACTTTTATCAAAACCAAACTAGCCCCCTAAAAAGTAGAAAATAAAACTAGTGGTGGATGTTCAGCATCTAGAACTACCATAAGATAAAACACAAAAGTATATGATGAATCTTGCTGTAATATTGCTAATGAATGTGGGGTGGGATTTTTTTTAAATCGGAACAATGGATGAAGATGATAAGGTCAAAATAGAAAAACAATTTAAAGTAATAGGACCAAAACAGTCATAATATTATTACTGAATCTAATAAACAAATAAAAACTAATGATATTCAATAAAATTTAAGCACCCTACAAAAAAGCATTAACAAAAATTAATATTCTTTTAAATGGAGTAAGTACTAATAATAAATTTAATCAAACAAGTTCAATTTTTACAAATTTTAAAGAATATCAATCTTTTAAATGAAGAACTTGAAAAAATTCAAGTAAATATAATTTTCGCAAGACATCAAATCATGTGTAAATTACTTCTTACACCGGAAGAAATTGATTCCTTTGAAATAGATATCTTTAAAATTCAAGAACTAAAGAGTTCATTGGCAAAATAAAATAACAAACTAATATTCATTTTAGTAATTCCAAAAACGTACAAAGAAAAAGCGACTCAATTAAAAATTCTTCCAGTTCCAAATTCAGAAAAAGAAGAAATTAATATAGATATTAATATCATTATCTTCCAAAATAAATCATACTATCTAGAGAAAGAAAGATACAAGAATAACCTGAAACCAACTTCAGAGTGTTTATTTAATCTTTTAAATAAATCATATATTAAATGTACTAAACATTTTGAAGAAAAATTAAAAATTATAGAGTTAGAATCAGGTTTAATTTTAATAAAAAATGCTAAGAATTTAAATCTAACCAGTAGTTGTAATAATATTGTTTATAAATTAAACGAAAATTATATTATAAGGTTTAATAATTGTACTATTGAATTAAATAACATAAAATTTTCAAATAAAAAGTAGAATTTAAGCATACTTAAATTATGAAAAATTTAAATACAACATTAAATATAAAAACTTCACATATAAAACAAATTCAAAATATAAAAAAAATTGAAGAAATTTCTTCTAATAAAAAAAAAAAATCTAATATCATAATTCAACAATAGTTATACTAATTGTAATGATTTTATTAATCATATTATTATCTAAATTGTATAAAAATAAGAAGAATCAATCAAATCTAACTAAAATAACCATAATTAAAGATTTTGCCCAGGAATGCAAAATTTCTAAGGATGGGGGAGTCATACATGCGACCCCTTCCAAATTTCCATTTAAATGTTATTATTGATTTATTTAATTAGGAAACCAATATGATTAATTCTCGAGAAATCATTTTTTTTCTTTAAACTTAGTTTCACACGATCTTTCTTTAACCCTAATAAATTTCAATCACCCATAATTAATAAACCGTTTCTAAATTCTTTTTGCTTCTTTTAAAACGCTGGATGGCGCAGTAGGTAGAGCGCATGCCTTTCAACCGAAAGGTCCCAGGTTCGATTCCCGATGAAGCAAAACAAAAAGAAAAGCTTTATGGATTTTTCGACCTGGTCCAGTAACCTTTGTCATTGGGATATAATAAATGGCAAAAAATAATTGAGAGTATAATCTGGTAACAAATTAAATAAAAATGAAATTATTCTATTTAAGAAGGCTTAGTTCCTGACAATAGCAGTAGTTTTCCACATTTAATGAGTTGATAAGCCAGTAATATGTTAAATAAATACTCGAAATATTGTAGATTGTAGTGTAAAATTGCAGTACCGTACTTAACGAAAAGGTGATTCTACCTAAGTTACTGTAGAGTGTAAAAAAAAAAAAAAAACATTTAACGAGTAAAATTTCAAAACATTTAAAATCCACAAATATAAAATTGCAAATTATATTTGAACTAAAATAAACTCTTGTCGCAATTGAAATATAAAATAACATCATATTTCATATTTGACCTGTCCTAATAAATATTAAATGATTAAGTGGTTTAGTTATTATTTTTAAAACAATGATTTCTCAATCGAACAAAGTTGAATTTACTATAAATTTTGTAATTTATGTAAAAGAAACGTTGTAATCAATTATTATATCTTAAGTATAATTTTTGTAAAATGTATTTTTCAGAATAAGAAAGAAATTCAGGTCTAGTTGTGTCTTAGAAAAGAAAAGAGTTATTTTTCTTTCCAATTAATAAAAATATTTTTTTTATAAACAGAGATTCAGATAGATAAATGTTAATTTTTTTCAAAAGAGTCTGAATATTTAGGACATTTATTAACGAATAAGGGAATAAAACCAAATCCCAATAAAATTGAAGTAATAAAAAACTTAAAATTACATGCATTTTTATAAGAATTTGAACCTAAAAATAAAATTTACACACACATCACAAACACATACGGCGTAATAATAAAATTAAAAACAAGTAATCTGTTGTCAATCTGTTGTCAAAATAATTGCACGAAATCGAAAACGTTAGGCTAGGCGGACACATGCAATTTTTAGTTTTCCAACTGTTTTATTGCAAAAACTCTTTGCGCGCACACATAAGCAACCAAACTATTTGATTTTCTGGTACCGCGCACACATAGCAATTAAACAGTTGCATTTCATATACATAGTTTGAAAATTAATTTTATAAGGAATTAGCATTTGTGCGGTTGAAATTAAAAGAAGAAAAAAAATAAGGAAAAGGACATTGCAGGTTCACCTTTTATTAAGCAAGATTAATAGCCTCATTCTGTATCTCACTCACTCTCACTTTCACATAAAATTCTTCACTCACCCTTGAAAATATTTTATATTCTGTATCTCGAAATCATTTAGGTGAGAGTGAATGGATATGTGATTGGAAACATACATATGTCCAAAAGGTTTGTTCAATATTATAAATAATTTTTAAAAATTTTTCGGGTTGGTTCGACAGTCCGGAAGTCGGGACAAAAGGACCTAGAACAAAAAAAAACAAAAACAAATGTTTTTTGTAGTTTTGTTGATACGTAATGAACATTATTGACATTTTGATTTTTGGACAATTTTTTTTTTCAAGATCTTCGGTTCCGATTTCTGAACCCCGGACCAATCCGAAAATTTTTCAAAAATTATTTATAATAATTATTAATAACCTTCTCCTAGAAAAATAAAATTTAAGCCCGTTATATAGAGTTTCGGCCCCAATTTCTAGGATCCCGGACCTATTGTCTGTATCACATTTAATGGCCATTATCCTAATGACAAAAAAAAAAATTCAAGGTCTTCGGTCCCGACACTTGGGACGCTAGGCCTATTGTCTTCATCACATTTAAGGGCCATTGTACTGATAACAAAAAAAAAATTCTAGGTCTTCGGTCCGGACACTTGGGACGCCAGACCTCCTGTTTGTATCGTGCTTATGAGCCATGCCATTGTACTAAAGACGAGTTAAAATAAATTAACAAAAAAAATTTTTTTTCACGTTCAAAATTTTAAACAACTGTACTTACAAAAGAAAAAATAAATTGCAACTGGTTTTAATTTCAAGTGTGCGTGTTTCCATTTAAATACGTATAATAGAAATCGATTTATCGATTGCTTCAACTAAAAAATTACAAACTGTTTGATTGCTGGATTAGATGCAATCAAATAGTTGCATGTGTGCGCGCTTTCATATAAACTAGCGCGCTCAAACGTGCGATCTAGTCATACAAAAACTAGACATACAAACGTGCGATCAAACAGTTGCAAAACTAAAAATTGCATGTGTACGCCTAGTCTTAATTTACACCGCGTCTTGTCGTATATCCAGAAATTTGGCATTGAAGTCAAAATAAGTATAAAAGCATCAATCTCGGTGTCGCTTACGGCACAGTAGCAATGAAATATTTCTGTATCTATGCTACATAGGATAATGCCGAATACACAGATCGATAGAGCATCAAAAATGAATAAAGATGGTATTTTCAGTTAATTTTTTAACAGTATAATTGGGGAACAGTATAATTGGGGAACGAATTGAGATGAAAAATTATTAAAATGTAACTGAATTATAAACTGTATACCAAATTATAACCTATTAGGTGGTTTTGGGTCCGTGAGTTAAACCTTGCAAGAGACATGGAACGATTTTTTGTCTACATACCAGGCAGATCACGATACTAAACATATTAAAAATAATCGAATTCAATAAACCTATCTTTATGTGATTCTGAGATTTGAGTCAAGCTTTCGACAGAGTACAACTGAATGATGTGATCCAAATATTACAAGAAAAAAAAATTAATCACAGATTAATAGGACTGATACAAGATCTGTATACAAATAATAAAACAAAAATCAAAACGAATAACGTGCTCGCCGAAAATATCGCAACATCAACAGGTATAAGACAAGGTCTCAGTTCAACTCTGTTTAACTTAATACTGGATAAAATAATCAGAAATAGAGTTAGCACTTCTTGGGATTTCGAATTGGCGATAAAACATTAATATCATATGTTACGCTGATGACGCTACTCGTAGAGAATGAAGATGATCTGCAAAGAATATTATTCAGAATTAGCAAAAAATTGTACTGCCAAATTGTACAACATAGCGAGGTATCTACAACAAAAACCAAATCCATGACTACTTCAAAGGATCCCATCAGATGTAAATTATCCATTAACAATCAAATAATTAAGTGCTTAATTTTAAATATTTGGGCGTAAATATCCCACCAGCTCTCGCAGCATTATCTCCAAGATGTTATATGGAGAAACAAATACATGCTGATAGAAAACAAAATACGAATATACAAAGCTGCATACGGCCCATACTAACATACGTTACTGAAACAAGCGTGGAAACAACCGTCCAACATCTACCAGGAAGACTCCCAAAAAGATGATATATATGCTGGACGTCGTTATCACAAAATTTTTTTTTTGTTTTTTTTTTTTAGATAGAAGAAAATCATCAAAAGAGTCTTCATTTATCGTTCTATTTTCCGGGGGGAACGAAGTGAAGGACTGTGTCGACTTTAACGCACTAAAAACTATTATCCTTTTGTTTATATTAAAACTAGTCTTTTAGACTAACCATTAATACAGTTTTGGCTCTATTACTTCAGATATCTTTGATTAATCAAAATCCCATTAGGAATTATTGAGAGAATTATTCGTCCGGTTAAGACGTCTAACAAAGTTTTGACTGTCAGCTAAGCGTAAAACTTCAGTATTAATATGTTGAGAAAAACGAATTTTGTGGCGTATTGCCAGTTTTTTGATTTCGTCTTTTATGATAGGGATTTTAAGATCTCGATGAATGTCAGCATTGCGAACATACCAGAGAGCATTGGCAATGTTTCGCAACACTTTGTTTTGGAACGTTTGGATAGTTTGAATATGAAGTTGTTTAGCACAACCCCATATTTGAATACCGTATGCGTAGACTCGATTTAATATTTAATTGTAAGTCAAAACTTTGTTATATGTTGAAAGCGAAGATTTCTGCCCAATTAGCCAATATAGGTGGTTGTATTTCAGTTCTAACTCTTGTCTTTTTTTCTTGACATGTTCTTTCCATCTGCATCAAGTGTCATACCAAGATATTTTGCTGAATTTTGATATGGTATGACGACATTGTTTATTGTGACCGCTATGGGCGACTCTATTATTTTGTTTGTAAAATTAACATGTGTGGATTTTGATTAGTTTAATTTAATTCTCCACCTTTTGCACCATAAGAAGATTTTGTTGTTTGGTTGTTGCAATTTATTTGTTGCTTCGTTCATATTATTACCAACCGCTAATACTGCAGTATCATCTGCAAAAGTTACCATCGTTGCATCTTCTAGTTCTGGTATATCACTGGTGTAGAGTAAATATAGAATGGGACCCAGAATGCTCCCTTGTGGTACTCTTGCATGTATATTGCTTAGCGTAGAGTAATCTTCCCCTTGCTTAATATGAAATACTCTATTTGCTAAGTAAGATGCTATTACCTCGACATAGGCTTTGGGTAGAATATGGTGCAGCTTGAAAATAAGTCCCTCATGCCATACTTTATCAAAGGCTTGTGAAACATCAAGGAACACTGAAGAGCAGATACATTTTTCTTCTAGTGTCTTTTCGATGACATCAGTCATTCGATGGACTTGTTCAACAGTTGAGTGTTGTTTTCTAAACCCAAATTAGTGATTTAGTATGATGTTTCTACTTTTCATAATTGGCTGTAATCTTTTAAGCAGTAATTTCTCAAATAATTTGGAGATTACTGGAAGCAGTGAAATGGGTCTGGAAGACTTGGCCTCATTCGGGGATTTTCCTGGCTTTTGAATCATTATAATCTCTGCCACTTTCCAAGCACTCGGGACGTATTTTAGATTGAGCGCTGCATTCATTATTTTTGCTAGAACTGAAAAGTTTTTAGCGGTAGTTGTTTTAAGATATCAGATGTAATTAAGTCAAATCCTGGAGCCTTGTTGAATTTTAGACATTTGATTTCCTTTATTAATTCACTTCGCGTGATAATTGTTATTCTGCTATCTGCTTGAATAACTTGTACTTGATTTATGCCTATATCAGATTCTTTGTTGTTTGGCATAAACGTTTCAAAGAGGTGATCAGCGAAAGTTTTTGCTTTTTATTTATCACTACGTGCCCATGATCCGTCACCTTTTCTAAGTGGAGCTGAATGCTCAATCGGTTTTTTTAGTTTTTTGGTTGATTTCCAAAGTAAATATTCCTATTATGTATTTCGATAACGATTACGATTTGATCGAACGAAATGTCAAAATGCAAAATTGCCATTATGTATTTCGATTTCGTTCAGAAATTGTCGACGAAATCGATAAAGTTTATCGATGTAAAATTTTACCACGAAAGAGACATCGAAAGAGAGATTTTGTACAAATTATTTCAATTTTGAATTGAAGGATAAAATAAAAGAGATACAAATATATTTTATTTATATTGGACATTATATTATTTTATTTATATTGGACAGTTGGTGTTTTGTTTTATATTTATGATATTTTTTGAAATAAAAATAAATTTAAAAGTTGAAATGAAAGTAGGTATTTTACTTTATTCTTCATAATAATTTTTGATAATAATAATAATGAAAGGCCAGTTACAAATAAACTGCAATATGAAAAGTTAGTGTAAATAATTAGAAACCATTATAAATTTTCCAAAGAGGTGCCAGGATATCTTGCATTTACAAAACCAATTACCTGATTATGATCACATATCTAAAAACAAAAACTGTTATAATAATGTAAACTAATTACAATAAAGTATAAACTTATCAGAATTGCATTAATGCTAAAAAAATTTCTTTCTACTATATAACATACGTTTTGCTTAGGTGATTTAATTTGCATAAGCTTTCCATCTACTGCTCCAATCATTTCAATAATTCTGCTTTAATCATAAATCATTTTTTCATCATTTAAATAATGTTTGCCTGACTTTTTTTTTCTAGTGCGTAATGGAATTTGATCCATTTTGCACATAATTATAAACTGCAAATACATATAAAACTTCTTTAAGAACAAAAAAAAAATAAATCATTTCCTACGTTGAAAATCATTTGCTTGGTACAATCCGCACAGAATCTTAATACACTAACCAATTTAATTATATTTGGAATCGACGTGTTACTTATTGGCTATTACAATTTTTGTCCTAATTTAATAGAATAATCCCGAATATATGTTCGCTTGTTTTTTAATTCTGCAAATTGATAGCGTTTTTCAGCACTATCAGAAATTGAAAAATTTAACTCTGCTCAAATCATTTTATTTATAAAAACTTATAATTTTGTAATCTTATATCAGAGACTATAATAGAGACGTCGAATTGCGAACAAAATATCATGCATTTTTTTTTTTCTAACTATCAGTTTTTAAATTTAAAAAACTGATACTTGTCCAAGGATTTCTACCAATTTATTAAAAGGTAGTTGTCCATGTTGAAAAATAAGATAATTGTAGCCTGTACAAATTTAAGTAAAATAAAATTGTTATTTTTAGCTTATACCATTTACATTACTTATACCACTTATACTACTTATACATATTATTGGCTATTATTATTCATTATTCTTATAAAATCTTGTGTATATGAATGAATATGTGTGTTTAATTTGAATGATAGTTCAGATTGCAATGATAATGAATATTAAAAAAAAAAAATATATTATATTGATTGAATATAATAAGGTAACATTAACTGCGTACATTAATTTTCTTAATTTATTTCTAAAGTTAGAATACGTTTTTAGTGTAGATGAATTAAATTTTCTTTTTTTTTTCAAGTTATAAAGGTACATATTTTTCAGAAAAAGAAGAGGTCCGGGCCCCAAATGTCAGGACCGAAAACCTTGAATTTTTCGTTTATTTGTCATCAGTACAAATATATGGTCTTTGATCCAAACTTCCGCACATTCGGACCTATCGAAAAAAAATTTTTTAAAATTATTTATAATAATTATTAATAACCTTTTTTCAGAAAAATACCATTTAAGCACATGATATTGGGCTTCGGCCCCAATTCCTGGGACCCCGCACCTACTGTCTTCATCGCATTTAAGAGCCATTGTACTCATGACCAAAAAAAATCAAGTTCTTCAGCCCCGACATTTGGGGCGCCGAACCTCTTGTTTGTATCGTGCTTGTGACCCATTGTACAAAAGACATGTTGAAGAAAAACAAAAAAAAATTTTTTTGCAAGTGCTTTGTGAGACGGTACCCGGACCTATTTTTGCTGGAGGCTGCTCAATTTCTTGACTTGGCACTTTCAACCAGTCACCTTTAGAAGATGTAGTTCTGATGCCGTTGATTGTTAAAAACTTGCTACATGAATCCTGTATTACTACATATCCAGTCAAATGAAATTCAAACAAATCAAAATGCAGGCAAATCGCAAGAAAACAGGCTAATGATACTACGGGCAAATGAAACACAGGTTATGACACGCTCCCAAGTATTTTTGGTCAAAAGTATTTTTTTTTTTTAAATTAAAAAATTATAAACTTTTTAATATACGTAAAACCGAATGTTACAAACGTAATGGGAGAATAAATACCTTACAACAAAATTTCTTAACTCTGTACAAAAATTCATTTTATTTGGATTCAAAATCAAAAAACATTCTTAATTCAAATTGATTGTAACTCAACCATACAAAATCAAATTATATACATATATATTATTTATATGAATATATAAATTGCTTTAGTATGCATAATAACGCAGCTGCGAAGAAAAAAATTATTTTTCGTATTTTGTTTTTAATTCCATTCTTAGCTTGCTTTGAATTTTGAAAATTTTAATTTTATAAGAATCATAATTTTTATCATTTCATTATTTCATTTCGATACTGTTAGCGACATCTGTGCTATTTTTGCTCCAATTCGACGTCTCTATTATAGTCTCTGCTTATATATTAATACGCTTAAACGTCTGTTAAACTTTTCACAAAGCTTTTACAACACGAAGCTTTTTTAGATAACTAGATTAGACAATTTTATTAGAACTATTAAGAATTACGATAGTGTGAAAAATTTTATTTAAAGCATAAACCACAAAACGATAAAACCAAATAAAACCAAAAACAAATTAAAATTAACCTAAAAACAATTCACCTATTGAGCAATAGCATTGACTATCTGATTATATGAATTAATTTTGAAAAAAAAAACAAAGTAGCAAAGACAAAAACCGAATTATCAGAATATTATTATAAAATAGCTTTGTTAAAATATTACGATATTACGATATTACAGCAAAAAAACTTACCGGAAAAACAAATAGTAAATTTAGAAAATATATTTTTTACCTCACCCAGACCATGTTCACAAATTCCACAAATTGAAATTTATTTATTTTATTAACAAATAATTCAAAAGTATAAATTCAAATGCGCAATAGCATTGAGTAAATTTTATATTGTACATGGAGAATCATAAACCGAAATTTACGATCTGCTAAGAACAATAAAAACAAAATATGTTTTGACATTATTATCAGTTCCAATTCAATACACAGCCAATTTAGTAAACATAAAAATTAAAAAAACTTTAAAAAGAAAAATCACAGACTACCCTTACCTACATCAGAGACCCTAGCGGGATAACCATACAAACTGAAGAATAAGAGAAAAAGCATAATTATTGGCTTTACCCGTAACTATAATAGTCATAAGGCGTCAATAAAAACTGAACAATAAGAGAAAAAGCATAATTATTGGCTTTACCCCTAACTATAATAGCCATAAGGCGTCATATGATGTCATATGATACTTCGTTAAATGGCCTATATGATTCGATATCATTTAACAAAGCCATAACCAATCATAACCTTTACTATAATGGTCATACCTAATCATACCAAAAGGTCAAAACCAAAATTGTAAAGAAGTGAAATAAAAATATAAATTCTATAAATAAATGTTTTGTTTTTTTATTTTGAGTTTTGAAATAGTTAGGGCTATTATGATAATAAAAAAAAACATAACTTAGAATAATTGATTTGCTATTTAAATATTTATATTTCATAAATGTTCTGAAATTACACTGTATATTTATATTTGTTTATAAGTATTTATTATTAGTACTCGTCACGCATATTCGTATCTTCGTATTTTGCAAGTTTAGAAAGTGGATTTTGCATGAAGAAATATAGTATACTTTCCAACTATTTTTGTTTATTTTTGAGATATGTAATTAAAAAAAAACAACGTATCTATGGTTATTTTAATGTGGGTGTGGTATGTATTTAGTTTAAATGCATTTAATTTCATATCTATACTGCCAGCGACATCTCGATTTTGTTGAAATGTACGTCTCTATTAATAGTAATGGTTAGAAAGCGTTTAGATATCAGATTTTATTTCATGAAAGTTATAGGGAATAGCTAGTTATATTTTATTTAAATACTTTCAACTTATTTTCAGCTTAAAAATTTCAAATATAACACTATTATTTTGTTTTTTTTTCGTATAATAATTTGAATTTGACAGTTAAAGAATCAAACATTTCATTTTCATCGTAGATTTGAATTTTACAATGGCAGCATTTTTAAACTCTTTCGATCAAATTTTCATCGAAATACATTATCCTTTCTATTATATGTCTAGGTAGGTTATACCCAACTTTTCTGAATTTGCTGATTTTTGAGCTTTTCCATGCTGCATTCTGGATAACTCTCGTGAATTTTTCCGCAGTAACTTCCAGTTCTTCTTCCGTATTTATCTAGGTATCTTTATCTATACATTCTTCCAGATTTGATTTGAAACTGCACCAGTTTGTAAGTGCGCTGCATAGAGACGGTTTTACAGCTTTTCTCACAATAGTTTCGTATAAACTTAAAATTACTGCTGAATGATCAGAGCCTATATCATGGTTTTCTTCGCCATTAATATAGTTAGCTGATATCTTTTTTGTTGTGAAGAAATCTATTAGATCAGGGGTTTTGTTAATATCTGTTGACTAATATGCTGGTTTACCAGTCGAATGAAATAAGCAGTTTGCTTATCTAATTGCCTGCCTAAGCTCTCTTCCACTCGTCAGTTTTATTCTGGATCCCCACTCAATATGCTTAGCATTTAGATCCCCTCCTAAGATAAATCTATTTCTTATTTGGTCAAACATTTCTTTAAAAACTTGTTTCTTAATGACATAATTTGGCAGACAGTATAGTGCTCCTACTTGTAGATCTTGTTTTGTAGATGTTATTTTTACCACACTAAGTTGCATTTCTTTGTTTTCTATTTTACAAAGCTCGTAATGTTTAATTTCATCTTTTATGATAATTGCGCTGCCATCTTGTGCTGGATTATCCGGATGCAGAGCATAATCAGTTTTGTAAACCCGAATCTGCATTTGTTCGCAGTTGTGGCTTTCAGATATAAGGCAGATATCTATGTCCTTTAGCTTTAATATAGTTTCTAATTCTACGTTTTTGTTTAGAGTACCATTGGCATTCCAGGTTAAGATTTTTATAGTCTTTGTGTTAATAATTTTGTTGTTCTACACGGTGTTTCTTGATACTTTTCAGTACTTTTTTGTTCTAAATTATCCAATCTATTAGTGATTTTGTCTAACATCCATAGTACTTTTTCCATTGTTTTCCAGAAAATGTTGTTATTTGCAGTATTTAGCGGTTGGTTTTATTTTGGAGTATTATTTTTTTGAGCACTCCTAAGAGGTGTTTGATGATTTATTAGTATAAATTGGCTCGTCATGTTGGCATATGTGACACCTTTAACTACATTGCTTGATGAATTTTTTTGGTTGTAGATTTTCCTTAGGTTTCATCACATTTCTTCTTTTCTGTAATTCCTTGACTACTATACATCCACAATAATTCGCTGGCTCTACTTTTTCATAAATTTTTTTCTTCTCTTCATTACAATCGAAAAAGAGCATGAACAGTGGAAGTAGTACTATGATATTCTTTTCTTTTCCTTTGACTTTTTTTTAATATTATACGCTGCGATAATGTTAAATCCCCTGTTTTTCAGTTCTTCAAATATATCGTCAGATAAACACGATGGATGCAAACCTCTCGCTATTACTTTGATTGTCCTAGATAGTTTATTCTCATAAGTATGCCATTGAAACTTATCTACGTTGATTGCTTTGGTTAAGCTTTTGTAGTCTGCTTCATTAGATACATTTTATAATGGTCAACAAGATTCTTTCTCTTTCTCTCCTTTTTAACTTTGCATCTCGGTCTAAGAAAATCTAAAGCAAAAAAAAAAATGTATGATAACGAAAGAGAAGGAAATAAAACCAAAATCGAATGTTGTCTACAACTACTATGCGGATGTTCATACGATACGGTATACATTAAACACGTTTTTTTTTTCTTTTCTTAAATCGGATGATAATCCCGTTTCAGAATATTGTTTGCATGTAGTTGTAGAATAAGAACAAAATTACAGTCGATTACTTGTTTGAAAAGAAAAGAAGGAAAGAAAAGTTTTTAGTTGAGTTTTTTTTTTTATGTTCTTGTCTGTAACTTAGGTAGAAACACCTTTTCGTGCTTAATTAAGTTCGGTACTGCAATTTTACACTACAATATCTACAATAATTCGAGTATTTATTTTAACAAATTACTGGCTTATCTACTCATTAAATGTGGAAAACTATTACTATGGTCAGGAACTAAGCCTTCTTAAATAGAATAGCTTCATTTTATTTAATTTGTTACCAGATTAACTCTCAATTATCTTTTGTCATTTATTATATCCCAATGACAAAGGAGGATATAATAAATGACAAAAGGGATTTTTTTTTGCTCCATCGGGAATCGAACCCGGGCCTTTCGGTTGAAAGGCAGGCGCTCTACCTACTGCGCCACTGCGAATTAGATCTTAAAATTAATATAAAAGAAAAATTTATATAACTAACAAAATAAAATCATGACAATATATTTATGTAATATGAAATAAAAGAAAAATGGAAATACAAAAAAAGGGGGCAAACAATAATAAAAAAAAAGTATATTAATTTTTTTTTATGTTTTTTTGAAAAATTTTATAATGAAATAATATTTAAGAAAGAAAATAATTGTACACAGTATAATAAAACAAAGAAATTTATTTAGACAATAAGATTTAACAAGAAAATTATTTTTTTTTTTTACAGAAGATGAATAATATTATTAACCTTAACTTTTCAAAAGAACAAACAAAAAAAAAACCAAAATGCCTTCTAATAATAATAATAATAATAAAAGTTAAAGATCGCTGACTATATATTTTATATTAAATTTAGAAATAATATTTTGTCTTTGAATAAAAAGAAAAAAACAAATAATTACGTATATTCATAAGGTTATATAATATATAAAAATAGATATTAGGAGGAAGAATTTATTGAAAAATATTAAATAAAAGTACATAGTTCTAAGTACATATAAATAAAAACAAGAAAAAAAATGAAAAAAAAATAAAAATGAAAATTAAACGTGTAGATCAAGATAATTATTTTTATTTCTTCCAAGAGTGGTGAGCCCGAGTGGTAACAGGGCCGGCTTCGGCAGTGATGGCTCGGGTATAGGTGTGGGGAGACGGGGACCTTCTGCTCACCCCCTCCTAGTGTTAATAATTTTTTTTCGTTATTATCGGTCTCTATAATAAATTAATTTTATCCTTTTCCAGTATAACTGGGCTGCCACCTGGGGTATTTAATCTTTTTGTTTTCTTCATTGCCATTAAATAATTTTTGGTATCCCTGCACCAGGAGGGCTGTGTCATTTGTTACCGAAGTTTCTATCTCCGCCCTACTAAATCGATTTTCAGTGTCAATCACGCCCGTCGGAAACATTGTTTCCACAACACGATTCCTAAACTGATGGATTACTTTGATAATGCGCAAAGTTCTCCCATTCACCCGCTCTCGTTAGCCTTTCAAAACCAAGTTATACCAGGGGGCACCCGGTACGTAACTTTGTTACCGACCTTCTAGGAGGTGAGAATCGGATTTGTTGGCAGTGCTGAGTTGTTATACAGTAGGCATTTCCTAGATTTTGTCAGAGACACACGTTAGGGGATGTGTTCTGTCTAGGGCCTGTTACAAACATTTGCCCCCAAAGAGATCACAAAATTGAAGAGATATTCATATTGAAAAAACAAGCACTAAATGCCTATTTAAAGAAGAAGAAGATGTTAAAAATATTATTATTGTGCTTTTTTTATTTTCCTTTAACTTAATATATATTAATTTTGTTTTTAATTTTTGTTCTGATTTAATATTGCAATCCCGTTTTCTTTTTTCGTAAAAACTACTTTTTTTCATACGTTTTTACAAAATAATAATAACCATAACAAAAAAGAAATTTCACATTAGAGAAGGTTATATTAGTTCCCATTAGTTAAAACTTTTTGGGCGGGAATGAAAACGAAACGAGAATAAAAATTGAAGAACGAAGTACAATTTTGTAAAAAAACCAAATTACAATAACCAACGATTAAGCATCCATGTAGATATATTTCAATATTTTGTCAATCAAAAAAAAATAGAAAAAAAACTTAAAGACATACGTACGTAAAGTAGTAAGTAGTATTTTTAAATTTTCAGCAAATAATATTTTTAATTTTGTTGGTTTTGTCTGTTTTTATTTATCGATCATGTATAAATAAGTATTTACATATGTAGATATAGATATGTATATATATCTTCTTACAAAAAAAGAACAAAAATGGATTGTTGCCTGTTTTATTTCTTCAAAAAATAAAAATACTAAAATTGAAAAAGAAATATGATTTTCAACCAAGTTGTGATCTGATAAAAAAGAAAATGGTATTCCGTAAACAGTTCACGATTTGTAATGCTTAACTATAATAAATTTTATTATTTTATTATTATTTGTTTAACTGCATAATTCTTTCAATACGTATTATTATTATTCAAGTATATAGCTATATATATTCATATCAGTGTATACTGTAAAAGGCAATTATTTCATAGGAAGATTGAAAGATAGAAAAAATAAAAATGAGAATTTTTTCGCTGTTCTCTTCCTCTACGTGTGGGTCCTTATATCAGATGCGTACTACAAATATTTTTCTTCAAAAATTTATATGAGATGCGACTTCTGACTATGATTAGCTTTTGTGTAAAAATTGTGTACAGGTTTTTCTTTTATCTGAAAATCGCATGTTATATTGAATGAATGAATGAATGAGAGGGACTGTACAGAAATTCGCTGTGTCCAAATTTGAGTTTTCGTTGTTTTTCAATTGAAAATATTACTAATTATGAAAATGCTACCAACGATCCAAGAAAATATTAAGAAGTTTAATTTCAATGAATTTTAGTAAAATTAAACGATTATTTTACAGATTCTTTAAAATAAAAATGTAAATAATAATAATATTTTTGATAATGATACAACAGACAACATAAATATCTATTTATACATTGCATTGATTTAATTTTATCTAATAACAAAATTTTTATTTCAATATATTTTTTTAAGTATACCTGTCTTAAATTATTGTTTTCTATACTTTGATAATTTGTAGTAATCATATAATTTTGGTTAAAAATATGTATTTGTATGTCCTTTTGAATTACAAAAATGTTTTATTTTTAGTAGTTCTATCCATTAAATGCCACTTACTATAAGGAATATGTCGAAACGAAACAGTATATGTGGGAAGAGAATTTATGTTTCCTAAATAAAACTTACTAACCACCAAACTTTTTATGAAAACATGAGTGGTTTCTGCTTTATCGTGAGGAGTCTATGTCAGTACATAAATTACTGTTCTTTTAAAAACTTTAACTTTGGCACTTTAACTTGAATTTAACTCAACAACATATGGGCTTCTTGTATCCATATAATATCACTATACATTTTTTTAAATCTTTTTTTCTTATGTTTGTTTTTTACAAGCCCATACCAGAGCAAGAAAGATCATGTGTTGAAGAGGTTAAAGTTAAAAAAAGTTTTTATTTATTTTTCTACACAAAACAATGTATATCTCAAAAAATAAAAAGAAAATTTTATACTATTTTTTATTTCTTTTGAAATTTATAATTCAATAGTGAAATTCCTAACATAATTTTTTTTTCATAATATAAAGGAAAATTAAATTTCCTTGAAAAATAAAGTGTGCTTCAGAAGTTGCAAGCTGTTTTGCCAATATAGTTCCTGTTTTTTTTATTTTAATTTATTTTCAATACGCCAGTTTTTATTTTTTTGAAAAATAAAAATAATTTAAATATTGTTGGTATCCACTATCTATACTATCTAGCAATAAAAATAAGAATAATTTGAATTAAAGTTCCTTGGGTCATATTTTTATTTTATGGTTTACGGTAGTTGTTTTTATTTTTTTCCAGGTAAAGTTAAGGTTGAATATTTTATATTACGAAAAAACAGAAACAAAAAAAAAAGATTTGTATAAATAGTGTTTATTGTATTTTTAGCAACAATCGTGTAGAACAATATTTTTTCAATACTTAATGTTTTGTAAGTATTTCTACTCTTCTTAATAAGAAAAATATAAAACAAATAGTAGAAATATTAGCTTCATTTGTTCCGTTTGTATTAGAAATATTGTGTATGCGAAAAAAGAATTGGTATGTTTTTTTTTGTTTTTGTCGTAGGGTTTTAATAAAAACTAAAATTAACATAAAAAATTTAAAAGATAATAGCTTATTACAATATGTCTAATTTATATATAATGCGCTATGTTATCAAGTTCGGAATCAAAATTTTACACTAATTCATAGAAAATATTTAAAGTGTTGACGGCAGGACATATGAATCGTGTAATATCGAATCGTTAAACCACAAATTTAAAAGCTATTCTAAAGCTATTTTTGAATAGCTTTCATTTTCTCTTGAAATTTTTAATTGGGAAATGTATATTTTCATTATTTTTTATTATGTTTTTTATTTATTTTTACGCTACTCCAGCGAGTTCAAAGCCGTTTTTTTTGTGGTGGGTCATAATTAAATTAAAATTGTTTGAAGTTAAAACGGCGGATTATTGAATTTGAAATATTTGAATATTTTTTTATAAATTTTAATATTTAATTGTTTAGGTAATGTTAGAATACTCTCGTCATTAAACGCGGGGTGTCATAAATACATAAAGCAAAAATAACCCAAATTTAAATTAAATATTGTAATCATTTTAAATATATTGTATTCATTTTAAAAAGAAAAAAAATAAAAATTTGTATGGATTAGTTGGTATTGGTTAAAATAAATGAGAGAATAAAAAAAATCTTTTAGATGTCGATAAGCAGTTTCCAACAAATACATATTTTTTTGCATGATAACCAAATTCTGATGGTAAAATAAATCTATACTTATAAAAGGGAAAGTTTGTTTGTTTGTTTGTTTGTTCGCTATACACGCCCACAGTTTTAAAGATAGAGTTCTGCAATTTGGCACAGTTATTCATGGTACCGGTATGCAAATAACGCGGTGCTTCACAAAGCTATCAGATGACATTTTCGGGTTGCCACCGTACAACTCTTACCAAGTTTCAGGAATATTTTAAAAACCATGTGTGTGACAGATATGATATATTTACATTTAGATTCTCTTTCACAAATAAAGAAATTCGACTGTTACCGATTTCGAAAATTTGGACTGGTTCGGGTTGCTGCCATACAACTCCCAGCACGTACGTCCCGGGACTATTTCAAAAACCAATTGTGTTATAGGCATAAAAACTTACATTTAGATACTCTTTCACAAATAAAGAAATTCGACTGTTACCGATTTCGAAAATTTGTACTGGTTCGGGTTGCTGCCGTACAACTCCTAGCACGTTCGTTTCAGGAATATTTCAAAAACCAATTGTGTTACAGGCCTGAAAACTTTTACTTAGATACTCTTTCACAAATACAAAAATTCGACTGTTACCGATTTCAAAAATTTGGACTGGTTCGGGTTGCTGCCGTACAACTCCTAGCACGTACGTCCCAGGACTATTTCAAAAACCAATTGTGTTATAGGCATAAAAACTTACATTTAGATACTCTTTCACAAATAAAGAAATTCGACTGTTACCGATTTCGAAAATTTGGACTGGTTCGGGTTGCTGCCGTACAACTCCTAGCACGTACGTTTCAGGAATATTTCAAAAACAAATTGTGTTACAGGCATGAAAACTTACCCTTAGATACTCTTTCACAAATAAAGAAATTCGACTGTTACCGATTTCAAAAATTTGGACTGGTTCGGGTTGCTGTCGTACAACTCCTAGCACGTACGTTTCAGGAATATTTCAAAAACAAATTGTGTTACAGGCATAAAAACTTACACTTAGATACTCTTTCACAAATACAGAAATTCGACTGTTAATTTAGGAATGAGTATAAAATTTTTACATGACTATGTGAAGTGGCTATGTAAATTAGCCACAGAAATGTGACGATTTGTTTTATTAATCAGAAAATACTGCAGAGTGTTCCAGGGGGTCGATGTGTACAAATTGATAGATACAGTTATCGATGAAAATGAAGTTGTTCCTTCGCATCAATTGGAAATAAAAGTAGTAGCTTCAATATTGCTTCTACGAAACTTGAAGAAGCCAAAACTACAGTACTAGATTAAGAATAAGAACTTGGCATCGTAATTTAATTTAAGTACAAATTCCAATTGATTGTGGAAAAACGAACATTTCTTTATTTCAAGAATACCTCAACAGCAAGGAGCGTATTTGCTTATACTTCATCAGAAAAGATCACCAAAATATTGTTTACAAAGAAATAATTTTAATATAAGTATAGCTTAAGTTGGAGTATTGTTGATATTTTTTTATCGTAGTGAAAAAAAATATTAGAATATTTTTGATAAACCAATTTTTTTCAATTCGATTCATAAATCAAACTTCATTGAAATAAATTCGATTCATTTTGTGGTCGACCCGGACAACGTCCGGTAGCTTTGTTAGTATTATATAAAAAGGATCTAGTAAAAATTGTTGTTTATTTTTCTTTTACAATATTTACATAGTTTTTTTTTTTCATTGTGATATATGGGTAGGTACAAGAGAAAATTAGGAAACGTTAAAATACAGTAAAAATTGGTTTAGCATAATATGTGAATTTATTTTACTAAAATTAAAGAACACATCATTCGTACTTTGCATTAGAAATTATACATCATTCGTACACTTGCATTAAAGTTTCCTTCATCCATAGAAATAGGTTAAGGAACTCTTCCTATTTGGAAAGAGGGACCTCTCTCTGTTTTGTCAATTTTATAATCTTGTGAAGTTTTCTAAAATTGTTGTATCATCTGCTTACTTAAATTTTTACATTTAATAAACTTACACTCGCGTCCAATATCTTATGTGAAAAACACATTAACCTCGTACCCATTAACTACGTAGAATGGTCATGGTAAAGGGTGAGCGGTCTTAGTCGATTAAAGTCCTCACTACCCATATAGTGTACAAAATTTTGCATCTTGGGCGTCTTTCGAGATTTCCACCATTCCCTCGTAAAACAAAATAATATACAAAAACAACAAAAAAACCTTTCAATCTCCGAAAGAAAATTAACAAAAAAACAATTATTAGTATATGTATAAATTATTACATAGTTTTTGAAGTAATAAGTCAATAAATAAATAAAGAATTACAAGACTATGCCCCACTGGAAACTAAAAAACTAAATTTATTTTTTAACAAAAGAAAAACAACAACAACATTTGTACCAATTTCTTATTTTACTGTGTAGATTAAAGAATATATATTAACCAATATTAACCAAGTTAATGGATATTCTTTGATGTAAACAGTATAAACTACTTCTTAAAATAATTCAACCATTTTTGTGTTTTTTTTTTCGTTTTCTTTTCTCTATTTCTTATTTTTTTTTAGTTGACACAAAACATTTGAATGAGTTCAATAGGTAATGTCCCATACTCATTCTCAATCTCATTGAGTTGAGTTACGACGATGGCGATGTCGCTGTTATTATATGTGGATATTTTATGTAGATATTCTAAAGAAACAAATTTTGTTCCCTTATTTTAATTTAAATTAATAAAAAACGAAAATAATTTTGAAATGTAGTACTCAAATTAAATAAAAGAGTTTATTTTCTAAGTCTATTTTCTGTTAAAATATTTTGAATATTCCGAAATACGCGATGTGATGTACACGTAATGTATGCTTAACATTTAAAATTCCAACTTTAAACAGTGTACAAAAAAATTACTTAATTAAGTTAATTGCAAATGTTTTTAAGAAATTATTAATTAATTAGATGAGCACATACATTATTTTCTAATTTCGTATTTGTTTCTATTTAAAACAGAACAATAAACTTTATCAACATATTTTTGAATAATTCAGACAGTAAATCATTTGTTTATTTTATTTATTCGAAATTATCTCAAAAACATTTTTTTCAATAGGTAAACTCACCCTACTAAAAATCTTGCAGAAAATACATGATTTTTTTTATTTATTTTCATAAAAACAAAAAAAAAAAACTTCTTCTTCCTCGATAAAAATTCTCTCATTTTATCATAAAAATGAAATAATTGCGTGAGCTAATCTGATGCAGTGCAAAAAGAAAAACAAAAACTGAAATAAACAAGAGGAGTGAAGAGATACAATCAAAAAGTAAAAACCAAAGTTTAAAATAACATGAAATTATTTCTTTTTTATTTTACTTAATTTTAAAAATTTTGGCAATATGTATAATTGTGTGTATATATTTATGTACAAAATGAATGAGTAAAGGTCTTTAAAAATTAAATTAATTTGAAGAGGAAATTTCAAAGCTCTCTCACAGCTACTCAATCAGTAGCGATTAGACACACATCAGCTGCGATTAGACACCCAGTTTTTGAATGAAATATTACCATTGCTACGGACATCTACTTGTAAATTATCTTTGGTCTAACTAAAGGGTTATTTAAGTTACATACATAATGAAGTCAAATGTTACCAATGGGATATAGTTTTATGCTCTAAATTTTTGATTACTTTTTTCCAAGAGATTATTTTTAATTGAATGTGCAAAATATAAAAAAAAAAAAAAACAAAATGGATCCTTTTTTTAATTCGAATACATTATTGTCAATTCAACCAATAACAAACATAAGCCTATTTAATTAATAATTTCAAAAAACTTTGATTTATATTAATTGAACGAAGTTTAGATTGCCAATTATAATATTAATAATAATTTATTTTCTTAATTTTATTAACATGACCAAGTGCATAGCGCACAAAATGTTTTTCAAAAATAAATATAATATTTAAACTTGAACAACTTTTTACGTTATCTGTTAATAGTTAATAATGTTTCGAAGGAAAAAAAAATATATTTTTGGATTGGTTGGTAACCCCAATTTTTTTTCTTTGTAATAACTTTAACCTTTTGAGTGCACACAAGTATCAACTTTGTGCAAAAATTTTTAAAAATATAATAACACATCCTAAAGCAAAAAAAATTGAAATGAAATTTAAATGTAAATTCAGTTTTCAGTATTACTCGAATTATGAAAGAATAAACATTGTAAAAAAAAAGCAGAGAAACGTAGATTGAAGGTATTTTAAGTTTTTTTAGGACAAAAATGGTGCATGTGTGCGTTGAATGGAACTATTTGAATTTTCGTAATTTTTCAAAGGCGTTTAATTTTTTGTTTGTTTTTGTTTCTTTTCTTTTACGTTTTTATTTTTTTTCCTTTTTTTTACGTTTTATCATCTTTTAATTTAATTTATTTCGAGAAGTTAAATAAGGATCAAATTACAGTGCTCCTTGATAATTTAATTGATAATGATACTAGCGTTTTTGGAGTTGATTAGCACAGAATCTGACCATATATTATCAGAAGATGATTCAGAAACTTATATTAGATTAGATTTAATTTATTACGAGAGGGATTCAGTCCCTAAATCACCGAGGCCGAAAATGGGCTTATTGTGATAACCCGCTTTTTAAGTCTCTGAGTCATTAAGGATACCTGATTTTGTACTTACACTCAGGATATTCTTCAATGGTATGCTGGGCAGCTCCCATTGTTCGGGGAACCCTGTTCCTAAGTGGCGAAGTCTGCTACGGGTGAGCCCTTTGCATTCACAGAGCAGATGTTCAATAGATTCTTGACAAATGCTGCATTTTACATAGCTTTCAGTTAGACCCATTTTATAGAGGTATTTCTTTGTTAGGCAGTGGCCTGTTATTATCCCTGCCAAGATACGTACCTGTGTCCTGTTGAAACTGAAAAGTGTTTTGGTTTTCTTGAGCGAGTTCAGGCATGAGCATTTTTGTTTGACGATTTCTAGGAACGTTGGCCCAGAAATCCTCAGCTTTTTGCTCTACCGAAACTCTTAATTGCATCTTAGCTGTGCTCAGGGGAAATCCACAGAATGGACTTGGACCTATGAACATCGTGTCCGATGCTTTTCTAGCTAGATATTCTGCAGCTTCATTTCCTGCAATGCCGGAATGCCCTGGTACCCACATTACAGTGACTCTATTTGTTTTTACCAGGGTTTTGAGTATATCTAAGCAATCCCATACTAGTTTTGATGTGATGGTATATGAATTAATAGCTAGTATGGCTGCTTTACTATTCGAGAGAATATAGATTTTACATTTCTTGTAATTTCTTCTGAAATTCTCTCGCGCACAGAGTTATATAGCATCAGCTTGGAAAACTGTGTTTGTAGAGTCTAGGCTTGAATGATTATGGGCCTTGAGGCTTTTTCCATATACTCCCGATTCTACTCCATTTATTTTCTTGTAACCGTCAGTATACCATACTAATGGTCCTTTGTCGAAAGAGGGTGGCAGGTTTTCCACGTCGTCCATATTCAAAGGTTTTTCAAAATTAATTTTGGAAAGTAGTAGTCGGATAATGCTACCGAAAGAGTATTATCCTTCTGGAGTACCTGGGTGTACCACGTTTTTAATTTGTGGATCATCATCAGTAATATATTTGTAGGTGTGAACCATTGCTTCTTTTTGTTTAAAGTGATGAAGGGGCTCTAGATGAAGCAGGGTCTCTAATGATGCGATGCATATTGTTCGCTTGGCTCCAGTTAATAACAAACAAGCTGAATGCTGTAGTTTGTTGAGTTAGTTTTGAGCTGTGATTTGCGTACCTTTTTTCCACCAAACTGCGGATGCGTAGGTTAAGGTTGGAAGTATATAACCATGTAAGGGTTGGCAGTATATAACCATTGTAGTATATAACCATTGCAGTATATAACCATTGCAGTATATAACCATAATGTAATTTTGGTGTTCACTCCCCATTTACGACCACATAGACTTTTACATGTTAAATTCTGGCTTTGCTAAGAGCATTGTCTAGATGAGCATTGCAGTTCAGATGTTCATCAAGTACGATTCCAAGGTATTTGACCTCTTTGGAAAAGTCAATAATTACCCCATCTAGGTTAGGTTTTAATTTATTTGTCCCTAATTTTCCTGTTTGTCAAGGCAATAATCGTGCTTTTATTTGGATTAATAGAGAGCTTAACCTTTCGGCACCATTTGGATACCATGTGCAGTGCTTGTTGAGTTAATTCAGTCCCTGTAGACTCAAATTTATCTCTGATAAGAATAGCTACATCATCAGCGTACCCTTGTGCTTCTATGCCTGATTCATTGAGTTTACGTAGCAGGTCATCCACTACAAGGGACAATAGAATAGGCGACATTACCCCTCCTTGAGGACATGGACATCCTTTAGCAGCATTGACAACCACAGTTTCTCCGTTTAGGGTTATTATAATATTTCTGCTTGTTGGCATGCTTCCAATCCAATTGGCTGTGCTTACACTTATTCCCCGCCTGATGATAGCGTTGTGGACGATTTCATATCCAGTGTTGTCAAAAGCGCCCTCCACGCCAAGGTAAATGCCAATGGCTATTTCTTTGTCTCTAATTGTTTTTTCAATTTTTCCTGATAAGTTTTGGAGAGCGAGAGTTGTTGATTAAGCGAGCTGATATGCATATTGCTTTTTATGTAGTGGTGCATGTTGTTGCATATGTTCTCAGATATGCTGATTCAATAGCTTTTCCATTGTTTTTAAAAGAAACCATGTAAGGCTAATTGGACGGTAGGATTTGGGTTGATCACTCTCTTTTTTTTTTTTTTTTTTTGTGGCGTGACTAGCTTGGATAATCTTTTTTCAGAATTGGAACGAGCATGTTCTTTCCTTTTTGTAGCAGAGCTGGGAAAATGCCATCTCTTCCTAGAGATTTATATGGTTTGAACGAACGAATAGCTGACCTTATTCTCTCCATCGTGAAGATATTGGATGAGTTTTTCCAGTCTGACTTTTTAGGTTGGTTGCTTCTTTGTACATGTTGTTGGGATGAATTTGCCTGCACTGTTTTACTACCCGGAAATGCGTTTGAGCCATAAGCTCCAGTGTCTCTAACCGGTTTTCAGTGTAAGTACCATCACTTTTTAGTAGCGTTCCCATCCTGTTCCTATGTTCTTTAGAGAGAACTTTATGGATTCTTGCCCTACTGGGCAGATCGTTTATTTCTTGGCAAAAATTTGTCCAAGATTGTCTTTTAGCCCTTCTTAATTCTAAGTTGTATTCAGTAAGTGTTAATTTACATTCCATCCAGAAACTCAGAGACTTAAAATTTTCTTCTTTTTTTTATTTTTGTTGTTGAATCACTGTTTATTTAAATTTTTATTATTATATTTTTGTTTTTTTTTTATCTAAACTTTTTTTTCTGCATTATTTTTATAGATTTATGTTTGAAGAAACAAAAAATCACAAAACTGAGTTTGTTTTTGAAAAAATATTAGTTTTATTATTATTTTTGTAATGAAGAATAAATTTTTTTAAAAAAAGGATGAAATAAAACAAATATATGAAAAAAACAAATAAAAATATTTTTCGTTTAGGTTTGTTTTTTATAAAACAAATCAAATATTTGAATTCTAGATAAAAAACATCAAAAAATAAATGTATATTTTAATAAAAATTTTGTAGGACAGAAATGGTACATGTGTGTACTTAAAGTTACAAAAAATAAGTGTGTATTCAAAAGGTTAATAACAATTCTATTGCACAGAGTTGAAACGGATGATGAGCCGATGAAGAAATTGAAATAATAACATTTACACACACATATGAAGATGCTATTGCGATTGATGACATCATCTAAACGCTTAGAGTTTATAACAGATTTTGTTAGCTTAGTTCAATGTGAATACATCCAATTACCGCGCGATCTCTTTATTTTTTATGATAATTCTATTATTTCTTTTATAAAGTAGAGTTGGCTTAGATAAGTTAAAATATAATTTTCAATTTTGTGATAAAATTTATTTCAATGATTAAACCGTGTGTTAGCATGGGACGTTTGACTAGTATAAATAATAAAAAAATATGTACATACAGAGGTTTTGTAGAAATTTTTGGTAATAAGAATAACCTTTATTATGTTCTTGTTTGTTATAATATATTGTTTGATTTTTGGTTATTATACCTAATTAAACTATTGCTCAAATTTTTATTGGTACTTATTAATCAAAAAAATTGTTTGTTTTATTTATATTATTTTATTGCTTTTTATTTTTCCTTATTATTTGCGAAGAACTCTTACATTAAATATCCTCACGTAGTCAAATATTATCTTCATGTGTTACTTTCGATATTCTGAAAAATAGTGTTGCTATCCAATCTCTTAACAAGAAGTTTAGATTTAATGATAGAGTTAGACAAACAAGAAATATGAAATTTTTAAATGAGTATAAACACAGTACTGAGTACGGAAAAAGTGAACCGATGATGTTGTATTACATTCAATAAAAGCAGTCATCTATATTCGTCATCCATTTCCAGAAATACCTTTAAAAACACTTTACATCAACACTTTTCCAATTTGAAAAGACCGAACTGACCTCTGACAATTAATAAATTCAAGTTCAGAAAATAAAAAAAAATAAAAATCACTCATAAGTAATAATTTAAGTTTTATGTAGGTTTACTTACTTAGGTAATCAAATTTTATATGTACAATTTTTTTTTTTTTTTTATACCTGTAGTCTTGTATTTATAAGAACAATATAAATGAGTCACTAAGATTTTTCATGTTTTTTTCTTTTTTATTATATTTATAATTTTTTATAATGTATTATAAATGTACATACCTGTTTTAGGTATTTGAAATAAAATAAAAAAAAATAAAAATAATAAATGTATTATTCATGATAGGTATTGTTTCATGCAAAGGTTGAGCATGGTAGACAGGGCAAAAAAAAGAACAAAGTAATTTGTATATGCATTGGAACGTTCCGTCTAATATACATATATATGACGGAAATTATATATATAATGTAGATAATTAATTAAAAATCTTATATATTTATAATAGATTTATTCATAATATAAGGACAAGTTCAAACATTGAATTTTAGTTTAACAATTATATAAATCAAATACCTAAAACTAAACTACTAAAGTAAGCAAAAAAATGCTGAAATTCAACATTTTTATTTTATTTTTGTTGTTCTTCAAAATAACTACATTAAAATGAAAGCTTGCCAAAAATAAAATTTCCGGCAGCATTTTTATCTTCAGTCGAAAAATATTCCTTCCATAAGACAGCAAATTGTTCACGAGTAACTTCTTCTTCACCCTGAAAAAATAATTGAAAAAATTTTATTTCAAAGAAATAGAAAAATTTAAATAATACAAATATCTAGAAATTAGATAATATCAAAAACATTAAATATATATTATGTAAATAGGTATATAAAAATGCACAAAAGTATTTTGATCATAAAATAACTAAAGTTGAGATTGGACATTTTTACCATTATAATATTGTTTCATGTGTCATGTTAGCCATCGGATAAGGATAAAACACAGTGATATCAGAAAAACAGATTTCTGAGATTACCAGTTGCATTGAAAAATGGGCCACCTATTTTCCAACGTATGATCGGTGACGTCCTAAGAGAATATCAATCAAAGACAATCAATCAAAGAATGTGTTAATTGACCTGAACGAAAACGAAATACGGACATTCCATCAACTCAAGCAAGTTCTTACATCATCAGAAGTTTTGGCTTTCCCGAATTTCGAAAAACCATTTATTCTGACCACGGATGCCTTCAACCACGCCACAGGAGCAGTGTTGTCACAAGGAGAAATTTCTAAAGATAAATCTATAGCCTATATATCGAGGTCCTTAAACAAAACAGAGGAAAATTATGCGATCAACGAGAAGGAGATGCTTGCTATAGTATGGACTTTTAGCTTGCTATTACTATGGATAATTTGAGAAACTACCTCTACGGTGCTAAAAAGATCAAGATCTTCACCGATCACTAACCACTGACCTTTGTGCTAAGCAATCGGAATCACAACGCTAATTTGAAGCGATTGAAGGCAAGAATAGAAGATTACGACTATGAGTTGGTATATAAACCAGGAAGAACTAATACAGTGGCATATGTCTTGTCGTGATTTCCATTAGAAGTTAATTCCCTACCGTCAAGCACTACCGATACATCACACAGAGCCGACGAGGATAGCAGACAGCTAATACCGAATTCTGAAGCTTCAATTAATGTTTTTAAAAATCAATTAATTTTTAAAGAAGGAAATGGAATAAGTGCTTCTAAAGAGCCTCACCAGTCCTACTGTAGACACGCTATCGGAATGGAAATTATTAACAAATCCGAACTTGTAAAAATTCTTAAAGAAAAGTTTAACGTAAACGTAATTAATGGTGTTAAAATCGCAGAGAAATATATTCCCTTATTGCAGAACGTATAGAAGGAAAAACTTTCAAAGTTTAAAATTAGGATAACCCAAAATATCGTGGAAGATGTTAACAACGAGGAAAGGAAATGCGCAATATTTCAGGAGGAACACAGTAAAGCTCATAGGAATGCGATTGAGAACAAGTAGCAAATCCTCGAGAAATATTATTTCCCCAGTATGACCAGTTTAATTCTCAAATACTGCAATATTTTCAACCTAAGTAAATATGATCAGCATCCTAATAGACCTGAACTTCAGCTGCGGCTTCAAATCAAACATATAGAAGAATTAATCAACCAACTAAAGCTTACCCCTAAACGAAACAGGAGAGCAATTAATTGGATTGGATCCGCTTGGAAGTGGATCGCAGGAAATCCAAATGCTACTGATTGGGATAGTATAGTCAAGAGTCCAGATGAAGTGGTCACGAAAAACAAAGAGCAGTATCTCATAAACACCAAGCTAATGGAAACCGCTCGCAATATATCAGAACAGTATAACGCCATTGTCGGGCAGCTAAATACGAAATCAGCAGATAAATTTGAGCAGGTGATATTCAACAAGCTGAGTATTGTTAATACAAGCTGAGTAGGAGAGGCATTCCAGGTGAAGTATTCCAGTTGTGAAGTATTCCAGCTGCAATCACAGAAAGTGAAGAAAACGAACAGGGAGTATATTTTAACCAGTGTCCAAACTTCAATGGTTCCACATGCTCTGGATATTAGAGCAGTTTCTCTTATTATCTAGCAAGCGGGCCGCATGCTTTTAAAGAGGGTGGAGTTAACACATTGCACAATTTATGTTGCAGAAGTAATGTTATTAATTCATTGTTTGGTTTTTTATGCGTCAGCAAATTTGTTAATGAAACGGTTTTTTTATAAAAGCTTTTCAATTCCACGGTGGTTTAAATTGGTAAGGTCAGCGTAATTATAAATTTATTCGTGGATAAAAATAAATTGATTAAAAGTAAAGTCAGTCTTAAAAAACCAAAGTAATTTAAAAGTAAATAAAAACATAATAAAAAATATTTAAATTGTTTAATTCGCGTTTTCTCAATAACTTTATCTCACAATAGCTTTTTAAATTACACTTATATAATTAAATTTGTGATTTTAAAGTAAGTTAATTATATTAAAGTTTGTATTTATGGTATTAATTAAAATGTACCATTTTGTGTTAATATGTGCCATTTCAAGCACGTTGTTTTTAATTAACTAATAATTAAATCATATATAAATATCCTGAACAATTGAAATTGAGATCAATTAAAATATTTAATTTTTTTAAAATCTGAATATTCCAAAATATGTAAAAAAGAAGGAATTTTAAGGCACCCTTAAGACGAAAGCAGCCTTATTGACCTTTCTTCTTCGAGTGACTCGTCTTGATAATTAGTGTTGGTCTTCTTCTAACCACAAATTATTATGCTGTCGGGACAAAATTACATAGGAAAAAAGTACATAAGACAAAATTACATGTGGACAAAATTTCATACAATATAAAAAAATTACATATTTAAATTTTTATAAATATTTAAAATTATTTGGTTTTGTAATGAAGGTACTTTTTTGCTTAAAACATTTTATTTGGTTAAACATGTTTTTATTTCTTATATTTTATCATGGTCTTATAATTTTAAGTTTATCGGTATCGGTAGCCGGAAGGTTTCAGATGTACTAATTAGCAAACAATTTCAAGATTCCTTAATATTTAAAAAAAAAATGGGTGGAAAATTTCTGGATGTTGTTAAATAATTTAACATTCCAACCGACTATAGATTTTTAAAAAAAATCGAACTTCTTTAAGCGACCAACAAGTTGTTTTGAAAAATAATGTGAACATAAGACCATAACAGTAAACAAGAAGCATGAGGATATTCATGCCTCAAAATAGCTTGTACATCTCTTTTGCTGACACTCCTAGCCTAAAAATTGGAGTCTTATCACACATCCATGATTAGAATAATAATATGAAATCAAAAGCATTACATATAAAACTCAAACCAGATTCATACACAGAATATTTTTTTTAACATAGAGACATAAAAAAATCTGCCCTACTAGATATATCTTATACTATTTTTGTTTTTGATCTGTACATGTTTGCTTAGTCACCGTACATGTTTCCTTAGTTACCATACACGTTACCTTCCGTACTTTGCATGTAAATTCATACCAACCATATCATCAAATAGATGATTGTATAGTTTATAAAACTATTACCTGAAATAAATCTGAAATAAATAAAGGCAAATGACATTTTCTTACTTTATTTTATATGGGTGTTGAAATAAAATCAAAATGAAAAAGAAATAAGATTAAAAATCAGTTTATACTTTTTTGGCTTTATTTCAATACCACATTTGAAGTAAAGCCGCAATCATGAATTTTTTTTATATTACTTCCTTTCACTTTTAAAACAATAAAAAGAACAATTAAAATGAAATAAAGACAAAATATTATTAACAGATGATAATGATAAATTTGAATTTTAATTACGGATTTTAGATTTGGATTAAAATTAGAGAATTTCATTTTCCAAAATATTTATAATATTTATACTGCATATGCATGCGCCAGACTTACGGCCGTATGCTTGTCCCGCCAGTACTCGTTAACCTTTTAAAATAATAAAACTATTTATCTGCTGTGTTATGGCTCACTACCGATACAGTATAAGAAGGATGAACTAGGAGAGATTATAGACTAGGAATCAAAATCAGGGTATTCCGCTTTTCTAGAATATTTATATGCACGTATATGACTTACACACAGAATATGTTTTACTAAATATTGAAATACTTATGTTAATTATTAAAGTAGCTAGCCTTAGTTGTTTTTTTAAAATAAAATAAAGATGAAAACAAAAATTTTATGATTTCGGCTTTATTTCAGGTAACCTATTTACCAACCAAAAATTGATTTTTTTAAAATCCTCATCCTTTTTCCATTTTTTTCGTTTTTTTGTTTGTCTTAATGTAGATAAGGATACATTTTAAATTTTGAAAAACCAACCAAACAATGCGTTTTGTAAGAAATTAAATTAAATCTTATGCTACTATTTTAATTTTTTTTCAATTTATAATTCAATAGCGGAAGTAATAAAATAAGCTTTTTTTCACATAATTAAAAAAAATTTAATTTACTTCGAAAAAATCCTCGAAAAGCTAAGCGGCGATCATTGCTTCAGAAGTTATGAGCTTTTTTGTCCCCACACTTCTTGTGTTTTTGCAGTATTTTTGAATTCCATATTTTTTTGTTTATGTTCTTTGTTAATTTTTTGAGTTTAAGTGGCACTTATTTAACTATAAAAATTCCCCGGTTACTGTACAAAACTAATTATGTTTTTATTTATTAAAAAAAATTTGATTTGTTTTATTAATGTTTATACATAATTATTATTATTTTTTTGTTTTTATATTATTAGCCAAAATTTAGGTCAGAAAAACCTTTATACTTTCGTACCGTTGGCTTTTGGAAGATAGAAGAAATGGAGAAAAATAGTTGGAGAGAAGAAATGAAGAAAAAAGTAGGAGAAAGGTACGGCGGAGAGTTGCGAACTATGTTACTGATGTTCACTTTGAATTTTTGTAAATTAAACAAATAAAAACTATCCCTTCTTGAGAATGCTGGTGGTGGAATGCGATTCCACATTCTAGAAGTTCTGACGATGTATTTCCACGGTGGTATTTCCACGGAGTAGGGGTGGACATTTGCAACCTCTCGCGTTCCTCGGCGGAATTGCTTAAGAGGCGGAGGTAGTGATTTTCATTGTTCCGAGCATGTGCCTACTCGCACGAAATATCTATAAAATAGGGTTAGTGCTCCAACGATACGACGATGACTAAGTGAAGCAAGTGTTGAGCTCTGTGGAACACCAGCATCAATTTGAAGTTGATCAGATGTGATTCCATCAACTGAAACGAGACTGGCCCGATTCGAAAGAAAACTTTCAACCCATTTAGTGAAAATTGGATCTAGACCTATAGCATGGCATTTTGCTATTAGAACACCATACTCCATCAAAAACTTACTACATATCTAAGGCCACTACAACAGCCTTACCAGACTGATGTAAGTTGATGTTTAGTCTTTCGCAGAGGCAAGTAATAAAATAACCAGTAGAACGGCGGGCTCGGAAGCCATATTGACCGTCATGAATTATACCTAGGTGGTCAGTGCTACCTAGGGGAGAGTTAACAGAGATGGTGTATTTCCCTGGGTGTTTGGTTGGTGGAATAAATCCAAAAGGTGTTCTTTCTGGTCTTGTCTCTTTGGTGTCTTCGTGGAATTTTTAACAAGTTGAGAAAGATGCAACTTGCTTACCTTCGGGAGTATTGGGACTTAAAAAGCGAAGCCAGTAATTGTTATGAATATTGAAATCTCCTGCCAAAACAATAATCTCGGATTCTGGATGGTTTTCCAGAATTAGGTTTATTTGTTTCGATAGTTTTTCAATTCCCGTATCAGTTTCTAACATATACTCGTACGTACATTTTTTTGTGTTCAGTAGTTTCCATTCAAATTTGTTGAAATTATTTGTGCAAAAGTATTCTGATCGAGATTATCTAGTTCTAAGTTAATCTTTTTTGTTCTGATTTTTTTTAGTATAGTTTTGGACAAATATTTTTGTTGCTGTTTTTTCTACATTTTGACAGTTAAACAAAGAAGTTTGAGAGTAAACAAAAATTAGAGCAAAAGTACAATTTTTGAGATTTCATTGTCCAATTCTGTTCGAATTGTACTGAACAAACTTGTTATTATAACAATAAAAAACATGAGAATTCTTTTTTCGCAATATGTACTTGCATACACATTATTTTTAATATAAACGGAATTAGTACGAATAAGTACCAATAAAATAATTTAATCAATAGTTCAATCAGGTGTAATACTGAGTTTTACCACTATACTTCGACTTAGGTGCATGTGAAATAAAAGCGCGAATTAATTAATTAAAGAAAAAAAAAATTAAATAATAAAAGAGATAAATAAAAAACTAAAAACATAGTACTGAAATAAAAAAAAGTTAATTAACTAATCTAAATTTAGTGTCAATACTAAGATTTAATCATTTAATTAAAATTCGAAGTAGCTACAACCATTTTTTTTTTGTTTTCGCTCTCTACTATTTTATTCAAAATGTTGTTTCGGTTCGTCTTAGTTGGCAATAGTACAATTTTGCTTAAGTCATGACACGCACCTACAACCCTACATACTAGTTCAATTTGTATTAATACATAAATTCAAACCACAGAATATTTTGTTTTGTTTTTCTTTTCGTTTTTCTTTTTCTTCCATAAATTCTCTCAATAATGCATTATACAATTTTTTTTTTGTTTTGTTTATTACCGTAATTTTCTCAACAAAAACAAATTGTGAATAATAATATTAATATTAATATCAACAATTATTTGCTTCTGCCACTTTTTATATGCAATAGAGTGATTACTTTTTATATGCGAAATAATGTACCTTATAAGACACTACAACATGTTGAGTGCTCCAATCCAATTTATCAATATAATTTTGTTTTATTTACAGATTACCTCAAGCGAATCAGCTAAAAACTGATATGCTTATAGAAAATATATCCCACCAGATAAACTCAATTTTGGAAAACAATTCCCAATCTGAGATTGTTCTGGCAGCAGACTTCAATATTCATAACAGGGACTGGCTTCACTTTTCCAGGCACACAAGGCAAACAAGTTGAACTTTTTTCCGATTTTTTCAATCTTTCTCAACTTGTCAAAAGCACTACGAGGATACCAAACCGACGCGGCCAGAATGAACACCTCCTGTATTTATTCATAACTACCCATCCAGAGGAATATCCAATCTCTATTAACTCTCCGCTAGGTGGTTCCGACCACAGTGTCGTAAGCACAAGCTTCGAAGTAGGCCCAACAACCAGTTCTAATAATTCTCCCAAAAGAATATTTGGCATTACCACCAAGCTGACAGGGAATACCTTAACAATTTTTAAATGCATCGAACTGGTTGTTGAGTTTCCGATACAAGAATATCGACTTTGTTGCAGAGGTGTTTACCAAAAGGATTCTATTAGGAATGAAAACTTTCATTCCAAATAGCCTTAGAAGTATAAAATAAAGTCCCTTAGGTTGGTGCAATGACCTCTGCAGCAAAGCTCTGAAATCCAAAGAAGAAGCTTATAAAAAATACAAGAACAATAAAACTGTCAATTCGTATGAGATTTATAAAGTGGTTAGGAATAAATGTAAAAAAATTATCAATCAGCAAAAATTCCTGCATAACCAAAGATTGAGACGCGAAATCTTTGATCTCCACCACAATAGCCGGTCTTTCTAGACATGCTAAAAATGTTGGGCCGAATTTTTGCAACTCCTGGTTTCCACCTATGATTGATAATATTACTATTATATCAGATTCTGTTGGAAAGGCTAATTTTTTTGCAAAATTATTTGCAGCTAATTACACACTCCCTCCTACAGCCCAAAATCCTCCATCAATCCGAGTTGGGATTCAGGACATGAGCTGTAGTAAAAGTCTTGAAGAATCTCGATATAAAATAATCTACCAGTCCTGATGGTATACCTGCATTTGTGCTGTGAGACGCCTTCACCATTTTTAAACCTCCTCTGCGCAACTTATTTCATTTGTCCTTTTCTTCAGGAACTTACCCGTACTATTGGAAACTTGCTCTCAAGTTTATCCTATTCCAATTTAGGCATACAATTTAGCATTTATATCTTGTATAGCATTTATTACCGTAGGTTTTCTATTCGTGTCAACGAACTTTTTCTTTTTATAAAGACTCTTCTTTTGTACTTGTAGCTTGAGTTTTACTTGTTTATTTATTCTGGCTTGCTGTTCCATTGTAATTGGCAAACATCTGTAAGTTTCCAAATGTTCTCTACGATAATTAATATATACATAGTACATAAAGTTATCATGAACTATTTTTCCATCGCACGAATGGTGTAGTCCCCTTACTATAACTTTTATTGTACTGGTAGCTTTGTCTTTATAGGAGGGCCAACCAACTTTCTTCGACGTTAAATGGTTTGATAATTTGTTTCTGTTAGTGACATTGATCTTCTACACGTTATTGTCATACGATGTGTACTTGCATTCCGTTTTTGTAGTTTGCTTAATTAAATTATTTAGTTCGTCAACGGACAAATAGTTTGGATTTTGTCGAGATAACCTAGTGAAGTTTGGGGTGCGCCAGCCCATATGTGAGAATTGTACTCCATCTTAGGTCGGATATAAGCTTTATAGATATTGGACAGATCTCTTGGAGAAAAGTAGGCTTTACATCGGGAAAGAAAACCCAAGCATTTGGCAGCCATCTTAGCTTTCTCAAAAATATGCTTATTCCACTGCATTTTTTGGTTTAGATGCACGACTAAAATATTTAGACTTTCGGTCCGTTGTAGGGTATCTCCTTGAAATCGCAGAGTTGGGTCGAGTTGATCTCTTTTACAAGAGATGAAACAGCTTTGAGTTTTGAACGTGTTGAACTCAACTCTGTTTACGCTACCCCAATCGTTTATTTTTGCTAGATTTGATTGCGGTAGAGGTGGCGTTATATTTCTTTAAAAAGTCGTAGGATGCCCCCAGGCAAAACTATGGATTGGACTGAGGGTTGAAGAGAGTAAGTCGTTGATACAAATCAAGAAAAGAGTAGGTGATAAGGCAGAGCCTTTTAGGACGCCAGTGTTTATTTCACAGTCGTCGGACATAAAACTGTCGACAACGACACGAGAGAAAGTCCTCAATCCATGTACACAAGAGGCTGCCCAAGGCAATACCCTGGCATTTACTCATTTGTAGATAGCGAGCTCTTGAGATAGCGAGAGCTACAACCTCAGATTCACCGGTACAATGAATACTGGTGTTAAGTTTAACGCAGAGAGAAGTTAAAAGATCGCCTGTTGACCGTTGGCTTCTAAAGCCGTATTAGCCATCATTTAACATACGCGAACTACTTAGGTATCTCAATAGCCTTTTGTTTATTACGATTTCCATTATTTTGGAAAGAATCGAAGTAATGCCAATTTGTCGGTAGTTGATGGCGTCACCTTTTTTGGAAATTGGCGAAACATGCGCAATCTTCCACTGGCTGGGATATTTACCAGTCGAGAGTGAAAGTGAGAAATGATTTCGCAGAAGTTTCGAAATGGGAGAGGCGATATGTTTGAGAACCATGACTGGATATTTATACTTGCTTAAGACTTGCTTTAGTTTAGTTTTTTCATTCGACATAGAAGCTTACTCTTGAGAGAATTTTGATGAGGCTTTTTATTGTGCTCGCTATCCATCCTGATTTTTTTATCTCTTGGCACGTTTTTAATGGAGTTTTATATGTTTTACTCTCGGATCTATTGATTTAGCTCTTGCTGCTAACGAACACCCGCTGCAATTCCTTACTGTATGTAATAGTTGGCCCCAACCTTAACATATTTAACCACAAGTGTAATCGCAAAGTTAAGATTCTAGTTGTATTTCGATCGTCAGGATCATTCCAAGGGAACGGGTGTTGTGGCGACATCTTTTGAATCTTGTTTTAAATTTATTGAAATGATTTAAAGCTTAACGCTGCGTTAAAGAGATTTTTTTAGCAAACTGAAGAACGAGACATCCACATTTTTTGTCCGATTTGGATGAAAATTTGTATATAAGTTCTTTATTGCGATACCGAGGTAACTACGTGGATTGGTTTTTAAATTTTGGAACTTAAACTTAGCAATTAAATTTATAAAAATTTACAAGACATACAGTTTACGCACACTTAAAAAATTTAGTTTTAAGAAATTCCGCTACAGAGCTTTGGCAGTTATGTAGCTAGATTCTTCTTTCTACAATGAATTCTACTAACAACACAACTGATTTTTAATAAACACAAATGAATGTACATATTTTTATTTTTGATTAAACACAAATAATGTACATGTATTTACCATACTAATTCAAATATTATTACCGTTGTATTTATTATTTTACCAAAGAAATATTCAAAGATGTTTTATGATATTTTACTGAATTGATATTTTATGTTCAGAATACAATTTATTAGGGTTAGATTTATTAATAAAGAAATACATTTGTGTTCACTTATTTCAGGTATGTATAAATTTTAACAGTTCATAAATATAATAACGTTATTATAGAAAACGTTATTTTTGAAATTCTGTAATTTTTAAATATATTTTTGAACATGTTCACCTTAGGTATGTTAGCAATAACTTTTGTCTATAACATTTTTGAAGAGGCAATAAGTGACGAAAATACAAATATAGCGAGAATATTTTGTTAACTGAAGCTGATTTAGTAAAGTTGAATTTTCTTTAGTAAATTTTTATAACAATAATTACCAAGTTTTAACTTGGTAGGGAGAACTAGTGCACTACCCTACCATGATAAGATTAAACATCTTGTCAAAGACATATCAAATGCGCCATATCACACATTTGGTCATCATGCTAATTCTGACAAATTTTTTGTAAGCGGCGTGGAGAGGAAAACTTTGTAACTTTGATGAAATCAAATGGTATCTTTGAAAATGCTGGGTATTGTTTAGTCCAAAACTCAGGCAGCTTGTTACTTAATATGGACTCAAATATTTGCGAACAGTTCAATAGTATAATTTGTCAATACGTAGGAGTAGGAGGGAAATGAATTAATTTTTCTCTGGAGCTGTCTTTTCAAGTAGATGTGCAGCTGCTGTTGTCCAATGCCATACTAGGCAGACTTTTACAGAGTATGAAATAAATGGAAGTGAAAGAGATAGAAAAATGCTTCTTCCAAACGCAAAAGAGAAAATAATTAAAAGAAATATGACCAGGAAAAATAAGCAACATAAGCCAAATGAAAGATTAAAAAGAGCTAAAGATCACTCAGTAGATAAATATTATGGAGCAGAGCTATTTCAAAAACCAGATATGTTACCGGTGTTTCTACAAAAGAAAAAAAAATGCTGGAAAATTTGAGAACAAATTTTGAAAATAGGACGAACATTGAAATTGAAGCACGCGATCCATTGGATGGTTGTAATTATTGGTACGAATTAAGAAATATAATGACCACTGCCTCAGATTTTGGAAAAATTTGTAAAATTCAAAGTTGTTTTTGTTACCATAATATAATCAAATATAAGCTCTATTGAGTTGTATGCACAAACACCATGATTTATGGAATGCAAAATGAAAAAAATTCAATATCAAAATTTGAAAAGCAGACTAGTTTAAACATTCAAAACTGTGGGCATTTTATTGACGAAGAATTACATTTTCCAAAAATCATATATTTATTTTGATCAAGTGCAAGGTCAATTACACATAACAAAAATAAATTTTTGCATTTTTATTATATGGACTTCAAAAGACTTCAAGTATGTACGAATTAAAAAGAACGTAGAATTATGTGATCCACGGATTCCCAAAAACATGCGAATAAGAAATATATGAGTTACTTTACTTCTAAAACAATAAATTTTAAAATTAAATAACTTTTATAACATTAAAATATGTGTGTAAATAAATGCAATATAGCCAAAAAATACTTTTCGTTTTTTTCCTTCGAACAATTTTTTTTCCTTTACACAAAAAAATATCAAATTAAAAATTTTAGGGTGATCTTTCGTTTTTATAACGAATAATTTTTTACATGATTCTAAATTTATATTTTGAAAATACATTGAAGTACGATTATTTATTTGTATTGCTTCTTTTAAAAATTTAAATGTATAATTTTTACTATAGTGGTATACAATTTCAAGTAAACTGATTATCCAGATAGTGGAAAAATTAAAAAAAGCTTTATAGCTTTCAAATTTACATGCACTAAATTTAAACAAATTTTTACATGAAGTTTGAGCTTTCAATTCTGTTTAAGCCCAGCCTTAAATGGTAGTCAGCGTACGAAAAATAGATTTGAGCAGATGCTGACATAAAAAATTACTATAATATTCTTCCGTTAATCGTTCCGATTTAACCATACAACATTATTCATAAATTATTAAATTTAATTGCAAAATTTTTTTTTTTAAATTTACATCTAATAACTCTATTATAAATAAAAGTAAATTCGAAAATAGTATGTCTACTCTAACAGAGTACCTATAATTACCAAATTATTAAAAAAATTTTGTTTTTTTATCAACTATCAAAGATACAAAGTTCATATTACCTTTGACATTTTGTTAAATGCCTGTTCGCATTCATCCTTATCTAATCCATAGCTTGAGCATACAAGAGCAAATTCAGTTGCATCAATCGCACCATCATTTGATGCATCCTCTAGATCAAACATAAAATTCATGTACCTTAAAATATAACAATAAAAAAAAAACATTTGATTAGTTCGAACAATTATTTATTTTGTTTAATTGTATTATGTTTTTACAAGTGGTTAACCAATGTACAGAAATTGTTTTAATCAAAAACAATTATAGTAAATTATTTGACTTGATTGTATTTTTGCTTTGTGCACAATATTACATACTTGATTCAAATTTCATTGAAAAAATATTTACTAAGTTTTTAATTAAAATTTAACGTAAAAAAGAATAAAATAAAATAATACGTAAAAATAAAGTTTTTGTATATACCTTTATCGAAACAAAATTACCACCCTAAAAAGTAGAAAATAAAATGGATGGTGGTCATGGTCAATCCTGAAAATCTCGGACTATTTGAGGCTTAAAAACTCATGAACGTTTTAACAAAGAATATCTATTACAATAAGAAGTGGCACTCTTCCAAAAACTCCATTTTTCCAATATTAACTTGGTATTTCTATAATTTTTTACCACTACTTAAATAAAAAAAATTCGTTGGGTAAAAGAGATAAACATTATAAACAAAAAACTCTTTACGGGAATTACTACAAGAAAGTGAACTTTCAGAAGTGAACTTTTCACCATATATTTTTAAAGGGTGTACTTCTTATTTGTTTACATTTTTGTTGTTGTACCTAATGTAATTTTATATAGGTTTTTATTAGCGGGTTTACTTTAAGTTGATTCAAAATTAATGCAAGGTGTTTGCAAGTAAAGACATTTTTTTAATATAGGATTTTATTAGCGGGTTTACTTTAAGTTGATAAGTTGATTCGAAATTACTGCAAATAAAGATCGAAATTTAGTTAATTAAATTGAAAGTGATATTTATATATTGTAGAAAATATAAAATTTTGTGAAATGGGTTAACATTATTACAAATGTCTAGTGTGTAGTTTGAAAAAGGTAGATAATGAATTAAAATTTCATCAGTTACCGAAGGATTGTGTATTGTACGTGTAGGTGGTATATTTAATTTTATTAAATTATATTTCATGGTTTTCTATTTAAAATAGTATTATAAATAAAAATTTAGATGTATGTATGTAATTTTAATATTAAATATTTGTAAAATTTGCAGGAGAGAAAAATGGTTAAAAGCTATTGATAGATGGGATTTAATTGATCCAAAAATATCAATAAAAACAAATACCGTCGAATGGTTTTATGATTATATTAGATATGTTAGAACAAAAATGTTTAACTTTATTTGATGCTATACCTATACCTACGTAGAAAATTTTTCTGAATATAAGTTATTTCAATCTTTCAAATATGATTTGACTTATAATTGCTGTAATAAAAGTGATCAAAGTTATTTTATAAAACTGTATGTTAGAGTAAGAATTTATTATATAATTAAAAATTTCAACAAAAATGTTAAATAATTCAATACAAAACATAAAATTATAATGGCAACTTAGCAGATAGATAGATATTAGTTTACAAACGTCAACAAAAGATAATAGGTGTTTGTTTAATTTCACATTAGGTAAGTTGTATAAAACAAAATAATAATATTTATAATATATTTTATATAATATAAATAAAAACTATTTAATCTAAATCAATATATGAATAAATTATTTTACTTTCTTTTCTTTGTAGAAATTAAATATATATAAAAAAGCAATGTTTTTTAGGAAACAAACAACAACATGTAAGTAGTAATTCAATGTATAATTATATTGTACATAATAATAACAACTAACAATAATTTATTTTAGTAAAATATGTTATGTAATATTATGTCACTAATATTATATTATATAGTTTACATTTAAAATGCAATTTAGTTCATTTATTAATTAACTTAATCACTAAATGTTAAAGAAAGAAAAATAATAATATTTTTTCTTAATTTACTCTAAAAGTACTAATCCATTAATAAATTTACTATTTTGTAATTTTTGTTGGTTTACTTATTTAAACAGAATAACTCTTTCGTTATTGCTTACTCATTATATATATACAATACACATATATAAGGGGTTTTCCAATAGGGATAATATGATTTTGAAGTGCGTTTCGGGTTTCGGCCATTTGTAATATGTCATGATCTGTCATTTTTTTAATGTTTTTAATGTTTCAGTAATGTTTACAATTTCATTACAAACGTCGTGAATTTGCTGATTTTGCCTTGGAACAACTTGGTTTTTGGTCTGGTGGAAGCATCGGTCCCAACTTCTTTCGAAATGAAGCTGGTAACACCGTTGCTGTTAATGGAGAGCGGTGTAGATCGATGATAACCAACTTTTTATGGCCGAAATTGGAAGAAGTTGATCTTGACACATTTGGTTCCAAAAAGACGGGGCTACGTGTCACACACCAAGTGCAACAATTGAATTATTGCGAGAAAAGTTTGGAGATTCGATTATTTCAAGAAATTGTGATATTAAATGGCCTCCAAGAAGTTGTGATTTAACACCATTAGACTATATCTTGTAGGGTTATTTGAAGTCATTGATCAGCAATAAACCAGACTCTCTTCAAGCTTTACAAGTCAATATTGAACGTGCTATTCATGACATACGACTAGATTTAGTGGAAAAAGTGCTCGAAAATTGGGTTGATCGAATTCGTTCGTGCAGAAGAAGTCGTGGAGACCATTTGAATGACGTTTTATCATAAAGGAAATATAATATAGATGAACTACGTGGAATAAATTTTTTCACGATTTTTTTTTGCTTAAAAAAATTTTGAAAATACCCCATACACAGTAGAACCTAGATAAAATCACTTAAAATTTTGTAATACGTCATTTTAATGTTTTCGTTAACAGAAACTCAAAATATTGAAAATTTTTTCTTTTATGCAGGTTCAACTGTATAGATTCTAGCTTTGAGAGAGAGAATCTTTAAATTAATTTTAATTCTTGTTGTTTTTTTTTTGTTTTTGCTTTTATATAACATACATACAGTGTAGTAGTGGCTATAAGGTAAGGTTGTGTATGTCGTATCAAATACACACTTGTTGGGTAAAGATAGAGTATGCCAATAATATAAAATGCATGGTGTCGGGCAAAATTTCATAAGACAAAATTACATTTTTTAAAAAATTACATACCTTTTTAAGTTTTTATAAAAAATTTAAAATTATTTGGTTTTGCAATCAAGGTACTTTTTTCCTTAAAAAAACACTAAGATGGTTATGCTGAAGTCCGAAGCGGAATATCCCCGAAAAAAATATCCGACCGGAATACGAAAAATATCGGTATTCTGAAATTCGACTCCAAAGTTTGTGCTTGTTTTGGAAGATTTTTTGCTTGTTTTGGAAATTAAATGTTTTGGAAGATTTTTTTTTATTTCAAATAAAAAAGGCGTTCACAGTTTAAGTTTTTTTTTGTTTATTTTGTAAAAAGTTATAAATTTTTTAATAATTACATAACGTATATATGTACATAAATTAAAAGTAAAACTTATAAATTTTTAATTACATATATGTATATATAAATTAAAATTTAATAGTATATTTTTGTTACACATTACATTTTATTAAAAACAAAAAAAGATTCGTTTGAAGCGCTTTTTTAATTCGTAATTTCGACGGACTTCAGCATAACCACCTAATTCTTATATAAAACAATCTAATAAAAATATAAAACAAAATCATATTTTGAAAGGAATTATTAATCAACTTAAGATTTTGACAATTTCTTCCAAATTTTATAATAATTGATAAAATTTTAAACATTTAATTTTTTAAATATGAAATTTTGTCATGGAACCAAAATGTTACATTTTTAACGCAAACAAAAACAACTTACTTTAAATTGAAAATTCATAAGGAAATGAGAATTAAAAAATTTTAAAATCGAAATAGAATAACCAAAAATTTTCATTCAAAATAATGTTCACGTTCATTGTTAATATAATATTATGATAAGATAATGATAATGACCTACACTCTACCTCTACTATGCACTATGCAGTAAAAAATCAAGGAATACATATATATGAATTACGATAGTGTGCAAAATTACTTACTTACTGCAGTATGGCACAAAAAAGATAAGCACATTGAAGTAATTGAAAACATAAATTAATAAATTATTTATTTATTCTAATATTATAATATTGTTAATACTAGTAATATTATAATAAATTTAAGAATTTATTTTTGTTTATTTAATTTTTCATTTTCATTTTTATATTGCAGTTATCTATTTTTATTACATTCAAAGTGTTTATTATTTTATTACACTTCAATTCGGCTTTTTCTCTTTGTTTAAAATATATTTTACAACATATGTATATATTATTTGTACATTTGTGAAATTTTTATTTAATGAATTTTAGTTTTAGAGCCACAAATTCTAAAGCACAGGTACATTTTTTTTTTTCAAAACCTATCTATGTGGTGCCTATGAAATGTTATTTTTCAACGCATAAAAAAGTAATTTAAATAGAATTTTACATTTTATTTGAAATTAAAACAAAACTCCAATTCAATCCAAGAACAAAGTCAAAGAATTAGAAATTATAAAAACAGTTTAGACGCTTCTATTAGTGTTATTTTTTATTTTGTTGAACAAAAGAAAAAACAACAAAACAAAGTTAAATATTTTATAAATTTTCATTTTTTGAAATGTTCAACATGTATTGTACGATACTGTACGAGGTACAATGGAAATAAAATATTTGTTATTTATATTATGCTTAGGCGAATCCTTTTCTCTTGTATTTGTTTAGTTATGATTATTTTTATTTATAAACAATGAGTTTTACTGTTCGCATAGAGAATTTCATTTACAGTTTCTGATGCCAATTCTACCAGATCGCTTTCGTTACTAATAAATATTGAAGATCCTGAATAGCCACATCCTCAAAACCTTCACCTTGTTGCATGTACATAAATAAAAAAAATGTAACCGTGTTGCTAGAAGTACGTAGCATGTTATAAGAGGGTAATTCACAAATTTCTGGACGTGATGAAGGAGGATTACATGTACATTTAAAATATTTATAAGTTTTTTATTAAACTTCAATTCCGCTTTTATTTAAAATATTCATATATCTACCTATGAAAATATATATATATGTATGTACACATTTGTGAAATTTTTATTTTAAGAATTTTAATTTGACAGCCAAAATTTTACACACAAATTCAATTCATACCTATATTTTTCTTTTTTTATTTTTCAAAACCTACCTAAGTTACCTATGATACCTATGAAATGCTCCTTCAAGGCAATAGTACAAAAATAGTTTTTCATTTGATTTTAAAATTGCAATTAATAAAAAATAAAAATTCAGTACAAAAACAAAATCAAAAAATTAAAAATTACAAAAACAATTTACACACGGCATTGTTGCAGGTGTTCTTTTGTTTTAGCCAAACAGAAAAATAAAAATTAAATCATTGTATGTGTGCATGAATATAAACAAAACATATTACATTTTTTCTATGTCCTTACCTTACTACCTTATTTTCTTGTTTTTACACACATATAATACGACATAAATTATAAGGAAGGAATTGCGATATCATTATCAAAATAATTGAATCATCATTGTCCTGGAACCCCATCCGTGGGGCATAGGGCGGAAGGAAATTCTTTCCAACGGCTCCTATCTGCGGCTAACCTCTTCAGTTGTGGCCACGTTCTTTGCTGGGTACTTGCTTCGGCTAAGATAGTTGTTCTCCACGTTTTTCCCGATGCGACGTGTACCCTCAAGATTCCATTCGAAACATTGTTTCGCGATGTTGTTGTCAGGTTTCCTCAAAGTATGCCCGATCCAACGCCATTTCCTCTATCGGATTTCCACGTCTATTTGTGGGTGTTTCGTTTTTTGCCACAGCGTTCTGTTGGAAATGGTTTGTGGCCAACGAATGTTTAGGATGCGCCGAAGACATCTATTAATGTACGCTTGGAGTTTCCTGGTGATGTTTACTGAGACTTTCCATGTTTCGCAAGCGTACAGGAGAACAGATTTTACACTTGCGTTGAATATACTTATTTTTGTGCGCAGACATAGGTTGCTTGCCTGCCATATTTTTGAAAGCATCCCGAAAGCAGTACGGGAAAGATAATTGAATACGTATGCGATATACAAAAACAAGAGAAATATTATAATTTATAAGAGATATTATAATTAACGCTCTGAGTTTTTTTGGCCTATGATTATATTTCTTCTCTGGGGTTCTACGATATGGTGAAATTTAAGAAATATTGAAAAAAAATTTTTTGTTCCGCGTAGTTTCTCTATATTATACTTCCTTTATGGTTTTATTCAGAACTTAATTGTATCAATTGTACTTCACATTAAATAAAAAACATTTGAATTTCTTTAACAATTAGTGTGTGTTTTTTTTTAAAGAAGACATATCACTCTTATTGGAAAACCCTTTATTAGTAAAATAAAGATATAACACTAATGAATGACATTTGCATTGATAGTGTTACCTGTTATTACATTATGATCTTAAATTTAAATAACAGACTCTCCCTCAATGCAAATACCATACAGTTCAAATATATAATAACTAATTAGAAAATTAATACTTTTAATTCTTCTACGATTCGTAATTTAAATTATATCAAAAGAGAAATTTAAAACAATAAAAAAGCTAATTCATATTAAGTTGTATCATACAATTATTATTTTTTAATTTATAGGTAAAGTCTTTGTGAATATGGCAGCTGCATTCGATGTTGATGGTACATATTCGAGGTCAACTTGCTTTTCATGATACATTTTGTTCTTTGATGATGAACTGAATTTTTTACTAAATGAATAGCTCCTTGATTATCCCCTTCCAATGTTGTTGGCTCTTTTATCAAATTACAAAAATTTAATTCTTTTAATAAGTTTCTATGAAATGATACTTCGCTTGCTCCTTGCGACATATTAAGCTTCTGTACTACTGAGAGACACTGTTGTTTGTTTTTTAGATTCCCATGCTACTGGAGCGTTGACGAAAATAAGAACGTAGCCGGTATAGGACTTCCTATCCTAACTTCAGATATCTAAGTGTGTGTTTCAATGCGAAATGTTCTTCATGAGAGTGTGTATTGAATTTCGATAATTTACAAACTGCATGCATTAGGTCAGGCCTTGATAATACAGCTAAATACATCAACGTTCCAACTAATAACTGATATTGGGATATTAATTTTTTACGTTCTTCGTCTTGACACTTCTTTAAATCGTTTCCTGTGTCCAATGGAGTTCTTGCTGGTTTACAGTTTTCCATTTTGTTTTTTATAAGTATTTCTTTAATATATTTATTTTTATGAATCTGTGTATTACCTCTATCTCCCTCACGTTCAATTTGTAGACCGAGATAGTATTTTATGCGACCTTTGTCAGAGATTTCTAAGGCTTCAACCATTTTTGATTTTATCAAACAATTGTTTTGTGCGGCGAGCACATTATTATTAGGTCATCAACGTTCATCATTCATTGTTATTCATAAAATACAAACAATTATTTGTAACACATTTCTTAAACCCAATCTTCTCCAGTACATCATTTAAATTTTTATTCCATTCTTTTCCTACTTGTTTTAATCCGTAAATTGAAGCAAAACTGTGTCATTTGATGTGACAACTTCTTTAAATATGTTCATATCATCCGCATAAATTATAACGCTGCTGTTTTTAATTAACGAGGGTAAATCGTTGACGGAAATGATGAAAATTAATGAACCCAGATGACTGCCTTGCGGGACACCAGAATTACCATAGAACGCACTGGAGATGGCATGTCTAAAGAGAATATTGTAGGACCTATTCGATAGGTAAGATTCTATCCCTTTTAACAGGAATGTTGGGAATTCTCGCTTGTGCAGTTTTAGCAAAATAACACTATAAGGAAGGAGATCAACTACCTTACTTAAATCAGTATAGACGACATCAGTTTGGAAACCAGCTTCCATCGATTTAAGAAACATGAAACATGATTCAACTAAATTTGTTACGGTTGATCTTCCCTTCATAAAACCATGCTGATTAGGCACAAGTAGAGCAGAACATTCGCTATATATAGCATTATACACCATAAGTTCAAAAACCTTTGGCATATTTGACAGTTTAGCTATTGGACGATAGTATGCGATGTGATTTTTTGGACCCTTCTTGTGAATCGGTTTGATATAGGCATATTTCCAAGATTGAGGGAATATTCCGTGTTCAAGAGACTTATTAAATAAAATTGACAAATGATAAGCGAGTTATTCACAGCAATTTTTTAAAACTATTTCCGGAATATTATCGGGACCCGGGGATGTTGCGTTATTTAACTTACTTTAATAGACTTTTATTTGAGACACATCAAACTGGATCAAACGTATGGGCATTGGAGGGTTGGCATTGACATGGCAACCATCAATTAAAGAAATTGTGGCTTCAGAAACGATGTTTACTGGAACTAAATATGGTTCATCATCATGCATGCTCCAGCGTATGTTTGGTAAGTTAAAGTCTCCACATATGATAATTTCATCATCAGGCTTTAACCAAGATGTTACTGAACCAAGAATGTGTTCAAGTTCAAGATATGTATTGTGGGGTGATTGGGGAGGAATATAACAGCATAATATATAAATACACTAGTTGCGTAGCTCTATTTTAATTGCAACTAGTTCTAAAACACCTGCTAAAGGTAAGGTTACTTCTTTGGCATTAAATTCACTTTTTACAGCTCCTCCTCCTCTTGAGATGATAGTATCAATTAAATTTTGACACCTGCCTTTACGCAAAACGGTGTATGACGAATCGAAGGCCTCAAGGGAATTGGTAGAGCTATGCAGCCAAATTTCAGTTAGAGCAAATATATAATGATCTAAAATTTTTGAGTTTGTGAAAGCGTCAGAAGTTTTAGTTCGCATGCCCCTGGCATTCTGATAAAATAAGGTAAGGTGTTGAATAGGTAGAGTTGTCAATTTATTACTTACAATGTGGTTAGGTTTAATAACTTTTAAATTAGGTCTAGGAACGAAAAAACCGATTATTCATTCTCTTGTTGCAAACGTGGTTGCGATAAGTTTCAAGATCTTTCATTAGCTTAGCACCGCTTACTCCAAGTGTTTCGTTATAATTTATAAATAATTTACGAAGTTCTATGTATTCTGATGGAAGACCCTCTTGTTGAATTAAAGTCTGAATGCTAGTTTTTGTTTTACCATCAATACATACGGAATCTGGTTGATTATACAGATACGCTAAATATAATCTAACATTATCATAAATTCTATGATCTCTAAATCTTGCAAGAGCATACCTATTATCACCAGAATTGACTGTTTTTTTGGGTTAACCTAACGATAGGTGGTCCTAGTGAGTTAATAAAATTAGTAGAGTTATTGAAGATAGAACTTTTTGAGAGGTTTTGATTTAGAACTTTTTGAACAGTTTTATAATTACGGTTATTCTTGTTATTAATATCTGGGGTAGTACTACTATGATTAGACTTAGTGTTAAGGTTGCTACTCTTCTTAATACTCTTAGAACTAGATTGAAATTCATTAGAACTAGAATTAGAATGAAGTTTTTTTGAATTACGAAAATAGTTAGTAGTGTTAGTACTACTATTACTAAAATTATTTTTTAGCTTGAGATTATTTTTTGTCAGATTCTTAGATACTATAATTTATTTCTTGAGTTGAGATGTGCTGTTTTCTCTCTCCAAGGCTGAATTAAGATCTTAATACCTTTTTTGTTGATGCTACTACACGGAAACAACGTGTAACGCTCATGAATTATGAATTTGAAACATGAGAAGGTGACTTTCTTTTTTAGGTTTAATAAGCAGCCAATTAAGAACAGATATACAAAATTTCCCATTCAACGTTGGCGTCAGGAGAAGCTCCGGTTAAAAAGAAGGAAGGCTGCTTCTAAATCAGTGGAGTTTCTCAATATTTTTGGATTATTTTGAGCAGGTTTTGTTTGGTTGGAAATTCTTAGTTTTTTATTTCTATTGTCCCAGTCTGACGATGACCAAGTTGTACCAAATTTATTAATTTCTGGAGATGTAGCATTATATGGCGCAACAAGTACAGGCTCGCTAATAGCAGCAGCAATCTCCGCACCTATATTAAGGTGATCAACAACTGAATCATCGAACGAAGGGTTAGATGCCTTTGGAAAGGTTACTTTATCAATTTTATCTTCCAAAGTGCTTAATTTAACTTTCAACTGGCCCAGTTCAGACAATTAAACATCAAAACCTACCATCGTACTGTTGTCTGTGCGCGGACTATTATTAGAACTATTACCGACACCTATCATCAACACTGCTTCGATTATCTTCTTAATGCTGGAATTGATATTAATTTCAATGCTCTTTACCATTTCCATGATTTTATCATTCAGCAGATTTGACATGTTACAAGAACATTTTTCAGCATACAATTGTCTGATTTCATTTTTAAAGCTGTGAAGCAGATTATTATTTTCATATTTGATTTCCGATAAACAATTTATAATTGACTCATTAATGATTATGTGTTATCGGTAGAAAAAAAATAGAATTATTTTATTTTATAATCTTAGTAAATAGTAAATATTTTTCGTCATTTATTTTTGTTTTGCTGAGATAATTTTAATTTGAAAATATTGGAAAAATAACACTCAAAACTTTAAGTATCAATTGACGGGGGTTTTTTTTTTTCTTTTTTTTTATCTTTTCAGTCTATTATTCATTACAAATAAAAAAAATTGGTACAGTCTACTACACTTAAATTTCCATTATTACGGTAAATATAGTATTGTAAAATCAATTCCACTTAAACATTGGTAGTTTTCCAATAAATCATAAATAATTTTATTTAGTGTCAATTAATCAAAAATTATTTTGTTCAAAAATATTTAATATTCAACATTTAACTATATAATTATTTTTTTTCTTTTTTTTTATATTCAAAACTTGAATTGCTTTACAGTGCATATTAAATATTAATATTCAATTATTGACGTTTTTTGTTTTTGTGTTTTTTTCTATATCTTATGAAGACGTCCTCTTCATTTTGCAACTCGATACTAACTGATCTCTTTTTCAAAAACCAAAAACTCACGCCAACCAAAAAACAGGTATCGGGGGGTTTCAAATCTGTATTCCAGTCGTTTTCTGCATTTGTTGTGTATAGGTAATAGGGTTGAGAGGAAAACAAATAAAAAAGCTCCGGCCTTTTTTATGAATACCAAATCGATCCTATTTCTGGTATTTTTTTACAAATATATAGAAACATTAAAGTTGAGAATTTTTGTCACTCTGAGAATTTTTTTATCAGCAGAAGAACTTATTATTATTTTGAATTTTGGTTAGCTACGTAATTCCGGAAGAAATGTATGGAAAAAAAAAATGATGATAAAAATGAATAAAAAAATATGATATTGAATTTTTTTAAAGGGATTTTAGGTTTATTTTTAATTTTTTTTATTACAAGACAATTTTAGCTATTTTATTATTTCAGTATTTATGCATGTATATATAATAATTATTTGTACATATAAGTATAAGCAATAATAAAATAAATAAAAATTTTGAAATGATTTTGTACAGGAAAAGGATATATACGATAATTAAATATATAGGTATATTTTTAGCTTAGATTTTTTTTTGTTTTAAGATACATGCGCATGTACACACAATATAAGGTTTAACTTATTGCATACTTTTATATTATGTAGTAACTAGCCGGTAAATTAATTTAACATCTCAGTTACACGTAATCTAAAAAGCAGGTAATATTTACTATTTAAAAAATTAAAATATTTTTTTTAAATTTAAAAAGAAAAGGATGTGAGATACATATTATATTGTATGAATATAGTTATCTAGATTTTGTAAATTTTAAGAATTTAGTCTAACACTCTAATATTAACTATGAATATACGTGATGGAAAAAAGAGTGATGATAAAATGAATGACATGTTATTATTGAATTTATTTGAAGGGATTTTAGGTTTATTTTTTTTTGTACATAAGTAAAACAATAATAAAACAAATACAATTTTTTTTGAATAAATGCAAATTTTAGTTTAATATGATTTCGTACAGTAAGATAGTAAGATGATATTATTAGCACAAATAAATAACTATGTCTTATTTATTTGTGCTATTAGTATGTAATATTATTCAAAAAAACAAAACAAAAACCTGTCTTGTTGTACCATCTTATACTCAAAAATAATCTCCTTTTATTCAAGAACAAAAACAAAAAAAAAACAAAAATATATGGAATTCAAAATCTTTTGCGCATCAATTATGTTTCCTCTTTGAAAATTCTTTCACATAAAACCTTTATTCGTTTACACAAAAGGAATACTTGATACAAAATATAGTGTGAAAGCGAGGATTTCGTTAGGTAGAAACAAATGGAATGCAAGTGGGAAACGCCTCATCCAGACTGTATTTTCTCTCTCTCTCTACCATATCATGTTCTGAACGGTACACACATCCGATAATGATCATATCAAAGAATATCTATTAATAAGAAGATTCACTGGAATAAAATTTTATAATTTATCAATGTGTTGGTTCCCATTTTTCCACTCGATTTCCAATATTGTAAGAAATAGAGAGTAATAAGAATTTAATTTGTGAGAGAGAGATAAAAACTCAAAATATAAAGTGGAAAAAAATTAACGAACGATTTTTTTGTATGAAAAAAATATTGTTGTGTTTATTCTTAGTTATCAAAATTTACAGAAGCGCTACACTTTAAAATGCATAGCTATAAAAATATTAATTATTTAAATTTGAAATTTTCATATTATTAATTTTCAAAGTTGTTACCTATTTATAAAATTAACAGGTACCTTAACGCATTATATTACTTATAATATGTATTAATAGTTCATTGATGATTAAAACGCACAATTTAATTTTTCAGAAACTCAAAAGACATCGAGTCATTCATAAAAACACCGCTTGGTATTCTTTTTAACTATCTGTTTCAATACCTGAAAAAATTTTTATATTGGAAATACCAGAATTATAATCTGTTTGAAATAAAAAAAAATTAATTCCCTTATAAGCCAATAAAATAAAATAATATGATATTTAAGAAATAATATATGTTTTTGAAATCAATATTATTTTATGTAGGTAATTGTAAAAAATCAATCATTCAAAATTTATTGATTCCCATACCCTATATAAATTTAATACGTTTATTTTTAAAAAAATTCGTACACAAAATTTCAGACGACCATACACATGAAAAATCTCTAGTAGGCTAAATAAATAAACAAAAGCTCCCGTGAGCTATTTAAAATTACATTGCAAAAATTAAGTTGTTTTTTAAATGTTTTATATCGCACTCTTTCTTTCTCACAACTTTTTACATAAGAAAATATTTACAATACTTCTTTGCTTCTTTAACTAATGGGTTTTTTTTATAAATGAAGTAGTAAAAATATCTTGACTTCCAGTGAACCTTCTTATTAATGGATATTCTTTGATCATACCTAAAACGTGGCTACCGATCAGAACACAATACGGCAGCAGGCCACAAAGCGTCAAAACAGCAACGCTCGAGCAGCAGCCGCAACATTATTTTACTTTCTACTTTTGCTGCTGCGACCTGTCAAATTTATATTTCATATTCTACACAAACATTTATATGTCATTTTATAAAGGTTTTTATATAGAAGAAGAAATTTAAATCTGAAGAGAAAAAGAATATATCTTGTCGACCGTTACAACATAGACAATTTTCGTCGCAGTTGAAAACCAGCAAGAAAGTAGCTACAAACAGGTTGACAAAGTGTATAAGGGTTTGATTAAGCAAAATAATAACTATTGCTATCTTATTAAATCACTTACAATTTAAGTGACTATTCAACTTGTAAGAAAAGTCAATACGTAATGATTAGATCCTTTAATTTTAAACATATAATTTCCTTCAAACAGGGATTCATTTTTAAAAAGGGAAATTATACTATTTTAAATAAAATTTATAACTATTTTTTCTAGTTATTTAGTTTACGTTTGAGACCAATGTTATTTATTCTAATTTTGAGCATGAAATTGAAACCGCAAGATGCATATTCTTTTCATGTTAGTTTTAATCATGTAATTCATGTACATTTATATTTGTAGAAATATTTTGGGTAAATTTTATATATTGGGATTTTTGAATTAAAATTAAAATTAGTAGTATCAACTACATAATAACTGTGTATTCTAAACATATTCTTAAATTAGTTTGATTCTTAAATTATATCTGCCTGTGTTTTCGGCGAACGCTTTGGCCATCAACTCCTGAGCCTTGCTTCGCACTAGGTTCATTTGATCGGCCCGCTCTACCAGATCACCCCCTTCTTCTAATACGTGCACTTTCCGTAATAAGTTGTATGAGCTTGCATGGTTAATCATTTGTTGTCCAAACACCATAAAGTATGGTGTCTCGAAAACAGATGATTAAGATATATTTTTTTTTCTCTTCAGATTTATATTTCCTATTCTATATAAATCGTCTTAAAAGCTTTTATAAAATGACAAATAAATGTTTGTATAGAATATGAGATATAAATTTGGCAGCGCTCGAGCAGCAGCAGCAACGTTATTTTACTTTCTACTTTTGCTGCTGCGATCTGTCAAATTTATATTTCACCTGCTACCGTTGTTGGTTTACTTATTTAAACAGAATAACTCTTTCTTTTACACATATATATTAGTAAAATAAACTTATAACAATAATGAATGACATTTGCATTGATAGTGTTACCTGTTATTACATTATAATCTTCAATTTAATTAACAATTTTATTTAATAGCCATTTTAAAAATGTACATGCATAATATATTTCGATATGTTTCGCCATTTTTTACCCCTACTTTAAATTCTATGTTTATCAATTTGACGTTTTTCAATATTATAAATTTTATAGTGAACAAATGTAAAAAAAAAATTTAAAAACAAATAATAAAACTGAAATAAATTCATTAAAAATTACCACTTAAAATCACTAAGAACAACATTTTTTTTTATAGGTATAAGGAGAAAATTTCGAAAGACAATGCAAAAGATACGTTTTTAAAAAAATACGTTTTAAAAAAGCCAAATCGGATTGCAGAAAAATATATATTATATATATTTTTAAATATTTGGAGACAACTAATTAAGTATTTCTTAAGATATCAAAATATGTTTTTATTGAATAATCCTTTGATTAAACATTCAATATTCATATATTTAAAAGAACATAGGAAGAAACAAAACATGTTGGGTACCTACAAACACAAAAATCTAAACCATCTTTTTCAAGTGACATAATCGCCCAAGCAAAACATGGGTCATCTGACAGAAGGCTGACAAAATCGCCCAAGCAAAACATGCGTCATAATTATTTTTAACATCAATTTCTTTTTTTGCTATCTCAACTGGTAATTGAACATAGACCCCACCATAGGAGAAAATTTATTGCTATTAATAACTAAGTGGTAAATTGCTGAAAGTGTCCAACCACTATATTTCTCTTAGAATTCTTATAAATTTTTATATATTGGATGTTTTATATGTTACACAAAAATTCTTTAATGTTGGTGTTATTAAATAAAACACGCTATAAAATTAAAAACCTTGTGTGACGCAGTAGGTAGGGTGCCTGCCTTTCAACCGAAAGGTCCCAGGTTCGATTCCCGACGAAGGCAGAAAATGCTTTCTGGATTTTTCCACCTGTTGCAGTACCCTTATCATTAGGATAAAATAAATGATAAATAGTTGAGAGTTTTGGTTATTACTAAAAATAAAATGGAAACTATGCTTTTATGAAGGCGAGGTACTATACAGTAGATACAGTTTTCCACATTTAAATTAGTCTGCACCAAAAAATGTTTGCAGAAAAAGCTATTGAATATGATCGTATATTCTAAATATTTGTGTAAAAGCAGTTAGAGTGTCATCCCATAGACTTGGAATTATATAAAAAAAAAAAAAAAATAGGACAAGTTTTTGTATTCATATATTTTATTTCACTGACTTTCTGATCGCCATTAAATTTTTTAAATTCTGTATATAATATAGCATTTACTTTAAAAGCATGATTTTTCTTTAGTGCATTATTTATATGACGATGGAACAAATTTACTACTTATCATCTATAAATGCAGTAAGTTCTTTATGTTGAACATTGATTATTATACCAGTTCTCATACGCCCCATAATTGCTGATTGAACATCTTCCCATCTCACATAATGGCTTAAATTATTTTCTGTTGGGGTGCGATTTTTTGTAACCGGCACCTTTTTATAAGTGCAAAAACTTAAATTTTTTTCGATGACTTTGCAGTATATGTAGCCCATTGTATAAATTCTGTTTCTCACCCACCGTTTTTGCATCGTTTAATTTAGCTCAATGTTTTTAAATGCTTGGAGCAATCTTTAATAATAGTTTTCATTATCTATTCATCATTTTCACAATTTGTTGCCGCCAATTGGATATTTTTTATTATATCTTTAAAAATTACTCTAATTTTTTTTTGCTTGTTTATATACAAATGCAAAATATCACATTGTTACAAACACAGTTTATAAAACTTTATGTCTAAATGAATTTATAGCTAGCAACTAGGTACCTTAAAATTATGAGAATCAGAAAGAATCGATTACTCATAATTGAGCTAAGTTTTAAACTAGAAACTTCTAGAATATTATAGTGTTGTCTAGAATCTTAAGGAATCTTTAAATTTTGTTAAAGAAATGGTAATATGAAATTCTCTGTATGAGATCATTTGTTGTCCCAAGAATTCTTTTTAGTTTTAAAATAAATTTAAATGTAACACCATTGTTTTCTTTTCAGTAATTACAAATTAATTTTACTGTACTTAAAAAATTATGTTATAGGAGTGTGAAAGAGATAGCAATATTTTATATTAATCGATGATATATGACGAGTTGTTTTTCATAAAATAGTTTTGAAATATATTAGAAAAATGGTGACTTCGTCGACATCTGCTATATTGTACTGACTGATATTATATCGATTAACTTGTACTGTTGCTGGTAACATGTATTTGATTATTTATTTGATTAGTGCCAGTGCTGATTAATGTTTAAAAAGCGTAGAGTGTAGATTTTCGCACCTTGGTTTTAGTGCTAACAAGTTCATTTATTTCCTTTTTTGCTATAGAACCTACTTCTTCTTTAACTAACATTATTTCCTGATGCTTTAGACCATATAGAATTTTCTAAGGGAGCTTGAATTTAGCTTATTAATTTCACCTGTTTAGTGCAGTTAATACAGATACGAAAATTTTGGGGCACCCGTTCAAAAAGCAAGTTTTTTAAAATCTTTTTTTATTTTTTTTTTTGTATTTTTGTTTAAAATTTGAAATATGTACAAACAAATATTTTTAACCTACATAATACTGGATTTTACAATGTATAGGCTTTTCCAATAAGAGTGATATGATTTCTTTTAAAAAAAAATTCACTAATTGTTAAGGAAATTCAAATGTTTTTTATTTAATGTGAAGTACAGTCGATACAATTAAGTTCTGAATAAAACGCCATTCAAATGATCTCCACGATTTCTTTTGCAGGAACGAATTCGATGAATCCAATTATTGTCGAGCACTTTTGTCACTAAATCCAGTCGTATGTCATGAATAGCACGTTCAATATTGATTTGTAAAGCTTGAAGAGAGTCTGGTTTATTGCTCAAGATCAATAACTTCAAATAAATCTACAAGATATAGTCTAATGGTGTTAAATCACAACTCCTTGGAGGCCATTCAATATCACAATTTCTTGAAATAATCGAATCTCCTCCTAAATTTTCTCGCAACAGTTCAATTGTTGCACTTGCTGTGTGGCACGTAGCTCCGTCAAGTTGGAACCAAATGTGTCAAGATCAACTTCTTCCAATGTCGGCCATAAAAAGTTGGTTATCATCGACCTATACCGCTCTCCATTGACAGTAACGGTATAACCAGTTTCATTTCGAAAGAAGTTCGGACCGATTATTTTATTTTTATAAGTTTACCGTGGCATATGTCACAACGTGCAGAATTATTCAGGCATTATAGACCCACTTCCTGTTAAGCTAACTTTTGAAAACACCGTCGATCTCGATGTCAGCCATTTCAGCGAAATTTGTTGTACCTGCTTCCCGCCGGAGCTATTATTTGAACGAAAATTCATGTCTTAAACTACTGGGCAATTTAAAAAATTTTGGGGCGTCAAAAATTTGAGAGAACACATCCCGCCGAAGCTATTATTTTCTCTTTTATTTTCTTATTGTCATAATTTTCTGTTTGTACCGAAAATGAATTAAAAGAATTGAATAAATTTTGGCTTTAAGTTTTTTTTAAATTATAGCATCCTCCTTGGAAAATTAAAATAAATCACTTACAACAAAGTTTTTGACAAATCGATGTGCCCGAACGGTTTTTCAGTGAGCTCCTCTGGTAGAAAAAATATGTCTACCGTGTTTGAAAACCATCGACCAAGGCATTGAGACAGGGCAATAAAAAACGAAAAAAACTTATTAGACCGGCATGGGAAAACGGGTTATTGGAATTCAATAAAAATTTGGTTTTCTCCTTTTTTAAGACAATAGAAGCTTCTGTAGCAATTTTTGTTCAAGATTGACGTGTCGGAAGGGGTCGAAAACCAGTGATCAATTGATTGCTATATGCTTAATTAAAAAGTTATTCAATCAACAAATTAGTTCAAGAGCAAGTTCATTAGCTAGGAGTTGTATTACCCGAAGCAGTCAAAATTTTTAAAATGGTAAAAGGCATATTTGTCTTTTTTTTTTGAGAGAGTATCTGTGTGAAAATTTTCAGCTCTGTAGCACCTTTGGTTTTTCAAATATTTTTGGCTGGTGCTCGGAGTTGAATGATAGCTACCCGAACCAGTCAAAATTTTGAATATGGTAAAATGCACATTTGTTTTATTTTTGAGAGAGGAGTATGGCAGCTATCGGAACCAGTCAGAATTTTGGAAAACAACATATCACGAGTGCGATTCTAAGTAAGCAAAAACGATCCTCTAAAATTTGATTGATGATCGGTCCATGCGTCTCGGAGGAATTCTGACACAAACATACATACATACAAACATTCTTCTTTATTATATAAGATAATTTGTGAAGTTATAAAATTATATGAAATGTATTATGAATACTAGATAGAATTATTCCAATTGTAACAAAAATTGAAATTATTTAAAAACAAAAATATTATTTAAATTTCACAGAAAATTTTGATGGTTTAGTTTAGGTGACCTGAATTATAAAAAAAAATATATATTAAATATTATATGAAGAGGCCTCGGTAGCCGAGTCGTAAAGCACTCGAGTGTAGTAATGTAACGACCGAAGGAGCGCGGGTTCAAACCCCGGGAGAACCGAAAAATTTTTCAAATGGTGAAAATTACTGAAAAATTTAATTTTCAATACAACCACATCGGTTCAAATATAATTTAATAATTAATAAAGATATAATATAACTAATAAAAAAAATAATATAAATATATAATATACAAAAATATATTCCAAATAATTAATATAATTTAATAAAAAGGCCCACATTTCGAAAAGGAAAAGGACCTATAAAGTTGGCCTACAGATTTATCTGTAGGATCAACTGTTAAAATAAATAAATAAATAAATAAATATTGTACGAGCACCTAACGTTACGAGTATAAACGTTATTTCGAAAAAATAAACATTATAATATTATAAATGGGAATCCTGAATCGTCATATGAATGCGATAATATGTTATTAATGATAAATAGAAATTATTTAAGAAGACCTATATCCCTATTGATTTTGTTTATAAGAATATAGCTATTTATTCTTGCCTGATGCAAGCGAATCTGGAATAGATATTGGACAGACTTACACATTTCATTGCATTATACGTCAAGAAAGCTTGTGTGGTCAAACATTAAAAATGGATCATGTAATGAATGTCTTGATTAAAACTATTAATGTTATTTGTAGTCGTGGACTATTCCATCGTCAATTTCAATAATATTTTTTTTAAATTCACACTACGGCTAAGTAGAGGCAGATGTGTAACAAGATTTTTACATCTGAAAGAAGAAATTAAGATTCGTATGGAGTTACAAAACAAAACTGTTGAAGAATTGTCAGACGATAATTTGTTGTTAGATTTATGTTTCCTTGTAGAGGTGACTGGTCACCGATGCAACTCATTTTGCTGAATTAAATAATATTAGTTTATCGGTACAAAAGGATTTTGTTAAATATGCTGACTGTTTGAAGAAAGTGGAAAAAGCTTTCGATTCAAGATTCAATGACATTGGTTCATATGATAAGCATTTTGAAATATTTCAATCACCATTCAATATTAATCCCAGCACAGATCCAACTGCTTTGCAAATGGAACTAATTGATCTCCAATGCCATCCCGAATTAAAAACAGTTCTATGCCAAATTTGTTCAAAATTCCAAATATCCAAATATAAGAAAATTCGTTGCGAAAATCATAAGTGTTTATGGTAGTACCGTACCAAAGATAATATACAAGTAGATGTCTGAAACAATGGGAATTTTTCATTCAAAAATGGGTGTCTAATCGCAGCTGATTGAGTAGCAGTGAGAGAGATTTGAAATTTTGTCTTCTTCAAATTAATTCAATTTTTAAAAAGCTTTACCCATTAATTCGGTACAGAAATATATACACACAATACAATTGTACATATTTCTAAAATTTTGAAGAGTGAGTAAAATAATAAAGAAAAAAAAATAATTTCATGTTATTGTACGATTTTATCCTTGCAGACTTTGGTTTTTACTCTTAAGTTGTATCTCTTCACTCCTATTGTATATTTCAATTTTTGTTTTTCTTATTGCATTGCATCAGAATTAGCTTCTCTAACACACGCAATTATTTCATTTTTATGATGAAATTAGAAAAATTTTGGTAAATAAAAATAAGAGGAAAACGAATTTGTGTTTTTTTTCTTGTTTTTGTGAAAATAAAAAAAAAATTATGTATTTTCTGCAATATTTTTAGTAGGGTCAGTTTACCAATCAAATCACACTGTTTTTGAAATAATTTTGAAAATAAAATAATTAAATTATTTACTTTCTAACTTATTTAAAAATAATCTGATAAAGTTTTATTGTTCTGTTATAAATAGAAGGAAATCGGAAATTAGAAAATAATGTATGTGCTCAATCTAAATAAAGACTTAATAATTTCTTATATACGCCAGTATTTGAATACGATAAATAAATTGATACTTAGAAAAAAATAATAATTGTATAATGGAATCATTTTGATATGATTTTGCACTGCTTCGACAAAAATATATTTATTAAATATGTTTTTTAAACTAATGTATTACAAGTATGTACATTGGTACCCTATATTTCTATTGCTATTTCTTTTCCAATTATTTCTTCAAAATTTACTATTCCTACATTTATCAATAGTTTTCTTCCACAAATAGTCACTACTTGAAACTAATTCCATCCATTTGTCATTACATAATTCAAAATAACAATAAAAAGTAATAAACTAAAAACCATTTCAAAAATACTGTATAGTTACGTTATAACGTAACTATAATAAATAAATAAAATTTCGAATTTCAATAAGTCTATTTATTATTTTATATTTTTCTCAAATGGCAATTAAAAACATTTGCTGGGTTAAAGAGATTTTTTTTAACAAACTGGATCCACATTTTTCGTCCGATTTGGATATAAGTTCTTTATTGCGATACCGAGGTAAGTACGTGGCTTGATTTTTAAAATTTGAAATTTAAAAGGCTTAAAAAATTTATTGAATACTTATTTTTTTTTTTTTTTTAACTGTTTTTTCAAACTGATTCACATTTTTTACCCGATTTGGATTAAATTTTGGGGATAACTTCTTAAAATATATACCGAGGTAACTACGAGGCCGGATTTTTGAAAATTGTTCTAGATTTCGAGAATTTTTTAGTTAAATGTTGTTTTAGAATATGGGATGTAACTCAAATTTCCTTTAACATTTCAACTTTTTTTTTGTTTTATTAAAAAGTTCTATATTTTCATTATTATATTTAGTAAAAATATTTTTATAATTTATTTTTAAAATAATAATTATAAAATATTTTTTAAAACAATTAAATTTATAAAAATTTATAAAATATGCAGTTTATGCACACTTAAAAAATTTAGTTTTAAGAAATTTCGCTACAGAGCTTTGGCAGTTACGTAGCTAGAATCTTCTTTTTCCAATAAATTCTACCAACAACACAAATTTTTTCTGATAAACACATTTGGTTGTATACACCATACTAATTCAAATATTATTATCGTTGTATTTATTATTTTACCAAAGAAATATTCAAAGATGTTTTATGATATTTTATGTTCAAAATACAATTTATTAGGGTTTGAAAATAAAGAAATATAATACGCATGTGTTTCACAGGTATGATGTATAAATTTTAACAGTACATAAATATAATTATTATTATAATTGTTATTTTTGAAATTCTGTAATTTTTAAATATATTTTTGAATATTTTCATCTTAGGTGTATTAGCAACAATTTGTATCTATTAAAATTCGTTCCTAAACATTTTTGAAGAGGAAATAAATGACAAGAATAGAAGTATAACGAGAATATTTTGTTAACTGAAGCTGATTTAGTAAAGTTGAGTTTTCTTTAGTCAACTTTTTCCTATAACAACAAATACCAAGTATATTATAGGAACAATGGCGAAAAAACTACATTACTAACCATTTTACTAATTTTATTAAAGTATATAAAAATCGAATTTTGATGTATTTTAGGCCATATTTTTAGTTAATAATTACCTAATGATGAAAATGACTGAAAGTAATTTTCGATACAACCATATCGCTTCTAATATAGTATAATAATAATTAATAACCATATAAAACAAATATAAAATAATATAATATACAATATCTCCATATATACCAAATAATTAATATATAAAAAATGCCCACATTTCGAAAGCGAAAAGAACATGTTTGACTGCAGATTTATCTGCAGATCCCACTGTTATAAATAAATAAATAAATTACCTAATTATGTACTTATGTTGTCATTAAATATTTGTAGGAAATGGAAACAGTAGTGCTCAAAAAAGATTATTTATTATCATACCTAGGGCTTTGCTTCTACGAAAATATTGTTGTTAGTAAAGTTAAATGTGAAAATCATTTTTTACAGAAACCTTAGACGTAAACTAACATCTATGACTTCAAATACAAAATTTCAAATACAATATGGCAAAAAATTGTCTCAAAACATAGATCGAATGATTTTTGGAACTAAAAGTTCGGTGAATCATTGGAGAACTAGCGCACTACCCTACTATATTAAAATCTTGCCAAAGACATATCAAATGCGACATATCACAAATTTGGTCATCATGAAAATTGTGACAAGTATTTTTGTAAATGGTTTGAAGAAGAAAACTTTGTAACTTTGATGATATCAAATCTATTCTTTGAAGAAATTACTACTGCTGTGTGACGTTTAGTCCAAAACTCAGACAGTTTGTTACTTAATATGGACTCAAATATTTGCTATTCAAATATTTGAACAGTTCAATAGTATAATTTGTCAATACGTAGGAGTAGGAGGGAAATTAATTAATTTTTCTCTGGGGCAGTCTTTTCAAGTAGATGTGCAGCTGCTGTTGTCCAATTCAATACTAGGCAGGCTTTTACAAAGTTTTTGAAAGAAACAAATGGGAGTCATTGACCAAAAAAAGATAAAGTATTTAAAATACAATACTGATGATAACACAATTGCATTAAAAAAATCACATAATTATTTTTATTATTATTTTTATGTAATTAAACATAACAAAAATAATTTTTTGTTTATGGAATTCAAAAAACTTCAAGTATTGACGTATTGAAAGGACGATAAATTTTTTACTAATAAAATGAAACCAAAATTGGAATATTTTTACAACAACTTCTTATTGCCAGAATTATGTGATACACGGATTCCCAGAAACATGCAAATAACAAATACATGAGCTACTTTGCTTGCAAAATAATAAATTTTAAAATTAAATAACTTTTCTAACATTAAAATATATGTGTAAATAAATGTAATATAGCCAAAAAATACTTTTCGTTTTTTTCCTTCGAACATTTTTTTTTCCTTTACACAAAAAAATATCAAATTAAAAATTTTAGGGTGATCTTTCGTTTTTATAACGAATAATTTTTTACATGATTCTAAATTTATATTTTGAAAATACGATTATTTGAAATAACGATTATTTATTTGTATTGCTTCTTTTAAAAATTTAAATGTAAACAATTTTTACTATAGTGGCATACAATTTCAAGTAAACTGATTATCCAGATAGTGGAAAAATTAAAAAAAGCTTTATAGCTTTCAAATTTACATGCACTAATATATTAACAAATTTTTACGTTAGGTTTGAGCTTTCAATTCTGTTTAACCCAGCCTTAACTTAATTAAGTAATTTTTTTGTTCACTGTTCAAAGTTGAAATTTAAAATGTTAAGCTTACATTACATCGCGTATTTTTTTTTTTTTTATATTATAGCCAAAACTTAGGTTGTGAACCTTTGAGTACTTGCGTATCGTTGACCATTTGAAAAAGGAAAGGATAGTTAAAGGAATGGAAAGAAAAAGGAAGAACAAAAGTTTTGTGGGGAAGAGCGAACAAGTTGTTAATATTCGTCTTAAATCTCTGTAAATCATAAACAAAAAATCCTTCTCTCATTGAGAATACTTTGATTGGATTGGATTGACAAGATTCCACAATCGAGATGAATTTACTATAAAAGAATTTCCATAACCGGACTTAAACCATCTCGGAATTTCCATTGTGAAAGGGTGGGCACTTGATGCCTCTCGTGTTGTGCGGAATTGCTTGGGAGGAGGAAGAAGTGACTTTAATTCCTCGGAACAAGTGCCAACACCAATTAGATATCTATAAAATAGAGAAAGTGCTCCAACAATATGACGATGACCAAGTGGTATAAGGGATGAGGTCAAATTTATGTCGCCTATAAGACGAATGGCACGATTTTGAACTTTGTCCAAAAAATTTAAAGCAGTTTTTGGTGCACCTGCCCATGAATGTGAGTTATACTCCAGCTTGGGTCGTATATATGCTTTATAGATTTTTAAGAGGTCTCAAGATGAAAAGTAAGCTTTGCAGCGACTTAAAAAGCCGAAATATTGAAAATATGCTCATTCCACTGCATATTTTGATTCACTCGCATCCCGAGAATGTACAAGTCTTTGAGTCGCTGCTAAACTTCATTTTGAAACCGGAGAATTGGTTCAAGTGCTGTTAGCTTGTTACTAACAAGACAACTTTGAGTTTTTGAAGTGTTAAACTCGACTCTGTTTGCTCTACACCAGTCGACAATTTTGGCTAGGTTGTGATTGAGTGAACCAGCCATCATTGTTCTTTCGGAGTTGACTGCTGAAGCTGTAGCATTAGTTTTTTAAGAAAATCATATGATGCTACTAGAGTGCTGTCATCAGCAAAACTATGGATTGCATTGAAAGAAAATGAGAAATTGGGTGGATGAAAGGACGGAGCCTTGTGGAACACCAGTGTTTACTTGAAGTTGGTCGGAAAAAGTACCGTCAACTGAAACTATGATGAATCGATTTAAAAGAAAGCTTTCAATCCATTTAGAAAAGATTGAACCGAGGCCTACAGCATTACATTTTGCTATAAGAGCAGAATGCAAGACTCGATCAAAAGCCTCACATATATCCAGAGCTATAAAAGCAGCTTCACCAGCTTGATGAAGACTGGTGTTGAGCTTTTCGCATCGGTGGAGCGCTGAGCTCGAAATCCGTATTGACTATCATGAATTATACCTCTACTATCAAGATATTTCTTCAACTTTTGATTGATTAAGATTTCCATAGTTTTGAAAATAATGGAAGTAATAGCTGTGGGCCTACAGCACAATCGCAGTCGCAGCACAATCACAATACCAATCACAATCATCATACCATCGGGACCGGTAGATTTTTTTATATCGACATTCTTCAAAACTTTTACTATAGCTCTTGTTCTGAAGCAAATTCTTCCAATCGAAGAACTTACAACAGGGATTGCTGGAGGATTTTGGGCTGTATTAGGGAGTGTAGAATTGGCTGCAAATAATTCTGCAAAAAGATTAGCTTTTCCAAAAGATTCTGATATAATAGTACTATTATCAATCATAGGTGGAAATGAAGATTGGCAAAAATTTTGTCCAACGTTTTTAGCAAATGTCCAGAAGGACCTGCTTTTGTTAGGAAGATTAAAGATTTCTCGTCTCAATCTTTGGTTGTGCAGGAATTTTTGCTGATTGATAATTAAACACAACGACCAGTTCGATGCATTTAAAAAGTTGTTGAAGCCTTCCCAGTCAGTTTGGTGATAATACCAAACTAGTCTTTTGGGAGAATTATTAGAGCTGTGCCTACTTCGAAGCTTGTGCTTACAAAACAGTGATCGGAACCACCTAGCGGAGAGTTAACAGAAATTAAATATTTCTGCGGATGAGTAGTTAGGAATAAATCCAGGGTATGTCCCTTTCTGGTCGCGTCGGTCTGGTATCCTCGTAGGGCTTTTGACAAGTTGAGAAAGGTTGAAAAAGTTGGAAAAAAGTTCAACTTGTTTGCCTTCGGGACTGTTGTGACTAGAAAACTGAAGCCAGTCCCTATTATTAATATTAGAATCTCCCGCCAAAACAATCTGAGATCCGAGATTGGTTTCCAGAATTGAGTTTATCTGATCGGATAGACTTTCTATAAACATATCAGTTTCTAGCTGGTTCGCTTGAGGCGATCTGTAAATAAAACAGAACTAAATGATGCGCTTATCGACGTGTATTTTCATACAGTTATATTGATAAATTGGGTTGGAGCACTCCAAATTTTGAAGTGTCTTATAAGCTACATCATTTCATATATACAGCAATCCCTCTATGGGGTATAAAAAGTGACACAAGCGAATAATTATTGATATTAAAATTAATATCATTATTCACAACTTTTGTTTCATTTAGGGCTAAAATTGCTGGATTTTGAAGCCGAAGATGGCTTTCGACGGAATGGAAATTCGTCGATAGACCGCGGATGTTACAAAAATCTATCTTAAACATTATAGCGAACATTATACAAGAGAAAAGGTAAAAAAATTAATAGAAGTAATCAAAAAAAAAAAATAAAATAAATAAATAATTGAAATTTTTAAAATCTTTTTTCCCTTTAAATTTTAAATTTTTTGGCCCACATTACCACTTACTTATACCACCCCTGCAATGAATGCAACTGAGACCAATATCTACACACAACAGTTTTGAATACCATATTGAGTGTAGAAATATTCTCAGAGACATTCACTGCAGGTTAGAACACTGAGGGCCAGTTTTCAGGTGAACACTTAAGTATCAAATCAAACCTAAGCTACACTTAAATCAAAAATTGTGTTTTTCAGTTGGTACATAAAACAATACTTAAGCTTGGTAAAACGACCGATTAAGCTACACTTAAAATTTATATATTTTGATAATCTTTCTTACACATCTTCCTTACATTTACACTTTATTTGTCACTTGTATTGCTCTTTAACAAGTGCTGCCATTGCAAATAACCGAAAATGACAGCTGAAAATCAACACTTAAGTTTTAACTAGAAAACTCAATTTTTTTTGAGTGGAGCTTAAGTGTCGAATGATACTTAAACTTAAGTGTAACTTAAGTACTTGAAAACTGGCCCTGAAAAAATTACGGTAATAACAAAAAAAACAAAAATAAAAATTATGATGAATTAATGAGAGATTTACAAAAACAAATAAAAGTTGGAAAAGAAAAAGAAAAACAAAAAAAATACGTGCGCGTCATGATTTAACTATTGGGGGTTTTTACATGAGTATTATTTTTCTGCTGTATTCTTTTTTAAATTCTCTCCTTTACAACTTTCATACGGGTATTCTTTTGAATACAATATTTTGAGTGTGTGTTAGCGTATTTTAGATTTTGTGAAAAAAAAACCAAATTAAATTTTTATATTTATAATTATTTTAAAATTTAAATTTTTTTAATCTAGTATGTATTTGATTATATGATTTTGACAAATATTTTTAAGGAAAATTAAAATATATGAATAAAACTATATTATACATATATAACTATGTCAATGTATTAGTTTAACAACAGCGAGAAACACTTTATTTTTTGATGAAAAATAAGTCTACAAAAAGAATACGAGTGTAGAGTTTTTCCCTTACGTCTATTACCTCTTTCCTAAAACCAAAAAGAATACAGCAGAAAAATAATACTCGTGTAAAACCTCCATTGTCAGCTAAGACGAACAGTTAAGAACATTATTATAATATAATAGAATAATAGGAGAGAATGGAATAAAATTTTAGTTTTGGCTATTGTTAATTTTAGATAAATATTTTTGTTTAATGCAATTATTGTAATTATAATTTTCCGTTTTAATAATTATATAATGCAAAATAATTGTGTTGACGTTATCAGAGTTGCATAAATTGAATAAATGAATAAGTAAATAAGTAAATTTAAGGTTATTTTGATTGAATGATTTTAATAATAGTAATGTTTTAAATTGTATTAGGTACTATTTATGAATATTATTTTATTAGTTATTATCTGCTTTTATGAAATAAATAGTAATTTATAATAATTAATAATATAACTATGTATGTAATACAAATTATAAAATTTTATATGCAGTGTATCAATAAATTTTTTATAGTAAATTAAATGTATCGAGGTAGTATCGTCAAAGGTCAGATTTATCAAAAACAATAGGATAATAACCATTATAAAAAATTTATATTCTAATGGAAATATTGGCGATTTATCAAGAAAGTATATTTTGTGAAATTAGCACATTTATTTAATATGTACCTACATATACCTACATTAAAAAATTCACACTTGTTTTTCAATTCAACTAAAATATAAAAAGGAAGCTTTTGCAAGAACAATTGAAAAACGTAAAAATAAAATTCTAATTAGATATATCACTATATATGTATCTATACCAGTGTGTATATTCTGTACAGCCAATACATATTTATAATTTGCACAGCATAATATAGAGTACACTATATTTTGGTAATAGCTTTGGTTTGGCATTATATATTATATATGTTTTTTTTTTTTTAATTCTTGTTTCTTTAATGGTGTGTGCTTGTTTATGTTTTAATATGAAATAGTATTAAGATCGTAAAAATGTATCATCTCAACTCTAATCTTTATACGATCAAACTACTTTTATGTATCTTTATTATATTAACGGTCTTTGGTACTATATTTTTAAGCAATAATATTATTTTTAAATTCAAATTAAAGATTTTAATTATTACAGCTTAACCAGTTTATATTTAATACATTATATTTTAAATTTTTCTAACTTAACAATGTACTTTCCTATTTTACCGTCCACACTATACGCACGACTCTACCTCATAAAACCTTTCGTAAATAAATACATTTTTCGAAAATATTTATCATAATCTACTACTCTATTTACTCTATTATACTCAAAATTCTAGTCTTCATCTTTTGTTTGATTTTCTTTGTTATTTGTTCCTGTATCAGGTAAAAGTAAAGTAGGAATTGCATTTTTTTTTAGCCTCATTTTTCCTAAATATTTTTTTTCAAAGTGGTTCTCATATATTATTAGTCTTTTGTTAGTAATCTTTTCAACACTTACCTTGCATTTCGATATCCATCTACTGAACATAGCCTTATCTTTTGGAAACGTAAAAAATTTGCCATCAAACGTTCTTGGGCTATTATTACAGTTTATACAAATTATTCCCGACTTGCGTTTATCCGAATTTAAATCTTTAAACATTTTATAGCGCACGCTTTTACACTTTCACTAGAAATTATACACTACACATAAGTATATAATTTCCTCTTTGACAGATTCATCAATTAAAAAAGCGCCAAAACTAAAACAATCACCTCAAAAATTCTCCCATAGTTTCTCATGTACTTATTTACTTATTTATTAGCAATGCAATGAGGGAGGATATATGAGCTTCAGCTTACTATATAATTTATGTACATATTTAAATTGTCTCATTCTATACATTATTATATTCTTACTCAATCCGTGCATATAAATTTTTTAAGAAAAAAAAAGTTATCATCGAACATGGAATAATATTTCTTCCTATTTCTTTTTCTATCAAAATAAAAATATGACTTGATTTTTTTCCTTTGATAAAATTACCAAACACCTTACCAAACAATTGCACATTCAATTTCACATATATTACATATGATGCATAATTCTTTTTTACTATTGTTATGCTGATAAGACAAGAAATTATTATATCTATAGTCTATACGAAAATATTATATTTTGTTCTGGGGTGCTCTTGTCATATGAACGTAATATTATTTTGGGTACATATATATTTTAATATATATACATGCATATAAATATAATTACCCAAAAAGAATTCTCAACGAATTTGTTAAATCATGGTAGTTTTTGAAAAATAGAATTCTTCTTGAGATAATAATAAAATATTCATTATGCATGTATATGATCAATTTACTATTCATACATGTTTGTGTACATGAATGCTATTGCTATTTCGTAATTCGCAATGTACAAAGAAAAATATCAAAAATAAAAATAAAATTTTATTATTTCCAAGCAAAACATACCATCCGCTTATCTTCTTGATGATGTTTACTGCTTGAAAATAATTTTAAAATGAAATTTCAAGAGAAAGAAAGAACATTTAATTTTATTTAGAGAGAGCAGAATTTTGATTTTATTTCTCTGGGGTGCTGTCGATTTCAAAAATTTTTAAGAAAAGTGAATTGAACCTTTTTTATGGGAATGAACTATCTATGTATACATAATTTCTGGTAGTACCCATATATATATTATAAAAACTTAAAAAGTTAAATATTTCATAAATTTTAACTTTTTTAAATGTTTTCACAAAATCAAAAATTTACAAAATTTCATATGGACAAAATTTCATATAAAAAAATTACATATGCCCGTATTTCATTTGGCTGTAGTATCATTATTTGCCTGTTTTTCATTTGACTGTATACTGGATTTCATAAATATTGACAATAAAAATATCATGTATGTTATCTTGTCCTGTGTAATTTTGCCTTATGTAATTTTGTCCCGACACCATATATATTTGTGAAATTTTTATTTTGCAAACACAGATTGTAATACATAGTTTGGCTAACAAAATAATTTAAGAAAGTTTGTGTGCTGTTTAAAAAAGAATAAACCACTGTATTGTAGTGGTACTAATCAAAGATATATTCCAAAGGTAACAGTTTTGGCTTTTAATTATTTAAAAAGGTTAATTTAAGCAATGTCAATAAAAATGTAAAAAAATGTTTATCAAAATTTTACCTTTGTTGCCAATCTAATGCTGAATCTGGATTTTTAGCGTAAGCATCCCACATAATGCACCATTCTTCAATAGAGACCTAAAATTAGAAATGGAAAATTTAATTTTTAGAATAAAATACTTTTTATTGTTAAAGTTCAAAAAGTTTAACTATTGACGGTAATACAATATTTATCTCTGGATTTTACTGAAATTCAACTAAAAACTGAATTGATCAAATGAAAAAATAAGGAATATAAAAGATCGGATAGAGTCATTGCAAATAATTTTATATAATGTGATAAGTAAACGCAACTCAACGACTTGCTTAGGTAACCAACAGACAATGTAGGTTCTATTTTTGTTGATCACGCCTTCTTTACAGTTTAATATACCCAATTGTTTCATATCTGCCGATACTTCGTCTGTACTTCGGGTCTGAACTCGATGATTCTCTTGACTGGACAATTTTCGTTCTAGATGTCCGAACCACTGTAGTTTCGTAATTTTCGTAACTACGTCGACCTCATTCTACACCTGATAGAGGCATTATATCTTCTCCTCCAGATCCCATCGTCGTTTTCAGGGCCATATATTCGGCAAATAATTTTCTGTTTGAAGACGCCAAATACTTGCTCACTTACCTTGGGCAGTGTAAATGACTCTGATCCGTAGACGCGTTTGTAGATTGGAACTTTGGTGCTTCGAAATAGGAACCTGGACTCGAGATGTTTTGACAAACCGAAGCAGCAACGGTTTGCAAGGGTTAATTTTCTTCGCTCGTCGCACTATACGTTCCAGTACCAGATTGCCGAAGTCGCATGGCAGAAGGAGACTTCCATCCACGATAGTACATCTTTAGTTTTCACAATCAAATGATACTGGCTTGCACACCAAATTCCGACATAGCAGCGTGCAGCTCGCTGCGGTATATGCTATCGTATAGAGACTTAAACCGATAAGTAGTTGGTGTGTATCGATTGCATGGGTGTTCGTCAGGATTTGTATCAAGTTCAAGCATCTGGTCGATTATTGATTTTCTAAAGCAAAAATCGCATTGATAACTGCCAATGACAGCATCACAATAGGACTTCAGACATTAGCACAAAATGTTGGATAGGATCTTATATGTGATAATTAACAGGCATATTCTTCTCTTTTATAGAGCTAAATGCTCCAGTCAATAGACATACTTTCTTCCATTCAGATATGACCAATGAATTATTTTTTCTTTTTTTCATGCTTTTGACAGTAACTTATGTAGAATCACCTTTTCGTGCTTAATGAAATACGGTACTGTAAGCTTATATTGCAATATCTACAATATATCAAGCATTTATTTATCAAATTATTGGTTTATCAACTCATTATAGGGGGAAAACTACTGCTATTGTGAGAAACTAAGCCTTCTTAAACAGATAGCTCCATTTTATTTAATTTGTTACCAGATTATACTCTCAATTATTTTTTGTGATTTATTTTATGCAAATGACAAAGGCTTCTGGACCAGATCGAAAAACTCATAAGGCATTTTTTTGCTTCATCGGCAATCGAACCTTGAAGCTTTCGGTTGAAAAGCAGGCGCTCTACCAACTGCAGTTGACAAAAACAATGTTAAACTTGTGACTATGAAGTTGCTGCACTTGTTTAACGTTAAATAATCTGGTTTTGAAAATCGCTATAACTAACTCAACTAAATTAACAACTACAAAAATAGAACTAGCTAGGAAAAAAATTATTATAAAATAAACAAAATTGTTAACTGCATTTTAACAATATTCGTTATATACAATATCCATTATATTTATTAACAATATTTCAGCAAGATTCATTATATACTTTTGTATTTTATCTTATAGTAGTTCCAGATTCTCAACATCCACCACTAGTTTTATTTTCTACTTTTTAGGGGGCTAGTTTGGTTTCGATAAAAGTATATTTTAAAAATGGTTATTTTTACATTATTATTTAATATTTCATTTATTTTCTATTGTCAATGGGGAGAATTGTCTTTGTTTTATTGGATATTTCTTTGCTTTGCTGAGAGCTGAAACAAAAAATAATTTAGCTTTTGCGTACTGTGTTGGTATGGTATTGGTTGGTACAACACCAAATAAAACTGTTTTAACTTGTTTAAGTGCTTTTTCAATTTCATTTCATATACTGGACAGGAACTACAATATATCAGAACAGTATGCTGAGAGAGTGAAAGCTATAATAGTGTACCAGAAAGCTCTTGCTCTAGCTGTGTATGAAAAATAAAATTCCAAATTTTAATTTACACGTCTTCTTATGGGACAAAAATAGTATACCGGTTAAAATCCGTTAATAACTCTCAAACTAGACATTTCTTAAAAAGTTGTTCTAAGAAAACATTAAAATTCGTAATATTTAACATCACTACAAAAATAAATACTAATAATTTTAATAGAAATTGATTTTGAAAACAATTGGTCAATTTTTTTTCTCACGGCTAAAGATCATGAAAGAGCGGAAAAATTTGATGACATATCAATCATGCACTCGTCAATCTTTTTATACATTTGGACACACACTGTGGAAGTGTTCTGAATATATTGATAATTTCGAAACATATATGAATATTAAAAATATAATTTTTGGGGGAATGTTTTTAACTTCAATTTAAATTGAATTTTCCTTGAAACTTATCTGAACATTCCAAAATATAATATCTGAACATTCCCCAAAAAGCCAGTTTTTTAATTCTGCTGATTGTTGGGATTATTGACAGCATGATTGATGGGAATTTTGCTTGCATGATTGATGACATGACTGATGAGAATAGAACCACCAACAATCATTTCTCATCAATCAACGGTCAATCAACGGTCAATGATTGACAATATATGGATGAATGATTGGCGAATGATTGATGTGTAATAGGGCCCTAAAATTTTGAGAAGTATTTCGGTATATATAATAATAAATAATAAATTAATAAATTGCTAAAAAATAAAATAATATACATATACATATTATAAATAATATTTATAAATTCTTAATACATTCTATAATATAAATTCTTGGACAAAAGTCAGCCATTTAAATTAATTTGTGATTCTATTTTAATTAATTAAAACCCTTGTGGGAGACAACCAGTTCTGGACAGACCATATTGCATTTTGAACTTAATTTTATGTACTTCATTGTTTTTTGTTTCGAGCATATATTTCATGAATTCCTAAACTGAACAATTCTACGCGAAGTAAAACAAAAAAAGGTATATTTTATATATATGTATGTAAAAAAACGGTTATATATATGTGTATTCCGGTATTCATATGGTCTGGCCAGACCATGGTATAATTTCACACATTTTCATACAAAATTCATGATTTTTTGAATTTTTTTTTGTCTTTTTTATATTTTCTTAACATTTAACGACTTAAAATGAATGCTGATCAGTTAGTTAGTAACAGGGTTTCCATTACCAGTATTACCGAAGAATATTAAAACCGAAATACCGACACTACCGAACCAAGAAAACCGGTATTTCTGTATTAACTAATAATATTTTAAAATTCTTGGAATCTTACACCAGACCATTCATAAAAAAAGTTTAATTTTCTATTTTTGTTATGTACCAAAATTCAAAATATTTTGAATTTGAATTGCAGCAATCTATTTTTTCAAATCAAACACATTGTATATTTTCATAATTATCTTTTAAAAAACAGCTATTAGAATATGTAGAAGATAATTATGAAACTGTGGATAATGATGACCCGGATTCTGATGATGATTATGACCAATTATATTTTCATATTGGAAACGATTTTTGTGAAGAAAAAGTTGAGCTAACTTTAAACGAGCATATTGAACCCTTAATTGTCCAAAGTAAGAAGAATTGTAAAAATATTTCGGCAATCTCCGACAAAAAATGACTTGTGTTTACAAAAACATGTCAAAGAAGAATATGGAAAAGAATTGAATTTAATTTTAGATTATTGAACCAGGCGGAGTAGTCTTTTGTTTATGCTTGAACGGTTCTATAAATTGAAAATTTCTATTCAAAACCTTTAATTGATTTACAAATGGACATCGTGGTTTCAAAAGAAGAGTTTGACTTAATTTTTCGTAAATTAACAGCGTTAACTCCTATTAGTGAAAAGAAAGTAAGACTTTTATTTAATACAATATTAAATTCATCACTAATAACAAGATCCGATTATCAAAAAATAACAAAAATAATAAATACAATATGTATTACAAAAAAATATCATCAATTGAATTTTCATTTATTTCAATTGGTTGATGATCATAATCAGTAGAAGTTCTAAAAGAATAATTTTGTTTTATTATATGTGTAGTAAATTTAGTAATAAATGGCATTAAAATTTACGTGCACTACAAAATACAAAATAGCACTACATTTTGTGATTTTAAAATGTCAGAAGTTCAAAATACTTCCATACTTTTTTAGAAATAGAACCGCTTCCAGAAGGTAAATTTTTATCCCTTAATTCTCTGGAATATTGATCTCGTAAATTTCTCCATTTACTGCGGCACTTAGTTTCTAAAAATAATATAAACATATGTATCTTGTAAAATATAAACACTGCGAATAAGTAAATCTTACCTGGTATTCTTAGTTTTTCACTTATTTCCTTCCAAATGCCATCCTTTTTCTCATTATTTCTATAATATTTCAAACTTTTGTCATATAAGATAATATTTTCCTTAACTAATTGTAAAATGATTGAAAAACAATTATTAAACATAAATATAATACTTCTTTATTTTACATTCTTTTATTAGTTAGAATATATTTCTTATTAATTAGGCAAAATGCAAAATGAACCAATCACAATTATAATCAATGATCGACTGCAGAATTTCTTCTATCTCCCGTTCAACTGTCAGTTTCTTTATGGTTGCGTTTGTTATCAAATCATTTTGGTTATGTTTTATATATCATGGTTGACAACTCGGCCATCCTGAAAATTGGAATCGTCCTCGATTTCATCGTCTGGTTCCGGGATGCACCACCTCTTGATTTTGTCTGGAGAATAAACTCCAGCATATCGACGTATTTTCCTTGGAGCTCCGGGAATATCTTCAACTAAATAACGATCATTTTCCAGAACCTTTGTTATTACATATGGTCCTTTAAACTTCGGTTGTATTTTCCGTGGCTGTCCCGTACTATTTGGTTCATTCTCCACTACTATTAAATCGTCCACTTCGTATTTTGTTGGTTGCCTATGTTTCTTATCAAATCGTTCTTTCCACATTTGTCGTGCGGCCATGATCTTTTCAGCGGCCTGCTGCCTGACAACTACTAATGGTTGACGATCTTCGTCGGTTATTTCATCATGTAACGCCAATATAATTTTATTTTTCAAGATGTCGCGGGGTTTAAAATCGAATATTATTTCCTGTGGGGTACGACCTGTTGTGGAAGATATCATAGAATTCAGAGACCATTGGATATTTCGTAGTTCTTGATCCCATTTACGTTCATTAATTGTTGAAGAAGCTATAGCTGTCGAGATCGTTCGGTTGACTCGTTCAATTTGGCCATTGGCCCTAGGTGTTCGTACGGCGGTCTTAATATGTTTCATGGAATGCTCTTTACAATATGTTTCAAACGATTTTGCAGTGAATGCCGTTCCTCGGTCAGTGATGATCCGTGCTGGTGTACCGAAATATTCTGTTACTTCGTCTAACACCTTTAATACTGAAGCCGTATTTGTAGACTTAACAGCTCGCAATATTACAAATTTACTAAATGGGTCTGAAATTCCCAACACGTGCATATTCCCCTTACTACTTTTAGGGAACGGTCCCAAGTGATCCAAGTGTATAGTATGAAAAGGTATTGGTTCAATTTCATCGAAATGCATCTCCCCTTCCGTTTTTCCACCCGGCTTCTTATTATAACAGCATTCGACGCAAGCCCTTAAGTATTTTGACACATAATTCCTCATGCGTGGAAACCAATACCATCGTTGAATACGTTCAAGTGTTTTTTCTAAAGCAAGGTGTCCGACGAGATCATGACATTCACGAACTATTCTCCAACGTACCATTTTTGGCACCACCCACCTTTTATTTTGATTGATTTTTTTAAATAAACGTTCATTGTCAATACAATACTCGTTAGCAAGATGTTTATCTACTTTATCTGAACGTAGATTGTCAATTATATTTTTCAAATCAGGATCTTGTATTTGCATAGTTAACAGCCAGTCGAGTCGGG